>OX453018.1:12157025-14641987 GCA_949699075.1 Asteroscopus sphinx | reverse complement strand
CTAATGGGAAACAGGCGTGATAATATGTATGTATATATACAGTCCACTCCTCAGCAAAGGTCCACGAGCTACAAATAATTAAGGTGAATGCTACAGGGTAGCCCGCGAAATTCAAAATTTTGGGCGTTTTTTGCAAATTGTAGCTTTATTTCTCGTTGTATATCAGTCAAAAAATGATTGGCGGAAATAATAACAATATATCTACTGAATAATACTCATAAAAAATATTAACATAGCTCTATTAGCTGTACTAGCTCGATAATATTAATTTACGATCAAATTATCTGTAAAGTTATGGAGTTAGCTCAATGATACTCAAAATACCATTTAATTCATTTATTAATGGACCAAAGGTTAAGAATACAAAAGTGCGAGGGAGCACACGCGGAGACCGCTTATTAGGTACTAACGACTCGTCCGATGAATTTAAGTAAAACTGCTAATTCCGCAATCTGTACAGTGTCACCGTACATGCTCCCGGGCCAAAAAGATACAAAAAGATAAAAAAAGATTATACATCTTCTAAAACAAAGCTACATTTTTTATTAACAGGAGATGTAGCTTTATTTCGTTTAATACTAGTGCCTGCACTGACATCCACTTCACTAGGCTGCCGTACTCTGCTTTCGCGAAAACACTACACTATTTGTCGCAGTTTGAGGCTGCGGTAGTTCTCCTGACGAAGCTGTTCGTCTCCTCCTCCACAGAAAGTATGTAGCCACTACAAGGCCCACACCTAGCAAGCCGTAACAAAGTGTAAATTGATGAATGTCATGCGTAGATAGAGTGTCATCTGGTGGAATAGAATTGGCGGATTTCAATTGCTCTATTTGTTTTCCCAGATTAACGAATGTACTGTTCAATAGGTCGACAGATTGTGTAGATGTGTAGTGAGATAACGATATATTCACAATGTGATTTATCTCTGCTATCTGTGGGGTTAAGATCTCTGAGCTGGATTTAATTGTATTCGCCGATTGAGCGTGTGAAAATAAAGTAAAATCTTTACTTTTTATGACGCATTTTGGTTCCAGGTCAATTATACCAGATCCTGATAGTTGTTTGGTAGTAACTTGATCTTGACAAATTATCCTGACTGAATACGTATTACAGCAAAAATAAAAGTACCGAGATGGACCATTTAGTTCTAGCCACATATCTTGGCACGGAGATCTAGTTACAATGCATTGTTTTAATCGGCTGTCAAGCTTGCAAAACTTTTCATCTATAGATAAATGATTAATTGGTTTATTGATGTGACACAGATAAGAGTGTTCACTATGCAGGCATAACTGAAGCTCCAAAAACGACATGATGAAGAAAGAGTCCTTTCTTAAGTTGATAGCAATGAATTCAGATATTGGTAGGACGCTGATCCTATCATCCTGGACTTGTCGAGGAACTGGCAAGATCTTGTAGATTTTGTAGTTATCTCTGCTGGTCAAAGGAAAAGTAATCTCAAATATGAAGTATTCTTCCATCATTCTTGCTTTAACTTTAAGCATACTATAAATATGTTTTAATTTTAAAACAGTGTCTAATTTTGCTTGATTAGGCAACTCTAAAAAATTAACGCAATTAAATAATGAATGTTGTTGACCGCAAAGCTGACACTTAATTGACGACACGTGTAAGGCTTTTGATTCTAATTGAGGCTTGTAATTTTTGGCGAAGTTAGGATTGTATCGCCTTATCTTTTGAGTTTCAGATTGATAATGATTGCTGGATGTATAACTGTTAGATTTCGGTGCTGCTTGATCTATCTTCCTGCGAGAAGTTTCTAGGCTGGTGAACTTACTCTCCAAGTAATCCAAAAATTCTTGCAACACCGGTAGCTCTCTCGAATTCTTCAAGGAATCGATGTAATCTCCGTAGGTATCGCTATCCAGCTTCTGTGTTAATAAGTGCACGAGAAGCGGATCCCAAGTGCTGATATCAACCCCTAAATTCCGAACGGCATGTAAGCTTTCCAGGGCAATGTCATGCAACTTTTTAATATGACCCAGTGATTGCTGCTGTGAACTGGGTAAACCTAGGAGAGTATTCATGATAGTAGAAAAAATTAGCTTTTTGTTGTTATACCTATGATTTAGGATTTCCCAACACGTACTGTAGTTATCAGAACTGATGGGAAGATGCTGTATAAGTCTTTCCGCCTCGCCCCTTACTTTGCCCTTCAAAAATTGCATTTTTTGCGCGTGGGACAAGGAAGGGTTGTTATGGATCGTTTCGGTAAAGAGATCCTTAAACGATGTCCATTGCTGATAATTGCCTGAAAATACTGGTATATCAATTTTCGGCGTAGAATGCTCTCTATGTGATACACTCCAAAGCTTTTTGTTGATAGTTTTCTTCAGATGAAAATATGATTGCTCATGCTTGCTATAAATTGCTTCATATTCTTCATCTTCTCCACCGATCTCGCAATCGATTTCACAGTGAAGGGAATCGATTTGTGACCAGCGCGCTTGTAACGTTTTTAATGCGTCCTCCATTTCTCATTTTTCGGACATGGAGTCCAGATCGATAAAACCGGCTGATCTTTTAAATGCTCTAAAATTTGCTGCTTGTTTACGAATCATATCGTCTGTTTTGCTTGTCGAGCCTCGTGACTCCATGACACGATGACTGCTTGGCTTAGATTGCTGCTCATAACCTGATGGCCCTGCTTTTTCGGTATCTGGTTGAGTACTCCTAACGGCCTTTAACGGCGTCTGCTTGCTAGATAATTGAAGGCGTTGCTCGTTGATTAAAGTTTTGGCGGCTGTATAGACCTTGCTCAATTTTTCATGCTCAGAATTGACAAAATACATATGATCTCCGACCCCATACTCACAAATAGATAAATGATTATTTTGAAAATCCGACCAATACGTTTCCAACAACTCTAATCGCCTTTTAAAATAGTCGTCCGATTTCCTATCGGCGCTATCCTTTTTAAGATTAATCGGTATTTTCTTGATAAGTTCGATCAGTTCGAGTTGCTGATAGTAAAGATCCTCCATTACGCTGCTTGCTAGTTTATAAAAGGAAAGATCTTACTTGTATGCTCTCGACTGACTCTGCTTTGCTGTTTTCGAACTCCGTCTTCCGAAGCTCTGCTGATACTGGACACTGACGTCCTGCTGCTGTAGATGCAGCTGCTGCTAATACCGATGTGCTGCTGCTCAGGATGCTGTTTTCCTCGTGCTTGAGGCGCTGATGTCCCACTGCTAACACCCCTATGCTCGGGATGCCCTTTAACTCGCTAGTGGAAACTAGGTTCTGGAACTCCACCCTTTGCTGCTAGGGTATGGTGTCCAAAACGATAAGCTAAAGTTCTGCTGCTAAAAACTATGTTCAAAGTTCACACGTAACACTGTAAACCAATGTGCTGATTGCTGCACGAGTTCACTCACAAGTTAGTCAATACACGTCACTCCACGGAGAAAAACGAATACTTAAACTCGCGAGGACCCGCACGATAGCTCGAAGGACCATGTAAAGTTATGGAGTTAGCTCAATGATACTCAAAATACCATTTAATTCATTTATTAATGGACCAAAGGTTAAGAATACAAAAGTGCGAGGGAGCACACGCGGAGACCGCTTATTAGGTACTAACGACTCGTCCGATGAATTTAAGTAAAACTGCTAATTCCGCAATCTGTACAGTGTCACCGTACATTATCGATTTTCGAGCTTGTAGAGCTTATAGAGCTAGGTTAATATTTTTTATGAGTATTATTATTTAGATATATTGTTACTATTTCCGCCAATTATATTTTTTCCGATATACAACGCGAAATAAAGCTACAATTTGCAGAAAACACCAAAATATTTGAATTTCGCGGGCTACCCTGTAGCATTCACCTTAATAATGAACACGGATGGTTCGTATGTCCAGAGCAAGGCAGTGGAGGGTATCCGCGCGCTGTCCCTGGTGCGGGGCGTGCGCGGCGCGTGGGGGGCGTGGGGCGGCGGGCGCGTGCGCTCGCTGCGCTGCCTCAGCGCGTGCTCGGGGCGCGGCGCGTGCGACCACGCGCAGCGCACGTGCCGCTGCGACGCCTTCTGGATGCAGAGCCTGTTCGCGCAGCTCGACCCCGACGCGCAGCCCGACTGCGGTAACTATTACTAACCATGGTGCACAGACCACTAACCCTCAAAGACGCCGCAGCATCCTAATGACGCTAGCTAGCAGGCTAGACTGTGTGTTTCTAAACCACTGCTGCAAGGTTTCAGCTGGACCTGTGACCTTGCGGTAGTGTTCTCAGGAACGGTAACAAAAATGTACATACTAACATAGTTTCTAAGCAATCTGTTACTAACACTATGAGTCTATGTTACTCGAATAAATAAATTTAAATAAATTAAATAAACAAAAGGACATTGATAAAAATAGCCTTAAATTGTTACAAAGATGAACAATATACGAAAATTACATGCGAATTTTTTCGTTTCATAATATATATTGTATTTAATGCGGACAGTACAAGAACCATTTTTATATTTTAAGGAGTATCAATACATTAATGAAATAATAGGATAAAATTGTATCATCTATGATATCTGTGTATCATCCATATTTTTATTTCGATACTCTATAGTCTATGATTCAATATTATAGACTCCTTTTCACACAAGAAATTCCAAAAAATTGGCATCGACTGACAACTTGACGACAATGCAGGTTGTTTGACATAACGAAAAAAGCAAAACATGACATCAAAATCACAGATATCTGTGATTATATGTGTCAAAATAGTAAATATTTTAAAAATCTAAAATTATATCTAGTACTGTCCGTGTTTATGAATGTATTGCAATACATTGGCTTCATTGAGTTGTATATGGTGAGCATCAGCTTTAATTTGTAACGCCTTAAGGCGAAGTCACTAAGGATCTTTAGCAATGTCCTTTTGCATACGATCACAGCTCGACCCCGACGCGCAGCCCGACTGCGGTAACTATTACTAACCATGGTGCACAGACCACTAAGCCTCAAAGACGCCGCATAAACAAAGTTTTGCATAAGATCACAGTCGTGAAATGTTGGCGGGGTCCGGGGGGCGGACGGCGCGTTATGATTGGTCGGCTCAAAAGTTCGGTGGTATGATTGGTGCCACTCGCTAACGTTCTGATTGGCGGCGAGGCGTATGATATGCAGTGGTACTGCATATGCGTGGTGACCGGGGGTGTCCGGCTAATTGGTGTCTAGAGGCTTACTGGTCTGTGCCATGGTATAATAACATGTTTCACCAGGTATTCTCTTCCCGCGATGACAGCGCGATGCCTCCAAGCTACGTCACGATCAGTGTTGCCATTGATTGATATCTTCAATATAGTTGAGGAGATTTTTATTCATAATTAATTTAAAATAAATTCCTAACTAGCCTATTTGTTATCTCGTGTTATTCATCTAATTAGTTATTAAAGGAAACTGTATAAAATTACTAGTTCAAAAGTGATTCTTTATAGAAGCAAGTAAATGAAAAAATGAATTTTGCACGGTTAATTTATTTCCACAAAGTGGCAGCACACCAAACTGACAAGTGTCACGATAACAGCCCGATATTGGCTCCACAGCCGATGACGTAGTACGGAGGCAATCACGTGACCTAGCTGTCACGGGAAGAGAGTACCTGGTGAAACATCTTATTATACCATGTTACTAACTAGCTTTTACCCAGTGGCGTGCATTGGCCTACTTCATTTGAATTTAATTGTGGTGTAAGTTATTGACTGTTTTATGTAGGAAGGATAATTTAGCAGTAATAGGTCCATTAAAAGATAAATTATCATTGTATTATGAAAAAAATATCATAACTTACAACACTATTGAATTCGAATGAGGAAGGCACTGGGTACTGCCTATATGCAATGCACGCCACTGCTTAAAAGCAGTGGTGTGCATTTAACGCGAGCGCGGCTTCACTCGCGTTAAATTCTGTTTACCCACGTGATGGAGCCTGTTAATAATTTGGTGTTTTCCTGTAACTATTACAGCACCACTCCACTCCACCTCCAGTTTCATTCATCCATCTATCCATCCATCGTACATTACTTTCCGCTCGTGCAAATGCGTAGAAGCTTCGTATCTGTCGGGGAGGACGCACCCCACGATTTTTTTTTTTTTTTCTTTCTTCCTTTCTTTCTTAAAACCCTTACCAGTTTTTAAGTCTAATCATCAGCTTTCAAACACAAAAAGTTTCATCAAAATCGGTCCAGTAGTGTTAGCGTGATGCTCGAACAAACCATTTTATATAATTTTGTAATAGTTAAGATAAGATAAAAAGTAGCCTATATGTTAATTCAGTTTAAGTTCTATCTGTATGCCAAATTTAATTAAAATCCATATAGTAGTTTTTGCGTGAAAGAGTAACAAACATCCATACATCCTCACAAACTTTCACATTTATAATATTAGTAGGACTATTTGACTGGCGAACAAAACGAGTCCCGTACATGTGTTCGAAAGACGATTGATAGAATTGCAAAAGTTCTATAAACAATTCTCCATTTAATTATTTTAGTTTTTGCAATAGACGGCAGCATTGGCAACGAGCGTGCAAAGAATTTTTACCCAAGGTTGAATGCGGACGGAGAAATTTAAGAACTTCAAAAATGAATAATATCCTGTTCATATAAGGTCCAAAATCTTTTATCAAAATCAGGGAGAAAATACCGGGCGAGCCCGGTTTTCTGAGATATCGAGAGCCCACTGTCCCTTTCCTGCATGTATGGGCACCCTATAGAAAGAGACAAAGGGCTCCCCAATCATCGGACCGAACTTTAGTCAGCCGTCCGCTTTCCAGCTTGATATATAAAGTGTGAGCTTGTTGTCAACATCCGCTAGATGGCGCTAGGCGCTAGGCGCCATCTAGCGGATGTCTTTCGGCTGAAATGATGATGCAATGAATAAAGGGTGTGCGGGGTGCAAGGTTTTAATGAATATTAAAGCACTGGTTTAATAGAGAAAAAGTTTATTTTGAGTTCTGACAAGCTGAATGTTCTTAATAATTAGGATATTTCAATGTTATGTTAATGTTAATGAATGCAGCACCCGGTTTGTTCGATGCCTAGTAATGCACTGAAGTTATGAAGTTGAAAATATAATTATTCCTATGTACCTACGATTGTTGTAAAGAGCCGCGCTCGCAAGTGTTCGGTTACTTGGACCGAACAAAGGGATAGTTAACTTCTTAGGTTTTCGCGATCACTACACACAAGGGCGGATCCAGCCTACGTGTCAGGAGGGGTCGCGTACTTATTTCCAGCCCCGGATCAACATTTTTAAAAAGAGGGTGCAGTGTCCGTATTGCCGCTTGCCGCCCTCTAGGAAAAAACATTCAACCAATAAAATTATAGGATTTTCGCTAAAATTTAATTTTTGCTAAAAAATCAATTTTAGAGCTTTAGATTTTCTCTCTGTAGAATATTAATGTAACGGAATAGTTACCTATACGCCAAAAAACACGGAATGAAAATATTTAGGTACAGGCGCGAGCGCATACTTTTTCTCAGTTTCGGCTTTGTCCTTATTAACGTACCTAACAAAATAGTTGTATTCAATATACACCCAGTGCGTAGAAGGAAGAGGATAGAAAGACAAGCGAAATTTTCTAGACTTCATGAACAAACTAATTAGCTCTTCACAAAAGCATTGATAGATCTGTGACAAAATAGCACGCATTTATTTGAGTTGTTCTTGCGGCGCCTAGAGCTGCTAATAATAGACGCTGTAGCGTAAATAACAAAATATAGATTCACGCTATGGAATTCCTACACCTTGCATAGGCAATCAAAGTGAGCTCGAGCCCGAGCGCAGCGAGCGCGAGATTTTTTGGCATTTGTTTGCAAAAAAGGATTAAATTTACCTACTTGAATTTTTTTGATCTTTTTAGGGTTCCGAAGTCCTACAAGGAACCCTTATAGTTTCGTCATGTCCGTCCGTCTGTCCGTCTGTCCTAATCCTTTACAGCTTAATAACTTCTACAGTTATAAACATAAGTAAATGAAATTTTGTTAAAAAATAGTCTGCATATAGATCTCAATTTTAAAAGAATAAAAAAATAGTTTTTACGTTCTTTAGGGGTGGCGCCCATATATGTGAAATGGGGAAAAAAAATTTTTTTTCGCTGCACCCCCTCGTGTGGGGTATCATTGAATAGGTCTACTAAAATGAAGGTAATGTTTAATACATCACTTTTTTATCAGGTGTACCATCTGTGAAATATAGCCCGCCAAAGTGGCTTGCAATGTGTCCCCCCCCCTGCCATTTCTAAACTATGCAACGTAGAAACTTATAATCTTCCACATTGATAGACCTTTGTGAAAACTCTCTTTTAAAATTATTTCGAGTATAATGTGATTATAATTTTTTGAGTTATAGACAGAAAACTGAAAAATACTTAAAACGTCCTAGTTCAAAAGTCATTGACCTTAGAGAAAAATGATCATAGCAAATAATGCTCCTTTAGCTACATTCTATTTGAAAAAATCACAAAAAGTAACTTTGTGTTATGTTGACGACACACTTCTTAAATTTGGCGCCATCTAGCGGCGTCGTACAACACTCTCTGCGTCGCCAATGCTGCCGTCAAGTGCCGTGTATTACATTTGGCACTGTATAGCGCCATCTAGCGGCTACTGACATCACTCTCTGAGTCGCCAATTCTGCCGTCTATTGCAAAAACTAAAATAGCCGTGATTAATATTGGATTTGATTTGTTTGTAACACCTACTTAAGGAACCCTATAATACTGAGCATGGCCCGACATGCTCTTGGCCGGTTTTTTTTTTATTTGGGATGTTATTTTTTCATTCCGATTTTCAAAAAACTTTTTTATTATGATCTAATATCGATGTTTTAAAGGTTCTCGAATTATTTTAAATTTGGCGAGGTTTTTAAAGGCTAACATGGCTGTTAAGTAGTTATTTCTGTTGTTGATGGTTAGCTTAGTATTCAATCGATGGTGGCGCAACGGGGAGATTGGAGAAGAAACTCGCGACGCAGGCTGTTCGGCAAAATCATACTAAATCGCGCGAATATTATTCACAATGAACGAACGGGTTCGGGTGTGAGTTCAGTTTAGTAATTTTATATGTGTACCTTGTTGCATTAGTATGTAACACATACATACTTTCATTCATTCATTGTACATTCATTTAGTAAATTATGTAAATAGGAAAAAAAACTGTGATTGACCTAGGCCCAGGGGGGCGTCATGACCCCCATGACCCCCCCCCCCCCTGGATCCGCCCTTGACTACACATTATAATAAAACAAACCTACTACCACCTGTTTGGAACCCAGTCCTAAAAATAATCAAGTCCCAAACACCACGCAACACTGTAAAAGATAATGATATTGTGAGTGATTACTGCGTGCATCGAAACGATTTTAATTAATAATATTGTACGGTAGATTAAAATATTTTTTTAGAAATATTTGTAAAGACGCTTGTCATCTTTAGTCTACCTGCGACCACGAAATGCTGCAAAGCTTTCGAAACGTCAGGGAAACCAATTTAAATAATATACGCGATTTAATCCGGTTAAACTTTGTTTTATTATAAAGGGATAGTTATAAAGTGAGTAGTTGTTGTGCAGACTGGTCGGTGGTGTACGCGAGCCTGGGCGGGCTGGCGGCGCTGTGCGCGCTGGGAGGCTGCTGCTGGGCGCTGGCGCGAGCGCTGCGCCGCGCGTGCGCCCCCCGCAAGCCGCGCGCGCGCCCCAAGTACCGCCTGCTGCCGCTCGCCGACCACGAGGAGAAGCCATGTAATTATTGTACGGCTAGCTGCAACTGTCTTTTTTTTTTCGAGTAGTTTTAAGGCCCGGTTGCTAAGACCTTTTAGTCTTAAGTAAAACATACCCTAATAAAGTAGTGGAAACTTTACTAGAGGTTTCTGATTGATGAGAAAATACGAAAAGTCACATTTTTCAACTTTGTACAATTTATGTACACGTTAAGAGGCTGACAACACCTAAAAAATCAGACCTCTGCGGTCACTGTCGTTTCGTACAGAACTGAAAGAGAGGCAACTAGCCGAGGGACGTCGGATACGCCGCTCAACTAGAATGAAAATTAACATTTTTTTTTTTTAATAAAAAACTAATAGCTTATTTGAAAAACAGAAACAACAAATGTTTAGATTATTGTCTTTCTCAAATGTTTTATTAATTTTATTTATAATATTTAGTAAATAATAGAGATTGTTTGCTTTAAAGCATGTTTTAAGAGGTTAGTTTACAATTCTTTTCCATCGAGAAAACTTCAAGAAAACGTGTTTTGGGCACAATACAGTTTCAGAAAATACGATCAAGATTAACATATATTTTTTTCACTGCCTCAAACTGAATAGATACAACTAAAAATGTTTTTAAAAGAAGCCTATTTGGGGTATTTGGCTGTTGTCAGCGTCTTAACGAGCACTTAAAATTTTATAATCCACCATTATTAGTATTATTACTAGGGATGGGTTTAGACCCGGGTTTTTTCCGAAAGGTGAGTTTTTTCCCAACAGACTGGGAAAAAACTCGGGTAAAAACCCATTGGTCGGGAAAATACTTAATTGACAATATTTGATTAAAGTAATCAAAATAATACATAATTTCCATTTTATGTGTAACCATTTATTATGTTTAATTCATGTAAAATATGTTTTTATAGAAAAATCTAATTAAGTTTATCATTTATGGCGTGATTTCGATATTTAGATTATTTTAATATAATAGTTGCGAGCGGCACGTTTTGTTTGTTGTTGTTTCCATGCATTTAGCTGTACACTTTGTACCTACTATTAGGAAGCGTAGCACATGGGCTGAACCTCTTTTGCCATGATTATTTAAAGTGCGACTCTAAAAATCTTATAAAACTTCTAAAAATGTTAAAACTACTGAAATTATAAAAAGGAACTCAAGTTCCGTCTGCTTTATATTAAAAAATATACAAGAATAAAGTAGCCAACTGTTGAAATTGCTTTGTAATACAAGATAGGGAAGCAATGCCACACCATTATAAGGCATGCAAAAGCCAAAAGCATCATTGCAAGCTCTAGCAGTCCATGAAAATTCTACTTTGTCCAGAAATGCCAAATAAATATTGCTTTATGAAGATTCGAATAGGATTACACATAGGGAAGACCCATCGGATGGCAAAATTGTCACCTCTAAGATCGAGATGCTCAATTAGGTCAAAAACTTTCATGGGTATCTGTATTCCACGAAAACGGCGAGACCAGCGGTTATTAGCAATGAAGACAAAAGAGCCCAGCTCACGCAACACCAAGGATCTCCCGGAGGTTGACCAGTGTGAGATTAGGGTGGCTCTTGAGCAGCTTAAGAACAACAAAGCTCCGGGCGATGACGGAATCACCACTGAACTCCTAAAAGCAGGTGGGACTCCGGTCCTAAAGGAGCTACAGAGTCTGTTTAATTCTGTCATCCAACAAGGCTTTACACCGGAGGCATGGAGCGGAAGTGCGGTGGTACAGTTCTTCAAAAAAGGGGATGAAACCATAATGAAGAACTGCAGACCCATCTCACTCCTGAGGCATGTGTACAAGTTTTTCTCGAGAGGCATCACGAATCGTTTCGCCGGAAGACTCGACGAATTCCAGCCACGAGTGAAGCTGGGTTTTGAAAAGGCTACAGCACCGTAGGTAGACCACATCCATACTGTTCGGTAGATCGTACAGAAGACTAAAGAGTACAAACAGCCGCTGTGTACGTGGGACACTCAGAAAGTTTTGCGAAACTAAAAAAAATTGTTCTATACGTACATATATTTTTATCAAATCTTTTCAAAGTACTTTCCACCAGCCTCTATACAAAGATTCATGCGCCTAAACCAGTTTTCAAAACACTTTTTCCAGTCCGCCGCAGACACCTCGTTTACAGCCTGCTCGAACGCAGCCAGCGCATCTTCCGGCGACGAAAATTGTATCCCTTTGAGCTGATTTTTTATTTTTGGGAATAAAAAGAAGTCACACGGCGCTAGATCAGGGCTGTAAGGAGGGTGACCCAGGAGTTTGACTGGCGTGCTGTCCAGGAAGTCCCTCGTTTTGAGTGCGGTGTGCGCAGGTGCATTGTCGTGGTGGAGCAGTAGCCCGCGGAGCCCTGTGTTTGGTCGCTTGTTGCTTATAACAGAGAAAACTTCTGGCAAACATTTGGTAGTATACCATTCGGCATTAATGCTTCTTTGATCCCGTAAGGGAATTGATACCAAGTGGCCAGTCAAATTAAAAAAGCTAGCGATCAAAATCTTACCCCCGCTTCTAGATCGCTTCACTTTGGTAGGCGTTGGCTCATTTTGAAACACCCAAACAGTCGACTGGCGCTTGGTTTCTGGGTCGTATTGATAAATCCAGGACTCATCACCTGTAACGATGTCGTAAACACGCCGAGACGAGCCTGCTTCAAATTTGTTAAGCATATCACGGCACCATTCCACCCGGGCCTGCTTCTGAGCATCGGTGAGGTTGTGCGGCACCCAGCGTGATACTATCCTCCTCACGCGAAGATGGCTGTGTAGAATCTCGTGAACGCTTCCCGATCCAATCTTCAATATGTGTTGAATCTCCTGATATGTAATTCGCCTATTGTCTTGGATTAAATTTTTCACTGCTAGCACGTTTTCTTCGGTAACAGCCGTCAAAGGGCGACCGCTTCTTTCGTCATCCCCCAAAGTTGGTCGACCGCGCTTGAATTCGTTATACCAACGATACACGGTTGCCTTGGAAGGGCCTTCGTCCATGAATGCCATTTGAAGTCTATCGTACGATTCATCCGGTTTCAGGCGACACTTGAAATCGTATAAAATCATAGCTCTAAAATGTTCCCGGCGCAGATCCATATTTCAGTGAGACACAATACTTTGAATTAACTCGCAAAAAATGTGGAGGGAAATTTTGAAATTGGAACTTACTTATTTTTACTTATAAATAATCATATTTTCGAAAAACATTATAACTGGCCAGTCTCCCATATATAAAAACTTTTTTTCGCAATACTTTCTGAGGGGCCTGGTATGTCATTTGTGGACTACGAGAAGGCCTTTGACTTCATCGAAACTTGGGCAGTTCTGGATGCCCTTCAGCAATGTCACATTGATGAACGGTATATAGAGATGCTGAGATGCCTATACAACGCTGCTACCATGACTGTTCAGCTCCAGGATAAAAAGATGAAGCCAATCCAACTGCGCAGAGGGGTGAGACGGGGATGTAATATCCCAAAAATTGTTCTCAAACGCGCTGGAGAACGTCTTCAAGTCGCTGGACGGGACTGGACAGGGTATCAACGTTAAAGGCGAGAACATCTCACAGATCTCCGTTTTGCCGATGAGATCGTTGTAATGGCTGAATCGCTGGAAAAACTGGGCGAAATGCTGCACAGCTTAAACGGAGATTCTCGGCGTGTCGGTCTCGGCATGAATCTGGACAAGACTATAAAGTCATGTTCAATATGCATGCCATGCCAATATTTGTCGAAGGGTCGGCACTCGAAGTTGTAACAAAATACGTCTACCTAGGGCAGGTAATTCAGCTTGGTAGACACAACTTCGAGAAAGAAGCTGACAGAAGGATCCGTTTGGGCTGGGCAGCATTAGGTAAACGTCGCCGAGTCTTCTCCTCACCTATACCACAAAGTTTGAAGACAAAGGTCTTCAACCAGTGCCCCCAGCCTCTGTCATGACTTACGGCGCCGAGACGTGGACACTGACAGTTGGGCTAGTCCACAAATTCAAAGTCACTCGGCGAGCTATGGAGCGAGCTTTGCTTAGAGTTTATTTGAAGGATAAAATCCGTAACGAGATTATCCAGAGAAGAACCGGAGTGACCGACATAGCTTGTAGGATCAGTAAGCTGTAGTGGCAGTGGGCTGGCCATGTCTGTTGAAGGACCGATGGCCGCTGGAGCAGACGAGTCCTTGAGTGGAGACCGCGAATCGGCAAACCCAGCCAGGTGGACTGACTACCTGATGAAAGTAGCTGGGGCGGCTGGATGCAGAAGGCAGAGGACCGAGTGTTGTGGCGCAATTTGGAAGAGGCCTATGTCGAGCAGTGGACTGCGATAGGCTGAGTTGATGATGAAGTATTAAGAATTTAACATAAGTGTGTGAATTTAATCAATTGTGTTTGAGATGATGCTTAGAAAAAAAGGAATTAATTAGATTAGGATCATATTAGAGCACTAAATACATGTTTCGAAGCCAAATGTTAGCATCATATTACTACAATTGTATAGAATAGTATTTTCCCGGCTTTTGGGAAAAAACCCGATATTTTCCATTTTTTCCCGTTTTTTCCCATATTTTTCTTTTCCACCCGTTTTTTTTTCTTTCCCTACCCATCTCTAATTATTACACATTAACGGCCTTACTTTTAAACGTTGTATGGCAGTTGAATAGTTACACGATTTCTCACTTTCTGTCATCAGTAATTTGACATTCGAAAGAAGAAGACAAAGCATTGTGTAACTATACAACCGCTATACAACGTTTATTAGTAAGGGAGGGTAACACTCGGAGAAACACAAATTTTGGAAAATAATACAAATCAACATCACGCTCTTTTCGAATTTTCTCGCTAACCTGTCATTCATTATTTTGCTTTAACCCACAGACCTGGAAGCACAAAGACGCCAATTAGCCGGATAGTCGCGATCACCTAGCATATGATATGCAGTAGCACTGTAACTTCGACCAATATCTGCATAAGAGCCGCCCCGTCGCTAATCGGTGTGCCACTCCGTCAGCAACCGGCACCAATTATACCACCAAATTTTTGAGCTGACCAATCATAACGCGCCGTCCGCCCCTCGTCCCCCACCAACATTTTAAGATTGTATTCTCATACAAAACATTGTTTATGTGGCATCTTTAGGCTTACTGGTATGTGTTTTAACCCTAGTAAAGAAATTCCTTTCTCTCCATTTTTGCAGTCACGAGCAAAGACGTATCAGAAACTGAAACAGATTCGGACGTTTTGTTCGAAACGAAAAGCAAGTCGACGTCGTTTGGGACGCGTGCCATGAACGGCGAAGCGTCTCAAGCCAACGGCTGGAAGAAAAACGGACACTTCAAAACATCCCGCAAGGTGAAGACGTAGTTCATTGCATTGCGCCTGAGCTGCCTCCGAATTAAGTCAGCTTTCGGTCACTGTAAGTAATAAAGTTATAAATATTCTCTCCTACAAAGACATTTGATCAAGACACGTTGCCATTACAAGTTGTGTATGAATAAACAATGCAAATATTGTGACTGCATATAGTGTAGAACTAATGCTAGATTAAATTATTATCGCCTATACATGTTCAGACAGTAAGATAGTCAGCCGGTGAATGTTTCGCACTAAATGTATGCATGGAACATACCTTTAATTGTATTTACATCGCTCACAACTGCAGCATGTGCCTATTTCGTCAGCATATTGCAGTCAAATAGTCGTAGACCTCTTCCAAAGCAGTGGCGGCGTAGCAGGGGTTGGCACCCGGCCCGGGACGGTTTTCAATAAAAATGAGCACCCCCCAAAATAAAACAACTGCTACTAAACGTGCTTACGGAGTGCTTACGTGACTTTATTTTGCTAAAATATTCAATTACATTATCAAAGTTACTTTCCTTTTCAATGGACAAAATGAAAAAATTGGTTAGTCGAGCTTGGCTGATTGTGTATCTTAACAACGATTTTATTAACTTTAATTTTGAAAAGCTTCTTTCACATGGAGCCACCAAAACGCAAATCACCAAGAAAAATCTTAGATACAGTGCTACTTACGACTCGGAATAAACTCAGAATAGTCCCATTTATAATGAATCTCAGGAGCTCCAAGGTAGTCCACTGGACCGCCACTTGGGGAGAAATACTGGCAGCTTCCAAGTAGCGCGGTACCTAGTTGAGCGAGTATTTTTTCTGTGCTGCGCTGGCGCTGTGGACGATTTCCTTAGTCAAAATGCGTGACAGTGGCTCTCCGCCGTCGCGGAATGCCACCCACATGTCACCCCCCCTTGGTGCTTGGCACCCGGGGCGGACCGCCCCACCCCTTACGCCACCACTGTTCCAAAGAAAAGGTATTGCCCGTTGTCATACTAGCCAAGCGTCTCGCACAGGCAGCTGAATGTGCCTCATAATTACGAGAATAGCACTTCGTATCGAAAAATATCCAAATAATAATATCGATACTGGAATTTAGCGGAATTTTATTATAATAACAAAACCAACATTTTCATTTTAACTAGTGTTTCTTCATATCTTAATTAAAAATAACACTCCAACCACGGACGAGAAAAAAAAGTTTTTTTTCTCGTCCGTGACTCACAATAATTTAAAAAAAGGCTATGAATATTTTGTAAGCATGATAATGACATAATAATATAGTATGTAGTTTCTAGTTTAGGATAGGTTTTTTACTTATAAACGTTACATGAATAGGGTTACTATATGCATAGTTAATTTTGTTTGTTCATATATTTATTCCCATGTATTGGGGAGTCTGAGAGATATGAGCACATTGCAAGCACAAAAGCAAAATACAAGTAATTACGTTATATATTGGCAAAGTAGCAACCCTGTTGATGTATTAATATATTTTTTGTATTAAAGTACGGTCTGATACAAAATGTCTAAAATTGTTATTATAACACAAAATGTTACCTAATTAGTAGGTATTCAAATCTTTGTAAATCTGTAAAAGTAGTAATGTATTTTATAGAAATTATGTAAAAGGATTATCTAGAAGTAGAAATAAGAATAATTTTATTTACAAATATTTCCGCGAATTATCTCAAGATTAATAAATTATTTCGGCGTAATTTGATATGAAATAAATTTTTGGTACTTATATTAATATTAATTCAAGTATCTTGTTTAATTGTTATTTATGTATTGAAATGTATTTTATTTTATTAAAAAAACATTGTTTATATAGTATTTATTATTATTTTGCATGGTGTTATTTATATTTAGGTTAAAGTTAGCAAATCAGTTTGATAATATACGTACATAAATCCGGGAATAAATAAGACAAGCAGCACATACGTTTTTACGAAAGTATTAACCAAAACCGCATAATACACACATTTTGCATCAGATAAATCTACTGGCAGCTAAGCAATAGGGTACACTGTACACAAGTACATAATTCTCATACCTAGATCAATACTAACTCGAGAATTTAATCAGTAGAAAAAACCGTCCAAGTGCGTGTCTGACCACGCACAAGGTATGATTCTGTAGTTGGTACAAGCTATACATCATTCTTACAAGACATCTGAGCCCAAACTCAATGTATTTAAAAAAGTGAAAGTTGATTTTACAGTTCATTTATAAGGGAATTTCTATGGACTTTATACAACCTCAACTACATGGTTATATGATTGGTACTCGTAAACTAGACAAGCCTACTCATCCGTGATAGTTTCCTTTTAATATTTGCTAATATTCTGAATACTTTTCAAGTATTCAGGAATTGTCGTTGTTTAGCCTATAGGAGAGGACACTTGACTCCAACAAAAATTAGCACTTTAAAGCTTAAAATTTCGCAAACAGAATCCAAAAATGGTTTTCACACACCCGCCGCAATATTTTTGAACGACCTATCTAACGACAACTCAAACGAAAAAAAAAATATCCACACTTTACGTATAAGGAAAGAACATTTATTTTTTTCCAAATTTTATTTTACCAATTTGTAGGCGTGATTAATATGTATCATCATCATCATCAGCCCATTACTGTCCCACTACTGGGCGCGGGCCTCTTCTCAGAATGAGAAGGTTAAGGCCTTAGTCCACCACGCTGGCCTAGTGCGGGTTTATACCCATGCCAAATTACAGCTTTCTAGTACTAACAGTCTCTGAGCTAAGCCGTGGACAGACAGACAGACAGACAAACAGACGGACGGACATGGCAAAACTATATGGGTTTCTTGTTGACTACGGAACCCTAAAAAAATGTGTTTAAATAGGTATTTGAGCAAGTATTCGAATATGATAATAACAAAGAAACCTAGTTTTTTTGAGTTTACTTAGATTTGATATAGGTGTGCGTATTATAACGATAAAAACTACCCATAAAGATTGCGTCCACATATTTTATGGAACAAGTATACAAGATATCTATGATCTTTCAACTACATTAGCGCTGTATGGCTTGTATTATTCATATTTTCTCGCCATAAATTATAATATTTGCCTCATTTTAAGTATTGTAAAATTATAACATAGTATTGTTACAGATATTTGTATTTGTTGTATTGCAATTCAATAAGGCGTCGATATTGTGGCAAGACGTTAAAGTATGACCAGACTTAAGTAAATATTTGCTTAGTTGAATAATCTAGTCGTGATAAGTGATAATATTATAGATTTTAGCACACTATTGCGTACGTATTGTTTGTGTATTATATTTTTACTGTGATTTTGACAAGTATAATAATAAAGTATAATAGTTTTTATAATTTGGGTGTACTTAAGTTGTTCGGAAATAAAGTTGCATTTATGCTTTAAAGTCGTTTGTAATTGCTTGATTTAAAAATCTTAATCCTTATTGGCGATACCGCATCAGCGCCTGACCTCAGTTATGCCTGATGAGTGAGTTATTACTTGAGAAACTAGTGATTATGATGCTTCTATCGTGCGATGATGATTTGCAATATGAGAACGCCTTTTGCAAGATTATACGTTAAATATACTATAATTTTTTAATCAGACGAATTTTTAGATTTGAGAAAAAACTATTAAACTGTGTGGCCAAGGCCGTGGCCAGGAATTCACTTTGGGGGTATTTTTGGCCGTCGACACAGGTAGCGACACGAGTATTGAGAGTTGAGGCATATCGGCGGGGGGGGGGGGGATTTTTGAAACCCCAAACCCTGTTTGAGCAATGTGTTAGATCAAGAGCTCAAAACCTTAGACATCGCAAATATTTTTTATTGTAATAAATTCATAATAAGTAATTATTTTTCTTAAATTATTGTAGAATAAATTGGTAATTTTTGTTGTAACACTTATTCTAACAGACGCGCTTCACTTACCCCAACCCGCACCCCCGCGGCTATTTCCAAAGGATAATAATATGACGTGTTTTGTTACCTACGTAGGCATCGGTCTCGCACTCAGTGTCGCGTTGTATGAAACTTTCAGATTCGGCATAATACAGTAGTACACATTTTATATGGCCCACCGATGTACCTGCGCAGTTGACACATTTTAAATACGCGGGGAATTTGTTAACCAATCAGAAACACCATCCCTGCGCGCAAAGTCTCAGTCACTGCCGCTAGAGTACGGAAGCGTGTGAGCGAAATAGAAACAGACGTCACGGCAATCAATTTTAACACCTTACGGGAGTTACGGGCATTGCATAAGGTTGTTTTTTTTTTCAATACATTTGCTCTTAAAGTGACTCTTATTGCACCGCTTTTAGGTTCATAATGTAGCTTATTACGCACGCGTGCTTTTTACATTATATTATCGCACTAGTGCTTTTTACTTTACAGTTTATTTTTAAATCACAGCAAACAGTTTTTATGCCTGAACAAAATAAAAAAAATTTGGGTATAAATTAACTGTTTTAATTAAAATATGATAAATGAACATTTCATTTCATCAAATTATTTATTTTTGTCAACAAATTAACATTAATTTGTGTTATAAATAAAAAAAACAATTTATTTTATTTTTAATAATAGGCTGTTTGGCTGTTTCCTTCGACCACCTGCGCGCGCATAGCTGTGTCACCGAGGATCTCTATGCAGTCTGTGGTGCGATTATAATATAATCTTTAATTATAAAATAATCCGTGTGCCATTTTTCACAAATTCAATATTTATCTAAAATGTGTGTATGATTTTTTGCTCGCAAGTGTGTTGAAAAACGTCGTATGTCACGCGTGAGCATTGACTATTATACTCTCGGCTCCATTACGCTGCAATCCAGCCTCGAGTATAATAGTCAACTTAACTCACTTGTATCATAATGTACTATTAATGTTACGGGTGTTTTTGTCGATCGTCTTTTCGTGTCTGCGCGAACGATGATTGACGACGCGCGATATCTTTTGTATAGTACTGTACTTTTTTGTAAAAATTTACCCATTTTTTACCCGACTGCGCCAGAAGGAGGGTTATGTTTTTCGAGTGTATGTATGTATGTATATTTCTTTGGCACGCTCTGTGGCCTAAACGGCTTGATGGATTTTAGCTTGAGAGGTGTCGTTAGATTCGTCTTAATTGTGAGAGTGACACTGGGTATATCAAAATTATAAAAATCAAAATGGCCGCTTTTTGGAGCCATATTATGTCATCAAATTTTTTTGATTTTTCATCAAAACCTATCGAGTGAGGTATCAAAATAAAGGGTTTTATAAATGCTTTACAAAAATATATACAACTTATATGTTTAAATGTAATTTGGAATGAGAAATGCTAAAAAACAACAAAATATTCAACTTTAAAAATGAATTGGGTAGGTACCCTGGTACCCTATATATTTATGTGTGACTTTAGAAAAATTACATTAATAGCGCGATAAAACATGACAGAACTAAAAATTTTGAAATAAAAAAGTTGATTAACAAAACCAAAAAACCCGACTGCGTGTAAATATAACTGAAAAGATGTAAACAAGACTTGTGTAGGTATATCTGAAAGTATCAAATCAACACGCAGGCGGAGGCTACCTATGAACTACTTATGTAATTAATGACCAAAAACAAACGTAGCCTCCGACTGCGTGTTGATTTGATACTTTCAGATATACCTACCCAAGTCTTGTTTACATCTTTTCAGTTATATTTACACGCAGTCGGGTTTTTTGGTTTTGTTAATTAACTTTTTTTATTTAAAAAGTAGTACAAACCATTCTATGCTCGATTCTGAACAAACTAGTTAAGTTTCTATTTATATCAATAACGTTGTATACAGGATGACTAGTTGAACGACGGACTTATTGAAGGATGATGTTTACTCTTGTTCAAAATATGTGAAAAACCGGTCAAGAGCGAGTCGGACTCGCGCTACCAGAAAGGAAGAATGAAAACCGGCCAAGAGCATGTCGGGCCATGCTCAGTATTATAGGGTTCCTTAAGTAGGTCTAATTACAAACGTATCAAATCGAATATTAATCATTGCTATTTTAGTTTTTGCAAACAGCGCCACCTAGTGCTAAATTTATGAAGCTAAATTTAAGAAGTGTGTTTCTTTTTGTGATTTTTTTAAATAGAAAGTAACTAAAGGAGCATTATTTGCTATGATCATTTTTCTCTAAGGTCAATGACCTATGAACTAGGACGTCTTAAGTATTTTTCAGTTTTCTCACTATAACTCAAAAATTTATAATCACATTATACTCGAAATAATTTTAAAAGAGAGTTTTTATAAAGGTCTATCAATGTTGAAGACTATAAGTTTCTACGTTGCATAGTTTAGAAATGGCAGGGGGGGGGACACATTGCAAGCCACTTTGGCGAACTGTATTTCGCATAGGGTATACCTGATAAAAAAGTTGTGTATGAAACATTATCTTCATTTTAGTAGACCTATTCAACGATACCCCACACGAGGGGGTGCAGCGAAAAAAATATTTTCATCGCCATTTCACATGTATGGGCGCCACCCCTAAAATACGTAATCAAGATTTTTTTATTCTTTTAAAATTGAGATCTATATCTATTAAATTTTTTGTCAAAATTTCATTTACTTATGTTTATAACTGTAGAAGTTATTAAGCGGTAAAGGATTAGGACAGACGGACAGACGGACGGACATGACGAAACTATAAGGGTTCCTTGTAGGACTTCGAAACCCTAAAAATGGTTTACTGTCCCAGTTAACGACGCGCAACATTTTAATAACAGTACAACAGAAATACAAACAGGTAACTAACAGGTGGGTTCGATACCTTTAGCCCTTCTCGATTGATACTCGAACGGACAGACAGACTGACAGACAGACCGACAGACAACAAAGTGATCCTAGCGGTCGAACGCACGTCGGTGGTAACACTTTGACATTAGCAGCATCTTTATTTCGTAAGCAGTAAGGACGGTTTTCGAATTGAAGTGTTATCACTGTCATGCAGTCGACTGTACTATTAGATATTCTGTGGTTTTACCAAAACATGAGGCCATGATATAAATATGTTTGGGAAATTGTACACAGCACCATCTAGTCCCTAACTAAGCAGATCTTGTGCTATGGGTACTAGACAATGGATATAATACTTATAAACTTTTTTTTTGTAAATACATACTTATACGTGGGACACTCAGAAAGTTTTGCGAAACTAAAAAAAATTGTTCTATACGTACATATATTTTTATCAAATCTTTTCAAAGTACTTTCCACCAGCCTCTATACAAAGATTCATGCGCCTAAACCAGTTTTCAAAACACATTTTCCAGTCCGCCGCAGACACCTCGTTTACAGCCTGCTCGAACGCAGCCAGCGCATCTTCCGGCGACGAAAATTGTATCCCTTTGAGCTGATTTTTTATTTTTGGGAATAAAAAGAAGTCACACGGTGCTAGATCAGGGCTGTAAGGAGGGTGACCCAGGAGTTTGACTGGCGTGCTGTCCAGGAAGTCCCTCGTTTTGAGTGCGGTGTGCGCAGGTGCATTGTCGTGGTGGAGCAGTAGCCCGCGGAGCCCTGTGTTTGGTCGCTTGTTGCTTATAACAGAGAAAACTTCCGGCAAACATTTGGTAGTATACCATTCGGCATTAATGCTTCTTTGATCCCGTAAGGGAATTGATACCAAGTGGCCAGTCAAATTAAAAAAGCTAGCGATCAAAATCTTACCCCCGCTTCTAGATCGCTTCACTTTGATAGGCGTTGGCTCATTTTGAAACACCCAAACAGTCGACTGGCGCTTGGTTTCTGGGTCGTATTGATAAATCCAGGACTCATCACCTGTAACGATGTCGTAAACACGCCGAGACGAGCCTGCTTCAAATTTGTTAAGCATATCACGGCACCATTCCACCCGGGCCTGCTTCTGAGCATCGGTGAGGTTGTGCGGCACCCAGCGTGATACTATCCTCCTCACGCGAAGATGGCTGTGTAGAATCTCGTGAACGCTTCCCGATCCAATCTTCAATATGTGTTGAATCTCCTGATATGTAATTCGCCTATTGTCTTGGATTAAATTTTTCACTGCTAGCACGTTTTCTTCGGTAACAGCCGTCAAAGGGCGACCGCTTCTTTCGTCATCCCCCAAAGTTGGTCGACCGCGCTTGAATTCGTTATACCAACGATACACGGTTGCCTTGGAAGGGCCTTCATCCATGAATGCCATTTGAAGTCTATCGTACGATTCATCCGGTTTCAGGCGACAATTGAAATCGTATAAAATCATAGCTCTAAAATGTTCCCGGCGCAGATCCATATTTCAGTGAGACACAATACTTTGAATTAACTCGCAAAAAATGTGGAGGGAAATTTTGAAATTGGAACTTACTTATTTTTACTTATAAATAATCATATTTTCGAAAAACATTATAACTGGCCAGTCTCCCATATATAAAAACTTTTTTTCGCAATACTTTCTGAGGGGCCTGGTAAATAATTTATATAAGAAACACCCATACAAACACAAACACTTATGTTAATCACACAAATATTTGTGTCCTGTGGGAATCGAACCCACGACAGGAGTCCGACACTCGAACCACTACACCACATACGTCGTCACATAAGAAATCACACTGTGATTTGCAAACCTCTGCTTTCCCTTTAAATGTAGGTATTTTAATATGTTAAAATAAAATATTAGGTAGGTACGTTTTCAAACCATAAAAAACAGTTCTCATGTAAACAATTCATTTATTATAAAATTTATTGCTTTCTTATAGATAGTGATGGGTAGCTAAAGTTGATTCGTACGTAAGTGGTCGAACACTTCATTGACTATTTTAGGCTAAACAGGCACTCAACCACAAGTAAGTAGGCACCAAGGGGGAAAACAAAAATGCAGAGTACCTATATATTATACAATATCATGTCTACAAAATTACTGTAAAGATTCAAAATTGATAACGTCTCTAGAGCAACCATACTCAACCTTTTTTTAATATTTTCCCTTGAACACTTCACAAATTAGGCGTGTTTAATTCTAGAGAGCATTTAGTATGCCTATTGTTATTCCATTACCTTTCTAGCCTGCGATGTACTGTGTATGAAGAAGCCTACGAGCCTAGGATTAAAATTCTGCAACTAACCAATGCTAAAATAGAGATCTTACAAGTATACCACAGACAGTAAAAAATATAGACGAAGTGCTGCGAACAATCATAGTGAAGCCAACAAAACCGTGCTCCTCCGTGTACATACCAGCGCTCACGCACACGCCATACACCTGAAGGATATTTGTTTTCGCTATGCTTACCGGAGGTTTTTTTTGCTGCGACATTTGTATTGAGAGCGGTGAGCATGGTTTGATGTGCATGAGTGTGCGTGAGTGCTGGTTTGTACACGTAGAAGCACGGTTTTGGTTGGCTTCATTATGATTGTTCGCAGCACTTTGTCTATATTTTTTACCATGTCTGTGCCTTATACATAGTTTTTTTTAATAAAAATTACGTACGGTATATTACTTTGAATTTTTGAACCAACTAAATTAATCATTTTAAAAAGGTTACTTACAGCGAACATTGGCTTATAATGTCATCATCATTTCAGCCGAAAGACATCCACTGTTGGGCATAAGCCTCCGCCAAAATGTAGGCAATGTAACAATACGAAATTTGATGTTGAGCATTACAGTACAACAGTGCGCCAGCTCAGCGTACTGACCGAGGAGCATTCTTTTTTGTAACCGCTCGGCATTGAGCATCGCTTGTTATCATCGACCATACAGCCCAATAGACGCCTAATGTTGAATATAATGCGTACAATAAATTCTGTCAATAAGCTGAGGCGGGCTACTGCAATTCGATTGGCCCTATCAAGGCGGCTATTGGCTAATAATCACTATCGCGGCAGTTTTGACAGCTCACATAAGTGATAATATGATATGAAGTTTTCAAGTGGCGAATAGTGGCGACCTACATTAGTGAAATTTCATAGATGTGCTAACAGACATCGGTCGTCTTTTATTATGCGTCTATGGAGTGTATGGTCGATACAGTATATTACATGCGTCGCATTACAAGTGGTGCGCACTGTATTGCTTGGCATAACGAACTCACTACTGTAATGTTTGAAGTCGTTACATTCCGAGTCTTTGCACTAAAGGTTGGGTCAAACCAACTGCAGCGCATCACAGCGCAGCGCGTCGGTTTGCAACAGGTAACGTTATAATGTATGAAATCGTATTAGAGATCACAAGCGCCGCTGTAGTCGTGCGACTCGCGCTCTTGGTGTGTCATCTCTCATACGATTTCATACATTACAATGTCACCTGCTGCAACGCAATGGTCTCGAACCTACCGATTATTCGGTATTTCTACCGATATGAGGGCTGTCCTTCCGATATACAGAACCGTTAAATTTTTCCACGATTTCTGAGCAAGGAAATTGGTAAAAGAAATTACTGTTTGCCTCCCATTCATTCGCCAATATTGAGCACTTAAGGGTCATTAATAAGTCGATAATTACGAACCAAATTGCAATCAAATTAATTGAAAATATAACATTGTTTATCTACGAAATAGGTATGATCACCGATTGAAGTTAGTGTTGTAGGAGTAGGCTATGATAGTATGTAGGCATTTGAGAAAATGTTTATCAATTTAGTTTTTGTTTAATCTAAATTTAAATAAGTAAGTAAATAATATGTATTATTCTTTTATTACTGTTACATTTTAAAAAGTATTATTGACTAATGATTATTTCGATAAAATCCAGTAAAATTGTATGGTGAATTATGTATGTTTCTAATAATTTACAAGGAAAACGAAGGTTTAAACCGTTAATTCGATTTCAAAAAAAATACATATTATACCGATTTTAGATAAAAATATACCGACTTTTGGGGGCAGCTCTACCGATTTTGCATTTTGATGTCCGAGACCACTGCTGCAACGCGACGCGCTGCGCTGCGCTGTGATGTGATGCGCTCACGCTGCAGTTGGTTGCCCAGCCTTTATTCTCGCCTCAACGTATTCACTGATGTACTAATGCTCAAACGCGAATGCTCGCGGTGAGTACCCTCCTTTAGAGAAACATTTTAAACATTATTTCGTGGCTTCAATACCAGGCCACTAAACCGCAATCAGACGGTACATAGTGTTTTGTTCAATGACGTAAAAAATAAAACATAATAAATATCAGATAACAATAAGTAAACATAATATTTGTTTTGGAATGTCTTTGTACCAAAGAATTATATTAATATAGAATTACTTTGATAGAGTATTTTGGCTTAAAAATACATCAACAATTTGTGACTTAATTGATACTAGAGTATCTGAACATCTTACATATATTCTTTTACTGGCTAACATCAAAATGTTTCTTGTTTAAAAACGAAATTTTCAATTACATACCTACTTAAGTATTTTGAGTCGACAAAGGTTAACACATTCTGCAACACAGAAATAGATAGAATGGAAAAGTGGGCAGGGCGCGCGTGCCAACACTCTGCACCATAGTGCAGGGCATTTCAAAGCCTTTCTCCGTACGCCTTATGACTTATTTCTGTAAATACTGTAACAAAAACCTGCAAAAATGCCTTATTGTGCTGTTTGTAACTGAAGAAACAAAAGCTGTAAAGTACACAGTAAGTTTTTATTAAAGTTAATTTTTTTAAATGAATGACGCAATATGTAAGGCGTAGTTTGTCCGAAAGTTGCCACGCATGAATCGCAAGTAAAATTGCGATTACAACCATTCTACTCTATTTCTGTGTCCTGCAATCACATCAGGCCACTAAGCAATTTTTACATATATTATTTCCTTTATTATAGTATCTGTTATTAAAGCAGGTTGCAGACCAAGAGCTAAGCTATACCGACGCTAAGCTAAACTAGCTTATCTAAAGTAAATTGATAGCTTTTTGATAGTTTGCGGTCTGCACACAAATATGAAAAATTTCCTCAGCTATGCCGCTACTATTAAGCTAACTTAGCTTAGCACCTGGTGTGCAACCCGCTTAAAGCTATCTTCACAATTAAATGCTGATAGTAATAATTATCGAGACACGTAAACATCAATATCGCTAATCGCTAAAACAACCAAGTCATGCTTGCTAGCATAATTTGATTTCAAGTTCCAACAATAACTTTTTTATAATAATTAATTTATGAAGTAAAATGCATTACCCTTACTTGGTATGCTTACTTAAAGAATGCTTACATCAGCAGCTAAATACATTATTGCTATATAGGCAACGAGTATATATTTTTCGCGAAAAATGTATATTTATTGCTGACTTTGTTCACAACCAATGTCTGTGTTTAATTTTATCGGCATAGTCGGTTATCTCAATTAATTTATTACGTAATCAAGAACAAAGTCTTACAAAGAACAATTATATTGACTAAACATAGCCTGGTTCACATAACAGTATTTAAATAGGTATTTCTGTGATTTTATGCAGCACAATCAGTTTTGAATGTGTTTATTTGTTAACGTTAGGCCACTAAATAAACAAGTTGTTCATAATAATGAGTACCATGACTCCCTTAAGAAGTTTTCAGTTATTTCAATAACACATATAGCTAATATCAATTATTACTGGGATGTTTCTAAAACTTCAAGTTACAATAAATAAAACATTAAATGAGTATTACAGGAACACATATACAACACAGCATTATAACCATAAACTACAAAAACTAATTATAATCAGTAGTACCTTTTTCATTATAAAATTATTAATATAAAATTTAGACACCATTTGTGTACAAATCTTTTAAATGAAGTATTATGCAATCAAATACATTTACAGAAGTAGTAAAATTTAGAAACCAATTGCAGGTATTATACACATAGTTACATAGTTATGCCTTTTTAATTCAATGAAGGCATATAATTTTGAATCAACTCAGCCTATCACAGTCCACTGCTGGACATAATTTTGAATGGGGTTATTTACTATCACTTTTATATAATTGTTATATTTAACTTGAAACAATTGAGTATGTAAGACATAAAATAATTCAAGATAAATTAATTAGATCTTCAAATTCACACCTGTTTTAATCAATTGTCTTCACTGGCCTAATAAATTGCCTCTCCCTTTTTAAATTTCTGTATCTCTATTTTCACCAAATGCTTTATTACTTCAGCCTACTTCTTAAACCATCCACCATTAAAGACAACTTTAACCTACTTACAAACCTCAAAACAAGAAGTGAGGTTATCACTAATGTAGTTACTATCTCAATTATTTGGCTTTTTTCTTTCCAGATCTTACAGTTTTTTCAACTTCAGTAGACCAAACGGCCTTATTGACTGTTTCACCAACAGAATATGCACAGCATGCTAAGCCAAGGCAGAATATATAGAAACATATTCTTATAGGCCAATTTAGCACATTCAAAATAGGGTACACCCAGCTACCCGTGTTGAAGTAGATAATATGGACCCAAACTAAATAACAAACCATAAAGGAAGACAGAATTGAAAGACCAACTTTCCTCTTTGGATACATCCTAAATGATGTTAGGAGATCAATCAGTATAAACACAACTATGTTTGTGTGCATTACATGATTTAACCACACTGGAAAGTATGGGTCCATACTTCTGGGCAAGATCAACTCTCTATCAACAGCATATATGCCCCAAAAGGATACCCCAACAAATATTGCTAATGGGAAAGCTAAAGAACTAAAAACTATGTCCTTAACTCGTCTTATTAGTGGCTTATCTGAAGGTGATGGTTCATTGTTACCAAAAATATCATTGAACAGTGCCAATGTAAAGTATGCAGTTTGAATCATCTGAAAAAAAGAGAAGTTTTAATAAACAAAAAAAACATAAACAGTAGTAGTATAGTTAAAACATGTTTTGTATTTTTACATGTACACGGACCATGGTTACATAAGACTTACCGCATCTAAATATGTTAGATATTTTAATTTGCCTCCAAAGGGTGTTACTGAAGATGAAGTAACTGGTATATTGACATAGGTGTAGTCATAGTAACATCCGTAGAAAAATTGGATGGCTCCAAAGAGATGAAATAATTTCCTCATCATTGTTGAAAAAAACTGTAATTGAAAAGGCATATAACACAAATAAGGCGTTTGAATAACAATCCAGTATACAAAACCATGAAAAATAGAGATAAATCCACAAATTATTATCTGAAGTATAGTAGGTACAAACACTAACCTATTTCTCTTCTTTTTAGTATCACCTTGCCTTTAAAAAAATAACAGTCAAAGAAACCGGTTTCAATACTATTCTTCCGATATATTTTCCTGATTATTCACATCGGATTTTTTTCCCGTGGCGTGATTATAAAATATCCAACAACCATCGATTGCGCTACGCTACGCTGACTTTACTGACTTGACCTGTCGTGATGACCATGACATTAATGACAACATGGCGGATGACAGATAAAGATATCGCAGGGGTGCGTTCACTTTATCGTCCGACCGACGTCTGATCGCTCTGTGTAACTGGGTCCTTACTAGAAGTGGGCGTTTAAACAAAAAGCGCTTAAAAAAGTCTAATAAAAAAAAAAGCGTATAAGCACGCTTTGTGATTAAAGCAGATTTCGTTTAAACTTTTTCGTAAACCAAACTTATGCTTTCAATAGTACGATTGAAATGTAACCTTATTTCTATGAACATAAGACTCAATTTCAAAGTTGACTGGTGGTGGTTTGAAACCGGCAGAATTAAATTTTATTCGTTTACGTAAAATTTGTTTAGAGAAAGCACCTTTTTATTTTGTTGATTATTTTCGTATCGTTTAAACATTTTAAACGTTTTTGACCTTGATTGATTTGCTTTTGCTTTGGCGCTTAGTTTATTTTTCGTCGTCAACGAGTAAATGCGTTTTTGAATGTTCTCCTTGGTAATTACGCGACGATTGTAGTTTGTTTGTATAGTTTTTAGTGAACTTTGTAAATAGTTTAAATGTAAATAGAATAGTGTAATGTAGACAAATAAAAGTCAATTTTTTTAGAAGTGAAAAACGAAAAGCGGCAAAAGCGTAAAAAAATTCGTTGGCAGAAAAAAGCAAAACTTTTAAACACGCTTACGATTTTAAGTCGTTTTTCCCAACTTTAGTCCTTACTCCCGACTGGTTCATCCTCTAATCCAAATCGAGCTAATGTCATATTTTGTTAGAAAAATGCAGTACGATTTGACTCGAATTCAAATTAGATTGATATAGCACTCGATCCAGTCGGGAGTGAGGCCCCTGAACAAGGAATATACTACTCTCTAACGAGAGCCCCTGAACGACCAAAGTGCGCTCCGTGCGTCATCGGGCGATATAAGGAATTAATATTTTTTGGACATTTTTACACAGCAACATCTAGTCCCAAACTAAGCAGAGCTTGTGCTATGGGTACTAGACAATGGAAATAATACATATATACTTTATTTTTGTAAATACATACTTATAATACATAAGAAACACCCAGACCAACACAAACACTTATGTTCATCACACAAATATTTGTGTCCTTTGGGAACCGAACCCACGACCTCGTGATCAGCACTCAGCAGATATAAGTGAACGCAGCCCAGGGCTACGTTCAGTTATACCGCCCGTATGATCAAACAAACGAACGCCCAAAGAACGCTCCGTGCGTCGCACGTCGTCGGCCGTCGCGTCGTCGGGCGATACCTATAGAAGTGGGCGTTTAAACGAAAGGACTTGAAAAACCGGCCAACTGGATGTCGGACTCACGCAGTAAGGGTTCCGTACCACCTATTGACCTAATACCCGATAGAAACTGATTTAATTCATCAAAAGACATCAAGGCACCGTACGCTAAATGTATACATTTTTGCATCTCTTTCTTACGTAGGTACCACCACATATGTCTCTGTTTGCCATATTTTTAGTAGGTATTTCTGGCTAAACTACATAGTATGCACCATAGACATATAACGCATTATAATTCTATGGTATGCCATGCACTCGTACACTTCTTAGTCTGTGAATCAGACCAAGTTTGACGCAGTATCCCCTGCGTCAAGTATCCCCTAGTAGTCTGTGGTTTGACCTAGTACACACGGCTACACATCAAGCTGTACAAAACCAGTATAGGCTGACCTCGCGTTTATACTGGAAATGTACAGCTTGATGTGTAGCCGTGTGTACATATATCATTAATCTGTGGGTTTGACGCGAGTATGTATAACCGTTTTGAAGATAAAGCAGACACAAAAACGTTGAAAAAATGCATGTTTTTCGAGGTTTCTTGTATAGCGACCCCCTTTGGTTTTAGACTTTTATTTATTTTTAGTATTTGTCGTGATAGGGGTCACAGCAACACATATTCTGAGAAAATTTCAACCGGCTACCTATTACCGTTCAAAAGACACAGCCCTGTGACAGACAGACGGATGGACGGAAAGCGTAGCGAGAGTAATAGGGTCCCGTTTGGCACCCTTTGGGTACAGAACCCTAAATTCTATCTTTTAAACACGCTTAGTGATTTATTAGCCAAATCAAATAGTTTGTAGCTGTTAAAGTTGATCTTTAATCTAGCAATAATAAACTCCGAGTTGGCAACGCTGCTGATGATACACACTGAACGTTTCGCTAGTTCGAAATAGGCACAAAATTATACACGACACCTCATCAAGTCACAAGTCAAGTTATCTTCTCAGTAAGTGATGTATCGCCTTCGTTTTCAGGCATAGTCATATAAGTTTCTGTATGAATAAAAAATCTCAAGCCCAATACATGGAAGATCTTTAAAATTGTGTCATTTTCCTGTGAGTGCTAATCCTGCTTGAATCTTTTAATTGACGACATAAGGGTCTATCCCATAGAAGGGTTCCCTATGCCAGTGCGAACGCCGTTAGTTTGAACACGTTATGTCGAAGCTACGTTAGTGCGAAGCTACAATACTTCGAAGTCTTATTATTGCGATGTAACGTTAGCGCGAAACATGTTAGTTCGAAGAATTTTACACCGAAAGCTTGTTTGGCCGAACGTTTAGGCTCGAAAGTTCAATACATCGAACAGAACTTATTTTCATGTAATATACGCAGGCAGGGAAGTAGGTAGGTAGGCAAATAAGCAGATCATGAAAAAGTTAGAAATTAAATCAAAATTCATGCATGATTGAAGATTTATATTGCGGGATTATTGTTTAATGTATTGAACTGTCGAGCCTAAACGTTCGGCCTAACAAGCTTTCGGTGTAAAATTCTTCGAACTGACATGTTTCGCGCTAACGTTACATCGCACTAATAAGCTTTCGCTGTAAAGTTCTTCGAACCAACGTGTTTCGCGCTAACGTTACATCGCACTAATAAGACTTCGAAGTATCGTAGCTTCGTACTAACGCAGCTTCGACATAAAGTGTTCGAACTAACAAAAATCGAACTAACGGCGTTCGCACTGGCATAGGGATCCCCCATAGAGTTAGGTATGTATACAAAGTCTTTGGTCTATCCATAATAGTTATGTTACGCTATCATATTTTTTAAATTTCACTTTTTGGTTTGTGTGACTTACCGACAGCAATATTTTTAGCCTACTAAAAAAACACTAGCCCCCATAAGCGGGTCCCAAACCATCAGTTCTAGTGCTAAAACCACTAAGGTGGCATCACTGTGGACGGCAGGACACAATCGCCGGCGTCGCCGTCGGACCTCACCGGAATGTGTTACGATCATTGAGGTGACGATATATGGCAATTGTACTAAGCTCAGGCGTGGATCTAGGGGGGGAGCCGGGCCCGTGCCCCGGGCGCCAAGTTTAGGGGGCGAAAAATTCAAGAGTGGCTGATGCATCGACTATACACCCCATAGACGCCTCATAACAGGCCACCGATGTCTGCAATACATCTATGAAATTTCACTAATGTAGATCGCCACTCCACCAGAGGATAGGTAGCAGCGTTCTCTGAGTATTTAACCAACCAACTGCGATCGCCAACCCGCCTGCCAAGCGTGGCGATTATGGCATATCCCCCCATTTGAGGGAGGCCTAAGTCCAGCAGTGGACGTCTTTCGGCTGAAATGAGATCGCCACAATTCGCCACTTGAAATCTTCAAATCAGTTTCGACCACTTACATGAGCCGTCAAAACTGCCGCGTTAGTGATTAGCTAATAGCCGCCTTGATAGGGCCAATCGGATTGCAGTACCCCGCCTCAGCTAGTGGCAGAATTTATTGAACGCATTATATAATTATATTCAACATTAAATACCGCAGTGTCTCAAGACGAAAGTCTTTAACCAGTGTGTGTTGCCAGTAATTACTTACGGTACTGAAACGTGGTCGCTCACAATGGGCCTGATAAGAAGGCTCAGTCACTCAAAGGGCAATAGAGAGGGCTATGCTCGGAGTGTCCCTGCGTGATCGAATCAGAATTGAGGAGATTCACAGGAGAACGAAAGTAACCGACATAGCCCGAAGAATTGCCAAACTTAAGTGGCAGTGGGCGGGGCACATTGCTCGCAGAACGGATGGCCGATGGGGCAGTAAAGTTCTGGAGTGGCGACCGCGTACTGGAAGGCGCAGCGTGGGTATGCCCTCCACAAGGTGGACCGACGACCTGGTGAAAGTCGCGGGAATCCGCTGGATGCGGAACGCACAGGATCGGTCGTTGTGGATGCTTGGGGGAGGCCTATGTCCAGCAGTGGACGTCTTTCGGCTGAAATGATGATGATGATAATTCAACATTAGGCATCTATTAGACTGTATGGTCGTTGGGCTGATGAAGACGATAGCGTAGACACAGGTTGTCAAACGGTGTCTCAATACTATGGGACCAACTCTGAAATTGCGAAAAAAAAACTGTTCCCTACATTTTGTCGATTTATGTGAACACAAATGTAGGAAACAGCAATTTTTTTTCGCGATTTCATGCTTGGTACCATAGTAAAAGTTGTAGTGTGTTGAGTTCATAGTTTCTGATTAAACTACAGTAGGTACCTGTAGGTACTTCAATCGTTAAAAACGAATTTTCGAAAAATGATTTATTCAGCGAGTAATAATTTTTTTACTGATGAGGGCGCCGATTGGCTGGTACATTCCCCTTAAGAGGTTTTCAGTTATTTCAATAACCCGTTGTATAGCTCGCTGAGTGACTTTGAATTTGTGGGCTAACCCAACCGTCAGTGTCCATGTCTCGGCACCGTAAGTCATGACAGGCAGGCCCAAGGGCGGATCCAGCCTTTGTGTCAGGGGGGGGTCGCGTACTTATATCCAGCCCCGGATCAAATTTTTCAAAAGGTGGGTGTAGAGTCGCCTTCTTGCAAAAAACTTTCAACCAATAAAATTCTAGGATTTTCGTAATTTTTGCATGAATTTAAGTGAATGTTAGAGCTTTAGTTTTTCTCTTTGCAGAATATTATTATTATTATTTGCTTTATTAGAACTAATTTTAAGTTTCCTATCTTTTTACACACTGTTGTCTACATTTCTTACTTATTTCTCCCCTCGCAGGTCTGCTGGTAGAAATTTCTTTGAAATAAGCAGTACCTTTGTACTAGATAATTTTAATGCTGTCTCCTTTCATATGTTATTGTGTGTACATAAATTATAAATAAATAAATATTAATGTAACGAAATAGTTAGTAACAAAACCTATACACAAAAAAAAAAATATATATAGTGACGCGAGCGAAACGAGCGCGAATTTTTTTCTCAATCTTGGCTTTGTATTAACTACAGAATAGCTGTTTACAACATACGCCCAGTACACAGAAGAAAGTTAAAAAGATAAGCGCGAGCGAAGCGCGAAAATTTTTGGACTGTTCACTGACAAACTGATTAGCTATTCACAAAAGCATAGATATTCCGTGACAAAAGTGTACGTATTTATTTGAGCGCAACCTGTTCTTGCGGCGTCTAGAGCGGCTAGTAGTAGACGCTTTAGCGTAAGTAACTAAATATAAATAAATAACTCATTCAGGCTATGGCAATCCTACACCTGGATGGCTATGAAATAGAGGTGGAGCGCGAGCGCAGCGAGCGCGAATTTTTTTGGTATTTTTCAACAAACCCAGTTTTTATTTACTTTCTTGAGTTTTAAGAGCGTTTTGATTGAAATATTGTTTTTCCATTCCGATTTTCAAAAAATGAATCACTCAACTTATGTCAAACTACTACTACTACTTTACTTACTTATGTTATCTATGTTTAAGGTGCTTGAATTCTTTTTACTCGGGCGAAGTTTTATAAGGCTAACATAGAAAGTAGTTATTTCTGTTGTTGATGGTTAGCTAAATATTCAATCGACAGTGACGCGACGGGGAGATTGGAGAAGAATATCGCGGCGCGGGTGGTGCGCCAAAATCAAACTTTAAATCGCGCGAATATTATTCACATTGGACAAAATTACTAAATTGAACTCGTATCCGAACCCGTTGGATGCGAGTTCAATTTGTAATTTTGTTTGTATCTTGTAACAACATACATACATTCATTCATTCAATGAACATTCATTTAGTAAATTATGTAGGTACCCAAACAAAAAACTGTGGTTGACCTAGGCCCAGGGGGGGTCATGACCCCCATGACCCCCCCGCTGGATCCGCCCTTGGGCAGGCCGCACTGGTTGAAGACCTCTGTATAGGCGGCGAGAAGACTCGGCGAAGTTTGCCAAATTCTGCCAGCCCAACTAGATCTTTCTGTCGGCTTCTTTCTCGAAGTTGTTTCCAAGAGCCGAGCCTTCGACGAATATTGGCCTCGGCATGTCACGCTTATTGAACACGACTCCGAAAGGCTGATCAACGCATAATTTAACTAATCTGCTGTCAAATCTCAGGTCAAGCGATGTGATTGGTTGTTAATATTTTTGCCGACCAATCACAGAAGTTGACATTAGATTTGACAACAGATCAAATTGATGAGCCTTCCAGAAACCGGGGGTTAGTCTTGCCAGATTCATGCCGAGACCGACACGCCGAAATGCTCCATTTAGGCTGTGCAGCATTTCGCCCAGTTGTTCCAGTCACTCAGCCATGACATCGATGTCATCGGCAAAACCGAGATGTTCTCGTCGTTAACGTTGCCCTGTCCAGTCCAGTCCAGCGTAGCGTCTTGAAGACGTCCTGCAACGCGTTATTGAACAATTTCGGGGATATTACTTTCCCAGAGGGATGAGAACCCCTCTGCGCAGTTGGATTGGCTTCTGAACAGTCATAGTAGCAGCGTTATACAAGCATCTCAGTATCTCTGAATACCGTTCATCGATATGAAAAAGCTGAAGATCATCTCGAACTGCCCAAGTTTCGATGGAGTCGAAGGCTTTCTTGTAGTCTACAAACGCCATACACAGCGGCTGATTGTACTCTTCAGTCTTCTGAATAATCTGCTGAACAGTATGGATGTGGTCTACGGTGCTGTAGCCTTTTCGAAACCCATTGCAGCTAGCTCTGGTGGGGTGACTGAAATTCGTAGAATCTTCTGGCGAGAAGATTCGTGATGACCCTCGAGAACAGCATATAGGTACACATGATTCCAGAGTGAGATGGGTCTGTAGTTCTTTAGCAAGGTTTTATCTCCTTTTTAGGGTTCCGTAGTCCTACAAGGAACCCTTATAGTTTCGTCATGTCCGTCCGTCTGTCCGTCTGTCCTAATCCTTTACAGCTTAATAACTTCTACAGTTATAAACATAAGTAAATGAAATTTTGTTAAAAAATGGTTTAGATATAGATCTCAATTTTAAAAGAATAAAAAAATCTTGATAACGTATTTTAGGGGTGGCGCCCATACATGTGAAATGGGGAAGAAAATTTATTTTTCGCTGCATCCCTTCGTGTGGGGTATCATTGAATAGGTCTACTAAAATGAAGGTAATGTAGGTAATGTTTCATACATAACTTTTTTATCAGGTATACCATCTGCGAAATACAGTTCGCCAAAGTGGCTTGCAATGTGTCCCCCCCACCCCCCTGCCATTTCTAAACTATGCAACGTAGAAACTTATAGTCTTCCACATTGATAGACCTTTATAAAAACTCTCTTTTAAAATTATTTCGAGTATAATGTGATTATAAATTTTTAAGTTATAGTGAGAAAACTGAACAATACTTAAGACGGCCTAGTTCATAGGTCATTGACCTTAGAGAAAAATGATCTTAGCAAATAATGCTTCTTTAGTTACTTTCTATTTAAAAAAAACACAAAAAGAAACTTTGTGTTATATTGATATGACACACTTTTTAAAATTAGCGTTAGGTGGGGCTGTTTGCAAAAAATAAAGTAGCAATGATTAATATTCGATTTGATTCGTTTGTAATTAGACCTACTTAAGGAACCCTAAAATACTGAGCATGGCCCGACATGCTCTTGGCCGGTTTTTGAAGAACAGTACCACGGCACTCTCGCTACTTGCCTCCGGTGTACAGCCTTGTCCGATGAATGTTGGGTAGGACACGGTTTTAAAATGAGTTCGTAAGAGTAGCCTCTTTTTTGTAATGAGCCAATACAATGTCCCACTTCAAATGAGGCGAGGCGTTTCAAACCTAGACAGTTCACGGTACAAATGAGGAGAGACAAACCTTCTCATATCGTACATGCGAGTTGAATCTTATTACAATTGTATGACTTTTTATATAATGTACTGAACTTTTTATAATATTCAAACTGTATCCAAAATTCTACGGTGTCTGCTACAATGTAAACCCTCGGACGAATAATTCGTCCGTGTGTAAACCTTATCATTTTATTCATTCATCATGTCCGTGCGCGTCGTTCATCGTCCCCCAGGACTACTCCCGTTTGACGATATTCGATAAATCGTACGATTCATCGCACAATTTGCTACTCCGATCAACCATCGTTCCCTCATCGCATGCGATGATCGTGTTTTGACGTTTGTTTCTCTGATCTCCGGTCAATTGTATATGACTATGAACCGTAGTCTATCCTAATTGTGCATTTTTCATGTGCCTATCTTTATTGTGTAGGTATCAGTCGGAGCGAAAGTTCGTACTTCGTTTGTCGGTCGTAAAACGCGAGTAGACCCCCTGTCCCACTCCTCATAATGAAGTAATGTCGCAACCGGCGACTGGTGGATAGAACGCAACGCTTTTCTCTTTCGCTCTCACCTACTCACCTTAGTAAGGTGATCTTACACACAGAAGAGTAGCGCGACAAAAATTTTGAAGTGGTACATTTTATAAAGTTGAGCCGTCATTACAATTTTCTGTCTTGTACGAGACAAATGTACTGCCTCTTGTAAGTCCTACTCAACACTAGGACTAGCTCCTTCAAGACCGGAGGCCCGCTTGCTCTTAGGAGTTTAGCTAGCTCCTTCAAGACCGGAGCCCCGCTTGCTCTTAGGAGTTTAGTCATAATTCCAACATATGCAAGTATATTAAAAAAATGAGGCTTAATGGAGAAACATAAAGATAAAAGGATTGGACAGTTAGGCTTCCAAACAACAATCGGTAAAGAAAAACTTCATAAACATAAAAAAATAGATTTATTTGCAAAAAAATTTCTTTTGAAAAATCATCTATAACGCAGATAGAGTTATGGAGCGGTCTAGGAGTATGATAGCCAGGTATTCTAATAAAACTGATGTATGCGGTTGGTATCACACCGTCTAATAAGACTCTTCTGTCTAATAAGACGGTGTGATAGTCAACTCGGCTATCACACTGACGCTGACGTGCTTATGCGCCGTCTGCTGGCATGATTGAAAGCTTATTATTATACCTAGAAATGTGCACAGATTAGTTACAAAACTTTGATTAAAAATACATAGCAAATATCTTCTCGATTCGTAGTTAGTTTATAGGAGGTAGTCTAGCATATGCCAAGGGTGCACAATCTGGAACGGGGGCGATCAAAGTCTTCGGGAAAGTGCGCGCGTACTTGGGCGGTGGGGACGGCAGCTCAGGCAGCGCGCCGCGTACCAGTTGACGCAGCGCGACGTTGCGCCGACGCAACTCCACCACCTCTTCGTGGATACGTTCGCGTTCTGCAAACAATGCTTGCGTTCTCACATACCTACCACTATCTTGTTAAAGTACACCTACATTTTAATGTTTTCTCTATCTTTCACGGCAACATCACGCTGACGCAGGTTTTGATTTATCTATTAGGTTAAATTGGATGACACTCGGACTCGGACGCGAAGTCTTGGGCCGCGCCAGTCGGGTGAAGCGTGAGCAAAAGAATCCGACATAATCAAGGAGGAGGGTATCCAAACAATATAAACGTGGTAAAAAGATGTCTAAGCCTAGCTCTAGACTGTATTAGGCTAGGGGCGACTCAGACTAAGGATTTAAGTCTTGATCTAATAGGATAAAAACAACTGAGTTCACTCATTCACTATCTATTATTTCGTTACACACCTTGTAATATAGACAAATAATTGTTCAGTCCTGTCAGCAATCCATCCCAAAACTTATATTTTTCTGGTAGGAATACATTCTTCCATTGTATCCAATAATTGGTGATTTCATCCGAAGTTAGTTTGCGGGATGGTGTTTCAAAATTCGGCGGTTTTAGGCTATCCCTGTAATAATAATGATCGTGGTATGTGACAAAAAAGCTGCGTACAGAACTACAGACACCCCAAAAATATACAACTTAATAGAGTCCAGCAAATATGGAAACAGGATGTGATTATGCATAACAAATCTGACCGGTAGGCTATGAGCTCATCATCTGCGTTCAGCTTGAGGGAAAACTGTTAAACACAAGCAACATGGTAGCTAAGCAGTTTTGCGACATCGGCTGACTGCATTGCATTGGAACAAACGCTGGCTATGTGCGACGATGTCGTGTCGTTTATGCATTTCTAAGTTCAAATAATCACTAAAACATACTAACAGTATATCATGGAGTTTCTTTTTTTCTGGCGGTACAAACATTTGTATAAATTCACTTAAAGCAGTCAGCACTTGCATTGGCTCTATTTCTAAAACGTGTCCCACTGAAAAAGAAAACAAATCCGCGTCTACATGTGATCACAAGTAACAAGGTGATTGTATGACTGACAAACGAAGGCATGAGAAACAAACTGTTGGCCTTCCAAAAAAGTAGCGATGTACTAACGTGGACAAAGATAAGGATTAACAACTTTAGGAGGACCGATATCTTTTTTTCGTTGCGAAGCTACGGTGACGCCTCGTGCTCCAGGCCTTCTGCCCACCGCGGAGCCTCCATCGGGCGTGCCCCCAGTCACCATAACAGTTGCTGAATGCATAAAATGTGGGTATTATTACATCAAAGAAATTAATTTTATTTAAGTACCTATTTAACTATTTATATTTATGATAGATGTTGTGGTTACAATACTTCAGGCAGTCTTACCTTGAGGATCTCCACATTTCTGCATTATTTCATCTGCCTCTGTCATCATAAGGTGGTCTTGCGGTGATAAGTCATGACTCCTGTTAAGTAAATATAGTTGGAGGTTACAACAAACCTAAGGACAACCTTGGACGAATAAAAAAGGCGGACGGAATCTCGCTAAACAAAAAGTGAAGCACCCATAGTAAGACGGCTCGCTTAAAAGTATGGGCTGGCACGCACACATTCACACCCAAGACAATAAGTCGCGATTACGCAACATACCTCGTGTGAAGGTAGTCATTGTCGTAGTGTCACAAATAAAATAACAATATATATCTGGAATGTTAAAATTCTATCGAAATTATAGTGGGTTTAGGAAAAAACGAGGTGCTTCAATATTTTCTTAGCGAGATTCCGTCCGCCATTTTTCATTCGTCCGAGAGGACAACTAAGATAGGCGCGGCATCATATGCTCTTGCTCTAAGAACAATATACCTACTTAGGTACGGCGTTAACGGCGATTGGACAAGCGTGCTGATCTGACTACCTATATTAGTATATTATCTATGGATCTGACAGTGCATTGCTAGAGGCTCATACGATGATTCGTAATAAGATAAACTGACGGGGAGCGGAATGATTGATGACTGTCTGTGTATGCTGTCAAAGGACGTGCAAACCTGAAACCGATATGAGCGGAACGCGACGTGCTGGCTGACACACTCCTCACTGCAATGCTTGTCCGACCCCTTATAGACATTCTGTCACCTAGAAATAATGTTCTCGGCTTTAGCAGGTTCATCTTTAACAGAGAGTGGTGTCTGATAAGAGTGTACCCCAATTCAAACCGTAATTTTATGAACAACGCACCTCGTGGTCTATTCACACAACCCTGGGATTCAGCCTTTGATAACACGTCCTGTGATACGGCAGACCCGCTCGTCGGGCCTGGTGCGAATTCTGACGACACTTCCAAACCGATGCAGATGGGACAAAACGCATAATTCAAAAATGTGGTACACAAAAGTTCAACATCTTCTTCCGCTTGAATTTCTAACGCCTAAAAGAGAATAAGACCAGATATGAGATTTCGGTAGGTACATTACATACATTACACTTGTGTATTCGAAGATTATTCTAGCGAAGGACTCATAGCAAAGCAGGTATCCGGTTTGTTCTTGTTTTTAAACATTTATATAGCATATGAAAAAAGTCATTATCATCATCTATTATCCTAAAACTGCACTAAAATCCCACTCCCCAGAAATAACCGACCTCTGATGATGAAATAAAATAGGTAGTTAAAAACTCACCATAAAAATAGCATCCAATGTACACAGATTTCTGGAGCTCAATTGGTATTTTTCAATAAGTTTTAATAAGCGATTTTCTACCAAAAAGCCTGTGTTATCCGCCACTAGTTGTAGTATATGTCGAACCTGAAGATGGAAAAAACTTGAACTTTAGAAGAGCTCTACATACTAAAGCTGGCAAGGTCGACAAGTAGCAAGATACAAACGCGTCACTTTCAAGGGTCTAGAGTCTAGCCTAGACTCTTAGACAGTCTTGACCGTGGGTGTTTGGCAATGTGTCTTTGGCTCTAGAGTCTAGAGCCAAATACATATCGACAGTGGAAAGGCTAAGACTAAAGCGCCAATTTGGTCCTAAGGCGCTGGAGCACTAAAATTGCTAAAACACCCACTGTGACGCGTTCGTTTGGCCAATAAGCATCTTAGTTAAACTGTGCAAACAGTCAGTGTCACAGTGTATACTCTGTTCATATAGGTACCTATCTACTTTAATAAAAAAAATAGGTAGGAACTAGGTATAATATATTTCATAAGGTACCAACATTCATCCAGACCTATTATGACTTCTATGATCAGACCCAAAAGACCCATAACGCTGATTATGAAGTAGTGTAAAACAAACACATACCAGTTTTTGTTTTGAATCCAAACCTTCCTCGTTGTTGGGATCAATAACGGATTTCTTGCGATCCTTATCTTTCTCTGCGTGTTTGCAATCATGCTCTAAAAAATCAATCGATGCTTCTCTTATAGGTACAGTGACTGTACCTATACAGTCGAATGAACTTCAGTGGTAACAGTTTGACTTTGACGGCGTCTTTATTTCGTAAGCAGTAAGGGCGGTGTTTGTAATAGAAGTGCTACCACTGACGTGCAGTCGATTGTACCTACTCAGAAATTCAAAATTTGGAAATAAATTAAAAGAAAGCATTTTACTATCCAACGACATCGCAGCTAACATTTTTGCTAATTTGCTACACTGGACTAAGTACGGTCGACCGCACGTCGGTGGTAACACTTTGACATTAGCAGCATCTTTATTTCGTAAGCAGTAAGGGCGGCTTTCGAATTGAAGTGTTACCACTGTCATGCAGTCGACTGTAGATAGATAGAATAGATAGATAGAATATTCTTTATTGTACACCAATAACATTATTAAACTTAGGACTAACATGTAAAATAAGGGTACATTGGCGGTCTTATCGCTAATAGCGATATCTTCCAGACAACCTTTGGATGGACAAGGAAGACGTGAAAAATAGATGGGGGCAGTATGTGGTGCACTTTCATAAAGTTTACTAATATTTAATATAATAAATAAATAAATATTTACCTACCATAGGAAATATTACATGTATAAATATATAAAATAAATTCTAATATATATCCATAAATATATACCAAATATATACAATATATACAAATGTAACAACAAATAATATTCTTTAATAAATAACGAAATAAAATACGTGTATATACCAGTGATAACAGTTTAGACAGAGAGATAATGTTCCTTTACAAGTTTTTTAAAAGAAGCTAGCGACTGAGCACGTCTTATAGGTACAGGTAACACATTCCATAAACGAGCAGCTTGGACTGTGAAAGATTTGTCATAGAATATAGTTGAATGTGCTGGCATCTGAAGTCTCAAGTTTTCCGATGATCTTAAGTATCGAGTATGTGTGTCATGAAGGAACATAAAACGTTCTTTGAGATAAATGGGGGTTTTAGGATTAAACAGAGTACTGTAGAGAAGTGATAAAATATGAGTATTCCGGCGAAGCCGTATTGGAAGCCACTTGAGCTTAGTGCGAAATTCGGAAACGTGATCATATTTGCGCAAGCCAAATATAAATCTGATACAAAAATTTTGGAGTCGCTCAAGCTTGTCTAATTGTGCCTGTGTAAGATCTAGATAGCTGGCAACGGCATAGTCAAGGATTGGAAGAAGAAGGGATTGGGCAAGCGCAGTTTTGGTAGCAGTTGGGAGGAAATTGCGTAATCTCCTCAAGGATCCCGCTGATGCAAACAATTTGCGACTGAGTTCTTGCAGCTGATGACCCCAAGAGAGGTTTCTGTCAATGTGGATCCCGAGGTTTTTGACTGAGTCACTTACAGGTATTGTGGTACCATCAAATATAATTTGTGGAAGTTGTGACCAGTCGATTCTGGAAGTCAGCCAAGGGCTGCCGACAACAATGACTTGAGTTTTCGTAGGGTTAATCTTTAACCCGTGCGCTGTACTCCATTCAGATATACGGGCTAAATCTGTATTTATCATTTTAAAAGCTTCCGACAGTTCTTTTAAAGGTGCTTGCGAATATATTTGCAAGTCATCTGCATAAAGGTGGTAGGATGAGAGAAGTTGATTTGAGATTGAATTAATGAATATTGCGAAAAGTAAAGGAGAAAGAACGCCCCCCTGCGGTACACCGGCAGAAGTATTACACCATGAAGAAAAACTTCCCTCAATGGAGATACGCTGTCGGCGGCCACACAGGTAACTATGAAACCAATCAATTGCCGTTGGAGATATGTTGAGAGAGCGCAGTATGCCAAGCAGGATATCGAAATCGACGGTGTTAAAGGCGTTACTAAAATCGAGTAAGGAAAGTACCGTCAGATTTCCATTTTCCATACCCAGCCTGATGTCATCCGTAATGTGAACTAGGGCTGAGACAGTGCTGTGTCCAGGACGAAACCCAGATTGGAAAGGATTATGGAGGTTGTTTTTACAAAGGAAAGCACTAAGCTGGTTATGGATAAGGCGTTCAAGGACTTTGGAGAGGAATGGCAATATAGATATAGGACGATATTCAGAAAATGATGAGGGATTGGACTTTTTAGGCAATGGAGTTATTTGAGCATCTTTCCATATCGTTGGAAAAACACCACAAGATACAGAGTAATTAAGGATATGACAGATAACGGGAAGGATTTCGTCAAGGACAGGAAGTATCATCTTACGGCTGACACAGTCGCTTCCAACCGCGTTGGATGTGATTGACACTATGCTCTTCTCAACATCACAAGCAGAGAATTGATTAAAGACAAAAGGTGAGTGATCGGGAGTTGGAAAAGATGAAAGGTGATTAATTGTACTAGTTTTAATGGCGCTATTGCAATTGGACGAAGAGGAGAAATGTTGATTCAACAACTCGATATCTAAGTCTTTGGGGATAGAATCTTGGCGCGATTTTCCAATTCCCATTGAGTTAAGAAATTTCCAAACTTTAGCTGGATCATCGTTTTCTACTGAGTCATGAATATGGCGGCGTTGAGCATCCCTACACACCTTATTGCAGTGATTTCGGATTTTCACATATTTATCACGGTTCAAAGAGGTAGACCTGCATTTATATTTGAACTTCGCAGCAGCTTTCTTCTGCATAGTAGCTTTGATTTCGTTAGTCAGCCACGGTGCCGGGACGTGTTTTATTTTTACAGGACGAACAGGAGCATGGACGTCGTATAGCTGAATAAGGCACTTATTGAGAAGATTTACTTTAGTATCGATCGACTCAGTAGTCACAAGATCTGTCCAGTCAATGTTGCCGGCATCCTCCCGGAGGTTTTCAAGATTCATGCCACCAAAATTGCGTTGCAGGAGTATTTTAGGTTTTGCCTTAGGTGGGCGAATTTTGTAAGAAAGGGAAATCAAGTCATGGTAAGAGAAAATGTCAGCTGCGCATTGACCATGTTTAGCGACGTGCTGAGTTGAGTTACTGTACCTACAGTCAATTAGAAAAAAAGTTTAGTGCATCAAAAACTACTACGAAAATTACCGAGTTTATTTAAAGGACTTTTCGGTGGCTTCGGAGGTGGCGGGGGAGGCGGCTCCGCTAGAATATGAGCATGCAGTGCTACTTCCCCCTGACGCAGCTGTTTGCTCAACTCTATACACCTGGCTGTGGACATCAGCCACACTTGAGTAAACTTATAATGATTCACTTTAGCGAAGTGATCAGACTTCTTTTCCAAGTCGTCCATCGTTTGCATCAACTTTACAATTTCAGCGTCTGCTTTTAATTCCTCTATTGCACCATCTTCAGCCGCCTTACGGATTTTAGCCCTCAATGTATTAGCTACATCAGACATTTTATTAAGCTTTCGCTTTTGTTGCGATCTTACGAAGACATTCTCCTCTTCACGTTTTTTGAGAACCTTCAAATTTTATAGATATGGGTTTAAATAAATAAATTAAAGTTTACATGATGGCTCACCATAGGTATCTTTGCTTTTATAATTCTCACCTGATACGTATACCCAATTTTCTCGGTATTAATAATACATGTAGCTTTTAATTTTTCTAGTTCTTGTTGTAACTCCTGAATTAAAGTTTCCAACTCTATTTTGGCTTCACGATATTTTTCATGATGGTCCCACATTATTGCCTCAATTTCTTGTTTATGTTCGTCTAACTGAAATTAACGTTGTATCAAAGTATTAGTATAGATGTGCCCGAATGGTTTTAAACAGGGCCTTACTCCCGACTGGATCGCGTTTTGTATCAAACTAATTTGAATTCGAGTTACTGTCAATTTGTACTGTATTTCTCTAGGAATTGACATTAGCTTGATTTGGTTCAGCGCTCGAACCAGTCAGGAGTAAGGCCCCTGGTCTTAACAATGTTAGAAGATTTAAACCTGTAAAAATCTGTATTCCAAATGTGCAACTTCTTCTTTATCGCGTTGCTTATAAAGTGCCTCCCATCTCTTGTTGTTGTGTTCAGTCATTCCTCCTCGTTCAATATTAATTGCTGCCTCTATCAAACTCAGCTGTTTTCCATAAGCTCTTTGCATTATTGTTACTTGCTTTTCGATTCTGTCAGACAATTCTTTTATGTCATTATCCTGTAGTAGTAATAGTAGATAAGTTATGAATTGGATGTTTAGTACAGAAAATATCTATTAACCTAACGAATTTACCGTACCTGTTTCTCTAAGTCTTCATAATAAGCTTCGTCCATTTGTTTTAGATCAGCTTTAAGTTCACCAATAAGTAGATCTTTTTGGGCAAGCAACTGATCGCATTTTTTCTTTTGCTCCTTCATCTCAGCGTCAATGTCTAAAGGATCTTTTATTGACAACATGTGATCCCAATTCGCCGAAATAGCGTCATATTGGAGCTGTGCATCGGCTGCTTCATCCTCAATCTTTTTTAATGAACCTAATTTAAAAAGAAACGATTTGTTTAGAATGTTGATTATCTACCTACTTATAGTTTGGTTGCAGCAGCTTTATATGATGAGAAATCGCTTTGGAAAAAGTTAAGCGGCATATTACGTTACACCTTATGTAGCTGTTAAATTGGAACAGTATACCTACCTACCTACCTGACCTTAAAATCGAGATCCTCTACGAATAGAAAAGGTACCTATAGTTTAAGCTTTCCACAGCAAATCTTGCATCAAAAGTATTGTTCCTCCATTTATTATTGATAGCAAACATAAGTTTCTTACTGGTCATTTTGTCGAAGAAATGTGTGCGTCGGATGACCTCCCGCTCGTCCGTGGTGACCTTGACATTGGTAACTTTAGCAGCGCCATCTAGTGCCAGACGCTGAAGTTCTTCCGCTGCGGCGGCGGTTGCCTGTTCAATGGCACCCGGTTCTTCCTCCGCAGCTGCTTCCTCGGCAGGTTGGTCGGCTCTAAGAAATAATTAAAGAGTAACTAAACTAACAAATAGTGTAAGTATAACACTGCTATGCATGAATACCGGGTCCTTCGACAGACATGGCCGGTCCACTGCCACTTCAGCTTACTGATCCTACAAGCTATGTCGGTCACTCCAGTTCGTCTCCGGATAATCTCGATACCTACGGATTTTATCGCTCAAAGAAACTCCAAGCATAGCTCGCTCCACAGCTCGCCGAAGGACTTTGAATTTCGCTCCACAGCTCGCCGAAGGAATTTGAATTTGGCCCCACAGCCAGTGTCCACGTCTCGGCATCTTAAGTCTTAATGCCAGGCAGGACGCACTTGTTGAAGATATTCGTATTCAAACTATAATAATAATAAGATTTTTTTATTTTCTTCCACAAATAACAAGCAACAATTTAGTGTTATCACAATAATTATAACAAACAATTATTTGTGGGAGACTGGTGCCTAAACTAAGCCAGAGCTTGTATTTTAGGACACCAGAAACTGCGGTATAGGCGACGAGAAGACTTGGCGAAGTTTTCCAAATGCTGCTCAGTTGGGCTGAGCTGGATCCTTCTGTTGGCTTCTTTCTCGAAGTAGTGTCTACCAAGCAGAATGACGACGACGTAAACGTACCCTAGGTACACGTATTCCGTTAAAACTTCGTGCACCGAGCCTTTAACAAATATTGGCCTCAGCATGACATGCATATTGAACATGACTAGTCTTATTTTATTTTTTTAATTTCTTAGGTTTTCGCGATCACTACACATTATAATAAAACAAAGTTTAACCGGATTAAATCGCGTATACGAGGGCAGAGTGATAAGTCTGGTAAAAATACATAATTTGTAAAAGTTATTATTTATTTTTCAACATAGTCTCCCCCTAGGTCAATACACTCCATCCAACGTTTCTCCAACTTTTCGATCCCTTCAATATAATGAGATTTTGGAAACCCTGAAAAATAGACATTGGTTTCGTGCATGATCTCTTCATTGGAGCTACATCTTTTCCCAACCAGCCATTTTTTTTAAATTTGGCAACAGGATATAGTTGCAGGGAATAAATCCGGAGAATGTGGTGGGTGAGAACATAACTCATAGTGTAACTCATGGAATTTGGCCATGTCAATCGCGCAGGTGTGCACTCGTGCATTGTCTTCTTGGAAAACGTTTTTCTTCTCAGTCAAATGCGGCAATTTTTCCATTAAAACTGTAGAAATGGTCCAATAAATTGGCATAATATTCACCGGTAGTCGTTTTACCTTTCTGTATAGATAATAAATGTGGAATATACCACGTGCATCCCCAAAAACTGTGGCCATCACTTTGTTGGTCGATAAAACTGCTTTGGCCTTCTTTGACGCAGGTTTGCTAGAAGCAATCCACTGTTTCGATTGTTCCTTGGCTTCTGGTATATAATGGTGGGTCCATGTTTTGTATACAGTTATGAAATGATGCATAAAAACTGTTTTATCGAGTTGAAACAGCGCTAAACCTGACTCTGAAGTGGTCACACGCATGCGTTTTTGATCCACAGTGAGTAAACGCGGCACTCAACCCGCGAAGACCTTCATGTCTAAATGTTGATGTAAGATATTGCGCACACGTGCGTCTGAGATGTTTACTATCTCAACTATCTCACGAACTTTGACTTTTTGGTCATTTAACACGATGTCATGGATTTTGACGATCATCTCTGGTGTTGAGACCTCAACAGGGCGTCCTGGACGTTCAGCATCACTTGTGCTTGTATGACCACTACAAATATTGTTAAACCACTTATGAATAATTTTGATCGACGGAGCGGAGTCCCCATAATATTTGTCTATCTTTTGTTTCATTTCTGTAATAGTGTTTTTACGCAAAAAATAAAGTTTAATCATCACGCGAAATTCACTTTTCTCCATGTTTGCGAAAACGTAATGTAGTTTTTTTCTTTAATGGCTTTCAAAAAAAAAATTACTGACGGAACTGGCTGAAAATTAGCATTTAACCTTCTAAAAGAGTTGTAAATAAAATGGTCATATTCAATTTGCGATAACTTTATTCCTATGTTGATTTTTACCGGACTTATCACTCTGCCTTAGTATAATATATGACTACTATAGTCTTGTCCAGATTCACGCAGAGACCGACCCGCCGAGAGGCTCCCCTTAGGCTGTGCAGCATTCCGTTCAAACCACAGGCTTCCCGATTTATCAGCATTAGTCCGCAATAATAATTGCTGTTGGTCTTCCAAATAATAAATAAATAAAATAAATAAATATTAATATTATTATATATTTATCAAGGTAAATTTTTGACAAAATCCTAAAAATTAAATATTCGGAAAAATAAAATGTTCGGAAGAAGGCCGTAGCATTCACCTACATAATCAGCCTATTACTGTCCCACTGCTAGACACATAGCGGTCTCTTCTCAATGCGAGAGGGTTCAAGCCTTAAAAATCCTCACGTTGGCCCTATAGGTTATTGGCAGACAGTGGCAGCGTAAGGTGGGGGGGGGGGGCGATGGAGGCAGTCCGCCCCGGGTGCCGAGCACCAAGGGGTGACAAGTGGGTGCGGTGCCGGTGCCACTTGGAAGCCGCCAGAGTATTTCTTCCTAAGTGGCGGTCTAATAGACTACCTTGGAGCTTCGGAAATTATTCTGTAAAATGAGACTATTCTGAGTCTGTTCCGAGACTCATTAAATTGTGATTGATTTGATTCTGATTTGTCGTTTCGGCTTCATGTGAAATAAGCTTTTCAAAATTAAAGCAATGAGCCAAGCGCGACTAACTTTCAAATTCAAAGTATTTATTTGCAACTAAGTGTACCTATGTCATTGAATATTTTAGCGAAATAAAGTCACGTATGCACGTTTAGTTCTTGTTGTTTTATTTAGGAGAGCGCTCAATAGAAAACCGCCCCAGGTGCCAACCTATGCTACGCCGCCACTGTTGCCAGACTGTAATTAGGTTCAAAGACTGAAAAAAAAACTAAAAAAAAACGAGTGTGCTTTAGACCACACGACTGAAGTAAAACTTCACTTCCATCTCCCTCAATACTACCTATTTCAATGAGAACAAAGGAATGGCGGCGCGGCGCGCGTACCAAAGAGAATATAGTCACGCGCGTACATCTGCCGGCGGGGCGCTGTCGCGTAAAGTTGGGAAAAAACGGCTTAAAATCGTAAGCGTGTTTAAACGTTGTGCTTTTTTCTGCCAACGAATTTTTTTATGCTTTTGACGCTTTTCGTTTTTCACTTCTAAAAAAATTCACTTTTATTTGTCTCAATTACACTATTCTATTTACAATTTCACTAAAACTGTACAGACAAACTACAATCGTCGCGTAATTACCGAGGAGAACATTCAAAAACGCATTCACTCGTTGACAAAAAAATAATTAAGCGCCGAAGCAAAAGCAATTCAAATAAGATCAAAAACGTTTAAACGATACGAAAATAATCAACAAAATAAAAAAGTGCTTTCTCTAAACAAATTTTACGTAAACGAATACAATTTAATTTTGCCGCTTATCAAACCACCCGTCAACTTTGAAATTGGTTCTTATGGTCATAGAAATAAGGTTACATTTCAATCGTACTATTGAAAGCATAAGTTTGGTTTACGAAAAAGTCTAAACGAAATCTGCTTAAATCACTAAGCGTGCTTATACGCTTTTTTTTGAAATTAGACTTTTTTAAGCGCTTTTCGTTTAAACGCCCACTTCTACTGTCGCGTGGCCGGCCGTTGCGCGCGCCTCGTTCCCCGCGTCCCGCACTACCCCTCCGTTCGCCTCACTTTTCATAATGCATTCACCAGCTTACTCCCCAAGTCAAGCGTGCGTACAGAAGTTTTACTTCAAAAAAAGTTATGCTGTACTTGGACGAATAATACCTACCTACTTAGCTACCTTTTTTTTTGGTTTTTGGAAATGCTCATGGATACCCTCCGTCTGGGGACGGCGGAGGGGTATGACGGACTCTTACCGACTAAAACCACACAGTGACCATCCTCTGCACAAAATAGAGGAGCTCCGGGGACTCCAATGGACCGCGCCGGTGCCCCTCTAGTGCTATGCCTTTGGCACGTCCTGGGAAAACAACACAGTAGCACGCGACCACCACGAACTGCTGTCCTCCCCAGGGTCGCTTAATAGACGCCTTGAGTCACCCCACTCTTAGCGTCCACGATCCCGAAAGTCCCCTGCCAGATGTGGCGGTAGGGGATGCGGCCCTTCGCCCTATCTGGGCCTTGCGCCAGGGGCGGTTGCCTCCCCGGCGCCGCCTTCTCCGAGCGAGATCGGCCCTCTCCCGATCTCGCTCTGCGGCCTCCTTCTGAAGCATAACAGTCTCGCAGAAGGAAGACATGGCTCTCCAAGCCGCCGGATCTGCCAGCATAGCCGACACGACTGCTGGCAGAGATAGATCTTGCCCGATCAACCTACTTAGGTACCTATTAAGTACTTTTGGATCATGTCTGTTGTGAAAAATGCCGCGGCGCAGCTCAGCTTAGGGAACTCACAGCCTTGTTATTTGTTTATCTAGCAGTAAAGTGCGATCGATATCTGTGATAAGTAGAACCGATATAATTCCACAGTTAAGTACCTTTTAAGTGCATCCTGCCTTCGTTTAATGCGTAGAGATCGAGCGGCTTTCCGCTCAGTAGGTTCCGAAGCTGTGACCTGTGGTTCTTTAGGCGCCAAAACATCATCTTCGTCATCTTGGTATCTTGAAGCCATGTTTTGTTTTATTTGATAATAAATAAGTTGATTTAATACACTCTAAAAAAATCTCTCATAATGAAACGGGACACGTATTACCTATATTATCTTTGACGGGACAGTGACAATGCACGTTGCTACAACATCTGCTGTTACTATAACAACTGTAACGTAGTGATTATTTTCTCTGTGATAACAACTGCAAAGTGCAAACAGAAGTGACATTTACATGGAAATATAGCTTTGTAATTTTGTAACCTACGATGAAAAAACCTACTAACTACAAAATAGGTTATTTTATCGTAGTTTGTAATATAGATCATGGTATAATAAGATGGATCTTAATATACCATGATATACAGGGCGTCCCACGGATATGCCACATGGAGGGAAAGTACCTTGAATATTGTAGATGGAACATTTTACTAATAGAATTATTTGAATTTAAAAATCAGTTTAAACTGTTCATCATTCATCATCATTTCAGCCTTAAGACGTCCACTGCTGGACATAGGCCTCCCCCAAGCAAATGTTGGGGGGATATGCCATAATCGCCACGCTTGGCAGGCGGGTTGGCGATCGCAGTTGGTTGTTTAAATACTCAGAGAACGCTGCTGCCCATCCTCTGGTGAATCCCTTAGTCGCCTTTTACGAAACCCATGAGAAGAGATAAAACTAAACTGTTATTTAGCAAAAATTATCCTTATGATGAAGCCTTTCGATCGGTATGATAAAGCTACAGAGTGATTATTTTTATCATGTAACGGGTTCGATTTCCGGTTCAACCATGTAATTATTTAAATATCTATGAATGCAGTTTAGATTGTTTTTTAAACTCAAATAATGTCTTCTTTCAGTAAAATGTTCCATCTACAATATTCAAGCATTTGTTCGCACTTGGTCGGATTCTCATTTCGCCGGAATACAGTTATGCAGAAAACTGTTGTTTTTTTTTTTGCTAAAGTAGTATGTGTACGAAAATGACTGCATTCGTTTTATTATTTAAACTGTCGCAGTCTTAACGCCTATATTTCCAAAGGATTGAAGCGACAGCGTTGACATGGTATACCTATAATTATTATCAAGCTCCACATGTATTCATACTTACCAGAAATACCTGTACTTCTATTATAAATGTTCACTGTCTCTATCGACTGCAGAAACATATTCGCCCTATCGGAGATTTTGCAGGGTCAACTTAAAGGTTTGAAGAATTCTAGCTTGGTGTTTATGTAGCATTCTACATCTGTAGTGAGTACAAGACTTCCTGGTGAAATTATTTTTTGTATTCATGAAGACTACCGAAAATTAATAGGAATTTCAAAAATAAAACAAAAAATCTTTATGAATTTTGTTTACTTATATTTACTTTTTGCTGTTAAGAATGATACCATCGTATTTCTGTTGGAACCACTTCATGGCATCCTCCTTCGTCAAGCGATGGGGGAACCCAACTTTGCCCGTCTTGCGTCTTCTGTGAGCTACATTGAATCCTAGAACAAACATGGAAATATATTAGACCAAATATCATATAACTAGGGGCCGATTTTTCAATGGTCTTTTTATCTTAGGAATAAATATGATGAAGATGTCAGGAAACTGTTTTTAATAATCAAAAATTCTAACCCGGATAAGTTGAATATATTTGGAAAGAGATCTTAAAAACTTGTATTTTACAATAAATAATAATATCTTTTGATTTTTTTTTTTTTCAGTAATATCTTACGCTTATTCAAAAACGGGTCAATAAGTCAAACTTATCCAGCAAAAGTTAACTGGCTATGGAGAAACCGACCCTATAAGTAAATTAAAAACAAGGGCCTTAAGGGCCTAAGAGCTCGAACCAATCGGGAGTGGTTCGAGCTCTGAACCAAATTGAGCTAAGCCAAATCCTAGAAAAATGCATTATGATTTGACAATAACTCGAATTCAAATTTAATTGATGCTGGCGGTAAGATAAATTATTAACAATTTTCCCTACTGCTAGCGTGTGTAAGATTTTAACTTTGTCTACCTATACTTATCCTCCTACCTATATATTCTTTATTATGTATTGTTTTTCCGCAATTGGGTGATATGGTCGCTAAGCGACAAAGCCCTTCAAATAAAAAAAAAATATACAGAGTCGGGAGTAAGGCCCCAGTTTTGATTTGGTTTAGACTTGTTTAGATTTTTATAAATGTTCTCCATATTTTTATGAATCTTTGGTCTTTCCTAAACATTCTTTAAAAACATGGGTATTATTGTAGCACATATTTTACAGAGTGAAGCTTTGTTATCATCATCACCCTTGAACAAATGTGCATTAATTATTTTATTATTTTAACGCATTTACGCATGCATGCATTAATTAAGGAACATTACATAGCTTGTAAGTGCCTCATACATAGGCAAGTCACACATTCAACCCCAAAATCAATATCAATATCTGAAGGCCTTTGAAAATTTGACCTGATGCATAGAATTAATCAGCTTTTGCTCATAGGGAGATTAAGGTTGTCAACCTTTAAAAGATTTAAAATTTGCCTACATATAGGTCACAGAATTGAGAACAAAGTAGCAAGATAGGAAAGTTATCAAAGTTTCTTACCGGGTCGTCCAAGCACGACGTAAAAGTCGAGACCATAGATACCGATGGAGGGATCGTATTTGATACCCAAGTCAATGTGTTCTTGGATACCGAAACCGAAGTTGCCGGTAGCGGAGAAGTTGTCCCGTCTCAACTCGTATTCCCTGACCTGGAAACAAAAGAAGTTTATAAAATAATCTACTGAATATATAGAACTTGAGTATGGCTAAATAAATTAATAACAACCAATAAAAATAGGTAGATTGGCCTAAGTTCATAATGATGAAACCTTGGGAAGGTATTTCCCAAGCATGTACAGTACAATCTGTTTTTTGAAGGTAGGTTAAAACTAGACAGATTTGCATTGTTTTTTTTTTGTATTGTATGGTTAGTAACCTGACATTCACTTTGTAACTACATACTGTAGTTCAAAAAAAATACATTAAGAATAGAATCTGCTCTTCTATCCACTTTGTTTTCGAGATGAACGTAATAGCTCAAGTAATTGAGCCAAAGGCGTATAACGAAAATAATAATATATGTTCATTGCTAAACATGCCTCATAAACAAACGAACACATACCTAAATCTAGTATGAACTGAGCGAGGACCATTGACACACAAGAACAAACCAACACAAAGGTTCGTAGTTAGAGAATATTGCGAGCTACAAACATTCAGACAGACAGACAGATCTGGACTGTTCAGTCAAATCCATCATATGTAGCAAGAAATCTCGAACAGCAGGCGCGGCCAGAGGTGGCCTACCATTGTATGAAATTTCATATGATGGCTGGATGCCCCGTTGAGGCCATAGGGACTGTGAAGCGCGCTTAGGTTTTCGTCACGTAGTCAATATCCTCTACGGAAATCTCGCGCTTTTTCGAGCTATATTCAAATATGTCGCGCAGCGTTTAGCGCTTTTCAAACTCACAGGTGGCAACACTGACAAATATGAGCGAAAAAAATTTATATACTTCTGGTGGCAAAAAAATATTTAAAACCATATTTATGAATAACTACGTGAAAACTAGAGGTAACCGAGGCGGGGAGGGGTAAAAAAAATGGGTCGCGTGTATGGGTACATTCCCATCCATATTTTAGTTATAATCCCTAATGGGAAGGCAAGGAGAGGCCTTAAATTCTGGGATGAAAAAATTGTGATTATCATTCCGTATTCCGCTCGTGTACACAGGATGAGTTTTGAAAATAATGCTGGAGGGCCAAATCTGAACCTCTAAAGTATAGGGAATAGTTCTCAATTTGTCAAAGCAGTCATGAGCTCAATTTTGGAGAAAATTTATTTAGATTTTTGAAAAAGCAGCTGTTTCAGCCAGGAGTCAATCTTTATTGCAAAAAAATATCACCTGTATTATTGCATAATAATAATCACAGATGATGTGCTTGTACTTAATTTACTGTTACAAATCAAAATGATCTACAATAAACTGTTTACCACAATTACATCAAGTAACAGATATGTAAAAATACAGTAAATGTTATTTCCGTAAGTATTCTGAACAGTAAGTAGTTAGTGCTCAGAAGTTGCAAATTGGAAATAATAATCTTGCATGAATTTACAAACAGTAACACAAGTTATGTTACTCTTGAACAAGTTCATGCTATCCTCGATCATCTCTCTTTGTTAACCCACCACTGGTGTAAGCCACCTTTCTCCTGTGATATGTATACTCCTAAGCAACTGCAATTAACAAACTCAGACAAGTAGATCAGGTTATTGATATAAATATATATAAAATGCTTACCAATTGATTTAATAATGTAGGGTGATATATTTTTTCTAAAAAGACAAGATTGGGTTTGATTACTTGCCAAACAAGCTGCTCATCAAAAAAAAAAAAACAGTTTGTTTTCTCCAAAATCAAGCTCACAACTCCCTTGACTTTTCTGTATACCTTATAGTTCCAGATTTCGCCCTCCAGCACTATGTTCAAAACTCACTCTGTGTATTCCTTGAAGTTTAGGTTAATATACTCTGCCTATTCCAATCTCTGTTTATCATACATAAAGGAATTAGCCATTTTGTTTGAATCCCAATCATTATCCTTCTTGTATGAATCCCAATTGTTAGCCAAAGAATTCAAAAAGTTAATGATCATTTATCACAATATATTTGACACACTATGATATAATAGTAAGCAAATACTGAATAAATTTTTACTTACTTTGAGACCTCTTTCAAGGATTTCCTCAGCCTTGGCACCACGGACAGTGCAGTGGACTGCAATTTTTTCATTACGACGAATACCAAAGGATCGTACAGTGTACCTGGCCTTTGAGAATACTGGCTGCTGGCCAGTAAGCTGTTCCAACACCTGAAATAACGAAACAATATTGTTACAGTATTGCTCTGTGCACACAAAACAAAATATTTGTGAAACAATAACATAGTTCAGTTAAAAGCCGGATCTCTTGTGACAAAAATCTAACAGTGTACAGTGTTGATATTTTGTTTAGGCCAATCAAATGTGGCCAAACAGCTAGGCTTTTTGTTAGAAAAACATGTAAGATGTTGGAAATAACAAAAACATGGTCACAGAAGACCCAGCTTAACAGATGAATTCAGATGATGTGCCACATTTACTGTTACAAATTAAAATGATCTACAGTAAACTGTTTACCACAATTACATCAAGTAACAGATATGCAAAAATACAGTAAATGTTATTTCCGTAAGTATTCTGAACAGTAAGTAGTTAGTGCTCAGAAGTTGCAAATTGGAAATAGTAATCTTGCATGAATTTACAAACAGTAACACAAGTTATGTTACTCTTGAACAAATTCATGCTATCCTTGATCATCTATCTTTGCTTTGTTAACCGACCACTGGTGTAAGCCACCTTTCTCCTGTGATATGTATCCATAACCCTAAGCAACTGCAACTAACAGACTCGGACAAGTAGATCAGGCTATTGATATAAATATGTATTTAAAAAAAAACTATGGACTGGTTTATTGAACTTTTAAGTGCAAACACTACATATTGTTCAAGAACCACATTTCTAATAATTTTAATGCATAGAACTTATTACTATAGCATTCAATTTAAAAAATTTAATTTGAATCAAGTGTAAAAACTAATTTCGTAAAACATCTACCTTGCTAGGATGACGGAGTTTAGACATGGTGTGGTCTGTGTGCCACTGTTTTGAGGGTTATATAAAAAACATCTAAAATAATACCAGCGTTTTGGAAACAAAAACTAACCTTAGCAGCACGAGTCAGCCTGTCACCAGACTCTCCGACACAGATGTTCAGGCAGAGTTTCCTGATGTGAAGGTTTCGCATAACATTCTTAGAATTATCCTTGGGAGGCTTCTTCTCCTTCTTATCTTTCTTACCCACGATCGCGGGCGGTGGTACACGCTGAAATGCATATTCTTAATTTATGTTTGGCACTTTAACACGTAGTTCCTATAAAATACTCCCTGTGATTAAACACAAGACTAGGTTATGCCGAATCTCTGACGAAAATATAACAGTAAAACCAAAAATAAGATATTGATAGAAAATTAATTGAAGTAACAGAGACATTGAGACATAATTTCACGCTTTATCTACGAAAATATAACTGATTCAAATGGATAAATTTATACAAAAATCAAAAACACCCACCGCCATGGTTACAACTTATCAAAAAGAACCATAAACAATCTTGCTAAAACGTCAATGTCAAAGATGAAATGAGACAGAAACAAAATATATATTTTTAATTGACATCTTCTGAGTATTTGTCTTTTAAGTAAATCAGAAAAATCTATAATAATCTCTCGCATAGATTATACACTCACTAATATGGAAAATCTCTCGTAAGTCTCGTAACTAATGATTCGTTAGAGTGACTGGTTCGAGCTCTGAACCAGATCGAGCTAATGTCAATTCCTAGAAAAATGTGAAAAATATAGTACGATTTGTTTGGGTTTGACACTAACTTGAATTCAAATTCGATTGATACAGCACCATTTACGGCTAAAATTAATATCCAATCTATCTACGATTTACCCTACTAGAGATAGAAATTTGACATAAGCTCCATACAAAATATGTCAAATTTCTATCTCTAGTAGGGCAAATCGTGGATAGATTGGATATTAATTTTGGCCGTTAATCAAACTTGATGTAGGTACACACACAGCACTCGATCCAGTCGGGAATAAGGCCTCTGAGCTTGAGCTATCATACAAACGAACGTCCAAACAACGCTCCGAGCGTCGTCAGATTCTGATGACGCACGGAGCGTACTTTGGTCGTTGAGTCACTCAGAGCGATCATACAAACGAACGCCCAAACATTGCTCCGAGCGTCGTCCGATGACGTTGGGCCATACGTTGGGGTGTGGAATGCAGTACGAACTGACACTAACTCAAATTCAAATTCGATTGATACAGCACTAGATCCAGTCGGGAGTGAGACCCCAGGGTCGCGTTCAGTATTATCGTCCGTCGACGCCTGGAACGTACTTTTGTCGTTCACTTCGTTCAGTTATTCAGAGCGATCGCGATCATACAAACGAACGCCCAAGGAACGCTCCGAGCGTCATCCGACGACGTCGGATCACAATACTGAACGCTGCCCACTTAAATCACTAAACTAACTAAATCACTAAACTAACTACTGAACGCTGTTCACTTATATCGTCCGACGACGCAAGGAGCGTACTTTGATCATTCAGTTACTTAGGCCCGTATTACAGAAGCTTCCTCAAGTACAGTTTAAACTAGTGATGTGACTCGAGTCCAATTTTACTCGAGTGACATCGTAAAAACACGTACTCGAGTGAAAAAAATATCGACTTGAGTTCACTCGCCCACCACTCGAGTCACTCGCCCACCATTCGCCGAGACAAACAGGTTTGAACCTGCTTTTTAAAAGAGATAAGTTAAGTGCGTTTTTGTCACACTTGTTTGCACTTGTTGCGTGTAGTGAACTCAAATGAACTGTTATGTTGAATGAGTTATCGACGTTTATGAGTGAGTGAGGTGAGTGACCGAGTGACGCGTGAACCACTCGAGTGACTCGACCACTCGAGTGATTGAGTGATTCATGAACCACTCGAGTGACTTGACCACTCGAGTGGTAAGTACTCGAGTAAAATTTTAAAATGACTCGAGTGGCAAAATCGGACTCGAGTGGCAAAATCGGACTCGAGTCGCATCACTAGTTTAAACTCCAATCACCTGATCACTACTTAAGAATAGAATCGTTACTTGAGTATCGGTCTTATTCCAGAATGGTAATTATAAACTTTAATTCAACAACATAATAAACGAATTTCACCTGAAATAGAATAGAAATCTCTACTCAAGCTTAATCTGGACCACACTAGAGTGATACAGATCAAATCTCAGCTGAAATTCCGAAACAGGTGACAGTATAAAATAAAGCTAAACTCAGCTGAACTGTGATCAATAAATCTCTGCTTGAGGAAAGTTCTAAAATCAAAGCTCAATTCAAAACTAGTTTTAAACAGAGATCAACGCTTGAGTATCGTTCTGTAATACGGGCCTTAGAGCAATCATATAAAAACACAGTATAAAAACGAACGTCCAAACAACTCCGAGCGTCGTCCGACGACTTCGGGCGATATATGTGAACGCAGCCCTAAACGACCAAAGTACGCTCCGTGCGTCGTCGGCGGTATTACTGCACGTAGCCCGAATGATTTTGTTTTATTTTTAGGCGTAAATTAATAAATTCTTAAAAAAATGAAAAAAGATTATCTCAAAATTGGTAGTTAAAAATATATGGTTTATTGTAAAATGCTATTTTTAAGACCTCTATCCAAATACGTTTAATTTACCTAAGGAAGTATAGGTATGGGTTAGTGTTTGATTATTCAAAAACCGTTTCTGGACATCTCCTTCCTGAGGCCTGAATTGGAGTAATTGACGGCCGAGTAATATTGGAAGGATGAGGCAAGGATCACAGACTAACAAGTGTAGCAAGGATGAGGCGAAACCAAGTAGCTACTTCCGTAGTGATTTTAAAAGGACGAGGCGCCAGCCGAGTCTTGTAAATAAGGCCGTTACTTGCTATCATAGAGGATATGATTCTTATTCAAGTATTCCGTGCTTGCTATTTCTGCCTAGACTTGTATAGTTTCTTTTCTCTCATTTGCAAGGAAACAATACACAAATTAATTTAACAGTACCTAAGTAGTTATCTAATTTTCATTTGCGCCAATTCGCCCGCGCGCGATACTTGTTTAAAACTAGTTCCCAGCGCTCCTAGTTACGACGTTTGTAATATGATTTTGATGAAGTTAATTTACAAATGGAGTAGTGAACGTCTCTGTCGACAAGAAACATAGTTTAGCATCTCTACTTGGTCTGTGCATAGTTTACAATACAGAATACAGTAATTATTAGACGTTGCTTTCTAACCCTGTCTGTTCCTGCCGCTTGTAAGCCGGCTGATGAAATTACTCCAGCCTTACTGACTTCCCTATTCCCATACCCAGTAGAAGTAAAATAGAGAGTGAAATAATAAATAAACAAATATTTGAGATAATTTACACAACGCCATTTAGTCCCAAACTAAGCAGAGCTTATACGAGACAATGTGAGACAGTGGATATAATACTTTTTTTTTAATACATAGGTATACTTGCAATACATAAGAAACGCCCAGACCAACACACACACTTATGTTCATCACATAAATATTTGTGTCCTGTGGGAATCGAACCCACGACCTCGTGATCAGCAGTCCGGCTCGAATCACTAGACCACAGACTTCGTCAAAAATGCGTTGTTATTCATATTTTAAAACCCCTACACAGCGTAGGTAAAGTTAAAATTGTTTTTAGCTACAACCACGACTAGTAATTACCTAAAAAAATATGAGGTGTGGTCATAAAATAGATAATAATACTAGTATTATAATTAAAACACAACAATATTTTACTTACTTACACATTATTTCACATAACAAAATTATTACAATAATTAATTGAAGTAACTACTTCCGGTAACCGGTACTACCTAAAAAAAACCGGCCAAGAGCATGTTGGGCCATGCTCAGTATTATAGGGTTCCTTAAGTAGGTCTAATTACAAACGAATCAAATCGAATATTAATCATTGCTATTTTAGTTTTTGCAAACAGCGCCACCTAGCGCTAAATTTATGTAGCTAAATTTAAGAAGTGTGTTTCTTTATGTGATTTTTTTAAATAGAAAGTAACTAAAGGAGCATTATTTGCTACGACCATTTTTCTCTAAGGTCAATGACCTATGAACTAGGACGTCTTAAGTATTTTTCAGTTTTCTCACTATAACTCAAAAATTTATAATCAAATTATACTCGAAATAATTTTAAAAGAGAGTTTTTATAAAGGTCTATCAATGTTGAAGACTATAAGTTTCTATGTTGCATAGTTTAGAAATGGCAGGGGGGGGGGACACATTGCAAACCACTTTGGCGAACTGTATTTCGCAGATGGTATACCTGATAAAAAAGTTGTGTATGAAACATTACCTTCATTTTAGTAGACCTATTCAAAGATACCCCACACGAGGGGGTGCAGCGAAAAAAATATTTTCATCCCCATTTCACATGTATGGGCGCCACCCCTAAAATACGTAATCAAGTTGTTTTTATTCTTTTAAAATTGAGATCTATATCTATTCCATTTTTTGTCAAAATTTCATTTACTTATGTTTATAACTGTAGAAGTTATTAAGCGGTAAAGGATTAGGACAGACGGACAGACGGACAGACGGACGGACATGACGAAACTATAAGGGTTCCTTGTAGGACTACGGAACCCTAAAAACGTAGCAGGTAGGAACCTACTCGACAAAAATATTATGCTGGTCAGCATAATATTTCATTGTCATGTACATTCAACATTAATATGATGAGAAAAAAAAAGAATCTGGTGTTATACAACAAACAACAACAAACGGCAACAAAGAAATAAAATTTTAGAAGGACCTATTTTGAATTTTTGAAACAATACATTTTCAATCCCCTACCTGCACTTTATTTTTTCTTTTTAACCAAGACAAGATCCAATAAAAAAATCACTTCACTTTTCGTCGTTATAGGTTGTGCATATCGATTGACGCAAAAACAAAGAGTACCTATATAATCACCGTTGCAAATTGCTATCTCCTTTACATCCACAGATACTGGTTTACTATGGCGGAGGAAACGCGAAAAACCGATACTAAACTATTAGCAAATAAAAAATACAAGAAATATTATTGCTCGATATGCCATATATTTACGAACTCGGATAATCAATTAAATCAGCATTTAGAAGGAATTCGCCATCAACAAAGAGAATTAGTTTCTCCACCGCTGATTAACGACAATTTCGATAAATGTGAATGTAATAGTCTTGTATATATTCCTGCTTTCATCGTTCTTTTAGTAACATCATTTGTTTTTTGTTATACAATTGTTGCGTATACTTATTGACACCTACTGCTAATGATTATCATAAATAAAACATTAAATTGTAGTTAACGACGCCTTAAATTTCGCGCCATAATTTTAATTGGCGGAGAAGTCGTCCCCAAGCGTTCACGGCTTCTATGCGCACGAACGAACGCGCAGAACAATGAGGTAGCAGCCATTTTATGTCGGTGTCTAAGAAAAACATAATTCGAATGGCCAATCTTAACGAAATTGTGTAATTAGTGATATAATTTATGTGATTCTGTATACACTACTATATTTAGGTGTTTCTTTACTTATGTGAGTAGAATATAACTTTTGCTATACATATATAATGATATAATAACATTAGAGCGATGAATCCTAACATTTTACATATAAAAGATATAATAATAAATTTGTATCTCATTCCCCTCATACATTACGAAAGGTCGTTGTATTTCCAATACCTACAAGTCTCGTTTCGTTTGTAAACGATGTTTATGTTTACAGATAGCAAATAAAGAGCATTATCACAAAAGTAGGTAGTTTCTGTAGATTTAGCTCAGGATAATATGACATAACTTTCACCGAAACGTTGAATAAAGTATTATAAACCCGTTTTGTTTACATTAGGCTTGTATTGGTTACTAAATTACTTGTCGTATGACAACCGGCGTCGCGCAGCCTCGGCTTCAAAGTTGGGGACAAAATTCAATAACGAATTGGCCATTTTATTGATGGCCGGGGGGGAGGCTGGGTGGAGACAGACGGTCGGTGAGCTTCCGCCATTTAATATTTTGTTAGACGCTTTAGCTGTTTCCATTATGTTTTATTGTTTACACTTTCGTATATCTACCGATTACTAAGTTACCGCTATAGTGAACAAGTTTACATATATGTACATATCTGCATATGCTACACAAATATGAATAAGATAAGCGCCCCTGTGTGAGTGTGCTATATACTATTCGTATACTTACATTCCTATATACCTACCTACCTATCTATTACGTTTCGCATACATATCTCCAGCTTTTTATGCACCTATCTACTGTGCTCAGTCAACGGCCTAACAACATAATAAATAAAACAGCAGTGTAATGCAACTGTTAATGTAATGTCTAATCTATTTTTGTTATTGTTTGGAATTATCTGTTTAACCATATTGTAATTTTTGTTTGACTTGCGTTTTTTGCCTAACATTTTCTATGCGTTTATATGTACCTATTTGTTACTGTAGCACTATTTAATTTGTTACCTAGTTGTTTTTTTTGTTGCCCTGTGTTATGCCTTTGTTAATTGTAATCACTTGATTTTGTAATCATGTTTTGTTTTAATTATATTTATTTCACGCAAAACTAAGCTTTTTATTTAAAAATATTATTACTAACTGCATTCTCAACTGTGTTATATTTTTATTTTCCTCTAGACCATAGATGTTTTCCTATAAAATACATACTATGTCCAATGTACTGAACGACACCAAGATCACCTATATCAGCTGTAAAATTTCCTGCTAATTAATTGTCAGTATTTCCGTACCTACTGTCTCTGTAGGTACCTGATACTACATCCTCCCCTTACATATTCACTCCTATCTCCCTTTACCTTTTCTTACAAACACATCATTTAACAATGCAACTTTTATCGTAGGTAGTGTATCGGAATCCAGGTGTCGCGTCCAGGTAGATTTTAACCAAGTTTTTTGGTGTTTCTAAAATAATAATTTTGCTTTGCGAAACTTCTATGTACAACATGATAGGGAGGTACCTAGTAGTTAGTACATAGTAAGTAATATCTATGTTCTAACCTTAATTATTAAGTACTTACCATATAACAAATAACAATAATTGCAAGTTTCGAACTCTGAATTTTTACCGCGCACCCTTAGAAATCTTAGAATAACTGGGCTTATAAGCGCGCATCAGTTTTTGTAGTTCGTCTTTGCTACAAATCTCGAGTCGTAGACCTAATCTGGTGCTACATTTAATAAAAAACCCCCGACACAACCTTATCATAATTTTATACGCTTAACACATTCATACACTAATTCGCACAACCGATACATACATCGTATACCTACCAAAATTTCATATGAATTGAACGAGTGAAAGTAGCTTAGAATCCCTCACCAATTTATCCTAATTTATCTATACTTCTCCATCATTAGACTCTGATTTCCATCTATCTAGGTATATCAATGAATAGTGAAACCATTCCAATGAGCCCAAACACGATACCTCTGCTATAATTTGGTGAGGAATTGGGTATCCTGCAGGTGATGCAGAAGCATCAGGTTAAGGTTACTATGTTGGTAACAGGATACCAAATTTCGAATCGATAAGACCTGAGGACGTTGCTCACATCCCTTTATCAAAGAGAAAAGAGTTGATGATCTTCGAACGGCCGAACAGATTCTCTTGAATCATAGCTAAGTATAAAACACTCTCAATCAAGTCACCTTTCAAACAAAAAAAACTAAATCAAAATCGGTTCATCCGTTTGCGTCGGGGGTTAAAAAAACAAAAGGTAATTTTTTTAATGTGGGGTAGTTGTTTGTTTTTATTCATTACACTTTGTTTACTCCCTAAAACATTATAATATTTATGATTTGAAACACTTTCGATGAACTCTTGTTGGCATTCCCAACCCATCCTTGCGTTTTTGGCATAGAGTGTGCTTTTCTCTCCTTTTGGAGTCAAGTCTTCACTACACTTGACTTTCTCCATCGTCGATATAGTTACTTTGTATAAAAGCTTGTTTAGTGGTCTAAAACAAGATCATCCTCCTGCCCTTATCCCAATTTATTTGCGGTCCGCGCAGCATGTATTTTTCATCCAAACATCCAGCAAGAGAACTAATAATGTACCTATATTATAATTTTTACTTGCCGATTCAAAATCTTTGCCACTTCAACGGCGTTGTCAGTGGCAGCGCAAAGGTCGCCTAGGCTACAGGTGTTGGGGACAAAGGGCAGTATAAGAGGTGACTCATCGATTGGGGGTCAGTGCCACAACCACACCCTGTCGCTGTTTTTCAATATAGCCCCACTTGGCAATATTGGACTTGCTTCTTCTTACTTGGTTTCGAAGTTGGTTTAGTGACTTCCAAGTTAACCAGGGAAGGTTATATCTAAGATTTATCAAGCAGGTGGAGAATGTCTTAGCTACAGTTTACGATGGGCCTCAACCGGGCACCCCGATAGGGTCGTTGGTAATTGAGCTCTATATAATGGATGTCTTGGACTCCGATCAGCCGGTGAAGTATGAACTGCTTTCTGTCTACTTCTTACAAAATATCCGTGAAGTGGCTAGGCCGGGCCTCGTCCGTGACACGGCTCTGGCCCGCCTCGGTCCCGCCACTGTGTAGCATAAATCATCTTTTACAATAAGCAAGGTCATGGTGCTTATTATAAGTCACTGACCATTGCTGGTTTACTCATTCGCGGAAGTTTTGTCAAGAAATCAGGCTAGGTCAAGGCTCCACTTAGGCCGACTTTTGGTATCTTCTACAGTTTTTTGTTCATGATTTCGTCATGCTAGTGTGAGAAACATATATTATGCTGATTATTAACACTTATCGCGTGTTTCGATTGTATTGAATAATATGGTAGATGGCGCCAGCAGCTTAACTTGTGCGATATATCGATAAGAAGTATCTTATGTCCGTCTCCAGGTGTCTGGCTGTCCATGTACAACGTTTCATCCAAATCCTTTGTCGTTTATGCATAGGTTATTGGATAAGAAACATCCAAACATCTTCACAAAATTTCACACTTATTAATAAGATAGTGGTAATTTGGGATGCTTCGTTCAGTTAGTTTAAATAGTGTGACTATCTACTCTAGAGCTAAACCGAGCTAAGTAATAAGTTTCTATAAATACAAATGATCTATTCCAATTTCACTCAATAGAATAAGTGTTGGTTTGATCGCCATTTGACACGAAATTCTTTTCAGGTGGCAGAGGTTGAAAATGGGGGAGCAAAGAGGTCACCATTAGTTTCCCAGCACACTGGGGCGTAGGCGTCGGGGGTGTGGCACGGGGCGTGGGGGTCCCCGTGCCACCCCCTGGCGACCTACTCGCCACTATCTCCATGTTCGAACAGCAAATCAAGGCTGAACCTATGAGGTAAGTAAGGCTCGTCCATCAGGCCATGTTGGCATAATAGTCAATTGTCGTCGAATTGGGTCTTCACAATCAACAAAATTAAAAAATATATAATGAAGAGGTCAAGAAAATTGCCAAAATAACAGGTTCTCTTTGTAGAGTCTAATTTATACGGGTTTTTACAATGCCTTAAGAATGGGTTATGAATAGAAAGCAAGAATATTTCTGGCCTTAAAGTATTACACACAAATAAAAAAAACCGTCACGCTGTAACCTGTAATACAGAAGTGCAATAAGGTACGGTCGACCGCAAGTCAGTGGTAACAGTTTGACATTGACAGCGCCTTTATTTCGTAAGCAGTAAGGGCGGTTTTCTAATTCAAATGTTACCACTGTCATGCAGTCGACTGTACATCCACAATTCGCCAATGACGGTGCTATAGATCACACATCAAGACAATCCTAGAACTGATTTAGATATTTTATCACACTGTCAGATCTGGAATAGATCTGGAAATCTTACCATTTCTTGGGGCAATCCTCATGATGCACTCTACCCGGTAAAGGCGGATCCAGAGTCGTACTGTTAACGACTAAAACCAGTATGATGTTCCTCTAACTACTTTTGGCCGGGGGAGTGGGATAGACTGCATTCGCCAACCACCCCCGACGGGTCCCGGCGCGACACTAATAGGTGAACCCCTTCTCCCGTGCGGCCTGACATCGGTCGCACCATCCTAGGGCGGTTACCTACCTCGAGTCCGCCACCCGCAGGCCCGCAGGCTCTATCCTCCCGTAATTTTTATAAAGCTTTTTTTCCTCGCGGTCCGGGTGGTGAAGCCAAGACCCCCGCGCCTCGGTCCGAAAACATAACCACAGCACTCCTACTGGGGTTACGAGATCGACAGGGGCAAGGAAAAACATAATCCTCCCGCTGCCTGGCAGGGTTAGTGCACACCGAGCCCGTCCCTGATCCTCTACTCTGCCCTCTGCTAACATCAAAGGGACATACGGAGTTACGCCCCATGGCCCACATCGGTGTCCCAGAATATTCATCACAGGCAATAAGGTCACCCGAAGGAGAGTTATTGCCCGTGTCGGACTCTTAACGACTAAAACCACCACAGTGTTCCTTCAACTACCTTAGCCGGGGGCGTGGGAACCCGTGGGTATTCACACAACCACCCCCGACAGGTCCTGGCCCGCCACAAGCTGGCGAGCCCCTTCTCCCCGTGCGGCCTAACGTTGGCCGCACCCTCCTAGGCGGCGCACACGGAACACTGCACGCCACCTCACGTCATGGGCCTTTACCAGCTGCGCCAACTACGCCGGCTGTGCCAGCTACGCCAGCTGCTGGTCGGGCAGCAGACTACCCCGAGTCTGCTGCTCGCAGGCCCTACCTCCCGTAATTTTTTTCTAGGTTTTCTTCCTCGCGGTCCGGGCCGTGAAGCCAAGACGAGGGTCTTGGCTTCACCGCCCGGACCGAGGGGTCCCAAGAGGCGCGAGAACATTACTCAGCGGGCACTCCTGGGGTTACGAGATCGACGGGGGCAGGGAAGGACAGTCCCCCCGCTGCCTGCCCAGTGGCAGGGTGAGTGCACACCGGGCCCGCCCCTGCTCCTCCACTGTGCCCTCTGTTGGCAACAGAGGGACACGTGGAGCAACTGCTCACTGGCCCAGAACGGGCCCCTCCCGCGCCAGAATATTCGCCACAGGCAATAAAATCCCCCGAAGGTTAATCCCTCGAAAGGATTTTATCGCCCGGCCAAACAACTGCCGTTCCCTCCAGACGTGTCCAGAAGAACAAGCAGCCGTCAGGCACACGTGGAGGTTTTCTGGCCAGCACCCCGTCGAAATCTTACCCTCACACGCGACTGACTATTCCGGTTAGCCTTGGCTATCTTCCGATCAACGATAGAATAGATGTTCTGTTCTGGCATTATAACTATGTCCCAAAATGGGATTCGTCTTTATCCACGTAGCATTGAAATCTAGGTGAACTTTGGGGCGCAAATAGTACCTACACCAAAAAATACACAAGCTCTCGAACTCAAGCTTATCGTAATCATGTTTAAGGTCGGTTATTAATAAAGAATATTGTTGTGTTACAGTTTTTACTCATCTCATCCACACATACACCCCGGTCCCCCAACAATAATAAGGTCAGATTCAAGCCATGCCATCATCAATATGAACCAACATCACCAGTCACACCAAGAGGATTCTAAAGACAGCCTCATAGTACAACACCAAGTACAACATCAGCAAGATCTCATGGAACACCACCAACAACAACAAGAAATGCAACAACAAGATGACGAGGTGAGTTTATACTATACAAAAAGTAGAATCCTGTCATGGGCGTGTGTGGCAACCAGTAAGACTGGGCACATGAAGGACAGTTTAAAAAAAAACACAGATTCCCGCTCCACCCCTATTGCAAACGGACTGAACGTGCAGTTGTCCAAATTAATTAGCCAAAATAATTTAAACATTTAACCTTTTGTCATTTTTCAGCTGAGCTTCAAAGGAATGGAAGACGAAGGAGTTGAAATGGATATGGACGGACGACAATGTTCTCAGGTAACTATACTTATGTTTTTACACCTATTTACCTTTTTACTATATCGTATTCAAGGAAGCAAAAAAAAAAAACAACAGAGTACTTCCCACTTTTCAATTATACTAATCGCTATTTCGCGTGATTGGCTGTGGCTAGGAGGTGGGAAAGGATTATTTCAAAATGGGTTTGCTTTTGTTTTGTTTTTGCTTCTTCGAATACGCTATAAGCATATTAGACGTATTTCAAAATACTAACTACTATTTTACAATTAAAACATTAGAACAATAATTTTAACAGGGTATGGGAGTGGACATGGGGTCAGTTCAAACTAAAATGGAAGTATCAAACGGGGGTGGTCAGTCGACACCACGATCTAAACCTCAGGCCTGTAAGGTGAGTCATTATGCCCACTGTATACAGTTTTAGTGACTGAATTTCAACAGTGTACAATTGGTTTATCTATCTATCCCGCTGGGTGGAGGCTTCCGCCCATTATCTCTACTTTTCGCATTGTTGACCATATTTTCACAAAATTCCAAGGAAGATTAACTCTGTCCAGTATCTCGTTTCTAGGCTCCAGCCCAGACTCACCACATTATGCAAATTAAAAATTACATTTATATGCCATTAAGTAGACTTTATTTTACAAAACGCACCAGCTGGAATGTCATGTCCCGAGCTACAACAGTACACTAACTCGGGAAAAAAGCTTCGCCTGATTTCATTATAGTACGGGAGGTACCGTTGCATTTTTGTGAGGAATTTATAGAATAAATTTCATTCCTAGTAGTTGATTAATGTTCAAAAAACAGCAAAATGAGAGTCAGTTGCCGCACCGCTTTTGGAGTAGCTGACGATCAGATCGCTCATGTAGGTACTAGGGGAAATCTATTAGTGTTATGATTTTCAGCCGGTATGAAGAGACTTATTCAAATGCAACGCTACCTCCAGTATTTTTAAAGACAAACGATTTTTCTGCGAATATGAATCGTATTTTTTTATTAAAGAAGGAAAAACAAAAGGTAATCAAAATATTTACTAGTAACACAATTGGCGCAGTAGCTCGTCGTAGGTTCAGTTCCGCACGGAACAAGTATAACAAAGTTATTATATTGAACTACTTTTACGTTCAAAAGACACGTCTGTACACGCCGACTAGGTGCTAAGTTTTTTTTTAAAACCGCATCAAAAAGCGCATCACCGAATGCATAGAGTTGGCGTTTTAGGGATTTCAAACTTTATGCCTTATAATAACCAGTGATCGGAATAGGTAGTGCAATTAAGGGTTACCGATCATAAATATTATATTAGTATGGATACCTACACTTGCGGGATTAGGTTCTATAGATAAAGAAAACTTTAGGAGACCTTTATGTTTTTGACATTTGAGATGTTTATTTTATCATAGGTACTAAAGGTGGAAGTAATCAATCACAAATACCTATAAAATTTTGACAGCAGATTCAAAGTAATGTAATTAAAACATAGGTTTATTTAAACACCACCACCATATTATTTCACCAGAGGATGGGCAGCAGCGTTCTCTGAGTATTTAACCAACCAACTGCGATCGCCAACCCGCCCGCCAAGCGTGGCGATTATGGCATATCCCCCCAAACTGCTTGGGGGAGGCCTATGTCCAGCAGTGGACGTCTTTCGGCTGTAATGTTGTAATGTTTATTTAAACAAAAACTTCTGTATAAATTAAATTTAATGTAACCAGCCCTTAGCGTAGGTACCTATTTGTAATCCCGCAATATTGGATATCGACATAAAATCCCGCAAAATTGCACTACCTAAGTATTCCGATCACTGCTTATAACTATTTATATATTTTGAATTTAGTTATTGTAACACCTAAGTAATGTTTGATATTTTGAGGGATTTCGATACATAACCACATTTACCATAAAGATAATTATTATGTAGATAGATAGACAGTACTCACTAAAAACACTAGTCAAGCATGAACGGGCGTAACATATCCTAGAGTTAAGTTGACTCCTCTGTAACACAGGTTATACCTAGCGCAGGAGTCAGGGATTCAATCTGCTTCTGTAAAATATTATCTTATGTCAATAAAACATTATTATTAGCTTATAATTAATTAGCTTACGTTTAGGTAATATGATTAACCTACACACTACAGTTATGTTATTATTACTGGGAGAACTAGGTTTTAAACTTTTAACAATTATTTTTAAGCTGTATCTTTTAACAAAGCCAATTGTTTGAAATCGAACAACTACGAAATTTTTACCCGACTGCGCCAGAAGGAGGGTTATTTTGTTACAATATTTGGTTAACTTGAAATGAACTACTTTTAATTTATTGAGTGTGAGGTGAAGACTTTAACTGAGCCCAAATAAAATAAAACTTACTAATAATGACATCACGTATTTCCAGGTCTGTGGCAAAGTTCTGTCGTCTGCCTCATCCTACTATGTCCACATGAAGCTTCACTCGGGAAACAAACCCTTCCAATGCACTGTAAGTTTATTAAAAGTTGTTATTTTGTTACAGGCTAAAATATACATTATAGGTACCTACATAACCGTGCCATCGATAAGAGAAAAAAAACAATCTCATGTCGATAATAACTACGCAAATCGTGTCAGTTCTAATAGTAAATGTTTCTAAAATATATAATAGTTAAGTATACATACATCAGTAAAAAATCTAAAAAAAAAAACCAAGCTTTTTCCTTCCGGGTCCATCATCAAACCGGCTCTATGTTACATGGTACCATAATATTGCACTGTCACATTTGTCACCGAACTTAGATAGGTATGACAAAATAATTTCAGTTCAATCTAATGCCAGTATTGGTCGAAAATAGGATTTAACATTTTGAACCGGAAAGACTTTAATACTACTCGTCTGCTGTGAGAAAGCCGCGGTCGACCGTTAAAAATTACGATTTACAGCGTTGCTATTGGTCAGTATTGGTACTAGCCGGGCCTGGCCGGAGGTGCGGTATGTGGCAGCGGGAAAGGGAAAACGACATTCTCGTAGCAGATAGGTAGTACATACGAACGAAGTAAGTTAAATTAAAGGTTGTAATAAGAAAAACAAGTTTAACCGGATTACATCGCGTATATTATTTAAATTGGTTTTCCTGACGTTTTATTATACCTAATGTGTAGTGATAGTGAAAATCTAAGAAATTATTTTGTAATAAGATTTTCAGACAAAGCGTCAATCACCCCATTTTGAAAAATACAAATTTTCTGGAAATTATGGTATAAGTAAAACTAGTATGCAAACCATGCTGAAGCATTGTAAAATATGCTTAGTACCTATATCATGCAACATACATACATTAGCATGTGATCGCATAATCGCATAGATACCTACCACACACAAAGACGTTATTTCACTATAACACCCATTGAACGAAAGCAAAGTTAAATGACAAGTAGCTAATCCGATAGAAGAGCACCGGTCACTGTATAATTTCGACAACATCAGCTGCCAGTACAATACTGAAGTTGCAAGACAGAAGACAGCCCGCGCTGTTGCCAGTTAGGTTAGACACAAATGGACACAAATGACGATGTTGACAGGGTAACATTTTATAAGTAGGGTGCTATTGTTTGATTTGACTGGTTCCCACAAAGACGCGGTAAAAAGCAATTGCCTATTATTATTCAAAATTTTACCTGCAATTTGTTTGGCTGTTGCTTTGTTTCGTATTAGCATAGGTACATGGGCGTGCAGGAATGATTTGGTAAAATATCAATGGTTTTTTTAAGAACGTTCATTAGCTCTTCGGTAGCACAAAGCCTCCAACAGCCTACAAGGAACTAGAAAAGTATTTCACGAGAATATTGTGCACAAACCCTACGAAATTTTATATTTTGTCTTTAGATTCGCCTTTTGCAGCAAATTAGAAAAAAAAACGACGACGACTGCCTCGTTGGTCTAGTGGTCGCAAGCGCGTCTGCTGAGCCTGGGGTCCTGGGTTCGATTCCTGGGTCGGGCAAAGTGTTATTGGGTTCTCTCATTAGGAAATTCTCAGTAACAGCCCGGAGTCTGGATTTGTGCCCGGTTAATGGCAATAGGCTCGCCCCCTATTACATGAGACTTATAACTGGTGAAATGTAGGTGTACTAATACACCTCTGCCTACCCCTGCGGGGAAATACAGGCGTAATGTTATGTTATGTTAAAAAAAATGCAACAAATAATAAATAAATATTATAAACAGAGCTTGTAATATGGGTACTAGACAATGGATATAATACTTATATACTTTTTTTTTTGTAAATACATACTTATAATACATAAGAAACACCCAGACCAACACAAACACTTATGTTTATTTTTGTGTCCTGTGGGAATCGAACCCACGACCTCGTGATCAAATTATCTCACTTCCTTCTTTTCTACTACTGTAAGATAGTGAAACGATTGTGGTGGTTTTACCAAGAACGTCTGCGTAAGAAAGAAGAAGGATCAAATTCGAAACTATAAAAGTACTAGACTTTTCCTGCGGCTTCGCCCGCGTACTGAATTAAAAATATAGCCTCTGGATAAAGTAGCTTTCTAATGGTGAAAGAGTTAATAAAATCGGTTCAATAGTTTCAGAGTTTATCGATTACAAACAAACAAACAAATATTTTCTCTTTATAATATTAGTATAGAATATAAATAAATAAATATTTAAAATAAATATTTTTGGGATATTTTTACACAGCACCATCTAGTCCCAAACTAAGCATAGCTTGTGCTATGGGTGGCTAGACAATGGATATAATACTTAATATATACTTTTTTTTTGTAAATACATACTTATAATACATAAGAAACACCCAGACCAACAAACAAACAAAACAAACACTTTAGTTCATCACACAAATATTTGTGTCCTGTGGGAATCGAACCCACGACCTCGTGATCAGCAGTCCGACACTCGAACCACTAGACCACAGACGTCGTTTAAATAATGGAACAGCTTTCTCCATTTTGCTATGCACCAATAACAACGTGCCGGAATTATCAATCCGTTTGCGTTTGGAGATTATGGCATTAGCCCTAGCACAGGATGAGTTTTGGGTGCGATTCCCGGCTGAACTAGTTGCTTTTTCAAAACCTAACAATGTAGTATTTGTTTTCTTTAAAATTAAAATCGAGCTCACGACTCCTTTGATGATTTTTTTCTATAGCTTCCTAATAATTTCGGAATTGACCCTCCAGCTCTATTTTCAAAACTCAACAGATGTCTTATAGAATAGAGTGATTTTTAACCGACGAAAAAAAAAGGAGGTTCTCAATTCGACGCGTATTTTTTTTTTGTGGCAATCAAAATTTTAATGGTTAAATCCAAGAATAAACCAGTTAATTTGCCAGCTTTAATAGCTCAGCTTGCTGACCAGCAGCAGCAACGTAATCGCTACGAGAGAATTGGTCTCACGGTCACCAAACTTACCACTTCACTCAACTTATCGAGTGTGGTGACGACATTTCCTTCTTACCGAGAAATGTAGCCCGTGGACCTTCACTGAGTAGTGGACTGTATATAAAGATTTGGAAAATACAATCTCAATTCCACCAACCTTAAGCTCCTCCCGTATCAAATCAGGCTTGCAGCTCACAGAAGCAATTCGCTCACACGTGGTTGGAAGATTCTTCACTATGGTCTTCTAGAAGACTTTTAGGACACAAATTTTGGCACACTCGAGACGTTTTTTAATGGTTCGCTCTGATACGATCAGAGGGCCTAGTACGAGTTTGACACTCTTACGAATACTCTCATCGTTTTCGTCGACTTTCATTCATAAGTAGTACATTCAGTAGCGCCCCTGACGGATACGAAGAGGAACTACTGATTTATGAATGAAAAGTCGACTAAACCGTTTAAAGTATTCGTAAGTGACAAACTCGTACTAGGCCGCCAGAAGGCACTTAGAAGAAAAAGAAGGCTCTTAAAGGCGAGCACGGCTCCGAGACTCAGCATTTTGCTTAGGGCAGTTGAAAGTCAACGTCCCATAAGGGAGAGGCCCATATCTGGCAGTGGACTAAGATTGTCTACGATACTTACCCCAGTTTCCGAAAAGCTGATCAACGCAAAAATTAACTAATCAGCTGTCAAATCTCAGGTCAAGCGATATGATTGGTTATTAACATTGTGGCCGGCTAATCACAGAAGCTAACATTAGATTTGGCAATAGATCAAATTGATCAGCCTTCTAGAAACTGGGGGTTAGTTATAGTAGTAGGAGGTATTAAATAGAGCAGGAATACTGAACATTCGTTTTCCTTGTTGACCTAGGTGTGCGACGCAGCTTTTTGCCGTAAGCCCTATCTAGAGGTGCATATGCGTACGCACACGGGCGAGCGCCCCTTCCAGTGTGATCTCTGCCTCAAGCGTTTTACGCAGAAGTCCAGTCTCAACACGCACAAACGTGTTCATACAGGTCAGTGTAAACTAATCCTAACAATGATTTGTTGCATCTTAAGCATCTCAGTGTTGTTTACAGGCATTCAAAAAACAGATTTTTTTTATACATTTATATGAAGTTTCTGGCACTAAGTAAAACTAATCTGTTTTTCGTCTGCCTTGTATAAATAATATTTTTCAATCACTAATGTTTAATGCCAATAGCCTCAATGTTTGCATAAGATTCTTACCCCCAGTTTTTGGAAGGCTGATCAATTTTATCTGTTGTCAAATCTCATCTCAGCTCTTGTGATTGGCCGGCAAAAAAGTTAACAACCAATCACAACGCTTGACCTGAGATTTGACAGCTGATTAGTAAATGTTTGCGTTGACCAGCCTTTCGGAAACTGGGGGTTAATCGCGTTTGTGCAATGAACAAATTGATCGCTTGAAAAATATTGATTTATTTGATAGCCGATAGTTATAATTTATAATCGATGTGGTATCTTAAACCGATACTGATAATTGCATCATTGTTGTTGAGTGCAATTTCAATGTAATTTCCATATTATTTTTTTATCTGCCAGTCAATTAAAACCCTATTAATTTTGCACTAAAAATCCATTTTAATTTTTTGCAAAACATTTATGTAATTACTAAAAAGATTCCCCCCAAAACAGAGAATATGTTATAATTATAGGGATGAATGTTTAAACACTGATTCTAGGATGGAGGTATTAGGAGATTTATATGGAAGTTACATTTACCGATACTGAACTGGAAAAACTCAATAAATAAATTCCTATAATTTTAGAATGTACCATGAGGGGATTGTTCAAAAATTATTGAAAGAATAAATTGGATTTTTTATTATATTTTCAAGTTGACCTCCTCCTGTTTCCGCGATACCAAAATATTTCAAATTATTTTGTGTTATTATGTTTTAAAAATACCATTGGCTACCTGTTGTTGATTATGGCTTAAATCCTGTTTTGACGCCCTGATAAACGAGCTATTTTGTATTTTATATGTATTGTCTTTTTCTTGTTTATATTCATACCTATCATCTTATTTACGCTAGATGTGCCACATATTTAATTATTTATCTATTACGGTTCGCTAGGAAAGCATATTTATATTATATATTTATTTTATATGCACACGTTTCTTTGTTCATATATTATGTAAGTAGATAGTGAGTCTGTCCATTAAAATAATTATTTGTTTACGTTAACTATCTGGCAGCAGATCTATCCCACGGGACCTGTCTTCACTTACGGTACCTACAGTAGATGACAATGCCGTGTTCCTTTCTAATGTAATTCCTCCCATAATGTGTACTTCAATGGGTAATAAGTAATAATTTACCTTCTGAGTTTTTCTTTGATTTTAATTGTGCTTATTTATATTTAATTATAAGCACGCGGCCTCTGGATGAAGCTTTTAGGAATTTTATTCAGACACCTACTTATACAATATTGTTTATATACCTTCCATTATACTTATCGTATTAAATCTAATAAACTACACGTACTAAAATACATATAGCCTAGTAGGACACTGGTGCGACACACAATTCGCTGTAATAGTTGACAATACATATGCTTAACATTACGACATGTGAATAGTTTTTGAGTTGTGCCAATAGAGCTAATATAGTCTTTTCGCAAAAAGATCAGGGCGTGAGGAAGGCTTCGTTGATGTGAGGTAAACAGGGGGAGGTAAAGAACTCACAATGGATCCGATGCGATATGCAGATATCGTACTGTGTCGTAACTTATCACAGGGAAATCGATTGTGTGTTCTTGTATAACGTGGTGTTAGTCAAACGATGTGAGCATCCGAGCGTGTGTTGTTGGAATGTGGCCTGGGTTCTAGATGAGCACATGCACGCGTTGATGGTGAAGGACCGGCCCTACAAGTGTGAGCTCTGTCAGATGCGGTTCACGCAGAGCTCCAGCCTCAACCGACACAAGAAAATTCACACGGGTGGGTTGATACCTTTAGCACCGCCCGGGCCGACTCTGTATCGCTGCAGATACCAGTATATACGTACTGTCCTCTTCTCCACATGGCTCCTAAAGCCCCAAACATCTTTAAGTCCGTTGACAGTTGAATGTAAGATATATTCTGACTTATTCGGTGGTTTCGTTCAGAGGAACACAGACGTGCGCTGCTGGCTAAGGATCGGCCCTACCAGTGCGGCATCTGCTATGTGAGATTCACCCAGAAATCAAGTTTGGGCCGGCACGGAAAAATACATACCGGTGGGTCCCTACATCTACCTCCTGCCTACTTGTGCGTGACGTTTTCCTTGAGGCAGAACGGTACTAACGTGTATTTTGTTATAGACATAGCCTACCTCCCCCTGAATGTGTGTGAATGGTTTCATAATTTAATGTATTAGGTAATTTAATGAAATAAATATTGTTTGAGAGGGTGTTGAGATGCTATATCGAAACTCGTATAAATTATAGAGGAGCACAGACGAGCCCTGTTAGAGAAAGTGCGGCCGTACCAGTGCCACATCTGTTTTATGCGCTTCACTCAGAAGTCCAGCCTGGGACGACATGGGAAAATACACACTGGTAGGCATTTTCCCCTAAAATCCTTAAGTAGACAATGAATTTGTTATTATTCGTTAGCTCACGTTGCTAGGCAGTAACTTAGCAGTGCGTCGAGCTGGACCCTTGTTTTAGCTGAATTTTGTTGGTATTTCTAGAGGAGCACATCCAATCGCTGATCAACAAAGTGCGCCCCTATCAATGCGACATCTGTGACAAGCGGTTCACTCAGAAGTCCAGCCTTGGCACTCATAAACGTATACACACCGGTGGGTCCCTTGATATTTCCTTTATTTTGGTTCGGTCTCTAAGCCACAATGCATAGCTGTTGCAAATATTTAGTTTAAATAAAATTGTGGCTTTGACACCTTTGTTTTGTGAATAGTTTTAAGGGCTCCCTGACCTATTAATGTATTATATAATTTTTATTTTAAATATCATACCTACATGGCTAGGTAGCAATTTGGAAGTTATACATTAGTTCGTTTCAGTCTGTATATATTATAAAAGCTTACATTTAATTAGGTTACACACGCTCAAAAACTATTCACAAACAGTTAAGTAAAGCATGTGTACGTTGTGATAATTTCCGTTAAGTTATAGGAGAGAGAATGTCTGATGGACAAATAACGTGATTAAATTCCCTCATGGTAGTCAGTTGGAAGCAATCGGTATTCGGTTACTCAGCTCAGTAGAATTATTTGTCCATCGTGGTTTTGTTTTGTTTCTCTGTCCCCCCGTGTCCGTGTGTTGGCGGCGCAGGGGAGCGGCCGTTCCAGTGCACCGTCTGCCTCAAGTCCTTCACGCAGAAGTGCGCGCTCAATTTGCACGAAAAAATACATACGGGTTAGTAGCCCACATATATTTTAAACCGCAGTATTCCTTTCGGTACGATTAGCGTTAACTTGCGACTCGACATGCAGTCATTTCATTTAGCGTCATGCTTCGCTCCTATTTTTCCGTTGCCCGCCTAACCCGTTGTTTTACTCTCCCTGTTTTTGATAGCTTCCATATCGTTGCTTTCGACTAACATCTCAATTTCTTTAACTCATTCCAATGCGCGCTTTACGTACTTCTGCATTCACTGATAATTTCCCGCCTATCATATTAATAATCTGCGGTCATTCGCCCTCTTACTCCTCTCATTCTGCATACAACTCGGTGTTTTAGCATTTATCATTTTTATCATTTCTTCATGGATATTAATTCATTCACAAAAGCGGTAATGCAATCGCCGCAATGACGCATTATTGGCGCCCCAGCATCTTCATACGGTGCTGGCTAACAAAATTGGGTATCAAAATTTGGGCTGATCGGTCGCCGCGTGCGACGCTCGATGTGGTCGAGATTGGCAGTGGGCGGGCGTCAAGGCTCTCGCGGCCACATGCGTCGGCGACGTGCGTTACTCGCTTTTGTGTGTGCACTGGGCGCAGTGCAAGGGCGTCCTTTCGCGTGCGGGCAATGCCCGGCGGCGTTCGCCCGCCGCCCCTACCTGGACATTCACATGCGCACGCATACAGGCGAGCGGCCCTATCAGTGCGACGCGTGTCTGAAGCGCTTCACGCAGAAGTCCAGCCTCAATATACATAAGAGGACGCACACAGGTGGGTGACCCCGCGGGCCGGACTGGCCGTCCGCCCGCCCACGCCTCTCTCCACTCGCACTCCGCCTCTCCTCCGAATCTCTCCGACCAAACGAGCGATCGTGAGCTTTCTGTAATGTAACGCCGTAGTGAAAGATTTGGAGCGGAGTACGCGGCGAGCGGCGACCGGTCCGCGCCGCGATCTCCGTAGAGCGAGGGCGTCTAGCGTCCTTGCGGGCTCGCCGCCGCTATAATATATGTGTTGGGCACCAGTCCAGGGCAGACCGTTCCAGTGCCTGTCGTGCCCCGCCGCCTTCACCTGCAAGCAATACCTGGAGATACACACGCGCACCCACACCGGCGAGCGGCCCTATCAGTGCGACATCTGCCTGAAGCGCTTCACACAGAAATCCAGTCTCAACATCCACAAGCGGACGCACTCAGGTACGTGGGTGGCCGGCGAGCAGAGCCGCCGGCCGGCGCCAGGGACGGATGAACGGGTGTGGGCTACTGAGTGCGTGCTCGCGGGGAGGCGGGTCCGCGTCCCTGGCTAACCGACTCGCTCGTCCACAGTGCAGGGGCGGCCCTTCCAGTGCCTGCAGTGCCCCGCCGCCTTCACGTGCAAGCAGTACCTCGAGATCCACAACCGCACGCACACCGGCGAGCGCCCCTACCAGTGTGACGTATGCCTCAAGAGATTCGCGCAAAAATCTACACTCAATATACACAAACGAACGCACACAGGTCAGTCGACAACGCTCAATGCACGCTTTTAATGTATTTTTCTTTATTGAAACATTTATATTCACCAGCCAAACTACATTTGTCTCATAATTATTTTTCATATCTATGTTTGAATTTCTAAGTTGTCGGTGCCACATAACTAATTAATCGTAAGTCATATTGTGAGTATTTTCATATTACATAATGTATATCGTGCATAATACTAGTGTAATAAATTAATAAAAACTAATGGTGTGCGCGGGTGGTCAGTGCAAGGGCGTCCGTACCAATGCAGTGAGTGTCCGGCGGCGTTCACTTGCAAGCCGTACCTGGAGATACACATGCGTACTCACACGGGGGAACGTCCGTTCCAGTGCGATGTATGTTACAAACGCTTCACGCAGAAATCCACGCTCAACATTCACAAGCGAATTCATACCGGTACGACTAAATCGCGTTCTTTGCATTAGCGCATTTTTGTACACACAACCGGTGTTTCACCCGTTTTGATGGTGTTTTCACACACAGACATCGGTCATCTATTAGGCTAAGCGTATGCTGAGACGCAGGCGATGCAGGAAGGCATATAGCATTGGCAGGGCACAGTTGACGCAGACATAAGTCACGAGCGTATGCTGCGACGCAGCTAAGTGACATAGATACACGCATTTACGTCCTAACAGCAGGCGTAGCATGACCACTGTAGACAAGCATTTTGTCTTCGAAAGAATAGACAAAATGACAGATAAGTTCTATACAATATCTATGTCTATTTTGACGACGTCTGTGGTCTAGTGGTTCGAGTGTCGGACTGCTGATCACGAGGTCGTGGGTTCGATTCCCACAGGACACAAATATTTGTGTGATGAGCATAAGTGTTTGTGTTGGTCTGGGTGTTTCTTATGTATTATATTATAAGTATGTATATACAAAAAAAAAGTATATATGTATCATATCCATTGTCTAGTACCCATATTACAAGCTCTGCTTAGTTTGGGACTAGATGGTGCTGTGTAAAATGTACCAAATATTTATTTTTATTTATTAATGTAGTTTTGTCTATTCTTCCGTAGACAAATCTCTTGTCTACAGTGGTCATGCTATGCCTGCAGGACGTAATCTGCGTTTCTGCGTACGTACCTGCGTCGCAGCTTACGCAACACTGTGTTCATACGGTACAAAATCTGCTCTGCCCTGCGCGTATTTGCATCTCAGCATACGCTTAGCCCTAACGTCGCTCCATGCGTTCTGTAGGCACATGAGCTCGCTGAAGCCGCACACTAGTCAGAGTGCATTCTGCGACTAAGAAGTCATGACTTCTTTTGCGGCCCTGTTCAACGTCCGCATTTGATCGACTCACTTCACTGAGGCGGCTCATTAGTTAAAGTTTCCTCACGTGCTCACAAGGCTTTAGTAACTTGAAAATAAGGCTACGGGTGGAGTGCTGTATGAAATCGTTTGTATGATATCCGATTGTTAAAAACAAAGTAAAAATACGGCTGTGTGTACAAGCGCCCTAACATTACTCTTGCTACTACGTGAATCATTGCTACCAAATGATCCACAGTAGAAACTTCGTGTATCTAACAGATGAAAAACATTGTCTAGGTAATAGCACAATTAGATTTTGATGGCTGTCTTGTTGTATACTAGGGGTGGCGTATGGACACCATGAGTTCCTTGGGGAACTCTGACTATTTTTCGGAAAAACGACAGTGTAACAAGTTGGATACATAATTATATTATATACGGATATAGATATAAGGATGAAATATTCATATCCTATGCGAATGTGATGCAGTGCACCACATCAGAAGTCAGCATCTTGGAAGTCACACAATCTCAGCTGATGAGATCAGATCCTCAAACCACAAGGCTATAGTCGACTTCGCAGTGACATAACGGGCTTGCAAAGACCTTCCCTCTTTTTCCACAATAATGTTATGTATATTAATATTATATAGGAAAATACATTTCAAACAATAAAATGCAAAAAACTTCAAATTAAATTGATGGAATGGGAAAACAGAATGTATGCTAAATAGAACCTGTATCGCAAGTAGCGCTCTCTGTAATAGCCATAAAAAATATTATTTTTGTTAAATCACATAGTTTAAATAAAATAAAATGTTTTTCGTCTGGTGACTAACTACTTATAGGTTGTAGTGAATTTATTTTTATTTCAACAATTAAAATATTATGAACGTATTCACTAAGGTTGCAAGAAAGCTATGCTTCGTTTAGAAGACGGCAAATTGCTTTACCAGGCAGATACTTTGTCATTCTGAACTTAATGATGTGGCACCGACAACTAATTGTGAGTTTTAATTTTATCATCCGCTACATCATCACTTGAGTTTCAGTGTTATTATTTATTTAATTTCTTGGCTTACATTCATTAATTTCAGACTGCATCACTCTTTAATCGCATCTTGCCGTCTTTCTAACATCATTTGCCTTCATACTAGCTTTTCATCGATTTGTCAAATTCATTGCTTTCATTTCTTTTAGTTTGTTCAGGTTACAAAACTATTTTACAGAATGCTTTCCGTGTTTCAGGTGAACGCCCATATGCTTGTGATATTTGTCAGAAACGTTTTGCTGTGAAGAGTTACGTAACAGCGCACAGGTGGGTCAACATTACATTACCACAACAGATTTGCTAAATTTTCAGTTCAATAAATCCCATAATTATCAACTCAGCCTATCGCAGTCCGCTGCTGGACATAGGTCTCTCCCAAGTTGCACCACAACACTCGGTCCTCTGCCTTCCGCATCCAGTCCCCCCAGCCACGTTCTTCAGGTCGTTGGTCCACCTGGCAGGGGGGCGCCCTACGGCCCTACGCTGCATTTGCCGATTCGCGGTCTCCACTCAAGGACTCGTCTGCTCCAGCGGCCATCCCATAATCCAAAATGCCAATCCCATAATGGTTTTAGTTAATAACGCCTTTCAATTTGATGGCCTACAAATTTATGGTAGCCGAGATAAATAGACACTACTCAACACGTGTTATCGCGAAGCAATATTCCTGTTACGGTACAATATACTGTCGCCCAAATATTAAGCTACAAGACAGAGACGGGAAAATGTCTTTAATCAAAGGATGTACTAAGATTATCTTTCCCTAATGTAGTTACCATTACCATATGCGGTTGACCATACCTAGCACATCTAAATAATGATATATATAGACTTAGTAAATGAAACGCAGATTCCGCTACAACGTAGACGTCGTCAATTGCTGCAAGTTGTAGTAGAAATGGATATACGCGAACATTCGCGTACACATGTATACGGTCGCTTGTTTCGGTATAAATCACGCAATCATTTCGTCGATAGGCGAAACGAGCCGCGAGCAATGCATTTGTATGCGTTATAATTATTTTTTGTTTGTACAGATGGTCTCACGTGGCGGACAAGCCGCTGAACTGCGACCGCTGCTCGATGACGTTCACTTCAAAGTCCCAATTCGCGCTACACATCCGCACGCACTCGACCGGCTCCTGCTACGAGTGCAGCGTCTGTGGACGTTCCTTCGTGCGGGACAGCTATCTAATAAGGTATAGTAGACATGGGCGTTTTTGGTTTTACACGCAAAATGATATAAATCAGATCATCAATCAACAAATCGGTAACCAATTCAAGGTCTGACCGCGGCTAGCGCAGCTTAAGAGCGTATGTTCGGTTTAGCGCAAGTCAAAATCTACACGATCTATCGCATGGCACACTCACTACGGCACGATACAATGGTTCCTCTGTGTGCGTGAGTGCTGAACCGTTAGCACGAATAATTTTGATACTTTTATTTTTTTAGGACCTATTTTGACTATTTATTTTTTATGAATGAAAATTTAAAAATGAAATACGTTTCTTTGTAAATATTATAACGGTTTCGGATTCTACTTACATCAATGCAAATATAAAATGCTGCCTCAGTGTTTTCATTTAACAAGTATTTTCAAAGATATAGATAGCGATTTGAAGTTTTTTTTTGTATGGAGATAATGTTAAATTGGAGTTTTACGCCAAAACCTTACATTACCTTAAAGTTTCGTGTAGGTATAGATCCATATAGTACTAGTGCCAAACTACACTAAATACATACTCTGTTGTTAAAGATAAAATTATATTAGAGATGCCAAACTATAATAAATACATACTGTGATGCTTCAAAAATGTTCAATATGGTTTTACAAGTATTTTTAGAGATACAGCCATTTGAATTTTTTTATGTATGGAGAGAAAGACGTTTTACGCCAAAACCTTACGTTACATCAAAGTTTCGTGTATACATATATTCATATAGTGTTTGTGCCGAACTACAATAAATGTATACTCTGTTGCTTCCAAAATCTTTGATTATGCTTTTTAAAATCATTTTTATGAAGAAAAATTTATCGACAGTAGGAGATAATGTGATAATTAACATTTTACGCCAAAAACTCACAATACCTCAAAGAGTAATTTATAGATTCGTATAGTAGAGGGTCAAACTACAATAAATACATACTTTAATGCTTCCAAAATGTTACGTTTTACAAGTTTTTTCAGAGATCTAGTAATTTGAAGTTTTTTTATGTATGTAGAGAAAAGCGTGTTACGCCAAAACCTTACGTTACCACAAAGTTTCGTGTGTATATTTGCATAGTATTTGTGCCGAACTACAATAAATGTCGACTGAACACTGTCTCCCAAAATACAAGCTCCGGCTTAGTTTGGGATTCAGTATCAGTATCTCTTGTAATACATTTATATGGTACCTTTTACTAATGTCATACAGATAATGTAATGATTGTGACAATAAACACCTTTTTATTTATTTTATTTTTTATGTACTCTGCTGCTTCGAAAATCTTCGATAAGGCTTTAAAAAAATTTTTTTATGAAAAAAAAAATATCGACTTTAAGAGATAAAGTGATAATTGGTATTTTACGCTAAAACCTTACAATACCTCAAAAAGTCATTTATAGATTCGTATAGAAGAGGTGCCAACCTACATTAATCCCACAGCGCGCCGCCGCCGCCAACGGTTTTTAGACGAAGCCGCCGCTGATTTCCGTATCGGCGTAAAATCATCGGCGCGAGTTCTAAATGTTTTAGAACTTAGTTTTAGGAAACCCTACAACAGCACTCACACTCTTCTCTAATATATTTCTAACTTTCAAACATAGACACGTTGAAGTACCTAGACCTAGTACGTAAGAATAATAAAACCGGCCAAGTGAGAGTCGGACTCGCGCAGTAAGGGTTCCGTACCTCTCAACGACCTGATACCCCATAAAAACGGATTAATTTTCGAGATTTTATCAAAAGAAAAGAAGTTTGTGCTGTAAGAAAACTCATTTTTGAGTTAAGCTCGCCGATGTACATAAGCTTTCCTATTGTAATATTAATGTGTATTTGTGTGTACAATAAAGTATAAAAGACATATGAATTTTTGCATGTCTTTCTTACGCAGGTACCAACACATATGTCTATGTTTGTCTTATTTTTAGTATCTTTTGCTAAACTACATAATATGCACTATAATCTGACCAAGTTTGACGCTGGTATATATTACCGTTTTGAAGATAGAGCAGGAACAAAAACGTTGAAAAAAATGCTAATTTTTTTGAGGTTTCGTGTATGGGTAAAAAAAGTCTAAAACCAAAGGGGGCCTTTGGTTTTAGACTTTTTGTTTGTTTTTAGTATTTGTCGTGATACACCTCATAGCAACACATATTCTGAGAAAATTTCAACCGGTTATCTATTACCGTTCAAAAGATACAGCCCTGTGACAGACAGACGGACGGACGGACGGACAGCGTAGCGAGAGTAATAGGGTCCCGTTTGGCACCGTTCGGGTACGGACCCCTAAAAAGTAAAGTAGCGACCAACCGACCGTTGCACCATTCATGTTCCATATTTCCGTACCATAAATTTCAAAAACTAGTCCTTGCCCAGCAGTGGGACAGTAATGGGCTGCTAATGCTTATGCAAGTCACAGGCATAGGGTTAAATAATAAAAAGAAGGCAATTTCATAGAGCAAACTTTGAACAGAAATTTAAACTTTTTTCGTTCAACAGATTCGGCTATGACAGACGGACAGACAGACAAGAGAGTGATCCTATAAGAGTTTAGTTTTTTCCTTCTAGGTACTGAACCTTAAAAATACATTATTTATAAATAAAAAACCAACGATTTTGTTTTTTTTTTCTACTAAACCCGAATAACTTACGTTTATTTTTATTAAAACCCTAATCTCTAATTTTTTAATCCAAAACCCTAAAACATGAAGTTCCTTACTTGAATCGATTGCACACTCTAGAACACTTGTAACATACCGAATTTCACACGGGCGAAGCTGCGGGTGAAAGCTAGTGTAACATAAATAAATATCTTCGGGACGTTTTTTACACAGCACCATCTAGTCCCAAACTAAGCAGAGCTTGTGATATGGGTACTAGACAATGGATATAATACTTATATACTTTTTTTGTAAATACATACTTATAATACATAAGAAACACCCAGACCAACACAAACACTTATGTTCATCACACAAATATTTGTGTCCTGTGGGAATCGAACCCACGACCTCGTGATCAGCAGTCCGATTCTCGAACCACTAGACCACAGACGCCGTCAAAAATACCTTTTAGCTCTTGCCTTAGCCAAATTTTCTGAATTTTTGCGTTTTCTCTTTCCAAAAAACACCTTTGTTTTATTTCGCATACCGTCTAAAACATAATTTATCGTCACTATAAAACAATTTCAGTCATAAAAAATACTTACCAAGTACTTATGATAATACTGTAAAATTTTGTCGGTCATCAAAAATAAAATATTTTATTTACCAAAGTACTAAGATTTGACGATCGCCCTAAAAACTTGCAGTATCCTTGTATAAACGCACGGCAAAGGTCGTCAACCCCCGTCGGAGTGTCGAGCGACGTGACCACTCTCTGGAAGGGCTCGCGGCGAAGTGATCACAGAGTACATTATAATATACTGAAATAGAGACCAATCTTCCACCACAAAACTGGTAACCGCTTACTAGCGCCATCTGATACTTTTAGTTTGGAACTGCTGTTAGTACATCAACAAAACGAAAAATAAAAAATGCAAAAAGAGAATCATTTCTTGAGGATCGAACTTACGCCCTGATTTTATAAATCGGACCGCAAGATAGAACTGCTATTAACACATGGTTCTGACTTGCGAATTTTAGCACTATAATCAACCAGTCAAAATCAGTAAAAGTAGAATACTTTAATGTTCAAGAATCAACAAAAAAGGCAGTAAAAATCAAGGTAAGGTAAGTAAGGTGAAAAATCAGTAAAATTATCTCGTGAAATGAAATCATAATCTCTTTGGAACAATTATCAAATATGGAGTCATGTAGCGACATCTATCCGATATTGAATAAACTATTACAGTATCTCGTTTCTTAAATTTGGTAAATCCGCCATCTATTACTTTTAGTCCATAACAATAACAAATATAATGCTACTAAATTAAAAACCACCATCTTACCTGTTATCTACAAGTATTCGAAGTACTACATATTTTTGCAGCGTTGTAAAATCTGTTGTACCCGATTATTTGTTTTAAGATTGAGGACCCTGGAAGTGATTTGAATCGATTCGAACGCGAAGTTTTATAGTAGTTTTAAAATATTTATAAAAAAATTATAGAGCTAATTTAGTTGAAATTTTTAAGTGTAAGTTTTTAAAGAATATGTTCTTCTATTATAGTAATTTATTATTATATTAAATTATGTAAGATATAGTGGTGAAAATAATAATTGTATCGACTATAATTTCTGAATAATTTCACATTGTTTGGATTTTTATTTCTTATGTATTCAGCCTAAAATAAAAAAATCCTTTCTAGTAACTATTTTTTCAAGGATCTTCCCAGTTGGTTAAAAATTTTTGTTTGTTAGGTCTGTCAGTGATTTCAGATATTTGAAGCTTCGAAATTGACGCTGAAAGTGAAATTAAGAAAACCTCTGTTCAGTTATCTTGATAGATTTCACAAATACTCTAATAATCGAACAAAATAAACTATCTTCTATTTAGACAATAACATTTCCTAAAATTATTAGTAATTAATATGTTCGTAAGATAAGTGGTTGATGAATAATCAGATTTGAAAAGTTACGTTTTTGAGCAAAACAGCCCACGGACCGAGCATACGCTCTTAACCACACAGATCTTGCAATCTACGCGGTTATTACTTAGCCACGAGCCCTTTGGTTTTCCCATAGTAACGTTCTAAATTCGATCTTGTTGCTTCCCTGTTTAGTTTTATGTTTCAATGTGCAATTCTTTTTCTAGAAACAGCCAAATCTTGTTGTAGTAAACCGTTTCATATTTTTGACACTTACTTTGTTAGAAAGAGAGGAAGCGAATCTGATTGGTTTTTGGTTTGTGCGTACCAAACGATTGTGCAGCTTGATTTAATTTTGGTTAGATTCGTATCGGCTATCGTTTGGTACAGTTTTCGTTTGTTTATCGTATCGAGTTTTACTCGAGGTCGATTTAGTTTTTGCGGTGATGTCCAGGTTTTTTGAAAGCGGTTTTTCTGGTTTAGAATATCGATACGAAAAGATTTATGAATGTAATCGGATTTTAGATAGGTTTTGATATATCGGAAGCATGTCTAAGGGACAGTCGCACTCACGTACAGTAGAACACCAGCCAGAGACACAGTACAATAAATGATTAATGTATTGTATTGTACACAGTACAATACATTAATCACCGTATGTGGTAGTTAATTAATTATGAACCTTAGTAACAAACACATAAAGTGGATTTTTATTTAGTGGTAGTAAGCACGTTCGGTAAATGGCAGTCTCATTTCTTTCGGCAAAATTCTGCTGTGACGGAATTAGCAGATGGAACCTCTAGCTTAGCGTACGCGGTGATGGCATCACCTTGAAAGTAGCTGAGAAACATCTTTCCTTATTAGCACTTTAGAAAAATCTCCCTTGATTCTGTTGTAAATATGCAAAGAAGCACTCATAGGCATAGCCAGGGGGACTTTGGGGCTTACTCGCACTCCAAATTGAACTTTTCCTGTGTTCTTTTTATCGGTTCTTTATCAAAGCACTTTATCGAGATTTCTGTCTCGAAAGTCGAAACTTCCTTCGATCCGAACTGAAATCCTGACGCCTATGGACGCATTTATTGACTTCTCAGAGTTTTACGCTACCTATTTCATTGTTCACTATCTTAAATGACGTATCTTTCGTACAGACACCACAATCGTGTACATCGCGAGAACCACAGCAACGTGTCAGCAAACAGCATCGGCACCATCAACAGTGTCGCCACCAACACCAACAACACTAGCAACTTCGACTCCCCCGGCGTTTGTGACTTAAGGTAGGACATCTCAAGGTTTTAAGTCTGGTGTCTATACTGGCGGCCGTGTTCCAGACGCTATACATTTGATTGGTAGCGCGGTTGTACCGCCAGTAATATTCTGTGCATACTTCGGTGCTGGTTGCGCAACCAAGCGGACGATAGGTGTGGTACACACGGCCACACATCAAGCTGTAAATTTCCAGTATAAGCTGACCTCGCGTTGTAAGGAAAACCTATACAATATAGGTTTTCCTTACAACGCGAGGTCAGTCTTTACTGGTTTTTTACAGCTTGATGTGTAGCCGTGTGTACCCTACCTAGAGCTGTATACATTTTGTTGGCAGCGTGGCCTGGTTGCGCTGCCATTGCGTCTCATAGTAATAGGGCCCTAAGTGTCCATGCCTTGCAATATACAACTGCCTTGCCACCAAATCGTATTTAACTGTTGTTAGGACTAAATAAGGCTTAATCAAAACCCTTTGTACAATGAAGTTTAGAGTAAATCACGGCTTTTACAGTGTCTAAACTTTTGTAGTCGGACCCTTAATATGGTTTCATTGATATAAGTCCAATTGCATTCCAAGAGAGATACCGAGGTACGGCCGTACGACTTTCTGAGCTTTTTGGGGACCACCCAATTTAGTTTGTTGTTCTTGTTTAGCAGTACATAGATAGATCCAATTAATTTGTCATAGATCAGATCCATAGAAGCGATTAATAGACGGCAATTTCTTTACAGCTTTGTACCAATGGTAAATCGTTACATGACATCTCAAGGGACGCAAGTGTCTATGCAAGATACGAACAAAATGTCCGCGATGTCGCCACAGTCTATTGCGTCTATTTGTAAGTATTTTTATTACAATTTAGTTTATTAGTATTAGTGATCAAGTCGGGATCCTAAATTATAATCCTTTTTTTTACAGCTTCGCCCCCTCCCTCGCATACCCCTACGCCCCAGCCCCAGATGTCTGGTCAGATGCATCTTGCAGACTGATCGTCAGTATAGGTAGGTGTATGACTAACATTTCACTGTGTACTACTGTCAGTCTTCTGACCCCTGTATCAGAAGACTAACGCTCATCAATACTGTGTTACAGCTCTCGGTTGACCAGCAAGCAGCCAGAGTGCAATATTTAATATTTGGCAGCCATCAACAAGAGCAGCTATGATACATGATATAACCGAAAGCAGAGGAGACAGGCAGCTCCTCGCTAGGATCGTCAGCATGGACTCATGCAGATTTATTTGTTTATTATATTTAAAGTTACAAGTTATTTATTTATACACTGTTGATTTCGTCGGCCGTGGTGTGAGCGCTTGCAAGGCAGCGCTGTCGGATTGTTTCCGTGTGTTGAATGTAGCAGAGTGTGCAGGATCGAGTTGGTTTCGTTACGCTTGTGGAATCCCTCGATAACACCAGGTGGACATCACAATAGAGACGAGGATGTAGTGAGTAGTCACGTAGCGGTACCGCCTATGATAATATATGCATTGTGATTTATACCTACAACTGTGATTTATCTATACCATCACATGATTATATTAATTCCGTGGTGGCGTTTATAAATCAATACTTAAAAGTCTCATCATGATAGATTGTAGGCCTAAAATTTTTGATCTCATATTCTAATTTGCTTAGTGATAAATTTTGGAATCGTAAATGGTAAATCTCCAACTTAAAAATTCTAAATTTTAATGTTCGTCATTCGCTTGTCATCGTCATACCCATCCTTCATTAGTCGTAGTGAAATGTAACAATATCTTATTGCGATGCTTTAACTTAGAACGTGTCAGTGTATATGGAAGTTCAGTGATTTTATATAGAACTGTTACTGACGAGAGCTAAAGTATTTTGATCGCTGAAGATTATAAAGGACTCTAGATAATACTCCTCAAGACTAATCCATAAGAATACTTAAACACACAGGTTTCATATAAAAATAATAATAATAGTAAAATAAGAAGTACAAATATTAATCCCATAAACTAGCAGAGTCCTGAGAGGCAATATTGAAAGCTTCACAAAATTAATAACTTTTAATATGATGTTTATTGGAGAAATCCAGAGAAGTGCCTGTTGCAACATAAAATTGGCAATATTTTTTAAACGTATTACGTTCAGATAAAGTTATGTTCAGTGTTCAATGTGTGGGGACATCGCCCGGAGTACGCTTTAGTGTGTCTTACAGTAATAAGGAGGACGTACTGTGGTTGTGCTCGTTGCTGTTGTGGTCTTGTGGGGATAACATAAACAGAGAGCATAATTTGTGAAGCTTCTTACTAAAACTTTGTGTGCCTTCTAGCGGATAGCGACATTAGGCAATATCAATCATAACACCATTGATAAAACTTCATTTATATTTTTCAAGTTTCTGGAAGAGATTGATTCATATAAAGGGTAGTCATCATAAACATTGTTACATAATTATTTACCCATTTAGGATATCGCAGTATACATGTATAATATATATATTGTGTAAAAACAAACGTATTTTGGCAAGAGGCAGAACTTATATTACATTACTGTTTTTCGAATAATAGTAATAATGAATAGTGTATAGTGCAGTAGTCTTCCAATACCTTGAGACAGTTCTTGCGCGCTGTGTTGTGCAGCTAAAGTGTCCGCTGCGGGGGTTCCTTATGGTTTGCCATTATTGATATCAAAGATAGATTGGTGCCATTTCTATGTAAATGATGTGGTAGTGTAAGTTTAGTTAAGTCTGCAGGTCAGGGTAGAACTGGAAATAAAATATTGTAAGAGCTCTTTAATATTATGTAATACATAGTGTTAAACCGACATTTATACCTATTGTTTTACAACTTCCCTTGTTGTTAATTTTGATACATTATTTTATTTCCATGTGTGTGTCCATGTGCTGGTTCAGCAAATGTAAATAAATATTGGTAGTGTTTATTTATTCAAGTATAACGAGGAGGAAACCATTCAAAATTATAATAAGCGTATGATTTGTAGGAATGCCTCATTCTGCAGTCATAACAAATATCGAACTGAGAATATAATTGGAATTAATGTTAGAGTTAGCGCAGAACTAAACTTTGGGTACTATAAAGATCAAAATTTCTTGTAGATGTACATAAGTATACATATAATAATAATATATACATATGAATGTTGTTTGATAGTCCTCAATATTTTTTTATATTTTGATAGTTCTGTATTTGAAAGAAACACGAAAAAAATAGGCCAATATCTCATTATCATTTTAAAATAAATGTGTACACCGTATGTTAAGTAAGATAAAGTAAAATAATATGAGGATGCATTTAGTTGCCAACAAATTTAAGAGTAACATCTAAACTTTTCCGTATATAAATAAAACCTTAATGTTTTTAGTAAGTTTCTTACCAAGCCATTGATAACAGTATTATTTAGACAAACTAGAACTTGGGTTTAAAGAGTAGTTTAAAACTTTCAGCTACCATTATAAAATGATCACCATTGAAAATTTTAAAACCATAGTTATCAATAGTTTGTATGTAACAGCATTGGTAGGGACAACACGTATTAGGTGCCTTTCAATGCTGATTACCTTAAATAATTATATTATCCATAGATATTATAAATGGAAATAGAAACACCAACATAGTGACCTAGGTACATAAATACATATATAAAATAAATATATTGATGTCCCTCGGTTCTCCGATCTCTCGCCGAGGGTGATTGTTTCTTTTTGAATTCTAGGATTAGTAATATATTTTTGTTATTATTATATTATGTTCACTGTCTTTATGATTGTTTTATCTTTATTATTACATTACCCTATCGTTACTTCACCCTAGCCGAGGGAGTAGGTGATCCGGGGGCGGTCCTTGTTAATTACGAGATGTACTCTGCTTTCTTAATCCTTGACACAGAGTATAAACATATATTTATATTGATAAGGAGAAAACTTCTCGGTGAATATGTTTCGTAATTAATAAGGACCTACAAAATAGCAGTGAAGGCCACAGGTTGCACCTTGGTTTCTAAGAGCTGCTAAGTATACGTTGGACTTGCAATTTGTGTGCCTTCACTGTTCAACTATTTTACATACCGATGTTAGTTAAAACTATATTAGAAGTGAATATTGAAACCCTTGAATTTACGTAATTACAAAAGTGGTGGAATGTGTTTCTCTCTTTGTCTACTTTTTTTTTGAACCGTAGAAAAGACTGAGGAATTCACAAAGTTAAAAAGAATACTCAAGCGAAACATTGGCAGTGTTAGATTGTGTTGTTGTTATTTTGTTGTTAACATCAGAGTGGTTGTGGTTGACGGACCAACCAGTTTCTTGTAAGCCGTTATTGAATTTTGGTTAAAGAAATCGTACATATCCTTACCCGTGAATGTAAAACGTATACTTCCCTCGTCGAGGCAGACTACTAGTCTAGGGGGCCGCGTGCCGCCGACCAGTTACACTAAACTTGATCGTGGTAGATTTATGAAAATAACAGTGAGCCTTGTGTAATCATAATGTCTAAGGTACATAAATATTTAGTTCTATTGTATCGTTAGATTTACGTGAACTTCCGCTTAGCCAACATATTGCGTTGCTTACATTATAATCATACGAGAGTACAGCCTAAGGATTTTAACTTTTTTTATATACTGAGAGCTATTTCTAAGTCACTGATTTTATACTATTTCTAATTATACGCTAAACAAAAAATACAAGGCTATGAGCCGCCCTTTACCAAGTTTTGGAGTACTTTACATCCCTTTGATTGCAATTTATTATTAAAAGTCAAAACAAACATCATGGCATGATGATTATTCCTATGGTCATTTAGTTATAGCTCTTCAGAGTTTTAATGACCAATATTTTAACTACAACCGTTTTTTTTCCTTTATTGTTAAAATTTTTAGGCTAGTTTATAATTTAAATAAGATTTATTAATTTAGATTTGTTAATTGTGGTGTATTACATTTACATTGCACGTGATTATAGCTCTCACAGCCTCCTTTACAGGTGATTATTTAGTTATTTTGTAGTCTGAAATGATTGTGATAAATTAATTATTATAATTATATTGGTTTGTTTTCTAGAACTGGAGTCTTTCATATTGTTTATTGTTGATACTTTAAGTATGCAATCTTCAAGGTGATGTAGCGGTAGGGAGAGGCTGTTAGAGCGTTTATGTAGTCAGCATTATATATATGCTTTAATGTGATTTTTTAAATGTACTCTTTATTATAGTCTCATCAATCAATATTATAATTAGCGAACTAACAAAAACTTTTAATTTTTTTCAGTTCATAGTGATTTATATTGAGATCAAAATAAATACAGAGTTTATATTTTAATTTTATGAAAAAATTTACATTGTAAAATTATTCTTTAGTGCTCATTTTGCAGAGCTCTAATAAAAAAAATGAAACTATATGAATGCAAAATAACAAGTCACGATTCTTTTAGAAGTCGCCATGTAGTGGAAAAAAATAAACGTGCCATGATATTTGTGGCTATTTATTTTGTTTATTTTCAATCACCCCTTTCATGTTATGTTATCCTATTTAATATTATAAATGTACAATACAAGTTTGTGAGGATGTTTGGATATTTGGATGATTGTTACTCAATAGCGCGTCAGCCGTTGAATAGATTTGGATGAAATTTGGCACACCGACAGACCATAACCCCGACAAATAGTTCCCAAGGGATGTGCAATAACAAATTTCTGTGATAAACCGAATTACACGCAGGCGAAGCCGCGGGCATAGGCTATTACAATATAATTTATTATAATATTTTACATTAAATTATGACATTATAAAGCCATGTATTCACTAGGCGACATATCGCCCGACATTTACGCTTTGCGAATTTATGGGATAAAGTCGCTCGTCATTTGCGTTGTCCACACTACCCAGTTGTGATCAAGATGTCGCCCGAGGACCACCACATTACTGTCATTTCTAGGCACACAGAGCGTGTCCGCACTAAGCAATGCCTATCAGGCGACACCAACGATTTAAGAAGCTAAGTCTTTATTCGTAGGGCGACACGAAGAACGCGCGTGTCTAAAATAAAAGTTTACTTTCACTAAAAATTTTGACAGAGTTTAAGGCTTATATTCAGAGACGACAGAGACAAAATGCAGTGTTATTTGACAGTTGGAAGCATGAGTTCACATTTAGATTTGTTTCTGGTTGTAAGCCCAAGAGCTCTTCAAGCCTCGATCGAAAGCTATTAGACCTTACTCCCGACTGGTTCAAGCTCTGAACTAAATCGAGCTAATGTCAAATCGTAGACTCGGCAGTGGTTCCCAAACTTATTTTGTCTACTCGAAAGTCGAGACTTCAGTCGGTGTCCAAGAGTCCTCCTAGCTAGATGAAATTACAAATCGTCCCCCAAGCCTTTACACAACGCCCCCATTTTTTTTCTGGGTCCCTTACCGCCCCCCTTTAGGCCTGCAGCGGCCACAGGGGGGCGTTATCGCCCACTTTGGGAATGGCTGACCTAGAGGAATGCAGTACGCATTGACACTAACTCGAATACAGAACTCGATCCAGTCGGGAGTAAGGCCCATGATCATCAAAAAGGACATATTTCTGGGTTGAAAGAATTATGGTTCAACAATAGTATACGTCAGTTAGTTAGCAGGGACATGCTAAGTATTAAATTTTCTAGCCGTTTGGTTTTGAATTAATTGGCAAAACTTAGTTCCATATTAAAATTTGTTCAAATTGATGAGTACTGTCATTCCTTAAAGGATTGCCAATGAATTTAAATTCATCTTGTTTAATAATATACGCTGGAAAGCAGCAATGTCAACTTTGGCTCTGGAGTAGGTAACCATCGCTGTAAAATGGGCTTAGCTATCAATCTGGGATGGCCTGCCTAGTACTAGACTTTAATCATCATCATCATCATCATTTCAGCCGAAAGACGTTCACTGCTGGACATAGGCCTCCCCCAAGCATCGCCACAACGACCGGTCCTGCGCTTTCTGCATCCAGCGGATTCCCGCGACCTTCACCAAGTCGTCGGTCCACCTTGTGGGGAGCCTACCCACAGTACGCGGTCGCCACTCCAGAAACTTACGGCCCCATCGGCCATCCGTTCTGCGAGCAATGTGCCCCGCCCACTGCCACTTAAGTTTGGCAAGTCTTCGGGTTATGTCGGTTACCTTCGTTCTCCTGCGATTCTCCTCATTTCTGATTCGATCACGCAGGGTCATTTCGAGACTCCAATCAGATTAAGATAAAACATAATTGTAATATTTGTATAAATTTATTTTGCGCACCTTTTCACATTTAGCAATCCACGACGATTTCTTCCTTCACAACGTTAGCGTCGACGGCTGGCGCGAGAGTATTATCAACTATCGGTGCTGGGCTCTTATAATACTTGTTACTGGCATAATGTTCCTTCAAATATTCCGCGCCCATCTCGTAGTATTCCTCTTTAGAAATACACCAGTTCTCAAACACATTGCTGCCCGCAAAATCTCTTGCGCCGTACCAAGCGTCGAGACTTGGATTTTTCGCCATCACAACCTTATGAGTAGATTGAAATGGTCTCATCTCAAGAAGTTCTCTTTCGAGTCTTTCCTTAAGTCCTGAAAAGGAAAATTAAAGGTAGTCAAAATTAATATTAATTTTGGCCGTTAGTCAGTTTAACAAGCTAGATCAGTTAACTGATAGGCCGGTACTGTCAGAGCAAAAATGGATTTATATATTTTCATAATTCACCTGGGAATTGGGAGCAGCCTCCTGTGAGGAATACGTTATTGGCAAGCAGCAGCTGGTCTTCTGGACTGAAGTGTTTAAACACGTATTCCATGGTTTCCGTCAATCCTGCTTCTAAGTTGCCCATCATCGAAGGCTGGAACATCAACTCTGGTGCCCTAGAATATATAAAAAAGACATGTTTTTTAATGCCAGCTTTTACACAATTATATGACTATTAATGAAAAATTTCAAGTTTATAGCAAATTAAGCTAGTGCATTTTTATTAAGTCACAGAATTATTTTATATCATTACATATAATTTACCTCAACGGCTCTATAGCGAGATGCAGCTGATGATGCTGACTGGAGTTAGCCGGCGGTGGTTCATATTCACGAAGAGCTTCCTCCAATTCGAAAAGACGTTCGCCGTCAGCTTCTGAATCCGAATCGGCTTCACGGCTTATACTGGAAATGGGAGAATCAAGTGTATTGAAATTATTGGTCGGGAATTATGCAGGGTTTACTTACAACTGCTAAAAGAACAAGAAGCTGATCTCTGTTCAACTTGATATCTATCATCATCCTCCTGCCCTTATCCCAATTTATTTGGGGTCGGCGCAGCATGTTTTTTTGTTCCATACATCTCTATCAGCCGTCATCTCCGTATTCACTTTCTTTCTATTCATATCATCTTTCACACAATCCATCCATATTTTCTTCGGTCTCCCTCTTTTCTTATAGCCATCAACATTCATACTTAAAACTTTCCTCGTAACATGCTCCTCATTCCTCCTCATCACATGTCCATACCATGACAGTCTATTGCTACTTAACTTCTCTGTCACTGGAGCTACTTTCAGACTCCCTCTTACATATTCATTCCTTATCCTATCCATTCTCGTTACACCACACATTCCTCTTAACATTCTCATCTCAACTGCATGCACTTGCCTTTCATTAATTCCTTTCGTAGCCCAACATTCCGATCCATACAGGACAGCAGGTCTTATCATGGTCTTATAGATTTTCCCCTTCAGTTTAAGAGGAATTCGAGAGTCACATGTAGTTCCCGTGACCTGCCGCCAATTTCAACCATCCTGTGTTAATTCGGTGCTTGACTGTCCGGTCTATTTCGCCATCGCTTTGCACAAGTGAACCGAGGTACCGAAAGTCGGAGCAAACTGGCAAGGGCACGCCATCTAGCGCAATAGCAACAAAACCGGAAAGACCGCCGAAATCGCAGAACATGTATTCCGTTTTAGTTCTGCTGATTTTCAAACCAACGTTCTCCAGATTTTGCTGCCATTTCGCCAATCTACTCTGGACCTCAAGTCCATCTTCATCAACAAGGACAATGTCGTCAGCAAACAGCATGCACCAGGGTGCCTCTTCCTGGATTTCTGATGTCAAAGCATCCATTATCAGCAAGAAGAGGTAAGGACTTAGAGCCGACCCTTGGTGCAAGCCTACAGCCACACTGAACTCGTCGGTGTTGCCAGCGGCCGACCGAACGTGGGTACTGGATTGGCTGTACATAGCACGAATTAACTCCACATACTTTGCAGGCACACCTTTCTCTTTCAGCGCCCACCACAAGACCTCGCGGGGTACTCTGTCGTACGCCTTCTCTAGGTCAACGAACACCATGTGCAAGTTCTTATGATCACGTCTATACTTTTCGCATATTTGGCGGAGTGCAAATATGGCATCCGTTGTCCCACGACCTGGCATAAATCCCATCTGGTTTTGGGTGATCTCACTCTCCTCTCGCAATCTTTTCTCTATCACCTTCTCCCATACTTTCATACTGTGTGACATGAGCTTTATTCCTCTATAGTTGTTGCAGTCTTGTACATCACCCTTATTTTTGAAGATGGGCACTAGCATACTATTACACCATTCTTGTGGGATCGTTTCTTCATGCAACAACTTATTGAAGAATAAAGTCAGCCAGTAACATCCATCTTCTCCTAATAATTTCCATACTTCTACTGGTATACCATCTGGTCCCACTGCTTTCTCATTTTTCATACCTTGAACCGCCCTTCTGACTTCATCCATATCTATATACACAGTATATTAAACACAAACCCATTCAGAAAAAATATGTAAAAATCACAATCTAGAGGTTCCATGGATTCACTATGTGCAATATATGAGGTAGTTAATGAATTATGAACCTTAGCATAGAGATATAAAATTGATTTTTGTTTACTGGCAGTAAGCACGTTTGTTAAATTGTACTTTCATTTTGTTGACATGAGGTTCAATGTACTGTAGCCCTAGTATGAAAAAATTTGACATATCGAAACATTAATGTAAGCGTTTTTGAATCAAAAATACAACAGTTCTATTAAATTTGATGATATTCCGCACTTTGTATCAGACAGAGATATGGCTAAAATCTTCAAAATAAAAAAATATTATGTCTCAAACATGGAGGGCGCCCCCCTGCCAGGTGGACCGACGACCTAAAGAACGTGGCTGGGGGGGACTGGATGCGGAAGGCAGAGGACCGAGCGTTGTGGCGCAACTTGGGAGAGGCCTATGTCCAGCAGTGGACTGCGATAGGCTGAGTTGATGATGAGTATTTCAGATCACGAAACGGTTCGTGTACCTGAACTTCAGCCAAAGCCTTAATAAAAGATGATGTTATGCATAAATCTGGAGCCAATAGGTACCTTTTATAAGCATCCCAATCAGAGTCTTGGTTTCCGAAGTCATCTCCTGCCGCAGCGAGATGAGAGATGACGCGCATGCGCTCTGCGGCGGCGGCCGTGCGCCGCTTCACCATGGCAGCGCGCCGCGCGCGACGAGCCTCGCGCCGCCCCACCAGCTCCCGGTACTGTTCATATCATAGTCCTAATGTCCTCCCGGCCGAAATCCGGTCATGGCGGCCAATCTCAAAGGAGAATAGCCATCTCATGATCATCATCATCAGCCCATTACTATGTCCCACTGCTGGGCATGGGCCTCTTCTCAGAATGAGAAGGTTAAGGCATTAGCCTGCGGATTGGCGGAATGATGATGATGATGATGTCCTCCACAATGTGTCCCTGGCATGTGCTCGTGTATGACTTGAAAGGCCAAACTTGGTTTTAAACGTTTAGTCACAAAGAAAGCAGCATAATTGACCGCTGTCATTAACGGCCAAAATTAATATCCAATCTATCTACGATTTACCCTACTAGAGATGGAAATTTGACATATTTTGTATGGAGCTTATGTCAAAATCCTATCTCTAGTAGGGCAAATCGTGGATAGATTGGATATAAATTTTGGCTGTAAATGTGTAAGTATAAGAAAGCTTAGGGCGGGGTAGAAAGAAGAAATAAAGAAAAATCATTTATCCTCAGTCGTCACATAAAACCAGCGTGCAACAATAGTTTTACACAAAAATTTTAAAAACAACATATTGTTTACGGAAAAAATAAAAGATACCAACAGAAAAAAAAATCAATTACGTGATTTGCTGTGGCTGTGACAAATATGGTAATATAAAATGTACATACCTTGATTCGTGTTTCATTGAGCCATATTTGGAACGCTTCGGGTTCTGTAGGTGGGTTCATTCTTCCAGTAGGGCGCGAGTCCAGATTCTCTTCAGCCATGGCGGCCGCGGCGATGCGTTGTTTATTCTTCTCTATGCGCATATTCACGTTTGTTATTTGTCTCTGTTTAATAATGTTAATTTATTACTAAAATAACTGGCCGTTAATACAAATAAACGGCAAAGAGCATGTCGGGCCATGCTCAGCATAGGGTTCCGTAGCTGATAAATTACAAACCAATCAAATAGAATAATCAAAATGGTAGTGGTATGTTGTAATCAAATAGAAGACTACTGAAGGAGCATTGTTTGCAAAGATTATTTTTCCCTAAAGTCAATACCTTTGCAATAGGACGTCTTAAGTATTTCTCTCTATAACTCGAAAAATCACATTATGCTCTATAAGTACATAATGCTCGAAATAATGTTACAAGAGTTTTTATTAAGGTTTATCAAGTTTATAAGTTTCTAGAGGACATAGTTTAGAAATGGCAGGGGGGGGACATTTTAAACCACTTTGGCGGGCCATATTTGCAAACTGTACACCTGATAAAATAGTGATGTATGAATAATTACCTTCATTTCAATAGACCTATTCAATGATGCCCAACTTGTACTTGTACTTACGTGTAGAAGTGTAAAGGATTAGGACAGACAGAACGATCTTATAAGGGTTCATTGTAGTACTACGGAACCCTAAAAGTTGAAGGTATATGCAATAAAGTTTCACCTGAAGATCTTCATAGCTTTTGATGTCAAAGCCTTTTATTGCTTCATCGAATTCATCTGCATCACCATCTTCTATCATCTCCTGTAATAATAAAAAAATACAAACAATTTGGACCAAATTGAACAAATAGATTATTTATTAAAAACTATGCCACACCTTTATTGCAAGTAAGTGATTCAGTTGCTCCTCATCCTCGGCTAGCCTTTCCTCTCGTTTTCTTGCATTTATTTCTAGCAACCGTCGAGCCATCTCTTTCTTTCGCTCTTTCTGCTGCTCAGCTGCAAAAATAAATAAATCTGGTTAAGAGGAATTTGCAAGGAAACCGCAAGATTTATTTCTTGTTCATGTATAAACAACTATATATACTTTCTTTTGTATGTGTCTCAGTTGTGTCAAATAAATATTTTTCTTTCTTTTCTTTCTATTTTTTATTTGCAATTTCAGGACCCATGAAATAAATAATCCAGTAGTTGACTATGTTAAAAAATACCAAAAATGTTATGTTATTTAAAAGAAGGTACAGAAACGACAAAATTTGTGAAAATAATAATAAAAACCATGAAAATTTAAAGAAATACACGCTTTTTAAGTTTTTAGAGGGGGTATTTTCTGTCCTTGTCGTGCTAAACGGACATTGTCTGTACTTGACATATCTCTGTAGATATGTCAAGTTTCAATGAAGGTTTTGAACAATGACGTCATACTTTGATAGTGCTGTCTCTGTCTAGTGAATGAATTTAAATTACTTATAACTTGGACATTTTTTATTGAATATTTAATTGGTTTTTTCACTGTTGTTTATTTTTCTTGAAACGGCTTAGAGTTTTCTAACCACCATTCCTTCATGTTCGTCTGTTGCGACAATAATTAAGAATACTTTGTGCAGCCCATTTTATCAGAAATCTAAAAAGTTGTTATTTTCTACCTGTCAATCCTGAAGAACTTGCAGCTTGCACATAAGGCAGCTGTATTCTCTTAACATTTGCTTCATAGTAGTCTGCATTCGCCCACTTCCTGATCTCCTCCTGGTAGTCGAGTGCTATAGTGCTATGCTCCTGCAGGATTTCCTCCACTCTAGACATTGTGATAGCATTCACATGTACTGGATATTTCAGCTGAAGGAGCTTGTGTAAGTAGTATATCATTTCACTGCCTCCTAAAATACCAGAAGTAATGTACTGGCATTGCATCTAGAAATGTAGGGATGCTTTTTATATAAAAATTGCAAAACAACAGTTTACATAAAACTAGCTGAAATTTGGCTTATCAAAGAAAGATTTACCACACATCCCTTGGGAAATTTTGATCTTCCGGGGAAAAAAGTAGCCTATATGTTAATCCAGGTTATGTTTTATTTGTATGCCAAATTTCATCCAAATCCGTTCAGCCCTTACAGCGTGATTCAGTAACAGACATCCAAACATCTTCACAAACTTTATAATATTAGTAGGATAGTCGGATGATGTTTTGTTTTGAAAGCCATAATAAATGCCATTGGAATGTTGACCAACAATAAAATTGTTCTCCCTCATGCCAGCAATGGGCTAGTACTACTGAAAATTAATTTTGTCTTACCTAAGTTGATCCTCCTAGCATGGTCCACAATAACCTGTCCCCTGATCACTGGTATGATATGTATAGTGTGATACCCACAGTTCACAATGAGTGCTGTGTCCCCAATATCATTCTTATACATGCTGAACAACGAGTCTATTCCATAGCTCACTCCTGGAACACTGTAACCCTCAAAGAGAAGCTCCGACATTACTGAAAGTTACAAAAAATAAATATACATGAATGTTAGTAATTAGTAGAGCCCCTTGTGAAGGAGCTCGTCCAGGGAAGTACTCCTACCGTAGCTACTTCTGCCGCCATACAGTGAAGCTTGCATTGCTGTTTCAGTGTGAAGGGTATGGGTGCCGGTGAAATTACAATCACATGAGACTTTTCATCTTCATGTCTCAGTTTGGCGAACTGACTTGCGGTACCATTTAGGCAACAACCTAGGTGGTAGTGCAGTTGTTATGGGCAAAGGTAACCGCTTAACACCAGGTGGGCCTTTAGCTCGTTTTACCATATTATACTATAAAAAAAAAACATAAGTAGCACTGCAATTTCTAACTTTGAAATGCCATTAGCAATATTTTTAACAATAACATGTTTCATATGATGTTCATACATACACTGTCTTGAATAATTGGGGGTGACAAAAGCTTCAGTCATAACAATTGGGTGAGGTACACTGCCTTCGCTATCTATGCCCAAATGTGAGAAAATGTAGTCAAGCACTTGTTCTTGAGCTTCAAAATGTGTCACCACATTCTTATCAAATTGAGTCTTTAGTTGAAATCTGAAAATAGACAGAAAAATGATGGCTAAAAGATTTTGTTTTGAAGACCAATTCTCATAATTAAAAACATTAAAAATATCATCATCATCATCATTTCAGCCGAAAGATGTCCACTCTTCCTCCCCCAATATGCCATAATCGCCACGCTTGGCAGGCAGATTGGCGATTGCAGTTGGTTGGTTAAATACTCAGAGAACAATGCTGCCCATCCTCTGGTGAATTCCTTAGTCGCCTTTTACGACACCCATGAGAAGATATATAGGGTGGTGCAATTCTTTACATCCGGCACCACACAATATAAAATATAGTTATCAAACAAATCTCAATCTCTTGACTACAGATGTTTCTGAGTGCCATTTATTGGTGATATTAATGACCTAAGTGTCACAAATAAATGAACAGGAACATCTACTGTCAGGAGATTGAGATTGGAAGCATTGAGATTCGTTTGCAACTGTATTTTGAATGTTTTTTATTACGAGAATTGGCCTTTTGGTCATTTGTGTATGTGAGATTCAATTTGTCTGTAAATGCACCCAGAACATAGAGGAGATCCTGGAGTGAGTTTTAGTAACACAGTAGTTTTACACAAAATGTTTAGATAATTAACTAAACATAAACAATCTTATAAAGGCATCAATAACAGTGAATTTAAAATCTGCTGCAAATAAGATTCTATACTACTTGCGCAGATAAAGAATGGGATTGAAAATGGTGGCACTTCTACAGTTATATGTGCCTCTCACTCACACAATATTGTACATGTGAGCAAGAGGCAAATAGCACTGTCGCTATTTTCTATCCCTTCTTTATCTGCAAAAGTAGTACAATGTTATAAACAATGGAAACAACAATTTTATTGTTCTCAGAAACTATTTCTAAAACTAACCTTACTGCTTCTATATTTAGTATGTCATTGCCAATCTGTATTGGTGGAGTGGCTGGAGGCTCTGCATCTTTTTTACATCTATCCTTCCTTGGTCTGGCTATCAAGTTCTTGAAAATAAGGTTTGGCTCATCATAGATCGACCATCCAACTCTGCATTGATATGAACCTTGAAATTAAATGTTTGTATAATGCATGCAATGTATTTTATTGTAACTTTTATTTATAGTTTGTTTAAACAGCAACAACAAAAACAATGTTTCTATTCTTACCATTATCTATCACCAAAGGTATGTGACCAAACTTAAGAGTAGGGTTATATTCGTGCACAATATCTGGAAAAGTTTTGTAATCCTTTAGCACTAGGACTTTCTCCATATTAAATAATTAATTAAAATAACGCCGGTTTACGGAAGCATGCCGAAAATCATGCAAATTGTAAACAAAATCGACAATTCGATTCGACACCTGTCAGTTTCAGTAATAGACAAAAGATTTGACAAATCTTTTTTTTAGAGATGTGAGTTCGAGCTTCAAATAGTCATTTTGAGCTTAGTAATATTAAAAGTTTACGTAATATTTCTATACATTTATCAATTTTGTACAGCGGACAGCCAGCATTTGCATAACCGATGATACTAAGGTCCGTATTACAGAACCTTTGATCTTGAATCAACTGATCATTACTTATAAATAAATAAATATCTTCTGGACGTTTTTACACAGAACCATCTAGTCCCAAACTAAGCAGAGCTTGTGATATGGGTACTAGACAATGGATATAATAGAAATATACTTTTTTTTTTTGTAAATTCATACTTATAATACATAAGAAACACCCAGACCAACACAAACACTTATGTTCATCACACAAATATTTGTGTCCTGTGGGAATCGAACCCACGACCTCGTGATCAGCTGTCCGACCTTCGAACCACTAGACCACAGACGTCGTCAAATGGATGGATTATGGATAGAATAATTACTTGAGCGGAATTGTAGTAAGAATTCCAATACGGTAATTATAAACTTCAATCAACAACATAGCACACGAATTTAACCTGAAATAGGAATGAAATCTGTACTCAAGCATGGTCTCGACCAAACTTGAGTGATTAGAGATCAAATCTCTGCTCAAATACCGAAAAAGGTGAATGGGATCAATGAATCTATACTTGTACTCTAGGAATATTCTAAAATTAAATCCCAACTCAAAACTAGTTTCAAACAGTGATCAACGCTTGAGGAACGTTTTATAATACGGGCCTAAGTGGGCAGATTGTCGTTTTTTGCAAATCATCGCTCTGCAAAAAATGAAATCAATTGAATTTCACGAACAACTGCGTACCAATCACCTTAGGGGATTGATCAGGATCAGGATCGATACGCAGTAGCCCGTGAAATTCATTTATTATGCGCTTACACATAAAGAAACAGGTAAAAACGCTCGTCGGTACCCACGATCGTCGGTACTGCATGACTACCCGAATTTCGCATAATACAGGTGATTCAGTTTAAAGGGGTTCCGAGACGGTCAAGCGGTTTGAAACAAGCACGTTGATTTTAGCTTGAGACAAACGCGGTTGATCGTTTTAAATGTTTGCTTGATGCTTGATTGTACCATTCTTGATGCGATTTTATATTTTTGCTTGAGAGAACGACTTGACGTAACATTTTAATAACCGTTTTCACGAGTGACTTGATCAAGAGTAGTCCGGAACGTTTCGATTCGATCGGATGCGTTCGAGGAAAGAAAACAAAACTACGTGCTGCCCTCAAGCGTGAATCTGTGCCGCAGTAAACAGATTAAAAATGTTGGTCCTGCAAATATACCACAGAGTATTGTAATATATATGAAATATACCACAGATCTATCTTTGACTAAGGAACTATTATTACCTAAAATTTCTCTGTCTACGCCATTGACTTAGACGCCGCTTAGCTGGACACCCCCGGTCACAACGCATATGCTCTACCACTGCATATCATACGTCACTCCGCCAATCGGAACGTCACTCAGTCAGCGAGCGGCACCAATCATAAGGAATCATACCACCGAACTTTTGAGCCGGCCAATCATAACGCGCCGTCCGCCCCCCTGACCCCACCAACGTTTTACGACTGCGTTTGAATACAAAACTTTGTTTATGCGGAGTCTTGAAGCTTACTGGTCTGTGCTTGTACCTATCTTATTTCAATGGTCTACGCCTAAAATATACACATATACACACATTATACGACTCTGCATGCAGGGCTTGCAGTGCCTTGAGGAGCACAGATCACTTATAGTAGCTAGAGGCCGCATTTTAAGCAGGTCTGTGAAGCAGGGTGACCCTTTGACTAAGGAAAACTAGTGCCCTACACCGACCGGTCTCGAATTATCTGTACCAGGAACCTGGGGGTCTACTCGCGTTTGACGATATTCGATTAATCTTACAATTCATCAGCGTAGCTACTATATAGTGATCTGTGAATTCATCGCACAATTTGCTACTCCGGTCAACCATCGTTCCCTTATCGCATGCGATAATCGAGTTTTGATTTTAACGTTTGTTTGAACGGTAGTCTAGATTCATTGTGCCTATTCTTATTCTTTAGGTATCAGTCGAACGAAAGTTCTAACTCCGTTTGTCGTTCGTGAAATGCGAGTAGGCGGGGGCTTAGGCGACATTTGTAGTATACTAACTTTATGTTATGCACGTGTGCGTCATCCCAGCGAAAAAGTGTCGAATTTCTTAATTCGAGATAAGTAAATCGTTAGTGTATGACGTCGTGTAATTGTGTATGAACATTTCAGATTTGTGTGTCCAACCCTTTTTGGGATATTCATCAAAAACGTTTTCCGCTGGAACGACGTCTTCCCAGCGAGACTTTTTTTTCCAAAGGACGTAAGTAAAATAAAATAGTTACATGGATTAGACTATAACGAAAGGTAAATGTGTATGCATAAATGAGATTTGTGTGTCTAAAGACTCCGAAGATATTCAAGTTTCCGCTGCGGTGACGTTTGGCTGATTGCTGGATATCATAAACGGTAAGGCGAATAGTTGTGACTTTTTTTACACATGTTGCGATTCTTTTGTGTGTAATGTTTGTGAAAACAGACTTCGAAAAAATATTACCGCTAGGAAGCTATAAATTTTAAAATGAAATCAGGTTATTAGGTCCTAGTACTGCGTATATGAGTTCCGAAGCCTAAATGTTAAAGTTTATTTGTACCTTATACATGCTCACAATGTCATGTTAAGTCTCATCGATGTACTGTAAGTAAATAATGAATTATGAACAAAATTGCTAGGTCTGGGCCACGATGTTGTTCGCCATTCGATTGGACGAGTTTACTATGGGTTGGCAAATTAAAAGGTATCCCATTCGTTAGTGTATTAGTTCAATTATCCATCTGTAAAATTGTAGCCCAATACACTTAATAATTAAAGAAATATAATCAAAAAACCAATGAGAAGCGCAATACATAGATAAACCAACCAAGTTTGAATATGTACTAAAAAGCGGCCGCGCGATACATGGTGCTTACCTTCCAAAATTGTTAGCATACTTATTGTTTGTTTGTTTTTAATTTGCCAACCCATAGTAAACTCGTCCAATCGAATGGCGATCAACATCGTGGCCCAGACCTAGCAATTTTGTTCATAATTCATTATTTACTTACAGTACATCGATGAGACTTAACATGACATTGTGAGCATTTATAAGGTACAAATAAACTTTAACATTTAGGCTTCGGAACTCATATACGCAGTACTAGGACCTAATAACCTGATTTCATTTTAAAATTTATAGCTTCCTAGCGGTAATTTTTTTTCGAAGTCTGTTTTCACAAACATTACACACAAAAGAATCGCAACATGTGTAAAAAAAGTCACAACTATTCGCCTAACCGTTTATGATATCCAGCAATCAGCCAAACGTCACCGCAGCGGAAACTTGAATATCTTCGGAATCTTTGGACACACAAATCTCATTTATGCATACACATTTACCTTTCGTTATAGTCTAATCCATGTAACTATTTTATTTTACTTACGTCCTTTGGAAAAAAAAAGTCTCGCTGGGAAGACGTCGTTCCAGCGGAAAACGTTTTTGATGAATATCCCAAAAAGGGTTGGACACACAAATCTGAAATGTTCATACACAATTACACGACGTCATACACTAACGATTTACTTATCTCGAATTAAGAAATTCGACACTTTTTCGCTGGGATGACGCACACGTTATGCACGCTACGCAAAGTAAGACGTATTGTAAAACTACGAAGTTATGAGAATTGGATGTTCTTTTTTATAGCGGGCTACTCAAAGCACTGCAAGCAGGGTCCTGCATCTTGAGTCCCTGCGAAATTGTATAGTATCATAGTGTTAATTTGCAGGGCCGATATTATAGGACAGGCGCATCACAGCCTATTAGGCTCAGCACGCACTGCGGTTTTGGCCGCAAGGAAATGTAGTCAATGGGGTTTCTCAATTCAGTCGCAATTTTTTTCCCGCAGCTTAATTGAGAAACCTTATTGGCTACTTGGACGAATAATTCGTCCGAGATTGGCTAGATATTATTTGACAGAAAAAAATCGCAACCGCAATGCGTGCTACGACTGCTACGCCTTATAATTAGATACTGAAAACAAATTACTGTTTAAATAAAAGTCGATATCAACATAATTATGATGAACTTTATTCACAATACTGATGTAGCCAGTTATCACATCACAACTGCTAAATTTCTATTAATTTCAAATTATTGAATACAATACATAATATATTTTTAATTATAATCACATTAATATTTATAATCACATTAATATTTTATTCAGTAATGTAATAAACTTTTATAGGAATGTGTACACTAAATGTTTCAAAAACTTAAAGAGTTACATATTTTTTTATAATCTTTAGACATTAATCAATCGAATTACATTTGTCGCATGTTAAAACAGAGAATACTGGTATAAGTTAAATTTTAATGGAACAGAGGCACATTATTTACATTGTTTATTACATATTGCAGCTACTGTTTCTGTAATAAGCCTGGTATCATTCAAGACAACAATAATAACAACGAATTAAATATTTCATTTATATAAATAACATGTTTAGGCCTTAGCTCCGACGACAGTGCCAGCCTGCTTGTCGATTTGTTCCTTCTCCAATTGCTTTCCAAGGTATTCCCTGTAAAACAACAAAAACTTCATTGTATTAGTCGATCTTTGGTTGTAATCTACTAACTACAATGTGTTATTGAAATAACTGAAAACCTCTTAAGGGGTCATTGTAGTTATCAGTATGAACAACATTCACTATGGGATGTGTTCACATAAATGGACAAAATGTAAGGATCAGCTGGTTTTTTTTCGCGATTTCAGGATTGGTCCCATAGTAAAAGTTGTTCATACTGATGGGTACAATGACCCCTTAAGAGTTTTCAGTTATTTCAATAACACGTTATACGCTAACTACTTTAACAGATTAACTGTGGCATTTGCGAGACAAAGCCATTGACATCAATATTGTATAATCATTTGCTTTTGCTTATCAGTACAACATTGTGATAAGAATCTTGTAGCTAAAGATATGTTATACTTTCACTTTTAGCACAGTGAGTCGTGCGTGTGAGCGAGAGGCAAATACACATGCCACCACTTCTAATCCCATTCTTTATCTGCGCGAGTAGTAGCTACTTCATAGTGTCCACTGCATCCAAAACTTGAACATGCTAACACTAACGTCACACTCAAGATAGCTTAGAACAGTGCTTTTCAATGTTTTCCATAGCGAGAACCCTTTGTTTAAAAAAATGCCCGCGACCCCCTCGCCCTTTATTAGACACACATAGGATTATGTAAGGCATTTTACACACACACCGCCTTATTGAGAGATAAATAAGGAATAACGTAATAAGGGAGCGTTGTGGAGTGAAATATGTAGTGACAAAGATTGAGAAAAGTATGTTCAGATGGTTTAGACAAATAGAGAGGATGGACGAGAGGAGATTGACAAAACAAGTATATGAAGCAAGTGTAGATGGAAGAGTTGAAGGGGGTCGTCCCCCTCGGCTGACGTATCGCAGTCAAATCGCGGAAGTTCTCGAAAAATGCCAGGTTAAGAGAACTTAGATGAAGCGAAAGAGGTGTGTCAGGACCGTAGCAGGTGGAAATCCATACTGCGACCCACACGTTGAAAAGCACTGGCTTAGGAGCCTTGCTTAAGTATTATTCCCTTTATTAGCTTAACAAACTTATTATTTACATTTTTAAATATTAAATAAATAAAAAACATTTAAAAATATAAAAAAAAAAAAACATTTAAAAATATAAAAAAAAAAACATTTAAAAATATAAAAATAAGTATTATTATTATTATTATAACATGCCCCCTCCAATCACCCCCCTAGTGATCCCCTACCGATTGGTCGAATGTTCCTACTAGTTACATCTTTCTTCCTAAGGTTCCTACAGTTTACTGTTACTTAAAGGTGCAGGCACACAGCAAGCGGGACAGAATTGGGGCGGAGCATCGACCGACCGTGGACGGGGCGTGCAACTCACACTGCGGGCGAATCGCGCGCGATACTGGACGGCAGCGGAATGGCAGCGCCAGAAGAAAACGTTCCGCTGTCTGTGTGACTACTACTATGTATTTCCAAAGAATTTCACCACTCTATATCTTCTCATGGGTGTCGTAAAAGGTGACTAAGGGATTCGGCGGCGGATCGGTGACGGCGTCAAAACACCCGGCAGGACGGCACTGTCTAATACAGTTCAGTACATTACAACACGAGACCCGCCGACGATACGCTTCAGTTCCGTTCCGTTCCGCGTCAACTCCGCTCGCTGTGGGTATGCAGCTTAATACTCACTACAAATACTTATATACTCGTATTACATACCAGTTGTGCACCATTAGTTTCTGGACAGCGAGTAGAGCCTCATATCGTACGTTAGGGTCTTCGTGGCTAAGCAGGTACATGACGCGCTGTTTACCTCCCAACTGCTCGATAATGCTGTTGACAATTACATAAAATAATAATAAACAAAGGACAATGGGGCATTGTGAGACTCATGGCTATAGATAACATTACTTTCAAATATTCAAGCATTTAAAAGTTCACTTATGACAGTTATTCATTACATAAGAGATGACACAATCGCTACCCACATAACATACCTCTGTATTTAATTCTACCCGCATCGAGTTAATAATTAGTACTTTTATTTATTGTTCTCATGTATGTGACGATTGTGAGAAATAAAGTTCTTTAAACCGAACCTCATGTGTTAAAAAAAGTCACCTTTTGAGTTGTGTAATCTGGAAGTAACCTGATAGAGGCAAAAATTACCCAAAAGTTTAAATGTGTAATAGAAAAGGAACTTATATATCAAGCTGGAAAGCAGATGGCTGACTAAAATTCGGTCCGGTGATTAGGGAGCTCTTTGTCTCTTTCTATAGGGTGTCCATAGATGCAGGAAAGGGACAGCAGACTCTCGGTAATACTATCTCAGAAAATGGGGCTCGCCCAGTATTTTCTCCCTGATTGATAAAAGATTTTGGACCTTATATGAACGGGATATTATTCATTTTTGAAGTTCTTAAATTTCTCCATCCGCATTCTATCTTGGGTAAAAATTCTTTGGTAATAGATGAAAGTTTTGACATTTCTTATTTTATAGAGATGCGAGTTCGAGCTTCAAAGTATAATTTTGAGCTTAGTTTATAAATGTTAAAAAAAATGTTTGCACGTACTGTTTGCCTCTTGGGTAGTGGCGCACGTATTCGCCGACGTCGTAGCAGGCGACGGCGAGCACGACGGGGTCGCGGCTCTTCTCCAGCAAGTGCACCAGTGTGCGCAGCAACTCCTGGCCGCGCTCGTTCAGACGTGCCGCGTTCTCGCGCCAGAACTTAGCCGACTTGTGCACCGGAGACCATTCCAGGCTACAAAATAACATGAAAAACGAGTGTGCTTTAGACCACACGACTGAAGTAAAACTCGCAGATCAGTAAGCCTCAAGACGCCGCATAAACAAAGTTTTGCATGAGAACACAGTCATAAAAAGTTGGCGGGGACCGGGGGGCGGACGGCGCGTTATGATTGGTCGGCTCAAATGTTCGGTGATATGATTGGTGCCGCTCGCTGACGGAGTGACGTCCCGATTGGTGGCTGGGGGTAAGATATGCAGTGCTACTTCACTAACTTATCTCCCTCAATACTATTTCAATGAGAACAAAGGAATGGCGGCGCGGCGCGAGTACATCTGCCGGCGCTGTGTCGTGGCCGGCCGTCGCGCGCGCCTCGCTCCCCGCGTCCCGCACTACCCCCTCCGTTCGCCTCACTTTTCGTAACGCATTCACCAGCTTACCCCCAAGTCAAGCGTGCCTAAAGAAATTTATTTCAAAATTATTTCAGCCGAAAGAAGTCCACTGCTGGACATAGGCCTCCCTCAATGTTTGGGGGGATATGCCATAATTGCCACGCTTGGCAGGCGGGTTGGCGATCACAGTTGGTTGGTTAAATACTCAGACAACGCTGCTGCCCATTCTCTGGTGAATCCCTAAGTCGCCTTTTACGACACCCATGAGAAGATATATGGTGGTGAAATTCTTTACGTACGGCACCACACGGAACAAAAAAAACTACTTCAAAATATCAACACATCCTATGCCCGCGGCTCCGCGCGTGTATAATTCGGTTTATCACAGAATGATGTTACCACGCATCCCTTGGGAATCGTTAAAGTTTAGCGTTCAGCCGTTTCAGCGTGATTGAAGGACAAACAAATTAACAAACAAACATCCATACTTTTAAATTTAATAATAATAAACACACACACAGACGTGGTCAATTTATGATATTAGTAGGATTACCATAATACTGATGGGCTTCTTATCAGAATTAAAATTTAGGCCTTAATCCATCACTCTTGCCTGGTGCGTGTTGCTGGACTTAAGACACCATCAAGAACATTTCAGGCTAGAAAATATACTTTATGAATAAAGTTGTCTTCTGGTAATAACCTTGGCTGTTATCCAATAAAATTGGACCCTTTTTTTTATGTACACACATTTACATACACATTGTATACTAACTTTACAGTTCAAGAGAACCAATACGGTAGTCAGAGTCAGAAGTCAATAACCCGGATCAGTGACATTACAGTACAATCAACCATTATACGTCAGTGGTAACTGTCGAATTACGAAAACCGCTTTTACTGCTTACGAAATAAAGACGCTGTCAAGTACAAGGCTTAACTGGAATCTAAATACAAGAATCAGAAATACATACCGGCCGCTCTTAACTTCAGTAGCATATTGGTCGAATGAGCTGAGGTCTTGTACTGAGGTCTGCAGACGTTCGTTGAGGAAGTCCACGTCGTTCATGATGTCCTCGTCATCGGAGCGCTTCTGCTCCAGGATCGACAGCTGCTTCAGTACCTTGCACTGCACCATGGCGATGCAGTGTTCCTTGGCCACCTGGTAATAATAAGAGTTAGAAGTTTTTAAACTTTCGCGAATTTCACTCATATTGAACTATGTTTACGGGACTTGTCGCGCATAATTAAATCAAAATATAACAAACATTTTGACTAACCTCGACGTTTCGACCAAGTGGCATTGGCCGTGGTATATTTTGATTTAATTGTGCGCGACAAATCCCGTAAACATAGTTCAATATAATAAGAGTTGTTTTTGACAAACTAGAAATTATTCTAGTCACACTTTTATTGTATGGGCATGTGATGAGGGATGAAACGCATGTTACTAAGAGAGTGATGTCATGCTGAAATTTTAATGCCTCTTTTCCCGAAAAGCGGTCATTGTACTCAACATTATGAACGACTTTTACTACGGGACCAACCCTAAAATCGTGGAAAAAATCTGCTGGTCCCTACGTTTTATCTATTTAGGTGAACACAAAATGTAGGGACCAAGTGATTTTTCTTTCACGATTTCAGGGTTGGTCCCATAGTAAAAGTTGTTCATAATTATGAGTACAATGACCCCTTGGAAAAAGCCATTAAAATTTCAGCATGTTCCGTGTGGTGCCGGACGTAAGGAATTGCACCTTGCACAACCCTTATCTCTTCTCATGGGTGTCGTAAAAGGCGACTAAGGGATTCACCAGCGGATGGGCACTAATGGTCAGCAGCGTTCTTTGAGTATTTAAACAACCAACTGCGATTGCCAACCCGCCTGCCAAGCGTGTCGATTATGGCATATCCCCCCAACATACTTGGGGGAGGCAACTGTCCAGCAGTGGACGTCTTTCGGCTGTAATGATGATGATGATGATGAATCTAATACCTGATGGTCTTCAGGCTTTTCAATCAAGTTCCTGAATACAGCGAGCACGATGCGCGTGACCTTCTCCTTGACCGAGTCACTGAGGATGTCAGCCAGGATGGGGATGGCATTGAACTTGTTCATCTTCTCAGCCAACAGTGGGTTGAAGGTTAGCACCCACAGACAGAACACCAGCTGGTATTGCACCTATAAACAGTTTGAAATTATGTACTCCACAAGTTTATCCATACATACATACATACATATTATCACGCCTGTTTCCCATTGGGGTAGGCAGAGACTATGGATTTCCACCTGCTACGATCCTGACACACCTCTTTCGCTTCATCTACGTCCATTAACCTCGTCATGCATGCTCGTCGGTTTAGAGAACTCTTAACCTGGCATTTTTTGAGAACATCCGCGATTTGATCGCGATACGTTCGCCGAGGTCGTCCCCTTCCAACTCTTCCATCCACACTCGCTTCGTATACTTGTTTCGTCAATCTCCTCTCGTCCATCCTCTCTATATGTCCAAACCATCTTAACATACCTTTCTCAATCTTTGTCACTACATCTTCTTTCACTCCACAACGCTCCCTTATCATGTTATTCCTTACTTTATCTCTCAAAGTTACACCACACATACTTCTCAAAGCTCTCATTTCTACTGCATTTATTCTGCTTTCATGTTTCTTCTGCCATACCCAACTTTCACTACCATACATAAGTGTAGGCACTAACACTCCCCCATGAACAGCCAGCCGTGCCTTTTCCGACACTTTGCGGCTGTTCATGAAGGTGTGTAGTGCCCCATTCACCTGATTACCAGCACTCACTCTCCTTTCAATGTCCTTCACATGCTTGCCATCTCTCGTAAACATGGAACCCAGGTATACAAAATCTTTCACTTGTTCCACCTTTTCGTCACCTATCAAAATATTGCACTCTGTCATAACTTCTTCCTTTTCAAAAACCAAAACTTTTGTCTTACTAACATTAACTTTCATTCCTTTACTCTTCAAAGCACCATCCATAATTGTTACCATCTTCTGTAACTCCCCCTCCGACGATGCAAGGATAACTTGATCATCGGCATAGAGGAGACATTTGACAAGTAACCCATTCATTTCTAAACCATTTTCACTCTCTTTCAAATCTTTCAAACAACTGTCCATGAATAGATTGAATAGCCACGGCGACGCTACACATCCCTGTCTCACACCCTTATCGATGCTGAACCAGTCAGAGTAGGCGCCGTTAATCCTGACACAAGCGCTAGAATCCGCATAGAGAGATTTCAACGCTTGAATCAGGTTGCTATTCACCCCATAGATAGACAAAGCAGACCATAGTTCATTCCTCATCACTCTGTCGTAGGCCTTTTCCAAATCCACGAAAGCGCAATAGACTTTTTGACCTTTGGCCAAACATTTTTCAGCTATGCATCGCAAGTTTATCCATTATGAATTAAAAATTCAAACAGGTCTTTCATCAGTAAAAATGCTGCACAAGTAATCAAAAAAGATAAAAATATACATACTTAATAAGAAAAAAAAATCAGTTGGTCCCTACATTTGTGTTCACTTAAATCGATAAAATGTAGGGACCAACAGATATTTTTTTCGCGATTTCAGGGTTGATCCCATAGTAAAAGTTGTTCATAATAATGAGTACAATTACCCCTTTTCGGGAAATAAGCGATTCAAATTTCAGCATATATATTTCTGAATAAAAAAAGAATAGGGTATTTGACTATTACTCAAATTTATAAATTTTTTTATTATATTTTTATGAAAGAATAAAAATAACACGATTTGTTAAAAAAATTATGAGATGAATTAGAAAATGTCTTCCATTTTACACACTACACGCTTTTTAAGTTTTTGGAGGGAGCCTCCTTGTCGCGCGAAACGGGAATTGTACTGAGTGATGTGTCAGACGGTAGTAGTGCTGTCTCTGTCTAGTTAGCAATTTTTAAACGCTTATAACTTGGGCATTGTTAAAAATATTTCAATAGTTTTTTTAAACGCTTATAACTTGGGCATTGTTAAAAATATTTCAATAGTTTTTTTAAACGCTTATAACTTGGGCATTGTTAAAAATATTTCAATAGTTTTTTTAAACGCTTATAACTTGGGCATTGTTAAAAATATTTCAATAGTTTTTTCATTGTTGTTTATCTTTTTAGGGTTCCGTAGTTCCTACAAGGAGCCCTTATAGTTTCGTCATGTCCGTTCGTCTGTCCTAATCCTTTACAGCTTAATAACTTCTACAGTTATAAACATAAGTAAGTGAAATTTTGTTAAAAAATAGTCTACATATAGATCTCAATTTTAAAAGAAAGAAAAAGCGTGATTACGTATTTTTCCGAACAGATTCAAGATATCTAATAAAAACATAATAGTCAAATACCTTATTTTATTGGACTTCTAGCACTTCTAGACTTAACAATATGATGTTCCTTTCAACAGAGTAACATACCTGGAAATTGACCCTGGAGGCCAAGATAGACAGCAGAGTGGAGATGCCGTCAACAGACAGGAAGGCGAAGCGGTACTCATCGATGCGGAGCATCATTTGCAGGCAGCGAGCCACCGATTGGATGTAGTCATTGTTCTGTGTACAAAATTACGTTTTAAATCACGCTCAGTAACGATGAGCTTTTTAAACTGTGCCCCAAATTAAGTTTTAAAGCTTTCAAATTTTACAGCAGATTGAATACAAAAATAATTATCAAGTTATTAATTAAAAAACGAAGTTTCCTATATTTTACTAGACAACAAACAGATAGTTCTCAGTTTATAAAAAGTAAAACTGAAAAGCAATTAATTAGTAAGTTATATCACATACAAAGAGAAAGTTTGAAGCTTCAACTGTGTTGACCCATTATTATTGCCTGTGATGTAAAATTTGAAAATAAAAAAAGTCCGATTTTACGCGTAGGAACAGGTACAATACAAATAAAATAAAAATTCATAGACTGGAGAAAATAATGTATAATATAAATTAAACAAAATTATAAAAAGTAAGTACACAAATAATAACATAATTTTTACAAATAAGCGATATTTTGAAGCCTGCATGCACATTGCAAATAATTACCTTCACATCCTCCTAGTTTGCGAGAGTGTAATGAATAAGATTAGTGTAAGCATGCAATATAATATCATTGATTAAAACACATTATGTTAGAAAGAATCACAATCTGTTAGCAAACACCTAGATACTCACAAAAGAGAGTTAGTCAACACTGTTATTGCACAAAAGTTTTATTTAACACTCATTTTCGTGTCGACATCTACACGTGACGGGAATACCTTATGCAGGCCGGGCGGCAAGTCCTCAAGCGGCTTCAGCTCATCAAAAGAGCTGTAAAGGCTCGAGTACTTCTCTGGGCCGGCGGCGACGTCGACATTCTCTTTTTCCTTGTGGTGATGTTTCAGGTGTTTCTGTAGTTTATCGGCGGCGAAATGCTGTTTCTCGTGCAGCAACATAACCTGCTCGGCATGCTCTAACTCGGCAGACATTTTCTCCGCCTTACCAGAAAACAAACCTCTCAGTGATAATACACTCGCGTCATCTCAAAGCCCCAACGATGCGAATGCTTGCACGTGATTCTCACAACATAGTGTTACCTTTCAGTCAGTTTAGACACATTGATGATATAGTTATACCGATCCAGTAAGCATCGCCACACTACTATTGAATTGTGAAGTGGAGTTTATTATCAAATACATAATGTTTGTATAAGTGATCATCTCTTATTAGTTACTATGTAATGTATGTATAGTCCATCTGCTAAAATAGTGGCGTTACACCCAAACGCCATGCAGGAATTCAATGTAATATAAAAAATGCCAGATAAAGACGTTATGGCGGTTTATTATTATTAATAATAATAAAATTAATATGGATAACTAAAGTCTGTTTCTTCTCTTTTGTCGCATGTAGTAAACAATTTTGACAAGACTCTTTATTCAAATAACTACTGATAAAATATGATTACTAGATCTGCACATGTAATTAGGTAAAAAAATGTTAATTAGTGTGTGAAATTGTTAATATAATGTCATTTAGTAATTATTTTTGACGTATTGCATTAAAAAAACATGCCAATTTTGTTTACGGAATAAGACAAGTAAGAAAATACAGAGTTTACATAAAATTAAACGCTATTCTTCATCACCAGAAGGCCAATTCTCGTAATTAAAAACATTCAAAATATAGTTCCAAACTAATCTTAATGTCTTAAATCTCAATCTCCTGACAGTAAATGTTTCTGAATCTAGTTTACTGGTGTCACAAATAAACGGCAAACAGATAGAAAAAAAATTGTATAAAACAAGACACAAGTAAAAATACAATACAAAGACATCTTCACAAGACTTGAAAAAAAAGGAACTTGTCAAGTCGGAATATTTCTAACAAATAAACATTCTTATTCTTATACGAAAACGCAGGGAGTTTTTATATTATAACTAACTACTACTATATTTATTTTAAACAAGAACATCTACTGTCAGGTGATTGAGATTTAAGACATTGAGATTAGTCCGGAACTGTATTTTGAACATATTTAGTTACGAGAATTGGGCTTCTGAAAATCGGAAGTGTCCTTAGAATCACCACCCGTGTTTATGAATAATATGAAATGACAATATTTCTTGTTGATGTAGTCACGATCCTTTCCGGTGATACATTTTGTCGACAAAGTCCCTTGAACGAATCCTGCTACATTATACGTACCTACGGCTGCCGTCGAACACTGAGCGCAAGCGATTTTAGCCCTAGTGGTGGTTCGCCGGAAAGTTTACTGATAGTACCTACATCAGTGGCGGCGGCATCATTTGTTTTCAAGGCGGCTTCTTTTTAGGGTTCCGTACCCGAAGGGTGCCAAACGGGACCCTATTACTCTCGCTACGCTGTCCGTCCGTCCGTCTGTCTGTCACAGGGCTGTATCTTTTGAACGATAATAGGTAACCGGTTGAAATTTTCTCAGAAATTGTGTTGCTATGAGGTGTATCACGACAAATACTAAAAACAAAAAAAAGTCTGAAACCAAAGGGGGTCCCCATACAAGAAACCTCAAAAAACATGCATTTTTTTCAACGTTTTTGTTCCTGCTCTATCTTCAAAACGGTAATATATATCAGCGTCAAACTTGGTCAGATTATAGTGCATATTATGTAGATTAGCAACAAATACTAAAAATAAGACAAACATAGACATATGTGGTGGTACCTGCGTAAGAAAGACATGCAAAAATTCATATTTCGCGCACTGTACGATGATGTCTTTTGATAAACTCTCGTAAATTAAATCAGTTTTTATGGGGTATCAGGTCATTAAGAGGTACGGAACCTTTACTGCGTGAGTCCGACTCGCATTTGGCCGGTTTTTTTAAATTCGACTGCACGCGCCTTGCGGTAGTTATCAAAGGGCGCCACTATTTCAGTGGATGGACTATAATATGTGCCATGGAATGAAAATGGAAATGCCAGTGAATGAAATATGTAATAAAAATGTGCGAAAACAATCAAATTTTACGTTTACAATTATTATTAGTACAAATTATTCTTTTACCAATGTTTTTCAGAATAATGCGACCCTTGTATTGACATGTCTATATGTATTCTGTGATGTATTGTATGTTCATACCTGGTTTGTCTGAAAACTTCAGAGTAGAAGAAATGATTGTAAAGGTTTTTATAAGTTATATAAAAACACAATTCTTTGTTAAAGTCTAATTAAAAACCCTTTTTACATTATTGTCTCCACTCTTAAAAGAATCTGAAAGTTTTAAACAAAACCGATACCTCAAATGTACACCAACATTTTTTCTTTCTGAATCTGCTTCTCTACCTACCTAATAATTATAAATTATTACAGATTTTTAGACACATATCATGCTTGTTTCAAACAATTATGTACATTTTAGTTTACCATTAATGTGATATTAGATTATATTGAATTCTAAATAAATGTCATCCAGGCTTTTAATATTGTAGGCAACTCATTGTTTAAAAAATATCATTTAAATATTAAGTGGTGAATGTTAGTGATTATTTTATTAAATGCATTTTATTTGACAAGCTTGATGACATCAGTTTTGGTGCTTTATATGATTATTTAGTATCACAATGTGGAAAATATCAGCAAAGCTTTGATGATACACGCTTAATCATTATTTCAATCAATATCAAAATATTCATATTATAAAATATTTATATCATATCATTTATAATAATTAATTCATACAACATGCATAAAACAGTATTAAAAATTCATGCAAATAATCTGTATTTGATACATAAGATAAATATTGGAACATAAAAGTAGTGATGTCTGACTTACGTTCATTTTGAGTTGGTCCTTGAGCCAGGAGAGGTAGAAGTGCAGGTCACTCTTGTCCATCAGCTGAGGGTGCCAGCAGGCCAGCTTGGCAATGATACGAGCTGTCATGTGTTGGACAAACTCATCCTGACGGTTCAGCAAGTTCAGGAATGGCTGCCAAGCATTTGACGAAGACCTTGCCTCACGGAAGATCTTCACCCTAGCTTTGTCTTCCTGTAAATTGTTTATTACATTGATTTAAAAATAAAAAAACAATGTAACTTTGTTTAATTTTCTAGTTTTATCTGTTCATTTTCATGATTACAATTTTATTTGTGTTTATCATGTCAACTATATTTGCACAGACATCACATTTTTACAAAACGGAGGCATAAGTAGACACTTAATGGAGATTTTCCAATGACATAATAAGATATAAATGGCACTTACAGAGAGAATGTCATCAATCAGAACAAGCAGGTACTGGATGGTGTGGTCCTTGCTGATGTGAGTGAGCAAGTTCAGGAATACCTCCGCGCAGGTGTCTGGGTTCCTATCAGGCAACTCCTTCTGACCACGTTGATCCAAGTTCACAATAAAGTCATGGTCACGCTGCGTGATCATTTGTGACCTAACATATAATGAAACTTTAGATTTTAAAAATATATACGAAAAGACAATGACCTGCTAAGAGAATCAATACTTACTGCAGATAAGACTGCCAGTTGATCTGAGTTTGGCGGATTTCACTGGCACGGATTTGCAAGACGCTGGTGGCTGCAATCATATCTGAAAAACATCTTAGGTTTAATATCTCCGACGTCCCCTAGTCTTTGGGATAGTGAATATTTACTGCGTAAGGGAGTTACTTACCGATTTTTTCATCACCCAGCGACGGCATAAGCTGTCTAACATTTTCATCCCCCATGTTAGCCATTTTGGCTACAGAATTGATAATCACGTCTCTTTTGCCAAAGAAGAATCGAAAAGCTTTATATTTGGGAAAAACAGAAAAATGAAGACAGTCTCAGCTGAGAGGTCTTGTGACTATGGCAGAGTGACGTTAGTCTTATTTGCAACGATAATTGTTTTCTTACCTTCTCTGATGAACACATTTCTGGCTAGAAAGAAAGAGATAGAACATGATTAAAACGGTTGTCAACACTGTTTTTCAATACAAGGTGGCAACATTCAGAAAATCTCAAAATTGTCAAGTGTGTCAGTTTTTTTTCTTTAATAATGCAATGTTAGCAAAATTATTTATCGTACAGCCACAGCCAAGCATTTCCATTTTGGAATCTTATAAATCAACTATTATTTTGTTATACCACTTATACCTAACTACATCTAAAATCCGACTGATGTTGGAGAGGCCTATCGGCGGCGTTGCAGTATTGTTCATTAACAGCCAAAATTAATATCCTATCTATCCACGATTTACCCTTCCAGAGATAGAAATTTTACATATTTTGTATGGAACTTATGTCAAATTTCTATCTCTAGTTGGGCAAATCGTGGATAGATTGGATAATTTTGGCCGTTATTCGCTAATCATTGATGAACAATAATTTCGTCTCCGGTACAGTTTGTCATAAAAGAGGTATACATAGTCAAAGAAAAAAGAATACAAAATTAGGGCACCACCTGTGTGCACCACTAGTCATTTTTGGCAGAACTTTGGAGGATAGCACAGAGTAAGTACTGTAATATATATGAACGAGGATAGTCTTACGATTAGGCCAGCTCCACGCGTTGACCCCAACGTTCGTACGAACGTTGGCCCGTAAATTATGCCTAGCGTCCACACGTTGGAGATAATTTTAGTTTAGTCCCGTCAGAGCCAATGTAAAGACGTCTGAAATAGAAGTTAACAACCATCGCTTAACATCAGGTGAGGTGGCGATCAAACGCAAGCCCATTTGATATATAAAAAAAAGTAAAGTCAAAGGTTTTTATTTCGAATTTAATTTACATGCACTTTCAAAACCTTAATTATGAATCTAGTTGCACAGTTCCAAAAAGTTGGTCCTATGGAGAAGAGCCGGCAAGAAACTCTGTGTGTAAGTTAAATCTGTCAATTAAAATAACACAATAGTTGATCAATGGACGTCGTATTTGAAAAAAACAATTGACAGAGAAGAGGATAAAATTATTATTTGATGATAAACTTTACACAAAAGGATATACCTAATTATTATTTGGTAAGATTTATTTATAGAAATTCTATAACTATTGCGTTCATCATGCGGATGTCATTTTCAAGTCGCAGCAAGTGACCGTAAGAACAAGCTCATTCGATGCACCTTACTGCTTTGCTGAGTGTTTCTTAACCACCAACGTGTGAACGCATCGCGAACGTTGGCGCAGAATTCCTTTGATAAAACCGACACGATTCGTGTATATGAATCAACGATCACTTCAACTTGAATGATTTGACTTGAAAAAATTACGATTCGTCCCATCCCATCGCTAAGGCCAATGCCATTTTCCCGATTCATACGTTGGCCGAATAGCGTTGGCGCGAACGTTCAGGCCCACGTGTGGAGCCGGGGTTAAATAGAAATAAAAAAAGTAAAAGTCAAATCTGTGAGTATCGCAAACAAAGTATTCGATTACAAAAATAGGTACCTATTTCGGTAGGTATCGAAACAAAAGTATCGATACCAATGAGGAATCGATTCTTTTTCCGTATCCCTGAGTATAACGTTCTGTAGTGTCCATATATCATTAATCTGTGATGTTCTGTGATGGGCTTGATGAGATCTTGAGATACCGTAGACAGTAGACAGAGAATAGAAATACGTAATACGTCACTTTCATCCATCTACTTTCATCTGAGTAATCCGTAGTATCTCTATCTTAGATTCGAAGGCCCGTATTACAGTAGCTTCATCAAGTACAGTATAAACTCCAATCACCTGATCACTACTTAAGTATAGAATCGTTACTTGAGTATCGGTCTTATTCCAGAACGGTAATTATAAACTTTAATTCAACAACAAAACACACGAATTTGACCTGAAATATAATAGAAATCTCTACTCAAGCGTAGTCTGAACCACGCTTGAGTGATTACAGATCAAATATCTGCCCAAATACTGAAACAGGTGACAATATAAAACGAAACTAAACTCAGCTGAACTGTGATCAACAAATCTCTGCTTGAGGGACGTTCTAAAATCAAAGCTCAACTTAAAACTAGTTTTAAACAGAGATCAACGCTTGAGTATCCTTCTGGAATACGGGCCTAAGGCTCGTATTACAGAAGCTTCCTCAAGTACAGTTTAAACTTCAATCACCTGATCACTACTTAAGGATATAATCGTTACTTGAGTATCGGTCTTATTCCAGAAGGGTAATTATAAACTTTAATTCAACAACAAAACACACGAATTTGACCTGAAATATAATAGAAATCTCTACTCAAGCGTAGTCTGAACCACGCTTGAGTGATTACAGATCAAATATCTGTCCAAATACTGAAACAGGTGACAATATAAAACGAAACTAAACTCAGCTGAACTGTGATCAACAAATCTCTGCTTGAGGGACGTTCTAAAATCAAAGCTCAACTTGAAACTAGTTTTAAACAGAGATCAACGCTTGAGTATCCTTCTGGAATACGGGCCTTAATCTATGATCTCTATCATGGTTATATTCTCATTGTACCTATGTAGTCTGTGGGCTTGAGTCAAGTGTAAGTTAGCTAGCTACTAATATAGTAATCTGTGGTGTAAGTAAAAGTAAAAACGTAAACAGATAGCAATCAATCAAGACAATTTAGGTTATAATATTATTTATGTCAGTTTCTTTTATTGTGTTTTATTGCCTATTCTAATATATTTATTAACGTCACGCGGCAGTTCATTTTTTTTAAACAGGAAACTGCAAAGTGCTAAAATATCCTACTGTTTCACGATTTAACTCGTTTATGTTTATAATAAACAATTTGGCTGTAGGTAGGTATTTCTATTTATAAATTTACTCACGATTGAATGCTTCAGAGTCCTTCCGAGGTTGCATGTTTACTAGGTATTTAGTCAAAATGTAATATTAATCACCGAACGTTAGAAATAATTTTGTTTATAAGATTCATACTAAAATGAGTACTATAAATTATTAAAAATTAACTTTTTGTAATAAATTGCAGTAACATAATTTGCGATCTTGAAGTCTTCACTTGGAACTGACACATTTGACTGTAAATTAATTTGGGAACTGGCCAGTTCTTTTGTCATGATGACGACTACTTTGCAATCAGAAGATTGTCAAACTCGTCAAACTAATGACCTAAATGACTTATTTCCGATGGCTATTGAATCATTGAGTTTTCCATTAAATTCAATGCGAATTGTGTTTACTGGGCATTACAACGGATTCAATGTCGAAGTAAGGTCTGTTGAGGAGATATCTTTACTGTATAATTTAGGATATTTTGGAAAAGGATCAGCTTCACGTTCGCAACCGCAAGTTGCACAAAATATCTCGAAACCGCGTATTATGCGTAAAAGACAATTTTTGAAAAGAAATTACTGGTTTAAAAAGTTTGGTGGACTGAAAGGAACCGCAGAAGCTGATAATTTCATGAAAAATGTCGATGGACTTGTTGCCAAGATAATTAGCGACTGTGCTAAAAAAGCCCAAAAGGATATCATCGATTTGGTATCCAGTGATGATGATGATGATGAAGATGATGATGACGATGATGGAGAGGACACCAACTCTAATCATAGCTCTGAAAGGTTTCATAGTCATGACAAAGACAACATCGCTGTAATAGTTCCAAATAGTGACTCTGAGGAAGACAATTATTTTGCAAATATGAAACCAAAGTGTTGTTTGAACAAAGTTAAAATACAAGAAAAGCTCATGCTGACACTTCAGGAAGCATTTTTCCTGCTATATGGTTTGGGTTGTTTACAGATAGTAAACCTTGACAATACATTACTGAACATAGAAAAATGTTGGGATCTTTTTACGATGACAGACATAAACTTTGCTTCAAAATATGTGGTGTACCATTACTACAAATCTAAGGGCTACACTGTTAAGCCAGGAATCAAGTTTGGTGGAGATTATTGTAAGAACTATTATACTGGCTTCTATGTTCATATAACTAGTGTTCACTCCTTATTTTCATCAACAAATATGTACTTACCGATCTGGCAGCCCTAGTTATTAGCCTCTCTAACTAAACACCATTATATAAGTTGTTCACAATATTATTTGTAACTACAGCATTTTCCTTTGTAGTGTTATATAAAGAGGGTCCTGGCATAACTCACGCTGACTACATAGTTGTCATTAAGTCTGGGATTAGAAAGAATGACTGGATTGCAACACTTGGCCATGTTAGAATGGCAAATACAACAGTGAAGGTACAATTTATTGTTACACAAAATATTACTTCTTACAATGTCAATGAAAAGACCAACAGCTACAAGTACTGCATTATCAGTAGTAACTATTGCTTTTATTATGTAGATTAGAGTACATACAGTCTGATGGAAAGGGGGCAAAAATCTTTTACAGATGACATTAAACCAATCCATTATGCATAAAAAGACATGCTTTTTAAAGATTGCTTTGTTTTTTTTTTATTAGTAGAGTTCCTTTCTCTTTTGTTGCTAGTAATTCCTCCCAATTTCTTTAAATGGAATATGTTGTCTCTGACTGCCTTCAAATGTGACAAGGTAGGTATTGTAAGTCTTCCAATCAGCATCTGCTGCTTCACTTAACCTGTCGAATGCTGCATTTACAGGCCCAATTAAAATTCAGTTGTTTTGTGTAAATCCACGTTTTACTATAGTTGTTGCTATGGAGACCATAGTCACCTACATCTTTTATTTAAATTTAAAGCTCTAAATAACCAATGTTCAGACTTATTACGATAATACCTATTATACATTTTCTTTTTCAGGAAATATTGATTGTAGAAGTAATTGAAACTACAAAAAATGCAGTAAAGCTGCCTGAAGACTTGAAACTTTACACAATTCAAGAACTATTGTTAAGCAGGAATTTACCAATTACAATAAATGAAGATGATTAACTTGATTTTCAATTATATTTACACAAATCTAAGAAACAATACTTTAACAACATTTATCCACCAAGTTAAGCTATTAAGCTCTCTTGATGGGTTTTCTAATCCCCGTGCTTCTGTATTCACTTCTTTGAGCTAAATACTCTTCAGTGCACAGTTTCTTGAAGTCTTCATTTTGATACCAATCACCAAGACAATCTTTGAGAGCTGAATTCTGGTTTCTGCATTTTATAACCATAAAAAGAGACGATTCCTTGCAGCAGTTCTCGAATTCGGCTACTTCTTTGATACATTTTTCTTTTTTAGCTTTGTCTCTTATAAGTTTCGGTATCATGACATCTTTTTCTACCCTTCTCAAACTTCTGTCACCAGGATCTCCTAGAAATATTTTCAGAATTCTAACAGAATCGGTATACAAAGCTCAGACCAACAAATATGTAGAAATTGTTGGTCTGAGATACAAAGTAATAAAATTTGATTGGTTCTTGTTTTCCAACAAAACATAATTAAAAACACATTAAAAATATAGGTGTACCTAAACCATGAGGTCCTTGAGACAATTTATTTGGTAGCACTGACTTTTCAGACATTTTATCTTCACGAATTTAAATCAGGTAGATAGTATGTATTTACTGACTGAGTCAAATTATCTAAAATTCCAAAAATATCACCATTTGACCGCCTAAGCCACCTGATATTATGTTCCTTTCCTTGCACCTGATATCGTTTTTGACAGAACTTATATTTTTATCTTATCTTGTCAGTTGTGACATTAGAATCATTTTTATATGGCAACGTTTACACAATTAGGGGTGCGTTCAGTCAGGCAGGAGGCTACGTTATATCGCCCGACCTTTGACTATGGAACTATAGATTCCATTTTCAAAGCGCCCGACACGGCGTACGATGCACACACGGAACGGAGCGTACTTAGGGCGTTCTTCGTTTGTATGATCGCTCTGAGTAACTGTAATGTAACTGAACAACCAAAGTACGCTCCGTGCGTCGTCCTTGACTATGGTAATTCCATTCTCAAAGGCGTCGCCGGGCGAGATAACTGAACCCACCCCAGGGCTGCGTTCACTTATATCGCCCGGTGACCCACGGAGCGTACTTTGGTCGTTCAGTTCCTCAGAGCGATCCTATAAACGAACTGCCTTGTTGGTCTAGTGGTCGCAAGCGCGACTGCTGAGCGTGAAGTCCTGGGTTTGATTCCCGGGTCGGGCAGTGTTATCGTTTTTTTTCCTTAGGAAATTCTCAGTACCTACCAGCCCGGATTCTGGATTTGTGCCCAGTTAATGGCAATAGAGTCGCCCCCTATTAATATTTATTTATATATGCTTTATTGTACACCATAAAATACATATAGGACTTACAACATAACTGGCGAAATGTGGGTGTACCATACACCTATGCCTACCCCATCGGGGAAATATAGGCGTGATGTTATGTTGTTATGCAGCCCTGGGGTGCCTTTATTTATTTTCGTTTAGTTTTTTGTTTCTTTTGCAAAATCGCCGTTTTTTTTTTGCTAAGTAAATTTCAAGCACTTTTTTCAACAAAGTAATATAAATGACGTAAATAAAACCGGCCAAGTGTGAGTCAGACTCACGCAGTAAGGGTTCCGTACCACCCATCGACGTGATGCTCCATAGAAACTCATTAAATTTACGAGAGTTTATCAAAAGACATCAACGCACACTGCGCGAAATATGAAATTTTGCATGTCTTTCTTACGCAGGTCTACCACCACATATGTCTATGTTTGTCTTATTTTTAGTATTTGTTGCTAAACTACATAATATGCACTATAATCTGACCAAGTTTGACGCTGGTATATATTACCGTTTAGAAGATAGAGCAGGAACAAAAACGTTGAAAAAAATGCATGTTTTTTGAGGTTTCTTGTATGGGGACCCCCTTTTTTTTGTTTTTAGTATTTGTCGTGATACACCTCATAGCAAAACATATTCTGAGAAAATTTCAACCGGTTACCTATTACCGTTCAAAAGATACAGCCCTGTGACAGACAGACGGACGGACGGACGCACGGATGGATGGACGGACGGACGAACGGACAGACAGCGTAGCGAGAGTAATAGGGTCCCGTTTGGCACCCTTCGGGTACGGAACCCTAAAAAATACCTAATATTCTAGGAGATATTCAATTTTTAAGAAATCGACATGTTGCGGACGGTGATGTATAGTTTCGATGAATGATGACTGATTTTTTTCTCTGTGAATGATGATTTCAGCATTGACCTGATTTCGGTGATGAATTGATGATAAATATTTTTTTAGAAATATCTGTAAAGACGGTAAAGACGCTTGTCATAGTCAAAGATAATATAATCACTACTTTTTAGTCTTCCTGCGACCACGAACGCTGCAAAGCTTTCGAAACTTAACGTCAGGAACACCAATTTAAATCATATGCGCGATTTAATCCGGTTAAACTTTGTTTTATTATAATGTGCAGTGATCGCGAAAACTTAAGAAAAAAATAATACTGCTTTAAGGCCCGTATTCCAGAAGGATACTCAAGCGTTGATCTCCGTTTAAAACTAGTTTTAAGTTGAGCTTTGATTTTAGAACGTCCATCAAGCAGAGATTTGTTGATCACAGTTCAGCTGAGTTTAGTTTCGTTTTATATTGTCACCTGTTTCGGTATTTGGGCAGATATTTGATCTGTAATCACTCAAGCGTGGTTCAGACTACGCTTGAGTAGAGATTTCTATTATATTTCAGGTCAAATCCGTGTGTTTTGTTGTTGAATTAAAGTTTATAATTACCGTTCTGGAATAAGACCGATACTCAAGTAACGATTCTATACTTAAGTAGTGATCAGGTGATTGGAGTTTAAACTGTACTTGATGAAGCTACTGTAATACGGGCCTTAGAGATGGTGGTCGGGCCCCTGGTGATTGAAGATCAAACTATACTTGAGGAACGTTTTGTTATACGGACCTTAAGGCACATGTAGCAGCAAAGTAGCGCCCCATAAGTAAAAAAAAAATACTCGCTGAATAGGTACATCATTTATCGAAAATTCCAGTTAATAGTTTCTGATTAAACTACAGTACCTGTAATTCCGAATTTTCGATAAATGGTGTATTCAGCGAGTAATAATATTTTTACTGATGGGGCGCCACTTGGCTGTTACATTACTCATTACTGTGTATCTTGGTGTATCTCAAATAATTTTTAATAAGTTCCTTGGTGAATCTAGATAAGTTATATGAAACAATTTTTTTTTTGACAAACGAAATAGAATGAGAAATTATGACTTACTTATGGCCTATGTCCAGCAGTGGACGTTTTTCGGCTAAAATTATGATGATGATGACTACTTTAGGGTGCGCCACTGGTCAAATTTATTTCTCCAATGTGACTTTGATCAAAGAAATTGGATGATTTTCATCAAATGTTGTATGACTTGTATTTAATAAAACACTGATCATCAAATAAATTGGATTGGACAAAGTTTAACCGCTGGCATACCACCCTGAGGTCAGCTCCACACGTTGGCCCTAACGTTGGTACGAGCGTTGAATCGTAAATTATGACTAGAGTCCACACGTTGGAGATAAAGTTAGTTTAGTCCCGTCAGAGCCAATGTAAGGACGTCTGAAATAGAAGTTGCACTGGGCACTTTAACATTATTAAGAGCACAACTGTCAATTGTAATAACACAAATACACAATAGTTAAACAATGGACATCGTCTTTGAAAATATTTTTGACAGACAACTAGGTATATCATTATTATTTGATATTAAAGAAAAAGATTTTTTATAGAAATTCTATAACTATTGCGTCCATCCAGGTGGATGATATTTTCAAGACGTGGTGATCGTAGGAACAAGCTCATTCGATGCACCTTACTGCATGAGTGCTGCGGCAAGACTTTCAGTGCATTAGAATGTACTCTGTGGGCAAGACTGAGCAAACCGCTAACGTGTGGATGCATCGCCAACGTTGGCACATCATTCCTTTGTTAAAACCGAAACGCGCCGGCCAAATGCCAACGCTCGCCTCAACGTCCGGGCCAACGCCATTTTCCAGATCCACACATTGGCGAATAACATTGTTCTGTAATGTTGTTTAATGAATTTATTGGCACCAACGTGTGGAGCCGGGTAAGTGTTTTAAGTAGTGGTGGGTGGTTATGAATGATTGGCATAATCGAATTACTTTGTAATACTAATGTTAATAATCGATTATGAAATTAGTAACTAATCTATTTTCATAATCGAATGATGTTACAAACACGTTAAAAACTTTTTACAACAGGATTAGTAGTACAAATTAGTACTAAAACTTTTTACAAAAAGTAGGGAGACTCGAGTTTTTTGTACTACTTAATTGAACTACTAATCCTGTTGTAAAAAGTGGCTTATTTGGTGGAGTCATTTAACTGTAAGTTTACTTATTTAAATTTTTGTTATTGATAGATTTCTATTAAATAAACAAAACGATTTAATCAATTCAATTCAATTTCAATTCAATCAATTTGTACAGTAAACACTTACAAATAGCACTATAAGTATATACACAATGTATCTGGTGGGTATGAAATGTTTGTTTGAACTCTGATACCCAATGCACAGAGGACTGACCCAATGTAAGTTTTAACTTGTGTTATTGGTACCAGCGCTCTCATTCAATCATCATAATTATATCATTCAATGGCAATTAACCTCAACTAAATTAAATTTTCATTTGTCAAGTGTACCTGACCAACCATCGTGTTTCGCTCGTTCTGCTCTGCATTGACTCGCAATCACGATTACTATCTAACGGCCAAAATTAATATCCAATCTATCTACGGTTTGCCCTACTAGAGATAGGATTTTGACAGAAGCTCCATACAAAATATGTCAAATTTCTATCTCTAGTAGGGTAAATCGTGGATAGATTGGATATTAATCTTGGCCGTAAATTAGTAACTACTAACTGCTAATAATCGAGATATCTCGAGACATCTTCGTAATCAAATTTCATTAGTAATCTCATAATCGCCCACCGCTAGTTTTTAGAAAAAAGATTTCCCACTGGAAATAGTTTTTTCGGGAGAACGGACTAAACACAAAAAAAATAATTGTAAAAGTATTCAAAACCATTGATTTTAGGGTTCAATCAATGGTTTTGAATACTTTAAAAATAATTTTACAGACTTGTTGAACCCGAAACTCAAATTGGCAATATTGAGATTGAGGTAGATGACATTAAAATAAGCACACATTCATGACCACAGAGAAAATAATCACTACTTCATGAGGTTGCAGTTTCGACGTGGGCTGTCATTTTAGTTTCCATAAATTGAAATCAATCGTTCGTTCCTTGTTTCAAATCCCGTTCATTTTGGATTTTAGCCGGATATTTTCGGATATAGTGTAAATGACTGTAATTTCTTTGTGTTAGTACCTTGTTTTATAAGAAATAGATTTAAAACTTCTAATTAAGAATGTCGGTATCACTGAATTTTTGGTAAATTGTTGTTGATGTATCATGCTGTCTGCTTACTTGATGAATTTGCTTTTTATAGTGTAGAAGAAAGAAAGTGCAAAATGGATCGTCTTCTTCGTCTCGGAGGAGGTATGGCTGGGCTATCGCAGGCGCCGCCGCCAACAGACGCGCCAGCAGTTGATACCGCCGAACAAGTATACATCTCGTCCCTGGCATTGCTGAAGATGTTAAAACATGGTCGTGCTGGCGTACCCATGGAAGTTATGGGGCTCATGTTAGGTTAGTAACTGCTTCATAAACAAACATATAGTTTATGAAATCATGAAAAAATGCTGTATCATGTTGGCTGTTTTGTTTATTCTTACGTTAAAATTGGTGTTCTTCTTCTTCATGTTGATGATTCCCTTGTATGATGAGTTTAATTATATTATTAGGCACAGGACCGGTCGTTGTGGCGATGTTTGGGGGAGGCCTATGTCCAGCAGTGGACGTCTTTCGGCTGAAATGATGATGATGATGATGATGATGATATTATTGTGGACCAAAATGTCACGTCAAGAGCACTATCGGTAGCCTCGCATAGGCTTTAATTGTGCTGGTGGAATTGCACAGTGAGCAGGTAAGGAGGTGAGGCATCGTCTGTGGAGTGACTCAACAGTCACATTGTAACTGGTCTGTTTATCCCCATCTAAACCGACCACCATCACCGACCCATCTGGACCGACGACCTAAAGAACGTGGCTGGGGGGGACTGGATGCGGAAGGCAGAGGACCGAGCGTTGTGGCGCAACTTGGGAGAGGCCTATGTCCAGCAGTGGACTGCGATAGGCTGAGTTGATTGAACTGCCCATCTGGCTTTGAAATCAATTCAAGGATTTCCAGGATTTTAGTGGGAATTAATCTTTCCATTTAAGTTTAGTCATGAACTCTCCTTAGCCGATAAAAAATACAAGAAGTGTTACACATATACTAATTTGACAGGACTAAAATTGTTGCAGTCCCTTTCTTGTCCTATTAGTAAAAGAGAGTGATAGTTTAAAACAAGATTTGTTTGTAAACAAGAGAATCAACACCATTGCCTAACTGAAACAACTACTTTATTTTACCAACTGTTTCTAAAATTTATTTTGTGCCCTCAGACCCAAGCTTTGAATTCCGGTCTCTGAATTTAGCATAGTGATTAACTAAAAAGTTGTAATTTTCAGGAGAATTTGTTGATGACTACACTGTGCGTGTGATAGACGTATTTGCCATGCCCCAGACCGGTACTGGGGTGTCGGTAGAAGCAGTAGACCCTGTCTTCCAAGCCAAGATGTTGGACATGCTCAAGCAGACTGGCCGACCTGAGATGGTGGTTGGATGGTCAGTATTCACTATCTATGTTTATAATGTGGACTTAGTTTAGTTAAGACATTCTCATACTTATAGCTTCACATTAATTTCTCAGACATTTGTGAAACATATGAAAAAAAAAAAAAACTAGCTATAGAAAAGAAGGTAACAAAAAAGATAAGGTTTTTTATTCAACTAAGGTCGCAGGAATCTGCTGGATGCGGAAGGCGCAGGACCGGTTGTTGTAGCGATGCTTGTGGGAGGTCTATGTCAAATGATGATGATGATGATGATGATGATGATGAAGATGACATAGTCTCAAAAAGCAATATGTTGTTAATTAATGTGATGGATGGGCTTATGTCTTGAGTCTTGTCATCAATTGAGTTGATTTTAGGAGCAATTTTGATCTTCATTCTGATTCATCGTCAAATTGACTGCCTCCTTGGTCTAATGGTCGCAAACGCGAATGCTGAGGGTGGGGTCTTGGGTTTGATTCCCAGTGGGCAGTAATATTGGGTTTTTTCATTTGGAAATTCTCAGTAGCAGCCCGGAGTGTGGATTTGTGCCCAGTTAATGGTGATAGGCTTGCCCCCTATTACATGGGACTATAACATAACTGGCGAAATGTGGGTGACTATACACCTCTGCCTACCCTTTCGGAAATACAGGCGTCATATTGTTATCAAGTTGATTTCTGAATTTCAGCCAGCATGTCGTAAATCTTGCCTAAACCCCTTACAATTAATTTGAGAATTCCTATGGGTTTACATACCCTACTTTGTGAAACCCTGGCTTGGATGCAGAATTTGAGTTAATCTAAATTCTAAATACCCATATAAATGTGTTTATGTGAGAATAGAGAAAAGTTATAAGTAAAATTGTTTTTATCTGAAAGTGAAAATGATTGATTCTACACATCAGTATCAGATTTGTAATTGATTCTGTGTACAATATGTGCAATCTTAGTTAGCTGGCCTAAAGTTGTCACGAGATTGTTGCAGTAATAATTTTATGGGTGTCATTGGTGGGAATAGGCGGGGTAACATGCACAGTGTCTAACTTCAGGCTGGTCAACTAAGATTGTACGTATTGTACATATAGTTACTAAGTACCTAATTAGCCGATTGAATTGTATTTGAATTATGACTTAAACCAATAATAGACAATCTGATTTGGTTTGGTCCAGACCAACAGTTTTGGTCTTTTATCAAACCATTTCATTCATAATTTTGGAAGACTACACTAATGGATTTGGTTCAATAGAAGCCTAACAGCCATAATTAATATCCTATTCACGATTTGCCCTACTACAGACAGAAATTTGACATAAGCTCCATACATTTTATGTCAAATTTCTATCTCTAGAGATCCCTACTAGTAAGGAAAACTTGGATAAGTAGGATATTAATTTTGACCATATATTTGACATCCAGACTGAACTAAATCCAATTTTCCATTAAGACTTAGCAGGCCAAGTACACAGAATAATATTATTAATATATGATGGTATTAGCAGGCCAAGTTCACAGAAAATAATATTATTAATATATGACGGTATTTTCAGTTACTTAGACATTTTTGGTATTGGTATTGGTATAACGGGCCATTTTCCGCAACTCCACGCTCGGCGTGTTTTTTGCGTGTGGGTGGGAATAACTTGTTTACTCGAGCCACCCCAGCTCCTCGAGGAAGGCCAGCAGATGCTTGATGTTGCTGACTGTCTCTCGGAGAGTACCCGGATCTCCGAAGTACTTAGCCCTGTATGAGGCGACCTGCGGGCAGTTGAGAAGCACGTGGGCCACTGTTTCTTCTGTCTCCATGCAGGCTCTGCACAGAGGACTGTCAGTCACACCTATGACAAAGAGGTGTTTGTTAAATGAACCGTGTCCGGTGTAGGCGGCTGTCACCGTACGTAGGTGTTGTTTTGACAGCCGGAGGAGCTGTTTGGTGATCTTACCGTCGATGACGGGGAGTGCTTCCTTAGCCTGTCTGCATACCTCGTGGTTTATCCAGGAGTAGTTGTGTTTGTCTCTAGTGCGTTTCCTTACCAGAGTACGTAAATGACCGAAAGGGAGAGGTATTATGGGTTCAGGTCCTACCGCGTCTGTACTCGATCCCCTCCTAGCGAGTTCATCCGCTGCGTCATTGCCTCTAGAACCACTATGACCTTTAATCCATTGTAAGGTTATATTGTTGGAGCTGCCTACCTGATTTAATTTCTGGTGGCATTCGTAGATGAGCCCAGAGTTGACAGTACAACTGTTGAGAGCCAGTAGAACCGCCATGCTGTCGGAGAGTATTCTAATAGAGTGATCTTTTACCTCCCGTGCCATGACTGCTGCAGTTGCCAGTAAGATGCCCATACACTCAGCTTGAAATACCGTGTTGTAGACACCCAGTGGCGTAGAGATGAATATGTTTAGGTCTTCTGAAAAGACCCCACATCCTGTACCTGATTCCGTTTTGGATCCATCTGTAAAGATCCTAAGTTCTCTGGGATTCAAACCCTCGCACAGATGGTCCTCATACAGTTGGATCTTGTATTTTTTGTCAAAAATGAACTCCTTCGGTATGCGGTCGTTAATTGCTCGCATAAATGGTAATTCCTCAGAGAGTTCATCGAGTATAAGAGTGTGGTGTGTTTTGCAGTTTCTCCAGAGACCCAGCGATTTAAGCCGCACCGCCGCCACTGCAGCCTCTTGTTGGACAAATAGGTGCAGTGGAGGAAGGCCTAGTAAGGCTTCCAGCGCTGCCGTTGGAGTTGTTTTCATGCAGCCCGTGGTGGCCACACAGGCGAGTCTCTGTAGCCGTTGCAGTTTGTTTGCGGCTGTAACTAATTTAGTTCGCGGCCACCAAACCACTGCACCATATGTTATCATGGGTCGGATCACTGTTTTGTACAGCCATAAGATTACTTTAGGTGACAGTCCCCACCGTTTGCCTATCATTCTCCTACACTGCCAAAACGTGATACTGGCCCTGTTTAGTTTGTTTTCGATGTGACTACTCCATGTCAGCTTGCTATCAAGTATGACGCCAAGGTATTTAACCTCGGCGGACAGCTGGAGTTCTGTATTGAACAAACTAGGAAGGCTATATGATCCTAGTGCTCGTTTGTGCGTGAACATGATAAGTTCGGTTTTGGTGGGGTTTACCGATAGTTCATATTCTCTGCACCATCGTTCTACGATACGTAGTGCTTGTTGGGTAAGATTGCAGACAGTACTCGTGACCTTTCCTGGAACAAGGATTGTAAGGTCATCTGCATATCCCACCGTGTAAAAGTCTCTCGCGTTTAGTTTTGTGATGAGGTCGTTGATGACCAGGTTGCATAACAGGGGGGATAGTACTCCTCCCTGTGGGCAGCCTTTAGCTATTATGGCTGCCTTGACTTCACCTTCTAAGCGTACTACTCTTTTGCTGAGCATGTTGGTGATCCAGTCTGAAAGCAATGATTCCACTCCATGTCTGGAGAGCGCATTACTTATGCTGGAGAAATTTGTTTTGTCGAAAGCACCTTCGATGTCAATGAAGGTACCCATACAAATGCTTTTATGTTGAAAGGCTTCTTCTATCTGGCTAACAACCAAATGAAGGGCCGATTCTGTAGATTTGCCGGAACTAGGCATGTTGATTCGCATGTAGTGGTATGTGTTTTAGGGCGCCGTCCCTCAGCTCCCTTTCGCATAGCCGTTCCAGCGCCTTTAACATAAAGGAGGTTAGGCTAATGGGTCTGAAGGATTTTGCGTTTGAGTAATCACTCTTGCCTGGTTTAGGAATGAAAATGACTTTCACTTCCCTCCATCCCTTCGGAACGTATCTAAAGGCCAGGCACGCTCTCATGATGGCGGCTAGTCTTTTGATGACCACTACACCACCCCATTGCAATAATGCAGGAAAGATGTCATCTGGACCAGCCGCTTTAAAGGGATGGAAGCTTTTGATGGCCCAATGGAGTTTTTCCATTTTGCCAATCGTGTGTAGATGGGTTGTTTGGGACATCACGCCAGTTTATTACCTGAGTAAAGACGCATCCAGGGAAGTGAGTTTCAAGAAGGACGCGTCTGGTTTCTTCCGCTGATGTTGTAAACGTGTTGTCCGGCTTGCGAAGAGTTCCCGGCCCCACATCTTTCTGCTGAGCCAGTATCTTCCTTACCCGATTTGCATGCTGGCAGGACTCGATGTTGCCACAGAATTTTCGCCATCCCATGGTACTGTAGAGCCTGATGCATTTTTTGTAGCTGGATTTAGCAGCCCGGTAGTTATCCCAGTCCTCATCTGAGCTGGTGTTCATTGCCCTGTTAAGAGCCCTCCTCACCTTCTTACGCTTACGTTCGAGCTCCGGGCCCCACCAAGGTTGCTTCCCCGGTGTCGCAGGTGGAATTGTCTGCGGACACGCGTTATGGTAGCTCTCCAACATTGATTGTGTGAGGTCGCTTACGTGCTTGTCTATTTGTATTGTGTCCACACAGGTCAATGGACCGTCAATTGACGCAAGCTTGGCGCCAAGAACTTTGGAGTACTTGGTTTTGTCCGTTTTGCGCGGGTTCCGCCTCGGTGGTGTTTCACGAGTGTGGGCTAAGAGGTTGAAGCGGATCCACCTATGGTCTGAGCATGAGGCCTCCTTCGAGACGTGCCATCCCGTTATTAGACTGACTGCTCCTTCCGATGCGAGGGTCAAGTCTATAATTGTTTGACTTCGTCTAGTGACGAAGGTGGGTTCAGAACCTGTGTTTAGGAGAGATAGGTTAGTTGTAAAAAGATATTCAACCAAATTCTTACCCCTGTCATTTGGCGTATCCATTCCCCATAATGGGTGGTGAGCATTGGAGTCAGTCCCAACGATTATCTCATACCCGGACCTCTCGCAGTAATTGACCAGTCGGGTGAGATCAAACGGGGGCGGCTCCTCTGACTCTGGCATGTAGACCGAGGCGAGGACTATCGCGATGTCCATGGCATCTCGCTGTATGTGCAGCCTTATTGCAGAAATATCCCTGGTACAGAATTCTGTTAAGGGTTGTGCTCTAATGTTTTTTGATATGTATATGCATGACCTAGGGTGGCCATGATCTGCAGCAAGGAAGAGCTTACCTCCTAAGTTAGAAAGTCCTCTGATGAGGCCGGCTCTGATCCACGGCTCTTGGATCAGTACCATGGCAGTTTGCTGGACCTCCAACCACTTACGCAGCTGAGCCGTCGCTGTTTGACTGTGGTGGAGGTTGGCTTGAAGGAGGTTAAACTGCAACGAAGGGGACGCCATCGCTGGGCGTATCCTCCTCGCCACTCTCAAGTGTGAGCCCCGCAAATAGGCCTCCAGATTCGGCCACTTCTGAACCCGGTGACAGTAGGTCGTCCAGGTCTTCACCCGACGACAGGGCTGGGTCAGAATCTGGGAAGGCAGGAGCGGCTATCCCTTTGTCGGAAGTTGCCGCGTCGCTGACCGTTGGGGCGTTGGTAGGGGCAGTTGCCCCTGTACGTGACAGTGTGGCTGTGGTGTGATCCCAGCCCTGAGGGACGTCGATAAACTTGCCGTTCCGACCCCGAAACTTCACGTACACCTTTCCCAAACCAAAGGAGAGACGGCGTCCGTTCTTCATCAGGGTCGGAATTTGGTCCTCAGGGACTCCGACCACCACAAACCACCCGCCAGGTTGTTTCTCTGCGTTCTGTAGTGTCCACTTCTTGATCTCCAGCCAACGATTCTGGTAGGCTAAAGCGCGCCCTATGTCACGCGAGTCCACCAGAACCCCCTGCTCATCTGGGATCAGGATGCCACAGCGGGCACGTTGCGGGATCTCTGACTGGCTCCTGACCGTTAGCGAGATGCCGGAGGGGAGAGCCACGTCGGTGACTGCACCCTTCAGCCAAGAGAGCGTGTGTTCTATGGAACACCAAAGTTTTAGGACCCCTTCCGCATACATCGGCTTCCCGTTGAAATCGGGTCCGTTTTGATCCTCTGGTGAGGACCAGGACTCGCTGATGATCCGTTTCTGGATCTCCGCGAGTACCCTGTCTGCTATGTCCTTCGTCACATGCCCCGAACGCGCGCAGGTGACTGTGACACATAGGGGTGACTTGACGGCCTGGGCATATGACACGTTTCCAGTCCGATTGGAATCCTCGAGCCGCGGCCGCTTATGCTCCCCTCGAGGCGATGTTGACTCGTCGAGAGCCCGCTTGGCCTTGGCTCGGGCATTCCGACCGGGTCGGTTGGCAGACTTGTTGCGTTTGGTCAAGCCTTTCTCCTGAGCACCAGCCGGCAGTGCGTCAGATTTCGGGCGGTTTGCACCGTCCGTCTGCGCACGCCCACCTGCACTGGAGTAGGGCTGGTTGCTGGCTGGTTTATCCGGCGCTGCAACACTGACCTGGATGGGTGAGGAGGAGACGGTCGCGCTTGCTTGCAAGGTGCAAGCTGCAGCTGCTGGCTTGCCCCGCCTCCTGCGCTTTTTGTTCGCTTTCTCAACACCGCCGGCAGGGGGAGCGTCACTAGGTGGTTTAGTAGCGGGGTTCGGGCGATTGCCCTTACCCTTTTTGTGGCTCATGACCTGCCAGGCTGCGGAGAAAGCGTCGTTTATACGTCTGACCTCCGAAGAGGTCGACGCCATCGGGGTGGAAGGATGAGCACCGGTTTTACCCAGCACCTGCGTCCCGCCAAGTTTGGCACTGCCATCGGTTTTCACCGCGGCTGTACCCTTACCATAAACGTCCGTGAGTGGTTTTACGCCAGCAGACAAGGCTGCAGAGCCACCATTTCGGACCGAGTGTTGTTTGGAGGCGTCATCGGTTTTCACCGACTTCGCCCCAGTGACGGTAATAGTTGGCCTGTTATCCATTCTATTAGTAGTTATTAAATTCATCCTTCCGGCTTCCCACCCTCCACGGAGCCCGCACACATTGGGAACGTCCGAGAAATACAAACAGTTTCTCGGACGTTAGGACTACCGGAACAGATATAGAAGCAAGAGGCTGGCTTATAGCGCGACATCGGGCGTTCGATCGGGTTGGCGTCTGGGGCAAATCAGGCCTGCTCCAAACGACTAATCAACCCTCACTTACACCGTCAGCATGGCCTTTGCCCACCACATCAGCCATCTAAGACAGCTTCTGTGGACCCCCCACTTCTCGCCTGTGGCCCTCTGACGGGACACGTGGCCATTTCCCTACCTGTGGCTAGCAGGTAGGGCTGCCGTGTTGCTTGAAATCGGGACCAAAGGGGGCGTGTTGCCTCACGGACGCATTACCGCAAGCGCCGATTAGCTCAACCCCCCAGGACTCCGTCATCCCCGCATACGGCGCTCACTGCGCAGGTCCTAGCACAGGTGACCTGTTACTCCTACCCGTGACTTTTCACTACGGGCCCGTAGCCACCCAGTCACAAGGGGCTACAGTTCGGAGTGGAGTTAGGAGTGGATTTGGGAGTAAAGAGGGGGGAAAACGGGAGATAGGCGTGGAGTATGACAAAAGGGAGGAATGGTTTTAGTGGGGGAAAGCACCGGTGTTAGGAAATTAGGAAAGAAGGATTCGCTGGGAGAGGGAGTGGTGTGATGAGGTGTGGTGCTAATGGCGGTGAGAGGAAATTAGATAGGAGAATAGGGAAAGGAATTGGATACAGCTCTTAGCATAGACTAGGGAGAGGGCCGAAGCCAAGTCACTAGTCTAAGGTCCCGGGTGAGACGCCGTTGTTGCAAGTTGGCTCCCCCAACGGTCCCCAGATTACGGCGAGGCCCAAATTGGTCCCACAACATTCCCCCGGACCGCAATGGAAGCCAACAGGCAACACACACTTGGAGGCGGCTGGGGAGAACGCACCCAATATACTTAGACATTAATACAATTATGATGTACTGCTGTATGTCGCTAAATGGTAGGTTCCAGTTCTAATTTTTTATTAATTTTTCAGGTATCACTCTCATCCTGGATTTGGCTGTTGGTTATCAGGTGTTGACATCAACACTCAGCAGTCCTTTGAAGCTCTATCAGAGAGAGCAGTTGCTGTTGTGGTTGACCCCATACAATCAGTGAAGGGAAAGGTAGTGATTGATGCATTCCGTCTCATCAACCCCAACATGATGGTGCTCGGGCAGGAACCAAGGCAAACCACATCAAATTTGGGCCACCTTCAGAAGCCATCTGTACAGGCCCTCATCCATGGACTCAACCGTCACTATTACTCCATCAGTATAAACTACAGGAAGAATGAATTGGAACAGAAAATGCTGCTGAACCTTCACAAAAAGTCCTGGATGGATGGGCTCACTTTATCAGACTACAAAGAACACTGTTCAATTAATGAGACAACAGTAACAGATATGTTGGATTTAGCTAAAAATTACAATAAGGCATTGGAAGATGAGGAGAAAATGACCCCAGAACAGCTAGCCATTAAGAATGTAGGCAAACAGGATCCCAAGAGGCATTTAGAAGAGAAAGTTGATGTCCTGATGTCCAACAACATAGTGCAGGGTCTAGGAGCGATGCTCGACACCATGGTGTTCAAATGATCCTTGTGTGACACTTTTGTACTATTACATGTTAAGGCTATAGCAAACTGGTAATAAATGAATCCAGTCTCACAGTTTTATCTCTATTGATTGTATGATACTTTTACTTAATGTACTAAACAAAAATAAAACAGTTTTTCATAAATATTTATTAATTTAATAGAAGAGTTGCTGAGGAGCTATTTGGTCGCGAATTTTGTTAAGTCTTCTCTGAACCGTCGGATAGTCATTTAGATTTGCGAAATCAATATCATACATCGGTTTTAGGTGTTTCTGTGAGTTTACGATGTTCCGAATAATTCCACGTAGTTTGATGAAGGCTTCTTCAGGATCATCCATGGTAACCTACCATTGAAAAAATTGCAGTTATGTTACAAGACAGCTACAGATAGAGAGAAGTGGAAGAAGAATAGGCATGCCTTTGCCCTGCAGTGGGACCGTATAGGCTCCAAATAAGAATATTAATATGTTACTATAAGGTATAGAGAAAAGTCGTCAAAGGCGTCGTGGCTCGATTTTGGAGAAAACAAAAACTGCATTTTAAAGGCTCGCTCGCGGGCCGCGCCGCAAAGCATCGCATTGCAAAAATCCTCCAAAAAGATTGAGTTCGGTTCCCGACCGAACCAGCTGCTTTTTCAAAAATCTAAAAAAGGCAGTTTGTGTTTTCTGCAAAATCGTGCTCACGACTCCTTTGACGACTTTTATCTATACCTTATAGTTTCGGATTTGGCCCTCCAGCACTATTTTAAAAACTCACCTGTATAATGAAAATAAAATAAAATTGAGGAGCATTAACTTACAGAGTCCCAGAATAATCCAGGGTATCTACGATGTATACTCTCATAGGTATCTCTTAAGTCTGATGGAGGGGCGTCTGTTAACAATACCTGAAAGAACATTAACACAATATTAAACATCTTTAATGATCTTTACAATGTCTCATCGCAATCCACAAACCAGAAAGCCTCAAGACGCCGCATAACAAAGATTTGCATGAGAACTCAGTCGTAAAATGTTGGCGGGGACCGGGGGGCGGACGGCGTGTAATGATTGGTCGGCTCAAAAGTTCGGTGGTTTGATTGGTGCCGCTCGCTGACGGAGCGACGTTTCGAATGGCGGCGGGGTATATGATATGCAGTGGTACTGCATATGCGTGGTGACCATATCCAGCTAATTGGCGTTTAGAGGATTACTTGTTTGTGTCGCAATCGCACATGAAGATAAAATAAACCTATTTTCCGCGGGTTTTTTAAATATTGAACATAGGTTTGCGAATTTCTAGATTTTATTTTTAATAATAAGACATTTTACATTTACAGATTATTAAATGAACTCTCTTGCCTGTAAGCACTAACTAATACAAATGCGAAGAAGTACCATCATATATTTTATGGCTTCTGTTGATAAATATCGATGGGGAACACGGCCAAAATTAAAATCCAATCTATCCACGATTTACCCTACTAGAGATAGCAATTTGACATATTCTGTATGGAGCTCATGTCAAATTCCCATCTCCAATATGGCAAATCGTGGATAGATTGGATATTAGTTTTGGCCGATAGAGGATCAAATCTTTAGTTTTTAGCTCCACATGATTATGTTACAGTCAAGCTTTCGACTTTAGTTTAATTCGCACACTAGTATTTCTAGGTACAACCTTACGTTAGATACATACAGTACGACGCACCAATCTTTGTGTCTCTGAAAACGCGGAATATGTCTGCGTAGTAGGAAAAAACAGAGCGCCGCGGGTGTGAGGTGTCATTCGGGGTACGAGGACGCGCAGCGCAGACTTCACAGCCGCCATAAAGATTGGCCAGTGCTGTAGCAGCCTTAAAACATTGTTGGCCTAGCGCAGACAACAGATTTCTGATCGGTCTGTCGGTTACCGATTGAATAATACTGTATCCCGCGACCCGGACAAAAAATTCTGTAAGTCAGGTCATGGACGTCGCCAGGAAACCCAAGACGATTGTTTTAATGAAGATTTTATTTTCTTATAATAAACGATTAAAACAACAAATTGTATTTATTTAATCTACAATTCATATCCTCTGTATATCATCTTGCTCCCCCCCCAGGCCCATTGGCTAGAGACGCCCTTGAGTCGTATACATAAAGACCCCGTAACACTACTGTAAGACGTTAGTCTATGGTGAGACGCAAAGGGCGTCGCCAGCGAATTACCAGGTGGGTAAGGGGGGGGAGGGGCAAGATGATAGATGGAGGATAATATGAATTGTAGGTAAAACAAATGCAATTTGTAAAGTTTTAAGCGTTTTTCATCATCATCATTCATCATTTCAGCCGAAAGACGTCCACTGCTGGACACAGGCGGAGGCGGCGTGGCCTGGGGGAGTCCAAAGAGGGGAATTGCCATAATCGTCACGCTTGGAAGGCGGGTTGGCGATCGCAGTTGGTTAAATACCCAGAGAACGCTGCTGCCCATTCTCTGGTGAATCCCTTACGGCCAAAATTAATATCCGATCTATCCACGATTTATAGAAATTTGACATATTTTGTATGGAGCTTATGTCAAATTCCTATCACTAGTAGGGCAAATCGGGGATAGATTGTATATTAATTTTGGCCGTAAGTCGCCTTTTACGACACCCATAAGAAGAGATAGGTATTCGGATATTTAATCGTTTATTACAAGAAAAAGCAGTCGGGTAATAAGAACTTAATTAAAACAACATAACATTGGGTTTATTGTAAATTTTGAGACGAACGAATCCACGGGTAGTGGGCGAGTGGACCGCACTACAGACAGTAATTGTCTTGGTCGAGTAGTACCTATGTTCTGTTTTCTTTCACCGACAGATTACAGTCTATGATCTGCACGCCGACTCTGGATTTACCGTATTATCAATTTGCCGCATAATTGTATCATCTTCAAATCGCGATTGACGGTGCCTGTGTGTCGTAGTGTCAGCTGTAAACAGTCAAAACAAATACTATGAATTACGATTTCACAAATGGATATACCTAAATACTTATTATAATTAGTAATTACATAGATGATACTAAATACAAGGGCGGTGTATATGGGTCGGTAGGCGGTCGTTGTGGCGATGCTTGGGGGAGGCCTTTCGGCTGAAATGATGATGATAGAGGTACAGGAATTTTCTTTAAAAAAACGGGTGCCGGTGAAATTATCATGTCTCAGTTTAGCGAACCGACTTGCAGTACCATTTACGGCCAAAATTAATATCCAATTTATCCACGATTTACTCTACTAGAGATAGACATTTGACATATTTTGTATTGAATTTATGTCAAATTCCTATCTCTAGTAAGGCAAATCATGGATAGATTGGATATTAATTTTGGCCGTTAGGCAACAGCCTAGGTGGTATCGCAGTTTATATGGGCAAAGGTAACAGCTTAATATCAGGTGGGCCTTTAATTCGTTTCGCCATCCTATAATAAAAAACCGGCCAAGAGCATGTCGGGCCATGCTCAGTATTATAGGGTTCCTTAAGTAGGTCTAATTACATATTAAAAACGAATCAAATCGAATATTAATCATTGCTATTTTAGTTTTCTCAAATTTAGCGCTAGGTGGCGCTGTTACTTTGTGTTATCAATATAACACAAAGTTTGTTTTTGTGATTTTTTTAAATAGAAAATAACTAAAGGAGCATTATTTGCTATGATCATTTTTATCTAAGGTCAATGACCTATGAACTAGGACGTCTTAAGTATTTTTCAGTTTTCTCACTATAACTCAAAAAATTATAATTACATTATACTCGAAATAATTTTAAAAGAGAGTTTTTATAAAAGTCTATCAACGTGGAAGATTACAAGTTTCTACGTTGCATAGTTTGGAAATGGCAGGGGGGGGGACACATTGTAAGCCACTTTGGTGGGCTATATTTCGCAGATGGTATACCTGATAAAAAAGTGATGTATGAAACATTACCTTCATTTTAATAGACCTATTCAATGATACCCCACAAGAGGGGGTGCAGCGAAAAAAAAATTTGCATCCCCATTTCACATGTATGGGCGCCACCCCTAAAATACGTTATCAAGATTTTTTTATTCTTTTAAAATTGAGATCTATATCTAAACCATTTTTTAACAAAATTTCATTTACTTATGTTTATAACTGTAGAAGTTATTAAGCTGTAAAGGATTAGGACAGACGGACAGACGGACAGACGGATAGACGGACAGACGGACAGACGGACAGACGGACAGACGGACAGACGGACGGACATGACGAAACTATAAGGGTTCCTTGTAGGACTACGGAACCCTAAAAAAACAGATCGGCACGCAATTTTCTCAACAGCTATAAAAACCCTTTCATAAATTTACCTTTGTATAGTAGGAGTCCTTTGTATAGTTGGCCTATGAGATATGCCCTTCGAATCCACTCTTGACGGTATACAGTATGTAAAAAAAACCCTGTTGTTCCTCTGAGCTACGTTATCAGAATCGATATTCATACGTAAGGACAACTCATTTGGTAAAACTCTTCAATAACAATAATCAAATTAAATATTTAATCATTATTAAAAGTGATTAATAGACTTTCAATTTACAATTAATAATGTTTTAATATTTAATTTGATTATTTTTATTGATATAATCACTGAGTGAGTGAGTTTTGAGTTATAACTATTTTTATTATTTTTATTGAAGAGTTTTTCCAAATGAGTAGTGTAGTTTTTTATAACATAGGGGGGCAAACGAGCAAGTGGGTCATCTGATGGTAAGCAATCTCCGCCGCCCATGGACATCCGCAATCACCGATGCATTGCCGACCTTTTAAAAAGACGAACGTATGTGTACCTATGCTCGTTTCTTGAAGGCTCCCATGTCGAATTGTTTCGGGAAAAAACGAACTTATGAACATCGATTCTGATAACGTAGCTCACAGAAACAACAGGGTTTTTATTACATACCGTATACATGCTGAAATTTGAGTCGCTTAAATCCCGAAAAGGGGTCATTGTACTCATCATTATGAACAACTTTTACTATGGGACAGCGACGACACAGCCCCTAGACGCCACATAACAGGCGACCGATTTCTATCACACATAAGGGAAAAATCCTGTATGTAAGCCGCCACTCAAACAATTTGAATCAGTTACGACCACTTCTGTGAGCCGTTGACACTTCCGTGTTAGTGAACACAAAATTTACAAATAAATGTTATAATGACTTCTTGCACAGTACGATTGTGTTGTAAAAACAGCAAGTCTTTGAGTATCCAGAAAGACGGCATAACATTTCATCGTTAAGTTAATAATGTCATTATCCAATTAGATTTTTCAACTGATTTAATATTTAATGAGAGTTCATCTTATACTGGTTAATTCGTAACGGACACCAAAGGTGCAGACATGTCTTTCACAAAACATCTCTTTCTTACGCAAGCACTTAATATACTATCTCTTTCCCTCTATTTAATTGTCAATGTAACTAGTGATGTACTAAATCTGTTATCGATGAAACAAAGTTCTCCATACTATCAACGAAATTGAAAAATATAGGTAGTAGAATATTTTGCAATCTACAAAAAAAATAACTGCGATTTCAAACATTCAATCTTTATATACCTATAACAGCCAGGGAGTCTACTCCCGTTCAACGATAAACGAACTTTTGTTCCGACCGATACGTACACGATAAATGATATATGTACCTTTTTTAGGGTTCCATAGTTCCTACAAGGAACCCTTACAGTTTCGTCATGTCCGTCCGTCTGTCCGTCTATCCATCTGTCTGTCTGTCCTAGTCCTTTACAGCTTAATAACTTCTACAGTTATGAATATAAGTACATGTAATTTTGTTAAAAGATAGTTTAAATATAGATCTCAATTTTAAAAGAATAAAAAATGCGTGATTATGTATTTTAGGGGTGGCGCCCATACATGGGAAATGGGGATGAAAATGTTTTTTTCGCTCCACCCCCTCGTGTGTGGTATCATTGAATAGGTCTACTAAAATGAAGGTAATGTTTCATACAGCACTTTTTTATCAGGTGTACTATCTGCGAAATATAGCCAGTTAAAGTGGCTTGCAATGTGTCCCCCCCCCTGCCATCTCTAAAGTATGTAACGTAGATACTTATAATTCTCCACGTTGATAGACCTTTGTAAAAACTCTCTTTTAAAATTATTTTGAGTATAATGTGATTATAAATTTTTGAGTTATAGAGAGAAAACTGAAAAATACTTAAGACGTCCTAGTTCAAAGATCATTGACCTTAGAGAAAAATGATCTTAGCAAAGAATGCTCCTTTAGTTAGTTCCTTTAGTTAGTTCTTTAGTTAGTTAGTGTTCCTTCGTGACACACATTCGAGGCTCTTAAGGTCATCAGAAAACCTCACGTTGGCGATACCATCGCATTCCACAAATTTCTTTGGTAATTCTTTTACAGTTCAGGCTGCTCGCCTGTGGAATGCTTTGCCAGTACAAGTGAGGCGTGCTCAATCTTTGCCTATATTTAAAAAACTGGTAAATGATCGCTACCTATCATCACTGTAATTTTCGGCAGGTAAATTATGTAATATTTAGACATATTGTATTGTATTTATTATGTTTATTGAATCTTATATTTATGTCGACGTCTGTGGTCTGGTGGTTCGAGTGTCGGACTGCTGATCACGAGGTCGTGGGTTCGATTCCCACAGGACACAAATATTTGTGTGATGAACATGAGTGTTTGTGTTGGTCTGGTTGTTTCTTATGTATTATAAGTATGTATTTACAAAAAAAAAAAAGTATATAAGTATTATATCCATTGTCTAGTTCCCATAGTACAAGCTCTGCTTAGTTTGGGACTAGATGGTGCTGTGTAAAAATGTCCCAAAAAAAAAAAAAAAAAAATTATTTATTTATTATTTATATTTATGTAGTTTTGTTATAGATATATGTATAGTATTTATGTTATGTAGTATATGTATTCTATTATGTTGTTACACTGCGTACTACCCCTCTCTTTACTTGCCCATATTGTCCATCCTAAGGTTGTCTGGAAGAAATCGCCTTGAGCGATAATACCGCCCATTGTACATGTGTTCTATATAAGTCATTTAGGTTGCTATCTTCTTTTGTGTACAATAGTATTTGTATTGTATTGTATTGTTGAAAAAAAATGACTTTCCTTCGTACGTACGTATTTTTAAATTTATTACGCATTACTAATTACTACATATTTAACTGTGGAAAACATTGAAAATTTAAAATTAACTAATAAAATTACAGTAAAAACTACAGCAAAAGATCCTTCTTTTGTTGTACAAACAAAATTATAGATCTCAAACGATTTTAAACCTAATTGACTACTAAGTTAAGTTAGAAATCGTAAAAATAAAGAAAGTCACTAGCTAGCTACCAATAGCCAATAGCTATTTTACTTGGTCAGCTCACGGCAGCGCGGCGGCTGCCCGCTACACCGTAAACTTGTTGGTTATTCGAAGCAGTAGGCAATAGCTAGCTATCGTGTTGACAGATATCGTAGCCATTGATCGAAGTAGCCATGACTATTTGTTGAATAGCCGCTATTTAGCTAGTTATTAGAGTAGCTACCCACTTCTAAGCCTTACTCCTGACCCCGCCTGGATCGAGTGCTGTATCAATCGAATTTGAATTCGAGTTAGTGTCAAATCGTACTGCTTTTTTCTAGGAATTGAAATTAGCTCGATTTGGTTCAGAGCTTGAACCAGTCCGTGGGAGTAAGGCCCACGATGTTAATTTACAACTGTTGGAGATGATGCTGGCCATATCGTGCTGGCGGCACATGCGGTGACATGTTCCGTGTATTTTGTTTGTAATGTAAAAACTGTACGTCAATACTGACGCATATCTTGTATCGTGTTACAATATATTAATATACGTAGTATCCACACATTCCACTTTTATTTTAACAACAACTTCCACACGGACAGGGTCACAAGCACAGCTAGGAATGAATAATTTAGTAAAATAACAACTTTTGTGTCACATTCGATTTTATTTAAGATTTGCACGGATGTGTAATATTGCTCCATGAAGCTACTTGGTCTTTTACTTCTTCCGAAGGCCTCTTTGCGAAAAACTTCCTCAATTAAAATGAATCGCACTATTACATCCCTGAAAATGTTTGGTTTTGTTAAAATCTATTAAATATCACAATAATACTGTCAAACGCGGTTTGACACGTAAACACTGAAAAAATTACTCAGTACTATCAGAATTTCGCTTTCAATTACTACTAAAATAAAATAATAAAAAAGATTTCAATACCCAAAAGAGACCTCTTGAGCAGTCGCATAGTTTGAGGTTACATTGACGACAATTGTACAGTTTACTGTCTAATTCAACATTGTTTATATAAAAACAATCAGAAATATATCAAATAGGTTAGGTAAGGTTAGAACTGTGAGCGAGCGAAGTGAGTGGTGCCGCGGTAGCTGCCAGCGAGTACTAGAACCAAATTACAGTTATTAGTTGTTATATTCATTAGTCACAAAATTTGTTTTATTTGATTATATCGAATGGTATTTATAATGGTTTTATTATAAAAGCTCAAAGTTACAAATGCACTATTCGAAGGCTATACATATATAAAATTACTTTATTTAAAAAATGATTAGTGGTGATTAGTTTTTTATTTTTTGTCCTTTAAATTTACGTTATTTTTGAGTAGGTTCTTTTCTTTTGAATAACGTTTTATTTACGTGCTAATTAGCTGTTATAGTTTGCAATAATATTTGTTTTTGTTCCATGCTGTGTTCACTTTTAAATGTTAAGTAGGTACAATAATATTTATACCTAGACGTAGTACCTAGTATGTTAATGTAACATTTTGTGTAATATTGCTGGGTAAAATAAATAATATAACACTACTACTAAATTAATTATTTTATTATTTAATATTTATTTACTATATAAACGGATAATTACCTCTTTTAAAATATCCGCTTTACAAAATAATAACTCCATATTCAACACCAAATAAATACATAAAGATATTTTTAAAGATATAATTATCTTAATTCTGAAAGTACAGAGCACCCATCTTACTTTCAAAATTAAGATAATTTTGAAAGACTCCCTCCCTACATGTAATACTTACTATAATTATTAGTATATTAATTACTTTATTATTAAATAATATTAAAAGAAATAAGAAGCTAAAATCCTTATAATTAATACTACGTATTACATAAAAATAATATCGATAAAATAATATTTTATCGATATTATATCGTGTTGAATCTAAATCTGTCTCGTCTCTAACCCTACAAAGTTTGAAGTTTCTATGACATAATGACATTGTCAGGGCCAACCGGATAGCAGTACCCCGCTTCCTCATACCTCAGCTAATGGCAGAATTGTTTGTACGCATTAAATTCAACAATATCCGTCTAGGGGCTGTGTTGTCGCTGCTATGGGACCATCCTTGAAATCGCGAAAAAATAATCAGTTGGTCCCTACATTTGTGTTCATTTAAATCAATAAAATGTAGGGACCACCTGATTTTTTTTTCGCGATATCAGTGTTGGTCCCATGGTAAAAGTTGTTTATAATGATGAGTACAATGACCCCTTTTCGGGAAATAAGCGATTCAAATTTCAGCGTGTATGTCGATTACTGAATGGCACATATCTATATGGTCTGATAGATATGGTTGGCGGCTATGAACGTTTCGTTGCGTGACTTCGACTATTGCAGGAAACTTTGTTCTCGGCAAAGTACTGGCAATCTGTACTGTTAGCGCCTTGAGATTTTCCACATGAATCAAAGGTCAAAAACGCTAACCGCTGGTCAGACAGGTTGGTGTTACCATTATTTTTTTATGGTTACCTAGGTATTATAATAATACAACTTTACACGACTCATGAAAGGTGTCGCTAGCTTGCAAATATCCAGCTTCAGTGAGGAAGGCGAGCCACAGATCGGAATCTTCGATGGAGACGTGTGAGCCGTGTCGCGCCTTTCCCCCAGTTGTTGGCCATGGCATTCGCGTGCTGATAGTCCGGATCGCCTTGTCTGTATCTTTTCCTGTGGAAAGTAGATATTTCGTTAGCTTGTAAAATGAGGTAGTAGGTAGTGTTTATTATTCTCAAAAGCATCCTGAGTGCTAATTCTGAAGAAAAAAGTTGTAAGGACGTAGCGACTGATGGTGTAAACCACTCACTCTTAATATTTTTGCCTACCTCAGATAGTTGAATTCATAGTTTTTACAGTTCTGTACCAAAAACGTAAAAAAGGAACCCTAATGGTGCGACTTCGTACGTCCGTCTATCTGTCATGTTCAGCAACTAAATGCTATCGATTTGAAATATGGAATGGTTTTTAATAAGTATTGCATTTCCGACCTTATTGCAAAGGAAAAAAAAAACTTTGCAAAAGGCCAAATGGGGCATCGAAATTTCAAAGTGGGGGCTGCTAGTTCAAATGGGGTATCATATAAAAGGGCTTACACAACACAAGTCACTAAAAAGTCAATGGAGAGGAGGGCTGTGCTCAGAGTGTCCCTGCGTGATCGAATCAGAAATGAGGAGATTTGCAGGAGAACGAAAGTAACATAGCCCGAAGAATTGTCAAACTTAATTGGCAGTGGGCGGGGCACATTGCTCACAGAACGGATGGCCGATGGGGCAGTAAAGTTCTGGAGTGGCGACCGCGTAGTGGAAGGCGCAGCGTGGGTAGGCCCCCCACAAGATGGACTGACGACCTGGTGAAAGTCGCGGGAATCCGCTGGATGCGGAAAGCGCAGGATCGGTCGTTGTGGCGATGCTTGGGGGAGGCCTATGTCCAGTGGATGTCTTTCGGCTGAAATGATGATGATGATAAAAGGGCTTCATTTGTACATTCCTAAACAGGTTTTTTTTATGCCGCTTAGTTTTCGAGTTATGATGAATAATGTCAAAAAATACCGTCGCGCCCCGTAAAGTTAAAAATCTGAAATAATTACAGTTGATAAAGGTTCACGTAAATACTACAGGAACAATAAAATGTTTCTAACTAACACAGTTTTAACATAGTTAAGCGGTCCGGTTTTTTTCCCAATCACTAACTTCTTATACAGAACCCTCAGTGCGCGAGTCCGAGTCGCACGAGAAGGAGATATTAATTAAATTTAAATGATGACTGTTAAGGGGCATACTCTTCAATGACATTAATAAGTCTGATGCTATACCGCCATTTACAAAGACATTATGTATTGTCACGTATTGTCTTTGGCCATTTACTTACGATCTTTGTCTCCTTGTGGTTCGACCATCAATCCCGCGATGTCTCCTTGTTCCCCTTCGGCGTGCTCGTCTTGTGATGTGAAGGTAACAGACTTGGAGTTCGAAGATTTAGAGCTGTCTTGTACTATTAACCCTGTAAGATTTTCAATGGAGAACGACCAGAAAATACTTGATTAGGTTGGGCTTTCTTCTTCTATCGTGTCGACATGAGCTAGATAATGACACATACAACAGCTCACGCCGTGGGAAAAAGATTAGCCAGTCAGCAGGTTGGTAGCGGAGCTGACTGCCCAGGGTGCGCCGGACGTTCAGTTAAATATGTTGTATTATGTTGGCTTTAATGTGTTATTAGGTAGATACTGATATTGTTTTGTTGTGTTACTTGTAATAAAAGTAATGTTATATGCGCTATCATGGACTTGCGTTGTGTCCATAAAAGTGCATCTCCAAAATTACTAACGTAGTCTCCATTTTGTGGTTGGAACCACACTGGAAATCAAATTCTATCTACGTCTTTATTCTATAAGATTATTAGGATGTAAATATGTATGACTGTGTCTAAATTATGTGTAGTTTTGTTTATTTAGCCTTTGTTTACCCTGTTTGTCGACCTAGAAAACGTAGGTAAACGTGTACGTGTTACCTACAGAAGGATAGAATCTCATTGTGCTCCATTTTTGTCTATTGTGAGCTATTTAATAAACTGTAATGATGTTGAACTGTGTTTACGGGACTTGTCGCGCACAATTAAATCGAAATATAACAAACAATATGAGTGAAATTCCCGAAAGTTTAAAAACTTCTATTGTAATGATGTTACCGTTGAAAATATGGTACACTAAGTACCTGGTTAATTATAGGTTATAAATATTTCTTTTGGTGATGTTTCTATGAGAAACTATGTGGTCACCGTAGGTAAATAAAGTAGCAACTTTCACAAGTACAATAAAAAAGAGTTTCCATCTACCACGCCTGTATTCCCCGATGAGGAAGGCAGAGGTGTATATAAGTTATGTTACTCTCATGTAGAGGGTGAGCTTGTTGCCATTAACGCGGGCACAAATCCAGACTCCGGGCTGCAAATGAGAATTTCATAATGAAAAAACCCGATAACACTTTGCCCGAACCGGGAATCACGCTTGCGACCACTAGACCAACGAGGCAAGCAGGAGTTTCCAATATTAAAATAAATAAATAAAACGTGGTAAAAGGTAAAAATGTATACGCTCACGGTGAGAAATGCTGGAATGCTTGTCCGTTTGTTTTGAACGTGACTGGCGGGTGTCTGGGGCTCTGTAATACGAACACGTGTTTCAAACAAAGACATTTCTATAATGGTTTCAAATCATTTTTTTTTAATTCTTAACGGGCTTGCGTTTGCTCTTATTTCTATCTTTATGTACCTTTTTCTTTAATCCTTATACGGCCTGGCCACCATATACGGCTTAGCGGCAGATCAGCGATAATAATGAACACACAGGCAATTTTAAGCAAAATTTTAAATAGAACGTCTACCTATATGGATGTCCAAGCCCAAGCATCCAGTTGCTGCCGCTGACGCTACTGGGCAGTATGTGGCATGGCCGCCGCTATCGCATCGCTTGCCGCTAAGCCGAAAGTCGTGGCCAGGCCGCAAGGGCAAAACTTTTATAAAACGGCCAGTCTGCCCGGGGCTAAGGTTAGTATGCCACTCGTCAAATTTCTTTGTTCAATATGACTTTGATCAAACAAATTGGATGATTTTCTTCAAATGTTGTATGTAAAAAAACACTGATCATTAAAAAAACACTGATCATTAAATAAATTGGATTGGACAAAGAAATTTGATCGGTGACATGCCACCCTAAGTGCATGTGACCTTCAGTTACTAAACCGTCTAATATAGTCATCTTCAGTGGCGGAGCTCAGAAATCTGTAGTAGAAACCACTGCTGGCGCCTGGCGCTCTTGTGCGGCGTCAAAGTACGTCAAGTTGGGAGACTGAGTAGCCTCCCCGATATTCTCACGTAGCTGACACGACAAACTGACCATAATTTGTCGCTGTACTTTCAGATATCGTGATATCGCAGAATGACCATAGACTTTATCCATCTATTGCTGATGAGGATTCAAGTTTTTGCTTGTTACGCCAGTCTACGTTTTCATCGTCTTATGATATCGTCTATGCCACCGGATCTGTCATCGATCGTTGCATCGGCTTTGCAGGTCACTCCACAATCATTCTGGCCCATCCCAGAATTATATAACCATAATCTGCCACTAATGCAAACCACTAAAGCAGTGCTTTTCAACGTTTTCCATAGCGCGACGCCTTGGTGAAAAAATGTTTTTTTTGCGACCCCTCGCTACATACCGCCTTAGTGTCCGGTGTTTTCATTTTTCAAGTGACTGCGAGCCTTCTGTACAGGATTCACGACCCCCTAGGGGTCGCAATCCACAGGTTGAAAAGCACTGCTGTAAAACATCGTAGTGTAGTGGAAAGATTTATTTTTCTGAATAAAAACGAAAATAGCTAAGGTATTGTTGTAGTGACTTACTTTTTAGCGCTTTGATAAGAGCCCTGATGCTGTCCGTTGACATAACTCGTGTATTCGTCCGTGCCTTGCGACTCTTTGAACAGAGAATACAGACTTCTTTCCTCCATGCTGGATTTTTCATGAGCTTTTTGACCCATTTCGTCTAGAGATGATGTGCTCTATAAAAGAGAATAACTTTCGTTGAACTAAAACACTAACTATGGTGTCTGGTAAAACATTTAATTAACCTCTCTTATGGTCTCCCTTTTTCTCTCTTTGAAGAACAATTATTAAAGTTTAAAAACCGACACATATGGGACAAGGAGAAATAACATTTAGATAGATAGATAGATAGAATATACTTTTCTCCCACTTGCTCGGAAATTGGTTCATTATTCAAAAAAAAGAATACAACAATCGGCTCTTTTCCGTACGCAACGAAATAACAGGCCGGTAATATCCAACAGGACAATAATAGAAATTGCTGGACACTTTTTATTTTTTAAATTATGCTACCGAGGTTTTTAAGTACACACTTACATAAATTAGGTGTTTTTAGGTACAAAATATTTATCATTATACAGGCTGAATACGCATTTTTTTTTTCTAAACTTTGAAAATAGTACAAGAACCGCGCGCGGGCGAATTGGCGTGAATGAAAATGAGATACCTACTGTTGAATTAATTTGTGTTGTGTTTACTCGCAAATGAGAGAAAAGTACTATACAAGTCTCGGCCGAAATAGCAATTAACGGCCTCGTTTAGTTAAAAAGGACTCGGCTTGCGCCTCGTCCTTTCAAAATCACTTGGGAAGTTCCAATATTACTCGGCCGTAAATTGCTTCATTTCAGGCCTCGACAGTAATATACTATTATTGTACACCATGAAAATAGTAGTAAACAGGAACAACGTATTAATTAATTTAATTTAATATATTTATCTTGGTGACGATTCTTTGTGGATGTGTTAAGCTGTAGGTAACATTCGCATTTGACTGCGTTCGCCAATCCGTTTGTAAAACATTGCGATTATAGCAATATGCCCTTAGGACTGAAATGTAGCCGTCTTTTAGCCCCATGTTCGGCAGTGGACCATGTACTATCAGCAAACTTTCCGGTGAACAACCACTAAGGCTAAAATCGCTTGCGCTCAGTGTTCGACGGCAGCCGTAGGTACGTGTAATGTAGCAGGATTCGTTCAAGGGACTTTGTCGAAAAAATTTATCACCGGGAAGGATCGTGACTGTACGTGTAGAACCTACTGAATTCAAGAGGGCAAGTATGTTAATGCCTAAGGCGTAATCCTTCACGGCTTGGCGAGCTTCACTGTCCAGCATCAGGGAACATTCGGATTCCATCATGAATTCGCTTTGCTCTTTTTCGTCTGGTAAGCTCTGAAACACAAACAAGGTACGTAGGTAAGTATTTTTTTTTTTTTTTACGTTTATACCTATTTTGTTGTGTGGACTTTTTCACGTGGGGAAATCCTCATGAACACACTCAGCCGAGGTGACGGAGCCAGTGTCGGTCTCTTACCGGCTAAAACCACCACGGTATTTCTCAGCTAACCTTTGTCCGGGGGTGTGGGATACGCTCTGCGTCCACAGTCGATAGGTCCCGGCTCATTAGGCAAGCCCCTTCCCGTGCGGCTGACTTTAGCTGTGGAGCCTAAAGTCAGCCGCACCCTCCACCTGACAGTCGCACGCGGGACACTGTCACGGGCCATGACGGGTCGGCTGCGGGATGGGAGAGAGGTGGTTACCTCTCGTTCTCTCTTCACCACCTCCTTTGCGAGCATCACCTCCTCGCAAAAGGCGACGACGGCTTCCCAAGTGCTTTCACTTTCGACCATGGACAGAACCACGTCCGAAAGCGAGAAATCGCTGCCTCCTACGACACTGGTGAGGTCACAGCGCTGCGTGGCCCAAGCTGGGCACTCCGCCAGTGTTGAATTTGCGGATTAGCCCAACTATCCACGTCTCGGCAACGTAGATTGGTTTTGAGTAAAAAATAACTGTAAATTATAGGAATATGTTTTGTTTCTAATTATTATTATCAAAATATAATACCAAAATAATTTCATTGATGATGCCCGTGATTATAATCCGGCCCGAGAGCAGAACTTGCAGCGTGGAGCGCTCCATTTGCGTCTCAAGGGACATACGCTCCCGATTAGATATATTACGGAACCTGATGCAAAAAAAAAAAAAATATTACTTTGATTTTGAGTTAATTTTAAAATTTACGACATCAACATCATCAACTCAGCCTATCGCAGTCCACTGCTGGACATAGGCCTCTCCCAAGTTGCGCCACAACGCTCGGTCCTCTGCCTTCCGCATCCAGTCCCCCCCCAGCCACGTTCTTTAGGTCGTCGGTCCACCTGGCAGGGGGGCGCCCTACGCCTAAAATTTACGACGACACAACAATAATGTCCTCCCGGCCAAATTTCGCCCAAGATGGCCAATATCATAACGGAGACTAGTCTGCGCGGGACATATTTTAGTGTACAAGTGTGTGCACAAACACAGGTGCACTCTCTATTTCCCCACTCTCATAATCCGATGGGACGGCAATTCGACACGACCGGAGACATCAGGCGCAGGACCGACAGCTTTACGTGCTCTCAATTTTCTGACTCCGGGCTGCTACTGAGAAATTTTCTTGACACTACACTTTTAATCCGACCCGGTGCGTCTGTTAGTGACCATGAAACTTCTGAACGACTTGACCGAGGTCATGTTCACACAATGGGAATCGAGTCACCCACGTCCGTAGGAGAGTACCCCTTTTCCGAATCCCTACACTTGATCCCAGGGTGGTGCAAATCAGGTGACATACTGCTGGCAGGCCACGGCCGATGGCTTGCGACCACCCATCGGGCAAAGACGTGCCGCCAAGCGACCTAGTCGTGTTCTGGTACGATGCCCGGTATAGCCACTTGGGAGGATGGGTCGAAATATTTCACTGCTATCCTCTCACCTTTGCAGAGCAAGCGTAAACCATCATCGACCGCACCATCGCTTAACATCAGGTGAGGTGGCGGTACAAAAAAAAAAGTATTTGTTTTGTTGCTAGGATCCGAAAGGTGGTGCTGTAGTCAAGTTATTAACAAATTCTATTTTTATAGGCCAAAATGACTCATATTCAAATACATGTTGGTTTAGTGCTAAAAGAGAAAATCTCAAAATCTGGACCTGATAGATGGCGCTGTGAGCGACGCCGTGGGCATAATCTTCTTCTTCCTTCCCTGGTCCCATTATTTGGGGTCGGGTCTCCTCACATTTCTGCGCCAAGTTACTCTGTCTTGGGTTGTCGGTTCTGGCAATTGGGTTTACTGCCGTGGGCATAGTAGCTAATGGAATTATATAAAAAGGATTCATACGTTTTGCGAAGTATCTGTCTTTTTTTCAGAGAGTTTCCATCCATACACGTTGTGAGGATCAAATATGGTCGGTATCCACGTAATTTCAGCATCAAAGCTGCCAGTAAATCCATGCTCACAATCTTTACTTTTCCTCCTGTCACGAAGGCCTCCTCGCGACCTACGGTGACATGTTGGATTTATATTATACATACACAATTTTTGGATCCATGTTTAAGCTTATCCCATTGAGCGCTGGAGGTTATAACTTTTGAGAGTGTGAAAACATTTTTTTTGGGTACATAAATTTGTATCAAAAAGTAATAATATGAAGGACTCTTTGGTCATAACGCTTCTTGATAAAACAGCAAGTTACTTTTTTCCTAATGTGCATTTTAAAATTCGTGACAAGTTTGCTGCTACGCCATGAGGCTCGTAGACGCATCGTAGCACTTAAACGTAGCTCTTAAACGTAGCAGTGACTACGAGTGTTTTAATTACTCCTGCCACGTCTCGCTAATAAAGAATTGAGTATTGAGTATAATACTAGGTACTCGTAGTCTCACGTCAGTGGTAATAGTTTGACCTTGACAGTGTCTTTATTTCGTAAGCAGTATGGGCGGTTTTCGTAGTTCAAGTGTTACCACTGACATGTGGTCGACTGTATTATTATTGTACTTATTCTGGAATACTTAGTCCGTATGAGTCTCCGTCCAACTCGGTGTAGGTAAGGAAGTCCCCATCGATCAGCATGTCGTCAAACTTCTTCCTCGTAATCTCTTTGTAGTGATGTAGGAAGTGGTAGTTCGCAGTCGTGTGTTGAAACGCTAGCTGTATATTCGCACTACACTCGGCCGCGAGACGACGGGCTAAAGCTCCTGCAACATTATTTCATCATTTGTAATAATAAAAGTGTGAATAACTACTGGGCCCTAATTGTCGCGATAGAGAGATAAATGTCTAATTCGAGATAATCTATAATTTTAAATCTCTACGAAAAATGTCGCCGGTAATGTCAACTGCTTTGAACCACTCTTTGTATTTAGAGCGCTATATCTCTAACGTAACGAGAATACGAAAATTCATTTTCAATCGAAATTCGCCATCTTGTTGCGACATTATGTCGAGTTCGAGATAATGTCTACGACGCGAGAATCACCCCGATGTGCCTATGAACTAAGTTGTCTGATAATAAAGGTTTTTTTTTTCCTTTTTTCTTTGATGAGTTCCAGAATTTACGCGATTATAAGTAGTTTATTTTATAGCAACATTAAGAGAAATTGATATTATGCATCATTCATTTACTTTTCCTGGAATGCAATTATCAATATTTACCTACTAACCTGTTTTTAGAAGCAATTATTTAAAATATTATTTATTATTATTCATTTATAAATTGTTCCGTGTGGTGACGGACCACACGAAACCGTCTTTTCCCAACTATGTTGGGGTCGGCGAGGAGAATGATGTGGTGCCGAATAGCACAAAGAATAGCACCACCCATCTCTTCGTGCATGGCTGTCGTAAAAAGCGACCAAGGGATTCACGATAGGATGGGCAGCAGCGTTCTCTGAGTATTTACTCAACCAACTGCGATTGCCAACTCGCCCGCCAAGCGTGACGATTATGGCATATCTCCCCCCCCTTTGAAGAGGCCTATGTGCGGAGGACGTCTTACGGCTGAAATGATGATAAATGATAGAAGCAATCAAAATTTTATTTACCTTTGCCGACGCCTTCTTGCCCCACAAGTACAACTATAGGCACATCTACAGTGTCGGCTGGGGGGATGTAAGGCGAGACGCGGGCCTTCGAAAGTTGTTGGATGTATAGGAGACGGAGCAACCGCCGAGTGGCATGCATAGTGTTGTTAGGTTTCATATCCATCATCAAAGTGCGCTGGAAGTACGTACTTCAGTTAAAGTTCAGCGAAAACATTTAGTGAGGGATTGGGTTTTGAGTAGTCAGGACTCAGGTGTTTATTACGTTGTTTTTTTATGGTATAGGATATAAAAAAATAAAAATAAAAGACGTTTATTTCATAATAACATAGGCACAAGAAATTTAACACTTGACTTCCAAACTAAGCAGAACTTGTATTATGGAAGACATACGTCATAGTATGGCGAAACGAGCTAAGGGTCCACCTGATGTTAAGCGGTTACCTTTGCACATTAAAACTTCAATACCACTTAGGCTGTTACCTAAATGGTACTGCAAGTTTGCGTTCACTAAACTCAGACCTAAAGATGTCATGTCAGGTGTCATGTGATTGTAATTTTACCGGCACCCATACCCTTCGTACCGGAACACAGCAATGCAAGCATTAGGTACTGTTTGGCGGCAGAAATGGTTATTATGTTGACTGTTTCCTCAGACGAGCTCTTTTACAAGCAGCTGCTACAAAAGTTCAAGTATGCCCTTATAATCCAAATAAGGATTATTATTTCCTCTCAGGTACATTTAGCGATAAAATATCGGGGGTCCGAACTGTTCGAAATGATCTGAAAAACTAGGAAAATTAAACTATATCTCAATGACACAAGGAATATTTCAGAATGAACACAGTACACGTCAAATGTCATTTTAACAAAAACAATTCAATGCACTTGCTCGTAAACTGGCTCTTATTGCACCGCTTTTAGGTTAATAATTCAGCTTATAAAACACGAGTGCTTTTTACTTTATATTGCCGCACTAGTGCTTTTTACTTTACAGTTTATTTTTAAATCTCAGCAAAGAGTTTTTATGTCTCATAAACAGTAGGTACACACTTTGTGAATAAACATTTCATTTTATAAAATTATTTGTCAATAAATTAATTTGTGTGATAAATACAAAAAATATTCAATTTATTATATTTTTAATACTAGGCTGTTTGGCGGCTTCCTTCCACCTGCGAGCCTTCCACCTGCGAGCGCATATAACGTAACGTAACTCAAAACTCAAACACGGCGCGCAACTACGTACATCCGCGCGCCGTTTTTGACAAATCATTTGTCTAAAATATGTTAATTTTTTTTTTCTTGCAATCGTGTTGAAGAACGTCGTATGAAACGCGTGAGCATTGATCATTATACTCTCGGCTCTATTATCTTTCATTCATTATCCTTCGGCTCGGGGTGCAACCCAGCCTTGAGTATATGATGTGTAACTTAGCTCACTTGTAGAATTACCGTATTGAGATATAGTTAAACTTTCTTAAGCAGTCTGATCGTCCCGATATTTTTGATGCTGACTGTACATGTATGATTTTACTGGTATTCATTATTAATTGCTAATTAAGTTTGTCTGCGGCTGGCATTGTGGTTATAGCACAATCTGCCCTAAGAATGTTCAATATTCGATTGTCTACAGAAGACTAATTAGAAATAACTGAGTATAAAATACTGATATTCAGTCATATAATATCTAGTCTAGAAGCCGACGCAAACATTGTAGGAGAGCTGTTCTATGAAATATATCTATCGGATTACCTGTTCAATAGGATCGAGTTCCGCCGCATCTAAACTGAGCAGCATTGAAAATGTGTTGATTACGACATCCTTGTAGCCCGGCGTCGAGCAAATAGGGTTGGCGCGGAGGTCGAGCACAATCAGCCGCTGCATCTGACGCATATACACTGCCAGCTCTAACAACATACTCAGCCGGTTGTTCCGCAGGTGAAGCTCGCGGAGTCTGTTCAAAAAGTTCTTATAAAGGAATGTATTAGCAAATAGGGTTGGTGCATCAAGCACAATCAACCACCACATATGACGCATACAGTATTACTGGTTCAACGAAAATTTACATTGACAGTTTTTAAAGGCGACTCGGGACATTGTTTGACAGTTTTGAAGGCAGTTTGGGACACTCAACTCTCGCGTTGGACTACTGTTTGGAGGCTAGACTTTTGGTATTACAGTCACGGCTCGAGCAACAATTCAGCCGGTTGTTCCGAAGGCGAAGCTCTCGAAGTTTGTCCAAAACGTCAGGATGCTGGTAGATACCTTACATGAACATGACATGTTCATGCATGTTTGTGTTGTACAAACATTAATTTGTTCTACTTTTACTTTAGAAACTTTGACTTTTGGATCCTCTTAAAGGTATTTTGCGAAGTTTTGAGACGCTGAATGCGTGAAACAAATTAAACATTTAGAGGATGGTGGGTTAACACATGTTGCTACGCGTGGTAATAATACTGAAAAAGCCTGACGTTTCAAAGTTTCATACTTTGTTACTTATTTATATGTACCTACTGTTACTTTTACGGAGACGCAAAATCTGTCCGAGACAATACAAACATGATCTTATCCATCTTTTATAGACCGAGTACCATTACATACATACATACATACATACATATTATCACGCCTGTTTCCCATTGGGGTAGGCAGAGACTATGGATTTCCACCTGCTACGATCCTGACACACCTCTTTCGCTTCATCTACGTCCATTAACCTCGTCATGCATGCTCGTCGGTTTAGAGAACTCTTAACCTGGCATTTTTTGAGAACATCCGCGATTTGATCGCGATACGTTCGCCGAGGTCGTCCCCTTCCAACTCTTCCATCCACACTCGCTTCGTATACTTGTTTCGTCAATCTCCTCTCGTCCATCCTCTCTATATGTCCAAACCATCTTAACATACCTTTCTCAATCTTTGTCACTACATCTTCTTTCACTCCACAACGCTCCCTTATCATGTTATTCCTTACTTTATCTCTCAAAGTTACACCACACATACTTCTCAAAGATCTCATTTCTACTGCACCAGTATACCATTAATCATGGCGAAAACGTAATTTATTGCTCTGTCGGTATCTTTCCGGGTCTATAGGATTGAAACGTAATGTACAGCCTTTGTTTCATTCATTAGGGAACCGATCGAATCGGCCCAGATTGGACATTGTGGTGGAAACGCGGGCTACGTCATTAACGACACAACTTACTCACCTGGTACAATAAGAGAACATTTTCATTGATGTCAAATTGTTTTCGTTTAGATTGAGATATTCGAGGTGCAAAAGGGTCCAGAGGCCGCAGTTGGCGCCGAACTCGCAGCATGATATATTATTGTACGATACATCTAGCCAGAGAAGACGCAGGTGGTTCAAGTTCTCAAGACGCTGAATGTGATTAAATGATAAGTCCAATCGCCGAAGATACCTAAGAAAAAAACCGGGCAAGTGTAAATCGGACTCACGCAGTAAGGGTTCCGTACCACCCAACGACCTGGTACCCAATAGAAACTGATTTAATTTACGACAGTTCATCAAAAGACACCTTGCGCGAAATATGATTTTTTTCATCTCTTTCTTATCACCTTAGGTGCCACCACATATGTCTATGTTTGCCCTATTTTTTGTATTTTTTGCTAAACTACATAGTATGCACTATAATCAGACCGAGTTTGACGCTGGTATGTATTAACTTTTTGATGAGACAGCAGAAACAAAAACATTAAAAAAAGTGCGAGGATTCTTGTATGGGAACCCCCTGCTTTTAGACTTTATTATTTTTAGTATTTGTCGTGATAGCAATACATATTCTGAGAAAATTTCAACCTGCTACCTATTACCCTGTGACAGACGGACGGACAGCGTAGCGAGAGTAATAGGGTCCCGTTTGGCACCCTTTGGGTACGGAACCTTAAAAAAGGTATTGAGAGAATTAAATTGTACCTACATAAAGTCATATTTAAAAAAACGGCCAAGTGCATGTCGGGCCATGCTCAGTATTATAGGGTTCCTTAAGTAGGTGTAATTACAAACGAATCAAATCGAATATTAATCATGGCTATTTTAGTTTTTGCAATAATCGGCAGCATTCGCGACTCAGAGCGTGTTGTTAGTAGCGCTATCTAGCGATAAATTCAAGAAGCCAAATTTAAGAAGTGTGTCATGTCAAAGTTACTTTTTGTGATTTTTTCAAATAGAAAGTAGCTAAAGGAGCATTATTTGCTATGATCATTTTTCTCTAAGGTCAATGACCTTTGAACTAGGACGTTTTAAGTATTTTTCAGTTTTCTCTCTATAAGTCAAAAAATTATAATCACATTATACTAGAAATAATTTTAAATGAGAGTTTTCACAATGTGGAAGATTATAACTTTCTACGTTGCATAGTTTAGAAATGGCAGGGGGGGGGGGACACATTGCAAGCCACTTTGGCGGGCTATATTTCGCAGATGGTACACCTGATAAAAAAGTGGTGTATGAAACATTACCTTCATTTTAGTAGACCTATTCAATGATACCCAATACGAGGGGGTGCAGGGAAAAAAAAAAAACATCCCCATTTCACATGTATGGACGCCACCCGTAAAATACGTAAAAAATATTTTTTTATTCTTTTAAAATTGAGATCTATATGTAGACAATTTTTTAACAAAATTTTATTTGTTTATGTTTATAACTGTAGAAGTTATTAAGCTGTAAAGGATTAGGACAGACGGACAGACAGACAGACGGACGGACATGACGAAACTATAAGGGTTCCTTGTAGGACTTCGGAACCCTAAAAAAACAAAGAAGTAGGTACTAAATATTACAAACCTTAAATTTTCCAAACCAGTGATACACTTGATGTTATTGTGCGACAGATCCAGAATGGTGATGGACCAAAATACGGTCAAATCTCTTATTCTTTTAACTGAATTGTATTTATAATGCACTTCAGTAAGAAACCATTGAGCTGAAAAGTGAAAAGTAATTTGTGCCAAGCTTACGTCCACATTGCAAACAGTTTTCAAGAATGTGTTAAAAATTGTAGAATGGTTTTGCGAGAAACGCAAACATTGCTCCTGCAGGCGTAGCATACCAACCGTAGACAAGAGATTTGGTCTACAGAAGTATAGACAAAATTACATTGTATAGAACTTTATCTGTCATTTTGTCTATTCATTCGTCGCCAAAACGTTTGTCTACAGTGGTTATGCTACGCCTGCTGCAGTGTAGGTTTGTTTGTACGCTATTTAATTGGTTAGCCGTATGTCCATTTTGAAAATTGACGGAAAGCTATGACAGTGCAGTGGTTCTTGTGGGGGACCATTCTAAACATTTATGTTGTCACGGACCACCAATTGTATACCAGCGAATATACTATTTTTAATTAATTACTGTTTTATTAGGGATGTACAGTCAACAAATCGGAATCATGACCCACCCAGCTGATAATTCGTTTGAAATCATCAAAACAATAAGGTTTTCTTCTATGCTGCACTTAGGACATTTAAAATATTTTATTGGTAAACTGTCACTGTCACTTGCTAAAAAAATTGATAACAAGTATGTTGCCAGGGAAATATCTGTTTAAGCAAAATTCAACCTAATTGTATTGAATGTCTGTAGGATATTAAGCTTATCGTGGGTCATGATTCCGATTTGTTGACTGTACGTTGATATTGGATGGCTTCGCGAACCACTTGTGATCCTTTCGCGGAATATCAGTGGTCCGCGGAGCACCGGTTAAGAACCACTGATATAGAGGCTGCATTGAGTGGACAGCGCTTATGTTTGTACCATGGCTACACATCAAGCTGTATGTTTCCAGTATAAATAAAAACGTGTAAATTGACTTTACAAATTAATTAATATGAAAATAAGCCGACCTCGCTCGATAAGCTGATCTCACATTCTACGGAAAGCCTATACAATTATAGGCTTTCCGTACAATGTGAGACAAGCTTATACTGGAAATGTACAGCTTGATGTGTAGCCGTGTGTACTTAAGATTAAGTAGAAACTGGACAGTTATTCGATACATCATGTGGTTAACAAAATAATATCAAATATTTTACGAGTTTGGTATTCCAGAATCGTGCTGAGCCTGTTAAACGCCACTGACAGATATTGTAAGTAAGGAAGGTACGACAGAACCGTCACCGAGGTCAGTAAGTTTAATGAAAGGTCCAGATACACCAAGTATTTGTAGTATTGTAGCACACTGATGTCAATGAGATGCTGTAACAACGTAATATCTGTGAGTTATAAAATAAAATCATCATCATCATTATCATTTCATCCGAAAGACGTCCACTGCTAGACAAAGGCCTCCCCAAGCAGTTTTGGTGGATATGCCATAACCGCCACGCTTGGCAGGCGGGTTGGTGATCGCAGTTGGTTGGTTAAATACTCAGACAACGCTGCTGCCCATCATCTGGTGAATCCCTTAGTCGCCTTTTACGATACTCATGAGAAGATATAGGGTGGTGCAATTCTTTACGTCAGGCACCACATGAAACTAAAATAAAAATGAAATAAAATACGGAATATCAACTCCTTATGCCAGTGAGATAATTGAATTGTGTAACGCACTCACAATGACAGTAGCTTTCATTTTGATATTACAGCAATATTCATTGCGTGGTGCATAGTTGCTGATTGTCATGTCAAAGCATAAGGAGCAATGAACATTTAAATCAACATGACTACGATCGCGAGTGAGTTATACAACGTTACTTTTTGTTTACGCAATTTGAGAAACTGGTTTGTTCAGAATCAAGAGGAGAATCCGATTGGGATAGTTTTTTTTCTAAAAATGCACGGAAACTAATCGAGCTGAACTTGCTGGACCTTAAGGATCTATTCGTGATCCACTGATGTACAGAATTTAATTTAAAAAAAAAACTTTTCTAAAACTGCTGCTTATTGGTCGACAAATATTCTAACAATCACATTACTTGACAAGAGATTTTACAATTAAAATTAATTTGTCTTCAGAAAACCGGGATATGTCTCTAATGTATAATAATATCATCATTACCTTTGATGAAAGATCCAATTTTATATAAACGTAGTCTCCTAAAATGGGAGTACGTTTCAAGTACGTGAGACAAGCGGTGACCATATCCCTGGTGAGATCGCCTCCTGCGAGCTCTGGCACGTCTTGGACGTTGCGTATACGAACTACTGGCGAGTATGCGTCAGCATAGAGCTCTGGGAAAATGTAGAAGCACCCCCAGTAATTATCTTCGTTCATGAGACGAGTCATGTTTGTAGGAAACTAAAAATAGAATTAAAATCAATACAAACAAACCAACAAAAAGCTTTTGGCAGAATTAAAATAAATAAATTACGTCCCAAATAGAAATAGAAAGGAAAGAAATATAGCTATTTTAGTGACTTTCAGAAAAACCGTTGTGCATAATTATGTTTTTAATAATAAATGAAACATTTCACAATTTTCGGCATTTTTTTCTATAAATAGTTGTGTCACGTCCAAAAAATCACAGTGGCTTTTAGTGTGCATAAAAAGGAACAGGTCCGGTGAAATGTCTTTACCTCCGGGAAATATCTACCAAAGAGATGTGACGAAATGTGACCCTACTCAAAAGGACGTTCATTCATTAAATTGTGTGGTCACGGGAATCCTGCACACCGCTGCTTTTTACCTTGTATTTACACCATTTCAAAAGATGTACCTACACGATCTACACCTCAGAGCAACAGAATACTAGGGAGAGGACAAGCCGCCGCGTAAATGCTGACCGTTGTATGCACAGCGGGCATACACTGCCGCTAGTTCACCGTCAGTTGCACTCTAGTGAGTATATGCGCTAGTTTGAGAGAAATCTTCCAAAATTCCGTAAGGAATAACGTAACGTAAGTGTGCGTGTTTTATGAGTGTGCGTGCTTTTTTTGTAATTTACTGATGCATTTCTTGCGTTGTGTGCGTAACAATGATATTTAAAAGTACAGATATGTTACTTGCACTCGCAACTGAAAACTCGAAAAGTCTTAAGACTTTAATTACGAAATTTTTCTATTAATCCGCATTAAGTAAGACGCCGAGCGTGACCAGTAACAAAAAACTTAAATGCCGTCGTGTGTGTGCAGAAAGTGTTCCAATTATGACGCAAAAGTAACTTGAAGTAACCAACTTACTTATTTTGTACTAGTTTATGTTTATTGCGCTGCCGATGCGTACGGAACTTTTTTTTCGTTTGTTTTGTTAGGGTTTGGCATATCTATACTTTTAAATATATTTGGTGCGTAAGTTGAGCTTGCGACACTCAGACTCTATGCGAAATAGGCGGCTTGCCCGATCTCCTTTTATTCCGTTATCTGTGGGCTACACGGACCTTTAATAACCGTCACAATATATTACAAGCGCGAAGTCCTGTTGACGAAAATATTTATGATACACGTAACTTAAGTACATTCTTAAATTATTTGCATCGAAAATTTAACAAATAACTTCCGAGTTTAGACTTCCCAAAGTTGTAAGGAATTTAATATAACTTGCTTAATATTTTGTAAAAATTATATCTTGCAAAATTCAATGTCGTGTCGTGGACGATGTTTTCTAATTTAACGTTAGTAAATATTATGATGGTAAAAGTAGAGATAAAAAAGAGTTTCTATTATTAAATAGAAAATCTACTACTAGTGGTCTGGGACTGGACTGGGCTGGGTAGGTAGGTACTAGAAGTAGGAATATATAACGTATAACAGAAAGACACAAGCCCTGAAAGTAGTTTGTTCAGAATTACTACTTGGAGATTTGATTGATATGATTTATATACCATGTTACATTTATCCAAAAAAAATTATAAGTTAAAATATTATTGCGTAAGATTGAGTTGAATCTCGGTTTGAATAAGCTTTAAAGCAATAATTTAATGACGTGTTTTTTCGTTTTTCTAAAATTAACTGAACGGGGTTAAAAAAGGGGTAATAAAATTTTTATAAAAAATCTTCCTGGGGTCGCACTTGACACAAAAACTCTTCAAATTAAATAATAATAAGGAAAATAGGTTTTTTTTTTCTCAACCCTACGTCTGGAATCATTATACGGGCCATTTGAAAACTTTTCACGCGGGTTAAACCGCAAGAGCACTGCTAGTTAACTTATAATAGAGTTTATACATATGTGTCAGATGTCAGATAGTAAACATAATGTTCTAATTGGGGTGTCTGAGGTCTTGCTTTTATTCTGTCACATGTTGTATAAAGTGTAAAATTATTAGCTGAGGTCCTTTTAAGAGGAATGTACTTATCTTATCATAACTAACAACTTTTACTATGCAACCCTGAAACCGGGAGAAAAAAACAGCAGTAAGTCATCGGTGTCGCTCGACAAAACGAAGATATTGTTACACCCGCGGACGAATAAAAAAGGCGGACAGAATCTCGCTAAGAATGATTGAAGCATTTAATTTTTTCATAAGTCCACTATAATTTCGACATCATTTTAACACACCAGAAATACATTGTTATTTTATTTGTGACACTACGAAAACGAATACCGTCAGACGAGATTTGTTGCGTAATCGCGGCTTTTTGTCTTACTAAGGGAGTAACTATTATCTAATCTGTGCTATGGGTGTGAATATGTGCGTGCTAGCCCGTACTTTTAAGCGAGCCGTTTTACTATGGGTGCTTCACTTATGGTTTAGCGAGTTCCATCCGCCTTTATTTATTCGTCCGTGGTTACACCTTGTAGATTTACCTCCTCTGTATATATGTCCTCTTCAGTTTCCTTTGGAAATTCTGTAGTAACAAAACTTGAAACTGAATATTCTTTCGATGGCGTACTACTTCTGCGTCTCAAAACATTTTGAACTAAAATTTTAACATATACTCGTGAGATGTAAACATAAAAAAAGATGAGAGACGTTTTCAAAACAAAAGGCACTAGGAGTTGATGTTTATCTCCAGAAGAACAAGGCACAAATTCAGCAGTGGAGTCTCCGACTCGACATTACCGGCTGTTCCTTCTAACCCTACCAAGGTATCCGCACCGGTTGGGATATTTGGAAAAACATTCCATCTATACCTACCAGTAGGCATAAGTGGGATCTGATGTTCCATCTATCCCTACTAATGTATTTCCACTAGTAGGGATAGATGGAATGTTTTTCCACTTATTCCTACACCAGTAGGTTTATATTATATTATAAGCCTGAAGTGTCCCGCTGCAGGGCAAAGGCCTCCCTACTCTACTTCCACTTCTCCCTGTAGGGTTAGGTGGAACTTTATTTTCCAATTATCTCCCCCAGCCACCGGACTGGTAGGGATAGTTGGAATTTCATTGCACCTATCCCTACCAGTAGGGTTAGGTGGATCTGTTTTTCCAATTATCTCCCCCGGCTACTTATCCCTGCCAGTAAGGTTAGGTGGAGAACTGTTTTTTCCAATTATCTCCCCCGGCCACCGACTGGTAGGGATAGTTGGAATGTTTTTCCCTGGACAATTTGGTGATGTCTATGTGACTATACGTTGGTAGGGATAGATGGAGCAGCAGGATATTACCTACGTAGCGTTGATTAGGGATAGGTGGAATAGCCGGATATTACCTACGTAGCGTTAACAACTTGATGCGGTTATAAACTACTTCTATGAAAAGAAGAAATGTGTACATATAGCCTACCCAGGTCAACCAAAGGTGCGCTTCCTGATGTTATGATATCAAGAGGTTTGGCTGACAAATAATTGATCTTGGAGACCTCTGTCCACACTCTCATAAGGCTCCCCACAAGCCCGAACGTGCTTGTCCGGGTGGGAAGGTTTGGTTTCCCCTCATTATCCATTATGAGATTCTGGTGCGCATTTTCCATTTCTTTTTGCTTTGGTTTTGAACTATTCTCAGAATGAACGGAATGTGTGGAACTCATTTTATGTAAATACTAGTTTATAGGAAACTCTATATCACAGATCACAATACACAATTCCAATGTTATGGAGTAAGGTATTATCTTTGTCAAATATATTAACTTTACAGCGTTTAAATTATTATACACTGGTTGTTGCAGGCTGCAGATGTAGTAAATAACACATAAAAAAATCACTAAGTTACTGAGCTGCAGCTTTTACGGAACTGTAAAAATTCAATGACTTTATTAACTTTTTTAAATTTAAATACGTTGTGTACAGGCCAGTATTGCTTTTATTGTTGGTTTTGAGGTCGATTAACTTCAGAATATTACATTCATAGCCTTCCCACTTCTCGGCTCTCGGTTATTTCGTGCCTCTGAATAACGTAAAGTTGGCGATGCTTTCTCGACGATGAAATTTGATTTTCATAGAAGCCATTTTTATACTGAGGTGCTCACAATCTCGCCAACACGATGTGCAGGTATGAATATTGTCAGTTAAAAATCTCTGTTTGCGTGCAAGTTTCGGGTATGAATTAGTAAACTTTTCATACTAAGCCTGGACCAGTCGTTGCGGCGATGCTTTGGGGGAGGCCTATGTCTAACAGTGGACTTCTTTCGGCTGAAATGATGATGATGATGATAATGAAACATTTTCTAACCGCCTTTACCCGCGGCTTCACTCCCGTGGTTATTTATCCCACACGAACCGAATTCTTTCTTTCTTACTATCTCGATGCAAAAAATCTGATTAATATATTTTTTTAGGTTCGAACTCAGTCCCTCCTGCATGGAAGGCAGGAAGCGGCTGTACTATAACAGCATTAACTCACTAGAGACCTCTTAAAAGAACCTTGCGTTGCTAGTGCTAGTGCTGGGACATATTGTAAGTGTTCTTTTGTGAGCTTGGCGGTAGAGTCGAACACAACACAACACAACACAAGTATGGTGGTCTGCCGGAACGGTAAAGGAGCGAGATAACGAACTGCAGCTTTTGTTTTGCATTCTCCTTTGACTGCACAAAAAGCTCTTGTTGATTTCCGTGCTGCATTTTACTTTTAAATTTATTTACTCTTGAAATTGATACAGAAATCGAATCTTGAACAGTGCCCATTTGCTACAAATAGACAAGTTTTACGTACAACATACATCATTAAAAAAAAACCATTATGAAGTCTAAAGTGACTCAAAGCATTTTGGTTAATTTTTAAGGAAATCTTAATGATCCTAATGGCTGATCCGCGGTAGTGACGCCTTTGTGGCTCGTAATTATTGATAGTATAATGGCTATCAAAATATTTTCTTCTTAAACATTTGTAACTCCCGACAAGGTGGACCGACGACCTGGTGAAGGTCGCGGGAATCCGCTGTATGCGGAAAGCGCAGGATTGGTCGTTGTGGCAATGCTTGGGGGAGGCCTATGTCTAGCAGTGGACGTCTTTCGGCTGAAATGATGATGATAATGATGATGAAACATTTATAACCGCTTTTACCCGTGGCTTCGCTCCCGTGGTTATTTTTCCCACACGAACCGAATTATTTCTTTCTTACTATCTCGATGCAATAAATTATTTCGATTCGTTTTTCCGATTCCGATTTGTTTTGGGAGCGACTGTGCGAAAGTTGGTGCAGCTCGAGTAAGAACTCGATATGTGCTTTAACGATTAGCTTGCTCTGTCGTAATGTAACTTTAGTGGTTAACAGAAGTAGTTATGAGTAACCACATCATAACAATTATTGAAAAAAAAAACTTTCAGAAATATAGGTACAATGAAAACCGATTTTCAGACCAGTAGCTGTAGAAATGGTAGTAAAGTAATAATTTACTGGCTGCCAGGTAAATTATAACATATTGAATTCGAGTATAATAAATTGACTCCAATGTCAAACGAAAACGAGGAAGTTCGGAAGTCCGCTTGTATTGGTGATATTACTTAAAACTTTTGCTAATTAAGTTGGCCGGAACAAAAAGGGAGGAGAGCAGTGTAAATTACTTACATTTCGTGAGGCAAGAGTAGGGAGGGACAATTGAATTGAGAGTTTTAGAATTCAGGTTGCTGTGTATATTTATGTAGGGCTGTCAAACAACAACAAAGTGTCATAATTCAAAGTTATCTTCAGGGGTTTTGAAAATATGAAAAAGTGTCTCGTGGACGGCGCTCGTTTGTGCTGAGAATGGAAAAGAAAAGTGTCGCGTTTCAGTGGCGGTCGACTTCAACCCCCCGTCAAGCCACCCTGCTGGCTGTTGCGGGATGCAACTAGTCATGAGGAAATTTCCAATCTGCAACGAGTATTTAAATAAAAAAAAAAATTGTTTTCAGTTACGTCCGAACTAAGTTCCTACTCAAGTTTTGTTACTCTTTTTAGCATCGCACTGTAAAGCAGGAAAATGATGGAATAGCATGAAATGGGAAACAGAATTGGAATATTCAATTTCAGCTGTTGGTAAAAATTATTCTATGTGTAATAGTTATATTTACCTAATATTTTTAATGGAGTTACTAAGGCCCATGTCAGCGGTGTGTGACAGAAAGTAATTATCTTGAGTAGGTAGGAAATAAGCTAAAGTAAAGTATTTTATGAGCTACGCTAAGTGCAGTAAAGAACACTTAAATAAATTAGCATTCTTCATTTTATGACGGTGCCGTTAAAATGGAAAATACCTTACATCCCGCTGTTTCACCACTGACAATGTTTTGTTTTTAATTAAGGCAACAGAGGCACGCTTTAATAGTTACCTACCGTTGATAACAAAAATAAATTACAATTTCTATCGACTGTTAACATTGTAGATATTTATTTCTTGTCTTTCTTTCTCCGAGCCTTTTAATAATTATGTAAGGGTGTTTCGGGCCGGCTTCCAGTCTAACCAGATGCGGCTGAACACCAGTATTTTACATGTAGCGACTGCCATGAGACCCCCGCAACCCAGTAACTGGGTAATACCATAGAATAGATAATAATCTATGGTAATACCAACATCCCAAGGTTATACCAGTTGTTAGACTCTCTCCAAGGCAAGAAGGACTCTCGATGTACAACGAAACGGTCACCAATTCAAAGTCAGGCTGCAGCTAGCGCTGCTTAATTTCGCAGTATTTGCAATCCACGCTATTACATAGCCTTAGAAATTAACCGCGTATATGTATATATCACTAAGGGGTTTACCAGAGGATGAGATAGATAGATAGATAGATAGAATATGCTTTATTGTACACCATGAAAATAGTAGTAAACAGGAAACACGTATAAATTATGGGTACATGGGCGGTCTTATCGCTAAAAGCGATAGCTTCCAGACAACTTTCAAGGCAGCAGCGTTCTATGAGTATTTTTTCAACCAACTGCAATCGCCAACCCCCCTGACAAACAAGCATCCCCCCCCTTTTGCGGGAGGCCTCTGTACAGCAGTGGACGTCTTTCGGCTGAAATGATGATGATGATTACTTAGCCACGAGTCCCTCAAGATATTTATTTTATAATGATGGTATAAACTGCGGACTCCGTCGATTCGTCATACTTACAGTATACATATATTGCTTCTTATCCTCTTGAGTGTACGAGCGTCAAGTTAAGAAATATTGGTGCCGATTCTCTTGTCACAAAATTCTCTAAACTAGACTAAAAATCACCTAAATTTAGTTTAGTCCTGTCAAACGACGTTTTCTATTCTGAAATTTACTTTAAAACTAATTTTTGGTTTGACAGGACCAAAATTAGTTTAGTTATGCAACTTAGTAAAAATTAACATTTTGCTATTCTGTAATTGACGTTTTTCACCTAATATTAGAAAAGTCAACCTAAATCCGACTATTTTTAGAAGGCATCAAAATACATGTCGACTATAATTAGTTATCAACAACTAAAATTGCAAAGCTTATTTTATTCATTTTTATAGTTTATAAGTAGTTTAAAATAAATAATGGATGCCTACTATGTGGTTGCAGCTGTTGTAGATTCAGCAGAAAGGTAAATTGTTCATAGAAACATACAATGAAATTTATAATTTCGATAAGAAGAGGTACCTATATAATAAAGGATAAGAAGTACATAAATCCATACAATGGGAAAAAAAATCTATGTGACATTTAATTCTATCATTTTATGCTAATATGTGTCCCTAAAAAGCCTGAATTCACAAATTTTGAACTTAACTCAAGCGTAGTCTGGACCACACCAGAGTGATTGATTACAGATCAGATCTGTGATCAATAAATCTCTGCTCGAGGAACGTTCTAAAATCAAAGCTCAACTCAAAACTAGTTTTAAACAGTGATCAACGCTTGAGTATCGTTCTGTAATACGGGCCGTAGAAAATAATAACCTAGCTCTTTAATCTGATCACATTATTCCAATTTATATATTTTATTGAAAATATAAAACATGTACTTTATTTCGTGACATGTTTTTTTTTTCTTAATTTTAATGATAAACTAATAATTCCAAATATAATTATTATTTAATTTCCTTCTGTTTTTGTGAACTTTCGGTCATTCCATTCACTCTTTAATATTTTTTTTAAGATGTACTGGTAACACCGCCAATTCAACATAGATGCGTCAAACTCAATTATTAGAGCTGTCAACAAGTTTTCTAAAATAAGAAAAAGATAAACACAGAATAAGTTTTATGATTTTCTAAACTAAAATTTGTAAATTTTAGTTATAGTTAGGTTTAGGTGGGTGTACAAGAGAATCGGCACCACTGACTACTAGATTTTTCCATCTGTATCATATATCTGTGCGTACTTATAACAGTTGAGTCGGAAATTCCGAGTGGGTTTAAACCCTCAATTTGCCCTCACACATTAAAAGGTCACTTAATTAGGAAAGGTCTGCAGTTAAATCTTGGAACTAGCCAAAGGGCCGTTTCAAGTTGTCGGTTCCGGTTCGTTGTGGCTGAGGGCTGAGGGCCGAGGGCCTAGGTACCTGAACATGTGAAATGGTTGAGTCTTGCTGCTATAAATGTAGATGTATGTATAGGCACGTGTTAAATTGACGTTACTTTACCGTAGCCTAGTCTAATGAATCTTCATGTCACAACGCTTTTTTTTTTTTATAGTACATGATGGCAAAACGAGCTAAAGGCCCACCTGATGTAAAGCGGTTACCTTTGCCCATAACAACTGCAATACCACCTAGGCTGTTGCCTAAATGGTACCGCAAGTCGGTTCTCCAAACCGAGACATGAAGATGAAAAGTCTCATGTGATTGTAATTTCACCGGCACCTTCAGACCGAAACACAGCAATTCAAGCATCACTATTTGGCGGAGAAGTAGGTACGGTGGTAGTATTTCCCCGGACGAGCTCTTTCACAAAGGAGCTCTACTACTACTTAATGCAAACATAGGGATTTTGTGAATCGTGTGTAATAGACAATTATAGTAATTAAAACATAAAGCAGTGTTCTCTGAGTATTAAACCAACCAACGGCGATCGCCAACCCGCCTACCAAGCCTGGCGATTATGGCATTTGCCCCCATTTGGGGGAGGCCTATGCCCAGCAGTGGACGTCTATCGGCAGCAATGATGATGATGATGAATTAAAACATATCAAAGTCAACATCGCACTTTAACAGTGCTTTTCAACGTTTTCCAAAGCGTGATCCCTTTTGTAAAAACAAAAATGCCCACGACCCCATAGAATTATGTAAGGCTTTTTAATGAACTATAACACTTAAATTTTTTAAATTACTGAGACCCCCAGTACAGTACAGGGTTTGTGACCCCCCCAAGTGGTTGAACCCACACGTTGAAAGCACTGGTAGGTGTTAGTGCGATGTTGACGTTGACAGTTCAATGCTAATGGCTACCTTCAAGGTAATGCTGTTGATATTATTATCGTAACATCGAATGTCAAGTATTTTGGGCAACAAAATATTAGTCAATACATCGTTAGATATGTATTGCGCACAGTGGCGGTTCTAGGGGGGGGGGGGGGTCGTAGGGGTCATGACCCCCCCCAAAATCGTTCACGTCAAATTGACAAATAAACAAAAAAAAATAAAATAGACAATTTACAAAAATAAATTAAATAAATGATTAACTTCCTGCTTAAACGTCCAAAAGTAAACAAATCGAAACTAGGTAAGTAGGTACTACCTACTTACTCAAACACGACATCTACTCGTACATCAAAAAATACCTAACATTATTTTAGACTTTTGTTTATGTACTGAAGTTCAATTTACAGCATAGGTATTATTTTGCTCAAAATAAAGTATTAATGATATTTTCAGTTTAATGACAAATAATATCACATACGACGGCGGTAGTTCATTTTGTTGAATGGTTTGCGCTACTTTACATGAGCCTGCCGTTGCGATCGGACACTATATCAAAGACGCAACCGATTGAAGCTTAAAAAAATTCACGCTCGCTTCGCTCGCGCTTCTTCATTAACGTGCAACTCCAAAATGCGCTTAAATTTAAATCAACTTTTCGCATAAATATGAAAAATTCCAGCTCGCTTCGCTCGCGTTTGTCCCCGAAGTTCGGTTCCTCTTTGTTGACGTTCATTTTGTAAGTAACTATTCCGTTACATATTAAACTAACTCCAATTTACCTCGTCATTGCATAAATAAATAAAAAAATGGAAAATTTGGACATTGAAACGTAAGCCAAGTTGACCCCCCCCAAAATCTTGGGCTGGAACCGCGCCTGATTGCGCAGGCTTTTCAGTTAATAGGTATGAAGTATGTATTGTGGACAAATGTAAAGGTACCTTTACTCATTTGTTTGGCCCTTTAAATATACCGGTACTTGACTGTACCACAACAGAGTGCGTAACAGCAGGACCTAATGAATGTTGCCAGTATATTCAGTTCCCGCATTGTATCCGACGTCTCACAATTTACCGGTTACTTGCTGTTTCACTCGCATGAATGGGCCCGCGATTATCGTAAAAGACTCTCGAACTTTCGACAGCCATTTTCTTGATCGCTATTATAAAATATTTTCCAAAAACTCTTTGATAATATTCGGTTCTGTGTATATTATTCTCGAAGAGGTCTTTGTATGGGTTATCGAGTGTTCATTAATCAAACTTGAGCAATGACACTTAGATATTGTCCGCCTGAGTCGGGACGCTGCATTATTATTTACGCCGTGTTTACAACAAGCCTTAGAAGATTAATGGTCTATCGAAAGCACTTATAAACGGAGCCGAGATAGTAGATTCTTAACTCTGCGTCAAAGTTCACTGTTAACTAAGCACTTTGTTTTAACTTATTTTACAAATATAATAATAATGAACTAGGGTTTGTCTTGTCTCTTGACAATTTTTTCTTTTGTAAATTTTTTTGAGGATTTTACAGTTACAAACCTTATTCTATCAGGTTATTGGTATTCATTAATCGGTTTTCAAATCTGATTCTCCTGCAAAACACTACGGAGTAACAACTTCTTAGCATAGTATGATGGCCAAAAAGTCTTACAAAATTATAAACACATTTACGTTCGAACGATAAGCCAGAGGGGAGCAGATTTCGGGGATATAAGTAGGAACGTTCTTGAAGATGGTACATTTATATTTTAGGTACAAAGATCAACTTATATCCGCTTAACTAATCCATTCGAAAAATAATTATAACTTGTATCTGCCTGCAAGCAATTTATAGTGAGTACGAAGTTTACGAAAAATCCTTTCGTTTTAGCCAGCGGCATTCGTTCATCGCGGCTCTGACACGTTCCTTGGCAAACATATCGCGTTTCTGGGGCAACACAACCCGGAAGAAATGCTTATGTGCTCGTTTACATACTTGTGCATATGGTATGCATTATATTGTGTTGCTATCGGGATGTAAGTTGTATGATGTGGTGAAATAAAAAGTACAAAATTGTCTTATATAACCACGTTATTACTAATTGGCTTTCAGTCCTGTCTGTCTGTTCGGTGCAAATTTTGCAATCGATTTTAAACTAACTTCCTGATGAGCTAGAGACTTGAAACCTCAAACATAGCTCAGGGCTGGATGACAATGTAACATTTAAATAAAATTCTGATCTCGTTGGTAGCTTGAACTTATTTAGGTAATTTATTTTGTTATTTCTTTATGAGTTTTTCAAAACGATGACAGTAATAATAATAATAAATAAATATTTCTGGGACATTTTTACACAGCACCATCTAGTCCCAAACTAAGCAGAGCTTGTACTATTGGTACTAGACACTGGATATAATACTTATATACTTTTTTGTTGTTGTAAATACATACGTAGAATACATAAACAACACCCAGACCAACTCAAACACTTATGTTCATCACACAAATATTTGTGTCGTGTAAGAATCGAACCCACGACCTCGTGATCAGCAGTCCGATACTCGAACCACTAGACCACAGACGTCGTCGATAATTGTCTAACGATTTAAATTGTGGAAAGAAAAATCGCTCACGAGCAGGACTCGAACCTACGACTCCTGGCTCAATACGCCAGTGCTTTAGCCACTAAGCTACCGTGAACACTGCTCTTGGTATTCAAATTAACCTCCACTTTGGTACGTCTTTGAGTGACGTCAGCGGTATCTTATTAAGAAACAGTGTTTCTTAACCGACTCGACCAACTTTGCAGTTAATTCAAGGCCGTATAGATTTGCCTACCCTTACTAATTATTTTATTATTTTTCCAACACACTTGCTCGTATGAACCTAAAAGCGGTGCAATAAGAGCCACTTGCTCTTATTGCACCGCTTTTAGGTTCATAATGTAGCTTATAACGCACGCGTGCTTTTTACTTTCCAGTTTATTTTTAAATCGCAGCAAAGAGATGCGTAAACAAAATTAAACATTTTTGGGAATAAATCAACTGTATTAATTAAAATATGATAAATAAACATTTCGTTTCGTAAAATTATTTATTTTTGTCAACAAATTAACATTAATTTGAGTTATAAATAAATAAAAAACAATATATAATATTTTCATTTCTCATACTCGGAAAGTAGTGTTTGTTTGATCCGAGTAACGGGTGGAAGACGCTGCTTCCCTCCCTAGGGCGAGAAAGACTCATAGAAATTGCTTCCCCCCCTAGGGCGGGAATGAATTTTAAAAATAGAATTATAGATAGTCGGCTACGAAATTTGTAACAGAAATAAGAAAAACATCGATAAAAAAATATGCTGCGGTCTTGTGAGTGTATAAACAGCCAGTGTGAATTAAAAAAAACCCTATTAAGCTGGACGGCCCGGCGCCGCCGGTGGTGACGTGGTGTGTTCCATATTTTAAATTAAAAAAACTAGCCAAGTGCGAGTCGGACTCGCGCAGTAAGGGTTCCGTACCTCTCAACGACCTGATACCCCATAAAAACTGATTTAATGTACGAGAGTTTATCAAAAAACATCAACGCACAGTGCGTGAAATATGAATTTTTGCATGTCTTTCTTACGCAGATACCACCACATATGTCTATGTTTGTCTTATTTTTAGTATTTGTTGCTAAACTACATAATATGCACTATAATCTGACCAAGTTTGACGCTGGTATATATTACCGTTTTGAAGATAGAGCAAAAACAAAAACGTTGAAAAAAATCATGTTTTTTGAGGTTTCTTGTATGGGGACCCCCTTTGATATTAGACTTTTTTTCATTTTTAGTATTTCTCGTGATACACCTCATAGCAATACATATTTTGAGAAAATTTCAACCGGTTACCTATTACCGTTCAAAAGATACAGCCCTGTGACAGACAGACGGACGGACGGACGGATGGACAGCGTAGCTAGAGTAATAGGGTCCCGTTTGGCACCCTTTGGGTACGGAACCCTTAAAAAGACTACATAATTTGCCGGAATATTAACTCTGTCTGTACCGACATTTTATGTCTCGGTTTTATAGACTAATATTTGATTAAAAAAATGAGTTTAAGTGATTCTGAAATGTTGACTTCAGGTTTGGTTAAAGACGAGGCAAATACAGTAATCGAAAATCTTTTGCCAGAAATTTCAAAGGAACGATACTTAAATACACACAATGATTTTATGTAGTGGTGAACATACAAGAAAATATGTATTTTAGAAAATCTCTATTTATTACTTTCCTTATATTCGAAATGAAAAGTAGAGTGTTTAACGCGGGTGAAAGTCATCAATTCCTACTCGGACTATAGCCGCCCTCGCTGCGCTCGTGCGTCTAAATACCTCGTATGGGAATTGATTCCTTTCGACGCTTGTATAACAAAAACAATCTACGATTTTAACATTAGGCTGTTTGGTGGTTTCCTTCGACCACCTGCGCGCGCATAGCTGTATGTCACCATTGTCACCGTGTGATTACAGTAATACACAGTGACAATGGAGAACAACATTGGAGAATCTACACTCGAAGTTGTTGACGATTATGTATACCTAGGACAAACTGTCCAGCTAGGTAAGTCCAACTTCGAGAAAGAGGTCAATCGTCGAATCCGACTCGGTTGGGCAGCGTTCGGGAAGCTACGCAATATCTTCTCGTCCAAAATACCGCAGTGTCTCAAGACGAAAGTCTTTGACCAGTGTGTGTTGTCAGTAATTACTTACGGTATTGAAACGTGGTCGCTCACAATGGGCCTGATAAGAAGGCTCAAAGTCACTCAAAGGGCAATGGAGAGGGCTATGCTCGGAGTGTCCCTGCGTGATCGAATCAGAAATGAGGAGATTCGCAGGAGAACGAAAGTAACCTACATGGCCCAAAGAATTGCCAAACTTAAGTGGCAGTGGGCGGGGCACATTGCTCGCAGAACGGATGGCCGATGGGGCAGTAAAGTTCTGGAGTGGCGACCGCGTACTGGAAGGCGCAGCGTGGGTAGGCCCCCCACAAGGTGGACCGACGACCTGGTGAAGGTCGCGGGAATCCGCTGGATGCGGAAGGCACAGGACTGGTCGTTGTGGCGATGCTTGGGGGAGGCCTATGTCCAGCAGTGGACGTCTTTCGGCTGAAATGATGATGATGATGATGATGATTACAGTAATCCGCGCGCCACTTTTCACAAATTCAATATTTTGTATGTATTTTTTTCCTCGCAAGTGTGTTGAAAAACGTCGTATGACACGCGTGAGCATTGACTATTATACTCTCGGCTCCATTACGCCCTCGCCTCGGCTCGGGCTGCAATCCAGCCTCGAGTATAATAGTCAACTTAGCTCACTTGTATCATATGTACTATTAAAGCATTTACGCATGCGAAGCGAAATCTAATGATTTAAATTGTGGAAAAAAAGAGTTGCTGATTGTTTTTTTATCTTGCCACAATTATTTAAATCGTTAGATTTCGCTTCGCATGCGTAAATGCGTTAAAAATAATAAAACAATAATTGTCTGTTGGAACCACGGATAATGAGGTTGGGGACCTTATTATTTGTGCTTTTAGAAGTTGGGATCCTTATCCCTATTATTTCTCCTTAGAAATAAGACATGGTTTACCTCATGATTGTTTATATAAAATAATTATATAACGTAACCAGCCCATTACTGTCCCACTGCTGGGCACGGGCCTCTTCTCAGTACGAGAAGGCTAAGGCCTTAGTCCATCACGCTGGCCTAGTGCGGGTTGGCGGACTACACACACCATCGAGAACTGTATGGAGCACTCTCAGGTGAGCAAGTTTTCTCTCGATGTTTTCCTTCACCGTTAAAGCAAGTGATAATCAAATATAAATCCGCACATGAATTCGAAAAGTCTGAGATGCGGGCCGGGATTGAATTCACACCCTCTTTCATGGAAGGCAAGCGTTCAACCAGTGCTCATATAAAATAATAAATAAAATAATTAATTGCGTAATAATTATCGTAAGTAGTGGAACCTAACAGGCGAATAGTGTGTTTTGCAAGGAAATAAATTAGGCCAACGTTCGAAATAAAGGTAACATCTATTTTATTAGATAACTTCACTTCAGAAGTAATGATACGTTGGAATTAAGTTTATCTTTATGAGAAAAACTTATTACGCTATAAACTGTTTGTAAGTAGAATGGAAAGAAAGGAAACATTCGACTCATGTGAAAAGTAAGTACTTCGTTATAATAGATGATCCTTTCTTTCCATAAGGGTGAGTCAAAAGTGTCGTTGATTGAAAGACGTATGGTGTCACATGTCGGTTGTGTGTTTTCGAAAACATATTTATTTTGTTACCGCCGTTGTTATGTTTGGTATCAGAGGGTGGCTACATACATTTTTTTGTTACGGTTTCCAATTTCCACACTTTGTGATATTTATTTACAATTCCAATTTCCTTAGCGCTGGGTCGCCGTCAGTGTGAGCACGGTTTTATAATACCCATATAATTGGACTTCGATTTTTATTAAAGATTAACTTTATTGTGCCGCTTTTTCGCTTTTTCACCTGAATTTGGAGTGTTTAAGTCAGGGACGTATTTAGATGAATTTGCGTTCGGTAAATGGAGCTTTTGAATATTTTTTTTCATTGTTATTATAGCATAGAGTCAACAAAGGGCACAATGAAATACAACAGGTAGCTTATCTTTTACTGGTTTTTTCACGTGGGATCCGTGTTTGTAATATGGGGGGCTCGTGATGTAATAACAACGCGGATTGTACGATCTACCAGGTTAAGCTGTGCTTACCACGGTCAGTCCGTGGATGGGTGACCATTTCTAGAATTGTGTAAAGTGATATTTTCGTATTATTTTTGACATGTACATAATAATTGTAGATATATTTTAATCCTTTTATTGAATAATGTAATATTATTAATTTGTGATAATAATTAAAAATAAGTTTTAAAATAAATTCATATTATCTCTAATTTTGTATGCCAGCTGGCTGGTGGAACATGCAGAACTATACCTTATGTAACACCAGTAGGTATGTACCATTTTTCGTCCATATAAACATTTCTTTCTTTCGATAAAAGTCGAGACCCCTCCGGGCCTCGAAAAGCACGCTAAGCTGTCGGTCCCGTTTGTCATATGAATATCTTTGGCAGTCGTTACGGGAAGTCAGAAGCCTGAAAGTCTGACAACTGGTCTAACCTCCGAATGTCAGTATTACCTAGTAACTGGGTTGTGGGAGTCTAATGGCAGTCGCTCCGTCGCTCCACTGATAGAATCTACTGCAACTTTACCTTCAGTAATTATTTTTTATCCTTTGAAAAACAAACCGTAAACAATAATCATTAGTCACAATAGCCGAACAATTAAATCCTTATCTATTTTCCCCTGATTCCCGATTCGTGATTCAGTATTAAACTTAACCACGCCGAAATGTTTTATACATTTCCGATATCAGTGTCCCGGAAGTCGGAATCCGCTCTAAATGTGCATCAATCACTAAGCCAACGCCGATAAAGTGATTATGTGAAATATACATACGTATACCTACAGTATACGGGTGTATACAAGCTGTGGCCGCTAGTTTGTCCGCATAGCAAAATTATTTCCTAAGCCCGCGGCTTCGCCCGCGTATTGTGTAAATAGGTCGGGGAAAAAGTCTTTTCGTGTTTTGTATGTATAAAATTGAAGAAAATTTTCTTTATCTGTTTGTATCCGGGTGGTTTTAATATCAATAAATATAGAACATTAAAGGTGAAGTATCTGCTACACGGTGACGAACCAGTCTCTCCACCAAGATGACCTTGCTGGTTTCCAACCATGTAGACAGGGGTTTGTCACCAAATTTTGTTTGACGACGGCTGTCAGCGACGAACCTCCCACCAAGGTCACCTTGGTGGGGAGGCTGGTTACTCACCGAGTAGCACACGCTTGAGCAACCAGCGTCAAAGGTGACCCTGGTGGGAGGTTGTTCGCTGAGGTCGTCAAACAAAATTTGGTGACAAACCACTGTTTACATGGTTGGAAACCAGCAAGGTCACCTCGGTGGGGAGGCTGGTTTGTCACCGTGTAGCAGACGCTTCAGTAAAAGAAAAATAGAAAGCAAAAATCACTTTCCCGCCAATCTTCTATTGTTTTTCTGTCCGCCAAAATCACGCCAAAATGAGTGAATCTAACGAAGAAATTCGATACATTCTGAAGTTTTATTACAAAAAAGGGAAAAATGCGACTCGAGTCGCGACAAAAATTTGTGACGTTTATGACCTAATGCAGTGTCAGTAAGAGTAGCACAAAGTTGATACAAGCGTCAGGCGTCTGGTGATGTGAACCTACGACAAGAACGTGCGAAAAAGATAGCGAAACCCGGATTAACACGCTATAAGGTGATGCTGTGTGAATGGTGGGATTGGAAGAGCATCGTTCATTACGAGCTTTTACCGCCGGGCAAAACCATCGACTTACGATCAAATGTGTGGACTTAAGAGGTCAATCGCAGCATCGAGTTTAGGAAAAGCGATCAAAACATCGCCGCCAGACGTCACTGTTAAAACTATCGTGTGTGCTTTGGTCCTTATATGTGTAATAAAAGCTATAGACTCCCCGGGATTTATCCATTGGGGTATTGTGGTGTGGCGTCATATGATTGATTGGGCTGCGGGCAGAGGCCCTTGTTTCACGTATTAGCCGACACGAGGATAGGAAAGCGCCTATTTGTAGCCATGTTAAACCGTATCGTATATCATCATATCTCGCTTGATTTCGTTGCTATATTGGTTCGTTTTCTGACTTGATTGGGCTCGAAATAATCGGTTTTAGATGTAGATTTGATTGTTGTTTTGTATGTTTATTATGATGTTATTTTGCTAAGTGAGTTTTTACTTATATGTACAGCAAAATTAAATATAATAGCAAACCATTGAGTAGCAAACTAGCTTTTTATCACGGTACCGCTAAATCGCTAATCACACGCACCGCACTGATTTCTACTCCCTTCCTTTTATAAATTAACAAGTTACTAAAATCTACTATGCAATCTACTTATATAGGTAATATATGTATTATGTACCCAGTACCAACTGTATTTTTCCAGTATCCAACATTTCTACAGAGTTTGTTCTCGGCCTTGATGGTGTCAGCCATGCATGAGTCAGTCAATTTGTCTACAACTTTTCTATTTTTGTATTATTTGAACATAGATAAACATAATAGACAATTCAGTAATCAGCTAAAATTGATTCCATTATATTATGTTTTGTTAGTGTTGGTGTTACAATATCTAACATCATAAGTGAAACAACATTGTTTCAAAACTGGATACTATCAGACTATTATTACAGCATATTTCAATCTTCGCTTTCAATGTGTTTCACTGTTTCGTCTGCCTACAAAATCATTGGGATATATTTTCACCTCCGGTATATGGCAGACTCATACATATTGTATGTTTATATCCGTGTAACTGGATTCACGTGATTCATAATATTATTCTGGGCGTCTGTTTTAGATTTATGTAAATATAAGGCTCAGTTGAAAATTCGAGTAGGTAAGCACAGAAGAAAATAATAAAAATGAATTATGTATTGGTAAATAAAAGTTAATTTAGAAAAGTGCCGTATTATCCAGATGGTTTCGGAAAGTGACTGAGTCAGGCAAACGATACGTAGTATTTATGTATTTTTAGTACGTAAATATACTGTTCTTCCCTATACAAAATACCACACATTGACAGTCGACTGCATACCGGTGGTAACACTCGAATTAGAAAACCGCCCTTATTGCTTACGAATTAAGACGCTGTCAATGTCGAACTGTTACTTACCACTGACCTGTGGGCGACAGTACCAGCGATCGTGAAGATCAGCTTGCGTAGACGAAGCCCGCATCATGTACAATAATGCTGACCTTTTTCCCTGCATCTATATTCGATCGCATAGTTTTAGATTTGCATGTAAAGTATATAAATGAAGCTCATCTGTATCTGTATGTATTTACCCGTGGAGTGCTCTCGACGTAGGGCTGCGCTTCTCTCATATTTAATTTAAAACTATGCCGTATCCGCTCGGTTCACAGTAACTTACTTAGGTAACAAACAGATAAGTTTCAAAGCTTTTTGAAGTAACAATGTAGGATTTTATACGCTCACACAAAACTGCTATTTGTTGCGGTCACGTACGGTGCTACTTTTTAAATCTGAAATATAAGTTCCATAATAGGTGCTATTTGCTTAGTTTTAGCACGCAGATAGTAAACATGAAATGTGGGTGATCATTTCAATTCAAATAAGAGTAAGCAATAGTACATTACTGTCGAAGCCTGAAATGAAGCAATTTACGGCCGAGTAATATTGGAAGTACGAGGCGAAGCCGAGTATTTCCCAAGTGATTTTGAAAGGACGAGGCGCAAGCCGAGTCCTTTTTAACTAAACGAGGCCGTTAATTGCTATTTCGGCCAAGACTTGTATAGTACTTTTCTCTCATTTGCGAGGAAACACAACACAAATTAATTCAACAGTATCTCATTTTCATTAGCACAAATTCACCCGCGCGCGGACCTTGTTCTATTTTCAAAGTTTTGAAAAAAAAAATGCGCTTTCAGCCTATATAATAATAAATATTTTGTACCTAAAAACACCTAATTTATGTAAGTGTGTACTTAAAAACCTCGGTAGCATAATTTAAAAAAAAGTGTCCAGCAAATTCTATTATTGTCCTGTTGGATATTACCGGCCTGTAGGTCTACTCGCGTTTTACGAACGATAAACGAAGTACGAACTTTCGTTCCGACTGATACTTACGTAATAAAGATAGGCACATAAAAATGGCACAATTATGATAGACTACGGTTCATAGTCGTATACAATTTACCGGAGATGAGAAAAACAAACGTCAAAACACGATCATCGCATGCGATAAGGGAACGATGGTTGACCGGAGTAGCAAATTGTGCGATGAATCGTACGATTTATCGAATATCGTCGAACGGGAGTAGACCCCCTGTTATTACGTTGCGTACGGAAAAGAGCCGATGGTTGTATTCTTTTTTTTGAATAATGAACCAATTTCCGAGCAAGTGGGAGAAAAAAATACAATTTCATAGTTATGGTCCACTTTTAAAAGAAGGTTGCAGATTTTGTTACAGGGAGAAGTATATGTATTGATACTTTTGATTGATTGATTGGTACGAGTGACGATATTTAATTGTACGTCCGGCGCACTCTGGGCAGTCATCCCCGCTACCAACCTGCTGACTGGCAAATATTTTCCCCACGACATGAAATCATCATCATGTAGCTCATGTCGACATGATAGGGGTGAGTAGTAGTAGGGATGAGTGTATCAAAATTATGTCGAAATAAAGAAGCACGAATGCACAAGCTAATCTGAAGATTCCTAAAATGTTCACAAGTTTTAAGAAAAGCGGAAGTGGAAAATTTCGTTTAAGCATTTAATAAGAAATTTGCTTTATCTCATCAGTGAATCAAAAGGGCACTTATTTCGAGTAGATAAATTCCATTATTGTTAAAAGCGACGTAATAAGTTTACGGTGACAACGGGCCAACTCATACCATGGACAAACAGGCTTTTTATAACTTTTTTGTAGTTAATTTGAAATAGGGAACGAAGAGCCGTGTGTGTGTGTGGATGAGAACACTTTTATTTACCTAATTATTATGAAAGCGCAGAGGACACAACATCACATTTTCTGATGCAAAGAAAAAGTATTATCACATTTGTAAAGTGAGGGAACGTTATGAGATACAAATGTGAAAAATAATACGACACGAGAAATAAATAGCATGTAACATCATAACATTACGTCTGTATTTCCTGAAGGGGTAGGCAGAGGTGTTTAGTACATTTTGCCAATTATGTTATAAAGTCCCATGTAATAGGGGGCGAGCCTTTTGCCATTAATCGGGCACAAATCCAGACTCCGGGCCGCTATGAGAATTTACTAAGGAAAAAACCCAATAGGTAAAAAAATCCTGACCCGGGAATCGAATCCAGGAATCCCCACGCTCAGCAGTCGCAGTCGTCGTCAGCGCTTGCGACCACTAGACCAAGGCAGTTGGTTTGGCGAAATAAATAGTGGAACAAGATTATCAAAAATAAGTTTGTCTTGAAATAATGCATATTCATGTTTTGCTTTCTAGTTAATACATTGAGATTGAGTTTTTTATTTATATTTATTTATATTTTCACAGTTAAGTGGTTACCTTTACCCATAAAAACTGCAATACCACATAGGCTGTTGCCTAAATGGTACTGCAAGTCGGTTCGCCAAACTGAGACATGAAGATGGAAAGTCTCACGTGAATGTTATTTCACCAGCACCCGTACCCTTCAGACCGGGACACAGCAATGCAAGCATCACTGTTTGGCAGAGAAGTAGGTACGGTGGTACTTCCCCGGACGAGCTCCTTAAGAAGAAGCACTACTACAGCTACGAAAAAATATTCTTCGATAAGTAACTGCGAATCGGCAAACGTAGCCTGGGACGGACAGTCAAGGCCCGTGACAGTTGTGCGCGCAGTGTTCTGCGAGCGCCAGTCAGGACCGCGAGGAGTGTGGCTGACGTTAGACGACGACGACGACCCGCATAGGGAGAATGAGCTCGCCTACTAGTGGCGAGACGGGACCTGCCGAGGGTGTGTGGAGAATGCCGAGTATATCGCACGCCTTCGGCCCCGGGGGTAGTTGAAGGCACACCGTGGTGGGTGTACTTTTCTTCAATGAAAAAGAAATTTCTTAATTTTTTTTTTCTTACTTTGGATGTGGCCATCCCCTTGGATGCACTCCGTCCGGAGAAGGCTGAGCCAGTGTCGGACTCTTACCGATTGATTTTAGTTTTTTAGTTTAGTTTAACAAGAGCATTTCCACATACAAAAAGAAATCGAGGGACAACCTTTGCGAGGTGACCGATAGAAGCCGGGTGAGAGTGGCCGAGGATTGAGGTCACTAGCGTGCTATTGGAGAGGCTTTTTTCCAGCAATTAACTGCTAGAGGCTGATGACGATAGTTTGACCCCTCAACGGTGGCGCCGCCGCCAGCGGCATTGAAACAGTAGAAAATCGATTCAATTTATCAATAGATTGAAATCATAAGACGACGACATAACTATGTCATGACTTTTGTAATTACTTTTAAACGGAGAGAGATTTTTAAGAAGTGGATGATGAAGTACACATTTCAGGGGGCTGATTCTACTAACAAATTTTTTAATGAGTCGCAATCAAACCAACGCTCTTGAAAGTTTTCTTATTCTAATATCTAATTAATTTATAATTCAATGTTTTGGTTTCATCAACGATCGGTCGTTTTTTTCAGCACCGAGTTTCAGTATGACTCAGGTTTGTATCATTGGTTCAAACATTTCTTCCGAGTACAATGTCTGAAAAAGAAAGCTAAAAGAAAAATAGCATCATTTAGAATGTGAAATTGCGCCACAAAGTAGAAATACTATTGCTGCGAAATTTAAACAGCTTATCATTTTCGCGAAGCATACTGGATGTCATAGGTACATCGATTTTATATTCTGCGCAAGGAGGTTGTTTTTAATTTAACATATTTTTTACGTGCAATGTAATGGTGTCGTATTTATCTATTATTTCTAATGGATATTAAGTATTATTCATTTGTCATACAAAGGTCGATGTGTCTAGTGAGTGGAGTGTTTTAGAGTTGTGTACGACAACAGACGATCTAATTAATTTAATGGCATATTCCATCCGATATTAGGTACAGATAATATTGTCATTTGAATTACATTATTAACTGTCATAGTTTGCGTGAGAATATTGTGTAGTATTGTCAGGTTTGATGCGTAAAGCTCATTTGGACTTGAGTGTAGTGGTCGACATGACGCCTCCATCAGTTCTCGTGAATACCTATGTTAGCAGTAAAGAGAAGCCATTCGTTGATATACCATCAAAGATCTTTATCTTTAGTGGACTGCCTTTTGGTATCGTTAGACTTCCGGTGCTCGGCAACATGAACTTATTTTTCAAATTTTTGTCAGTAATATACATAGTGCTAGTGGCAGTCTACTTCTTGAATCTCTTTAGAAGTGTTTTAGACACATATCTTTTGAATATCGTCATTTGCATATTCTACATCCAGTGTGTCTTCTTCATGGGATTCAATTTACTTTCAATCAGGAGACTTCAGCGATATTACAATGAATTGAACGTGTTTGATAAAGAAGTTGGGTGCAGACCGAAGATTGGACAAGGAACGATAAGGAACATATTACTTACCATTTGTATCCTATTGTACGTAGTTATTCTGTTCGCGCTTCCTAGCATCTTTGTGACTTTGGAGGTCCTATATATAGGGACTGTCCCATTTATACTGTCTCATATTCTGGAAGTTCATTTTTGTGGTCATTTGCTGAGTCTCCTCATACCGCGGCTGCGTTTAATAAACTATTACATGGAGCTGTCATTATCAAACCATAAAATAACAAAAGTCCCCAAAGTCGAAGAGTTAGGATTTTTGAAAGCTGAGAGTAACACATCTCTCTGTAAAATGGAGACGGTGATGAATCTGTACCACAATATGATTAAAGCATACAATTATTTGATAGAAGCAATTAAATGGCAGGTAACAGAAAAAAATGCGTAATTACATCAGAGGGCGAATTCTTTAATTGATAAAAATACAGTTCCGATCTACTTTTAATATAAACGGTGATTCGCGAAACGCGTCACCCACCCGTAATACCGAAAGTCCGCCACTTTCGGGAAAACCATTCCCGATGCAGCAACGGCTGCCAGGGGAACAAAGCAGCGGAGTCCTCCCGCAATGCCCTAGTAAACCGAAGTCCGAGCTCTGCCCTGGTTTGTTTATGCGGTTTTGCAACCGAGATTTTAGTTTATAAGTTGGGTTTAGGGATTTTTTTCGGCAGATGGAGTCCCTAACGGGATGCTCCGCCACCCGCCCGGTTAAGCAGTTAGGGTACCTATCTCGGGTACCGTCTGCGAGAGTCCAATCGAAAAAAAAAAACTACTTTTAATAGCGTTAATGTTTTAAATAGTATATATTTTCCTAAACTAATAAACAACGTCAATCGTCATTGTTTGGCGGTTAGTGACAATTTTTAATCACTTCATAATTTAATCTCAGTTCACAGTTAACTACGAGAATTGGCCCTCTGATAAATGTTAATCACTTACTAACTGTTGATGTTTAAACTAAAACATTTTTCCTTTTTTATTTTCTAGTTACTGGTGACTATAATAGCGGCATTCCTTAACATTTTATCTTGCTGCTACAAAGTTTCTTTGACTATTATAAAAGAAGAAGTAAGTTCAATAGCTTTTAATTCTTTCTTCTTCTTTCAACGAGCCTTTTTTCAATTATGATTGGAGCTGACCAGATGCGGCTGAACATCAGTATTTTAACTAACCAGGTGCGACTGAACATCAGTATTTTACATACAGTGACTACCATCAGCCCCTTGCAACCCGGTGACTGGGTTGGGTAATAGCAAATTACCAACGTCCTAAGGTTAGACTAGTTGTCAGACTTTAGCTTTTTTTGCAGTAGTTGAGCTCCTTGTGAAGGAGCTCATTCGGGGAAGTACTACCACCGTACCTACTTCTGCCGCCAAATAGTGATGCTTTCACTACTGTGTTTCGTTGTGAAGGGTACGAGTGCCGGTGAAATTACAATCACATGAGACTTTTCATCTTCATGTCTCAGTTTGGCGAACTGACTTGCGGTACCATTTAAGCAATAGCCTAGGTGGTATTGCAGTTGTTATGGGCAAAGGTAAACGCTTAACACTAGGTGGGCCTTTAGCTCGTTTCGCCATGCTATACTATTTAAAAAAATCGGCCTTTTGACTATCCATAACGACTGTTATAGATATTCGTATAACGTGCTCTCCGAGGCACGGAGGGGTCTTTATGTGTATGAAACGGTCACCCATCAAGAGACTAACCGTGGTTAGCATAGATTACCTTGGAATTCACACGGTTATAACTTAGCCACGAGCCCTTCAACAGCTTTCAATTGTTGAGTTTTATTTGAAATGTTAATTGATAGTTGTATATTAATATTATCAAGTAAATATAGTCTAAAGAGCTTGGTTAATATTTTATATGAGTAATATTATGTAGATATGTTGTGTTTATTGTCGCGAAACATATTCCGATGCAACGACAAATAGAGCTATAATTTGCATAAAACTTTCACGGGATACTGCGTTGGCCGAAGACGCACTGGGAAAGCGACGACGGGTGGCGCGGCTATGGTACGAACAAAATAATGTAGTCACCATAATACGATGACAGATGTTTGCTTTTATGAAGTCATCGCCGCGACCGCCGCCTCCTCACCATTGCGACCTCGGTCTAACATCTAGGGTTACCTTATACAGGGCCTTATATTACAAACAGCAATGCAAGAAGCTGAAGTAGAATGTATGCTACACACCACCACACAGTGCCTTATAAGTAACGTGATACCTCCTTTGCACTAAATTGACATGAGTTTGTATTCTCAAAGATGACACAATTCTTGCCATGACTGCCCATGGTATTTTATTTGAAAAAATAAAAGTGTGGCGTCACGGAGGACGCCCGGCAGAAGCGAAGCTTTTAAGGAAGCACGGATAGAACGTGCGCGCGCGGAACTGTGTGTGTATTCGAGACCGTAGTGTAGCCACGCACTATTGGAGGTGGATGTTAACGGTGACGTTTTTTCTTGGTTTACTCTCCGTCGCGGGCGGCCCTGCATACAACGACGCTATAGAAGCTTTGCTTCAAAACGCATTTAAAAGATTATAATCGTTTCATTTGGAATTAACTACAACTACAACGACACTAACCGACATAGCCCGAAGAATCGCCAAACTTAAGTGGCAGTGGGCGGGGCACATTGTTCGCAGAACGGATAGCCGATGTGGCCGTAAAGTTCTGGAGTGGCGACCGCGTACTGGAAGGCGCAGTGTGACCCCCACAAGGTGGACCGACGACCTGGTGAAGGTCGCGGGAACCCGCTGGATACGAGAAGCGCAGGACCGGTAGTTGTGGCGGCGATGCTTGGGGAGGCCTATATCCAGCAATGGACGTCTTTCGGCTGAAATGATGATGATGAATGATTAATTACAACGTTCAAATCTAAAGGCAAACTAGAGAGTTATTTACTGGTTCTTTGTTAATAGTTCTGATTTTTCTAATCGGTTGCATAGTTTGACCATTTACAAGTATAATTTATCACAAAGTGTTCTATAAATCACTCACATACAATGGTATAATATAAATGGTAAGGCAATGACCTTTCCCAGTTGTATAGTAGATGTATGAATTATTAATGCATTCGTCTTCCAGGTCCCCTTATCATTTATGGTTTCGTATGTGGGACTATCAGGAGGCATAATGTTACCGTTGTTCTCGCCATGCATGCTCGGGGATCAAGTTCACTATGAAGTCCGAAGACTCAGGGAACTACTTGCTTCAAGACTTTATGAGAACCAACTGGGTATGTTCTAATTGTTATGTTGTATGTTTCGTGTGGTGCCGTGCGGACATAAAGAATTGCACCACCCTATCTCTTCTCGTGAGTGTCGTAAAAGGCGACTAAGGGATTCACCAGAGGATGGGCAGCAGCGTTCTCTGAGTATTTAACAAACCAACTGCGATCGCCAACCCAGCCTGCCAAGCGTGGCGATTATGGCATATCCCCCTGGCGATTATGGCCTATGTCCAGTAGTGTCTTTCGGCTGAAATGATGATGATGATGTTATAATGAGGATTTTTATTATTTACTTCGATTTTACTGCACTTTTAATAGTAAATAGTAGAGCTCGTTGTAAAATAGCTTGTCTGGGGAAGTACCTACTCTTTACTGAGTAATCTTTAACTTTGTTAGTAATTTTGATGTTTTAAGATATCTAAACATAATTTTATTACCATTTAACTCGAAGAAGTGAAAATGTATTTAATTCTGGAAAAGAAACAAGTTAAACAACCAATCGATTCTATTATTTATTGACTCCAAAACGACAAAAATTTCAGCGTGTATAGTTAATTCTGAATACACTTTGATTTAAGAGTGCTTTCAAAAGAAGTGCTAAATTTTTATTTTTGAAATATCCTGATAAGAGTTTCATGTGATAGGCTATTACTTAAGGGGCCGAAACTCGTAATTCAACAAACTAATGCGAATCCCGCTCAAAAACTACTCGCTCTATGGTACTGAAATTAAAATACGTGTTACTCAAGCATAGACGTGACAATATTATAAAGTCCAAAACATGAATGCAATTATTTGGCTCGATCATAAAAAATTCCAAACTTACCTCGGAAACTGTTGATTTTCAAACAGTTTCCTAAATATATCCAAGACATATTGGTATTTTGGTTTGATATTTTACCTAAAATATAGTTTTATTATTTTGAAATAATTTTACTAAGCCATTTTATCGAAAATACACATATTTTCTGAGTAATATTTTTTTTTCGCTTAGATGCACTTTCATTCGGAATGGCGTCAACTTCATGCCGCACTACTCCTTCCCGGTAAGCCTCGTATTTTGCATCGCGCTCACTCTGATTCTGCGGCGTTCTGGGCCTTAATAGTACTGGCTGTAGTAGTTCATAGTTACGAGTACCTGTATTCATACTTATGAAGATGATTCTGTAGTAACGAATAACTCATTGGTTTAGCAACTGTTCGTTTTTAACAAACGGAAAATTGTGCGTGTGAGAACAGAGTGGAATCGCACTGTTTAGAATTTTTTTGACACGTTTGTAAATTTTACGGGGTATAAACATGTAAATAAAAATCTGTTACACCACAATCTAGAAATGTACAAGATGTATGTACATCTTTATTCGCAAATAATAGCGATTTCCAAATGCAAAGTAGTGCAAAAACAGACCTTTTCGCTATACGAGAATCTAGTAAATATAATGAAAAAAAAAAAAAAAAAAAAAAAAAATTTTGTACATATAAAAATTTGATCTTCGTCGCATCCACAAATAAAAATATTTTGAATCAAAGATCCCTATTTTCCCATAGCCGCTCCTCAAGAAAGAGTTTGGAATACTTGACACATTTTAGCTCAATAAAAGAGTATGGGATGTGATGTTATATTTAGAAAAGACGGGACCGACTATCTACACCGCCACCCACCTGCTGCCGAATTGCGTAACTCACTCGCGATCGCAATCAATGGGATTTCAATGTTCATTGCTCCATATGTTTTGAGAATTCGTCTTATCGGCAACTATTAAATAAATATATATAATATACTAGCGGACCCGGCAGACGTCGTCCTGCCCGGAAAAGCAGCGCCACATATAATTATAATCGTCCCTGCCATTCAGGAGAAGATCAGTGACATACAGACAGAAGGGCCACCTACCGGATCCAATTGTGTTTTCACACCATCCAGGAAACCATTGAAATATTCACAAAAAAATTCATCCAAATCGGTTCAGCTGTTTAGGAGGAGTTAGGCGACAATCAGATGTACAGAAGAAATAAATATTCGCGGCTTCACTCGCGTTAAATTCTGCTAACCCACGTGACGGATCCTGTTAATTCAGTCCAGTCCAGTCCAGTTCCATCCATCCATCCATCCATCCTTTTATTCGGACCGTCCAGTCCAGTCCAGTCACTATCCCACTATCCCACTATCTCACCCCATGTCCAGTCCCGTCCCATGTCCCGTCCCGTCCCATGTTAAATGTCCCATCCCGTCCCATGTCCAATGTCCCGTCTCATGTACCATGTCCCGTCCCGGCCCATGTCCCTTCTCAAGTCCCGTCTCGTCCCATGTCCCGTCCCCCATGTCACATGTCCCGTCCCGTCCCGTCTCATGTCCCATGTCCCGTCCCGGCCCATGTCCCTTCCCATGTCCCGTCCCGTCCCATGTCCCGTCCCCCATGTCACATGTCCCGTCCCCCATGTCACGTCCCCCATGTCACATGTCCCGTCCCCCATGTCACATGTCCCGTCCCCCATGTCACATGTCCCGTCCCGTCCCGTCCCATATCCCGTCCCCCATGTCACATGTCCTGTCCCGTCCGTCCCATGTCCCGTCCCATGTTATCAATTGTTCAGCAAAACAAATTTTTTTGACACAACGACTGCAGCGCCACCTACCGGGTCCATTTGTTAATTCAAACCCTGCAGGGACCCGGACTCGAACGTACCTACACAAAAAATATCATTAAAATTTATCATCTATCAGTTTTGGAGATCAAATTTACCTCTCGCAGGTCTGCTGGAAGAAATTTCTTATAGAAATAATAAATTTAATTAATTTTATAGCGTCAACAACACGTGGTAATTATGCTGTTAAAATGTAGCTTATATGACACGTTCGTAGATTTACCATAGCAGCGCCATCTATTCATTACTTACTCAACCCAGTCGAAAGGTATCGACATCTGTTAGAATCATTTGGAGTTAACAGATAATTGTGACTGTCAAATAATAACAGACAAATAATTAGCAATAAATTAAAATTGCGACTATAATTTGAGATTTAAACTATCCTATCTCTCATGTTGGATCGAACTCCACATGGTGTGCGAATTTTATTATAATCGGTTAAGTGGTTTAGGAGTCCATTGAGGACAAACATTGTGACACGAGATTTATATATATTAAGATTGCTAATATATACCAGGCCCCTCAGAAAGTATTGCGAAAAAAAGTTTTTATATATGGGAGACTGGCCAGTTATAATGTTTTTCGAAAATATGATTATTTATAAGTAAAAATAAGTAAGTTCCAATTTCAAAATTTCCCTCCACATTTTTTGCGAGTTAATTCAAAGTATTGTGTCTCACTGAAATATGGATCTGCGCCGGGAACATTTTAGAGCTATGATTTTATACGATTTCAAGTGTCGCCTGAAACCGGATGAATCGTACGATAGACTTCAAATGGCAATCATGGATGAAGGCCCTTCCAAGGCAACCGTGTATCGTTGGTATAACGAATTCAAGCGCGGTCGACCAACTTTGGGGGATGACGAAAGAAGCGGTCGCCCTTTGACGGCTGTTACCGAAGAAAACGTGCTAGCAGTGAAAAATTTAATCCAAGACAATAGGCGAATTACATATCAGGAGATTCAACACATATTGAAGATTGGATCGGGAAGCGTTCACGAGATTCTACACAGCCATCTTCGCGTGAGGAGGATAGTATCACGCTGGGTGCCGCACAACCTCACCGATGCTCAGAAGCAGGCCCGGGTGGAATGGTGCCGTGATATGCTTAACAAATTTGAAGCAGGCTCGTCTCGGCGTGTTTACGACATCGTTACAGGTGATGAGTCCTGGATTTATCAATATGACCCAGAAACCAAGCGCCAGTCGACTGTTTGGGTGTTTCAAAATGAGCCAACGCCTACCAAAGTGAAGCGATCTAGAAGCGGGGGTAAGATTTTGATCGCTAGCTTTTTTAATTTGACTGGCCACTTGGTATCAATTCCCTTACGGGATCAAAGAAGCATTAATGCCGAATGGTATACTATCAAATGCTTGCCAGAAGTTTTCTCTGTTATAAGCAACAAGCGACCAAACACAGGGCTCCGCGGGCTACTGCTCCACCACGACAATGCACCTGCGCACACCGCACTCAAAACGAGGGACTTCCTGAACAGCACGCCAGTCAAACTCCTGGGTCACCCTCCTTACAGCCCTGATCTAGCACCGTGTGACTTCTTTTATTCCCAAAAATAAAAAATCAGCTCAAAGGGATACAATTTTCGTCGCCGGAAGATGCGCTGGCTGCGTTCGAGCAGGCTGTAAACGAGGTGTCTGCGGCGGACTGGAAAAAGTGTTTTGAAAACTGGTTTAGGCGCATGAATCTTTGTATAGAGGCTGGTGGAAAGTACTTTGAAAAGATTTGATAAAAATATATGTACGTATAGAACAATTTTTTTTAGTTTCGCAAAACTTTCTGAGTGTCCCACGTATATTGCTGTCATTTCAAAATGAAAGCTAATGTCAATGTCAAAGCATTACACAATTACCCCACCGGTTGATGTATAAACGAAATAGGTGCAGCTTTACGCAAACTGTTTATTCTGTGATGTAAACATCAGGCTGTCCGTAGGGACAATCAGAAGCTTTTTAAAATCCACCAAGTTTGCAAACTACAGAGAAGATAAACGTGGTTTATTTTCAATGGCTGCAACTAATGGAATTGTGGATGTCGTTTGTAGTGCACGACGAAATTGTTACCGTATAATAGTTTACATTGAATGTAGCATAAGTATCTTCTAGTTTTCTTTACGGGTTTTTAAATGGCTGATCAATTCATCATCATCATCATTTCAGCCGAAAGATATCCACTGCTGGACATAGGCCTCCCCCAAGCTTATGTATGTTGGGGGGATATGATCAATTAAATCTGTTGAATTAAATTTTATTTCCACCTCTGTGACGATTAATTAACTAACAACCTATCCATATCACTTGAAATTAAAATTTGACAGTTGATTAGTATATTTTTGACGTTCTTCAGGCTGGCTCACAGAAATAGACAGAATGGAAAAGTGGTCAGGGCGCGCGTGCCAACGCTCTGCACCATAGTGCAGGGCATTTCAAAGCCTTTCTCAGTACGCCTTATGACTTGTTTCTGTAAATAATGTAACAAAAACCCGTAAAAATGCCTTACTGTGCTGTTTCTAACTTCAGAAACAAAAGCTGTAAAATAAATTTGATTCAAGTAAATTTTTAAAATTAATGACGTCAAGGCGTAGTTTGTTCGAAAGTTGCCACGCATGAATCGCAAGTAAAATTGTGATTACAACCATTCTATCTATCTATATAGTCCGTGTGGTGCCGGACTTAAAGAATAGCACCACCCTTATCTCATCTCATGGGTGTCGTAAAAGGCGACTAAGGGATTCACCAGAGGATGGGCAGCAGCGTTCTCTGAGTATTTAACCAACCAACTGCGATTGCCGACCCGCCTGCCAAGCGTGGCGATTATGGCATATCCCTTAATTGGGGGAGGCCTAAGTCCAGTAGTGGACGTCTTTCGGCTGAAATGATGATCTATCTATATCTGTCAGCTGGCCCGACCCCGTGGCTTTACGTCGCGATATTGTATGTATGTGTATTATTCGGATGTACTCTTCTTCAGAAGCATTAGTAGGTACTAGATTTTCAATGTACCGCTAGAGTTGATCTGTCTTTCAGAAACCAGAGGTTAGTCTCTACCCTGCGGTTTATGAATGTGATTTTTAATAAATTCCTATTCATCTGAGTTTATAAACCGACACTTTAGTAATCATATCATAATTACGCCATACGTTCCCAGTACAATTAATTGCTTCTTAAGTTCTTACGTGTCCAGTGAGTCCACTCTCATGTGGATTGAACTGGACTCAAACTTGTTATTACTTAGTTTAATAGGAATGTTAGTTGCGGTCTCTTTGAGTACTTCGTAGGAGAGATGCATCTTCATATGCCGAGTATTTCCGACTATGTTGGGACTGGCATAGGTCTAACCAAATGCAGTAGAATGTTACGATTTTACAACGTTACTCCAGCCATTAGACCCTTGCATAGCCGGAGGTCAGATAATAAGCTCATATCATAATGGTGGTGGTATGTTTGCAGATAAGTCGAGTCGCGGCATGGCGCGCGCTCTGCTGGCGTGGACAGAGACGAGGGATCTCTCGTTCTCACTGCTGCGCATGTTGGACATCGACATATCGCTGCCGTTCAAGTTCGTCGGTCTTCTCGTCACCTACCTCATCATATTGTTGCAGTTCCAGAAAGTTATTAACCCCTGAACGAATGGCATGATCCCTCACATTTATAGAAGGGTTTTAGGCGCTAAGCAGACGGCGGTCATTTTGATCGTGGCGTCCGGGCGGTCGTTTTGTCGTACGTGTGCGTTGTTAGGTACAATCAGAAATCTTTCCGGTGTACTACCACTAAGGCTAAAATCGCTTGCACTAAGTGTTCGATGGCAGCGGTAGGTACGTGTAATGTAGCAGGATTCGTTCAAGGGATTTTGTTGACACAATGTACCATCGCGAAATATTGTGACCGTACATAGGATTCCATAAGCTCTATCATCACGGCAAAATGTTCTGGTCCGCTGCTGTCCGCCGTCTGCCCAGTGCCTTAATCGGTAATGCACACAAAGCACGGCTTTCCGCGTGAAAAAAAGTGAAACGCAATTTGTATACTGCTAGTGTGGTTTTGGATTTTACAAAATCAAAATCAAAATCATTTATTTGTGATTCACAGGTAACAAAAAGGTCTTATTTAAATATAAATTAAGTTCATTCTGTGTGTTCATAAAAATACATACTTAACTTAAAATGTCAATATATTGCAATAATTCATTATCCATATCAATGTTAATACAGTCAATCGGACATCAACACATTAAAAACTCGTTAACAGAGTAGAAAGAGTGAGTTTACTTTGTAAAGCATTGTGTTAATACACTGGTTATAATCTAGAATTTAATAATAATAACAATTCATTTATATCAGGCATCTAGGCCCATAAAAAATACATGAAACCATATACAATAATATAAAGTAGCTACAATAATATAAAACACTAGCTTTTACCCGCGGCTCCGCTCGCGTTAAATTCTGCTAACCCACGTCAGTCCAGTCCAGTCCAGTCCATTCCAGTCCAGTTCACTGTCCCACTGTCCTGCTGTCCCGCTGCCCCACTGCCCCGCTACCCCACAGCCCCGCTATCCCACTGCCCCTCTGCCCCACTATCCCACTGCCCCGCGGCCCCACTGCCCCGCTGCCCAGCTGCCCCGCTGCCCCGCTGCCCCGCTGCCCCGCTGCCCCACTGCCCCGCTGCCCAGCTGCCCCGCTACCCAGCTGCCCCGCTGCCCCACTGCCCCTCTACCCCACTGCCCCACTGCCCCGCTAACCCACAGCCCCGCAGCCCCACTGCTCCGCTGCCCCACAATCCAACTGCCCCGCAGCCCCGCTACCCCACTGCCCCACTGCTCCACTACCCCGCTGCCCCACTACCCCGCTGCCCCACTATCACACTGCCCCAAAGCCTGCCCCGTTGCCCCACTGCCGCGCTGCCCCACTGCCCCACTGCCCCGCTTCCCCACTGACCTTCTGCCCCCCTGCCCCACTGCCCCGCTGCCCAACTGCCCCGCTGCCCCACTGCCCCGCTTCCCCACTGCCCCGCTGACCCGCTGCTCCACTGCCCCGCTGCCCCACAGCCCCGCTGCCCCGCTGCCCCGGCTCCCCACTGCCCCGCTTACCCACTGCCCCGCTTCCCCGCTGCCCCACTGCCCTACTGCCCCGCTGCCCCGAATCCCCACTGCCCCGCTGCCCCACTGCCCCGCTGCCCCGCTGCCCAAATGCCCCGCTGCCCCACCATACCACTGCCCCACTGCCCCGCTGCCCCACTATCCCACTGCCCCGCTGCCCTGGTAACCCACTGCCTCGCTGCACCACTGCCCCGCTGCCCCACTATCCCACTGCCCCACTGCCCCGCTGCCCCACTGCCCCATTGCCGCGCTGCCCCACTATCACACGGCCCCACTGCCCCACTATCCCACTGCACCACTGCTCCGCTGCCCCGGTAACCCACTGCCCCGCTGCCCAACTATCCCACTGCCCCGGTAATCTACGGCCCCACTGCCCCACCAACCCACTGCCCCACTGCCCCGCTGCCCCACTATCCCCCTGCCCCACTGCCTGCCCCGCTGCCGCACTCCCCTACTGCCCCGCTACCCCGCTAACCCACTGCCCCGCTGCCCCGCTACCCCACTGCCCCACTATCCCACTGCCCCGCTGCCCCGGTACCCCACTGCCCCGATGCCCCGCTGTCCCACTGCCTCGATGCCCCGCTTCCCCGCTGCCCGACTGCCCGGCTGCCCCGCTGCCCCACTAACCCACTGCCCCACTGCCCCACTGCCCCACTGTCCCACCGTGTCACCGTCCCACTGCCACTGTCCTACTGTCCCACTGTCCCACTATCTCTCTATATCACTATCGTCCCGTCCCATGTCCCATGTCCTGTCCCATGTCCCATCCTATGTCCAGTTCCATGTGCCGTCCCACTGTCCTGTCCCATGTCCCATCTCATGTCCCGTCCCATTTCTCGTCCCATGTTCCGTCCCCAGTCCCGTCCCCTGTCCCGTCCCCAGTCCCATCCCCAGTCCCATCCCCTGTCCACTCCACTCCACTCCATCGTACATTACTATCCGCTCGTGCAAATGCATAGAAGCTTCGATCTGTCGGGTGAGTACGCAACCCACAAATTATTGTTTTTCTTTTTTTCTTTCTTTCTCAAAACCCATACCAGTTTTTAAGTCAGATCATCAGCTTTCAAACAAAAAAAAAATCATCAAAATCGGTCCAGTAGTTTTAGCGTGATGCTGGAACAAACAAACAAACAAACAGACGTTTACAATTTTATAATAGTTAAGAAGATAAAAATAAAATAATCTATATCTTTTCATTGTTGTTAAGTATAAGTAACCAAAACTACGATTGCGTACGTTTTGTTGTAGTCGTTATCACAAAGTTATTTATAGCACGTTTAAGACAAATAGAAGAAAGATTGTGTAAAATTCAATTGCTGATTAATCTTAGTCTGGAGTTTTTAAGTTTCCATTTATTATTTAGTAATGGCGGCCGGCGGCAACAATCGTAATAAAAGTTTTAAGCTCGTTAATTAATTTCAGAATAAAGTTATTCTCGGTTTGAAATGAAATATGAAAGTAGGCACGCACAATCGCTCAAACTTTTTTTGAATACCTATCTGTTGTCTTAAGCAGTAACAGCTTTTTCAATATACAGGGTAATTGAAAAAATACAAAAAACTACTTTATGGGTAGCTACTGATCATCATACTGCACAACTTTAACTATGGGAAAAACACTTAAATCGTGAAAAAAAAATCTACTGTTCTGTAATCATTTGATCAGGTTAGGTATCCACTTATGTATTGCTTTGTTCACATGAATCGTCACAAAGTATGGAACAGCTGTGTTTTTTTTCACGATTTTATAATTGGCCACATATTAAAAGTTGTGCAAAATAATTACTTTTTGGATTTATTTTATTACCTGTATATAAATTGTAATGTTTTGAATTTAAATGTGTGTTTTATCTGTATACATTAAAGTATTCCTTGAAAGTTGATTGTTTCATTTCATTGATCGTTTGTGTATTTTAAATATTCCCAAAAGTAAATTATTTTCAGTCTCTAAAACAGTTTTCAACTGTGACGCTTACAAAATATATAAATAAATAAAATAAATGTTTGTCCCTTGTTGTATACCCATAGATAAGCTACTTTGGTCTCTTATCCTTAATTTCTATCTGGCTTATAATATTTGCAGACGAGATAATTTGCATGCAAATTCAGCAGAGCATATTAGAACTTGGTACGTGGAACTAGCTACTATAACATAAAATTGAATTTTCTATATACAGTCGACTGCATGACAGTGGTAACACTTCAATTAGAAAACCTTCAAATCATATTTGAACATTTTCGTGTAACTTCATGACACTGTTTCACTTTTTTTTATTGTATAACATCCTGCTTGTAAGTTTTACTTAATCGTCTTATAAATCATTGTTTAGTTTAATTTTGCAGAAAACGCTGTAGTATTTTTATTTTTAGATTTTATAACAAGGTTCTGTTTATTTTTGTACCTACTTTTATAACAATTGTATTATTAATAAATAAATAAATAAATAAAACCTCCCTTACTGCTTCCGAAATAAAGGCGCTGTCAATATCAAACTGTTACCACTGACGTGCAGTCGACCGAACAACAGAACAAAATTCTTAGAGCATCATGTAGGCGATGTCTGTCTGTGAAATCTATGTAGAGTTATTCATATTTTCCTACGTTCTGATTTATTTATAGAGTATGAAATAACCTACTGAATTAAAATAAAAAAATTCATATGTTTGACTTTTTTTCATGACTGATTTTACTAAAAGAATTATTCTTCTCATGGAGTGTAATAATCAGTGGCGTAGCTAGACCTAAATGGGCCCTGTATAAAAATTTGTTGGGGGCCCCTATTTACCCGACTGTGGCGATGCCCAAAAGGGGGGGAGGGTATATGTTTTATGCAAATGATTAATTTGTTCTAGCTGCTATAGACTAAAAACTACCATTATTTTCATCATTCATTAATTACAGGCCTCTTATCACTAAGAATTTGGGATTGCGGAAAACGTCTGGGCCCCTGTAGCTCAGGGGCCTCGTATCATTGATACGGCTGATACGGCGGTAGCTACGCCCCTGGTAATAATAAATAGGGAGTGAATGTAATAATTTGTATGTATATACACGTATATAAACAAAATACAGTTATTACGTTATTAGGATTAATGATAATGTTACGCATTAAAATATCAGGAAGCTTGGCGAACTAGTTTGGCGGAATCAGAAGATAAATATGTATGAGTGGAATCAACTAAGTGTTGATTATATACTGTCCATGTTTTTTTTACTAGGAAACATCAATATTAATTCGAAATACCGATGAAAGTTGTAGCCAGAGCACCTGGCGAGAATTCAATTATAACTAGAAATTCTCTGTCACAGTGACGCAGCTAAGATTTCGTCCTGTGGGTTTAGCGACAAAGGGTATTTTTTCCACGAAGGATATGTATTGTTATCCGAGAAAACGCTAAGGTTAGTCCTTTATATTCTGTAGAAAACATTTCAACAATTTCCCTTTTTTCGTTTTTTACAATGACGGACGAGGAGCATTCCACAAAGAAATTTATTGCTACACAATTTGGAGAATGGCTGCGACCATTGTTTGGCACGAGATGTACTTCTTTACGCGCCCATACTTGCTTTAGAAATAGGTATACAAGTTGGTTTATAAAAGATCCGAGATCTTAAAACCACTAGTATCCACCACCACTTTGTTTTAAAGATAGCCTGCGCAGTCACCGGTGTCCGCTCGTTCATCATCATCCACCTCACCTTTTCTCAACTATATTGGGGTCGGCTTCCAGTCTAACCAGATGCAGCTGAACATCAGTATTTTACACGAAGCGACTGCCATCAGACCCCCGCAATCCTAATACCGACATTCAGAGGTTAGACCAGTTGTCAGACTTTAGGGCTTCCGACTACTCGTAACAACGGCCATAGATGTTCGTATGGCAACCGGGACCAACAGCTTAACGTGCTCTCCAAGGCACGGATTGGTCTCGATGTGCAACGAAATGGTTATCCATCTACGAACTGACCGCGGCAAGTGTAGTAGTAACCGCGGCAAGTAACCTTGCAGATCATACATTATTATTCGCTTCTTCTTAATGTTACTAATTATTATCTGGTATCTACCCTTATAGTATGTACGATCAGTGACAGGCGGTTTCAATTTGGAAGTTAAATTCTATACAAGGAGCAGAGTTCACGGTAGCTTAGTGGTTTAAGCGACTCGTGAATCGCAGAAGTAGCCGGTATGAATCCTGTATTATTCTTTCCACAATTTATACCTTTAGGAATATGGATACAAGCTACATTCTTTGCACAGATGAGAGCGTATCAAGAAGTGGTTTCTAATGATAACGGCTTACCGCAAGCTTGTACGTGTGTGTGTAAAGAAATATTGGAAAAAATTGGGACTTTTGCAGCCGTCAGGGGATAGTACGCCGAGAGTAAACAAAACGTTGCTAATCATACCTCACAGATCGGAGTTAGATTAGGAATAGAACTTAAGAATTATGCTACTGATTAGGATAAGCAATGACCGCCAAAATAAATACGAGCAAGTTCATTCAACGTCGTCTTGAGTTGGTATTTTGGTAAATGGTAACTTCATCTTGACTGATCATTACATTTTCTTTCTTCAAGAGCGGCATAAGTTGATTTTGGGTGTCAATAAAAAAATATTGTCAACGCTTAGTAGCTCGAAATACTTATACAATGTGCCTCTCACTGAAAACCATCCTCCAATATTTGAGAATAGTGGTAGGCCTTATAGCAGCCTCGGGAAAACATTTTTATTTACCCGGGAAATGCCAAAGGTAGCACTGGAGGGGGGGGGCACCGGCTCGATCCAATGGAGTTCCCGGAGCTCCTCTTGTTTATGCTGAGGATGGCCACCGTGAGGTTTTAGTCTGTAGGAGTCAAACATAACCCTCCGCCTTCGCCAGACGGAAGGTTGTCCTCCTAAAAACAGAAAAACGCCTCATAGCAGCCTAGACTCTGTGACCTGATACAAAGATATATTGTGACGCCTAAAATGATTCGAAGAAGGCACAGACAGAAAACTTTATTCTTGTCTAAAATTGAACCTTATTTAGGTAAAAAAATAGGTACCTACTCTATTATTTGGATTATAAAATTTTAGTAGATATATAATCAATATAAGTTGATGTACTTGACGTGACACGTGACACAATTCAAGACGGTAAACAATTAACTAATGCGTTAAAAACACTCGCCGACCCATTATAGGTTTTTATAAATTTTTAATTTGTGTTCGGTTATTGTTTACTATCACCATTAATAATATGAATTGTTGGTGGGCTAGATGCTGAAAGCGCATTTTGATGTAAGTTAAGTGTTCGACATGACGCCTCCGTCAGTTCTTGTAAACACCTTGGTTAGCGGCACGGAGAAACCTTTCATAGATGTGGTATCAAAGATCTTCATTATATGTGGACTGCCTTTTGGTATCATTAGACGTCCACTCCTTGGCGACATCAATGTTGTAATCACGTTATTGTTAGTTATATATTCATTGTGTCTGATGTTTTATTATTTTTCTGTCGCGTATGCTACTTTGGAAACATATCTTTTGAATTTAGTTATTGGTTTGTCTTGCCTCCAGAGTGTTTTCTTAATTATATACAATCCAGTCTCAATTAAGAGATTGCAGCGTTATTACAATGAGTTGAACGTGTTTGATAAAGAAGTTGGCTGCAGAGCGAAGATTGGACAAGGAACGATAAGGAACATGATAGTAACTGTTGTTACGATGATATATTTTGTGTTTCTGTTTGCGCTTTCTGACAAGTTATCATACTTGGATCCATTGGATTTTAATCTGTTGTCTTTTATATTATGTCATGTTTTTGATGTACATTATTATGCCCATTTGCTAAGTCTATTTTTACCAAGGGTGCGAATAATAAACTACTACATGGAGCTTTCGCTGTCAAACTGTAAAATAACAAAACCACCGAATGTCCAAGACTTTGGGCTTTTGAAAGCATATAGTAACGAATCTCATTGTAAAATAGAGAATGTGATGAATTTGTATCGCATCATGATTAAAGCGTACAATAATTTAATGGAAGCGGTTAAATGGCAGGTAATAGAAATGTAATTATAATAGACAACATATTCTATGTTAACGAATGATGCTTCAAATAAAATATTGTTCTATTAACTTCTGTTCTTGTTCCAGTTGATGTTAGCTATAATAGTGACGTTCATTAATATTTTGACTGCCAGTTATAGAACTTCATTGACTATGATAAAGGAAGACGTAAGTTTAAATTTGTTACTACCAAACACAAAACGTTTAAAGGTAAAAGTAAAATCCAAGTCTTACAAAAGTGGCATCTGCAAACTATTAATTCTGTACTATAGATTTTCTGATTACATAGAGTTGTATATAGAACTTGATGTCATTAAAAATCTTTTGTAAGACTTGGTGATGTGTATTGGCCTTTACTTTTACCTTTTATTGACTTGTCTGATATACGTATAGTTCTTTTTTACACTTTCTGACAGTTGTGATGATTAAAAAAAAAGACTTGATTTCATTTACTTTTTTTGACATTGTATTCCAAAACCCTTTATGTATTTTTAATCTCTGTATATGTGTCAATTCGGTGGGTTCCTGTTATGGTTGAGCCTAAACATAATATCATTATTAATTAGTTTACTTCAGGGAATTTGTCTCACTTTCTCACACAATTCTTTCCAAGTAATGTAACAAACCATTATACCAATTATTACTTGAAAAGAGTATATCCATGGAATTTCTTGCCGGCTCTTCTCCATCGGAACAACATTTTGGGACCGTGCAACTAGATTCTTAACGTTTTGAAAGTGCATGTAAATGGTTATTCGAAATAAAAACTTTTGAATTTGAATTTGACCTTTAAACAGTTTTTTGTTACTTGGATGTAAAGATTTTCATCGTTGTTGTTGGCCATTTCTAACCATCACCTACACCGACGGATACACGATATGTGGAATATCGGTGGATACAAGGTTTTTGGAATACCGATATTGGAATTTTGAATATCTGACAGTTGGGATTTCAACTGCCCGTCAGGAGGAGATAGGTTTTCGTATAACATGGACCTTTTTTTTGTTTTCGGTGGTAATCCTCATGGATATCCTTCTTTTGGGGAAGGCGAAGGAATATGTCGGACTCCTACAGACAAAAACCACACGGTGGCCGGCCATCCTCAGCATAATAGAGGAGCTCTGGGAACTCCAATCGACTGCACTGGTACGCACGGCTACACATCAAGCTGTACATTTCCAGTATAAGCTGATCTCGCATTGTACGGAAAGCCTATGCAATGCGAGGTCAGCATAAACTGGAAATGTACAGCTTGATGTGTAGCCGTGTGTACCTTCTAGTACTACGCCTTTGGCACGTCCCAGGATACAATATTGTTTCCCCTACAGCAGCACTCGACCACCACGTGCTGGTGTCCTGGTCACTTAATATACGCCTTGAGTCCCCCCACTCTTAGCGTCCACGGTCCCAGAGATGCGGCCTTGCACCAGGGCGATTGCCCCGGCGCAAGCGGCAATTCGTCTCCGAGCGGGATCGACCCTCTCCCAATCCCACTCTGCATCCTCCTTCTGGAGCATAATAGTCTCGCAGAAGGAAGTCACGGCTCTCCAAGTCATCGGATTTAACAGCATAGCCAACACTACTGCTGGCAGAGATAGATCCCGTCAGATCTGGCTGACCAGGTCCCGCCGGTCTGAGCCCCCCGCAGGGCACTCCTCAAGCATATGCTGTGCGTCCTGGTCACAACCACAATGGTGGCAATTTGCCATGGCTTCGCGTCTAATCCTATTCAGGTGAACCATCGTCGACCGCACCATCGCTTAACATCAGGTGAGGTGGCGGTAAAACACAAGCCAGTTAAGAATAAAAAATAAAAATTAATAAAAAAGGTACTCACCGACGTGACCGTGCCCGGTGAATACCTGAGTGAGACGGTAGGTAAGGCACTCACCCCTCTCTAGCCAGGCTTCAAAGCACGACAATATGGTCTCTTCATAAAGAACGAAAACCAATAAAATTCAAGACCTAATTAATTTCTCTGTTTTCAAAGGTCGTAAAATGAAAAATCCTAAATTTAGGTTATCCTAAACATGCAAAGGTGTCGAAATCGCGAACAAAAAATCATCTATTCCATAAATTTTGTCAAATTATGTAAACGCTAATATAGGGAACAGCTGTATTTTTTCGTGATTTCAGTCTCGGTTCCATAATAAAAGTAGTTCATAAAGACTTCTTTTCAAGTTGAGGGTACCCAAAAACTAATGTTGTATGTTAATAAATAAAAGGATGGTACACGGTAAAATTACATAATAATCATTAGATTAATAGTTCTATGTCATAATCGTTGATGCAATGCCATTGCATAGTGAAAGTATAAAAAGTATAACTCATGTTCTTAATAAGTTTTATTTTTATTTTAGGTCTCTCTGCCATTTATGTTTACCTATGTGGGGGTTTCAGTAGGCGTACTGTCACCGTTGATCGCGCCGTGTATTCTAGGGGACTTAGTTCACAATGAAGTTCACAGACTTCGGGAACTGCTTGTTTCCAGGCTTTATGAGAACCAATTAGGTATGTTTTGTGACATAAATTTTTGGCCTATTGATATTTCATAACTTTATTAATGCTGATAACTCTTCAGACAAGTCGGGTCGTGGCGTCGCCAGAGCTCTGCTGGCGTGGACAGAGACGAGGGACCTCTCGTTCTCACTGCTGCGCATGTTGGACATCGACATATCGCTGCCGTTCAAATTCGTCGGCCTCCTCGTCACCTACCTCATTATATTATTGCAGTTCCAGAAAGTTATAAACCCCTAAACTAACATTAATTATGTAGGGTGATTGGTTGAACGAGGGACTTATGGAGAGTGTGTTTAGTACTTGATGGTTGATCCATATGAAGGATGATTTGTAATTCGACCTATTCCATAAAAGAGGTTATACAAGAAATAGCTCTTTTGCAACAATAATGGTCCCGTAAACCAAAGGGTCACCAGTCATTTGTTTTCGAGTTATGCAGTTTTGAGATTTTTTTGATATTTTCCGTCTTCAGATGGTAAAAGCTAATTGTGAAAAATCTATCCTACTCTGGGCATTATAAAAGAAATGACTGGTGACCCCTGGTTCATGGAATCATTTTTGTTGCAAATGAGCTCTAGAATAACCACTTTCATGGAATAGGTCGAATTACAAATCAACCTGCATAATGTGGAAGAAATGGTAAATCATTTTTGAAATACTTTTGCCTTGGATTCATCAAATAACCGTGGACACTGTTCCACGCTTACAAATCAAAGTTGAATGTGTTGAGGTGATGAGAAATAAATAAATAAGTGAATAATTAAATAAATGTGTTGAGTGTCCATCGGTCGCTATTTCCACCCCCTCCGCTTTTTGTTCTGGCACGTAAAGCTGTGGTATGTACTAGCCAGCAGATCTGTATAGACAGTCAGAACGTGCGTAAGCCTTTTTCCAAAAAAATATTTAATGATAGATCACGCATACATCGTGATTTATCATTGAATATTTTTTTTACTATGACATGTGTACGTTCTACCATATTCTTGAATATGGTCCCTCGTTCATCCAGTTATGCTGCGTACAGATTCGCCCAGTACTTTTGTTTGCAAAGTGTTCTCGTTGCTTATAGGTAGCAGCACTGTCGGTTTGAGTATTTACATGTATATTTAAGCAGAATGAAAGAAATAATTTTATGAAAAAGACTTTTTTTAATTTTTAACAACGTTTATTAAAAATAGCGAGTTAATATTGCATTGTCATCCAGTCCTGAGCTATATTTAAAGTTTCAAGTTTCTAGCTCATCGGGAAGTTGTTTAAAATCGATTGTAAAATTGGTACCGAACAGACAGACGTGACTGAAAGAGAGTTAATAAAACATGGTAAAATCACGCAATTTTAGAACCGTCCAAGCGGTTGTGGGTTATATTTAAGTAAAAATTACCGAATGAGTGATGTTTTCAACAAACCGTTTATCGGCGAAATATTAAACATTTCGTAGAAATGACCATCGGTGACTGATTTTTTCGGTAAAGCATACATCAGGAGAAGGATAATTTAGACAACGTCCAAAATTCAAATAACCTGGTGTGTTAGTATCAATATTAAGTACAGTTTCATTTTAGTACACATCACTTCTGTCAATAAATTGTTTAATGTTTCTGATACCTACCTATGTTGACCTATAATGACCATTATTGTACTTTGTGAGCGAAATAGTTTATGTATACAGAATTGTTATACGTTTTAAAGGAAGACTGTCCTACCGTGATACAGTTTCGACTAGTACGGAGGACAGTGTGAATCGAAGGCAACAACCTAGTTAAAGTGTTTTTCAGTGTACTTACCTATGTTGATGCAAGAAAGTGTGATACTAGAAATAACATTGCAAGTACTATTCGATAAGAAATTGTAAGGTTGTACTTTTTAAGATGCAAATAAATGATTATGATTATGATTATGATTAAAATACCGGTAATTATTTCGTTACGAAAAGAAACGAATACAGGACATATTTTTTTGGTATCCTTATTACACCGATTGTATTTATCTGACCAAATTATTACTTTTTCAATCACAAAGCATTTTTTTGATATACATTTTATTGTACTGCATTCATACTTGTTAATTTTAACTACTTTTGCGTTACGAAATTGAATTAGTTGAAAAGTTCATCATTTTGGTTGAAGAACGCTCACTGCTTATTGTACCCGAGGACTCGGTGTGTCGACCCATTAACTAGCCCACGGGTAAGGCTCTGTTTCTCAATAAGATGCTGCTGACGTCAACCTAAGACGTTTACAAAGTTAAAATTAAGCGAGTTAAATTCGATACCACGAGCAGAGCTCAAGGTAGCTTAGCGGTAAGCGACTGGTGTACTAAAACTGGTGTTCTACTCACAAAATCGATATTCAATATATCGCGACATTTTGTCGTATCGAAACTTAGGTCAAAACCTACTCTAAATAATGTCAATTTTACTATCTGTGGTACGAAGTTCGGTCGTAAAGTAACTCTATTCTGAGTTATGAATGTGATTGATAGTAGGTATTTCTCTTAATTTTCAGACATCAAACACCTTGTTTTTGATTCATTCACCCATAATTGTCTGCAACTTAAAAAAAAAAAAAACTTTAAAAAAAAACAATATCTGTCTATGAATTCGATAAACGACAAAGCATCCGTTTTATTAGAGTAGGGTACGCCCGATATTCGAAGCACTATCGTGTTGTTTTTTTGGTTATGTTGACGTCAATTTTGCGAGTAGACCCCCAAAGAACGCATTCAACTCGCAGGTCGATTTCACCCTGATATTGCATTAGAAATAGTAGAATAGAATAAATTATTCTTTGGTCTTAGATTGTGTGATACGCACTATTAAGTCACGATTGTAAACTTTTTCTGAATATCTATCGTTTCACAAAAACATGTTTGCTTCCAGTACGTACTAACTACATGTTGAATGATGTAGAAAAATAAAAAAATGTATAACAAGTTTTTGTGAAATAAAAATTAGTAATAAAGATAATAAAGCCTAAGTATCCTCGGCCTTTGAGTTTTTTTTTATTATTTCCATTTATCCATATATCAAATGATATGTGAAGAAAAAAGAATAACCTTTTATCATTTGATACTGGCAAACAGCGCTGGAACTCCAGTGCAATCCAGTCTAAATTATTACTAATAATAAGTGGTTGTAATATAGAATGTGTGTAATATAGATAATAAACCAAGTAATAAGTAATGCCACGTAATGCTGTGAAAATGTTCAAGGTTACATCATTCGAAACGATTCGCAGAGGTTTTTGAAATAATTTAGAGTCATTTTGCAATCTTGCAATAATATCCAACTATCTCCATAACGTGACTTTTAAGGACATTATTACCATGACGTGTTTTGCTTATTATTAATATGTTCCCAATCCAAATATACAAGGTATATTGTGCGACGCGATTTTAAAATAAGAACAAAATGGTGTAATGGGACTATACCAACCTTCATACTACAAATTTCAAACCCCTTTATATAAAATAGTTAATGTAACTAGTTAAGATAACATCACAATTATTCATCAAGTAAGTACCTGACGACGGTCAGGACTTTGCTATACTATTTTATTTACAGACTTTCAAAGATAAACGCTTACGTCAAGAAGTCGACATGACGCCTGCAATAGTTCTCGTTAACGCTTATGTTAGTGCCACAGAGAGTCCTTTCATATATGTGGTATCAAAGGTCTTCATTATAAGTGGACTACTTTTTGGTATTATTTGAGTTCCACTCCTAGGCAACAACATAAATGGTGTATTCACGTTATTGTCAGTTTATACTCTATCATTTTGATGTATTACTATTTATTCCTTGTGTATGGTGTTTTAGAATATCACCTTCTGAACATAGTTGTTTCTGTATCTTATATCCAGAGTGTATTCTTCATAATATATAATTTAGTTTCAATTAGGCGAGTTCAGTGTTATTACGAGTTGGACGTGTTTGATAAATAAGTTGGGTGCAGACCGAGAAAGTACAGAAACTTATTTCCTTCACTTAAATCTTTCAATTTGCGGGGTAATAAGTTGAATTGTAGGTCTGTACCTACTGTTTTTACTCCATTTTGAAAGTAATAAAGTAGTTTGATAATATGAAAGCCTACCTTTTGCCCGCGGCTTCAGCCGCATGTAATTCAGTTTATCACACAAAGATGTTATCGCGCGTCCCTTGGTAACTGTGTATCTTCCCGGGATAAAAATGTATTTTATATGTTACCCCAGGATAATATTCAGCCATTTCAGTGTGATTGAAGGACAAACAAACAAACAAATATCCATACTTTCGCATTTATAATATTAGTAAGATAGTATGATGTTGTTTAAGCGTGCCACAACACATTGTACCTACAGACAGGTCTTGCCTCTTGGGGATTTTCCAGGAACTACTAATGCCTATAAAGTTCTATGATAGTATTGAGTTCATACCTAATACATAAATCTTATTACTGAGACTTTAGACTGCCTCGTTGGTCTAGTGGTTGCAAGCACGACTGCTGAGCGTGGGGTCCTGGGTTCGATTCCCGGGTCGGGCAAAGTGTTATTGGGTTTTTTCATTAGGAAATTCTCAGTAGCAGCCCGGAGTCCGGATTTGTGCCCGGTCAATGGCAATAGGCTCGCCTCCTATTACATGGGACTATAACATAACTGGCGAAATGTGGGTGTACTATACACCTCTGCCTACCCCTTCGAGGAAATACAGGCGTGATGTTATGTTATGTTATTACTTAGCGGAGAATAAAATTTAAGTACCTATTTTTTTGTAAACTGTTGCATGTTTGTCCCGGTTGTCATAAACGAATATCTATATGGCAGTCATTTAGGGTAGTCAGAATCCCGAAAGTCTAACAGCTGGTCTTACCTCCGAATGTCGGTATTACCCAGTAACTGGGTTGCGGGGTTTTGATGCCTGTCGCTCCGTGTAAAATACTGATTTTCAGCCGCATCTGATAGATTGGAAGTTGACCCCAATATAGTTGGGAAAAGGTGAGGAGGATGATGATGGTTGATTGTACTATACACAAAATATGAATGATATGGTTTTCAGGGCTTGTTAAATTGTGATGAAAAAGGAAAAGATTTCCGTCTTTACTATTTAAATACTTCCCGAAAACTTTTGACGGAAAATTATTTAAATTCGTTTGATTTTGAATTCAATTCGCTTTTTACGATATCTACGCAAAATTTGAGTGCAGTCTGCTTGGCAGAAAATTCTATAAGTTTTTGAGTAGTACATGACTATGTTGCCAATGTACAGATAATATTTATTTAATGCCTCTTCAAACTGCCTAAAAACAAAATAAAAATTTACCTACTCAGAGAGGCGAACAAATTAAAGGAAATTATTTACCTGGCCCACTTTTTAATGTAATTTCAAGCGAGGGAACAAAGATAACTTAATTATTACGCGTAGTCTACGTACAGTAGGCAGGCTAATGTATACGTACCTATGTACAAGCGTTACGTATATCTGTACATTATATTTCATGCCAGAGTTTCCTAGATACATTCTCATGTATCATAAGTATGTATTTACAAAAAAGTATTTAAGTATTATATTCATTATCTAGTACCCATAGTAGAAGCTCTGCTTAGTTTGGGACTAGATGGTGCTGTGTAAAATGGCCCAAATATTTATTTATTAAACTATTTATGCACAGCAGAGTATTACAAAAAGGAAAACTATTTTTAGAAAAATAAAGTACAAAGGTCCTGCTAACATCTAAAGAAATCTCTTCCAGCAGACTTGCGAGGGGAGAATTGGAAACAAAATAAATGTAGATAGAGTGTGAAAAGGGATAAATAAGAAACATAAAATTATAAATTCAAATAAGTGCAACTAAAATAATATGTATAATACAAATATACTGATATAAAAAATAATATTAACATTATTGTGTTGGTCATGATTTTGACGGAAATGTCGTACGTAAAATTTAATTAAACTAATTATTCCCTCTGTGCCTGTTTCCCGGTAATAATGAAATGCAGATTTTGTGGCTGCTACATACAATTATGTGGGCAAGGGGACTACTGTCACATTTTACCATATTCAATTATAACCCTTGAGATTTCTGTAATCCTCCCGAGAAATTGCCGCCTCGGCCTCTTTGTCTGGGACAACTAATTGATTGTATTATATTACATTATGTATACAGCTATGTATATAAGTAAAATTTTGTAATAAATCCTCCCAACTGACGTTCAGGGTTACAACGCCAAGTTTAAGACTTTGGCGAGGTCTTGCATCGATTGAATTTATTTGATTTACGATATTATAAAACTTAAAGAATAGCACCACCCTTATCTCTTCTCATGGGTGTCGTAAAAGGCGACTAAGGGATTCACCAGAGGATGGGCAGCAGCGTTCTCTGAGTATTTAACCAACCAACTGCGATCGCCAACCCTGCCAAGCGTGGCGATTATGGCAAATCCCCCCTTAATTGGGGGAGGCCTATGTCCAGTAGTGGACGTCTTTCGGCTGAAATGATGATGATGATGATGAAAACTTTTATAAAAGTTTATCTGAATTGAGTGAAAATGAAGAAATAACAAACATAATAAAAAAATACCCTGTTCGTTGAAAAAAATAAGTAAATGTAAGCAGCATTTGACTTCTCTTAATGGAAGTGAAGTTTTTTTTTTTACATAATGAAATGTAGGTACATAATATCCTTCAGCTACTAATATTATAAAAGTGAAAGTTTGTGAGGATGTATGGATGTATGGATGTTCGTTACTCTTTCACGCAAAAACTACTGTATGGATTTAAATAAAATTTGGCATACAGATAGAACATAACGCGGATATATAGGCTACTTTTATCCCGAGAAGATGAACAGTTCCCGAGGGATGCGCGATAAACGACATTCACGCGGGTGATGTCGCGGGCATAGGCTGGTACTTTATAAATTAAAGAAGTTATTAGCTAGGTTTTTGTTTATTTACCTAATACTTCAACTTTACAATCGAGTTTAAAAAATATTTACAAACTTACATAATACAATCCATATTGCAATCTCTGGTACATTGATAACTCTTTTTCGATTGTATTGTATTTATGTCAGATTAAAATTGCTGGGGGACCTGGTGTCCTATAATACAGGCTCCGGCTTAGTTTAGGCACCAGTCTCCCACAAATAAATTCTTTATACCTGTGTAAATGCACAACCTTAAATAGCTCAAATGTATTAGTCTAAGATTTTATTTGTGGAAGAGAAAACAAACGTCTTTATCTTTTATCTTTTTATACTTACATATCCTTGCGAATAAATATATTTATTTTTAACAGAAAATATTTAATAAATAAAATTACCTAAAATGAGACTAAATGTTAATCCGGGTTATGTTCTATCTGTAAGCCAAATTTCATTAAAATCGGTCCATCAGTTCTTAAGTTATGAATGATGTAACTAACCCGACTTTGTTTTATATATTAAGAAGATAATCTGACAATTATTTGCCATAGAACCACAGTAGTCACACGCAGAGAGAAGCAAATTGAAGTTGGCTTTAAAAGGCTACGTTCAGTACAGTTTACGCCCGCCTATGTGTATGTCGGCGAACATTTTACGCGCCGCTTGCGGGCACACATCGATGGTTTTTGTGCTTCAACTTTGTCTCATTACTCTACCTAAGCATATAATAAAGTCTGCATGAATATCAGAACATGAGAGTTGTGAAAATAGACAAACATCACTTGCACACATGTGTTAACAAGCTACGGACGGAGCGGTAATTTGTTGACAACAATAGGTCCCAGTAAACTAAATAGGTTATAGGTAGGCAAATGTTTATTTATTTATGTATGAGTATTATTAAATTATTACCTATTATTCATTTATTTAACAGACAACAATGGGTCCAGTGTGCTAGTAATAATGTAACAGTAGATAACGAAATTTTTGTTTAAGGGATTGTTTATATCGAACTATATTTTCGGGACTTTTCGCGCACAATGAAAACAAAACAAAACAAACATTTTGACTAACCTCGACGTTTCGGCCAAAGCAATGTTTGATTCGGTTTTGATTTCATGGTGCGCGAAAAGTCCCGCAAATATAGTTCATTAGGAGGGATTGTTTAGTTCCAAATACGCACACGGTGGCGCTGGTAAAATTCCCATACAAAATTTGTCGATAGCTACACGATATCGCAAAAACTCACGCTCTGGTATGCTTCAAAATAACATAAAAAAGCTTAAGTGACACAATCTACGCACGCAATCATTCTGAGATGTAAATTGTCAAACTTCGCAATATTTAAACAGAGAAGACACCTAATTTTTCAGGCTTCCTCATTTCGAAATTATGGTTCCGTGTTATACCATTTTTCATGGCGTCCTTGCAGGTGTACGGCTATAGAATAACAGTTTTCCTTGATGAATGTCGACAGTTCGCAGGAAGAATGCGTCGAGTCGGCCGTTAACGAAGACGGATTGTGTCGCTCGGTGACTGATTTGCAGGTTACGAAAAAGTAACTAACTAAGCTCATAACAAATTAGCTACTTCGTATTTTGTTTAGCTAAAACTGTTGTCTCTTTAAGTCTTTATGTTTTTTTTCCTCAATTAATTAATATATTCTTGTCAGATTACAGTCTGTTCGACACTTGAGGTTTCCACTGAAAACCTGCGCTGTGTCTTGTTCACATTTCAACATAGCATCATGCTGAGTTGGAACCTCATTGTCACAGTTTCGACGTGCAATGGCCTTAATTGTTACCAAAAATCAATTAGTTATCGTTTTTGTTAGTATCTTATATTTTTTTGTTTTCGAAATAACTGTCTGTGTTAATTCTATTTTAATTCTTTAAACAAGTGCTATTGACCCCTCAAGAGGTTTTCAGTTATTTCAATAACTCGTTGTAGACTGTATATCTCGAGGCAATAAATATTTTTTCTTTCTTATCAATTTTATACTGTTTACTTTGTTAGAAAAATTCACTTGTTGCTTGTAACATGGTTAGAAGCTTATTTTTACCTTTCATTCTTGCATACCTACAATAAAAATGTAACAACAAAAGCCTTTGTAAAAGCAAGCGCGTGTCGCTTTGTAGCTGCGTAGAATTCTACGGCGTAGGCGCTCCGAGGCTACGCGCTACGAGCCTAGGCGCTGCGATATACAGAATGACTTTTTAATCACCATCCAAATTTTTAGTAGGCATTAGATATCAATTAAAGACTCCATTTTTGGAAAAAAATTGGTAGGTAAAATTTAGTTTTAGCCGCTTGAGTTGATTATAAATAAGTCATTAAGAACTAGTAGCTTCAAAACTAGAATTTGCAAGGCGAATGAACTCGATGTCGCATCCTATATACAACATTCAGTTACTTACATATCAACTGATACGTACAATTCCCGACACCATAAACTGTACAGTGAGCTGTATATACTTTGTGTATCTGTATCATCAATCTATACAGAATGTCTCAAAAAAGTATATAAGTATTATATCCATTGTCTAGTACAAGCTCTGCTTAATTTGGGACTAGATGGTGCTGTGTAAAATGTCCCAAAATATTTATTATTATTATTATTTTTTGTACATTTATTTTTGCTCGGCTAACCGGGATGACTGATGGCACGGGCCTAAGCCAAGTGTTGATCAGTGAAGTTAGTATTATTAATGTCTCATCGCTATGCTATATCGAGGGAGAGTACCTTTAATATTGAAAACCAGAAATTTAAACTGGAAGAAAACTACATTATATTATTTAAAGCAATTTTTTACATACTTAATTCAATTATTTTTATAAAGCGTCTTAAAAAAAAATCTTGCAATAATATTTTCAACACACTTGCTCGTAAAGTGGCTCTTATTGCACCGCTTTTAGGTTCATAGTGCAGGTCATAACGCACGCGTGCTTTTTACTTTATAATATCGCACTAGTGCTTTTTACTTTACAGATTATGTTTAAAACGCAGCAAAGAGTTTTTATGCCTAAACAAAATTAATCATTTTTGTGAAACTGTGTTAATAACACACTGTGTTAACTGTGTTAGTTAAAATATTATAAATAACATTTCATTTCATCAAATTATTTCTTTTTGTCAACAAATTAATATTAATTTGTGTTATGAATAAAAAAAACGATTTATTATATTTTTTTTTGTTTATTTTTATTTTTTTTTATTTTTTTATAGTATAGGATGGCGAAACGAGCTAAAGGCCCACCTGATGTTAAGCGGTTACCTTTGCCCATGACAACTTCAATACCACCTAGGCTGTTGCCTAAATGGTACCGCAAGTCGGTTCGGCGAACTGAGACATGAAGATGGAAAGTCTCATGTGATTGTAATTTCACCAGCACCCGTACCCTACAGACCGAAACACAGCAATGCAAGCATCACTATTTGGCGGTTTTCTTCAACCACCTGCGCGCGCATAACTATACGTCACCGTGCGATTACAGTAATCCGCGCGCCATTATTCATAAATTCAATATTTGCCTAAAATAAGTTTATATGTTTTTTTCCTCGCAAGTGTGTTAAAAAACGTCGTATGACACGCGTGAGCATTGACTATTATACTCTCGGCTCTATTACGCCCTCACCTGCGGCTCGGGCTGTAATCCAGCCTCAAGTGTAATAGCCAACTTAGCTCACTTGTATCATAATGTACTATTACGCGGGACAAGAAACACGGGCACTGCTAGTTATAGTAAGCTACGAAAAACTATTTACTAGTAGATTCGTATGATCTATAGCTTGCAAGATAGATGAACCTGATTCCAGAAGCTGTATACGACATTCAATTACCTACATACCCGTTTATGCGTACACTCAACCACACGATGCATATAGTGCAGCGGCCCGTCTATATTGATGAAATCACAGTGTTTCTGTGTCAGGTTCCTCTCCCGCTTCCTAATAGAATATAAACGGACTTAATCCTATTAGGTGTAGGAGTAACCTATTGCTTTACGCTTGTTAATTCAATAGATTAGGTAGAGGCGTACTAACATGGGAACACGTAATATCAGTTATCTAGTTAAGTAGTTATCTAGTTATGAGTGTCAACCTCTTTCCTGCAGCTACGACATACAAAGTTACTTTTCTTATGATGTGGGATGTTTGTGTTTTTTTTTCCTGGAGAAAATCCTCAAGAACGCACTTCGCCCGGGGTAGGCAGAGCCATTGTCAGACTCTTACCGCCAAAAAAACAAACACGGTGTTCCTCTGGCGACCCTTAGCCGGGGGCGTGATCACACCTGTATTCGCCCAACCATCCCCGGCAGGCCCCGGCCCGCCATACTAGTAGGCGAGCCCCTTCAGCCACCTCATGTCTTGTTGTGGCAATAAATCATTTTTGAAACTATGTTTACGGGAGTTGTCGCGCACAATTAAATCAAAATATAACGAACATTTTGACTAACCTCAACGTTTCGGTCAAGTTGTATTGGCCGTGGTCACGAGCAGACTGACTGACTGACTGTCCCGTAAACATAGTTCAATATGAGTGAAATTCGCGAAAGTTTAAAAACTTCTAAATAATTTTTAGGGTTCCGTACCCAAAGGGTGCAAACGGGACCCTATTACTCTCGCTACACTGTCCGTCCGTCCGTCCGTTTGTCTGTCACAGGGCTGTATCTTTGTAACGGTAATAGATAACCAGTTGAAATTTTCACAGAAAATGTGTTGCTATGAGGTATATCACGACAAATACTAAAAACTAAAAAAAGTCTAAAACCAAAGGGAGTCCCCATACAAGAAACCTCGAAAAACATGCATTTTTTTCAACGGTTTTGTTCCTGTTCTATCTTCAAAACGGTAATACATAACAGCGTCATACTTGGTCTGATTATAGTGCATACTATCTAGTTTAGCAACAAATACTAAAAGCAGGACAAACATAGACATATGTGGTGGTACCTACCTACCTAAAGAGATGCAAAAATTCACATTTCGCGTACGTTCGTTGATGTCTCTTGATAAACTCTCGAAAATTAAATCAGTTTCTATGGGTGGTACGGAACCCTTACTGCGTGAGTCCGACTCACACTTGGCCGATATATTGACTTGCGACTGGCACGAGTGACGATATTTAATTGATCGTCCGGCGCACCCTGGGCAGTCAGCCCCGCTACCAACCTGCTGACTGGCTAATCTTTTCCCCACGGCATGAGCTATTATCATTATGTAGCTCATGTCGACACGATAGAAGAAAACTTGGCCGGTTTTTTTCTTTCTTTCTTTCTTTTGGCTTAACTCTTTTTTGTCTTAACATTATTAACTACCCGAAGAATTGCCAAACTTAAGTGGCAGTGGGTGGGGCATATTGCTCGCAGACCGGATGGCTGACGGGGCCGTAAAGTTCTGGAGTAGCGACCGCGTACTGCGGTCACTACTACTGCGTGTACGCGGTCGCCACTCCAGAACTTTAAGGCAGAGCGTGGGTAGGCCCTCATAAGGTGGACCGATGACCTGGTGAAGGTCGCGGGAATCCGCTGGATGCGGAAAGCGCAGGAGCGGTCGTTGTGGCGATGCTTGGGATAAGGCATGGGATTGTGAGTATTGTCGAACCATACTTCGTCGCTATCACCTAATTCTCTTAAACAGACAAAGGCAAATCATAATGCTGGGGCTTTATTATTTCAATAAAGTAAAATCTATGACATACGATGCTGTCACAAAGTAAAATCTGCGCAGTTCTTTTCTGTCGAGCCTACTAAAGTCCCATGACTGGGTATACCAAATAAGGTAAGGAAGGTTGTCTAGAAGATATCGCTTTCAGCGATAAGACCGCCAATGTACCCATAATTTATACGTTGTTCTTGTTTAATACTTTCATCGTGCACAATAAAGCATATTATATTCTATTCTATACCTACTTAATAAAAAAAATCAGAATATTTCTCAGTAAATCCTTACCTATTGTTCTTTGTTTGCTGTTATTTGAGAAAATAATGATTGTATTCATTAAATTTTATTCGGTAGAATACCCAGCAGTATTCCTCGGTTTGTTTGTGTCCGACCACTTGGGCCCGAATACCTTTATTAATTACCCGTTTGTATGTTGCCGTTCAACTGATTTCACTAATTTACTTATTGCATGACAACATAGTTCGGAATGATAATTCGTTTTCACTGTGGCCGACAGTAGCCATATTCTCGATTTAATCTAATAATTATGGTGAAATGAATTCAGTTAAAGTTTTTGGTTTGATCGGTTTGATATTTATTTTGTTGTGGCAACAGGAGAGTAACATAACGTTTCATTTGTAGTAGTAGTCATTTAAAATAAACTTATAAGCACTATTGTCATAATATTAAAGGCATGATATGTAATAATATCATATCATGTACTCCCGACCGAATTTCGGTCACGGCGGCCAATCTCAACGGAGACTAGCAAACGGCGCGGGACATATTATAGTGCACAAGTGTGCGCAAACACAAGTGTACTCTCTATTCCATCACTTTCATAATCCGATGGGATGGCAATCTGACACGACCGGAGAGAGATGAGGCGCAGGACCGACGGCTTTACGTGCTCAGCGAGGCACGGGGGTGTAGCACCGCTAACTTGGAAAAATCCCAATAACACTTTTTCCTCGACCTGGGACTCGAACCTAGGACCTCTCGCTTAGTAGTCGCGCTTGCGACCACTAGACCAACAAGGCAATTAGTAATAATAAATAATATATTACGTGGGTTTTTTCTTTTCATCTAATGTAAAACATGTTGAAATAAATAAATGTCGATATACACCGTGTTATTGAAATAACTGAAAACCTCTTATGGGCTCAATGTACTCATCAGTATGAACAACTTTTACTATAGGACCAACCCGGATTTGTGTTAAACATAAATTTAAAAAAATGCAGGGAACAGCAGATTTTATTGTCTCGATTTCAGGGTTGATCCTGAGTAAAAGTTGTTCATACTGATGAGTACAATGACCCCTTAATAGGTTTTGAGTTATTTCAATAACACGTTGTATAGAAAGTTACATCTGCGTATCTTTCTGTTTCGTCGTTGGTCTAGTGGTTGCAAGCGCGACTGCTGAGCGTGGGGTTCTGGGTTCGTTTCCCAGGTCGGGCAATGTGTTATTGGGTTTTTTCATTAGGAAATTCTCAGTTGCAGCCTGGAGTCTGGATTTGTGCCCGGTCAATGGCAATAGGCTCGCCCCCTATTATATGGGACTATAACATAACTGGCGAAATGTGGGTGTACTATTACACCTCTGCCTACCCCTTCGGTGAAATACCGGCGAAATAATGTTATGTTATGTTCTGTTTCCATCACGCGTCTTTTTAATCAAGGCCACCGATGGAATTGAAAAACGTGCCTAATAATATTTAAGGAGTTTTAAGGGAGTTATAGAGGAGTGATCCATAACTGCGTAGCTTTACGAGCTGCGCAGTATTAACCAGCGAGTCCAAATGTGCGCGACCTGAGATCTTAGTCTGTGAGATTCGCACATTTTACGAGCTCAACGAGGTAATGCCATTTTCAAGCTTCGTTTCCCTCTATTATCTTTGCGAACAGACAGTAAATCTCGGAATGTACTCGTAGCGAACCTTATCACGTACTAGATGCGTAATTTATATTTTTTTTATCTCTTCGGATCCAGCATTCAGCAGTTCGGGTCCACTTTTGATTTAGTATCGCACTTAATTCTCAATTTGAGCGTGAAAAAGGTAGCGGCGTTTATTTTTAAATTTTTATCTGCGTTGTTTGTTTTGTTTACCGTAAAAATATTGGTTGGAGCAAAATTGAAATCTTTTGACCGTCCATAAATTCTTATTAAGCCATTTGATGGACGATGTATAGAAAAACAGCACGTTACCGTAATAACGAGCTTGCGTGTAATATTAAAGAAAAACCTAAGAGTCTACAAAAACAAATTTCCAAGCAACACCTGCCGAAGATAAATCGTTTTCATGAAGTAATTAGGTATACAAGTTGTAGAGGCGTACAAGACAAGAGAGTTTTCCAATAGGCACGTAGGTACCAATATTTTTCAGTATAATCAATTAGACCGTCTTCCTTAGAGCTAAATTGCTAATTTAGTTAATAGCTACAATTTGGAGACGATCGGGGCCTTCACGGAAATAAATGGTATGGCACCACCTGAATTGTTAATATAATAAGAGCCTGGGCCTTGGTACTGCACTCAATAGAAAGGTTTGTGGCAAAGCTGAATACAATACGACTCATTTTTAGGGTTCCGTAGTCCTACAAGGAACCCTTATAGTTTCGTCATGTCCGTCCGTCTGTCCGTCTGTCCGTCTGTCCGTCTGTCCGTCTATCCGTCTGTCCGTCTGTCCTAATCCTTTACAGCTTAATAACTTCTACAGTTATAAACATAAGTATATGAAATTTTGTTTAAAAATGGTTTAGTTATAGATCTCAATTTTAAAAGAATAAAAAAAACTTGGTAACGTTTTTTAGGGGTGGCGCCCATACATGTGAAATGGGGATGAAAATTTTTTTTTCGCTGCACCCCCTCGTGTGGGGTATCATTGAATAGGTCTACTAAAATGAAGGTAATGTTTCATAAATCACTTTTTTATCAGGTGTACCATCTGCGAAATATAGCCCACCAAAGTGGCTTACAATGTGTCCCCCCCTGCCATTTCTAAACTATGCAACGTAGAAAGTTCTAATCTTCCACATTGATAGACCTTTATAAAAACTCTCTTTTAAAATTATTTCGAGTATAATATGATTATAATTTTTTGAGTTATAGTGAGAAAACTGAAAAATACTTGAGACGTCCTAGTTCATAGGTCATTGACCTTAGATAAAAATTATCTTAGCTAATAATGCTCCTTTAGTTACTTTCTATTTAAAAAAATCAAAAAAGAAACTTTGTGTTATATTGATAACAGAAAGTAACAGCGCCACCTAGCGCTGAATTTAAGAAGTGTGTCATATATTCATATGACACACTTCGTAAATTTAGCGCTAGGTGGCGCTGTTTGCAAAAACTAAAATAGCAATGATTAATATTCGATTTGATTCGTTTGTAATTAGACCTACTTAAGGAACCCTATAATACTGAGCATGGCCCGACATGCTCTTGGGCGGTTTTTATTGAGTTGATTTGTCAGAGGGTTCAATTGAGAGTTATGTTACGGCCGTAAGTGGGCTAATGTATTCATAATACATTATAATGAAGATTTAAGTCTGTAGATGAATGACGACGACGACGACGACTCATGACGACTTTGACGACGTCTGTGGTCTAGTGATTCGAATGTCGGACTGCTGATCACGAGGTTGTGGGTTCGATTCCCACAGGGCATAATTATTTATGTGATGAACATAAGTGTTTGTGTTGGTCTGGGTGTTTCTTATGTATAGATAGATAGAATATTCTTTATTGTACACCAATAACATTATTAAACTTAGGACTAACATGTAAAATAAGGGTACATTGGTGGTCTTATCGCTAATAGCGATATCTTCCAGACAACCTTTGGATGGACAAGGAAGACGTGAAAATAGATGGGGGTAGTATGTGGTGCACTCTCATAAAGTTTACTAATATTTAATATAATAAATAAATAAATATTTACCTACCATAGAAAATATTACATGTATATATAAAATAAATTCTAATATATATCCATAAATATATACAATATATACAAATGTAACAACAAATAATATTCTTATAAGTAATAATAGTATAATAAGTATGTATGTACAAAAAAAGTAAGTATTTAAGTATTATATCCATTGTCTAGTACCCATAGTATAATCTCTGCTTGGTTTGGGACTAGATGGTGCTGTGTAAAAATATCGCAAAAATATTTATTTATTTAATTGAAATTAAATTATTTTTACTTATTACTAATTATTTCATTTAGTATTTCCTTATGATGCCTTTCATAGTAAATGTTTCCTTTATTCAGATTACCTATATTTCGTCATTACTTAAACTGAGTTCAACATTAATCACTAGAGTTGGATGAAAACCTAAGATAACCTCAGTTTCAATCCAGTTAGATGCCATTATTGAAATAAACGGGCTATATTTCATGCTGTAGAATCGATTGCATTTAGCAGGAAAATTTATTTTTGAAGTCCGTTTCGTGCCCGCAAGGGATTTAGTCAGCCTTTCAGGTGTTAGATATCGAGAATACAATAACTCCCAAAAGTAGCGGTGACAGAAGATTGTACCTAATAAAAGGTATTTCGTGTTAGTATTTTTTTCTTTTGTAGGTAATATGGACATATTGGGTACTCTGGAGGACCAAACAGCACGCCCACATAGGCTCTGTTTATGCGTGTACCGTTTCAGTTTCACATTTCTGGGCACCAAGACGTGAGTCAATCAAATCTGACAAATTGCAGGAATCCAGTTTATGTACAATATGGTTTATTTGAATACCAGCGCCCCTATAATAGTTAGCTACTGTGGCAGCACATGTACCCATTTTGGCTTTGTACGGATTTAATATAATAATAATAATAATTTTTAAATGTTTTTTATTTATTTAATATTTAAAAATATAAATTATAAGTTTGTGAGATTAATAAAGGGAATAATAATAATAGTAACTCACAAACTTTCGCATTTAGTATATTAGTGTAATAGGTAATCTATTTGTCATTTGTATTATATTTTTATTATTGTGTACAAATCTGGGTATAAGTAATAATTTGGAAATGTATGTTAGAATTAATTTATACAATGGTAATAATTCTAATAATTCCATTTTAATAAAAAAAAAATGTATTATAAAACCAAACTGGAAAATTTATATTATTTCTTCGAGTTCAATATATTTCTTCTGATATCTTATTATTGAATGGAGTTTGTTTTTCGTTCCTAGAACGACCAAAAATTAAGCGTGTAAAGCCTTTAGATTCAAAGTGATATATAGATTTATTACTTACCTAGATGTATTTATAGCCGTTCAGACTTAGCTTTATACATATGGCCTAGCCAGAGGCGTTACAGTGAAATTTCTGGGTTACAAACAAACACAACATGTGAAGATTTGTAGCACTATCACGGTCGCCAGAAGTGCCGTCTTCAACTGAACTATTGACATCATATGATACGCTCAATGTACTAAGCCTGCATATGTATGTCTATTATTTGTTCAAGTCCCTCTAGCTAATTATTTTATCATTTTTAACGTACGCATGCAAAGCGAAATCTAAAGATTTGAATTGTGGAAACGAAAAATACCATAGAAGACGTACCATAGTGGAGGATGATTTCGATACCACGAGCAGTGTTCACGGTAGCTTAGTGGCTAAAGCACTGGCGTACTGAGCCAGGAGTCACAGGTTCGAATCCTGGTCGTGAGCGATTTTTTCATTCCACAATTTAAATCAGAGGTTCAGAGTAATACATATTTTCAACTTGTTGAGAGCCAAACGAATGACAGCTGGTCTCTATTTTATATCTACGTAATGTCTAAAGAACGATAGTGCCACAGATTCGGTCCTCTGTTATAGTGCTGCCGATGCGTTTAAAACCATTTAAACCATTTATTTCGCCACACATACACAAAATATACATATTACATGCAAAGGTAACAGGACAAATTAAAGAGAACACAACATGCATACAACATAATATGTGTGGCAAGGGATCTAGCTCAGTATTTGTTGTGCATGTAGGTATGCACAACACTGATTTTCAGTTGGTCCCCCCATCTGTATATCTTAAAAGTGAAATTTACGCGCACAAGAAAAAAAAAAGTAAATGAAAGAAGACATCTGTCATCAAATACAAACTTTTACTTCGAGTTTTCATCATCATCATCATCATTTCAGCCGAAAGACGTCCACTGCTGGACATAGGCCTCCCCCAAGCATCGCCACAACGACCGGTCCTGTGCCTTCCGCATCCAGCGGATTCCCGCGAACTTCACCAGGTCGTCGGTCCACCTTGTGGGGGGCCTACCCACGCTGCGCCTTCCAGTACGCGGTCGCCACTCCAGAACTTTACTGCCCCATCGGCCATCCGTTCTGCGAGCAATGTGCCCCGAGTGCAATGAATGAATGTGAGCAATGTGCTTCGAGTTTTAATTTAACCAAATTAAGTGTATTTAACTAAAATATCAGCTTACTTTCAATTCAAATATAAAAAATTTACATGCAGATGAATCAGCGTTTGCTAGAATTCCAAGTTGGTCAAAACTTCCATTCGTATTCCTAAAGAATTCCTTATCCAGTCCTAATTAACTTTTGTTCAGACACTGTTGAATTGCAAAAAACCCGCTTACTGTTTTACATTGAAACTTGTATACGAGGTAATTTTTCGTACTTTTTTCTTGTCTATAGTTGTTGTAGATGCTAGTAAACGCCTGTTTAAAGCTTTTATAAGCAGCATGTTACTGCTTGTGGCTGTGACCTGCACTAATGACTGACGTCCTGTCAGTAAGTATCGCTTGTGTGTGTCTGTCTGTCTGTGAGTCTACAGTATGAAAAGAGATAGGTTCAGTCTGTTTGAATACTATTTTAAAAACTATTCAAACAAAGTTCAAAAACTTTAAATACGAAACAAAGTTTACAAATCTAACTAACAAACAATTGTGTAGAAATAAACAAAACTAATAAAACACCAAAGCTAATTTTCAAGCAAATGAAAGCAAAGTTAAACTAAGTTAAATCCAGTCACTGGCGGGAGTTTGTCCTCTTTTGAATTTTCCGCACAAAAGGTCGTCAATCAAAAAGTAAATAATTTAGTTAACAAAAAAAAAAAAAACAAAAATATTTTTATTATATCTCATACATAAGTGTTCAAACATAAATTGAGGCAGCTCCAGTAAGTTACAAAAGTACTTGTGTTGGAGCTGTCTCGCTACTTCCCATTGATCATAACAATGATGAGACTATTTTTAAAATTTTTTTTTTATATAAAATGAGGAAAACAAAACAAAAAAAATATATTTAAAATAACATTGGTTTTAGCAGCTCTGTGAGATTATTGTGTGTTTGAGAGTATTTGTGGGGGATGTGGGAGGTGTGTGTATGTTTGTGTGTGTACATGTGCATGTAGAATTTGACGAGTTGTTTAGCTAATCCTGACCAAAATGTTTTCTGTTTCTTCATATGTTAGGGTTTTTAGCCATTCGATTATAACTTTTTTACATTTGTGCAACAGAAGAGGATATATATTTAGTTTGAGGTTCAGTTTATTATAGATGTAGGCTGATTGTGTCACATATTGCCGTCTAGCAAAGACTGTTCGAATCCGCGGGGAGTGAGCCACTATATCTCTGCGCCTTCTGTTTTGAGTATCTGGGTTAAAAGGAAGGGACTTATGCAGGGTTAAGGTCACATTTAGCAGGTAAAGTTTTCTTACAGATAGCAGTCTACTAACTTTATAAAGGTCGGTTGTTGGGTACCTAAATGGTTTGAAATACATAACCTTAATAAGGGATCGCTGAGCTCTTTCCAGATCGAGGAATCTAGTTTTAGCGGCTCCACCCCAGATCGAGATGCAGTACGTAATTATGGATTGTGCCAGGGCAATATAGATTTTGTTAAGAAGTTGTGCGGACATTAGATGACGTAAGGTCTTAAAAATCCAGATGAATTTCCTGACTCTCTTCATGAGAATCTCAATGTGAGGGTGCCATGACAATCGTTGGTCAACAATTATGCCCAAATATTTTGTGGAGCTAACTTGCTGAATGGCTTGACAGTCGCAACTATGAAGACCGCTCTCACAGACATGAATCCTAACTCCGAAGTTGGGTCCAGGCTGAGACCTTGAGTTCGGGGAAAAACAAATAAAGTTAGTCTTAGTAGTATTTAGGGTTAAAAGATTTACATTAAGCCAGCCAGCTATCTCCGCCAAACCCTTCTCAGCAGCAGTTTTCACCTCTCCCCATGACGTTCCTGAATAGACAACCGCAGTATCGTCAGCGTATGAAAAAATTCGCCCTCCATTGCTCTGCAGATTACATAGGCCATTAATATAAACTAAAAAGAGTGTCGGGCCCAAAACACTCCCCTGCGGAACTCCATAATATACTTCATTTTCAGTACTGCTTAAGTTGTTGATTCTAACAATCTGTTGCCTATCTTTAAGATAGCTTTCAAATAGGGAGAGAGCCGTACCTCTAATACCTATGCTTTCAAGCCTGTGCAGAAGGATCGGGACGGAAACGGTGTCAAAAGCCTTTTTGAGATCTAAGAACACCGTTAGGCATTTATGACCCTTATTATCCACTCTATTAACAATCTCAGATGTCAGTGCCGTAATAGCGTCTTGTGTTGAGAGTCCTCTTCTAAACCCAAATTGTGAGTTCGATAGAATATTGTATTGATTTAAATAGCTAATTAGTCTTTTGTTTATAATTTTTTCTAAAATTTTTGAAATAGATGGTAGCACAGATATGGGTCGATAGTTATTGACATCGTTCACGTCCCCACCCTTGTGCACAGGGGTAACCACAGATCGCTTAAAATCTCTAGGGAAGATACCTTTATTAAGACACAAGTTAGTTAGCTGGCTTATTAGGGGAACCACAAAGTCCCTGGACATTTTCAGGTATTTTGTAGGTATACCATCCCAGCCGGGTGCACTCTCAGAGTCAAGGCCCATGAGAATACCGTCAACTTCTTGTGGATCAGTCTCCAGTAACACAAACGAGGAAGCCCAGGAATTAGCACTGCAACTAGTCACAATTGGTAATCCTGTCCGAGTCACAATGTTTTCAGCTAAACATTTGCCTATGGTGATAAAGAACATATTGATACGGTTTAGTGAATCTAGAGGGTGCGGTGTAATATTAAGAAGGTAGGCGTTTGAAGTTTTAGGTGTCTTGAACTGTGTGATTTCATTTATTGTTGACCAAAGATGTCTTGGATTTTTCGTTGAATCTTCTATTTGTTTTCGATAGTATTGTCTTTTAAGTTTTTTAATTAAATTTGAACAAAAGTTACGGAAGCGTTTAAACGTTATTATTAAAATTACATTAAAGGGATCTATTCTAGTCTGGCGCTGCATTTTATTTCTAAGTCTAATACAACGTAATGCACCTGTAGTAATCCAGGGCTTCAGTGTTCTTTTACAACAAGAAACCGATCTAACTTTAGAGTTGGAGAGCAGGGACGCTCTAATCACTTCCACTAGTTTATTGGCGTAGATATCAGGGAGTGTATATGTATCAAATATAGATATATCTATATTGATGAGATATTTATAAGCATTTTCAAAATCCGTAACAGTTATGGACTTAGAAAAACTTCTTTGTGCTTTATTTGAGCTAGTTATATTTAAGAGAACCATCGCGTGATCCGTGATTGTTGTGTTAAGTACTATCACAAAGGCTGAGTTTTTGGTTTTATCAAGCTTCAAAAATACATGGTCAATGCAATTCTGCTCCCTAGTGGGTAGGCAGTGCCCCGGGAGAAGGCCATGAACAGATAACATATTTGAGTAGTTAATCCTGTTAGATCTTTCATGAGATTTTTCCTTGGGTCTTTCGATTATGTTAATGTTAATGTCACCTGTAACAATAATATTTTTGTGCGTACTACATGATTCAAGATGGGTGTTAATTGAGTTAATGAAGTTGTCAGCACAGACAATGGATGGGGAACGGTATATACCTATAATAGTAAAATTTGAAATAGTTACTTGAAGAGCAGAAGCATGCGTTACATTTATTTCTGTTACTAGTGCCATATAATCGTTTTTGACATAGGCTACCACGCCGTCGTTTTGGTTTAGCTGATTTAATGTGAAATAAGAGGTGTAGTTGCTTAGTTGTGGAATTCGTTTGTTATTAGTTAGTCTACACTCAGTAAGAATAAGCACGTCTACATCGAATTTCATCAGTGACAAATTCATCTGTAAGTCGTCAAAATTACTGTAAATACTCCTTATGTTTTGAGTCAAGACAGTCAAGTTCGAATTTTCAAGTTTTAAAGAAGTGGATATGTGTTCGATATCCATTATAGCAGAATTTGCAATTTCAGCATGGTCTAATTCATATAGCGTATTCAAGTTACTATCCATTTTTGTTTGCAAAATCTAATAGATGTATCTCACGGTGCATATTTGAAATTAGCCGCTGACGAGATTTAATCAATATTTTAATATGTAGAAGTTTGAGTTCAAGGATAGGTAGGCATAGTGTATGAGAGAATGTGTTTTGAGAACGAATGATTGTTGTTATTATAATTTCAGGTAATAAAAGAGTGTTGTGTGTAATTTTTATCAAAATGTGATTTCTTTGTGTTCGTATTTGGTGAGCATGCTTTACAGTGAAATAATTAATTAGAAACATATTATATCTAGGAGAATCTAACAAGCCATGAGAGCCATGAATTACAGTACTAATCAAGGCCAGTAATAAATCTAGTAAAAGTAAAAAAACAAAACAACTTACAAAAAACAGTCATGCACTTTGAAGCAAGTTATGCACCTGTGATTCACTCCTAACGAGGACGACCTTTGAGCTCTCGTCCTGCTTTACGAAAACTCGACCAAAAGCAGTCCAGCAGAATTTATACTGCTTAGTTTTTGCTAAGTCCCGGGCTAAGAAAAATAGGCGGGCGTTCTTGGGAGTGAGTTGTTCCGAAATGAATACAGGAACGTCCTCGTTAACAGTGATACCAAGGTGCTTTGCCTGAAGTTTAGTCTTATTTTTTATATTGTATGACTTAGTCTTCTTTAATAAATCCTGTTTAAGGATGACAGAATCAAGTTCCACTACAATAGGGGGATTATGTGTTCCTTCTTTTTTTCCCTGTAATCTAAAAATGTCCTTTATATCTCCCGTGTTCATCTCGAGATTAATATTCTTAGCCAAACAAAGTACCATATTGATTAAATCCTCTCTGGTCTCTTGATTCTTCCTCGGAACATTTTTTATTTCAATATTATTTTTGCGCGTGTATCGTTGTAACTCTTCAAGTCTTTCCTCCAACACAGTAATATGCTCTTTGTCTTTTTTCGCCTGTAATTCCAACTGATTTACCTTGTTTTTAAACTCCTCATTTTGATTAGTCAAAAACGCAATGGATGCTTCTATGCTGTTATTTGTGTGTTGAATCTCCTTTAAGTTGACAACAATATTTCTGAGTTCGCTTTGCTGAGTAGTTATGAACGAAGTAAATAGCTCCTTCATTTCCTCCTTAAATTTGCAGAATTCCGAGGGTAGGTCTTCTTCCCTCATCCTTTTATTGCGTAAAGAAATGAAGTTTGGAGGGGTAACAGCGATACCCGTTTCACTCATATTTCCCTCAGAAATAGATTTGTTCATCTTTATGTAACTGAAGTACCAGGATATGATGAGTGCAAAGAATTGCTAAATTTAATAAAGCTAATGAGCTAAGGTGCGCCGGGGCCGATAGGTAGGATCGTGAGTCCTGTTGTTCAATGGCAGCCTGGTGGGCGTAGGTCTAAAATCAATCGGGGGGTGCGGCCTTAGGATGGCTGTCGAATAGCGCAGGTGAAAGGTGGTGCCGTGCTGCGAGGGGAAGTGACCACAGTGTGCGCGTGCGCTGATTAGTTGAAAAAGCCGTCACAGGTACCAGGGCATCAGGATAATTAAGAGTAGGGTGCAGATTATCTCGCAGGTGTGTTGGTAGCAGTACTAGTGTGTGAAAATTGTACTCACGTAAATTCTTACGTACAAACACCTCCTCTGCGGTTATGCTATCCTATTTTTCCACTGTTATTAAATTTGATTTTTATGAATTAAATTATTTGTATTTATGAAAATAAAAAGTTTTAAAGGTCTCTTGCACGTCTACACCATATGGCAGTCCGAGGGAAGAGGTAGTTGACGAGATCAAAGCTATATCTTGCCGTGTCATTGTTTAGGGGTCTTTGAGCCCGGTCGCAAAGTTTGCGGGCTCACCGCACAGGGTTGATTGTGCGTCCGACAACAACTTCATTACCCCACACGGTCTCGCGGACCCGCGACCCTTAAAAATGTTCGACCTCGTTCAACCGAGTTTAATTAATGTTACATTCAACTCGTGTGGTGTATTGCTCAGGTGTTTTCCGTTTTGTGGAAATGATTTCAGTAGTACTTTCTAGTATGTACTTTCTTGTTGTTAAAATTTATTTACTAAAATGCTTTATAATAAAACAAGTCTTCTTCTTCTTCTTTCGTGTCAATGGTTCACACTTAAAACAAGTATCGTGTATATTATTCAAATTGGTTTTCCTGACGTTTTAGACGTCACAAAGTCTGCAGTGTGTGAACATGCCTTAGACAAACCCAACTTTTTTTTTTTTTCCTTGGGGAAATCCTCGTGGACGCACTCCGCCCGGGGTAGGTGGAGCCAGTGTCGGACTTTTACCGACTAAAACCACCACAGTGTTCCTTCAACTACCTTAGCCAGGGGCGTGGGAACCCGTTACTATTCACACAACCACCCTCGACAGGTCCTGGCCTGCCACAAGCAGGCGAGCCCCTTCTCCCCGTGCAGCCTAACGTTGGCCGCACCCTCCTAGGCGGCGCACACGGAACACTGCACGCCACTTCACCTCAAGGGCCTTTACCAGCTATGCCAGCAGTGCCAACTACGCCAGCTGTGCCAGCTACGCTAGCTGCTGGTCGGGCAGCGGACTACTCCGAGTCTGCTGCTAGCAGGCCCCATCCTCCCGTAATTTTCTTCGATTTGATAAACCACAAGTCCTGGCGAAGGAAAACCGATGTGTACCTGGAACGCTCCGTGAGGCTTTAGAAATTAAAAAACATCCTTATTTTAATAGAGAAGATGGTTGGCAGCTACTACCTGTTTGGAACCCAGTTCTAAAATAATCAAGTCCCAAACAGCACGCAACCTGTAAAAGATAATGACATTTTGAGTGATTACTGCGTGCATCGAAACGATTTTAATTAATAAAAATTGTGTGGTAGATTTAAATATTTTTTTTTAAATATACCAGGCCCCTCAGAAAGTATTGCGAAAAAAAGTTTTTATATATGGGAGACTGGCCAGTTATAATGTTTTTCGAAAATATGATTATTTATAAGTAAAAATAAGTAAGTTCCAATTTCAAAATTTCCCTCCACATTTTTTGCGAGTTAATTCAAAGTATTGTGTCTCACTGAAATATGGATCTGCGCCGGGAACATTTTAGAGCTATGATTTTATACGATTTCAAGTGTCGCCTGAAACCGGATGAATCGTACGATAGACTTCAAATGGCATTCATGGATGAAGGCCCTTCCAAGGCAACCGTGTATCGTTGGTATAACGAATTCAAGCGCGGTCGACCAACTTTGGGGGATGACGAAAGAAGCGGTCGCCCTTTGACGGCTGTTACCGAAGAAAACGTGCTAGCAGTGAAAAATTTAATCCAAGACAATAGGCGAATTACATATCAGGAGATTCAACACATATTGAAGATTGGATCGGGAAGCGTTCACGAGATTCTACACAGCCATCTTCGCGTGAGGAGGATAGTATCACGCTGGGTGCCGCACAACCTCACCGATGCTCAGAAGCAGGCCCGGGTGGAATGGTGCCGTGATATGCTTAACAAATTTGAAGCAGGCTCGTCTCGGCGTGTTTACGACATCGTTACAGGTGATGAGTCCTGGATTTATCAATACGACCCAGAAACCAAGCGCCAGTCGACTGTTTGGGTGTTTCAAAATGAGCCAACGCCTACCAAAGTGAAGCGATCTAGAAGCGGGGGTAAGATTTTGATCGCTAGCTTTTTTAATTTGACTGGCCACTTGGTATCAATTCCCTTACGGGATCAAAGAAGCATTAATGCCGAATGGTATACTACCAAATGTTTGCCAGAAGTTTTCTCTGTTATAAGCAACAAGCGACCAAACACAGGGCTCCGCGGGCTACTGCTCCACCACGACAATGCACCTGCGCACACCGCACTCAAAACGAGGGACTTCCTGGACAGCACGCCAGTCAAACTCCTGGGTCACCCTCCTTACAGCCCTGATCTAGCACCGTGTGACTTCTTTTTATTCCCAAAAATAAAAAATCAGCTCAAAGGGATACAATTTTCGTCGCCGGAAGATGCGCTGGCTGCGTTCGAGCAGGCTGTAAACGAGGTGTCTGCGGCGGACTGGAAAAAGTGTTTTGAAAACTGGTTTAGGCGCATGAATCTTTGTATAGAGGCTGGTGGAAAGTACTTTGAAAAGATTTGATAAAATATATGTACGTATAGAACAATTTTTTTTAGTTTCGCAAAACTTTCCGAGTGTCCCACGTATGTAAAGACACTTGTCATCTTAGTCTTCCTGCGACTAAACGTAGTGGTTATATTATCTTTGCCTGCGACCACGAACGCTGCAAAGCTTTCGAAACGTCAGAAAAACCAATTTATACAATATACGTAATATAATCCGGTTAAACTTGTTTTTATTACAATGTGTAGTGATGTGTAGTGTTATTGGATTTTTCATTAGGAAATTCTCAGTAGCAGCCCGGAGTCTGGATTTGTGCCCGGTCAATGGCAATATGCTCGCCCCCTATTACATGGGACTATAACATAACTTGTGAAATGTGGGTGTGTACTATTACACCTCTGTCTACCCCTTCGGGGAAATACAGGCGTGATGTTATGTTATGTTGTGTAGTGATCGCGAAAACCTAAGAAATTATTATAAAATGCTGCCAATTTTCTCAGTGTGTCATATTTTCCAGCTATTTTTCATAGTGATTAACGTTTCGTTTCGAACGAGAACGCCAGCAATCTGGGTCGTAGTAAATTGTTATTAACTGCCAGATTTGTCTATGTTTATAATTAGTGACGTAATAATAAAGCTATCAACGCGAACAATTTTCGGAATAAGTCATTAGATATTTAATTATTTCGCGATTTCAGTCGTAATGCGCTGAATAATGACAGTCACTGAGATGAACCCTGAGTAGAGTGAAGTTGGACAAGTTGATAATTATGAAAATTTTAATTACGATTTTATGGTAATTTGTCGAGCAAAAGAGCGCCGGTCGGGATAAAAGCTCGTTCACAAAGGTAAAGATTGACTGTATAAAATTAGTTGGCTCGATAAAAAGTCCAAGAAAGTGCTATTATACCAGAAGGTCTGTGCAGTTAGGTATTACCAGCAATTTACAAATTAATGTTTGTATAACGATAAGTAGGATTTCATGGAAATACCATAATTCGGACACCATCTGCGCAATTTTGTAACTCACTCGTGATCGCGATCATGTGGATTTCAATGTTCATTAATTGCTCCGTAAGTTTTGACAATATATATTATCGGCAATTCAGCAACTATGTACCACGCAATGAATATTGCTGTAATATCAAAATTAAAGCTAATGTCAATGTGAATGCGTTAGGGTGGTATGCCACTGGTCAAATTACTTTGTCCAATCTCTTTGTTCAATCCAATTTATTTGATGATCACTGTTATAATACATACAATTTTTGATGAAATTATCCAATTTCTTTGATCAAAGTCATATTGGACAAAGAAATTTGACCAGTGGCATACCACCTTTACACTAATTCCTACTGTTTCATAACGAAAAGTGGTATGTCAAAACAATTGAAGTTCTTACATTGAGCTGACTAATAAAGATATCAAACTATAAAACAAAAATTAAATCTGTTACCGCCTTTTTAAATAAAACTATATTTATTTAGCTCTGTTAAGTCCGGTCCTTTTTCAATCAAATAATATTCAAGTATTACCAAGAATGTTGTGTTTGTATCACTGTTGTTTAAATGTTGCGCGTCGTTGACTGTGACAATAAACCATTTTTCTTTTCTTTCAATTTCACCACAGAATTCCACAGCCAACTTGGTTTTTAATTTCCAAGTGTTAGAACAATACTAGAACAGACGAGAGTCAGTAAACATTTAACTTATTTCACTTTGTACACCTAATCACTTTGTGGTTGAGGTTTTATAGCTATGCATAAATTTAAATGAGGAACGCTGAAGAATCACGTTGTAACGTTGGCAGCTCGTTTTGAATTCTGCCAAAATTGACTTCATAATATACCTATTTTAATTTGAATAACGCGGTATTTAAGAGACGCGTAGCGGGGAACCTCGGGGGAGTAATCTGTTTAATTTGGTTAGGCTTTCAGCGAGCCCGCATCTGTGAGCTTATGACAGTCGCAAAGATACACTGTTTTCGGTTTGTCGCCACGCTGCGTGACAGTGATAATGTCACAGAACTTTGGCATATGCTGGATGTAATAAGACTTAACACACAACGCTATGGGCGACATTTTAACTTTTATTTTCTATTACTTTATGTTCGCGGCTTCACCCGCTTATAATTCGGCTCATCACAGAAACATCGCGTATCCTTCGGTAACTGTTTATCTTCCCGGTGTAAAAAGTAGTTTATGTTACACAGATAAGTCCTTTGGCATTCACAGGGGGGACTGTGAATGTTCTCCGCGCTCACCTGGTCACGGCACCAAATGTGACTGTTCGTTGTAGACCCAGGCTGATAATGTTTTTACGGTTTTCGTGTACGGCAATATCATTGTATCGTGTAGAATAAAGTATATTGGAAAAAAAATGTTAATCCGGGTTGTGGTCTATCTATCTGTGTGCCAAGTTTTACCTAAATTCGTTCAGCCGTTTCAGCGTGTTTGAAAGACAAGCAAACAGACAAACATCCATGCTTTCGCTTTTATGATATTGGTAGGATTTTGAGAGGGTATATTGTCATTACTCCCACGGGGAAAATTCACAATCATCGATAGACGACGGGGAACTAAAAGAAGGGTATGGATAAGTTCCCTTTACTTGGGTGAACGTCTTCTGAATACTAATTTGTTACATTATCTTGGCACAGAAGGGAAGTGAAAGAAAAATAAAGCTTAGTTTTGTTTGCTAGGCGCATAGGCGTGCCTACGAGAGATTTTTTCATTGCTAATTAAAACTCGGGAATCTGGAACAGTGGAATTGTTTCCTTTCTTTTTCGGGTAAGATTTCTGACTAATTGAAGAGAGCTTAGGTTTATCCAGTTTGTATTTTGTTCCATTTACAGTTTCGTGCGAAACATTTCATAGTAACCTCTATTATTCATATTTTTTAACCGACGAAAAAAAGGAGGAGGTTCTCAATTCGACGCGTATATATATATATATATATTTTTTTTTTTTTTTTCCATTTAAATTTCAAAATCAAAATCCACCCCTAAGGGTAGTAAAACAGGGGATGAGTTTTTGTTCACCCACTGAATTCTTACCTGTTAACCGATTCTGTTGAAACTTGTCACACATAAATATAGTTCTAGACACTACGACATAATGGAGACCTGGAGTTAGATTTTAACCACAAAAAAATGAAAAATAAAACTTTTTAACAAAAAATTGAACCGACGAAAAGTTAAACTGAAAAGCGAAAAATAACTAATTATGAGTCGGCGCCAAACAACCAATCAACGAAGATCATTAAATTACTTTAAATAAATAATATAAACAACGTCACAATAAATACAACGTGAAATTTTCAACGATAAACAATAATTCCAAAAATGCGTTCTCCGTTCGGCCACTTGCAACTTACACGCACTTTGCTTGTTAAAAGTTCCTTTGGCGCCGACTCATAATTAGTTATTTTTCGCTTTTCAGTTTAACTTTTCGTCGGTTCAATTTTTTGTTAAAAAGTTTTATTGATCATAGGTTCTATACTATGATACATACAGACACGTATAATCTTAAGGTACCTGTAGGTATTTGTTTTTATTTTTATTGATTACAAAATATACAACGTGTATCAGAAATGCGTGGTCATATTTTAAGAGCTCATTCAGGGCATAGCATAGGACAACTCTTACTATGGGACCAACCCTGAAATCACGAAAAAAATATCAGCTGTTCCCTACTAAATCATCGATGTCGCTCGACAAAATGTTAGGATCAGCTGATTTTTTTTTCGCGATTTCAGAGTTGGTCCCATAGTAAAAGTTGTTCGATAGCATCCCCTGAATAGGCTCTTTAAATATGACCACGCATTTCTGATACACGTTGTATATTTTTTATTAAAAAAACACATACATATATAGGTAAGGTAGGTACAATCAGAAATCTTTCCAGTGAGCCACCACCACCACCACTAAGGCTAAAATAGCTTGCACGTGATGTTCGATGGCAGCTGTATATAGGTACTTAAGTGTAATGTAGCAGGATTCGTTCAAGCGATTTTGTCGACAAAATGTACGACCGGGAAGGATCGTGACTGTACATACATTACATTTAGTGTAAAATACTGATATTCAGCCGCATCTGGTTACACTGGACCCCAACATAATTGGGAAAAAGCTCGGAAAAAAGAAGATGTATAATTTTTATAAGTAACTAAATATTACTCTGATATATATTGACTGCCTCGTTGGTCTAGTGGTTGCAAACGCGCCTGCTGAGCGTGGGGTCCTGGGTTCGATTCCCGGGTCGGGCAAAGATTTATTGTGTTTTTTCATCAGGAAATTCTCGGTAGCAGCCCGGAGTCTGGATTTGTGCCCAGTCAATGGCAATAGGCTCACCCCCTATTACATGGGACTATAACATAACTGGCAAAATGTGGGTGTACTATTACACCTCTGCCTACCCCTTCGGGGAAATACAGGCGTGATGTTATTTTTAACCGACGAAAAAAAGGAGGAGGTTCTCAATTCGACGCGTATATTTGTTATATTTTTTTTTTTTTTTTTTTTTTTTTTTTTTATGTATGACCACGCATAACTTTTTACAGAGTGGTCCGATTTTAATGATTCTTTTTTTAATGGATAGGGTATATCTCGAAGTTGGTCCCATTTAAATTTCAAAATCAAAATCCACCCCTAAGGGTAGTAAAACAGGGGATGAGTGTTTGTTCACCCACTGAATTCTTACCTGTTAACCGATTCTGTTGAAACTTGGCACACATAAATATAGTTCTAGACACTACGACATAATGGAGACCTGGAGTTAGATTTTAACCACAAAAAAATGAAAAATAAAACTTTTTAACAAAAAATAGAACCGACGAAAACAGAAACTGAAAAGCGAAAAATAACTAATTATGAGTCGGCGCCAAACAACCAATCAACGAAGATCATTAAATTACTTTAAATAAATAATAAAAACAACGTAACATCAAATACAACGTGAATTTTTTAACGATAAACAATAACTTTCCAAAAATGCGTACTCCGCTCGGCCACTTGCAACTTACACGCACTTTGCTTGTTAAAAGTTCGTTTGGCGCCGACTCATAATTAGTTATTTTTCGCTTTTCAGTTTCTGTTTTCGTCGGTTCTATTTTTTGTTAAAAAGTTTTATATGTTATATATTCAAATTCAAATTAACTTTATTTGCTTAAAATGTAGTACAGAGGATAACAATTTGTTACATTTATTGCTTTGATATCATTCCTATATTTGTCATAAACGACATTATCGTATTGGTTCGATCAATCTCATTAACTTTACGATGTCGTATATCAGATTTGATTTAGATCTTTTTGCTATAGATCTTATTGTTTGTTAGACACATCGTAACTTTGTTGGTTCCTTTGTGATCGTTATTTGTCTCATTTGTCTGAGAAATAGGGCAAAAATAATTTCACGGCCTAAATAAATTATTTTCTGTAAATTGGTTGTTTATTGGCTCAACGAGTAGCGAATAAAACTCATAGAAATAAAAAATGCTTTTGTGCTACCTGCACCACAGGCATGCTTATAGAAAAAAAAACCGGCCAAATGCGAGCTGGACTCGCGCAGTAAGGGTTCCGTACCACCCATCGACCTGATACCCCATAGAAACTGATTTAATTTACGAGAGTTTATCAGAAGACATCAACGCACCGTGCGCGAAATATGAATTTTTGCATCTCTTTCTTACGGAGGTACCACCACATATGTTTATGTTTGCCCTATTTTTAGTATTTGTTGTTAAACTACATCGTATGCACTATGCAAGGGGCTCGTGGCTAAGTAAGAACCGTGTGGATTATACGATCTGCGCGGTTAAGCTGCACTAGCCGCGGTCAGTCTGTGGATGGGTGACCGTTTCGTTACACATCGAGACCCCTTCGTGCCTCGGAGAGCACGTAAAGCCGTCGGTCCTGCGCCTGATCTCTCTCCGGTCGTGTCGAATTGCCGTCCCATCGGATTATGAGAGTGAGGGAATAGAGAGTGCACCTGTGTTTTCGCACACACTTGTGCACTATAATATGTCCCGCGCAGATCGCTAGTCTCTGTTGAGATTGGCCGCCGTGACCGAAATTCGGCCGGGAGGACATTATTATTATTTTCTTTATTTAGTCACTAACTTATTAAATACATGTTTAAATATTTTTTCCAAAAAGAAAAATAACGAAAAAACATTTAAAAATATAAAAAATAGTGTTCCACCGGCATCGGGAGCAGGGTCCAAGCTACCGGCGGTTAGGGCCCCAGAGACAGGAACCTCCTCACAATACGTGCCGTGGCGAGGAGAACCGTTATTATTATTATTATTATGCACTATATTCAGACCAAGTTTGACGCTGGTATGTATTACCGTTTTGAAGATAGAGCGTTGAATAAAAAAGCTTGTTTTTCGAGGTTTCTAGTATGGGGACCCCCTTTGGTTTTAGATTTTTATTTTTAGTATTTGTCGTGATAGGCATCATAGCAACACATATTCTGTGAAAATTTCAGCTGGTTATCTTTTACCGTTAAAAAGATACAGCCCTGTGACAGACAGACGGACGGACAGCGTAGCGAGAGTAATAGGGTCCCGTTTGGCACCCTTTGGGTACGGAACGCTAAAAAAATGCTTCTATGTTACCTTCTGCACCACAGACATTCTTGAATAAATCATATATTTATTACTAGACTGTGACCGCGGCCTCGCCCACATATAATTCGGTTTATTACAGAAAGACTTATGCATCCTTCGGGAACAGTTTTTTGTCAAAGTATAGGCTATTTTCCTATTTACATCCAAATCCGTCCAACCGTTTCAGTGTGATTGAGTAACAAACATCCAAAAAAAATCACAAACTTTTACATCTTTTAATATATAAAACAAAGTCGGGTTAGTTGCATAATTTATAACTCAAGAACAGCTGGACCGATTTTAATGAAATTTGGATACAGATAGAACATAACCCGGATAAACATATAGGCTACTTTATATCCCGGGAAGATGAACAGTTCCCGAGGGATCCGCTATAAATGACATCCACGCGGGCGAAGTCGCGGGCATAGGCTAGTTTATAATATTAAATAGGATAGTAGGATTAATTATTGTTACTACAAGTACCAGCTGTGTCGTAATTACAAGTTGCTCAATAATTAACACTATCAGCTGAGCCTTTGTGGGGCAAACTATCAACGCGTGTTGTCGTGTTGTTGAAGTCAACGGCTACTTCTAATTACTAGCTTAGCTTTTAGGTACAGGCTAATAGGTACCGCAAAGGCCTTTAGTGGAAAGGTTTACGTTAATAGGATATTCAAAATTACACTAGTAAAACTTTAGTACAACAGTAAAGGAGTAATTTGTATGTGGGATTAATAGATGTAGGTACGGTCGAGTTCAGTAATATACTGGATATATTTTTAATCAGCATCCAAATTTTTAATAGGCATTAGGTATTAACTAAGGAATCCAGTTTTGAAAAAAAAAAAAAAAAAACTATTTCTGTGAGGTTGCAAAACGTCATTTTTGAGATGCAATATCTTAGTATTTTAGTACAGAGTGATAATAAAAAGAAAAACACGTATTTTATTATTTTCAACACAGTGATTAATACGTCAAACGCAAACATTGTGATGCCATAGCTCAATATTTTAGTACTTTTTAAAACACGTATTTTATTATTTTTAAAGATCATAATTAATAAATATATTAAACATTAAGTACTTATAATAAAACAAAGTTTAACCGGATTAAATCGCATATATTATTTAAATTGGTTTTCCTGACGTTTCGAAAGCTTTGCAGCATTTCGTGGTCGCAGGTAGACTAAGATGTCAAGCGTCTTTACAGATATTAAAAAAAAAAAAACTACCCTACAATATTATTAATTAAAATCGTTGCGATGCACGCAGTAATCACTCACAATATCATTATCTTTTACAGTGTTGCGTGCTGTTTGGGACTTGATTATTTTTAGGACTGGGTTCCAAACAGGTGGTAGCTGCCAACCATCTTCTCTATTCAAATTAGGATGTTTGTTTTATTATAATGTGTAGTGATCGCGAAAACCTAAAAAAATATTAAATATATTAAAATTTGGATGGGGATTAAACATTCAAGCTGTATATGCACTGCTGAGAATCAGTAATTTTTTTGTGGTATTAATAGATGTACAAGCATATATACGACGAAGAATTTCATGATATTTTAATTTAAAATACAGGTAAAGAAAAACGATGGGAAACGTGTCACATAAGACATTGTAAAGACAATATAACGAAAAGCTTTACGATATGCTGTGGTGTAGATGAAATTATTTCGAAGAATACCAGATTTGTTAGCTTTTCGCCGAAAATTATATAAATATAATTGCAGTTGCGGAAATTATTGTGTGATATTAAATACTTTATCTCAATAATGTTATGATCCCATTCTGTCATACCTATATGTTTTTTCTGCTTGGTATTATAAGACATGGATAAACTTTGAATTTTTTTTATTACACCCGATGAAGGCTTATTGGACCCTTTGAAATAGCTAATGTCAATATAGATTTGGCGGGCGGCCAGACCGCTCCCATAAAAAGTTCGTTAATCATACCCCATGGGGGAAGAGAGGCTCACAGGATACTATAATTGATTTTAATATAAAAAGTTAGCAACAGTGTAACTTGAAATGGGTGAACGAATTAAGTAATTACTTCTGGCTGATAATACTACTAATATTATAAATGCGAAATTATGTTTACTTGTTTGTTTGTCCTTCAATCACACTGAAATGGCTGAATGGATTTGTATGCAATTTGGCACACTAACCATGACCTGGATTAACATATAGGATACTTTTTACTGTCATACCACGCGAGCGAAGCTGCGAGCGGGCAGCAAGTGTAATTTAAATAATTAATTCGTGATAATTATAATAGTACATTATGATACAAGTGAGCTAAGTTGACCATTATACTCGAGGCTGGATTGCAGCCCGAGCCGAAGGCGAGGGCGTAATGGAGCCGAGAGTATAATAGTCAATGCTCACGCGTGTCATACGACGTTTTTCAACATACTTGCGAGGAAAAAAACATAAATTACACATTTTAGACAAATAATGAATTTGTGAAAAATTATAAAAATGGCGCGCGGACCGCGCGGTGACATACAGCTATGCGCGCGCAGGTGGTCGAAGGAAACCGCCATACAGCCTAATATAAAAATATTATAAATAGTTTTTTTTATTTATAACACAAATTAATATTAATTTGTTGACAAAAAATAATAATTAGATGAAATGAAATATTTATATAGCATATTTTAATTAATACAGTTGATTTATTCCTAAAAATGTTTAATTTAGTTCAGGCATACAAACTTAAACAGCTTAGACGGAGCCTCTCGACGTGTCGGTCTCGGCATGAATCTGGACAAGACTAAAGTCATGTTCAATATGCATGTCATGCCGAGGCCAATATTCGTCGAAGGGTCAGCACTCGAAGTTGTAACGGAATACGTCTACCTAGGGCAGGCAATTCAGCTTGGGGTGCTGGCCAGAAAACCTCCACGTGTGTCTGACGGCTGCTTGTCCCTCTGGACACGTCTGGAGGGAACGGCAGTTGTCAGGCCGGTGCATCCTGGGTACGGGCAATATTCATCCTTTCGAGGGACATTACTATCCTTCGGGGGATCGTATTGCCTGTGGCGAATATTCTGGCGCGGGAGGGGCCCGTTCTGGGCAAGTGGGGCGTTGCTCCGCGTGCCCCTCTGATGTTAGCAGAGGGCACAGTGGAGGAGCAAGGACGGGCTCGGTGTGCACTCACCCTGCCACTGGGCAGGCAGCGGGGGGACTGTGTCCTTCCCTGCCCCCGTCGATCTCGTAACCCCAGTAGGAGTGCTGTGGTTACGTCTCGCGGCTCTTATTGGGGCCGAGGGTCTTGGCTTAATCGCCTGGACCGTGAGGAAGAACACCTCTATAAAAAATTACCCCGAATCTCAAGCGGCGGCGCACCGTGAGGGGATGTATGGCTGACGGGTGTTCCGTTGGAACGTTCAGTCTCTAGTGCGACCTCCGCCAGGGTACCAGCCGACCCCCTGGCGGGTTACGTTAGGCTTATCCGGGTACAGGGGGCACTGCCCGGATGGACCGTTTATATCCCCCATACTCGTGGGAACTGCATGGATACACTAAAAAAATAAAAATGTAGACGTTCAGGAGGTGGATGCTGTGTCAGAGCCTGATACAGCATCGAATGAGATGGAAGCAGTGGCTTTTAAGGAGCCAAGAGCTGTGTTGGCCAAACTAGATGCATTGTCTGAGACTGACGATGCATCCGGGGCCATGAGCGCCTCGAGCGAAAGCAGCGTAAGAAGCTCTTCGCGCCTCTGGCGCAAGCGCTCACGCGCTGATAAGGTGCACTTGGGTTCGGATTCGGCTTCCGGTGATGAGGCCGTTCCGGCCCCAAAGAAAAAGTCCTCTGGTCGTGGCAAGGGCCGGCCGGCGTCAGTGGGCACATATGTGGGCATGGCAAAGGTCAGAAGGGAGTTGGCAGCAGCCCAGAAGGCTGCTGAAAAAGCGGAAAAGCTTGCAGAGGACGAGCGGGAGGTCGCCGAGCTTACCCGGAAAGTTTAACTGGGAAAGTGACTCACCCGTCAGTGTCCTCTGCGAGTGCCGAGGAGTTGGAGGCGGAGGATAAGACCGCCAATGCCCTCAACCAGCAGATGCAGGACGCCGTGGAAGCCATTAAAAAGGTCTCCAGGGTGTCCAAGGGCCTAAGCGGTGTCAATCAAAAGGCCCTTAAAGAGGCAACTGCCTCCATCGTTGAGGCTGCGGAAGCTTTGCTGAAGCGCACCTCCTCAGAGGAGACGGCCAAGCTCCAGGCCGAGAACTCCCGTCTGGCAGTTCAAATGGCCCAGCTCCGCAAGGAGCATAATGAGCTCAGGGCAGAGCTGGAGAAGGACCGACGCCTGCGTCAGGAGAAATGTCACCCCGTGCGGTCGATACAATCTGGGGAGCCCGACTTTATCCGTAGCATCGTCCGGGAGGAGATGGCGAGGATAAACGACGTCTCGGAGGGGAGGTCGTTGCGCCCGCCATTGGCTGCGGACCGCAGAAATGCAGAGCAAGCGCGTGCGCCATCATACGCGGCGAAAGCCGCAGCACCGCGCTTGCTGAAGGCGTCGGTTCCGCCAGCATCGTCAGCTTCGACCACCCAGGCCTCGGCAGCCCCGAGCCAGTCCCTGGAGCCCACACAAGGGCAGAAGGGGAAGGGGAAAGGGAAGGGAAAGGGAAAGGGCAAGGGTGGAGCAGCCACTGAGGCTGCTGCCAACAATGCAGTTGCTGAGGGGCGTCCGACGACCTTCGAAACCCGCGAGGGTGGTTGGGAGACCGCCGGCGCCAAAAATAAGAAGAAGAAGGCGAGGCGCTCCGCTAAAAAGAAGGCGGAAAAAGCGGCAAAGGCCGCAAAAAAGGGGGCTAACAGGCTCCGAGCACCCAGATCCTCGGCTGTGGTGCTCACATTACAGCCTGGAGCGGCGGAGAGGGGTTTGACCTACGCCGGGATCATGGCGAAAGCGAAGGCTGAGGTTCAATTCGATGACCTCGGCATACCGGGCCTACGGTTGAAACACACCGTAACCGGGGCTCGCTTGCTAGAGATTCCCGGCGCCACCAGCGGTCCAAAAGCTGACACACTTGCCGAGAGGTTGAGGGCGTCACTTTTGGCAGAGGAGGTCCGGGTGTCCAGGCCCATGAAGTGCGCAGATTTGCGAATTTCGGGCCTGGATGACTCGGTCACGACCAAGGAGGTCGTAACAGCCGTCGCGAGGGTAGGCGGCTGTCCTCCAGAGCAGGTGAAGTCAGGCGAGATTCGCGCTGGCTTCACCGGCTTAGGGACAGCTCTCGTGAGCTGTCCTGTCGCGGCGGCCCAAAAAATTATGGAGGGCCGTCGGCTGCTGTTGGGGTGGGTATCGGCGCAGGTGAAACTTTTGCCAGCCAGGTCTCTGAGGTGTTACCGGTGCCTGGCGGGTGGTCACGCGGGGGCACTGTGTACCGCGGGGGTCGACCGCAGTGGTGTTTGTTTCCGCTGCGGTCAGCACGGGCACTTCGCCAGCTCGTGTCAGGCGGCGCCGCACTGTATTATCTGTGCGGCGGCAGGCAAGCCGGCGGAGCACCGGGCGGGCAGTGATGCCTGCGCCGAGCCCATCAAAAAAGGTAAAAGGGAGCGCAACAAGAAGGCCGCACCCAATGGCAGCAAAAAGCCGCCACAAGGAGGCGAGGGGGAGGCGTCGATGGATACCCAGTAATGGCTCCAAATCTGCGCCTCCTTCAAGCCAACATCAACCACTCCGCCAGGGCTCAGGACCTTTTGCTTCAGAGCATGGCGGAGTGGTTGATCAACGTCGCCGTGGTCGCCGAGCCGTACTATATCCCACCCAGGGACGACTGGGTTAGTGATAGTGACGGCTTGGTGGCCTTAATCTCGCGGGCCGCTGCTGGTTCCCCATCCTTCGAGAACATCACGAGGGGTCGGGGACACGTAGCGGCTCTTTTCGGGGAGGTAGTGGTCGTAGGTGTATATTTTTCCCCCAACCGATCTCTCGCTGACTTCGAGGATTTCCTCGTGGGGTTGGGCATCGTCGTCAGCCGCAGCCAACCACACCCAGTGCTTGTCCTCGGGGACTTCAATGCCAAATCCACGGCTTGGGGTTCCCCGGCCACGGATGCGCGGGGTGAGGTGCTCGAGGAGTGGGCTGTGGAGTCTGGGTTACTGCTCCTTAACCGGGGTTCCGTCCAGACGTGCGTTCGGCGGTGGGGTGGGTCCATAGTGGACATCTCGTTCGCTAGTCCCGCTGTTGAGCGCCATGTCCAGGGCTGGCGTGTGATGGAGGAGGTGGAGACGTTGTCGGATCACCGTTACATCCGATTCGACGTCTCCGCCCAGACCTCTGTCAGCCCAGTCCAGGCAGCCCCGGTCGGGGTCGGTCCGCGTTGGGCTCTTGCCAAATTGAACCGGGAGGCCCTCCTGGAGGCCTCGATCGTACAGACCTGGGTGACAGCACCGGACAGGCCTGTCGATATCGATGTGGGGGCTGGGTGGTTCCAAGAGGCGATGACGCATGTTTGCGATGTGGGGATGCCTAGGGCTAAGCCCGGTCCTGTAAGGCGCCAGATGTACTGGTGGTCTTCGGACATAGCGCAACTGCGTGTTGCATGTGTGAACGAGCGACGCCGGTACACCAGGTTCAGGAGGCGGTTCAGGAGGCGTCCCCGCACCCCGGAGGAGGCAGACATAGAGGAAGAGCTTTACGAGGGGTACAGAGCAGCAAAGGTGGCCCTTCAGGTGGCCATCACAGAAGCCAAGGTGGCAGGCTTTGATGCCATGCGGGCGACTCTGGATGCATACCGTATGGTACGGGGCAAACTTCGCCCGTGGGCCCCCCCACTATCCCAGAGTCTCCGGCCTGAGCTGCTGGAGGGAGTGGTGAGCGCTCTGTTCCCTTCAAGGGCGGAGCACACCCCTCCGCCGATGATTCCTCCTCACATGGTGCCTAGCGCGGACGACGATGACGACGTGCCCGAAGTGACCCGGGAAGAATTGATGGCGGCGGTGAAACGGCTTCAAGCTAAAAACACCGCCCCAGGGCCCGATGGCATACCTGGCCGAGCATGGGTCCTGGCTCTGAAGGCCCTTGGACCCCGATTGGGAGGGCTCTTGAGCGCATGCTTCGAGCGGGGCCAGTTTCCACGGAGGTGGGAGACTGGCAAACTGGTCCTGCTGAAGAAGGAGGGGCGCCCGGCAGACTCACCATCTGCATACCGCCCCATCGTGTTGCTGGACGAGGTGGGCAAGCTCTTTGAGAGAGTAATTGCAGACCGCCTTGTCCAGCACCTGACTAGGATGGGACCGGATCTGGCAGACAACCAGTTTGGTTTTCGCCGGGGGCGCTCAACTGTGGACGCTATCATGCGCGTGAGGGCTCTGGCGGAGAGAGCAGTGGCCCGGGGGGAGGTTGTTTTGGCGGTGTCTCTTGACATCGCCAACGCTTTCAACACCTTGCCCTGGAGTTGCATTAGGGCGGCACTCGAATTTCATCGGGTGCCGACCTACCTCCGCCACACTATCGGGGCCTATCTGACGGACAGGGCCGTCATCTACCCGGGTCGGGAAGGATGGGGTCGGCGAGAGATGTCGTGCGGTGTGCCACAGGGATCGGTTCTGGGGCCGCTTCTGTGGAACATCGGTTACGACTGGGTGCTGCTCGGTGCTCTTCTCCATGGCGTTGGCGTAACATGCTACGCCGACGACACGCTGGTCACGGCGAGGGGGAAGACGCTCCGGCAGGCGACCATGCTGGCGACAGCGGGGGTTGCGCAGGTCGTTGGAAGGATCCGGCGGTTGGGTCTGGAGGTGGCTCTACACAAGTCTGAGGCTCTGTGTTTCCACGGGCCTCGAATGGGGCCACCCCCGGGATCCAACATAATGGTAGGAGGCGTCCGCATCGGCATTGGGTCGACGATGAAGTACCTGGGACTCGTCCTCGATAGCCGGTGGGGCTTTGGGCCGCACTTTCAGCGGTTGGCACCCAAGCTGATGGGGGCCGCGGCTGCGTTATCGCGGTTGCTCCCAAACTTGCGGGGGCCAAACGCCTCCTGCCGGAGGCTCTACGTGGGGATCGTACGGTCCATGGCCCTTTATGGGGCCCCAGTGTGGGCGGACACCCTGACACGCTGTAACGTCGTGCTGCTACGTAGGCCGCAGCGTGCGATGGTAATCAGGGTGATACGGGGATATCGTACGATCTCCTTTGAGGCGGCGAGCCTCCTAGCCGGATCAATGCCCTGGGATCTGGAGGCGAGAGACCTTGCGCTAAGGTATCACCAGCGCGAGGACCCGCCTGATCGGAGCGAGGTCCGCCAGATCCTAGTTGCTGAATGGGAGGAGCGACTTGCGCAACCCAGCGCAGGGCACGCCGTTATCGCGGCGGTAAGGCCCGTCATGGAAGAGTGGCTGGAGAGGAGCCATGGTGCCCTCACCTACCGGCTGACGCAGATACTCTCGGGGCATGGTTGCTTCGGTAAGTATCTGTGTCGCATAGGCCGGGAGCCGACGCCCGAGTGTCATCACTGCGGGAGCTGCCCAGAGGACACGGTGCAGCACACATTGGCGGAGTGCCCAGCTTGGGCCGCGCAGCGCCGTGACCTCATCACTGCAGTAGGCGGCAGCGATCTCTCGCTTCCGGCCGTGGTTCTGTCTATGGTCGGGAGCGAGAGCGCTTGGGAAGGCGTCGTCTCCTTCTGCGAGGAGGTTATGCTCGCTAAGGAGGCGGCGGAGAGGGTTCGAGAGGCGATGACCTCTCTTCCCATCCGCAGGAGACGACCTGGGCGTCGTAGGAGGGCGTATGCCGACCTCCAGCCACCCTAGGTGTGGGCCTGCGGGCGGCGGACTCGGGGTGGCCCGCCGCCCGACCAGTTAAGGCCCGTGACGGTGGCGCGTAGTGTTCCACGCGCGCCAGTCAAGAGGAGGGTGCGGCCGTTGTGATTGCCGCACGGGGAGAAGGGGCTCGCCTGCCAGTGGCGAGCCGGGACCTGCCGGGGATGGTTGGGCGAATACGGGAGTATTTCCCACGCCCCCGGCCAAGGTCGGTAGAGGAACACCGTGGTGGTTTTTAGTCGGTAAGAGTCCGACACTGGCTCCGCCTTCCCCGGGCGGAGTGCGTCCATGAGGATTTTCCTCACGGAAAAAAAAAAATAAATAAAAAAAAAAAAGGCCATTCAGCTTGGTAGACACAACTTCGAGAAAGAAGCCAACAGAAGGATCCGTCTGGGCTGGGCAGCATTTGGCAAACTTCGCCGAGTCTTCTCGTCGCCTATACCGCAAATTTTGAAGACAAAGGTCTTCAACCAGTGCGTCCTGCCAGTCATGACTTACGGGGCCGAGACGTGGACACTGACAGTTGGGCTAGTCCACAAATTCAAAGTCGCTCAGCGAGCTATGGAGCGAGCTATGCTTGGAGTTTCTTTGAAGGATAAAATCCGTAACGAGATTATCCGGAGAAGAACCGGAGTGACCGACATAGCTTGGCAGTGGGCTGGCCATGTCTGTCGAAGGACCGATGACCGTTGGAGCAGACGAGTCCTTGAGTGGAGACCGCGAATCGGCAAACGCAGCGTAGGGTGCCCCCCTGCCAGGTGGACCGACGACCTAAAGAACGTGGCTGGGGGGGACTGGATGCGGAAGGCAGAGGACCGAGCGTTGTGGCGCAACTTGGGAGAGGCCTATGTCCAGCAGTGGACTGCGATAGGCTGAGTTGATTGATTGATATAAACTCTTTGCTGCGATTTAAAAATAAACTGTAAAGTAAAAAGCACTAGTGCAATAATATAATGAAAAAAGCACGCGTGCGTTATAAGCCACATTATGAACCTAAAAGCGATGCAATAAGAGCCACTTTACGAGCAAGTGTGTTGAAAACAATATTTATAAAATCATGTACACATTAACTTATAAAATACCTACTGTAAATGCCTAAAATAAAATAAAACGAATAACTACAAACACAGCAACAGTAATAATTATAATTATGTCGAGGTACTTAAGTTATTTTAGTAGCTTTCAATTGTTTTATGTGTCTTTTTCAGCTGGCTGAGAATGATTAAATCCTACTGATATATTTATTATTTATTTATTTGTTCAGTGGTATACATAACAAAAACATTCTAAAGATGTAAACATAAACTCATTAGAGTGTTACCGTACATCAGTATCATCGACTATACAAACAGGTAAACAAAAATATAGTTAAGGTAGGATATTAAAAATGTACAATGAGGGTAGATACCAGATACAGTTGCAACTGAGCAACAAATTGACGTGATTTTTTGCATACAGATAGTTGATGGGCCAGAAAGTAGAGACATCATAGTCTACATATACAACACTATTTTTTAATCACCACACAAAAATTAAGGGTAGTCCTGCACATCATTATTAGCAACTTTTACTATGGCACCAACCCTGAAATCGCGAATAAAATGTCAGCTGATCCCAATGCACATTTCGATTTCTGTGAACAGCACAAATGTAGGGATCAGCTGATATTTTTTTCACGATTTTAGGGTTGGTCCTACTTAGCAGAGACTACCCTTAATTTTTTTCTGGTTATTTTAAAGTAGGAGTGTATATTTACAGGTTGTCCCATTGCGAATGTGTGTTTGTTTGTTTGTTCCTCTTTCACGCAGTAACGGAGCAACAAATCGACATCCTTATATACTTCTTCTTTTATCCCGAAAAAATACACGGTTCCTGCGGCATTAAAAACCACGTGAGCGAAGCCGCGGGTAAATTTTATAATAAACTAGTGACCCATCCGGATTTCACACGGGAAGCAATTATAGTTTTTAACCTTCTTAGATAATCCCTCTTTCTATAAGTGAAAACTGAATGAAAATCCGTACAGTTGTTTCTGAGATTAGCCCGAACAAACACGAACTCGGCACTGCGGGGGACTTTAATTCATAATATGTAGTGAATACTGATGACTAGCCCAATAAGACAGAATTTTCTTTGCCGCAGCTACGACATGCAGTTAGTTTTGTATAATATTACAACTGTGTAGGTATCATTGTAATTCCTAAAATGCACCTAATGAAGTAATTTTTTATGTGCACCTACCGCATGTCGTCTTGTTGTGGCAATAAATCTTTCTTATTTCTTTCTAATTCAAGGGCTTTTACGAAAATGTAAGTCACATTCACCTTAAATTAAGATCACAAGATGTCTGTGTCGCTTTAGGAATTCTACCTACGCTGCCGCGGTGTTTTCCCCACGAGACTACTAAAAACAAACGGAATGACACTTGTCGCGATCCTATTTACAAATCTCTTCAATTTTACGTCGCCTATTCGTAATTGTATGATGAGAACACACCTGTATTTTTTATATAGGTACACTTTCTTTTTAGGGTTCCGTACCCGAAGGGTGCCAAACGGGTCCCTATTACTCTCGCTACGCCGTCCGTCCGTCCGTCTGTCTGTCACAGGGCTGTATCTTTTGAATGGTAACAGGTAGCCGGTTGAAATTGCTCAGAATATGTGTTGCTATCAACGACCATACAACTAATAGACGCCTCATAACAGGTGACCGATGTCTGCAACACATCTATGAAATTTCACTAATGTAGGTTGCCACTATTCGCCGCTTGAAATCTACAAATTAGTTTCGACCACTTAGGTGAGCCAACAATTAAATTGTCTTGTCATCAAATAAATTGGATTGGACCAAGAAATTGGACAAAGAAATTTGATCAGTGGCATACCACCCTTAATAATATTAGTGGTTATATTCTCTTTGAGTAATATCTGCGTTTCGTTACGTATAGCATGTACATACAGCCAACGAAAGAGATAACTGAGGCAACTAATTCATCATAACCGTTACCGTCCCACTGCTGGGCACGAACCTCTTCTCAGAATGAGAAGTATTCAGGCCTTAGTCCACCACGCTGGCCTAGTGCGGATTGGCGGACTAAAATACTATACAAATACTCTTTATTGTACACAAAAAAATAAGCAACATACATGACTTATATAGAAGATATGTATAAATAATATAATATACATATATGAACAATGGGCGGTATTTTCTCTCAAGGCGATTTCTTCCAGACAACCTTAGGATGGAAAATATTGGCAAGTAAAGAGCACGCAGTGTTACAACATAATAGAATACACATAGGTGCTACATAACATAAATACTATTCATATATCTACCACAACTACATAAATATGAGATACAATAAACGTAACTACACACACCATCGAGTGTATATGTACTGTATAAAGCCCTTTGAAGTGTGCAGGTTTCTTCAGGATGTTTTCCTTCACGGTTAAAGCAAGTGATAATCAAAGTCTGATCCACAATTGTGAATTCGAAAAGTCAGAGGTGCGGGCTGAGTTCGAAATCAAAACCCCGTGCACCGAAGGCAAGCGTTCAACCACTAGACTATCACTGCTTTGCAGTATTGGCAAAAAAAAACAAATGACAAAATTCAATAAATTAATATTTTAACAACGTGTTCAATGTAAAAAGTTATGTCTTAGTCACACACAAATAACAGTGATATTTTTCCTCCTTAGTGTATTGACGTTCGTCTTTTTATGGTACCATGGCCCACCCCACGTTAATCGGTTACATTTGCCCATAGCAACTGCAATATTACCTAGGCTATTGCCTAAATTACGTTGCAATTCGCGTTTGCCAAACAGAGAAAATGAAGGTGGAAAGCCGCATCTGATTGGAATTTCACCGTCACTCATTTGTCTGTATACCTAACTCTTTTGCTGACTGTACGCTACGGATTATTTGATAGCAACACTTAATTAGCATCGTGTGGTGTGAACCGAGATGAGATGTTGATGTGATGTAAGTACCGATGTCACATGTAGGTATGTGTGTGTGTTATAGGTTCTCATTAGAAATAGCGATTATACAGCAATATTCACTGTGGTATTATAATTTTATTGTTTGGGATTGTTGTGTTAATTATATAGCTTACTAACCTATGCTCCCGGCTTCGCCCGCGTAGATTTAGTTTATCGCGCATCCTTCGGGAACTGTTATGCCAAATTTCATCCAAATTCGTTTAGCCCTTACAGCGTGATTGAGAAACAAATATCCATGTTGAAATATAAATATCCAAACATCTTCACAAACTTTCACATTTATAATATTAAGTAGGATCTAGTATAGTATTATATTATCTGTGGTAGGATGGTGTGGTAATCAAACGTTGTAAGACGAGGAATTAATAATAATAATTAATTAGAGACTAACAAAAATGTAATTGACCGAACGAACCGAGGTCTCTGATTTAACTCGGCCGCTGAGCACTTGTTCGTCTGTCTGTATCTCAACCTTATACCTTCCAATACAAACAATATAATGACTTCAAAATCTCACATAATACGTAAAACTTTAAGCCAAAGCTAACTTTAAGCCAAGTAATATGATACCTATTTAAAATAAAAATAAATGAGATATGAGGGGGTGGACGGCCCCCTCAAATCTCATTTATTTACATGCAAGGTAAAAAAATATTCTACTACACTTGAAATTACAATTCGCTAAATAATCTATTTCATTTATTTTGAATACGAATATTGTAAACTCAATATGACATATTTATTCCACACATTCCGTAAATAAAGTAATGAATGAGACAAAAATTCGAATTGTTACATCGAAAAGAAAATATATTTTTTGTAAAGCCGCGGTTCGTTTGCAATTTAAAACAATATGAGGGAGAGATCAAAGCGAATAATTTGGGGCCGGCTGTCGAGAGGCGCGAACAAGTGTCCGCCGAATGGGAATGTGACAGTTACGTATAACACGGTTCAAATCTTATAAAGGAGTCCGCCTTGTTCTGCCCTGTTCCTCTTTCTATATTCAATACCAATTATTTTTACGAAGGACTTAATTAAATTCACTTTTGACATTGACAAGGTGTCTTCCCGCCACATTACCGTTGTTTTGAAATACCCTGCATAATTAAATTAAATTATCTGATGAAAGATTACAACGTAAAATTATTTGATCTTCGGTTGAAATATTTACTGATTCTGGTCTGTTCCGTTGTTGTGACAGATTTATTTACTTTACTAAAGGAGTCGTTAGACTTACCACCCTGTGAGTGAAGACGAATAAATTAGGAAGGGTTACAAAGTTAAATTAGATACACATCTTTGAGGTTAACCACTGTGTCAAGGTGGAGTGCTGTGATATAATTATGCCACAATATAACTAACAAGAAGATAATTAATTTATTAAGCTTTAATCAATAATATTATATATAAAAAAACTGGCGAAGTACGAGTCGGACTCGCACAGTAAGGGTTCCGTACCACCCATCGACCTGATACCCCATAGAAACTGATTCAATTTACGAGAGTTCATCAAAATACATCGACGCACGGTGCGCAAAATATGAATTTTTGCATCTCTTTTTTACGCAGGTACCACCACATATATATATGTTTGTCCTATTTTTAGTATTGGTTGCTAAAGCATCAGACCAAGTTTGACGCTGGTATGTATTACCGTTTTGAAGATAGAGCAGGAACCAACTCGTTGAAAAAAAATGCATGTTTTTAGAGGTTTCTTGAGTGGGAACCCCATTTGGTTCTATACTTTTTTTTTGTCGCGGTAGGCACCATAGTAACACATATTCTGTGAAAATTTCAACTAGATATCTTTTACCGTTACAAAGATACAGCCGTGTGACAGACAGACGGATGGACGGACGGACGGACGGACGGACGGACGGACAGCGAGAGTAATAAGGTCCCGTTTGGCAGCCTTCGGGTACGGAACCCTAAAAAGTGGTAGATACGTTACTAGCGCTCCAAAATGAAGCGTACAAAAGCATAGTAGGTACCTACAAAAGGAGCTAAATATCGCCTCATAGCCTCGCATCCCCGCCGGCGAGGACCGACGCGACACACACACAGAATCCGAGAGTCCGACTCTCGAGAAACAGAAACACATGCCGACGCAGCACCGGCTGCTGGGGGGATCAGTGGCGGGGTCCCCCTGCTGCACCCTGAGTCGAGGTCCGAGCTCCCCCCTGGGGACGCCCTCACGGTGTAAGCAACCGGAGATAATCTCGTCACGCGAGACCGGCCCTATGCTCTAGAGTAGTTCCTAGGAGCAGGCTATTGCGTAGCCACTGGTTAGGTTTTCTAGGTAGGTCTTAGCCTCGCCGGCGAGGCTTGCCGCTTCACGGCGTTTAGCACGTCACCCGATAGGGACCGAAAGTCCGCTACTTTCGAGGTAACCAATTCGATGCAGCAACGGCTGCTAGGGGGACATAGGAACTGCGGGGTCCCCCTGCAATGCCCTAGCGAGGTTCGAGCCCCCCCCTTGGGGGGCGCCCGCCCGATTACGCGCGGTATTGATGCCGCGCGCATCTAGTTTGTAAGTATGTAGGGAAAAAACCTTCGGCGAATGGAGTCCCACATGGGACTCTCCGCCAACTAAGTCCGGTTAAGCAGAAATGGGACTTCGGTCCCACCTGCGAGAGCCCATTCGAAAAAGAAAAAAAAAAAAAAAAAAAAAAAGCCTCATAGCCTCAGTCGGTCTCGCACAAGTAAACGATACGTACATACCGTTCTCCCGCTAGCCGCGTGTTCATGTCGATTAAAGCTTCAAAATACCATTGCGTGTAATGCGTAAATGAAATGCGTAGTGAAATGCAAAAGAATAAAAATATGGATGTGTGCCACCGCTGCGTAGGGAACATTATTTTCGTTTGTTTTGTGAGCGTATAATGTATCTTTACTAAATATGTGGCTTTAATGTGTATTTCCGCATAATTTGATGTTCAGGTAAATGTGAGAATTATTACAATACTTGCCTTCGTTCACAGTAAGATTATTCTCATATCTCTTTGAAAAATGAAGAAGGTAAAATGTGTCTCTGATTTATTTTCCCTCGTGAGTTATAAAGCCTAGCTAAGTAAGAGAAATAGGTTAGTAGGCGCTAACAAGTTATGAGGAGTTCTCTCTTATAATGTTTATACGCCTAAAGCGTTTGTAAACAGCGTTTTAGTGTTTACAAAACTTCTTTACCTCAGAAAAATAAAACATCACACATATCTTCCTCAACGATACAAGAAGAATTATTGGTGTCTATTCTCTTGTTTACGAACTAAACTTGTTTTAAACTGTCGCTCTCTTTTACTAATAGTAGATACAAGAAAGGGATGGCAATTACTTTAGAGCTGTCAAATTAGTCCGAATTAAAATTTCCAAATTTAGTCGTGATCTCGGAACGTGCCGACTAAACTACAGAGAAATGTAACACGTGAACTGATTTGACAGCACTAAAATTGTTGCCATCTCTTTCTTGTATCTACTATTAGTAAAAGAGAGCGACTAAGTTTAGTTCGTGAACAAGAGAATCGACAACATTATGTTTTATTTCCATTTACAAAATTGTGTTAAAAAATTAAGTACTCGTACTAATGTACTCCAACAAGTCATCAATTAATTATAATATGAATGTCCAAATTGTTTACTAACTGCCAAATAAGTTGTTACCTTCATCAAATTAATTAAATAAACTCTGAGAAAGGTACAATGACGCCACGGCTTCACTTGCCGGTATATTCATATCAGATATTATATAACACTCAAGTACTAGGTTAGTGAAGAGCTAATGGAGAGTCAGCTAAGGTTGCCCAACACAATATGGATTTTAAAATGTGTTACTATGACAATGTGTTTCTTGGCAAAGAATGGGACCTCGTCTTTTCTAATGTGGGTAATAGGCAACTACGAAAAATTAAAAAAAAAATGTTGTTGAAAAATGTATTTTTTATAAGATTTTATAAGACAAGGTTTTAATGACACGGATTCGGTACTGTAATCCGCTCAAACACCATCAATCTACTGTTATTCATTGCCATAGACATAGTAAAAAATATAGACGAAGTGCTGCGAACAATCATAGTAAAGCCGACAAAACCGTGCTCCTCCGTGTACAAACCAGCGCTCACTCACACACCTGAAGGATATTTGATTTCGCGATGCTTCTGGAAGATGCCGTGACATGTGTAATGAGAGCGGTGAGCACGGTTTGAGGTGTATGCGTGTGCGTGAGCGCTGGTTTGTACACGGAGGAGCACGGTTTTGTTGACTTCACTATGATTGTTTGCAGCACTTCGTCTATATTTTTTACTATGTCTGTGTTCATTGGGACTTCCGCTGTCTACTTTCCGTCTCCATCACCAGTTCAGCTCGTTGTCACTTTAACATTGTATTGTCTTTGGGTTTACTTATGTGTATCCAGTGAATTCAGATAATGGGAACTGGTTCAAAGGTTACCTACTTACAAGATTTGTCCCAAAAATACTAACACACTAATAAGGGACTAAGGCCTTAGCCTTCTCGTACTGAGAAGAGGCCCGTGCCCAGCAGTGGGACAGTAATGGGCTGATTATGTTATGTTATGTAATAAGTGAAGTTAAATAAAAGGCACAACGTTATCCGGTGTGCTATTTTTTATTTACTTTATATTCACACAGAAATATATTAATCACCAGCTGGAGCCTGCGGATGCAGAAAGCGCAGGACCGGTTGTTGTGGCGATGCTTGGTAGGCCTATGTCCGGCAGTGGACGTCTTTCGGCTGAAATGATAATGATGATGACGCCCGCGGCTCCACTCCTTTGATCAATCGATAAAAAGTATCAGAATACGGGTGCCAAGTTTCATACAAATTTGTACAGCCGTTTCAGCGTGATTGACGGACAAACAAACAACCAAATATCCATCCTTTCGCATTTACAATATTATTTTTCACTATTCGGTGTATTGTTTGGGCCCAAAAACTGAAATATAAGGCGGGCGTTAAACAGCTTCGTTATTTGCGAGAGGTATCAGATAGCACGCCGGGCATGGGACATGTGACGTCTTTGTCGTGCAATGTAACATTAGTTTGTTATCTAAAAAGGTTTTGGTCTAAAATACCTTGTTTTATATGTAAATGTAAATAAGAAATGTAAATAAGTAGAATTATTATAATAAAACAAGTTTAACCGGATTATATCGCGTACATTATTTAAATTGGTTTTCCTGACGTTTCGAAAGCTTTTCGCGTAAACCTAAGAAATTATTAGAATTATTATGTTTTTGCGTTGTAATTTAATAGAGGTATTTGTGAGTGACTTTTATGTTTTTTTGGCATAGCCGAAATATAGAGGGTTATTACTACTACGCAAGCTCTTGGCTGTTTTTTTAATTGAAATGAATAAACAGCCAAAATTTTCATAATTACTCGACAAGTTAGTCGTTTGCTTTGTTTGGGAATGTGCAAATTTTGTTTTCTCCAAAGTTGTAGACGAAAACGCAGATAAAGAGCTTACGGGTATTTACAAGAAACACGGCCCTAAGGCTAGTGATCCACTTGACAGTGTGGCCGGGTCGCAGTGGACGAGCCGCGTCAGCAGCCTCGAGTGCTGACTACTACTCCTACATGTAATCTCTTAACGACACCGTGCTCCATCTACATAATCGATAGCTCTACAATTGACTAAGGCCGGTGTTCATCAACGTTAATTCTCTGATTAATCGGCCGATTACTCGAAATATCGATCGTTTAACCAGAGAATTATCGTTGGTGAAATCGAGCCTTAGTTACCTCCGTGTTAGTTACCATTAATACCACCCGCAAAAGGTGTGAATCCCAATTGAACGGAACAGGTAGCATTAGTTGTTCATCATCATCATCATTTCAGCATAAAGACGTCCACTGCTGGACATAAGACTTCCCCAAGTATCGACATAATGATCGGCACTGCTTTGTTGTTACTTCATCATCATCATCATCATTTCAGCCGAAAGACGTCCACTGCTGGACATAGGCCTCCCCAAAGGAGGGATATGCCATAATCACCGCGTTTGGCGTGGGTTGGCAATCACAGTTGGTTGAGTAAATACTCAGAGAACAATCTTGTTGTTTTTACTTCACAATTATGAATACATAATCAGCCAGCGACTATACACCCCATAGACGCCTCATAAAAGGCGATCGATGGCTGCAACACATCTATGAAATTTCACTAATGTAGGTCGCCTCTTGAAATCTTCAAATCAGTTTCGACCACTTACATGAGCCGTCAAAACTGCCGCGTTAGTGTTTAGCCAACAGCCGCCTTGGTAGGGCCAATCGGATTGCAGTACCCCGCCTCGGCTTTAGCTCAGAATTTATTGTACGCATTATATTCAACATTAGGCGTCTATTGGGCTGTATGGTCGTTGTAATCAGCCCAATACCGTCCCACTGCTGAGCACAGACTTCTTCTCAGAACGAGAAGGGTAAGGCCTTAAGTCTACCACGCTGGCCTACTGCGGGTTGGTGGACTATACGCACACCATCGAGAACTGTTTTGAGAACTCTCTGGTATGCAGGTTTCCTCACGATGTTTTCCTTCAGCCTTGACGTAAGTAATAATCAGATTCTGATCCGCACATGAAATCGAAAAGTCAATGGTGTGGGCCGGGTTCGAACTCATACCCTTCTGCATGGAAGGTAAGCGTTCAACCACTAGGCTGTCACTGCTTAGTTAATTAACATTAAGTTTTTGGTTTAAAAATTATTTGAGTAAACTAAAACTAGGAAACAATACCATAATAATAATTTCTCAAGTTTTCTCGATCACTACACAAAAAACAATAAATAAAACAATAAAATAAAAAACAAAATAATAATAATAATATAAAACAATTACAATATTATTTAATATTATTAACTAAAAAAATTCAAAATTCAAAATTATTTATTTGTCAAACATAGGTATGATGTACAAGACATAAAAAAGAATAAAAAAAATAAAAAAATAACGTTTATTAGCAACCATGGTGTTAATTTATAAATAATCCAGTATCACATAATATTTTAACCTTTTCAACGTCACGGCGTCGTAAAGGTTTTCGTGGCCTCAGCGCTATGTCTTCTATAGAAAACAAATATTCTATGGACATTATTACAAAATTTTAACGTCGTGGCACTGATGGCACGTTATCGTTTGTCTTCTATAGGTGTCATTGACGGTGAAAAGGTTAATAATATACGCAATGTAATCCGGTTAAACTTATTTTATTTTATAGCTATAATATTTTTGCCGCAAAAACGAAGTTACTGAGTGTAATATTATTCTAATTTCTCCAATGACTTCATTACACTAAAACAAAATGAACACTTCGTTGCATATAATAAATGGTTTCGCGTCAGTCTAAAAAGCTTTCCGTTTTCAGCAAAACGAATCCATCTACCTAGCTACCTATATTACGTCATCGTTAAGCGACTTGAGCCCGAAGGCCGAAGTGAAAAGAAATCATACAAATTATCTTAAAAGGAACGCCGAGGACTGGTCCAATGTCAATCTTTTTACAAATTTAGTTTTTCACTTTACGTAATTGGAAATAATATCGACGTAGGCGTATGTTAGGGATTGACTTTTAAAATGAAATAGTAATTTGAGATTATGGCTATATTAGGGATTGTTATTGGATTGTAAAGTATATGAAGGATGTTGAATATACCTATGCATTGCTTTTGTTCGTCCCGACAGGTGGCTAACCATATCCTGTCCGCGTCACATGGTTATTGCGAAATATGTGAGTTGAAACATGATACACATTAAGATACGGATAGTGTATATAGCTCTATGTACTACAAAATAATAACAATATAAAACAACGGTTGTAGCAGTTTTCCTGCTATATTTAACAAGTATGTATTATACCATAAGAAAACTCGTTACACATCGTATCCATTTCCACACAATTAAGTAGAACTCTTAGTAGTGGGATTAATCGCAGGATATCCTTTTAATCATAAGGAAAATTAGTGTTATCAGCGTAACAAGGAGATAACTAACACATGAAGAAAGAGGTTTGTGTTACGCGGAATACCAATTATATAGAGCGTTACTTGAAAAGTACCATTATGTTGTGGCAGCTGAATCGTTTGCTCTCTACACTGTTGCTAATATTGTTTGATGCAAATAGTCGCACCAAATAACTATTTATGTTACGATTGGTTTGCTTAGAAACCAAATATTAGAGAAAACCATCACGTAAAGTCTTAGCACAGGTTTGTCCTTTGTTTGTTTAGTTTTCAAAATTCACATCACGTACATCGAAAGAGGATACCAATAAGACTACGTGTTTTGTTTCAAATGCATAATATTCTGATCTGCACGCTGGCCACCTCCTAATGAAGCATTTTTCTGAATTGATACCACCGCCTGCGAAATTAATTCTGAGGAAGTACGCCTTTAGTTTCACGAACTTTTCAAATATCATCTCATTAAAATGCTGGTGGTATGTTCCGACGTCCTCAGAATAAGAATACGCGGAGAAAATTATGGAAATACGTGAAGTGTGTGTGACTAAACATTATCAAAGTTGAAAGGGGAAGTAAGAAATTTATATTTTCTATTGTAATCCTACTTCGTACTAAACCTTTTAAAATTATAAATGGGGAATTATGGATGTTTATTTGTTTATTTACACAAATATATCATAACCCGGATTAATATACAGTATGTAACAAAAACCCTGTTGTTCTTGTGAGCTACGTTATCAGAACCGATATTCATATACAAGGACACAACTCATCTGGAAAAATGCTTCAGTAAAAATAATCAAATTAGATAATTAATCATTATTACATGGGACTATAACATAACTGGCGAAATGTGGGTGTCCTATTACACCTCTGCCTACCCCTTCGGGGAAATACAATTGTAAATTGAAAGTGATTATATCACTCAAAACTCACTCACTCAGCGATTTTTTCAATAAAAATAATCAAATTAAATAATAAATCATTATTAATTGAAAGTGATATAATCACTTTTCATAATGATTTAATATTTAATTTGATTATTTTTATTAAAGAGTTTTTCCAAATGAGTTGTGTCCTTCTTTACGTACCTATGAATATTGATTCTGATAACGTAGCTCACAGGCACAACAGGGTTTTTGTTACATACTGTATAGCCTACTTTTTATCCTTAGAAGATATACAGTTCCCGAGAGATGCGCGATAACGTATTGTGATATTGTATTTTATATCTTTATTTTATCTATGTACAACAATATAAATTGAATAAATTAAAATTGAAGTTAAACGACTTTTTGTGATAAATCTTTACGCAGACGAAGGATAGTTACTTTATAAATAAAATCACATTTATAATTACTAAACTTTCGAGCATCGTAATTATTTATCTCCTGCTTAATGATCTTGTAGCATAGACAAATAATAGTTTAATTATTCCGCTGTTTACTTCATTTATATCTTAACATTCCCCGGAACACAAAGAACCATGTTTTTTGATGTTTTCTCTAAAGATACAAAAAGCAAGACATTTTTAAAGAAAAATAACGGAGAGAAAGAAGCATTCTTTACCAACTGAAGCCTTCATTATGTCTAGTCATTCTTTCCATTACACGCGTTACTGAAAACAAAATGGAAATGCGGAATCTGATGCGGAGAACACTCGACCAACGATTATTAAAAGCACTCGAATGTGCCGCTGTTCTAAACGCGTTGCCTTCAAAAGATTGTAATTTAAAATTCGAGAAATCATCATCAGGTTAGGAAATTGCTTGTCGTATGTAAACTTTTCACTATATACACAGTTAAAAGACGACCCGACGGGCGAGGTTATTAGGGCAATGCTGCCAAATACAATACCACTCGTAAATATAGCGTTTCGTAAATTATTTGTATGCTACGACTTTTGAAGCACTCCCAACTTGCACACAGGCGCGGTTCCAGCCCAAGATTGGGGGGGGGGGGGGGTCAACTTGGCTTACGTACAGTTTTAAGGTGCAATTTTTTTTTTTTGCAATGATAAGGTAAAGTTTGGAGTTAGTTTATTATGTAACAGAATAGTTACATACAAAATGAACGTCAACAAAGAGGAAACGAACGTTGGGAACAAACGCGAGCGAAGCGAGCGCTAATATTTCATATATATGCGAAAAGTTGACTTTAATTGAAGTGTATTTTTTGGAGCTGTAGGTTATGTATGTTAAAGAAGAAGCGCGAGCGAAGCGAGATTTTTCACCGCCAAACCAACCGTCTTTGAGTGTCCAATCGCAACGGCAGGCTGCATGGGGTGCATTAAAAGAGCCTCCACGAGTGACGATATTTAGTTGATCGTCCGGCGCACCCTGGGCAGTCAGCCCCGCTACCAACCTGCTGACTGACTAATCTTTTGCCCACGGCATGAGCTATTATCATTATGTAGCTCATGTCGATACGATAGAAGAAAAACGGCAGGCTCATGTAATGTAGCGCACCGTTCAACAAAATGAACTACCGCCGTCGTATGTGATATTATTTGTCATTAAACTGGAAATATCTTTCATACTTTATTTTGAGCAAAATAATACCTATGCTGTAAATGGAACTTCAGTACATAAACAAAACTATAAAATAATGTTAGGTATTTTTTGACGTACGAGTAGATGTCGTGTGATGTAAGTAGGTAGTACTTACCTAGTTTTGATTTAATTGTTTAATTTAGTCAACAATTTATATTATTTATTTTTGTAAATTGTCTATTTTTAGGAGATTTGTCAATTTGACGTGTACGATTTTGGGGGGGGTCATGACCCCTATGACCCCCCCCTAGAACCGCCACTGCTTGCACACCTCTTTTCTCAAATGCATTCACCTTCAAATGTAAATCTTGTAAATCTTTTCGATGCAGCCTGCTACTAAGTATGGGGGCGCAGCGTCTTTTCGCCAATCTTTGGGATTATAACGCGACGGAAAGTGTAAAAATTGAAAACTAACAATTTCAGTTCCCAGTCTAAATATACGTCCAAATATAAAATATCTAACCGAAGTGGGTGCAGTAAGTACGTGACTTACAAATACTAGTTTTAAAATATTTGGTCTTGACATCCTTGCATGTGGCTTTCTAGTACCAAAGCTGAAACATATTTACGAATTAACTGTGTATAGGGTTGGTAGTATTTTGTTTAAGTACTTGAGTAGGGTTGTTTCATTAGTTCGTTCAAGTAGGATACGACGTAGGACCTAATATAGGGGCAGACCTAAGTGTAATTAGTCGATGAAGCTTGCGAAATATGGGTCTATCCGACAGAGCTGTCAATTTAGCGGAGATGCGCCGACAATTGGCTTATCCCTGTCATATCCGAACCGAAGCCCAACTTATACAGACTCGACAAAAACGTGACCCGAATATAGAATGTTTTCATATTCTATGAAAAAATCTATATCCATACGTTTTCAAAACTTCGTATTTGTTTACTTAAGATATAAAAGTTCTTTAAAGAAATTCTAAAAAGAAAATTCTTTTACTTATCTCTTATCTTGTATAAATAGTGAAAGTTTCTAGAATTATAATAAACTAGACTTTGCCCGCGGCTTCGCCCTCCTACTGAAATAAAATATAGCCTATGTTACTTCCGGATAAAGTAACTTTCTAATAGTAAAAGAATTATTCAAATCGGTTCAGTATTTTCAGAGTTTATCGATTAAAAACAAACAAATTCTCCTTCTTTATAATATTAGTATAGATAAATAATTAAACTTCACTTTTAGATGAGGCAAGTAAACGCGCCCTTTCATATAAAACGAAATAACCTAAGAAATTGTCATTTTTATAGCCCTGCCCAATCGGTCGGGAATCGATACTGCTTTACGCATATAACATGTCATGTCTACTTGCTATTTTAGGCAAAAGCACACGGAGTGAACGCAGACATGGCAGACTACGTCGGCCGATAGTTGGCTGATATAGGCATACAAATATTAGTTACTACTAGTCTTTACCCGCGGCTTCGCCCGCGTGGATGTAGTTTATCGCGCATCCATCGAGGACTGTTCATCTTCCCGGGATAAAAATGTCTAGATGTTAGTCCGGGTTATGTTCAATCTGTGTGGCAAATTTCATCCAAATCTATTCAGCCCTTACAGCGTGATCGAGTAACAAACATCCAAACATCTTCACAAACCTTTACTTTTATAATATTAAGTAGGATATAGTAGGATTATAGAGGGGCTCGTAGCGAAGCAATAACTGCGCGGATTGTATGATCTGCAAGGTTAAGCTGCACTTGCCGCGGTCAGTCTGTGGATGGGTGACCGTTTCGTTACACATCGAGACCCCTCCGTGCCTCTGAGAGCACGTTAAGCTGTCGGTCCCAGTTGTCATACGAATATCTATGGCAGTCGTTACAGGTAGTCAGAAGCCTGAAAGTTTGAAAACTGGTCTAACCTCCGATTGTCAGTATTACCCAGTAACTGGGTTGCGGGGGTCTGATGGCAGTCGCTCCGTGTAAAATACTGATGTTCAGCCGCATCTGGCTAGACTGGAAGCCGACCCCAATATAATTAGGAAAAGGCTCGGAGGATGATGATGAGTAGGATTAAATAATTCAGGTATATTAGGTTAATTCAAATAAAGAAATAACACATTATTGATAAAGTACTACAGTCATTATTTATAATTTATTAGATAGTGATATAAATGCAAATCTCTCATATTGAAATATTGTAATCAGAGAATTCATTGATTGAATACTAAGTAAGTAAATCTCCTTGTAATTATCTTGTGCTTCCGGGGAGATAGATTTACATAAATATTCAGTGTGTGTCTAACATCACCATACTACATATTATTATGGCTCCGGCATAATTGAGAAACAGATTATAATAATAGTTTGAAATAACTTATGAATTTTCAGTTGAGCTTTATTTGAGGCGTGAAATTATTTTAGAGAATCGGTGGTATACATATGTACGACATGTGTAAAATGGTTATAGATATAGTATCGGAACAAAGAGACGAAAAGTACATACTTAAAAAAAAGCTAAGTAGTAGGTAAGTAGGTACAGTCAGAAATCTTTCCGGTGAACCACCACTAAGGCTAAAATCGCTTGCATTCAATGTTCGATGGCAGCCGTAGATACGTGTAATGTAGCAGGATTTTTTCAAGGGATTTTGTCGACAAAATGTACCACCAGGAAGGATCGTGACCGGTACGGTCTTTACTTTAACTTTAATATTATTATGTTTTTTATATTTTATTTATACACAGTTTTTTACTACTTGGACCAATTTAAGTATATTCATGATTATCTATGCATATTATATAATTCCTTCAACCATGTGTCACTGCAGGTCAGGTGTACCAACTAAAGTTATGTATTATAAGTATGTATTTACAAAAAAATAAGTATATAAGTATTATATCCATTGTCTAGTACCCATAGCACAAGCTCTGCTTAGTTTAGGACTAGATGGTGCTGTAAAAAACAACAAAAATTGGCAAGCCTGACAGCATGATTATTTGTGATTTATTTTTATTTTGTTATTTAATTGTCACTGTTCTGCTCTCACTGTTCTGTGCTAAATAAATGTAATTTCTTACTTTATTTTTCTTTTTATATAGTTTCTAAGTACCCTATTTCTTCTCATGTGTGTCGTAAAAGGCGACTAAGGGATTCACCAGAGGATGGGCAACTGCGTTTTCTGAGTATTTAACCAACCAACTGCGATCGCCAACCCGCCTGCCATGCGTGGAGATTATGGCATATCCCCCCTTTTGGGGAAGCCTATGTAGATAGACGAGTGCTTCCATTTTCTACCCAAAGTTCAACCCACTATTTAACTTAATTTTGTTTTCCTTCCACGTTCTACCCGAAGATTTTTTACAAAAACAAGACAGGACATACAAGTAAAAATACAATAAAAAAGTGTCCAGCAGTGGACGTCTTTTGGCTGAAATGATGATGATGATGATAGTTCCTAAGATACACGATATTCAAGACCTACAATTCTCTTAGGTAACAATAAAACACAATATTGAAAGAGAAAGACTAGATTAATTAAAGCATAATTTGTAAAATAGAATAAAATAATATTTTCTCGTTAAATATTCTGCCGTACGGCACCGGGCGCCGTAATTATGATTAGCATTCTGTCTAATTGCATCAGTTAGCTTTTCCAAGACTGAAAGCCACGGTGAAATACAGAATTTTACAGCCCGCAGCATATTGAGCCCAGCCCACGGTCAAACTACTTGTGGACAGTTATGACAAACGTATCTTTTGTTTGCAAGTGCTTTTCACGGGGCAATGATTGCCGTGGCTGGGACCAATATGCGGTGCAGCATTACTTGTTTTACAAAACGGTCCACGCCGTGGGCTGTGCGTGGGATGGGAACACAATGCGGTGGGCTTCATTGAGTAATAATGAACCGTACCATCGACACAAAGAAGGAATCTACTCATTTTTTATTGTTTAAATAACTCGTATTTGTGTAGATTCGCAGTTTCTTCCTAATTGATTGGAAACAACTCGATTCAAAGCTTTGCCAACATAACAAGGTAGCTGGTGCAAAGCTTGTTAGTACAGAAACTTATTTCCTTCACATAACTCTTTCAATTTGCATGATAAACAGTAGAACAGTAGGTATTTACAAGTACTTTTATTTTATATCGAAAGAAATAGAGTGGTTTGATACGTTGCGCGTGGGCTGGGTTCAATATGCGGCGGATCTTAGGTCCGTATTACAAAAAGTTCTTCAAGTAGAGTTTGATCTTTAACTACCTGATCACTACATAGAATCGTTACTTGAGCATCAGTTTATTCCAATACGGTAAAATTATTAACTTTAATTCAACAATTATATAACCTGAAATAGCCTGCAAGCCCGCATCCTTAATTTTTTCGGCCATGTATCGCGGCGCAGTCACGACTTTATAGAGCGACTGTACAGGACTGAATAGAGGGCTCAAGAGTGCGCGGAAGACCTCCCATGCGATGTACCGATTTAATGAAGTCTGCCGTGGGCAGGCCATTGCATGAATGCACCAGACTAACCGAAAGAAAGCAGGGAAGGGTGGCAAGGCATCGTGAGGCGAGCTACAGCAGCCCCCGGCAATAGTACATGATGGCCACGACCGCTCTGTTAAGAGCAAAACCACGAAGAAGAAGAAGAAGCCTACAAGAAAATCTGTGCTCAAGCGCTGTCTCAACCTCTGCTCAAGCATGAATTTACAACTGACTAGGTAAAATTTTAAAATAAATCTGAACACAGTTGTGTCACACCAATGAATCTATGCTTGAGGAATATTCTAAAATTAAAGCATAACTCAAAATTAGTTATAAACAGAGATCTAAGCTTGAGTTTCATTCTGTGGGCCTTAGTGCCCAAAGTACCATCAAGGTTAGTTGACGTTTCTTTACTTTTTATAGCCAGCCAGAGCCAGCCAGACTTGTCTCCTTCTTCGTATTTACCTAGTTCATGCTCGTTACTGGAACAAAAGACTGGCTGACGTTAATTAAAGAGATTCAAAATAATGGCTTTATCGTAGGAAAAGTGTAGATTACGGTTATAAGAATAGATGTACATAATTACGGTCTCAATATTATTCATATGGAAAATTATACGTTTAATAATTAAACTGTTTTGATAAAGTCTTATTTCATATAGAAACGGGTACTTATAAAATGTCAACTCTAAGTTGCACGGTTCCAAATAGTACCTGCTTAGGTGCTATGGAGATGAACCGGCAAGAAACTCCATGGATTTATACTCTTTTCAAAATCATTGCTTGTACAAGTAGATAGCATTCAAGGAATGTGGGAATTATTTAGTTAAAAAATGACAGAAATAACCAGGGGCCTTATTCCCGACTGGTTCGAGCTCTGAACCAAATCGAGCTAATGTCAATTCCTAGAGGAATGCAGTATGAATTGACACTAACTCGAATTCAAATTCGATTGATACAGAACGCAATCCAGTCGGGAGTAAGGCCCCATACAGTATCTACTAACACGTCAGTTAAGATATGAAAACGAATTGCTTTTAAGGATAATTACATTTTCTTTACTAAAAGAAGAGTGTGCATTATAATTAATATATTTGTTATTGATTTGTGAGTTAAAATTATGGTTAAAACAATATATTTATATTCGACTAACATAATGTAATTCGGATTTCAAGCAAGATTGTGCCTTATCTCAATACAGCTTTTTAACAAGTTACAGACTCAAAGGGAACGGAGTCAATAACGTTTATTTTTATCGTATAACGGTGTTTATATTGGTTGTATAAGAGTAAGTTATACTGAAAGGCCTCGATTAGAGCGGCACCCGAGGGATTAAAGCTCGTTCACTCGTTCACCTGGCCCCTGGTCTGGTATAGTCAAGCTCATTTCTATGGAAAAACCAGTGTAAACAGAGCCTGACTCATATGAATCTTACATACTAAGCCAGTTCCACTTATAATGGTTTATTACCACTGATACGTGGTTGACCGTATACACCGATCTATTTTATTTTTCCTCCCCTAACACCTATCTGCTCTTTGATGTTCTGAATCGTTTACATTATTGGGCCAATCTCGTTTTTCCGATACGTCAACATAAATATTAATGTTTTTGTAAGTAAGTAAGTAAACTTTATTGTTTCTGATTGAGTGGCTACAGTTGTTATAATACATCTTGATAGTGTTAGTTAGATACATCAATCAGCCCACTTTGGGCATACAATAATTTTTAGGATAGGTAATATTATTTATGTCAAGTTATGTCAAATCTATGAATTAATTATAATAAAAATCAAATTAAATTATTTTTACATTCAAAAAACTCCTTAATTGTATAGAAACATTTTTCAGATAGCCATTTAATTTTTTGTAAACCATTTACTTAATTCCGAATGGATTTATAAGAGTACCATAACGTACGAGTACAAAACACTACTTATAAGTTCATACAACACTACAACGTACCAGTAAATATGAAATGGTTATAAGTTCATACAACACTACAACGTACCAGTAAATATGAAATGGTTATAAGTTCATACAACACTACAACGTACCAGTAAATATGAAATGGTTATAAGTTCATACAACACTACAACGTACCAGTAAATATGAAATGGTTATAAGTTCATACAACACTACAACGTACCAGTAAATATGAAATGGTTAGAAGTTTCTCGAGATTTGGTCTAAGTTTTTGGTTGAAGTGGGTTAGTCCTTCAAGGTTTTGTATTAAAGAACAACAGGAAAAAACCGGCTATGTGCGAGTTGGACTAGTGCACTAAGGATTCCGCACCATCACTTTGAGTTTTGTTTTTTTGGATTTGTCATGATAGAGTCATCAGCATCATCATCATTTCAGCCGAAAGACGTCCACTGCTGGACATAGGCCTCCCCCAAGCATATGGTGGGGGGATATGCAATAACCGCCACGCTTGGCAGGCAGGTTGCCGATCGCAGTTGGTTGGTTAAATACAGAGAACGCTGCTGCCCATCCTCTGATGAATCCTTTAGTCGCCTTTTACGACACCCATGAGAAGATATAGGATGGTGCAATTCTTTACGTCCGGCACCACACGGAACATGATAGAGTAGTACCACATATTCTGTCAACATTTCAACTGGCTATCTTTTACGGTTAAAAAGATACAGCCCTGTGACAGACATACGGACTACAGACGGACGGACGGACAAACGGTGTAGGCCTAGAAATAGGGTGCCAACCCTTGGGTACGGTCCCTAAAAAAAAGAAAATTCATAAAACTTTCTAGGTCAAGATCATTGCGCCGGGGACGATAAGTGGCTTCATGTCCCAAACAAAGTGCCACGTAATTACATTTTACTGTTAAATTCAAGAGGCGTTATTGTACAAAGAGCATAATAAAGTTTTACGCGAAGGACGTTACGTACACATTCACATAAATTGAAATGGTACCGATGGCCGTGCATTGCAAAATTCGTTTTTATTAATTTTCTTCGAGTGAATGGTGCATTTTTATGAGTCGTAGGCTACGTATATTGATGGCCCTGTGCTTTATGAGGGTACTTATCATAAATTTTACGCTAATGCAAGCAGGAGGGTAGTAAAACATTTGAAGCGATAACAGTTGAGTTTTGTACGAGTTCACGAGCAACAGACGACCTAAGCTTCCGTCCGCCGGAAGGAGACCAACAGGAAAGTTACGGACTGAAAGTGATTCCCGCTGCGATACTGTACAGTGAGTAGGTACACAGGGTGCAAAATCTCGACTTGCGTTTGTTGTGATACGGTTTTTAGGGTTCCGTAGCCAAATGGCAAAAACGGAACTCTTATGGATTCGTCATATCCGTCTGTCTGTCTGTCTGTCCGTCCGTATGTCACAGCCACTTTTTTCTGAAACTATAAGTACTATACGGTTGAAACTTGGTAAGTAGATGTACCAGGCCCCTCAGAAAGTATTGCGAAAAAAAGTTTTTATATATGGGAGACTGGCGAGTTATAATGTTTTTCGAAAATATGATTATTTATAAGTAAAAATAAGTAAGTTCCAATTTCAAAATTTCCCTCCACATTTTTTGCGAGTTAATTCAAAGTATTGTGTCTCACTGAAATATGGATCTGCGCCGGGAACATTTTAGAGCTATGATTTTATACGATTTCAAGTGTCGCCTGAAACCGGATGAATCGTACGATAGACTTCAAATGGCATTCATGGATGAAGGCCCTTCCAAGGCAACCGTGTATCGTTGGTATAACGAATTCAAGCGCGGTCGACCAACTTTGGGGGATGACGAAAGAAGCGGTCGCCCTTTGACGGCTGTTACCGAAGAAAACGTGCTAGCAGTGAAAAATTTAATCCAAGACAATAGGCGAATTACATATCAGGAGATTCAACACATATTGAAGATTGGATCGGGAAGCGTTCACGAGATTCTACACAGCCATCTTCGCGTGAGGAGGATAGTATCACGCTGGGTGCCGCACAACCTCACCGATGCTCAGAAGCAGGCCCGGGTGGAATGGTGCCGTGATATGCTTAACAAATTTGAAGCAGGCTCGTCACGGCGTGTTTACGACATCGTTACAGGTGATGAGTCCTGGATTTATCAATACGACCCAGAAACCAAGCGCCAGTCGACTGTTTGGGTGTTTCAAAATGAGCCAACGCCTACCAAAGTGAAGCGATCTAGAAGCGGGGGTAAGATTTTGATCGCTAGCTTTTTTAATTTGACTGGCCACTTGGTATCAATTCCCTTACGGGATCAAAGAAGCATTAATGCCGAATGGTATACTACCAAATGTTTGCCAGAAGTTTTCTCTGTTATAAGCAACAAGCGACCAAACACAGGGCTCCGCGGGCTACTGCTCCACCACGACAATGCACCTGCGCACACCGCACTCAAAACGAGGGACTTCCTGGACAGCACGCCCATTTTTTTCTAAACTGAATAGTTTGCGTGAGAGACACTTCCAAAGTGGTAAAATGTGTGTCCCCCACCTGTAACTTCTAAAATAAGAGAATGATAAAACTAAAAGAAAATATGATGTACATTACCATGTAAACTTCCACCGAAAATTGGTTTGAACGAGATCTAGTAAGTAGTTTTTTTTGAATACGTCATAAATCGTAAACCGCAATTTACCTTTCATTCAATCAACTCAAATATAAAAATATAAAAAAGACATTTAATTTCATAAACATAAACATTATTTAACCACAGTTATAGCTAGATCAATCAACTCAGCCTATCGCAGTCCACTGCTGAACATAGGCCTCTCCCAAATTGCGCCACAACGCAACAACAACTAAATAACTTCTTATACGCCCAAGGAACCCTCGGTGCGCGAGTCCGACTCGCACTTGGTCGGTTTTATTTATTATTTAATAAAGGTGTAACATTATTAGCTGAGATCATTATAAGAGCTGAATGTAGGGAAATGGTACTGATGGCCGTGAAAATTATTTTAATCTACCGAACAATTTTATTAATTAGAATCGTTTCGATGCACGCAGTAATCACTCACAATATCTTATCTTATCTTTTACAGTGTTGCGTGCTGTTTGGGACTTGATCATACTTTATATATATTTAAAATTATTAACTGAAGTCTTTTTAAGAGGCCTTTCACGTTTCACAGCCGTCTTGCTCTAATTTAAGCACTTTTTAAAGATTTCATTCATTTCTTTTTATTTGCCTCGTTGATAGCGCGACTGCTGAGCGTGGGGGGGTCCTGGGTTCGATTCCCGGGTCGGGCAAAGTGTTTTTGGGTTTTTTCATTAGGAAATTCTCAGTAGCAGTCCGGAAACTGGATTTGTGCCCGGTCAATGGCAATAGTTTCGCCCCCTATTACTTGGAACTATAGCATAACTGGCGAAATGTGGGTGTACTATTACACCTCTGCCTACCCCTTCGGGGAAATACAGGCGTGATGTTATGTTATGTGTTAGAAATATAAGGCTTTTAAAATTATTAACTGAGGTCTATTTAAGAGGCCTTTCACGTTTCACAGCCGTCTTGCTCTAATTTTAGCACTTTTTAAAGATTTCAAGAGATTGTAGGCGAAATTGAAAAATGTATTCTGTATAGGCATGCATTCTTCAGGGTAACATTACGAATATTTGAATCGTATTTTCGTCTTGATTTGTTGCTTAGAAGGAGGAGGAGAGAGAAAAAGTACATTTACTTGTTTTTCTTTCTACATAAATCATGTACGGAAATAATAGTTTTGTTTTTTTTTGTTTAAATATTAGGGATGAAACTGAAGGATGTTTATAGAATACATTTTTCAATTTCACCTAAAATCTATTTGAATTTTAAAAAGTGTTAATATTAGAGCGAGATGGTTGTTAACGTGAAAGGCCTCCTAAGTAGTGAATGTACTCATTTTAACGAACAACAATAAATAAATACTTTTGGGACATTTTCACACTACACCATCTAGTCCCAAACTAAGCAGAGCTTGTACTATGGTTACTAGATAGTGGATATAATAGGTACTTATATACTTTTTTTTTGTAAATACATACTTTTATAATACATAAGAAACACCCAGACCAACACAAACACTCATATTCATCACACAAATATTTGTGTCCTGTGGGAATCGAACCCACGACCTCGTGATCAGCAGTCCGACACTCGAACCACTAGACCACAGAGGTCGTCCAGCTATTCCAGAGGTACATTATGTCGAGCGACATAGCTGTCTTTGTACGGAACTGCTGCTTTTCTTTCGCGATTTCAGGTTTGTTCCGTAGTAAAAGTTGTTCGTTAAAATTACATGCACAACTTATTTTAGACTTCGGTAAATAATTTTACACCTTATAACTATAAAGTGATCAAAAAATAAAATATTTTATTTATTGAACTTTTGTTTCACGGCATTTGGAAATATGTAGGTATTTAAAAAAAAAAGTAACTGATCGCCTTAATAAGTTATTACCAACTTACTTTCAAAGTAAAAGTTAAACTTCCGTGTGAGTTTTATCGTGACATTCATGAGGTTTTTTTATGTAACTTTCTCATTTATAATTTTCACCCAGTAGTAAAATATAATGTAATAAAGTCTAAATGAATACTTGGGTATGAAGCTTCAGTAAGTACCAAAACGGTAATAAACTTGCCTGTAACTTTGTTTTAACTCGCTCGCCCTATTCTCTCTTAATCGGCACTCGAACTTTGTTCGTAGCGATAAAACACGGCTTAAATCGGTACATCGATTAAGGTGATCGTTGATATTTCTTGCGTCTATGTCCTATTTATTATTCTGTAAGTACTTGCTGTGTTCGCGGCTTTAATTTAAAAGGATAATAGTAAATCAATGTCCTTTTCCAAATTCAGATACTTCCTAGTAAAAAATTATCAATATCAATCGATATAGTTTCTTTATTTTTCTTTTTATAGTATAGGATGGCGAAACGAGCTAAAGGCCCACCTGATGTTAAGCGGCCCATAACAACTTCAATACCACCTAGGCTGTTGCCTTAATGTTACCGCAAGTCGGTTCGCCAAACCTCAGTTTGATGATGAAGATGAAATGTCTCATGTGATTGTAATTTCACCGGCACCCGTATCCTTCAGACCGAAACACAGCAATGCAAGCATCACTATTAGGCGGAGAAGTAGGTACGGTGGTAGTACTTCCCCGGACGAGCTCTTTCACAAAGGAGCTCTACTACTACTAAAAGCTAGCTAAAGCTACTAGTAGCCGTAAAACCTTTCAAACAAATAGACAAAAAGACGAATTCACATTAATAGTGTGGATGTATAAATATTTGTACCATATCTCTCATAAAAACCTGGTTTTATTACAGATTTTTTTTATAGTGTCGCTTAATGGAGCTTCTTCTGTTATCGAATCATATCCATTTATTCCAATTCCAGGGCCATTAATGTCTAGACAAGGTTCGCTAAATTATTCACATCTATTTAGGTACTTATGACGTCATTGTGTTGACTATTCTTGGGCACGTGTTACATGTGTATATCTAATCTCTTCAAACGAAACACCTCACATAATCATGATAGAACTTCACTTACAGGTAAGTTCGTTTAATCATTAATTATCTGAGCCTAATCGGTGGTAACTAGACTGTAAATGTTCGGAAGAATGTTTCTACCTGTTTCTGCTTTCTTGAGCAATAACATGTGGTGTTAGGCGTTATGGCGTGACTACTTGTACGTGCTTTTCTTACAAATGGTATTACAATAAAAAAATATCTGAATTCCTGTTAGAATACTTCGCATGCAGATTTTAAATGGTGCTAAATGATCTGGGTAACGTTCAAGTGTTCTTGGTACCACCTGCAGGGCAATTGCGTAACTCATTTGACACTTTCATTTTGATGTAAAATTGAAGACGATGTTGATAACATCGCAATCAAACATTGGAATTGTGTAACCACATAGAAGGACTTAATTATGAAGTAAATGACGTCAGGAGGGAAATCCTTTGCGATGTAAATGACGTCATGTATGTTAGATCACATTTCTTTAAGCAAGTAAGCTGCTGCAAGTATGCGTAAGCTTTATCATTCATTCAATTTCATGATGAATCCCTCCGACATCGTAATCAACAGTTTTGTAGTTACGCAATTCGAATTGTATCATTTTTCCGGATTGAAACGTCAAAATTGACATTTTGTTGATTGCAATGCAGTTACACAATTGCCCTGCAGGTTCCTTGACGGGTTTCGTTCTGTTGTGTTTTTATTTGATATCGATAGATTGATCGAATGTCATACTTTGTGCGTAAATAAGATTACTAGTGTAGATAGGTAATAAATAAAATACCTAAATAAATATTTTGGGACATTTTACACAGCACCACCAGTCCCAAACTAAGCAGAGCTTGTACTGTACTATAGGTACTAGACAATGGATATAATACTTATATACTTTTTTTCGTAAATACATAAGAAACACCCAGACCAACACAAACACTTATGTTCATCACGCAAATATTTGTGTCCTGTGGGAAACGAAACAGCGACCTCGTGATCAGCAGTCCGACACTCGAACCACTAGACCACAGACGTCGTCTGGTAGGTACCTTGGATAAGTACCTTTAATTTTAATATATTAGTGTCTTTTTCTATATGTTTTTGGCCTCATGCCAAATAATATATGAAGGGATGCCTTTAGAAGGTCGAAGAGTAGTAATTTAGTCAAAAATTATTAAAAATATCTAAGTGATTGTGTGTTACACACTTATATAGGCATCTGAATTTATTTACCAAGTTACTGACAGGATACCGACGATATTATTTGCTACTAATAGTAATAACCGAAGATCGAAGAACTTTTAGATATTATTATTTGGATGAGATTATCTGTTTCTATTAATATTATCTCGTCTACGTTTGTGGTAAAACTAAATAGGTCATCATCATCCTCCGCGCCTTTTCCTAATTACGTCTAACGTCAGTTCTATGTCTAACATACTATTACGTCTTATACACGGAGCGGCTGCTGTCAGACCCCCGCAACCCAGTTACTTGGTAATACTGACATTCGGAGGATAGACCAGTTGTCAGACTTTCAGGCTCTGACTACCCGTAACGACTGCCACAGATATTCGAATGACAACGGGATCGACAGCTTAACCTAATTTCTGATTTACGGAGGGTTCTCGACGTGAAACGAAACGGTCACCCATCCACGGACTGACCGCGGCAAGCGCAGCTTAACCTCGCAAAACGTTCAATCCGCGTGGTTGTTACTTCGCTACGAGCCCCTTCAACTAAATGGGTATGGTGAAAAATAGATTACATATTTATGTTTAAGAGCGTGGGAATAAAGGAAAATATATTTCGTGATAGTTGTTTATATATTTCCGAATTCATTTGGGAGAAATCTGTCAGGCTATATATCAGGAACGTGGTTTAATTTATAATGGCATACCACAGTCATAGTAAAAAATATAGACGAAGTGCTGCGAAAAATCATAGTGAAGCCAAGAAAACCGTGCTCCTCAGTCAAAAACCAACTTCCATCAGCGGTTTTCCCGAACAAATTCGACGGGAGCCTTCAAGAAAAGAGCATACGTCTTTTTAAAAGATCGGCAACGCATCGGTGACTCCCTTGGTGTTGCGGATGTCCATGGGCGGCGGAGATTGCTTACCATCAGGTGACCCGCAGGCGCGTTTGCTCTCCTATGTTATAAAAAAAAATTGTTTTAAAGCGACTTCTAGAACGAACGATTATCAGAGTGCTTAGTATGTGACGTATCCTGGCAACTATATGCTTGCTACAATTGCTAAAACATTTTGCTAAGTGTTTTTTCTAGTGCTTTCTTGGCTAAGAAGATGAAGCAATAACTAGGTTTCCATTGACCAAACACATTTAACCAAACAAAGGGCACTAAGCCGCCGGAGGCAGCGAAACAATAGAAAATGCTGAGTGTCAACCTCTTTGCCGCAGCTACGACATGCAAAGTTACTTTTATTATGATGTTACAACATGTAATGAAGTTATTTTTATCACGCTTTTATTAGGTCGACCTGTATGTAACTAACTATGTAATGGAATCTAAGGTAACTAATTTAACCATCTTCCAAGGGTCGTAACGTAATGAAAATTGGCAGCTGTATGTAGTTTTGATGACAATACAATAATATGGTACTGTGGAACTGATCTGATGATGAAGCCGGAAGATATGAACTGGAACTTCATGATGGAAAATCGTATCATAGTTGTTTTGGATTTCTTAGAAAAGTCTTGTAATGAACTTTGACCACAATTAGGTTTCAAGGTCTGATGATGAAGCCGGAAGATAGGCACTGGCATTCCATGATGGAATATCGTATCATAGTTGTGTTTGAACTTGTGAGAAAGGCCACGTAATGGACTTTGAAGCGTGTTTTTCTAGTGTTTTTTAAACTATTCATTTATTTATGTTCACCTACCGCATGTCGTCTTGTTGTGGAAATAATTAAATGGAGTTTTTTTTTTTTTCTCTTAAAATCATGGCCCGTTCGTTGATCACTAGATTTTGCCCGCAGCTTCACCCGCGTGTATTTCAGCTTATCACAGAAATACTTATCGCGCATCACTCGGGAACATAACATTATATATTGTATATATTTGGTTTGTATTTATAGATATATATTAGAATTTATTTTCTATAAAAATATATATATTTTTTTTTTTTCTTACATGTAATATTTTCTGTGGTAGGTAAATATTTATTTATTTATTATATTATATATTAGTAAACTTTATGAAAGTGCACCACATACTGCCCCCATCTATTTTTCACGTCTTCCTTGTCCATCCAAAGGTTGTCTGGAAGATATCGCTATTAGCGATAAGACCATTGGCGGTACCCTTATTTTACGTGTTAGTCCTAAGTTTAATAATGTTAATGGTGTACAATAAAGAATATTCTATCTATATATCTAACAGTTTAGTTTCCCGGGATAAAGTAGCCTATATTTTAATCAGAGTTATAGTCTATCTGTTTGCCAAATTTCATCCAAATCCGTTCAGCCGTTTCAGCGTGATTAAGTAACAAACATCCAAACAACTTTACAAACCTTCACATCCTATCCTACTAATATTATAAACTAGCCTGTGGCGTGGATGTCGTATATCACGCATCCCTGGGGAAGTGTTCATTTTCCCGGGATAAAAAGTATCCTATATGTTATTCCGGGTTATGTTCTATCTGTATGCCAAATTTCATTGAAATCTAACAAACATTCATACATCCATACATACTCACAAACTTTCACGTTTATAATATTAGTAGGATAGGATGTGAAAATTTGTGAAGTGGTTTGGATGTTTGGAGGTATGGATGTTTGTTACTCAATCGCGCTGTAACGCTATAAAGGATTTGGATGTAATTTGGCATACAGATAGAACATAGCCCGGATTAACATATAGGCTACTTTTTAACCCGGGAAGATGAACAGGAGGGATGGCCATAAACGACATCCATGCGGGTGAAGGCGCGGGCATCTTTGGCTACCTTATAATACAATTAGGAATAGGAATAAGTAGATAGATAGGATAGAGTTAAAACAAGAACCGAAATTCATTAAAGAAATACAATGTTTCGTGACGTCGTAGGTACATGATTGTCATTTGTCGACAAACAAACTCCATCGCGACAATTGTGTATATGTGTGTGTCACGTCACGTAAGTACGAAACAACGGTATTTTACTGCCGACGTAATTGAAAAGCCTTTTAATTACAAACCAACTAAATTATGTTGTTCATAAAATATGCAGTTTCAACTACTGCCTGTTAATTTTATATTGACTGCGACAATCCACTTATGAAATGCTATTTAAATACGTTGACGGTTCGTAAAAAGGTGTTGTTTGATGATTCGTATTAAATACATTAATATATTACATGAGCTGGATGCGGAAAGTGCAGGACCGGACGTTGTGGCGATACTTGGGGGAGGCCTATGTCCAGCAGTAGACGTATTTTGGCTGAGATGATGATGATGATTACATGAGCAGCGATAATTACGTAGGTACACCTAGGTATATCATGTTATAGAATATTTTTATACGGATAAGAAAAGAAATGATGCCGATGATCAAGTTATCCTTGCATCGTCGGAGGGGGAGTTACAGAAGATGGTAAAAATTATGGATGGTGCTTTGAAGAGTAAAGGAATGAAAGTTAATGTTAGTAAGACAAAAGTTTTGGTTTTTGAAAAGGAAGAAGTTATGACAGAGTGCAATATTTTGATAGGTGACGAAAAGGTGGAACAAGTGAAAGATTTTGTATACCTGGGTTCCATGTTTACGAGAGATGGCAAGCATGTGAAGGACATTGAAAGGAGAGTGAGTGCTGGTAATCAGGTGAATGGGGCACTACACACCTTCATGAACAGCCGCAAAGTGTCGGAAAAGGCACGGCTGGCTGTTCATGGGGGAGTGTTAGTGCCTACACTTATGTATGGTAGTGAAAGTTGGGTATGGCAGAAGAAACATGAAAGCAGAATAAATGCAGTAGAAATGAGAGCTTTGAGAAGTATGTGTGGTGTAACTTTGAGAGATAAAGTAAGGAATAACGTGATAAGGGAGCGTTGTGGAGTGAAAGAAGATGTAGTGACAAAGATTGAGAAAGGTATGTTAAGATGGTTTGGACATATAGAGAGGATGGACGAGAGGAGATTGACGAAACAAGTATACGAAGCGTGTGTGGATGGAAGAGTTGGAAGGGGACGACCTCGGCGAACGTATCGCGATCAAATCGCGGACGTTCTCAAAAAATGCCAGGTTAAGAGTTCTCTAAACCGACGAGCATGCATGACGAGGTTAATGGACGTAGATGAAGCGAAAGAGGTGTGTCAGGATCGTAGCAGGTGGAAATCCATAGTCTCTGCCTACCCCAATGGGAAACAGGCGTGATAATATGTATGTATGTATGTATGTATGTATGTAAGAAAAGAAAGCTTTTGCTATAATTTATTGTAGTTACAACAGGATAACAAAAGAAATTTATACATTTCAAAAGTATTAATATTAACTCATTTTGCAAATATTAGTTTTTTTTAAACGTTGCCGGATACTCCATAATGCCTATGATTTCTCGACCATGTACGTCCCATATCGTAAGCTTCCCATTTCATCAACTTTTTGAAGCGAAGCTTTTATAGTGTTAGTGTTGTTGTTTTGTTGTTGTTGTTGTGTTGTTGTTTGTTGTTGTTGTTGTTTGTTGTGTTACTCGGTCGGTTGGGAGTAAATCGAGAAAAAAGGTCACCGTTAACTTCCCTCTCCATTAGGCGCTGTTACACTACTGTCTCAAACATACACGACCTCTGTGGTCTAGTGGTTTGAGTGTCAGACTGCTGATCACGAGGCCGTGGGATCGATTACCACAGGACACAAATATTTGTGTGATGAACATGAGTGTTTGTGTTGGTCTGGTTGTTTCTTATGTATTATATAAGTATGTATTTACAACAACAAAAAAAGTACCTATATATGTATTGTATCCATTGTCTAGTACCCATAGCACAAGCTCTGCCTAGTTTGGGACTAGATGGTGATGTGTAAAATGTCCAAAAAATATATATTTATTTATTTATTTATACACACAGCTCTATACGCGCACGATCTATCCGCGTTTGCAAATGTAGAAGCAAAGTATGCAATGCCGGCAATTTGGCCGCTTTTTGCATTTTTTATATTTACAACTACAGTACAGTATAGTTTCTGATTAAACTACACCACCAATGGTGGGGGCACCATTTTAAGTTTTTCAAAAAGATGTATTTTTACATGGTATCTGCTATGTGTGACGACCATTAGAGATAGAAAGGGCGATATCGATTTGAAGCTACAAGTGACACTTATAATTTCGTCACGTTCGCCCGTCACTGGATGGCAGTTCCTTCAATTTGTCAGTGATTACCGCAAGGGAGTGGTTCTTGTTTACCCTTCAGAATCAGAAGACGAAAAAAAAATGGAGAGCGCGTGATCAAGATTGTAAAAAAAAGGTTTTTTTGCGATACTGTAGCAAATATTGCTGGCATTTTATCAGTGCATCAAAGGTTCGCTAATGAGATTTTTTTTAAACGTTACCTCATAATATCATTTCTCCTGTATCGTGGGTGCGTTTACAAACACAAATCTCACATGCACAAACACCCAGACCCGGAACCTGTGGATCACACAAATATTTGTTCCAAGCGAGAATCGAACCCGCGACTCCTAGCGCAGAAGCACTCATCACGATCACTCAGCCACTGCGCCAATTGTGTCGTCTAAAGGATGAAAGATGAATGGCGACCTTGTGTCCGTTGAGGGGTATAGCGCTCTAAATATAATAAACTAGAGGGTTGTATGGCTGGGTACTACCATGCTACTCACTGAAACAATTACAATTAGTTGCTTACAATTAGTTATGACGACATCACCTTCAAACACCATCATAGTAGTAGTAGAGCTTCTTTGTGAAAGAGCTCGTCCAGGGAAGTACTACCACCGTGCCTACTTCTCCGCCAAATAGTGATGCTTGCATTGCTGTGTTTCGGTCTGAAGGGTACGGGTGCCGGTGAAATTACAATCACATGAGACTTTCCATCTTCATGTTTGGTGAACCAACTTGTGGTAAAGGCAACAGCCTAGGTGGTATTGAAGTTGTTATGGGCAAAGGTGGCTGGTGGCTAGTGGTGGTGGTGGCTTAACATCAGGTGGGTCTTTAGCTCGTTTCGCCATCATATACTGTAAAAAAAACTTATATATGTTTCATGACTAGTACAGGGGCTTATAGTTGACGTGTATAACAGGAGTCATAACTTCGCAGATACGAGATCAAAATCATAAAACATTCGGTTCGTGATAAGTCTTATTTAAATTCTTGAAAGTTTATTTACGAGTGTATTCTTTTGCAATCGACCATTTTATATTCTACTTCTGCATTTGACCCTTGTTTTACTGTAGGACATACCTAATAATAAAAAGCCAACCTAGGTGTATTTGTCTTGGTAAGCACTGGATTATTAGTTGCATTATTAGATAATAATTATTTGCACTACTGAGAACTAATTTAAAAAATCCGAAGTAAATGACAGAATAACTTCATGGCTAAAAGTCAAAAATAATAGTAATAGTAGTCCTGTAATAGTATTTATAAATACTATATCCCTTCCTTCTCGACTTTATAGAATTATGCATAGTCATAGTTATGTTTCTTCTGCACTTAAGTCCAATTACTAGTGCATCATTATTCCTTTAAGCAGAGCGTACCCTGGCAATGTTCCGTTAAACGCTAGGCCGACGGAGAAGAATCTACGTATTCACTGAGTAGCCCTAATTCCTCACAATATATCTTATTTCATTTGAATAGCCTCTCGCCTCATTACTCTTCCGAATTTGTGAGATCGTAAAGAAAAATTTACGAAAGAAATGTCTATAACAAAAAACCTACAGACGTTGATAAGTTGATCTGAATAATGAAGTTTTTTCAAGTATAGAATTTTTACAAAATAATCAGTTGGAGGACAGAGAAAAAGAGAAAATAAACGTTTATTTAAACTTGTTTGTTGTCTTTTATAGTTTTTTTTATATTCTTTGTTGTAAATGGCATGTAACAAAAAAATAAAAAATAAAAACAACTTACTTTGTGGCTTTTTTTGGAGGAATGCGGAATTAAATGACAAGTCTTCAGTCCTAATCGCTACTGGGGTTATCTCCACTCTAAGCTATGCTACAAAAACATCACATCTGAATATAAAACGAATATTTCACTCAGAATGTTTAGAAATGAACCGGTGAGCGGTGATCCCGTATACGAGAAGCGAATGCTATCTCCGGACCAGGGTAATTAAAAACCAACAAATTGTTATTCATATAAGCCTCTGAGTACGACTGTGACCCTTTACCTCAGTTAGTTTCTCAACTTCCGCAGATTGAACAACAGATTTATTTGAAGTTTTCCCTACCCTTTCTTTTCCTGAAGAAATCAGTAGATAGGTACCTACAACAATGGTAATACGTGGTCATTGTTACAGTTAAAAAATAAAGTATGTAATAAACGTAGAGCACAGGAAGAAATTTTGACGTGCACAGGAAGTGATTCTTCTTCTACATTGTCCGAACCTACAGTAAAGGTTAACAACGGTTAAGGGAAAAAGATCTACATGGGCCTCAAAATAAAAGATAAAATAAGAAACTCCATAATTGGAAGGTAGACCAAGGCCAAGGAAGTGACAAAGAAAGTGCTTAGCTTAAAATGGAAATGGGCTGGGCACATCCAACGAGTACCAGATGAAAGATGGTCAAAAGTCGTAACAAACTGGTATCCAATAAAAAAAAATTAAGACCAGGCAGACCAAAAACAAAGTGGAGTAATGACATAGCCGCGGTAGCGGGGAGAACTTGGGGCAGAATCATGCAGACATTCATGGCAACGGATGGAGGAGGCTTTTACCGCTTGCGGCCCTTGTATGTACACCTACACATAGTATTAGATAATTGTAATGTAACATGAGTAGTAGTAACACAAAAAATATTAATATTTAACATAACTCTAGAAAATAAGTCACATATTGTATTTACAAGGAAAAACATTACCCTCCTTTTGGGCTCCGCCGCAGTCGGGTAAAAATAAAGCAATTTTATTTTATTTTTTATTTATTTAAGGGAAAACGATAGCGAGGAAACCTGCACACTTGAGAGCTCCAGTACAGTCCTTGATTTTGTGTATAATCCGCTAACCGGGAATAGGTAAGCTTGGTGGACTAAAGCCTGGTGATTTCTCATTCTGAGAAGAGGCCCTTACCCAGCAGTGGGACAGTAATAGGCTGATGATGATGACAGTTATAGTCTTCCTTACCGATTTTGGTAACGGCGACCCTAACAAATTACTTCCTTGCATGAGTCCTAATGTCGCTAGCTTTACCGAACTTGTTTTTAAAAACCCTATTGCAAGAAACGCATCTCAAACAAAGTATGTGGCATTTTCAGAGCTACGTAAATACCAGGCCCCTCAGAAAGTATTGCGAAAAAAAGTTTTTATATATGGGAGACTGGCCAGTTATAATGTTTTTCGAAAATATGATTATTTATAAGTAAAAATAAGTAAGTTCCAATTTCAAAATTTCCCTCCACATTTTTTGCGAGTTAATTCAAAGTATTGTGTCTCACTGAAATATGGATCTGCGCCGGGAACATTTTAGAGCTATGATTTTATACGATTTCAAGTGTCGCCTGAAACCGGATGAATCGTACGATAGACTTCAAATGGCATTCATGGATGAAGGCCCTTCCAAGGCAACCGTGTATCGTTGGTATAACGAATTCAAGCGCGGTCGATCAACTTTGGGGGATGACGAAAGAAGCGGTCGCCCTTTGACGGCTGTTACCGAAGAAAACGTGCTAGCAGTGAAAAATTTAATCCAAGACAATAGGCGAATTACATATCAGGAGATTCAACACATATTGAAGATTGGATCGGGAAGCGTTCACGAGATTCTACACAGCCATCTTCGCGTGAGGAGGATAGTATCACGCTGGGTGCCGCACAACCTCACCGATGCTCAGAAGCAGGCCCGGGTGGAATGGTGCCGTGATATGCTTAACAAATTTGAAGCAGGCTCGTCTCGGCGTGTTTACGACATCGTTACAGGTGATGAGTCCTGGATTTATCAATACGACCCAGAAACCAAGCGCCAGTCGACTGTTTGGGTGTTTCAAAATGAGCCAACGCCTACCAAAGTGAAGCGATCTAGAAGCGGGGGTAAGATTTTGATCGCTAGCTTTTTTAATTTGACTGGCCACTTGGTATCAATTCCCTTACGGGATCAAAGAAGCATTAATGCCGAATGGTATACTACCAAATGTTTGCCAGAAGTTTTCTCTGTTATAAGCAACAAGCGACCAAACACAGGGCTCCGCGGGCTACTGCTCCACCACGACAATGCACCTGCGCACACCGCACTCAAAACGAGGGACTTCCTGGACAGCACGCCAGTCAAACTCCTGGGTCACCCTCCTTACAGCCCTGATCTAGCACCGTGTGACTTCTTTTTATTCCCAAAAATAAAAAATCAGCTCAAAGGGATACAATTTTCGTCGCCGGAAGATGCGCTGGCTGCGTTCGAGCAGGCTGTAAACGAGGTGTCTGCGGCGGACTGGAAAAAGTGTTTTGAAAACTGGTTTAGGCGCATGAATCTTTGTATAGAGGCTGGTGGAAAGTACTTTGAAAAGATTTGATAAAAATATATGTACGTATAGAACAATTTTTTTTAGTTTCGCAAAACTTTCTGAGTGTCCCACGTACATTACTTAAATTCCGTCAACGCTTATGCCTGATAATCAGTGCTTGCAAGACACAAATTTTAATATATATATATAGTATATGAGTTACTAGTAACTGGAGTAAATAAATGGGCATGCGCGGGCTACATGCAGTAGAGTACGTAAAATTTTATGGCGGCTGTGAAAACGAGCCGTATGCCTGCGCAGTAGCACAACTTTGAGTGCGCGGGTGTCAATCGGGGTGCGGGGCGCTGCGCAGCGCTAACTTCATAGCCGCCGTATAGATCGATGCGTACTTTACACTCGTAAGGCACTGGACCTGCGCATTTATTTACACGCTGCGATAAACCCACACAAGTGCGAACATGTTGTGTGTTTCATACACCATGTATCTTTAGAGACAACTATGATATTAATTTGTAATACCCGAAAAGGAGTACATTGCTCGCAGAATAGATAGCCGATGGGACAGTAAAGTTCTGGAGTGGCGACCGCGTAATGGAAGGCGCAGCGTGGGTAGGCCCCCCACGAGGTGGACCGACGACCTGGTGAAGGTCGCGGGAAACCGCTGGATGCGGAAGGCACAGGACCGGTCGTTGTGGCGATGCTTGGGGGAAGCCTATGTCCAGCAGTGGACGTCTTTCGGCTGAAATGATGATGATGATGACCCGAAAAGGAATAATAACGTATATACTTTCCTTATGGGTACCGTACGTTTGCCAATTAGAGAGAAGATGCAAGCTAAGCATGTGCATCGTAGTAAGTATAATCTGGTGGTCTTCAAGGCTCGAGTAAACAGGTTTTTGCTAGAAAAGCGTGTATCATCGTCGACTGCACCATTGCTTAACATCAGGTTATGTGGCGTTCAAACGCAACCCCATTAGGATTAAAAAAAAACGTCTAAATTCTGATCTAATAATTATTCAACCAATAACTATGTTAAAACTTGCTTGACCTGGAATTCAAAATCTTCGGAAGACTTTCTAACCGAATTAAGTATGCACATTTGCATACAAAATTCGGTAACTTGCTAATGCGACACACCAATGGCATATCCTGTGGAAAATAAATTTAGCAAACCGATTCACCTGAGACACTAATCGAATTAATTATTGCAAGTAGGCACATAAAATCTTTGGCTTGTCGCCAAAGCTCGAATGATCACACTCTTATTCGAAAAAACATTTCAGAATGGTAGTGTAAACCCAGCCAATAATAGTGTTTGGTCACTATAGACGTAGTGGTGCGAACAATCATCAACTCAGCCTATCGCAGTCCACTGCTGGACATAGGCCTCTCCCAAGTTGCGCCACAACGCTCGGTCCTCTGCCTTCCGCATCCAGTCCCCCCCAGCCACGTTCGTTAGGTCGTCGGTCCACCTGGCAGGGGGGCGCTCTACGCTGCGTTTGCCGATTCGCGGTCTCCACTCAAGGACTCGTCTGCTCCAACGGCCATCGGTCCTTCGACAGACATGGCCAGCCCACTGCCACTTCAGTTTACTGATCCTACAAGCTATGTCGGTCACTCCGGTTCTTCTCCGGATAATCTCGTTACGGATTTTATCCTTCAAAGAATCTCCAAGCATAGCTCGCTCCATAGCTCGCTGAGCGACTTTGAATTTGTGGACCAGCCCAACTGTCAGTGTCCACGTCTCGGCACCGTAAGTCATGATTGGCAGGACGCACTGGTTGAAGACCTTTGTCTTCAAACTTTGCGGTATAGGCGACGAGAAGACTCGGCGAAGTTTGCCAAATGCTGCCCAGCCCAGACGGATCCTTCTGTTGGCTTCTTTCTCGAAGTTGTGTCTACCAAGCTGAATTGCCTGCCCTAGGTAGACGTATTCCGTTACAACTTCGAGTGCCGACCCTTCGACGAATATTGGCCTCGGCATGACATGCATATTGAACAACAATCATAGTGAAACCAAAATAAACTATGCTCCTTTGCGTATAACCAGCGCTCACGCACACACCATGCACCTGAAGGATATTTGCTTTCGCGATGCTTACTGGTCGATGCCGTGACATGTGTACTGAGAGGGGTGAGAACGGCTTAAGGTGCATGTGTGTACGTGAGCGCTGGTTGTACACGAAGGAGCATAGTTTTTTTTGGCTTCACTAGATTGTTTGCAGCACCTCGTCTATATTTTTTAATGTCTGTGTTGGTCACACAGAAATATAAGTAATTTATTGTTAAAAAAAAATCGTATTCATGTTCGTATCAGAATTTGATTATCACTTGTTTTAACGGTGAAAGAAAACATCGTGAGGAAACCTGCACACGTGAGAGTTCTTTATAAAGTTCTCGATAATGTGTGTAGTTCGCCAATCTGTGAACAATAAAACTACAACTAACTAAAAGCCTGACTCCTTTTCATACTGAGATGAGGCCCGTGCCCAGCATATGGACAGTAAGGACAGTGATTATGTTGTTGTTTAAAAAATGTTGATCCTATTTAAGATTTCTTCTGTATTATGGATGCGTTTACATCAGGGTTGTTGCGAACACCAGCATCAGCATCCGCTGATCATCAGCATCATTTTCAACATCAGCATCCGATTTAATTAATGCTGACATTTTGAGGCTGATGTTCGTGTCGCAACATGAACGAAGGAGGCGGGGCTTATGGCACATTTTTTTGTTTTACTTGCGAGTTTTCACTAATCAAAGCTCAGATTCTTTCACTTCGATGACAACATAAAAGTGAATCATAGCCTGGAGCTGACTTGCCACCTTTGGACCCTTCCTATTCCTCATAAATTCAGCTGGTGAATTACTCGTATAATGTGCCTATGACTAAAAGTGTTTAGAGCACATCCAAATTATGGCAACAGTAGACATAGTACAATTGAAAGAGGTGTTCTAACAAAAATGGCAATGAGGAGCTATTATAGTCAGCTAATAAAAAGCCAAATAAATTCATAAGGATCAGTGCACTTTACCTATAAAAAAAAATCTGCATCGGCATCCGCTGATTACAATGTCAAAAAATCTGCAACGGCATCAGCATGCGCTGATGTGATAATATTCTGGATCAGCAACAACCCTGATTTGTATAGCGCATTTGATGTTTACATCAGGTTGCATCCATCTATAATCTCATTACATTTCAGCCTTACAATATTATTGAAAAAAAAAAATGTAGAGTAAATTCTTTATTTTCTAACGATGTTTTATAAACCAAAGAATATTGGCCAATAAACGTCTAGATAATTTTGAATTTATTGCATGGACGTGTCACAGTGCTCGTACTACCTACCAGCACAAGGCATCAGGTGTAAATTTTATTTATTACCTTTATCTGAAACACATAGCTCGTATAGGCAGAGGAAACCCCCGGTCCAGCCCGGCCATTACCATAATCCAGCGCAAATATATGCGGCGCACGCGGCGTTGTCCGTTGTTCGTCTTAATTATGACCGCTCCTGACGGACGAAACCCGCTGTGAATACTGAATCAAATTATTCAAAATCAGATCACCTTCCGGGATTATCTGTTTGTGGGTCTGTTTTTTTGTTTTAACACTGAATGTACTTTTTAGACTGGGTTTTTATTTGTGTTTATTTATGGTTGGTGCATTAAAAGAGCTTCGACGAGAGACGACATTTAATTGATCGTGCGGCGCACCCTGGGCTGTCAGCCCTGCTACCAACCTGCTGACTGGCAAATCTTTCCCCACGGTTTAAGCTATTATAATTATGTGGCTCATGTCGACACGATAGAAGAAAATTTAGGGCTAAGGCCGAAAATAAGTTTTAGGATTCCGTATTTAGATGTATTTTTGAAGAGAAGCTTCTATCTATAGCGTCGCTGCGCGCTCAGTCGCTGGGGAGTTGAACGATAGTATAGTATAGTTACGCGCGTATTAGCACGCGCGTTCTATCTGAGCTTGCAAATGCGTAGCAGCTTCGCTTTTGTCAATTTTTTGAATTTATAATATTAGTGTGGTTTCAATGTTGATGGTCACCTTTGTTTGACATAAATTAATCTAAAACATTTAAAAACTATTTCGATTAGGTTCCTCTGCCGTGCCCACAATTTCTTGTCCTGTACCATAATACCATTGGGTCGCCATATATGTTGTAGTGAGTACGTACGGAGTCGGAAAAGTCAAGGAAGCAATATTAGTTGTCGCCGGCCGTTTGCAGCTTCTTGGCGATTTCAAGCGGAATTTACGCGTGGCAATCGACAGCGTCTTCGATCAAGAGCGTTTTCCGAAGACATGCTTGTGTGGGCATAAACTGGCTGGGAAATTGAATTATGCATTCCCATAATCCGGTCAAACACAGTTCACATTGATATTGAGATATGTAAGCCGGTTTCTATTAATGAAATCCGTTTAGGAATATTCATCAAAACTATAATCGTTATGCCTTACTATAACTTTGATGCACGCAAAGTATTGTTAACATTTTAACAGTCAATGTCTAAATTCAATAAATAAATTTAAAATGCTCAATGCATGGACGAATAAAAAAAAGACGGACGGAAGTTCGCTAAGAAAAGATTGAAGCACTAAAATGGCGGCGTCGTAAGCATGTGTAAGTGAATCAACGACGAGTAAGGTTGTCATGTGAAACAAAAATTTTCCCAAATTTGAACACTAGATAAAAAATTGCAGATAGTTAAATTTTGCAGATTGGCCGAGCGAAGTGATTGGCCTTTTTGCCTTACAAACGTATGTTTTAAGCAAAGTTAAGCTCATCGTTAAATTAACTTCTCTACATTCTTTATTGGTTAACAACAATTTAGACAAACAATTAATTCCTGAGAAAATTTAATTTGAAATTAAAATTTTGTTTACCGACCTTTGTCGTCATTTTACATTCAATTTGTTAAGGTAAAGTGAAAAGCTCATTTCAATCTATTACATTCGGTAGAAGCCTGTTGAAAGGCAACCTTAATGTTGTCTGAACGTAATTTTACGTGAAACATTTTAATTTTATTTCGAGCTGTTCAATATAACTTTTATGTAGGCAAATATGTAAATGTCGAAAACACGGGTACCTTTTCACTTGCTCTTTTAACCTAAATAAAATTATAAGGATTACGTAAACACGAGAACGGAACAAGTAATAAAAGTAGACAGTGTATGCTAAACTCTTATTTTTTTATTTATCACCAAAACTGTAAATCACACTTTGGTACAAAAACAACAAATCTTGTAACGACAAAATATAATTATTACATCTAAACAATACTCTTAACAATAATAGAACAAAACTATCTAACTCATCTCCATAAAACAGTTATTATGATCGCTAAAATTGACATAGTTTTCACCAAACTGACTATTGATTTAACAAATACATACATGTTTATTATTCTTCACAGTACTAGTAGTTTCAATATTTCTGTTTTCAAATAATTATTTATTGAGAATAAACAAGGGAAAATATTCATTATTTAATATATTTTCAGATAAGATAGGTAAATATGACACAAAGATTGAAGAATTTATGATTCAAAAGTGATGGCTCTACATTATAAAATATGAATATTTAACTACGAGAAAGGTCCCACGAGTACTTTAAGAAGTAGGAAAATGAGCTATTTTATTAATAGTTAATATGCTACTCTTCTGCTTGTTGATACAGTCATATTTAAATCGTCAGGTAACAAGAAAATATGAGCCAATGTTAGTAACTGGCTCTAGGTATAGCTATTCCACCGTTTTGTAAACAATTACAATGATTTTATATTGTACGCGGTTTGAATTGAAAGACAAAGGAAAATATTTTAGTTCACTGGTTTGAGGAGTTATTGAAGGATGAAATGTTATTTTATTCCATTGTATTGCTTTGTCAATTAATCTACTACCCCCACTTTCACTTCAGTTAGTAGATACATCATTTTCTACGGAAACAATTTATTTACACAATTCCTTCATAGTCTCTAATAAAATTATAAATATATTTGCGAACTCTTCAATACGAGGAGAACGAGAACTGCGCACACTGTTGTCGCAAAGTCAGTATCATACGGAAGTGGTGATTTGTTCTATGAGATGATGTTCCCTGTGGCGGCAGGCGGGCCGGCAGGAGCCGCCGCGAGTCCACGTGTTGCCGCGCGAGGCCAGGCCTTCAGGCACACTGCGTGACGGGCGCAGCGGCGGCGCGCGCCGATAGCAGTCGGGGCAGTGAGCGGCCGAGCAACACGCGCGGTCCAGCGGGGCCGCGTACGAGAGCGACTTCGGCAGACGAGACCCGCAAGTGGGACCGGGCCATGCGCAATAGGCCGTGGCCCCACCAGCACTGCAGGCGCACCATGCCGGCTCGCAGCGGGGCGGGGGCGTCACGCACGGGCACGACTCCACCAGGGTGGGTGCGGGAGCTGTCGGCGGCGGATCCGGCTCCCGCTTAGAAAACCCAACGAAGAACAACAGCAGAGCACCCGCCAGCGTTGCCGCCGACGAGAAGTAGAAGCCTGCTCTTGGTACTTGTTGATTGATATAGCCTGTCACGGGTACACCCACCATAACTGGGATAGCTTCAGCTCCCTGCACGAATCCTGTTCGATCAAAACGTACATTTATTTACCTTATTCTTTCTTATAATATAACTTTGAAGGAGTTGGTTGTATTATAATATATCTTACCCCAAACTTTCGTAAAATGTCGGCCCCGAACACGTTCCATTGTGAGCATTTTCATAGAATACAAAAATCCTCCCAGACAAAGTCCGTACATCCAGGCAAACAGCACGTATCCGTGATAGCCTTCGACGTTGCTTAGAGCGAGCATTGAAATACCTGCAAATATTGTTCAATATTACTCCAGGAATATTACATTTTCAAGACGCGAAATGCGTATGCGGAAGACGGGGAACGGAGAGTACTGTGGCCCAATTTGAAAGAGCCATATGAGTCTAGAGGACATCTACTGGTTTTATTGATTGATTAAGGGTCAATATTGTAGCAGTAGGGAAGGGAAGCGTCCATTAATTTGCCTCGATGTGCGAGACGAAGCGCGAATTTAATTGCTAATTTAATTGACAGTTATCACAGATACTTGACGCCTCACTGCGTCTTTCTTCACGCAGATTCCCTGGACCACGCTATATTCAAATTCTTGAGAATGTTTGAGAATTCTCGGGAAGACGCGCTACCCGTGTTTGGTCTCATTTAACAATTCGTTTACATACAGAAAACGATACACATTTCGTTTTTTTTTTAAATTATAATAAATAAATATTTTTGGGACATTTTTACACAGCACCATTTAGTCCTAAACTAAGCAGAGCTTGTGCTATGGGTACTAGACAATGGATATAATACATAATATACTTTTTTTTTGTAAATTCATACTTATAATTATAATACATAAGAAACACCCAGCCCAACACAAACACTTATGTTCATCATCATCACACAAATATTTGTGTCCTGTGGGAATCGAACCCACGACCTCGTGATCAGCAGTCTGACCCTCGAACCACTAGACCACAGACGTCAAAAATGAAGCCAATGGAAATGAAGTTAAAAATTCTACGTACAATTTCGTTCAAAAAATTCGCTCCACATTCCTTCCCTTCTCTTTTGTGGAAATGTTCATCAACATCATAAGCAGCCCAGTACTATCCCACTGCTGGGCAAGGGCTTCTTCTCAGAATGAGAAGGTTAAAACCTCGGTCAATCATGCGGGCCTGGTGCAGGTTGTCAGACTTCACACATCAAGAATGGAGCACTCTCAGGTGTGCGGGTTTCGTCACGATGATTTCATTCACCGTTAAAGCAAGTGGTAGGTAATCAAATTCTGATCCGCACATGAATTTGAAAAGATTCCCGCGCTTCTATTTCGCAGCAATGTTAATTTACCTTAAAGAAAGTGAATGTTTGATTACCTATTCCCAGCATAGCCGTTTGGCAGAGATATTGCTTGGAAACGAGGCACTGCGCCGACGGTCGCACCAGCACAAGCCCAAAGCCAGCGCAACCGAGCACCGCAGCGAACCCCAGAAACGTTTGAAGCAACACCAGAGCACTCTCTTCCAAGCCTTCTTGAAAACCTTGCAAAGCCTATCAAAATTAAATATTATTAGTATTAGATAAAACTTTCGGATCCAAAACTTTACCAATTAGACTTACCAAGAAGAAGACGGGAGTATAAAGTCCGAAAGCAGCTAATCCGGCGGCCAGCAACAAAACTTTCGCAGGTCGGGATTGGAGAGGACTAAAATCGATGAGTGGTGCTCTCTTTAGGACTTTCTTTTCCTTCACCTATCAAAAATAAAAAAGAACTTAATTTAATCAATTAAATTGTATCGTAACATCGTTCAAATTGCCTTTTATATTAAATTGAAATGTTAAAAGCAAAGTTGAGAGAAGGAAGGATATCTAAATTAAATGTACCGTAAATAAATTAGAATGTTAAGTTTCCGTTGGCCACAAATTGGGGGAAAATAATTTGTCGAAGATCTAAATCAGTGAGTTCATTGAATAATTAAAAAAGTTTCAGCCTTACCGGTCTTACCTTTCGTCGCTGGTTCTTGAGATGTAAGATGGCGCGGCGTTGGGGATGGTAGAGGGATGCGCTTCTGTATACTGCGCTGAGAAAAAAGGCCAGGACAAGCACTCCAGTCACTGCTTGTAAGCCTAGCCGCCAACCTAGTTTCCTGGTAAAAATTGCGAACATTAGGTAGGTTTTTTCCACAGTTTATATCTTTTGATTTAGCGCAGCATGCGTAAATGCTTATAAGAAAGTAGGTGTTTAGGATTGTTTGAAAAATGCGGACATTTATACTATAATGTTTTGTTCCTGTTGTGTTTTCATATCTAGTCGTAAATTAATTGAATTCCCGTATCTGTCTATCAGTGCTGAAATGAATTTGGCGCATGTCATAAAACCAAACAACTGTACAGTAATATTCTTGTGCTAGTTTCGTTTATTGGGTGTATATAGGTAAGTGTGTATAAATTTGTGAATTATCAATTTATTTTATAATTTTTAACGCATTATACGCATTATCAATTTCTCAATAGTAGTTTTTGTATCCAAACAACCGATGAAAAATTAACATGAACATTAGCTACATGATACAAATGTAGTGAATATACTGCGATGGCAACAGACGTGCTAGGGACAGGGAGTTCAAATATTTTGAGATGAGGGCAGCAGGATGATAATGAAGTAATATATAAAGTTGTTTTTAGTATAGTGCAAACCTGAAAATAGTTTGTTTAGAATCAATTGGGATAGTTTTTGTACCATGTTACATGTAAACCAAAGAATATAATTGAAAACTTATTTTTGCATCAACTACTGCTATTAAGGTTTTTAGTACATAATTCATTAGGTCATGAATAATTCCTTCAGGCCCAGGAAGTTAAGCTAAACGAGTTTCCTGTATCAGGTAGATCCTGCAGGAAATTCTTCACTTTCTCCGCTGCCTACTGGGGAGCGTACAATAATTGTAAAACCATGGAATTTTGTGATTTATGAAAAAATACTATGTTCTCAGATAGTTTTCTTAGAAATATTTTTGTGGTGTTTTAGAAAGCCTTATCTGATCAACATGACGCTTCGATACTGGAGCATTTTGTTAATGTGTTGGTGCGACAAGGGCAACCCTGTCGTTCATAAATGTTTGTGTTGTTCAATTTATTAAAATATTAACCCGTAGCACTGAGGTAATACGTACAAAAATATCGTAAAAGTAGTAGACATTACGAACAAAAAATATCGCGCAACTAGCTGGCCGCGGAGCACGCGCGGCGGGAGCGTGGCTAAGCGAGTGAGAGTGCAGGAGCTCTAAAACGTGCTACAAACATTTTGTTCAAGATGTCTTCTCTAGTACGGAGTACATATTACCTCAGTGACCCGTAGTTGTAAAGTTTTTTACTAAAAAGTGGGCATCTGTAGTCACAATGAATAAATGAATTAAATTAAATTTAGGTTTGCACTATACATAAAATAACGTTGTGTTATCTGAGCCTTTCAACTCAGGTTCTTGACAACGTACCCCACGGCTTCCTTGTATGCGACACTGAAGAGTGCGATGCCCACTCCGCCACCAGCGTGGGCGACTAGCTCGACAAACTGCCTCCGACGCCTGAAGTAGGCGCCTAGCATCAGACCAGCTGCCTCACGGACCAGCCCGCAACCAACTCCCATGACTATGCCTGCGTACATACGAGAATGTAAATTAATAGAAAGATGAAACACGATAGCAGACAAGTTTGGTTTGATTCTCTGGTCAAAATATCCGATGGATCTTTTTTAGGGTTCCGTCCCTCTGTCCGTCTGTCCGTCTGTCCTAATAATTTACAGCTTAATAACTTCTAGAGTTATAAACATAAGTAAATGAAATTTTGTAAAAAAATAGTCTACATATAGATCTCAATTTTAAAAGAATAAAAAAATCATTTTTACGTATTTTAGGGGTGGCGTCCATACATGTGAAATGAGGATGGAAATATTTTTTTCGCTGCACCCCCTCGTGTGGGGTATCATTGAATAGGTCTACTAAAATGAAGGTAATGTTTCATACACCACTTTTTTATCAGGTGTACCATCTGAGAAATATAGCCCGCCAAAGTGGCTTGCAATGTGTCCCCCCCTGCCATTTCTAAACTATGCAATGTAGAAAGTTCTAATCTTCCACATTGATAGACCTTTATGAAAACTCTCTTTTAAAATTATTTTGAGTATAATGTGATTATAATTTTTTGAGTTATAGAGATAAAACTGAAAAATACTTAAAACGTCCTAGTTCAAAGGTCATTGAACTTAGAGAAAAATTATCATATCAAATAATGCTCCTTTAGCTACTTTCTATTTGAAAAAATCACAAAAAGAAACTTTGTGTTATATTGTTATGACACACTTGTTAAATTTAGCTTCTTAAATTTAGCGCTAGGTGGCGCTGTTTGCAAAAATTAAAATAGCAATGATTAATATTCGATTTGATTCGTTTGTAATTAGACCTACTTAAGGAACCCTATAACACTGAGCATGGCCCGACATGCTCTTGGCCGGTTTTTTCTTTATTTGTTAAAGAATGTAGGTACGCGACGACCTACCTACCCACAGCGTACGGATTGCCGTCGAATTTCTAAGAGGAATCGGATTTTCAATATTGACATACGGATTCCGATGACGTCATCCCACTTCTTTAATGCAATGCGATCCGTCCGATGCGTACGATACCGATAGGAAAACGCGTGCCTTTAAATCACGCAGTGATTATGCCGATTATTATGAAAACATTAAAATTAAATACCTAACAAAATATAATTTACTGTCTATTAACAATACCAATGGATAATTTAACCAGACCAATCCATTTATTATGGCTTTTTTATAAAATAAATATACCTTAAATATATAGTTATCTAAAGAGTTCTTACATAAACAGTGTACGGATGGATACTCTGCAAGAAGTATCCATTTTCTTTTAATAAATTGCGACAGGATAAAAAACGTAAAATTTTCCTTTTATTTCCATACCTGACGTTGCTTACAACTGTTTACGACAATAATTAACGGGCACATCTGTCTCTAGAGACAGCAGCAATATTTTATGTAATGAAAACTTTTGGTGTAAGTAAGTAATCAAAAGAATCTTCAGTAGGTATTAGGTTTTACACCTCATTATTATACAATGTATAATCTTCTCCATCTGACTCTGTAGAGTAAATTTTATTCCTAACTTTAGAAATAACAAGAGCTTACACATAAAATGATGACAAGGGTAAAATTCCATTTAACCCCTATCAATAAACGTACGATAACGCTAGGAAGCATCCGCGGATAGTAAGCAGAACTAACAAGCGCTTGATTCAATATCCCCGCTACCCGCACTGTGTGGAAAGGATAACTTATTGAACTGAACACGCGCTTTATCGTGAACTTGGCTTAGCACCCACCTTTGTTTCACACAGATAAAGCAAAAATTTACAGCTGTAGAGTTTAATAAAATCTTTTGTGAAATTGAAGATATGTTTTCAGAATTTTAACGTTTGTGGATTGTTCTAATTCGCATTACCTCGGTATTTTTTTTTAGCTTAAGCTGGATACTGTCTTCGATAAAATAAAATAAAAAATAATTATTTCCAATTTCTTTGAATGTACTAGTGAAGTACTTACCATAACTAAGCAAGGTTTGATGAAGCTGTGTGGCGAATGAAGTGAAGAGGCAAGCCAGGGGTAATAGTAGTCCGCCGAGCAGTGCCACGAGGCGCGGGGACCTCCTGCGTCCTGCTACGAAGGCACCCGCGGCGCGGGATACTCCCACACATATAGCGCCTGCCCAGACTGCGAAACATTATGTTATTATTGTAGAACAGCAAGAGTGAAGTCAGGGGCAACGATAGTCCGCCACAGATTAGTGATATATGTACTAGTCATAGTACGTCGCGTAGGCTGCGCAGAGCCACAAAGGCACCAGCGGCGTAAGAGCACACCCGGGACATGCACATATTACAATGCCTGCCCAGATTAAGCGATAATTAACCAATAGTCCACCGAGCATTACTACCGACTCTATGAAGCGCAGGAGTTGTTGTGTCTTGCTAAAAGGGAACCTGCTGCTAACGGTATTATCATCATCTTAGCCTGCCAAATTTTGATCCCTTCTAATTGTCATTACATTGAAGAAATGCACTACATAGATGAAAAAACAATATCATCAGGTTTTTATACACAACTGAAATATCCAACACAAATTAATTAACAAAAACAAAAAACCCGACTGCGTGTTAAAATAACAGAAAAGATATAAACAAGACTTATCAACACGCAGTCGGATGCTACGTATGATTTTGGTCATGAATTACATAATAGTTCCTATGTAGCCTCCGCCTGCGTATTGATAAGTCTTGTTTATATCTTTTCTGTTATTTTAACACGTAGTCGGGTTTTTTGTTTTTGTTAATTAATTTTTTTATTTGAAATTTTTTAGTTTTGTCATCATGTTTTATTTATCATACTATTAATGTTTTTTTTGAAAAGTCAAATTCATTTTTAACGTTGAATATTTTGTTGTTTTTTAGCATTTCTCATTCTAAATTACATTTAAACATATAAGTTGTATATATTTTTGAAAAGCATTTATAAAACCCTTTATTTTGATACCCCACTCGATAGGTTTCGAGGGAAAAAAAATATTTTTGAAGCCGTAATTTGGCGCCAAAAAGCGGCCATTTTAATTTTAATAATTTTGATATACCCAGTGTCACTCTCACAATTAAGACGAATCTAACGACACCTCACAAGTTAAAATCCATCAAGCCGTTTAGGCTGCAGGGCGTGCCAAAGAAATATACATACATACATACATACATACATACATACACTCGAAAAACATAACCCTCCTTCTGGCGCAGTCGGGTAAAAAGTAGCAAAGCTCTTTGATTAACCAAAAGTAACTATCTCTGCACTGCGTAGGCACATACCTACATAGCATATATTTTTAATTTACACAGATTAACAAGTAAATTTCCGACCGCAAAAAATGGCTTTTATATACAAAAATATAAACACAGTGCAATATTGCGTGTTTTATTTAACTTTTTATTTCCTATTGACCTTTTTGTAGTTAGACGAGCTTTCCAGCGGTCTCGTTGACGAGGGACCCACACGTTTTAATTCAAATTAGCCGGATTAAAGTTTGCGGCTGCTGGCTCTGTGCGGGAATTACACAACTTTTAGGAATAGATTAATCTCACGTATTCCATGTTGTATTTCACAGTTCTTAATATCAAGGCAACACACATAAAGTGTTCGTGCTAAAAGTTTCAGCACCGTAATTTGGCAAGATTTCAGGGATATCAGAGTTCATTCAGGAAATTTCATTCATTCATTCAGTTGTGGCGCAACTTGGGAGAGGCCTATGTCCAGCAGTGGACTGCGATAGGCTGAGTTGATTCATTTCAGGGGGACTTGTGGGACCATACCTAATGGGTGGTTACGTTTTTATGTATGATTAGACTTTGCCATTGGGAAACGTAGCGTAGGACGACGCCCTCAGGCTAGGTGGAGTGACGATCTACGCAAGGTGGCTAGTAAAAACTGGATGAGAGCGGCCGAGGATAGAAGTCAGTGGCCAGTGGCGTGCAGTGGCCTACTTCACTTGAATTTATTTTTGGTGTAAGTTATTGATTTTTTTATGTAGGAAGATTTATTCAGCATTAATAGGTTTAATAAAGGATAAAGAATCATCGTACTTTGAAAAAAATATAATAACTTACACCACTGTTGAGTTTGAATGAGGAAGGCACTGGGTATTGCCTAATTGCCTATATGCAATGCACGCCACTGTCAGTGGCGTGCTATTGGAGAGGCCTATGTTCAGCAGTGGACTGCGACAGGCTGATGATGAGAGTTTGCCTACGGTTTCACCAACGTATAGGTAGGACTTATCACGCATCTCCCGGGAACTATTTATTTTCCCGGAATAAAAAGTAGCCTATATGTTAAATCTGGATTTATGATATTGTTACGAGCTGGGGGTTCGTATATGGATAGAAAGCCGATTATATGCGTAGAGAACACTTTATTACAGAACAATTACACTGAATCGCTAATTAACACACAAAGTTACTAGTTAAATCGCTCCGAGTATCGCTTCTATGTTATCGCTTGTATCGCTTGATCCAAACTGAACTCCAACTGAACTCTCCTGGCGCTGAGCTGCGCCGTTTATATATGCCGCGAGTCCTGGTATAGTAGCCGGCATCAGTCGTGAGCACAGATGGACAGTAGTGGGGGCAAGTTCGCGCATGTACACTTTCGACCAAAATTATTTAGTATCTTTGTTCACTAAATTTCACCGTTAGCGTTTTATAAGGATAACAGTATAGGATAGGTAGTTATAGAAAATACAAACTCTCGAATTTTACCCATATTACGTCAAGAACAAACGCTCCACAAAGTCTGCAGTGTGTGAACATGCCCTAGACAAACCCAACCATTTTCTTCGATTTGATAAACCACAAGTTCTGGCGAAGGAAAACCGATATGTACCTAGAATGCTCCGTGAGGCTATTGAAATTAAAAAACATCCTAATTTTAATAGAGAAGATGGTTGGCAGCTACCACCTGTTTGGAACCCAGTCCTAAAAATAATCAAGTCCCAAACAGCACGCAACACTGTAAAAGATAATGATATTGTGAGTGATTACTGCGTGCATCGAAACGATTTTAATTAATAATATTGTAAGGTAGATAAAAAATTTTTTTTAGAAATATTTGTAAAGACGCTTGTCATCTTAGTCTACCTGCGACCACGAAATGCTGCAAAGCTTTCGAAACGTCAGGGAAACCAATTTAAATAATATACGCGATTTAATCCGGTTAAACTTTGTTTTATTATAATGTGTAGTGATCGCGAAAACCTAAGAAGAAAACATTTTGACTTTTAATTTATGTTTTACTACTTAGTTATCGATGGACAGGGTTTTTAACTCGCATTCGTATTCTCAGCAAGTCCTTTCATTTGATACCCATATTGTACAAAATTTCAGCTCAATAGGCTGAAGATATCTGCTTCAAAATTGAGTTGCAAGATTCCACTCTAACAAATATATTTACATACGTACATACATTGCAAGTTAAATACAATCTTCTAATAAATAAAGGAAAATGAAGAAGAAAAAAAAACAATTTTTAATTCAAAACATTAAACACTCAAAAATCAAAATATAAATTAATTACAACAAAAGAAAAATAAACTGTTTTAAATTCGAAAATGTGAGTTAATAAAATTGAACCGAAAGTGTACGGTAGCCGAATGACACCTAATTGTCCAATAGACGACGAGCATCGACTGTCGACCAATCGCGTAAATGTAATGTTCGGCGTTGGCACCCCGCGCTCCTGTCATTCCACCAAACAGATCTATAAATGAACTTCTGCGCAGGTGAAGTTTGTGCTCACGACTCGTGCCGGTATCTGTACTAGGAAGTTCTCGAACGTCACCTATCCTTGTCATAAGATAACTCTTTCTCACTTGCACATTCTCGAAATAGAAAGTTCTCGAACCTCGTCGAACCTCATCTATCCACTATCTCACTCACTCACTTCTAGAATGTTCCCGAAGCTTGTCGAATCTTGTCTATCCTTGTCTTTTTTTTTTCCTCTATTTTAAATTTGGGGTTTTTATCCATGTGGATATGTCAACCCCATCATGCCTTATGCCATCTAACTAAAACCTCCATCCTTGTCTTGTATTAGCTTTATCTTGCTCACTCTCTTCCAGTAGGCGTAGCATGACCAATTCTATGTCTATTCTTCCAAGAGTAGACAAAGCTCTTTCTATACGTCAAGATATCTCTTCTTCTCGAGCATGAAGCGACCCGTCGACTCGAGTTTCTACGTAGACAACGTGACAGATCTTTTTCCATAGCAACGAGAACGTAGCTAGTGCCGTACAAATTCTACCAAATCCTACCATATTATTACGTTTCGTTATCTAGAAAAAAGGTGAATCGAATAAGTTTTGAAACATTTTGAACGTAATTCAAAGCAACAACAATACGCATTTTGAAGTCATGAATGTCAAGGTCGAAGGATTCGTTTTACAAAGTAAATTAATGTTTATTTTTATTTTTATTAAAACAATGTAATTAAGTACCTAGTTCGCTTTGTTGTAAATAATTTCACTATAATGTTTTTGGTTTGTTTTGTGGAAAAGCATGTTATTGATGTCAAAAAAGAAGTAAGTCATATTCATATGTACCGATTTTTAGCATTGTGATTGAGTGTTCTTCATACAGTCCCAAACCCTTTGACAAGATACCTATAGACCAAATGTCAAGAACAAAAATTTGATACATTCAAAAGCCTGCCGATTAGCGTAGTACACGCGAATTACGCACACACTCACATTCAAACCAAGCCGAACTGTTTATTGTATTTCGAATCACCGAACGTGTCACCACGACACTTAACTGTCAAAGAGCTTTGAAAAAAATCCTAAAATGCCTTCGTATGTCGTGAAACGGTGCAAAAATTATTCTACAACGCATAAAAAATCAGATGGAATTACTTTTCACAAGTTAGTAATTTATTTTAATCATATTTTAATGTTTACAATTCATTTTCTTGTAACCTTACCGCGGCAAGGAATATTCCTGTGTTGCATGTTAATAAATTATAATTTACCCCAGAAATCGGGTAAAATTAATCGTCATGTTATTTTTACGCTTTTTTTACTTTTTAGCTTTCCGAAAACCATAACAGAAAAAAAGAGTGGGTTGAAGTAATACGTGATAGCATAAATGAAAATAATTGGTCACCATCCAATTATTCACTCATTTGTAGCGAACACTTTGTTGAGCATAATTTATACATGACTAAAAACGTGATCCCTCCTTTTGGGCTGCGCCGCAGTCGGGTGAAAATTTCTATTAAAACAACATAATGGAATCCAATGAAATGAGTAATTTTTGATAATTTTGCAAATAATTTACCAAGGAATAGTACACAAGTATCCAACCAACAGCAGTAATTTTATTTTTAGTTTTAGTATAATGTTCCATTTTTTAAGTAACTACTATGAATAATTGAACCCTGATTAATTATATTTCAATTGTTTTTCTTACATCTAGCATTTTCTTAGATGCAGTGAGATGAAAAGTTGTGTGTTTTGCACGGCTGCAAAATTATTTGCGTCTCGTGCCTTTACATTTGTTTGATTATATTTTAGAATTCAATCTTAAATCCTTCGCTTGCTTTAATGGAAGAAAACCCGCTAAATAACAACTTTACAGTCTTGCATAGCAAATAACTATTTTTTATTATATAGTTATATTCTATGTACGGCCAGGGACACGAATTATTTAGCAAATTGAGACACACATTTTGCCGTATTTTGCCTTTCTAGCCCTGATCCTAGTCGTTGGTATACTGATAACGAATGACAATAATTGTGATTAGTAATATACGGAAAATTTAAATTGACAGTCAATTTGCTAAACAATCCCTTTCCGTGACTTTTCATAATTGTATCGTATTAATTATTTAAAGACTTGATATTAGTCGTGGTCAGTTGTTTGATATCAGGGGTAAAAAGATTTTATCTAGCAACACTCCCATCGCTGTCAATGTCACTCATACATTTGCAGACCCTGCATCAATTCAATGTTCCGCTGGAATTTGTCTTGAGTTTTTACTTGGTCTATGCCCAAACCATATTTGAGGCCAATATTAACTATTGGAAGATTTTGGGATGTACAGAGTAGAGTTAACACCTACCTATCTTCACCGGTACCTCCTTGCTTTGATACCTTAGTAATTTATTATACTTTGTTTTTACTGTTGAAACATCGTCTCACTGCTCACCGTGTAAACAAAACTAATTTGTTGTTTTTTTACTGTTTTCAGAAAACTTGCAGATAGAATACAATGCAATATTCGTTAACAATACAAGACTGGAGGCTATTTACTAATTTACATGTATAAACACTTGAAAACTAAATCAATAAAAAGTTGGTAAAACTCAAGAACTACATGACAATATGATTGGAATATTATTAAAATATAGGAAGAAGTGAAGAAAATTTACACCAACCAATGCTTTAGCCGAGAAACACTGATACTGAATATACTTATTCATCTTCACCGGAGAGTTACCATCACTAATAGTTTTCTATGATTTGCAATAATAAACTTTGTTAGTTTTGGTAAATTATTATTTTATTTGTTCCATTGTGAACATTGGATTCATTTACAGCTTGTGAAGTACAGCAAAATGTATAGAGGTATTATTGGACTACACCATTTTATGTCCACCCGTTCAAAGACCCATGATTAGGACCGAGTCCCCTGCGTACCCTGGGCAGTCAGTCCCGCTACCAACCTGCTGACTGGCTAATCTTTTGCCCACGGCATGAGCTATTATCATTATGTAGCTCATGTCGACACGATAGAAGAAGAAGGACTGAGTCAGGCTGACTGCCACAAATACTGCACCTTCTCGTTGCCAATTTGTAGTTCTTGAAAACTAGCTCGGAGATAGAGGGCTGCAATTAGATCACATAAAATGTGTTCTTGTCCGTATTAAAAACTATCTCACTAATATTATAAATGTAAAAGTTTGTGAAGATATTTGGATATTGAAAAATTTGTTACTCAACCACGCTGAAACGGCTGAACGGATATGCTAAATTTCATCCAAATCCGTTCATCCGTTTCATTACCCGGATTATAGTATTATATTATGTGTCTGGATTAATATATAGGCTACAACATAACATATTGCTTTTAGTGATAAGACGGCCAATTGTTAGTATTGTGCTCATGTTTGTTACAACTTTATTTTTAATTTTATGGTGTGCAAACAATAAAGTATACTAACATAACATAACATCACGCCTGTATTTCCCCGAAGGGGTAGGCAGAGGTGTATATATAATAGTACACCCACATTTCGCCAGTTATGTTATAGTCCCATGTAATAGGGGGCGAGCCTATTGCCATACTCTATTTACTTTTTGTACCGAGAAAATAAACAGTTCCCGAGGGATGCGCGATAAGGCTTTCTGTGATAAGCCGAAGAAGCCGCGGGCATTCAGCTAATTGTCTTATATGTAATCCTACTAATATTATAAATGCGAAATTATGGATGTTTGTTTGTTTGTCCTTCAATCATGTTCATGTTCAAACAGGGTGTGCATTAACATAAAGGAAACCTTTTTATCCCGGGAAGACACAGTTCCCGGGGGATGCACGATAGTCATTCGATATACTTATTACGAATTACATGCGGGCAAAGGCTAGTTTTTGATAATAACTAAGGAGATAGCGACGATAGGAACCCGACATGTTATTATTGTTGTTCAAAAACTCCAGTGAAACCAATTTAACAAGAATCTAGTCCTAATAAAACTAAAGAATAATTTTGTCTAGGTCTCATGAGATGTAGACTAATTTCTTCTATTTGAAGAGAAACATGTCTACCTCTAACTGTCAAAAGTAGAGAAAATATGTTCGTCATGCTCGACGTTGTTGACATGTGTCGATCGAAGTATAGAAACATTTTTTTTCTTCATTATTGACATCGGCATGCTACGGACGGAAGAAATCTTTCTACAATACGTCATTTTGTCTATAATTCCGTCGACATAAGCTTTGTCTACAGCGGTCATGCTACGCCTGCAGAAGGTTCTTCGGCTATCCTTGTCTAAGATTTAGCTCTATCTCGCTCACTCTTCAACAATTTTACATGTAAGTGTCAAATGGCCATAAGGGGTCCTGAAAACGCCTGAAAACTGGTTTTCAGGAAATCTCGGCATCGGATTTGTTGGCTCCTGAAACGGCCTGAAAACATGTTTCAGGCGCCTGAAAACCACGGCAACTTATTCAAAATTTCAATTCTTTGGTATGTGATAGAGCCTCCTCTGATACGGACTGAAAATGCATTTCAGCCTGCTGAAAGCGTCTCTAAGTCGAGGAAAATCGAGGTTGAAGTATTTCAGTCCACTCTGCTTAACCCTCCGTCGTAACAATATATCTGTGTGTCTTGTACGAGTACAATAATGAATACGATTATAATATTAGTAGGATTTCAGGAACGCGGTATTGACGCCTTTCTGATTAATCCTCAACAACACAAAAACGATTTGATAAATTTTATCAAACGAAGTGTCAAATTACTTTCAACAACAGAATTACCGGCTCAGTGGATCGCCCCCAAGTTCCCACGAGGGAACTAATCGGAATAAATTGTGTTGACAACCATTTTTATGCGAAATTGAGAATGAACTCGGATTTCATAGATTTTTCAGTGGAATCTGTGTTCTAAATTGATTCTTTTCGTTCATATTGCCTATACATCGGTTCAGTTTTAAATATTACTTTTTAGTACAAGCTTTTATTTACTTCCACCTGTCCCGGTGTCTGTAATCAAATCTTGCAAGTTAAATTTGACCCACTTCCCGGTTTCCGATTGAGCAGAAATTTGGTTCACATATGAAAACCCAATGACAATGCAATATTATGGTGCTTAGGAGCTGATCTGATGATGAAGCCGGAAAGTAGTCACAAGATCTCCGTTGTAGTTAACGTAGACACATCGAGTTTGGGCTTGTTAGATTTGTCTTACTGAGTAGTTGGCTGGGACATAGTGATCAGGGTCAGATAATGGAGTCGAAAGGTGGTCTATGATCTCCGCTGTGGTTGACGTAGACACACCAAGTTTGGGCTCGTTAGATTTGTCTCAATTTGTAGTTAGCTGAGAGGCGGTGATCAGGGTCTGATGATGCAGCTGGAAGGTGGCCAATCTAAGTAAAGAATTAAATTACATCTCTAAACTCGACTTCATTTATGTAACATAATATTTTGATATTTAATAAAAGGCTTACTTTGAAGTTTTATGTTGTAATTTTTAGCTACTTTTTGTATTATCACATTAGGTATGTCTTAAATCTTTTACAAAGACTTAAAATAATAAGGAGCCTAAAAAAATATTCCTGCATTTTTTCATTTTATTTGTTTGAGATTGTTCTCCATTTTGTGAACCTCCTCCTAAGGGACATGACCAAAGTTATATCGATGTCGGGTTTCATCCCGACATAGACGGACGTACAATAAAATCAGAGCGATAAAACCTTACCGCTGTCTAGAGAAGATCTTTACCTTTGCCTTTGAGTATCGTGTCTACAAAAACACATTTAGATTATTGTTGAGAGAAGTCGAACAAAGAAAATATGACAAATAAGGTTGTCTATTGTAGTTTAAGTATGATTCAAAGAGTTAGACCAGAATTATTATTGTACCTAAGCAAAATCTAAATAATTTTGGAAAGAAAAATTCGAGTTTTGTTTCCCACAATTTACATCTTTACTAGCCTATAACCGCGGCCTCGCCCGCGTTGATATCGTTTATAGCGCATCTTTCAGGAATCATTCATCTTCCCGGGATAAAAAGTAGCCAACATGTTAACCCAGGTTATCTTCTATCTGCATGCTAAAATTCATCCAAATCCGTTTAGCCCTTACGTCGTGATTGACTAACACACATCAAACATCTTTACAAACTTTTGCAGTAAAAATATTATAGTGGGATTATTGTCCTTCATCATCATTATCATTTCAGCCGAAAGACATCCACTGCTGGACACAGGCCTCCCCCAAGCATATGTTGGGGGGATATGCCATAATCGCCACCCTTGGCAGGCGGGTTGGCGATCGCAGTTGGGAGAACGCTGCTGCCCATCCTCTGGTGAATCACTTAGTCGCCTTTTACGACACCCATCAGAAGATATAGGGTGGTGCAATTCTTTACGTCCGGCACTACACGGAACATTATTCTCCTTGTTTAAGTCTAATTTAGAATTGGTTATATTATAAAATTACAACATTTCTAGCTACAATAATAATTCTTTACGCTCTTTACACGTGGGCAATACGATAACACACAATAGCGCCATTATATTCCGCATAAATGTCATGGCTGATACGGAAGTGAAGCAGATAAATTTCTACTTCAGCCCCTAATGGCTACTTCCCAACAAGTAATAACTGTGATTTAGATTTTTTTTAAATAATATGTTTTGTATTTGCACATTCTCATTTTGACTATGACTGCTAAATGATGGAAATTATATCATTTAAATTAAAATGTAAGTACTAAAAATAACATATAATTTTATGTTTAATTTATGTTGGTCGAAATTTGTAGAGAATCTGTTTTGATAAAAAATAAGCGTTTAGATAAAAATGTATAATAATTAAATTTTGTTGAACTCAATTCTGCTCAGTTTGTAATTTGAAAATACACACGTACAACAGTTATAATACATATCCAGTAAATGAATATTATTATTAATTAAATTAATTATTGGAATATTATTAAGAAAAGAGAGAAAAAATCCAAGAAGACTTTTATCTCGGACTGTTTTAACATTCTCTCAATATAGTTCATAGGTACAGTCGACTGCATGACAGTGGTAACACTTCAATTCGAAAACCGCCCTTACTGTTTACGAAATAAAGATGCTGCTAATGTCAAAGTGTTACCACCGACGTGCGGTCGACCGTACATCGGTAATAGAAAATAACGTCATTGTTATTGTAAACAATAGGTTTCGGCCGGTCCGTTTCTGAGACGAGATTTCGGGAAGTAGTTGGTCTCGGCTAAGATAGTGCGGACGATGAAAAACACATTAGCCCGAATGTGAGACAGTGGTAATTTGGGGAACATTGCCATCGTTCCCGGGTTTCACTTAACACACCACACCGAATAGTTGGATCCCGTTCATCCCGTTATAAATATTTTCGTACACATTATCGTTACCTCTAAGGCATGAAACATTAAACCTTATAGGGACGTAGGAATAAATTCCACAAAATTTCAAGACATAACGCGCTCCTATTGACTCAGGCATTGCAATATGCGGGCGTGATATTGCGCGAGCCAATAAGGGCTCGTTTATGGACACGCGGCGCGTCGGGCGGCGTGTTGCGCGGAGAATTCAAATGTATGACCATGTATGAGAGCGATTTTTTGATATGCAGCGTTGCGTGCGGCGGCGCACGCAGCGGGCAATGCTGCGATGCCCGCGGCGGTGGAGTCTGCGATCGCCATAATTATGTTTGTATTTCCGCGTGTGACGCTGCGGGCCCCGTTGCTGGTATCGCCACGGAGAGCCGCATGACGCCCCGCGCAACGCGCCGCCCGACGCATCGCGTGTACATAAACGAGGCCTAAGAGCGCTCCTAGGGCGTATTTCCAATTAATCTGTGTAAATCAATAGAACAGTTTCGTAATTGGACCAAATTCATCTCTATAGGATTTAATGCTTGATGCTATAAGGACACTATGAAGAAACTGTGCATACATACATACATAACATCACGCCTGTATTCCCTGAAGGAGTAGGCAGAGGTGTATAGTACACCCACATTTACCCAAGTTATGTTGTCAGTCCCATGTAATAGGTGCTTAGCCTATTGCTATTAACCGGGTACAAATCTAAACTCTAGGCTGCTACCGAAAATTTCCTGGTGAAAAAACCCAATAACATTTTGCACGACCCGGGACTCGAACCCAGGACTTCACGCTCAGCAGTCGCGCTTGCGACCGTAGTTTCACTGTAAAATGAAATAAAAGACCGAAGAAGTATGCTGCAGGGGATATTAAAACTGCGTGATTGGATTTTGTCCACCAACATAAAAAATATGATTGAAAGGATATTGCAGTTAATTGCATTTCAACTATCGGCGGTTTTAATATCTGATAAACAATTGATTAACTTTTTAAATTGTGATTGCGGTTCCAGGATTATAATAAGATTCGGTATTATTGATCAGAAGGCCAATTGTCGTAATTAAAAACGTTTAAAATATAGTTCAAAACTGATCTAAATCATTGAGATCAGTTTATTGGTGACATTAATGAACTAATTGACACAAATAATGCCGATTATTTGTATCAATTAGTTCATTAATGTCACCAATAAACGGCAATCAGAAACATCTACAGTCAGGATATTGAGATTTAAGCAAAGATATTTAAAAGTATAGATGTGTCATACCCTAACAAAACAACCGAACAATACACAAACTAGTAGGTAAAAAATAAATAAGTTGGTTACTTCAAGTTACTTTCGCGTCATAATTGGAACACTTTTTGTACACAAGTACACACACGACGGCATTTTAGTATTTTTTTGTCACCTACCACGCTCGGCGCATTACTTAACATAACATAACATCACGCCTGTATTTCCCCGAAGGGGTAGGCAGAGGTGTAATAGTACACCCACATTTCGCCAGTTATGTTATAGAATTACTTGAAGCAGATTAATAGAAAAACGTCCTAGTTAGGACGTTTTCGAGTCTTCAGATTGCGAGCACAAGTAACATACCTGTACTTTTAAATATCATTTGATTTAAGGGATTGAGTTTGGAACTATATTTTGAACGATTTTATATTTAATAATGCGGTCTTCTTCTTCGTGTCGACACGAGCTACATAATGATAATAGCTCATGTCGTGGGGAAAAGATTAGCCAGTCAGCAAGTTGGTAGCGGGGCTGACTGCCCAGGGTGCGCCGGACGATCAATTAAATTTCGTCACTCGTGGAGGCTCTTTTAATGCACCCCAAAAGAATGCGGTATATTAATAAGTGCACTATTCGATGTAGTTCACCTAAGTCTGTCTACCTTAACTCGTTAACGTCACTAAATTCCGATTTGAAAGCGGTGCCAATGGCGACCTGACAGAGTTATGTTCGCCGCCCCGCCCACACCACTGACAACAAAGACCGCGCTCATAACCGAAATTACTTCTGCCTCTTAATATTCAGCCCCAGTCGAGAATCTTGGAAAATTAATTCAATAAATCAGCCATGTCCATAAATAGCAGCGACTAGGAAACTCCATTAAACTAATAACTAATTTTACATTTTAGTTGTCAAAACACAAGCTCTGGGCTTTGCTTTCATAAATTACGAATAAATACAGACATCACGAAAAACGTTATTAATGCTATAATGATGCTTGTACACGTTGCATGTAACTAGTGCGGACTACATGTACACGGGCTGCTCCATAAAGGTATTATACTTACGTCAGTATAGAAATGTCTTTGGGCTACTCGCGCGAGCTTTAGCGGTACATTCATAAGGTACTGGACTCGCGCATTTATTAAGGCAATAAGGCCAATGACTTAGCGCAAACAAAAAAGTGATGGTGCTGTTCGTCCTGTATAGTTTAATCTCTTTCTCGCCTGGTCAACCACACTTCACGCTCTCAAGTTTTGGTATCAAGATATCGAATGATTTTAAAATGGAACGTTCCGTTTCTAGATAAGCCACCAGCAACAATTAGAAATAATAATTAGAAAAAAATGAAAAAAATATTCGGTGCATTTCTTTAGAAGAAATATCCAATTTAACAGGTTGTAGCACTTTTTCAATTATTCATTTTATATAAAAGATTTGATGTTATGAAAATAATTTACTTATGGATTGTAGCTGAAGACTTGCTAATTCCCAATATTTTTATAAAAAAAATTTATTGTGCTGGATTCAACGCCTCTCAAAATAACCATATGTTAGTGACCTTGCTGATCAAGCTCCTTAAGGCACATGTAGCAGCCAAGTGGCGCCCCCACCAGTAAAAAAAATATTACTCGCTGAACACAACATTTATCAAAAAATCGTTTTTAACAATTGAAGTACAGCTTGTCAACTTGGCAGGTGTAGTTTAATCAGAAACTATTAACTCTGTAAATTATAAAACAGCAAAACCAAGCAAGCAAGCTGTAGTTGTAAACAGAAAAACCGGCCAAGTGTGAGTCGGACTCACGCAGTAAGGGTTCCGTACCACCCATCGACCTGATACCCCATAGAAACTGATTTAATTTACGAGAGTTTATCAAAAGACATCAACGGATGTACGCAAAATGTGAATTTTTACATCTCCTTCTTACGTAGGTACACACGGCTACACATCAAGCTGTAAAAAACCAGTATAGGCTGACCTCGCGTTGTAAGGAAAACCTATACAATGCGAGGTCAGCTTATACTGGAAAAGTACAGCTTGACGTGTAGCCGTGTGTACCACCACATATGTCTACGTTTGCCTTTAGTATTTGTTTTTAGTATTTGTTGCTAAATTACATAGTATACACTATAATCAGACCAAGTTTGACGCTGGTATGTATTACTGTTTTGAAGACAGAGCAGGAACAAAAACGTAGAAACAAAAATGCATGTTTTTCGAGGTTTCTTGTATGGGGACCCCAGTTCCGTCTTTGGTTTTAGACTTTTTTATTTTTAGTATTTGTCGTGATACACCTCACAGCAACACCTATTCTGTGAAAATATCTACTGTTTATCTATTACCATTACAAAGATACAGCCCTGTGACAGACAGACGGACGGACGGACGGACAGCGTAGCGAGAGTAATAGGGTCCCGTTAGCACCCTTTGGGTACGGAACCCTAAAAAGTGCGAAAAACTGCCACTTTTGGCACTTACTCTATCTACAACTACAGCGAACTATAATTTACAGAGTTAATAGTTTCTAATTAAACTATATAGTACCTGTACATCAATTGTTAAAAAAGTTTTTTCGATAAATTATGTATTCAGCGAGTAATTATCGTTTTACTGATGGGGGCGCCACTTAGCTCTTAGTAGGGCCTTAACGTTAAAACGACCGTGGTTTACACGATGCATATAACCCGCGCAAGTGCCTCAACATGCGCATGTTACCCACGCCATGTACAAGCACCGTAAGAGTCTGTGTACAAAGTTTTAACAAGTCAGCAGATGAGCCTGTTTATTAAATTGGAAGTTTACAAAATGATAGTAATTAAAAGTTGTGAAGGTAAACTCGTTTATTTTGGCTGTAACGCTGTTACGCTTTCATTTTGTGTCGTAAATATTTTTTCGTCGTTGTCTGTTTATTTAAGTATTATATCCTGAGGGTTGCCGTTGATAGATTACTTTTCTACTCTCGGTCCCTCGTCGGCCTCGGCTACGCATTCAAAATTATTTTCTTCCTCAATCTTACATTCAGTTATGACATATAAGGCCTGTTGTCGTTTCCTCGTCCTTACTTTATTTATTATTTGTCATGTCTAATAATAATATACAATCCTAGTGCAAGCGAAATTTCTTGTGATTTTACGCGCGATTGGATTTTATAGGACGCCAGCGGAGACAATAACAACGTAAATAACAAAAACTTTTTGTCAGGCGATGGTAAAAGTACACACATAGATCAGCTTAGTAGTACTGATCTATTAACTAGTTTTCTTAACCAAAAAGTATGTAGTTTAGTCAAAAGCACTTACTAGCATGATCAGCTGACGGTCCAAGGTGTCGCAAGGTGTAAACATGTAGTGCTCCGTAGGCTAGCTGCAGCCCAGTAGACAGGAGATGGGCCAGGAATGCGGCCCCACACACGATCCATCTGCAAACAAGCCCGAACATAACAAACCGTAATTTTCTATTAAAACACTATCTCATTCCTAATTCAATGCTGATGTAGATTGCAGCGTCGTGCATGTAAATCACGTCTTAATTCCAGCATTTCCAGCGTTTCACGGATCCATGACACGACGCGTGCAAAGCCCGCGACGTAATTAAATCACTCCGATTATTTCACCGCAGTATAATTCTCGTGGCGAAGCTCTGGTAAGTCTTGAGGAAGTTTACACAGTAATCCTTATTTTAAGGCTTACGTCTATTACAGAAATTAGTAGTGTGAATTATTAATAGACTCATTACAACCTTAAGGATAAGGGACTCTAAGGACCAAGTTGGCCCTCGTTATTAACTTCTCATATATTATGTACCTACATAAACAAATAAGTCTATAATAAATTAACATATTTATTACTAAACGAAGTGTCACACAGTTTTATGAAATTCTTATTTTATTTAATGTCAGTTTGAAAGAGCCATTCAATGACACTCAGATGGATGCGAGGGTGCGGACAGAAAGATTTTTCAATAAAGTTTCGTTCAAAAAAATTCAGCATTCAATTTCCTCGTATGAAAAGAGCAGTTTTTGTCATGCTTTTGGCCATTCTAATAGTATCATTCTGTGAAAATCCGGCGAAGAAATTCTAATAGATTTTGATTTAGATTCAAAATAATATTCGAGTACCTAGTTAAAGAGAAAAACTTCGGAGCAGGTTACAGGCAATTATAAAAACCAATTCGATTCCAAATTTACATAATTATTTCTGCCGCTATCTCAAACGAGAATCACATCATACTTTTTGAATGCAAACTTTTTAATTTAAACTGTTTATTAACATGTATGAGGTAGGAGTGGTACTGTCATCGACAGAAACGTACACCGTTAATAGCTGCGGCGTGGCGGCACGCAGTCAATATCCGAAACATAAATTCGTTTATCGTCCCTCGATGAGATCGCTTGATCGCCGCGTAATGAATATCTACTATCAGATTCGAGAATTCCCCGCTGACTGTACCTGACTGTACCTTGTGTATTTATCTTGTAGTCGGAATAAGTAGATTCACGACTGATGATGATATACGTCTTCATCTTATGACACGTCACGAACCGCGGGGGAAATTCGAGATTCGTGTTCATGTGCCTCATTGCTTGTCAGAACATTTATCTGTGAGCGAGGACGGATAATGACGTGTCGGGTTGTATCTAGCGGTCCATCAAATCTTATATGTATTACGTATTGTGTGAGAATCTAGTGTGACATTGATTTAATAGCGGGAAGATAGTGGGATGAGGTAAAATATTGGCAACAAAAACAAATGAGAAATTTCCGATTACTTATATGTAATAAACTCGATCAATAAATTATTTATTTATTTATTTATTTATGTAGACACAACACATTTTATAATAGATAACATACAGAACAAACACTTGAGCACAAAGGTACTGCTTATCTCTAAAAGAAATTTCTTCCAGCAGACCTGCGACAGGAAAGAAGGATAAAAGAAAGACGTAGACACAGTGTGTGACATTAAATACATACTAAATATAAACATACTTACGATAATAAATTATAAACTACGTAAACATACCTATACCAATAAAAAATATATATATAATAAATAAAAAATATGATATTATAATCAACACCGAGAGAATAAACAACTTATTTAATTAGACGATCAATGTACTGAGGAAAGGTAATGTTCTTTGACATTTTTCTTGAACACAGCTATAGTTTTAGAATCAAGTATTTTAGGAGGAAGCAAGTTCCACAATCGCACTGCATGGACAGAAAAAGGATAGGAATAGAAGTTAATGGTTATCTAAAAGATTAATTAATGAACACAAGTGTTTTATGAAAATAAATTGATACAAATAAATACTGTAGGAATACGCATGAGTAATAAATGTTCAATATTGGATGTGTCAGCCTAATCCCGACGGATTTAGCTTAATCCTAACTTTGGCTATATTACGACTACATATTCTATGGTCCATAGTATTAACTCCTACTAGGGTGATATTTTAATCACCATCCTATTTTTTATAGGAATAAGGTAGTACTTAAAGATTTCATAAAAAATAGGTGGGTTAAATTTTCCCGAAAGAATGATCAATTCTGCGTGGTAAGTGGGTTAATTTGCAATTTGTATTTGTTATTATCCGAAATGAGGCGGACGGCAGCGGGCGGTACGGGCCGCGTAGCCGCCTATCGCGTACGTTACGGCTTGCTTTGTGATATCATAAGTACTGAGTGGCCTCCTCCAAATACCTCCACTCCTGGCGGTCTTGAGCCCTTGACATCCAATCCAGACCTGTGTGTCGTCGGATGTCGTCCACCTAACGTCGTAGTATTCAATTCAATTAAATTTAAATATTTATTTGCTTTTAAATATGGTTACAGTAGGTGTTACAAATATATTTATTAGGTAATTCAGCATATTTTGTCATAACATAATGACATGCAAATATTAGTGTTCACAATAAAATTATATTTACTATATTAAATGTTTATCTTCCAAATATTTACTGACTGAGTAAAAGGTTTTTTCAATGAGCGATTTACGCAAAATTCGCTTGAAGCGTGTCATTGGTAACTTCTAATCTGGGCTGGAAGCTTATTATATATTTTAATTCAGTTTATATAACAACTGCGCCTGTATAGCTCTGTCTTCATTTTAGGAACGGTCACATTATTTGGAAACCTCGTTTTAAAAGGAAGGAAGAAAGTACTGAGTTACTAAAAGAAAAAACCGTGTTTTATTATTTTCACCAAATATGTTAATATTAATGGATGGTGATTAAAAATCTTCCTGTTTAAAAGCACTTAACTAGGTATTTAGAAATGACAAAATATCTGTAAGTAAACCAAATAAATTGAAAAGCTTAAGAAATAAATAAATGCTACAAATTTAAATATTGCCATATTTCTTATGCAGGTAGATATACCAACTTGTCTGACTTCACAATTTATTTCAGTTCGAGCAAATGTGATGAGTAAAATTGATCTTTTGAAAGCACCTAAAAAAAGTAATAAAGCAGTTGGTACTTATTCTTGATATTTCAAAAGTTTGTTTGATGAAGATGGTTACCGCTTCTCGTTGAATTTTATAGCTTCGTGGATTTCGACTTTCTCTCTGAGCGTATTCTTCCTCAACCAAATTTCGTTTTCACTTCTAGTTTTATCTCGCATCCACGTTAAAGTTTTTAGTATTTGTTTTTAGTTTCCTGTTAGCCTGTTACACACTCCAAAATTCACGATAGGTAATAGATTGTGTTTTCATGCCGTTGGCTTTCAAAGGCTCTTTGTTTGAATTCACTTTTCATGTCAATACATACTGCTGTAATATCATAAGTAATGTGCTTTTTACTTCACTGGTGTATCCTTCTGGGAGAAGCAGAGTTACTCGAATTAATGTCAATTACTTCAGTTAGCCGCTAACAACTAGCAACTTTGATCTAACCTAACTACAGCCAATGGAGAATGCTCGAGGGCATTATCAACTCGCTAACTTTCAGATGGTCCAGTTTATACCCGCTAATAAGCTGCTAACTGGGTAATGGTAGAGGCGAATTGTTGTAAAAATGCAACTTGTTTTTCTGCACTTCCACAACTTTTCATAGATAAGGGAGAAATTTAACTTATCCGCATTTTCCCTCAAGGTATAAATGTTTGAGACACATATCACACTTTTTTATTGTTTTTAACTTGTATGTCCTGTGTCTTGTTTTTGTACTAAATAAACGTTTTATCTATCTATCTATCTATCTACGCGGCCTAATTGTTTTTTTTTTTTTTGATTAAGAATAAGAATACTTACTTGATTATATTTATGTTCACAATCCCATCTGCCCTCAGAGTACACCTAGTCAGTGCTTGAACGCAACTTGAGCTCCCGCAACGCAACGAGCGACAATTCCTACGATTAAAGTGGTTTCCTTCCTCCCTCAGTGTAGGAGTGGTGCTTAATGTAGTAGGTGTTAAGCTCTCGGTGAAGTAGTGTGGCACAGTGCGGTGCAGTGAACGCAAATCGCGCTCTTGCAACGTACTGGCCGACGACCATTCTTATGCGTTGAAAGTTGATTCATTGGTAATTTTGTACGTACCCCCATCCTCCCTCAGGGTAGAAGTGGTGCTTGATGGCGCGGGTGTCAAGTTCTCGGCGACGCAGTGCGGGCACGGTGCGGTGCAGGGAACGCAACTCGCGTTCTCGCAACGCACCAGCCGACGATTCTTCCTCACCGTCTGGCCAACCATCTGTTTTAAATATATTCCGTAAATTTTTATATAATTAGTATACAGCGTGTAACAGAAAGGTATAGTCTTATTTGGAGAGCTCATCCTGGGAATGCTATCGAACAACTTTTACTACGGGATCAACCCTGAAATCGCGAAAAATAATTAGATCTTCCATGCATTTCGGTTGAGTAGGTTTTCTATAAAACACGGTTTTTATTTTCACGATTTCATGGTTGTCGCCATATTAGTTGTTCTATGCTTTGTCCTGAATGAGCTCAGCAAATATGACTACACCTTTCTGTTACAGCTTGTATAAATGAAATGTATAGTACAGTAATTACAAGTAGATGAAAGGACATCGCTAGGAATAGCTTCAGTCTGTTACAAAGGTAAAAAATATACGACAATTACTTGCGTGTTTTTTCCTTACTTACGATTCATCGTATTTGTGAGTACTCTACGGTTTCGTGAAAAAATATGGCATTACTTAAAGATAGCTAATCTCTTTTTAGCACCTTAACATCTACAGGAATAGAAGAGTAGAACTGTTCAGTTGTTAGGCAATCACTTGTTTGATGTTTTGTAAGCAAAAAATAACATCAAAATTGTTAATATTTTAATGAAATAAATATCTGTGAAGTATTGCCCGTTTATTTAAATAGATTTTAACACATTGCCCTCATTGAATTTCATATGGTGACCATAATCTTTTATTCGTAACTTCCATTGGCTGGGCTTTTATGGAAATTTAAAAACAAATAAAAGTAAATAAAATTAACTGCCTATCAATGTCCTTTACTGGTAAAGGACATTGATAGGCAGTAAATTTTATTTACTTGCGATATTAATGAAACAATCTAAGAACGTGTTTAGTTAGAGTGTAATGTTCATGAATCGTGTGCGTAGAGGTAGACGAAATAAGACATTATCCTAGTAAGATCTAGATACGAATGTGAAAAGTCTTCTTTGTTTTGGATTCAGAATCAGATAAACAGTCGTAAGTTTAGACGTTGTCTGCCTACCTATACTAGATAGGATGTCTACGTGCGTCAGTGCGGTAAGGTTAGCAATTATCCCTGAAACTACAAAGCGTATTACAAATAAGTGTACGTCTTTCACAAAATTACAAATGGTGGAAACCAAATAAAATCATATAACTGCTAAAAATATTAGGAAACTGATGACCTTTCACAAGGATTCCAGCAAAATAATTTCAACTTAAGAGTATAATATAATGGTAACAATATCCGCATTTTTATTTCCCAATTTTATTGTATGTATATAAACTTTATAGAGCTCTTAACAATTCCAGTTTAGGTGAAGCCGATACAAATTGCCGGAGGTTAGTAAGGCGAGTGTTTCCAATTGTTAACTTGATACTTAACATAAAAGTAAAATTCGATAATACTGAGATAGATATTTTTGGAACAAACTCTTAAATTTTACGATTGAGAACGAGCCATTCGACACTTCTTATCAAAAAAGGTACCCAAAGTTCCTTAGATCATAAATGAAGTAAGTAAAAGAAATAATTAAATAGAAGAGGCGTTCAATAAAGTTGAGACAACATCTACAAATTGATCTTTTTCTCATTATTTTCCGACGAATTAACACAGACTCACACAAAAGATAGAGCTTCAATGATTGGCAGATAAAAGTTATTCAATTATCGTTGCCCTAAGGAATTCGGTTATGTGCTCTGAATCGCCAAAACTGATAAATTATCTTACTAAGGTGCCTACGAAGAGTACTTGTATTATGTAAGAATATTCTTTTCTTCCGTGTGGTGCCGGACGCAAAGAATTTCACCAACCTATATCTTCTCATGGGTGTCGTAAAAGGCGACTAAGCGATTCACCAGAGGATGGGCAGCAGCGTCCTCTGAGTATTAAACCAACCAACTGCGATCGCTAACCCGCCTGCCAAGCGTGGCGATTATGGCATATCCCCCCCTTTGGGGGAGGTATATGTCCAGCAGTGGACTTCTTCCGACTGAAATGAATGAATGAATGAATACTTTTCCCGCGGCATCGCCTGCGTACTGATATAAAACGTAGCCTATGTTACTTCTGAATAAAGTAGCTTTCTAATGGTGAAATAATGATTAATGATTTTAGTAGTTCAGTAGTTTCAGAAATGCAAATGAAATTAAATGAAATGATGGGGTGCACTAAAAGAGCCACGAGTGACGATATTTAATTGATCATCCGTCACACACTGGGCAGTCAGCCCCGATACCAAACTGCTGACTATCTAATCTTTCCCGCCACGGCATGAGCTATTATCATTATGTGGCTCATGTCGACACGATAGAAGAAGAAGTAGTTTCAGAGTTTATCAATTACAAACAAACAAACAAATCTTTCCTCTTAATAACATTAGTATAGATTAGCTCTGTAGATTAAGCTATATTTTTATTCAACATAAATCTCTCTCAAAGACAAAAGAACTTGAAAAGGATCTCTTAAATGTGCGGATCACATGGAAGCAGCCGAGCGACTAAGTGCTTCACATCCGGCGAAGGAACCATACATTCGTTAGAATAAAATTGTGTTGACCGTTGTTGTTGAGAAAATAAATTCCGGCTGAGTTTTTCCAACGTTTGGACGTCACCATGTGTTTTTCTTTGCCAGGCTTAACTCGCGGAGATTGTGAATCTTTACAAAGAGATTCAAGATTTATTGTGGGAAAGGAATAACGTGGAAGACGTTTTTAGGCCAGTATAAGTTATACTTTTATATTCAAAAAAGAACTAATTGTTTGAATGCCAAGCTCTAGGTGTAGGTATGCGGGGAGTCTTGACTGGAATGTCTGGTTTAATTTGGTTACAATTTTGGTTAAACATAATAAAATGGACAAAATAGACAATGGTCTGCTCTTTCAAAGGTCAATCTTCTGCCCGTCATGACGTGACGATGTTATGACGACTGACAGGTGGTGGTTCACCCATGCAACTTATCAGCTGGAGTAACCGACTGCACAGCAGTGCACTAATGATATAGGACTGGCTCTTTTGGCAATAATAGGCAGTAACTCCCGTTTGGGAGGCCCTACGTGCAATAGCCATTTTGGGCAGCTGCCTGTATAGGTGAAGGGAACTGTCCTTGATAGGCTTTATTGATTGGACAGAAAAAAATAAGGCTGGTTTCAGAGCAGTGCGTACGGTCCGGTATACGGTACGGACTGTCCACCTGCTGGCCGGACGGACTCCACGTGAAGCGCGTTTTGTACGGAGCAATCCGCGTCTGTAAAATTATGTTTCTTATACTATAGGATGACGAAACGAGCTACAGGCCCTTTTGCCCATAACAACTGCAATACCACCTAGGCCTTTATTGCCTTAATAGTACCGCAAGTCGGTTCGCCAAACTGAGACATGAAGATGGAAATTCTCATGTGATTGTAATTTGACCGGCACCCGGGGTACAGGTTCACACCGGAACACAGCAATGCAAGCATCACTGTTTGGTGGCAGAAGTAGGTACGCCACACGTGTATCCGGTCCGGAGCTCCGCACGGACGGTCCGCCGGTAAATACATACTGCTCTGCAACCAGCCTCACACAATGTACTCACCATAGTGTGGCAAGCAGGTGTAGCTGGTAGAAAACGGTTGTCGGCAACGGCAGCGCGGTGGCGGGGCGCGGGGCGGCGGCGGCGGCGAGGCCGACGGCGAGGGTGACCACCAGCCCGGCTCCATCAGCCGCCCATGGCACCCGCACCCGCAGCCGCACCCGCGCCCCCGCTACCTACGTACATGACAAAATCACAGATTAGATACTGATACTGAACCACTAAGGCCAAGATAAATAGAAGATACTTAGCACGTGCTTTAGCTAAGCAGCACCTGACAAACTTCAAGTGTTAGGCTGAGGGCACGAAACGCGCGTCAATCATCGTGCCGCGCTGCGCATCCTCGTCATCGCTGTCCGCCGCTCGTTTCGTGCCCGCAGCCAGAGGTGGCTTTCTAACAGAGTTATGATGAGATAACCGTGATGGCGATATTATTTTAAATAAATATTATAATTGTCATTATTTCGGCTTCGGCTTCGGCAGAAGGTTGTGTTAATAGCCGATTAATTGAGTTTAGTTTCGGCCATAAATCGCCCGTCAGTCGGACAGTAGTGGAGAGCCATCGTAAGTCAAAGACAGAAACAAAATAAAACTCAGCCAAAGCACATGACATGATAAATTAGTGTTTTTTTTAGTATTTTTTATGAGCAAGCGTTTGACCGCCATTCATCCGGTCGACTATGGTACACGCTTGTCCAGCAAAAACCTAATCACACGAGCCTTGAACACAACCAGATTATACCTGCAACGAGTTCTACTCTTTAGCGGACTAAGAGTCGCGTTATATCTATGTATAATAAATGCACGAACCTCCACTCATAGAAAAAATTATGTTTTGGAAATACCTAATGTCTGTGTAAAATACACAAACAAAATGAAATGGGTTATCATCATACATAGGGCAAACAAAGCATATTATAGCCACTAGAATTAAAGAACATATAGCTGACGTCAAGAACAGACGCTCCACAAAGTCTGCAGTGTGTGAACATGCCCTAGACAAACCCAACCATTTTCTTCGATTTGATAAACCACAAGTTCTGGCGAAGGAAAACCGATATGTACCTATAATGCTCCGTGAGGCTATTGAAATTTAAAAAAACATCTTAATTTTAATAGAGAAGATGGTTGGCAGCTACCACCTGTATGGAACCCAGTCCTAAAAATAATCAAGTCCCAAACAGCACGCAACACTGTAAAAGATAATGATATTGTGAGTGATTACTGCGTGCATCGAAACGATTTTAATTAATGATATTGTACGGTAGATTAAAATATTTTTTTAGAAATATTTGTAAAGACGCTTGTCATCTTAGTCTACCTGCGACCACGAAATGCTGCAAAGCATTCGAAACGTCAGGAATACCAATTTAAATAATATACGCGATTTAATCCGGTTAAACTTCGTTTTATTACAAAATGAAATGGTCTAACGTTCAGATTGTAGAATCTGAGGTCAAACTTATGTTATCCATAAAAAAATACACTTTTTAAGCATCTTATTGCGGCGTTTCAGGTTGATTTGTGTTCTGGTGATGGATACACTGACACAAATCTAATAGACAACCGTCTATTCGGGTTTCGGAGGTCAAAGAACCAAATTCTTGTCGTATAGGGATTACATTTCAGCGATGCCGACATTTTGTGATTACACAATTATCAAGGGCACCGAAACTACTTTATAAGTTCGTTAGATTAGAAGCGATTGAGGTCAATCAAATTAGTTAAATGGAGAGTTCTTCATATGGGAGCACTGGACAACCTTGTAGGTACCTTGTAATTTTACATAATACTATGATAACGGGGACGCATCTGCGAAAACTATCGAAAATCGAAAGCGTACCTACTCGTCAAGTCAATAGTACGAGTAGGTTCAAGAGCGACACTTCGTTATTTTAATGATCACCTCATCGTTAGTAGAAGTTGATTTGTCACGAATTCACGGTCGATTTATGTCCAAAAAAAACAAAATGTAACAAAGAGGAAAATTTTTACTGAACGTTAAAGGAAAATCTGTTTTTTCCCAACTCTAATTTTGTTTGTTGTACACGTTCGGAATGAAGAAATTAATTTAAATTCGCAATTTGTATTATATTGCCGTTGTGATCTTCATAACAACGTTGTAATCTTTAATCAATTGCAAAACAAAGTGCAAAGCTTTTTTTAACAAAACGCTACATCTGTCTGTTTATTTACTTTTCACTTGAATATTTTTGAACGGATTTTCATTCAGCTTAGACTGCTAATTATGCCACTTATTACAAGTTCTTACTACCAATATTAAAGATCCATATACGTATTATTACGTATGTTATAGAGCTATGGAGTTAGATGTCTCACACGAAAGCCGCTGGTAAAAGCCAGTACAAAGCTTGGCTACGCACGTAGGCGGGAGACGGAGAAACTTTGTAATTTTCCTCACATACTGGCACGTGGCGGTCGCACGTCGAGTTTATCAATAACAGTATTTACAGAAATTCACGCCAGCATCATTCATGGGGATAAAACAAAGTACACGGAAATGACGTACGTCATATCTGCAACCGTGATGCAATGAACTGGACTCGGAATGTCGACATTAAATTTGAGCTGACAGTAAAGCTTGTTTATTGAATACTAGGTGATGCCCGCGGCTTCGCTCCCGTGAAATGTCGATAAAAAGTATCCTATGTGTTAATCCAGGACATGGTCTATCTGTGTGCTAAATTTCATCTTAATAAGTTCAGCTGATTTAGCGTGATTGATAGACAAACATTAAACAAACAAAAATCCATACTTTCGCATTTATAATATTAGTAGGAAGTAGTAGAATACATCAATAGGATAAATAAATACATTTTGATGAAAAGAACGCGCCGCATACATATTATCACACCTGTTTCCCATAAGGGTAGGCAGAGACTTAGGATTTCCTCCTGCTACGATCCAGACACATCTTCGCTTCATCTACGTCCATTAACCTCGTCATGCATGCTCGTCGGTTTAGAGTGCTTTTAACCTGGCCTTTTTTGAGAACGTCTGCGATTTGTTAGGGTTCCGTATCGACCTGATACCCCGTTGAAATAGATATTCGTGAGAGTTTACCAAAGATGCAGCACTGTCAGTGTCACCATGCACAATCAGCGTGCACCCTACTATGAAATGTGAATATTTGCATCTCTTTCTTACTCAGGTATGTACCACCACACATGTCTTTGTTTGCCTTATATTTATTTAAAAAAAAAAATATCAACAATAGAGCATGCACTGTAAGCAAAAAATTATTTTCACTCTGTCCCCTTAGCCTGATATGATACGGCATAAGTCCCGGTAACATATTTTACGTATAATTTCTGTGACTATCTGGAGTTCTCTTAATTTACATAAAACTAATGTTATGTTATTGAAATTACGTAGTAGCAGACTGCAAGTTTAAAACGGTAATCAGATAACGGTAATAGGCTTACCTCCTATAAGAAAATATTTTTGACTCTGATAGCTTACAAAAGAGCTTCAACATTGAAACCAACAACTTCCTAACTGGGGATATTAAAAAAACCGGCCAAGTGCGAGGTGGACTCGCAGTAAGGGTTTCGTACCACCCATTGACCTGTAACCCCTTAAAAACTGCTTTAATAAGAATGAGAGTTCATCAAAAGACATTAAGCAACGTGCGCGAAATATAAACTTTTGTCTAAGTTTGCCCTATTTTTAGTATTTGTTATTAAACAACATAGTATGCACAATAATTATATCAAGTTTGACGCTGGTATGAATTAAGGAACAAAAACGTTGAAAAAAAAACAAGTTTTTCGAGGTTTCTTGTATGGTACCCATCTATTTCTGTGGTCCCCATGGTCCCTTAAGTTGTAGACTTTATTTCTAGTACTTGTCGTGATAGGAGTCATAGTAACACATATTATGTGAAAACTTCAACTGGCTACCTATTACCGTTCAAAAGATGAGACAGACAGACGGACGGATGGACGTACAGACAGACGGCGTAGTGAGAGTAATAGGGTCCCGTTAGTCACCCTTTGGGTACAGAGCCTAAACAATTAACTTCCCAGCAACACTACTATCTGTAATGCCGTCATGAGAAACTGTTAGTGCTTTTGCTATTGTAAAGCAACCTATCAAAAAATCGACGTGACGCGTGTTTATAAAAAATAAGCAGAGATAAGCCAAGCGAGTGAACGCTTGCGTTTGATATAAGAGAGTCTGAGTACGAGCTTGAATAAAATTCAAGTACGATCAAACTTTCATTTAAAAGAGAAGGAAAACATCCTGATGAAACTTGCACACCTGAGAGAGTTCTAAAAAATTTTTGTTCTTCGCATGCCTACAAAAAGGCAACATATGACGGACTTGTAATTAATTTAAATATTTTTGTACACGATATCTTGTGGCGAATAAATGATTTGATTGATTGCTTGATAGTGTTTGCAGTTCGAAAACCCGTAGCAGGAATGCGTGGTAGTCTAAAGCCTAATAATAAAAAACCTTTCTCATTCAAAGAAGAATCTTGTGTCCAGAAATGGACTGATTGTTTGTCTATGAAAATCAGTCTACGGCAGATAAAGCTAAACCTAATCAAGTTTAGCAGAAGATGTGAACACTTACTTAAAGCGTTTTCCCATTCTGATGACAATTTTTGCAAAGACTACAAATGAAGAGTTCATCATCATCATTATTTCAACCGAAAGACGTCCAAAGCTGGACATAGGCCTCCCCCAAGCATCGCCACAACGACCGGTCCTGTGCTTTACGCATCCATCCATAATGAAAAATTATGATTATTTTAATCCAAAGTGAAGACTTCAGACTGTCTTCAGCTGTTACCGATATCTGGGGCTGCCTCTTATAATAGTCTACTTGAACCAGTGAGCTACGACTTATTTTTTGCAACCGTCTCATGATAAATAATAATAACAACAATAGTAATTAACTTTTTGTATTTTTTTTGATTTAAAAATATTTAAAAATGTAATTAATAAATGTATACAATAAGTAAATAGAATAATAATAACAATATATTAATTAAAATATTAACTACCGACAGCAGACAGAACATTTAATGTTTTAATTGTTTTTTAAATGAATAAAATGCAAAAAAATATTCCAAAAAGTAAGATTGAGGCTGAGATTCGATCTTAGAACAAAACAATCACGATCCACGCGCCATGTCACAAGGCTAAGTAATCATCTACAGATAGCTATGAAATGAGCCTTGTCATTGTTAAAATCTGTCGTTTAGCTCCCTTTAGATATAGCGTGATGTTTTATGTTTCTAAAATGATTCTAGTTATTACTGATAACTGATAATTTATCTACAAAATTAAAAAAAAAACATAATATTCGCTTTTAATTGTTCTGCTAGTCCCTTTTTATGCAGAAAAGCGTGATGATTTGTAGCTTAAAATCTGACCCGGTCTTTAATTGATATTTTTACCAAGTTTCAACCAATTCTATCCAGCAGTATTGGCGTGATGCCTAGACAGACATACAGACAAACAGACAAAAATTCTAAAAAAAAAAGTTTATCTTCAGTATCGTTCCTAGAATGCTTGGCAACAAATATTTAAAAACAAAAACAATGTACAGTTTTTTCTTCGTTACGATTTTATTATATGTATAGATTTTCAGTTTTCAGTCAAAGTTAAAACCTCGTTTGGCTGAGATTTACTGTTACATATTTATGTCGCAAAATGTGCTTTTTAGGGTTCCATAGTCCTACAAGGAACCCTTATAGTTTCGTCATGTCCGTCCGTCTGTCCGTCTGTCCTAATCCTTTACAGCTTAATAAATTCTACAGTTATAAGCATAAGTAAATGAAATTTTGTTAAAAAATAGTATAGATATAGATCTCAATTTTAAAAGAATAAAAAAATCATGATTACGTATTTTAGGGGTGGCGCCCATACATGCGAAATGGGGATGAAATATTTTTTTCGCTGCACCCCCTCGTGTGGAGTATCATTGAATAGGTTTACTAAAATGATGGTAATGTTTCATACACCACTTTTTTATCAGGTGTACCATCTGCGAAATAACGCCTGCCAAATTGGCTTGCAATGTGTCCCTCCCCTGCCATTTCTAAACTATGCAACGTAGAAACTTATAATCTTCCACATTGATAGACCTTTATAAAAACTCTCTTTTAAAATTATTTTGAGCATAATGTGATAATAAATTTTTGAGTTATAGAGAGAAAACTGAAAAATACTTAAAACGTCCTAGTTCAAAGGTCATTGACCTTAGAGAAAAAAGATCATAGCAAATAATGCTCCTTTAGCTACTTTCTATTTGAAAAAATCACAAAAAGAAACTTTATGTTATGTTGACACGACACAATTCTTAAATTTGGCGCCATCTAGCGGCGTCTATCAACACTCTCTGAGTCGCCAATGCTGCCGTCAAGTGCCGTCTATTGCATTTGGCACTGTATAGCGCCATCTAGCGGCTATAGACAACACTCTCTGAGTCGCCAATGCTGCCGTCTATTGCAAAAACTAAAATAGCCATGATTAATATTCGATTTGATTTGTTTGTAACACCTACTTAAGGAACCTTATAATACTGAGCATGGCCCGACATGCTCTTGGCCGGTTTTTTTTACAGAGTGTAAGTTCATTAAAAACAGAAAATACATCACAGTAAAAGTTATTATTACCAGCCAGCTTAGTCTTTTAACATTTGCTACATTTTAATATTTGCTATAATAAATTAAGAATGAATCCTACTAATCTACTACTATTATAAAATTGTTAAATGTCAGTTGTCTGTTTGTTTGTTTGTTTGTTTGTTCCAGCATCACTATAAAACTACTAGACCGATTTTGTTGAAAGGGTTTGTGACTAAAAACTTATGATTTGACTTAAAAACTGGTATGTATTTTACCTCGCTACGATGACGGGAACCGGTGATTTTTAATTATATTTTTCTACAACATTTTGCATACATCAAGGTGAATAAAGCGCTCATATCCAGCTGTCATTCACACGCATGCGCTCTGGCGCGCGCCTCCATAGAGAAAATACGGCTGCGAAAGAAATTGCATTAAAAACTTTTTGGTCGGGCCGAATTTTATAGAGTAGAAAAAAAATTCCTGTCGTATGCGGGTGGTGCCATCTTGGAAATGCAGTCTTTTGAGCCAACCGAAAATCAGAATCTTTCGACTTACAGACAAGGACCGGAAGCTACCTCTAAATTGCGATTTCTCTAATTTTTTGTATGAAAAGCAATAAAATTTAGAAGTACCTAAACGTTGTTATATTGTATCCATCTTAATATACGAATAAGCATAAAGTTATCTTGGTGTAACTAAAAAAATACTATTTTCATTCTACAATTTTTAATTACCTTCTTCTTCAAGTATATTATCTTATCTTCTTAATCTTATCTTAACTATTATAAAATTGTAAACGTCTGTTTGTTTGTTTGTTCCAGCATCACGCTAAAACTACTGGACCGATTTTGATGATTTTTTTTTTGTTTGAAAGCTGATGATCTGACTTAAAAACTGGTATGGGTTTTGAGAAAGAAAGAAAGAAAGAAAAAAAAAATCGTGGGTTGCGTACTCACCCGACAGATCGAAGCTTCTATGCATTTGCACGAGCGGATAGTAATGTACGATGGAGTGGAGTGGAGTGGAGTGGACAGGGGATGGGACTGGGGATGGGACTGGGGACGGGACTGGGGACGGGACAGGGGACGGGACTGGGGACGGGACAGTGGACGGGACAGGTGACGGGAAATGGGACGGGACATGAGACGGGACATGGGACAGGACAGTGGGACGGCACATGGGACTGGACATAGGATGGGACATGGGACAGGACATGGGACGGGACGATAGTGATTTAGTGATATAGTGAGACAGTGGGACAGTGGGCCGTGGGACAGTGGGATAGTGGGACAGTGGGAAAGTAGGACAGTGGCAGCGGGATGGTGGGACGGTGGGACAGTGGGGCAGTGGGGTAGTGGGGCAGCGGGGCAGTGGGCCAGTGGGATAGTGGGGCAATGGGGTAGCGGGGCAGTGGGGCAGTGGGGTTGTGGGGCAGCGGGACAGCGAGGCAGCGGGACTGTGGGGCAGCGGGGCAGTGGGGCAGCGGGGCAGCGAGGCAGTGGGGCAGCGGGGCCGCGTGCCAGCGGGGCAGCGGGGCCTTGGGGTACCGGGGCAGTGGGGCATTGGGATAGTGGGGCAGCGGGGCAGTGGTTCAGTTGGGCAGCGGGGCAGCGAGGCAATTGGGCAGCGTGCCAGCGGGGCAGTGGGGTACCGGGGCAGCGGGGCTGTGGGGCAGTGGGATAGTGGGCCAGCGGGGCAGTGGGGTAGCGGGGCAGCAGGGCAGCAGCGGGGGCGGGGCAGCGGGGCAGCGAGGCAGTGGGGCAGCGGGGCAGTGGGGTACCGGGGCAGCGGGGCAGTGGAGTACCGGGGCAGCGGGGCAGTGGGGCAGAGGGATAAAGGGGCAGCGGGTCATTGGGGTAGCGGGGCAGCGTGGCAGTAGGGCATCGGGGCAGCTGGGCAGCGGGACCGTGTCGCATCGGGGCAGTGGGGCAGTGGGGTAGCGGGGCAACGGGGCAGTAGGGGAGTGGGGCAGCGGGGCAGGCAGTGGGATAGTGGGGCAGTCGGTTAGCGGGGCAGCGGGGCTGTGGGGCAGTGGAGCAGTGGGTTACCGTGGCAGTGGGGCAGCGGTATAGTGGGGCAGCGGTATAGTGGGGCAGCGGGGCAATGGGGCAGCGTGGCAGTGGGGCAGCGGGGCAGCGGGGCAGCCGGTCAGAATGGCAGAGGGGAAGCGGGGCTGTGGGGCAGCGGGGCAGGCTGTGGGGCAGTGGGACAGTGGGGTAGCGGGGCAGTGGGATATTGGGGTAGCGGGACAGCGGGGCAGTTGGGCAGTGGGGTAGCGGGGCAGCGGGTCAGTGGGGGGCAGCGGGGCAGGCTGTGGGGCAGTGGGATAGTGGGGCAGCGGGGCAGTGGTGGAGCGGGGCAGTGGGGTAGCGGGGCATTGGGGCAGTGGGGCAGTGGGGCAGCGGGGCTGCGGGACAGCGGGACAGTGGGACAGTGGTCTGGACTGAAATGGACTGGACTGGACTGACGTGGGTTAGCAGAATTTAACGCGAGCGGAGCCGCGGGTAAAAGCTAGTAATATATAAATGCAGTTTGTTTGTTTCTTTGTCCTTCAATCACGCTAAAAAGGCTGAACGGATTTGAATGAAATTGTATACACCTTTAAAGACCCTAATCCGGATTAACTTATAGGGCATTTTTGGATTTGGTTGAAATTTGGCACATATTATATAGAAAATAATCCGGATACAGGCCATTTTTATCTTAGAAAAATTTACAGTTCCTTCCCAAAGGAATCGCTAAAACATCTTTCTGTTATAAACTGAATTATACACGGCCGGACCCGCGGGCATATTTTTATACTAGCCTCATTCATCAATGCATTATGTAGGTTGATACAAATTACTGTACCTACTATTTCTCTTCTAATTCATTTTGTTATAAAACATGCACAGAACTAACGGCATGCAGCCGTTTAGAATGTGCACGAGTTTTATTACTATCAACTGTTCAGACGCCATTGATAACCCGTGCACTTATTTTAATGAATCGTTATCAACTGAAGTGAGATTAAACGTCAAATAATTTAAAAACACATCCGCACCGGATAATTAGAGCTTACGGCCCAGAATCCCGGATAACCTGACAATTAAGATACGGGTAACAGCGCAGCGTCCCAGTGAATAAGTCGAAATAAAACCTTATACGTGAAGCTCTATGGCTTAATAAACAGCTACACAGCTAGCTTACAATTACGAATCATTAAACGCAGCGTAGGGCACCCGCCAGCCAGGTGGACCGAGCCCGATAAAAAGGTGGGAGGGGGGACTGGATGTAGAAGGCAGAGGACCAAGGGTTGTAGCGCAACTTGGGAGAAGCCTATGTCCAGCAGTGGGCTGCGATAGGCTGAGTTGATACAGTTACAGCACCTTTAGAACGTTTTTACATTATAAGTAAGTAGAGTAAGTACTGAAGATACCTGCATTATATTATCCCTATTTAAAAGTCTAGTGTACAGTCTCGGACGAACAAAAATAAAAAATGGCGGACGCAATCTCGCTAAGAAAAGATTGAAGCACTTCGTTTTTTCTAAACCCACTATAATTTTGACAGAATTTTAACATCATTTCAGCCGAAAAACGTCCACTACTGGACATAGGCCTCCCCCAAATGGGGGGAATTTTAACATACCAGATATATATTGTTAGCTCGCTTAAAAGAACGAAAAAGCGAGCCGTCTTACTATGTGTGCTTCACTTTTTGTTCAGCGAGATTCCGTCCGCCTATTTTATTTGTCCAAGTGTACAGTGAAAATCCTTCACTCGCAGCGTTAAGATTGTGTTAGTACTAATTTATTCATTATTCTACCGTCCGTAAAATACAAGTTACTCAACCAATGTGAACGAGGCTGTAGTAAAAGTTGCTTCATTCATTACATTTAAATCGATACAATACAACCAGAAGTCAATTCGTTATCTTACATTTAAGAGCATTTAATGGCAGTACATTTAGTAGTAATGTGTTTAAATACGTGTGCCGCGTTACGAACAAAAAATTAAATAAATACCGCTCGCTACAGATGCAAATGCGGGATTGTTATTTGTTGTATCGAAATTACTCGTTGTATATTGTGACAATGCAACGCTAGAAAGTGAAAATGCGTATCATACGAATGGAAGAGAATATGTGCGTATTTATTCCATATGAGAGAATCAACTAAGTGGAAACGATGACTGTTGTTATCTATACAACGTGTTATTAAAATAACTCAAAACTGAAACATTGTTCAGAATCCAGATATTCGGATATTCCATTCGGTTACACCCATAGAAATCTAAATAACAAGGTAATAGAAATGGTAAAGACGCGTAAACTTTGGTTTTAGTTAGATTGCATAAGGCATGATGGGGTTGACATATCCACATGGATATGTCAATCCCATCAAGCCCCCCACACCGCAAATTCAAAATAGATAAAAAAAAAAAGGCCCCTGAAGTTGTCGCCGCGTGCAGGTGTCTCGTAGAAACCAGTGCACGAACCGTTTGCTTTATCATAAGTGCTGTTTTAGACGTGGAGTCACTAAAATTGTATTTAGCGGCATATCTTACAGCTGATATTTTTAGCTAGAAACATGGTTTCCCTGACGTTTCGAAAGCTTTGCAGCATTTCGTGGTCGCAGGTAGACTAAGATGACAATCGCCTTTACAGATATTTCTAAAAAAAAAAATCTACCGTACAATATTTATTAATTAAAATCGTTTCGATGCACGCAGTAATGATATTGTGAGTGATTACTGCGTGCATCGAAACGATTTTAATTAATAAATATTGTACGGTACATTAAAAAATATTTTTTTTTGAAATATCTGTAAAGACGATTGTCATCTTAGTCTACCTGCGACCACGAAATGCTGCAAAGCTTTCGAAACGTCAGGGAAACCAATTTAAATAATATACGCGATTTAATCCGGTTAAACTTTGTTTTAGTAATCTATTACTTGCATATCAATTAATTACAATAAAACTAGTTGGGGTGTTGGTGATGTTTTGAGTTATTAAAATAACACGTTGCATAAATGATTTAAATTTATTGAAGTATCAGCGCAGATTCAGGCTACAGGTCTTGTATTCGATTCTTAGTTAGGCCAATGCTGTTATATCACAAAATATACTACAGCTAGGTAATAGAGAAGTATTAAAATTTGGTTTTTACGCTCCATATATAGACAGTGAATTATAATAATTATGATCATGCAAAGGACGGAACAGAAAAACTTCACGCTGCGGAAATAAATCCGGTAGGTATCACAAGATGAAGTCTTTCCAAACAATGATCCAATTGAAATGAATATTTAGAACGCCCTGGGCAGTCAGCCTCGCTTCTATCATTGCTGCCTGGCTAACCTTTTTACAATCTTGGGTATCTCGTGTCGACATACGGCCAAAATGTATATCCAATCTATCCTCGATTTGCCCTACTAGAGATAGAAATTTGACATATTTTGTATGGAGCTTATGTCAATGTCCTATCTCTACCAAATCTAGAGGATTGATTGGATATTAATTTTGGCTGTTAAAAAAAGAAGAATAGTTGTGCGTACCTAGCACAGGCGCACCGCTCCAGGCCCTCGCTGACGCTGTACACGCTGGCTCGCCGCATCCGCCGCGGAGCTGGCTGGCGCTGTCACACGCCTCGCTCCCACATCGCTTACATCCGCTTTATTCAGCGCTCGACTGTCGCATACTTCGACTACACCATGTAAAACCACGCTTACTTTACACACAGCCACACACAAGTTTTTATTTTTAACATACTTTTTTACGATTTTATTATTGTTTCAAGTTTAACTGTCCTTTTAACAAACACATTCACACATGATACACATTTTACTAAAGTGTCCGTTCGCTTTTCGGCATCCTCTGTTCTGGTTAGGTTTATCTTTAATGATAATCAGATGACACGGCAGCCTCCGACATATCTGTAAAGAAAGAAAAGCACTTTATACTGTAATCATATGTTTTGTTTTGTAGTATCATACTTGAAATATAATAATGCTGGCAATGCTTTATCCCTCTTTAGAGATACGCGGTAACTCTGTGCATTTGGTTAGAAAGATAAACATAAATGTGTTTAGAATAGCCTCCGCCCTTAGCGTGGCTTTTCCAGGATCTTTGATCGCTGTTGAATTTTGTGAAATCCCATTTTATCCCTTGCGTCCCAAAAGGAGAAAAAATCTTCCTCTGTGCAAAATTCCACACGGCTCGCGAGATACGGTGATGAATGAGTCAGTGGGTTTTGCCTTTTAGATTAAAATGAAAAACGTAAGGAGAACCTGTTTGCCGAACACTTTATGAAGCAGAAAAAAGGGGTGTTTTATTATTCAAAAGTTCTTTAACGTACGACTTATTCACAGTCGCTTTGCCGCGTAATCGGGTTTTTCGTTTTGTGTCACGAATATTACGATCTATACATGCTGAAATTTTAATGGCTTCTTGTAGGGACCACCTGTTTTTTTTTCGCGATTTCAGGGTTGGTCCCATAGTAAAATTTGTTCATAATGATGAGTACAATGACACCTTTTTGGGAAAGAAGCCATTAAAATTTCAATATGTATTAGGTGTTGTATTAGGTACGTGGTTTTTACACATGTGTGAGTACAATTTTAATGTAATGTGTATGGCGGCTGTCGTACGTGCAGTGTCGGTTCGGTAGTTAGTTGAAGTATAATTTGCATTGAATGTGGCGCGGCCCGCAATGCTAACTGAGTGCTATGACCGTACTCGCGTCGAGGACCATCACATGGATTAACGATTCGAAAATTGGCATGTAATCAAGTGTTACATAATTTGTAACATATTCAAATTAAGCTGTTTTTAATTTCAAATAAACCTAATTAAAGGTACTTTTGAAACGTCAGGTTCTAGTTGCACAGTTCCATATTGTGGGTCCTATGGAGAAGAACCGGCAAGAAACTCTATGGATTACTCTTTTTAAAATAAGTTATTGTTTATTGCATCAAATTAATTCGAATAATGTGAGTATAATGTAGGTTAATGTTAGAAATAAACAAAAGTATCAAATTGAGAATTTTGCCTTTAGAAATAAACCTAAAAAGAGTTGCCATAGTATGTAGGAGCTGACCTGTCCGACAGAAGGCACCCGTTCACGAGCATGACGTGAGCATCAGCCAGAAGCGAACTTAATGACCCGATACTAACGCCATCAGCATGACATTTAAGTGAGCATAACAGACTCATACTGTCAGACAATAAATCGGCAGGAATATATAGAATTACTGTAAAAACATTAATGGCCACTTATATTTTACATTTTAACCACCTATTAAATTTTTACATTTTAATCACCTATTAAATTTTTTAAGCAGTTCTGTGTACAGTAATAACAGTAATATCCTTTTTAGGGTTATATACCCAAAGGGTGCCAAACGGGACCCTATTACTCTCGCTACGCTGTCCGTCCGTCCGTCCGTCCGTCCGTCCGTCCGTCCGTCCGTCCGTCCGTCCGCCTGTCTGTCACAGGGCTGTATCATTATAACGGTAATAGATAACTGAATGAAATTTTCACAGAATATGTGTTGCTATGAGGGGTATCACGACAAATACTAAAAACAAACAAAAAAGTCTTAAACCAAAAGGGGTCCCCATACAAGAAACCTCAAAAAAACATGCATTTTTTGCAACGTTTTAGTTCCTGCTCTGTCTTCAAAACGGTAATACATACCAGCGTCCAACATGGTCAGATTATAGTTCATATTATGTAGTTTAGCAGAAAATACTAAAAATAAGACAAATATAGACATATGTGGTGGTACCTGCTTAAGAAAGAGATGCAAAAATATATATTTCGCACACTGTACGTTGATGTCTCTTGATGAACTCGCGTAAATTAAATCAGTTTCTATGGGGTATCAGGTCGATGGGTGGTACGGAACCCTTACTGCGCGAGTCCGACTCGCACTTGGCCGGTTTTTTATGTTACTTCGTGATCTCTACAATTACTTTTTTTGTTATTGTTACAATTTCGTAACGTTATTGACCTATGAAATAGTTTGGCACTGCACGCAACCTCTAGATTAAACAGAACGGCTACATCTAATTTCGACAAATACCCATTTCGTTAACACTTTTATTCCATGCAAGAAATCCTTCAATTTCTGTTATGGTGAGTAAAAGTTCAATTGTCGAAATTGAAAGTTGATCATCCAGTCCAGTCAGAAGGCCGGAGTCTCGATTTGTGCCCGATTTATGGCAATAGGCTCGCCCCCTATTACATGGGACTTATCATGTAACTGGCGAAATGTGGGTTTACTAAACTTTACTATACACCTCTGCCTACCCCTCGGAGAATACAGGCGTGATGTTATGTGTGCGTGTTTGTGTGTGAAAGTTGTTGGAATGAGATGTAGTTAGCCGTTATTTGATAAAACTTAAAGGAAACGTAAAAAGAGGAGACTATGTTAGATGGCAAGACGAGATCAAAAAGACAGCTGGTCCTAACTGGTTTCAAATTGCCCAATCTAGAGAAGATTGGCTGGCTATCATTGGAGAAGGCCTTTACCTGTAGAAGGGTTTGGCAAACAAAATTTGCTAATAAATATTTCCCCACTAATAAAACAGGTAGGTACTAACACTTTTTTCTTTCCTAATGAAAAAATAAAATACTGCCATTACATGGTTAATTAAGATGATTATAAATTGTATTACTATTAGTAATACAACTAGTTGCAAGAAAGAAAAGGCTTTATTATTTAATTTTAATTTTATTTATAAAGAAAACCGAACTACACAATTGTTATACTTATATTAACTACGTATAAAGTTTAATTAATAGGAAATTTAAAGAAAATAAATGTTTTAATTAATTAATCGCTGCCAGTGTTTAAGAGGCTTGTGAAGGAGCATTATTTGTCGCTATGAACATGTTTCTTCTCCTGTATGTGGTCGTTTTTAATTACTTTACCGTTGCTTATTATTTATATGTATATATGCATATAGTATTTATGTATTAGGATTTATAGAATATATTTTTGTTGTTATTTTATAGTAGTAGTATAGTATTTTATTTTATTATTAAATTATGTATCGAAATTGCACATCTGACAACCCCATTTTCTGTCCAGTTCATTCTTGTCCATCCTAAGGTTGCCTGGAAGAAATCGCTGATCGCGATAAGGCCGCCATTTGTACAATAGTTTAAATGCATATTCAATGTAATGTTTTTTATGGTGTACACTAAAGCATATATAAATAATAATAATAATCATGATTTGTTTATATTTTCAAAGGTTGCTAAACTGAAAATGGTATTTTAAAATCTTGTATTCAACTTTAATCTTATTAGTGATTGTTTTATGTTTTTGTGTTAATTATGAATTCTAAAAATAATGTTTTAATTTGATTAAGTATTTTTCATATTATTTATGATATTACTAATTAGTTTGGATTTTTAAACGGTCAAATGACTCCACGTGGTCGAGTCGATCGTAACTTATATAAAGTACGATCAGAAGAGCAGAGAGGGACGTCGTCGACGCCGTCGTCCAAAATATCGTCCCCGCCGGCGAGGACCGACGCGACACACACACAGAATCCGAGAGTCCGACTCTCGAGAAACAGAAACACATGCTGACGCAGCACCGGCTGCTGGGGGGACCGGTGGTGGGGTCCCCCTGCTGCACCCTGAGTCGAGGTCCGAGCTCCCCCCTGGGGACGCCCTCACGGTGTAAGCAACCGGAGATAATCTCGTCACGCGAGACCGGCCCTATGCTCTAGAGTAGTTCCTTGGAGCAGGCTATTGCGTAGCCACTGTTTAGGTTTTAGGTAGGTCTTAGCCTCGCCGGCGAGGCTTGCCGCTTAACGGCGTTTAGCACGTCACCCGATAGATAGACCGAAAGTCCGCTACTTTCGAGGAAACCAATTCGATGCAGCAACGGCTGCTAGGGGGACATAGGAACGGCGGGGTCCCCCTGCAATGCCCCAGCGAGGTTCGAGCCCCCCCCTTGGGAGACGCCCGCTTGCGCGGTATTATTAATACCGCGTATTTAGTTTGTAAGTAGGGAAAAAAAACCTTCGGCGAATGGAGTCCCACATGGGACTCTCCGCCAACTAAGTCCGGTTAAGCAGAAATGGGACTTCGGTCCCACCTGCGAGAATCCATTCGAAAAAAAAAAAAGCAGAGAGGGAGCTGAGGGTGAACCATTGAAGTGACAACTTGTCTGGATAACAAAGTTAAGTAATATTTACTGGGCTACATCATTGCTATTATATTATTTGTATTCTTAGGAAAGTATAAAAATTTGAATTAAATTATTAATTGTACTTGTTAGTGTATTTAGATTTTATAATGAAATATTTAATGAGTTACATTATGAGATTACAATTCTATTTGATTAGTTTGTATAGGTATTTAAATTCTAACTAAATACATAATTGAGATTAAACATTGGACATGATTGAGTTATGAATTCTAATTTACATGTGTAGTGTGTTTCATATGGTAATAGGAATTACTACATGAGTTGTAAAATAAATATGGTCTGAAAGTATTTGGTGTATCTTTTATATTGTAACCTAACCTATACTTATATCACAATATCAATCACTTCAATACACGTCTATGTTGCTAACAATGCCTACTAGAGTGGTTTCTCTTTCTACCTACTGAAAAGAAACATTTTTTTTTTTTTTTTTCCATCAACATTGCATGAAGTATGAGCATAATGCGTAAGGTATTTTAATATTGCACTCTTCCTTGCCTGCAGTATGAGGAGATATTTTTAAGGTGTGCACACATCGCTGGCTGAGGCTGCTCATCGCAATGTTGTTGCTGTGGGCCGATTCATGAATACATTTTCGCTTGCTTCAATCCATTCTGCCTCGCACAATAGTTCATCAAATGTATGTAAACACCATGTTCAGATTTCTGCAGTAATGTGTGTACCAGATTCATTTCAACAATGTAAGGAATAATCTTATTAATATTATAATCATATTTTGATTCATAATAGCTTAATTTTTTTGTAAGCATCGGCAAAGGCGTCGGATAATTTGGTTAGGTCAGTTATTAGTGGAATATGATAGTGTAAAAAGGCCCTTGTTCCTTTTTATATTACCAAGAAATGTTACCTTTATCCTTAGAACAATAGAATACTAGAGAGTGGACAAGCCGCCCCGTAAAGGCTGACCGTTGTATGCACAGCGGGCATACACTGCCGCTAGTTCACCGTCACTTGCACCCGAGTGAGTATGCGCACTAGTTTGAAAGAAAACTTTCTTTTATTTCCAAAATGTCGTCAGGATACATTAGTGTGGGTGCTTTTTGTCGTAATTTAGTGATGCGTTACTTGCGATGTGTGCGTAAGTTGAGTTTGCGACACTCGGACTCTGCAAACTAGGTGGCCTGCCCGATCTTCTTATATTCCGTTATCTGTGCCTATGCACATCTTATTCCTATGTATATCCTATGAAGATGACATAGTCATATTCATAAACACACATGGTAAAGGATGATTTCCAGTAAACGGCTTGCATCGCATCGGATCGAAACTGATTTTACAATCTTTAAACGATATTAGATCAAGTACACAGGGTTTAAAGTCTATATTACCAAGCCGCGCTCAGCAGCTTGATCACGGGCGTCTTCCGTGACACGTGATCGTAACCGAAAGTATACTGCGACGCGCGATCGTCTCCGTTCGCCTGTCGTCGTATCCGATCGAATCCTTTCGCCTGTCTTCGCGTGCTCTCAAAGCCGTGGCCGGGCGGCAACACTCATTATTGTGAAGTACAGATATCACACCGTAAAGTATCTATGGCAGACCCATAAAGGTATTAGTATAGAAATGTCTTTGGGCAGACCAGACTTAATATATTTATGATTATTTTATTCTTCTTCTAATGCAATAGCCAACAATACTACGTCAAATCCAACCATTTTCAAAATTAGAACACGTCAACACGGTAGGAATTAAACTATTTGGCTAGGCGCAGAAACGGATACGTTTGCAAGCGACGCGACGGTACGGAGCCGACATAGACCAGTAAGCCTCTAGACGTCAATTAGCCGGACACCCCCGGTCACCACGCATATGCAGTACCACTGCATATGATACGCCCCGCCGCCAATCAGGACATCAGTCCGTCAGCGAGCAGCACCAATCATACGGAATCATACCACCGAACTTTTGAGCCGACCAATCATAATCCGCCGTCCGCCCTCCGGTCCCCGCCAAACTTTTACGACTGCGTTCTCATACAAAAATTTGATTATGGCGTCTTGAGGCTTACTGGTCTGTGGGAGCCGATCATATGCGTCGACATCCTGCCGAACGTGATCGGCTGTCGCCGCATCCGTTCGTATCCTTTCCGATCCGATGCGATGCGAGCTGTTTGGTGGAAATCATCCTTTACCTACATAGAGCCCTTTTATGAGACTAACACTGAATAAATACAAAATAAAAGCTTCTTTCTGAGTGCAGCGAATAGGAATGCGAAGATGCTACAGAATGAAACAAAAAAAATTTGTTCGTACCTAATGTAAGGAAAGTACCTGAGAGGTACGTTCACAACAGATGCTTCTGTTAAGCACTGATGTAAAAGCAATTTCATTCGTTTCGTATTCTATTCTTTGAATACTCATTGCACAGAAGCATTCTTTAAGAGCTTATTTAAATATTCCACGACTGCGGAATTCGTACTAAAAGGAATAATTATCAGTGTCATTTGCATTTTCTTGTTGTTTAACGGTACATAACAAGTTAATTTACAGTTTAAGTATTTTTAATAAATAATTTGGATGTTCATGAGTTTAAACATTGTTCGTAATTAAACGCGACAGAGCAGTACACATTTCTGGAAATCCTATCCTACTTATATTTATAATATTATAAATGTGAAAGTTTGTGAAGATGTTTGGATATTTCGATGTTTTGTTACTTAATCACTCTGAAACGGCTAAACGGATTTGAATGAAACTTGGTACTCAGACAGACCATAACCCGGATTAACATACTGGCTTCTTTTTATCGAAAAATAAAAAGTTAATAACTTCTTAGGTTTTCGCGATCACTACACATTATAATAAAACAAAGTTTAACCGGATTAAATCGCGTATATTATTTAAATTGGTTTCCCTGACGTTTCGAAACCTTTGCAGCATTTCGTGGTCGCAGGTAGACTAAGATGACAAGCGTCTTTACAAATATTTCTAAAAAAATATTTTAATCTACCGTACTATATTATTCATTAAAATCGTTTCGATGCACGCAGTAATCACTCACAATATCATTATCTTTTACAGTGTTGCGTGCTGTTTGGGACTTGATTATTTTTAGGACTGGGTTCCAAACAGGTGGTAGCTGCCAACCATCTTCTCTATTAAAATTAGGATGTTTTTTAATTTCAATAGCCTCACGGAGCATTCTAGGTACATATCGGTTTCTTTAAAGATACGCGATAAACCTTACTGTGATAAGCCAAATAATACGCGGACGAAGCCACGGGCATAGTCTAGTAGTTAAAAAATTTTTATAGCAACGTATGGCGAAACTAACTAAAGGCCCACCTGATGTTAAGCGGTTACCTTTGCCCATAACAACTACAATACCACCTAGGCTGTTGTCTAAATGGTACCGCGAGTCGGTTCGCCAAACTGATACATGAAGATGTAAAGTCTCATGTGATTGTAATTTCACCGGCACCCGTACCCTTCAGACTGAAACACAGCAAACACACATACAAACTTACTACACATACATACTTTATTATTCACGGCAGAGATGGCGCCGCAGTGACGTCACGCATGCCAATGTACGCTTAGCTTTTTCCGTAGCCCTCTTTAATAATTGGCTACCATGCTTGATTCAAATGCTTGCCTCGTTAACCTTAATAGTTTCTATGATTTGTGGATGCTATTCCGTCTACAAGTAAGACGTAGGTACCTTAATGGGACCGCCGATTAAAAAGAACAAGAGGTATTCCAGATGTCAACTGTCTTGATGAAGTATTACTTTTTATGACAAAACTGGGACATTCCGCCGCTGTACGTCGACACTTTTTGCGTGAGGATTTTTCCCTGAACGCTCGTCTTGTGGAAACTTTTTCTGCACCATGAAAAGAGTTCGTAAATAAAAAGTTAGCGAGTTCAACATTGAGTTTACGGAGTTTTTTTTAACAAAATTAGTAAGCGTAGGAAGCATAATGTTTAAATTTTTACCCTGTAAAGCTAACAAAGAATAGCTTGTATTGGAAAACTATATTTGTTCGTGCGATACATCAGTTCATAGAGTTTTCAATTTTTTCTAAAATGATAAAAGCAAATTTTTTTTAAATGTTAGAAAAGAATTTTGTACTATAATATTCGATTATTTGCTATATAGCGTTTAAGATACTTAGCGAGCGTGAACATTTTATATTATGTACCGTACATAAAATTCAGCTTTATCTAGCGTTAAGTTCACGGTTTGTAAATTTTTATGGAATTTCAAGTATCTAATGTTTGTAGGAAACCCTAGATAGCTGTAAATGTTGGCATTAACAGTATATTCCCAGTAATATCGATTTGTTTTCGATTCCATCTCTTTTTGTGCCAAAAGTGCTTGTTTATGGTAAAATATACTGTACTGTTATATACCTAGTTTAAATAATTATTATTTTCATTTAAACTCGTATGATTTCATCTCTATCCTTGTGCAATTTAATCCAAGGAACTATGTCGTAATGTTTGCAGTTAATGTGACATCATTAAAGTCGTTTCCTGACATAAAACTCAGTAATAAAGTTACACAGTGCGCTTGCGCAGATTCGTAATGAACGTATGAAAACGCTCAGGATTGCGGCTGTAATATTGCGCGTTATGACCACGATTTACTATTATTAAACCAAACAGACGCAGTAAGCGATAGGGACGGCTAGTTTAGTGTCGAATTACTGACCGATAACTTTATAACTACCTTCATAAATAAATAACAATACTGTATTATTTGGGTAGGTGTCGTATAAGGCGCCTAAGTGGCTCACCAGAGAATGGGCAGCAGCATTCTCTGAGTATTTGTTCAACGCACTGCGATCACCAACCCGCCTACCAAGCGTGGTGATTATGGCATATCCCCCCTTTTGGGGGAGGCCTATGTCCAGCAGTGGACGTCTTTCGGCTGAAATGATGATGATGATGTATATTTTTGGCTTATACTAATCGGTAGACAATTGATTAATCTAAACATTCCCCGTTAAACTTATTTGAAAATACTTTTTTTTACTTTTCTGGGTAATAATTCATAAATCCGCATACTCGAGGCCGTTGGTCATGGGAGCGCGTAGCAGTGTTGCCTGACAATCGATAGACTATCGATTGTCTATCCATAGTATCAAAAACCCCCAATCATTCTATCGATAGGCCTATCGATACTATCGATCAAAAAGTATCCAACAATACTATCGATAGTATCAAACTATTGTTACGATACTATCGATAGTATCGATTGTTTAAAATTAAGCAATACTATCGATAGTATCGATACTATCGTGCTATCGTTTAGATAGTATTGCAATATAACTATCGGTTTTCATTGACGTAATTTTTACATTGAATTTATCTTTTTAGAAAGTTTATTTTCCTTCTGTATTGATACCACAGACCAGTAAGCCTCTAGACGCCTATTAACCGGATACCCCCGGTCACAAAGCATATGCAGCAGCACAGCATATCTTACGCCCAGCCACCAATCGGGAAATCACTCCGTCAGCGAGCGGCACCAATCATATCACCGAACATTTGAGCCGACCAATGATAACGTGCCGTCCGCCCCCCGCTCCCCGCCAACATGTTACGACTGTGTTCTCATGCAAAACTTTGTTTATGTGGCGTCTTGAGGCTTACTGGTCTGTGATTGGTACACACCACACTGTTAGGGTGTACCTACTTAACCATTTCTTTAATAATCTTATACTCAGAGTGCTCAGCAGCAAGTCTCTAGTGCGTCGATATCAATCAACGCTTGTAACTTATATACTTTTACTTATACACTTTAGTTTTACCATAGAACAAATAATAGTGGTTTTACGTAGGTATAAGTTAAATTGCACTTCCATACCAGAAAGCCATCTCGAGGAAAATGACAATGTAATCCTGAGACATTTGCATAACGCGGGGAGGCATTATGACGTCATTTATGCTCAGTTTATCTTTGTTGTTGGATTACGACGAAGCCAAAAGAGGGTAAGGTTTTATTTCGTACATGCAAGAATTTCATATTCACGATGTGGGTTGGCTCTATATACACTATTTGGGGAAGTTCTCAAAAAAGTCCGAAATAATGTGATGCACAACGAAGTGTTAATTTAAAGCCGTGTCTCCTGCGACCAAAATCTAACAAAACATTCTAACAAAACATGTTAAAATTTTTCTTAGACCAATAAAATGTAGCCAAACAGCTAGGCCACGCCCCCATTTTGTTAGAAAAACATGTTAGATGTTAGAAATAACAAAAATATGGTCGCAGGAGACGCGGTTTTAGTCATTTCACACTACATTTTGTTTCAGTTTTGCTACTGACTACATAATGGCTAATGCCCCGGTCACGCAGAGTTCATGTTTGTTCGGGCTAATCTGAGAAACCACTGTACGGATTTTCATACGGTTTCTACCAATAAAAAAAGGGATTATCTAAGAAGGTGGCTCTGGCTAAAGATGATAAGTGCTACCCGTGCGATACCGGGGTGGGTCGCTAGTCAAAATATAAAAGTATTAGTTAAGTTGTACGTATGCTGTAATGTTTGAATGAGTTGTGCTTTTTTAGGGTTCCGTAGTCCTACAAGGAACCCTTATAGTTTCGTCATGTCCGTCCGTCTGTCCGTCTGTCCGTCTGTCCTAATCCTTTACAGCTTAATAACTTCTACAGGTATAAACATAAATAAATGAAATTTTGTTAAAAAATAGTATAGATATAAAACTCAATTTTAAAAGAATAAAAAAATCATGATTACGTATTTTAGGGGTGGCGCCCATACTTGTGAAATGGGGCTGTAAAAATTTTTTTCGCTGCACCCCCTCGTGTGGGGTATCATTGAATAGGTCTACTAAAATGAAGGTAATATTTCATACATCACTTTTTTATCAGATGTACCATCTGTGAAATACAGTTCGCCAAAGTGGCTTGCAATGTGTCCCCCCCCCCTGCCATTTCTAAACTATGCAACGTAGAAACTTATTATCATCCACATTGATAGACCTTTATAAAAACTCTCTTTTAAAATTATTTTGAGCATATTGTGATTATAAATTTTTGAGTTATAGAGAGAAAACTGAAAAATACTTAAAACGTCCTAGTTCAAAGGTCATTGACCTTAGAGAAAAATGATCATAGCAAATAATGCTCCTTTAGCTACTTTCTATTTGAAAAAATCACAAAAATTAATTTTGTGTTATGTTGACGACACACTTCTTAAATTTGGCGCCATCTAGCGGCGTCAAACAACACTCTCTGGGTCGCCAATGCTGCCGTCAAGTGCCGTCTATTACATTTGGCACTGTATAGCGCCATCTAGCGGCTACTGACATCACTCTCTGAGTCGCCAATACTGCCGTCTATTGCAAAAACTAAAATAGCCGTGATTAATATTCGATTTGATTTGTTTGTAACAACTACTTAAGGAACCCTATAATACTGAGCATGGCCCGACATGCTCTTGGCCGGTTTTACTTCGTCAGATGTTTTAATGAGTGGTAAAATATATATTTTTTTACGTTGTCAGGTTTCCATGTACGAGTCTAATGACGCCCAGACGAGATTCAGAAGACCAATTCTCGTAATTCAGAAAGTCAGAAACGTTCAAAATATGGTACCAAACTAATCTCAATCTTCTGAGAGTAGATGTTCCTGTTTGCCGTTTATTTGTGACACTTACCCCCAGTTTCTGGAAGGCTGATCAATTTGATCTGTTGTCAAATCTCATGTTAGCTCCTGTGATTGGCCGACAAAAATGTTAACAACCAATTACAACGCTTGACCTGAGATTTGACAGTCGATTAGTTATTTTTTGCGTTGATCAGCCTTCCAGAAAATGGAGGATAGGTCATTTATGTCACCAATAAACGGCAATCAGAAACATCTACTGTCAGAAGATTGAGATTTAAAGCATTGAGAATGCTCCTAGCAAGTGGACAAGGTGGACCGACGACCTGGTGAAGGTCGCGGAATCCGCTGGATGCGGAAAGTGCAGGACCGGTCGTTGTGGCGATGCTTGGGCGAGGCCTATGTCCAGCAGTGGACGTCTTGCGGATGAAATGATGATGATGATGAGGAGTGGGGTTAATTTAAGTTTTGTTTCTTTGTTTAAGATAGAGTTGACATTTTCATGATTGAAAAATCCCCCTAATTAAAATAATGAATATAAAAAACTGTCTCTTATAAAGAACCAGGTGTTTCTTCCTACATACAGCTGATTTAGCATCGATTGGTTTTCGAAGTGCCTTCAACATTTTTAGAAACCTGTAGGTATATATTTTATACATAAAATATTTTTAGTTGGAGAAGAGAAACTGCAAACTCTCCTTTTTTGTACTGAAATTTAATGGATTTAACACTATGGTCCATGGTTTTGAGATTCAGCTGGAAAGAATGGAGTATTTTCGAGGTTAGTACTAAATCCAATATAGTGGACTTTTGCTGTTTTTCTTTCATTCTTTCTTTAACATTCCTTGATTTTTTAAGATTAAATATCTTATTGAATAAATTTAATGATCAAGTCCCAAACAGCACGCTACACTGTAAAACATAATGACATTATGAGTGACTACTGCGTGCATCGAAACGATTTTAATTAATGAAAATTTGTACGGTAGATTAAAATACTTCTTTTAAATATCTGTAAAGACGCTTGTCAACTTACGGCCAAAATTAATATGCAATCTATCCACGATTTACCCTACTAGAGATAGGAATTTGACATAAGCTCCATACAAAATATGTCAAATTTCTATCTCTAGTAGGGCAAATCGTGGATAGATAGGATATTAATTTTGGCCGTAAGTCTTCCTGCGACCATGCTATAATAAGATGTTTCACCTGCGACCATGAACGCTGCAAAGCTTTCAAAACTTCAGGAAAACCAATTTATATAATATACGCGATGTAATCCGCTTAAACTTGTTTTATTATAATTATATAATTATCTTATACACACTGCAATAATTTATTTTATTAGACTATCTATTTAGATACATTTGCATGTAAACTTATTGTTTTATAGTTAAAAAAAACTTCCATTATGTTGTTATCGTTCGCTGCCCTTCTGAACCGAGATGACCCTATTTCCCTAAATAACGCACTGTCAAACATCTAAAAACGGAATTAAGGTTATAAACCCAGTTTATATGTGACACTATCAACCGTTTATGGAACGTACATAGCTACGATACGTGCGTGTGTCCCTAGTAAGTTATTCACTGCAATAATACTGAATATCCCTGAATTTTACGTGACTTTATATCCTTTTGATTGTGAGTTTACGACTTTGTTGTAGCACTTAATAAAACGAAGGTCCTCTCAAATTACTTTATTTTTAACTTATAGTATGGGGCTACCATCTACTGGTAGACCTCCATCGTAAAGGACATTATATTTGAGTCATATTGTGTAACAGCATTTACTTGTAAACAAATAACATCTCACTATGATCGCCGTCCATCTGCCAAACGGAAAATAATAAATTCTGGAAAAATCTATATACATAAAAATGAATTGCCACATGTATGACGGACAGTCACATGAGAACGACTTGACCGATTTGGCTGATATTTTTTTGTTGTTCCTAATTTTCAGAACAAGGTTTGTATAAAATTAAACTTGGAACAGTTGGAAAGAAAATTGGAAACTTTTTTCCCTTAGGATTTTTGTATAAACACACGATTTGAACGATGGATTTGCGAAATTCTTTTTTTGTTTTGTTCGTTATGCCGAAACTATGGACGGGAAAGTAACAAAGGCTATACAGGGCGTAATGCGAAAGTGTGTTGGTTGGTTTTTTCCTCTTTAAAACAGCAATGGAGCAATGCGTCAATGGCGTCATGATTTTTTGCATAGTTAACGTTGATGGACGGGAAAGTAACATAGGCTACTTATATGTGTTTGTTGGTTTGTTCCTCTTTCACGCAGCAATGGAGCAATGGAATGACGTGATTTTTTGCATAGAGATAATTGATGAGGCGGAGAGAAACATATGCTACTTATATACAGGATATCCCATTGTGAAAATGTGTATGTTATTTTGTTCCTCTTTCATGCAGTAACGGAGAAACCGATCGACAACCAGTATACTTATATTTTTATGTTTGAGAAATGCACGGTTCCTCCGGGATAAAAAACCACGGGAGCGATGCCGCGGGTAAGAGCTAGTATATTATAATTTGTTAAAGGATATTTACCATGTAAATCCTTTTTATAAGTTCCCGATATGTCAGCACTGTTCAAGCGCCATGTCACACGTAAACTAAAGTGTTTGCGAGACAAATAATAATAACACAACATATAATAATAACAACATATTGACATGGGTATAATAATATAAGTGTTAGTGACCATGTTAGTTTAAAAACTCATTCTGGATAATTACTATTTTTTTGGATATGCAGTCACTTGTTACAACCGTTTATGTAGATATGCATTAACGGTATTAGGTGATACATATGACCATGACCATGACCATGACCATGCAGATGGTTATGATGCGGATAAGGCAATTAAATTATTAAATTAAACGATTAAAAAATCCAGCACGAGTTTCAATACTAAAGATCACGTAGAAAGTTTCATGGTTCAAAAGAAACGTTTCATGGTAAACACCTATGTACATATTCAGTGTACAGGGTGCATTTTGAAAATAGTGCTGGCGGGCCAAAACCGAAACTACGTGGGACACTCAGAAAGTTTTGCGAAACTAAAAAAAATTGTTCTATACGTACATATATTTTTATCAAATCTTTTCAAAGTACTTTCCACCAGCCTCTATACAAAGATTCATGCGCCTAAACCAGTTTTCAAAACACTTTTTCCAGTCCGCCGCAGACACCTCGTTTACAGCCTGCTCGAACGCAGCCAGCGCATCTTCCGGCGACGAAAATTGTATCCCTTTGAGCTGATTTTTTATTTTTGGGAATAAAAAGAAGTCACACGGTGCTAGATCAGGGCTGTAAGGAGGGTGACCCAGGAGTTTGACTGGCGTGCTGTCCAGGAAGTCCCTCGTTTTGAGTGCGGTGTGCGCAGGTGCATTGTCGTGGTGGAGCAGTAGCCCGCGGAGCCCTGTGTTTGGTCGCTTGTTGCTTATAACAGAGAAAACTTCTGGCAAACATTTGGTAGTATACCATTCGGCATTAATGCTTCTTTGATCCCGTAAGGGAATTGATACCAAGTGGCCAGTCAAATTAAAAAAGCTAGCGATCAAAATCTTACCCCCGCTTCTAGATCGCTTCACTTTGGTAGGCGTTGGCTCATTTTGAAACACCCAAACAGTCGACTGGCGCTTGGTTTCTGGGTCGTATTGATAAATCCAGGACTCATCACCTGTAACGATGTCGTAAACACGCCGAGACGAGCCTGCTTCAAATTTGTTAAGCATATCACGGCACCATTCCACCCGGGCCTGCTTCTGAGCATCGGTGAGGTTGTGCGGCACCCAGCGTGATACTATCCTCCTCACGCGAAGATGGCTGTGTAGAATCTCGTGAACGCTTCCCGATCCAATCTTCAATATGTGTTGAATCTCCTGATATGTAATTCGCCTATTGTCTTGGATTAAATTTTTCACTGCTAGCACGTTTTCTTCGGTAACAGCCGTCAAAGGGCGACCGCTTCTTTCGTCATCCCCCAAAGTTGGTCGACCGCGCTTGAATTCGTTATACCAACGATACACGGTTGCCTTGGAAGGGCCTTCATCCATGAATGCCATTTGAAGTCTATCGTACGATTCATCCGGTTTCAGGCGACACTTGAAATCGTATAAAATCATAGCTCTAAAATGTTCCCGGCGCAGATCCATATTTCAGTGAGACACAATACTTTGAATTAACTCGCAAAAAATGTGGAGGGAAATTTTGAAATTGGAACTTACTTATTTTTACTTATAAATAATCATATTTTCGAAAAACATTATAACTAGCCAGTCTCCCATATATAAAAACTTTTTTTCGCAATACTTTCTGAGGGGCCTGGTATGTATAAGGCATAGAGAAGAGTCATCAAAGACAGACAATTTTTTTTGCAAAAAGATTGGGTTTCGATTCCTGGTCAAACCAGCTGCTTTTTCAAAAATCTAAAAATACAGTTTTTGTTTTCTCCAAAATCGAGCTCATGACTTCTTTTACGACTTTTCTCTATACATCATAGTTGTGGCCTTCCAGCACTTTTTTCAAAACTCATCCTGTATATAATACGAGCAACGGGAATACACGGATATCTTAAAACGGTCTCAAACAGTTTAAAGTTCGTATGAACTTACTAAACACAATTATGAACACTCTCGTAACTGAAGTTTGTTGGCATAGTAGTTAAAACTAAAGTTTACTTTACAGTTGGTGGCCTCTACGCGGTAACCGTGTCTCGTATATTACTCGCTTTTAATCCCTAAACAGTATAAACGTACGCATTAAAGTAATGTAGTCGCTTCAAAATTAGTTGCTAATGTATTTTATGGTTCATTCTATCATTCAACCGTATACTTTATGAACATTTTTTGTCACATTACGAGACATTTCGGCTGAATGTGTACGCTATGAAATAATTACGGTAAGAGTGCAGTACCCGCGTGCCGTGTTTGACGCTTGCAATTTGGTTTTGAAACATATGACCTCAGTTTTATGCGCCTGGACATTTTTTTTTATTGATTTTTAGTGTATTGCTTGCGATAAAATATGTCAAAAAATGTACTGATAATGATAAACGATAAATTACTGTATATAAAAGAAATGTATGCTTAATTTTTTAAATAATATTGGTTCGGTCTTTTTTAGGGTTCCGTACCCAAAGGGAGCAAACGGGACCCTATTACTCTCGCTACGCTGTCCGTCCGTCCGTCCGTCTGTCTGTCACAGGGCTGTATCTTTGTAACGGTAATAGATAACCAGTTGAATTTTTTACAGAATATGTGTTGCTATAAGGTGTATCACGACAAAAACTAAAAACAAAAAAAGTCTAAAACCAAAGGGCAAATGCATGTTTTTGTTCCTGTTCTATCTTCAAAACAGTAATACATACCAGCGTCAAACTTGGTCTGATTATAGTGCATACTATGTAGTTAAGCGAAAAATACTAAAAACAGGACAAACATAGACATATATATATGGTGGTTGGTACCTACGGAAGAAAGAGATGCAAAAATTCACATTTCGCGTATGTCGTTGATGTCTTTTGATAAACTCTCGTAAATTAAATCTGTTTCTATGGGGTATCAGGTCGATGGGTGGTATGGAATCCTTACTGCGTGAATCCGACTCACACTTGGCTGGTTTTTATCTTTTCTCTCTAAGAAGAAATACTGAAACAAACTCAAAGGTCAATGTTTCTAAAAGTTCAGAGATTATGGTGTTCTTCCAGTGGTTAGTAAATATATAGCGGTGTGAGTTCTCAAGCTTTGCCAGTACTTTTACATTTTAATAAGTTTGACTGTAAGGCAAAGCGTGCTGAAGGTTCTTATTAGCGGTTTCGGTAATTTTCATGCTCGCTCACTATTATTAGTTAAAACGTCGGTATTAAAATTGGTATATATATGAGAGTTAATAATTACATATTAATAACTTATTCATCGTGTCGACAAGGACTGAAGATGAAAAGATAAGCCAGTCGACCGGCCGACTGTCCATGATGCGCCGGCCGATCCAACGGTCATTTAACTTGGTAAAATATCGTCATCATCACTCGTCGAGGCTCTTTTAATACACCCTAATTTGTAAGGGACGGTTCGCACCAAACGTATTGTCAGCCGCTGACTATACGCTGCTGTAGTGTACCTACGTAAGGTTAAAAAAAAATTGCAAAATCTCAAACCATGTAAAGGTAGCGCTCATTCGGCGACTGACTGTCAGTGAGTATGAACCGTCCCTTAATCAACAATTTCATATTTAAAATGGTAATGCTTATTTATCGTGCCATATGCTGTTCACAGACTGGTTACGTTGGCCGCCATAATTTATGCACTGGTACGCTGCATCCGTTTTACGCAAGTTGAATATCATAGCACACGTTTTTGAATAAACTCAGTGCTATCTAGAAGTAGCACAAAATACAGAACGCAGTTGACTACCATGTTCATTGCTCCGAATGTTTTGACATATAGCAGCAGTGGCATCGGTGGGTGTAGCGGCAGTGGGCGATTGATAGATTGGGGAGTCTATCGTCCACATTGCACGGCCCTTGAGTTGTAGTGATGTCCCAGGTGTGTCCGGACATCACCAAAAGCGTGTAAAATGGTAGTATGTATTATGGATGTACGCTGGATGGGTCGCGAATGTCATGCGTAGCAGTTCTCGTGGCCCATCCACCCAAGGCGAAAGTAGGCACACGGTGGAGTTTTTAGCGGGTGCGAGCCCCACATAACCACTCTGCCTCCCCGGTCAAGCATTTTCTCCGCTTAGAAAAAAAAAAGGGGTCAACTATGCAAAATGATGGGATCTTTGCTTCTTCTGTCTAAATATTTACAAGTCTTAATAACGCTCGGAAAATCATTAGAATCTGTCTAAGGCGTTATCCTATACTATACAATAAGTCTACGCGACCATCGCAAGTTCGCGCAACTTTGTTCGTACGAGCTCGCGATAAAACGTACGAATAGGTGTCTTAGTTAACAATCGCGCGATAATGCGATGTCACGAGCAAAATGCGCGAACAATTTTCACGCGACCTTGCGATGTTCGATTATTCGCGTTGTCGGTTGGGGACTCGAGGCGTCTATTAAGCGATTCTGGGGAGGATAGCAGTACGTGGTGGTCGCGTGCTGCTATGAGGGAAACAGTATTGTTTCCTGGGACGTGCCAAAGGCGTAGCACTAGAGGGCACCGGCGCGGTCCATTGGAGTTCCCGGAGCTCCTCTATTTTGTGCTGAGGATGGCCACCGTGTGGTTTTAGTCGGTAAGAGTCCGACATACCCCTCCGCCTTCCCCAGACGGAGGATATCCATGAGGATTTCCACCCGAAAAAAAAAAAAAAAAAAAAAATGCAAATATAACTTCAATTTAAAAAATTGGTATTTCAAATAGGCATTTACATACATATACACTTATGAAACGTTATGAATCTAGTTGCACGGTTCCCAAAAGTTGGTCCTATAGAGAAGAGCCGGCAAGAAGCTACCTATGATAATAACACATCGTGAGAAGTGTTTCTACCTACACATCTATTGTCCTGACACTATTCTCTGTCAACACCGGATCACATGGTAACGGACCAGCCACCTCTCATTGAACATCCTTTACAACAAAAAAAACTAGCCCACGTAATTTTATATTTTCTAACCGCCGCCCGGCCCTTTTTGTGTTTCTCTTATTTTGTCCAGCAGAGCTTTGACGTTACGTAGGAAGCTTTATAAATAACAAGTTGAAGATTGCTGCTATAAAAGTTCACAATGGGTGCTATTTGAATGACGGGCGGGGCTGACCACGCCCCGGAAGAACAATGTCTTGACGGCGACTCCTACGCATACATGTATGTATGTCTACCCATTGCAGAATCTGTCCACCTAACCTTTTACGTCTTCTGTTTGTATTGTCGAAATAAGCTTTTATTTCTAGTTTGTTTATTTTGTAAGATTGCGAGGAGCGAATTGTTGTTTTAGTATGGGTGTGTATTTTTTTATTTATTCAAATGTACTTGCGTTTGACCGTCACCTCACCTGATGTTAAGCGATGGTGCGTATAAACTTAATAAGCTCCTACAACTTATTTTTCTACTGCATCATTATGCACTAAATGCAAATAAAAAACTTCAAAGAATATTGTAATTAAAATAGCTTCAATTCTAATTCAATTCGTTGTTTCAATTACGCTAAAACAGAAGTGTCTGAAAATTTATAAATTACTTATTTGCCATTTTAGTTACGTTCCAGTTTCACTACAGAAATACAAAGAAAGTTTTAATTTGATTGTTCCTAAAACTAACTTTGCATTCCAATTTCAAATTCTAATAAAAGGCTAGTAAAATGAGACTAATAAAACTGCCAGCAATAAAACGAAAGAAGTTTCTAAAACGAAAGTTTTATGATGAGGCGGGAAAGCTGGCTGAAGGCATACAGATAGTGATAACTAACAATAAGAAAAAGTAAAGGATTTGAGGTGCCACGAGAGAAGTGAGGAATCCCAAGATTACATCACATCATACGACATCCCCAGATAATAAAGGACCCCATACTCGCACTTTTCTGTATAAGTAGGACCCAACTTGTTAACGTGAGGTTGAAGCTACGAAGGAGGTGCTTTACTTTTTTATTCTTTTCTCCCACCGTAAGTAGATAAAATAAAACAATGTAGTAATTTGCGTATTATATTCTTCTTGGTGTGTTTTTAGTTTAAAAATATGTTACATAAAGTCATATTCTTTAAAGAAGAACATAAATACCTTTTATATACAAAATAAATAACATCCTACGGTTGTCTGAAAGAAATCGCCTTGAGCGATAAGACCGCCCAATGTACATGTACATGTGTTCTATATAAGTCATATATGTTGCTATCTTCTTTTGTGCACAATAAAGAGTATTTGTTTTGTATTGTATTGTATAAATGAAAACCGGCCAAGAGCATGTCGGGCCATGCTCAGTATTATAGGGTTCCTTAAGTAGGTCTAATATATCTATACAAACGAATCAAATCGAATATTAATCATTGCTATTTTAGTTTTTGCAAAAAGCGCCACCTAGCGCTAAATTTAAGAAGTTAAATTGAAGTGTGCTTTATCAATATAACACAAAGTTTCTTTTTGTGATTTTTTTAAATAGAAAGTAACTAAAGGAGCATTATTTGCTATGATCATTTTTCTCTAAGGTCAATGACCTATGAACTAGGACGTCTTACGTATTTTTCTGTTTTCTCACTATAACTCAAAAATTTATAATCACATTATACTCGAAATAATTTTCAAAGAGAGTTTTTACAAAGGTCTATCAATGTGGAAGACTATAAGTTTCTACGTTGCATAATTTAGAAATGGCAGGGGGGGACACATTGCAAGCCACTTTGGCGAACTGTATTTCACAGATGGTATACCCGATAAAAAAGTGATGTATGAAACGTTACCTTAATTTTAGTAGACCTATTCAATGATACTCCACAAGAGGGGGTGCAGCAAAAAAAAAATATGTCATCCCCATTTCACATGTATGGGCGCCACCCCTAAAATACGTTATCAAGATTTTTTTTATTCTTTTAAAATTGAGATCTATATCTAAAACAATTTATAACAAAATTTCATTTACTTATGTTTATAACTGTAGAAGTTATTAAGCTGTAAAGGATTAGGACAGACGGACAGACGGACAGACGGACGGACATGACGTAACTATAAGGGTTCCTTGTAGGACTACGGAACCCTAAAAACGAAGATTTGAAAACAAATTGACCTATTTATGACCTGAAAACTCAATACAGTTAAAATAAACTTCTCTTTCCATTAAAAGAGTGATGAAAAGAGAAATTATTTGGTTCAATTATAACAATTTCGTTCAAAAGGAACTTCAGAAATCAATTTACTGGAAACGGAAATCAATTGAACACTTTCGTATTTCTTAGAAAGCAATTACATTTATCATCGGTAAATAAAATACGTATTAAACTTTATAATGATTTAGATTAAGTTAAGTAACTCTCTTCAGAGGTTAATTGATATTCTAAAGTTTTAATTCTATGAAGATCGGTTTGCAGCTTAGTGAGGTGTTATTAAACTCCACCGTTAATGCACTGAGAAACTTCATTATTTACTTATTTCTACGGGATTCATTAAAAGATTTCGCGTAATTGTGATAAAATGACACTTTGAGCGTAACGTCCCTTTGTGACATTAGGGATGCCACAAATTATAATTTATTTATTATTTATTTATTTATGCACACAGAAAATTTGTTTAGGAAAATACAAGTACAAAGGTATTGCTTATTTCTAAAGAAATCTCTTCCAACAGACCTGCGAGAGGATATTGGAAACAAAAGAAATGTAGAAAGAGTGTGAAAACGGATGAACAAGAAATTCTCTTAGAAAAGAAAAGTAATTGATCTTAAATTACAATTAAATACCATGATAAAAATGTTATTAAATATGATATAAATTATTATTTAACAAGGATCGATGAATAAGTAATTAATTATACCAAGAGTTCAGACATGAACTTGCGGTCGATTATTTTAACGACTCCTAACGAATTGGCTATTTTAAGCTAATTATTATGTTTTCTTAGCACAAGCTAACGCGGAAACCTGACGTTTTTTTATGAATTTGTAAGAAACTCTTAACGTTTAAAAGTTGAGGTCTGCCACTAATGGACTTGTGGAACTTACAAAATTCAGTTCAAATTTACATTCAAACGAGCAACGTAGCAGCCCTGCATGCAAAATTAACTGAAATCAAGCAGGTAACCCTAATTGCAGTTAAGTATCTTCTGACTAAGCCGGGTTCTTTGAACCTGTTAATTAACAAAAAGCTCCTTGGATACTTAACTTAGCAGCTTTTTGTTAATACTTACATTGTGTAAGTTTTCATTTAATTAAGTTAAACGAGCGTTAGCAAAGAGATTAATTATTATAACGTTACTTTTTTCTTATTTTTGCGTAAGACGTAAGACATTACACACTTATCCGTCTGACGGCCAGTAATTATCGCGATGACATGTGATAATTACGGAGCCGTGAAAAAAGACGCAATGGGAATTATACGTATTGTATCGAAGACTCTGTTTTTCTGGCTGACATTTCGAATTATTGGAACTGATTATCAGTTGTTGCCTTACACAGTATACATCGAGTAACCCTTTGCTGTCAACGACATTTAAGTAAGTCGTAAATACTATTATTATGTCGGTGGCAACAAACTGTGAGACTGATGACTAATTAAAGAACAAATCCAGAGAGCTTATCGCGCAATCCCCAAACATATAGTGTCGTATATATGCCATTCTCATTTGACGAGGTATATGTATGTACGCGGCCTTGTCAACATGATTATATCATTGTGTAATTAATTATGTACATTACTTCGAATAAGGACCATAACTAACTGGGCTGGGTTTGGTAGATTAGAGGGATTCCAACACACAATCTAAATTTTGAATAAGGGCTCAGGGAATCAATGATTGGTTTGCTACGCTTTCAATATTGATGATTATTATAATTGTATTGCTGGGTATGTATTTGTAATGTGTTATGTATCTAGTAGATATGGGTAAAAAAATTGCATTGGACGAGTATTTGCACGGCCAAACGACAATTTCTTCAGAACTCATGTGTGTGCATATATTAGAACTTTTGGTGCATTAAAAGAGCCTCAACGAGTGACGATATTTAATTGATCGTCCGGCGCACCCTGGACAGTCAGCCCCGCTACCAACCTGCTGACTGGCTAATCTTTTCTCCACGGCATGAGCTGTTATCATTATGTAGCTCATGTCGACACGATAGAAGAAGAAGAAGGACTTTTGTGGCTTAAAGAACTAGGAATTTCAATAATCTAGTGTAGGTAATGATTAAAAAAGTATTCATCATCATCATCATTTCAGCCGAAAGACGTCCACTGCTGGACATAGGCCTCCCCCAAGCATCGCCGCAACGAAACAATATTCTTGTCTTTAAATCCTTTTTTTTTTCAAAAATCATCTCATTACAGTCTTTAAATCAAATCATTTATCCGCCACACTTTGTTTGTTGTGAAATAAATAAAGATATCAAACAACATAACATAACATCACGCCTGTATTTCCTCGAAGGGGTAGGCAGAGGTGTAATAGTACACCCACATTTCGCCAGTTATGTTATAGTCCCATGTAATAGGGATATAAAGATATCGTAGGTAAATAAATAAATATTACAATATAAAAAGTCCGTCATATCTTGCCTTTTAGTATACATGCGAAAAAGCTCGAAGGTATATAAGCTTTTAATAAATTAGCTAAAAATTAAGCCAAGAATTTGGAAATGACAAACTGTACACTGAAAAATAAATATGAATCAATAAATAAGAACTTTTTTATAATTTTGTACACATTCCCATCACATTCGTTGACGCGAAATGAGTCGGCCGCATATTTGAGTGCACTAACATAAACAAGAGATGTCGGCCACGTAATGACTGCACGACGCCGACGCGACGTTGTCACGCGTGAAGACGAATACACGTCATTTTCATATACAACACACAATTCCCTTAATATTCCGTAGTCAGGTATCTTATAATACTGAGCTTATCCCTGTTGACACAACTGCTAATTCCAGCCGCAACACACTCATAAAGTGCTTAGTTGACTGTGAATGCGGATACCTTTCCTGGGCAACATCCCGCCTCGACACCGTGCGCACAAAACAGAATGTCTATTCAATTTACGCCTGTCTCACTGCACTTTAATTAGTTTGTTTATGTTAGCTACGAAATTCATAATAAAATATTAAGTGCTATCTTCACTGACTGTCCCTCGAGAGCTTTCGGAATAAACTCGGAGTTTCATTATATTTGGATTCACCTAATTAGAGAATAAATAATTTAACGCAGCACATTTATGTTAGAAAATTTAGCAATAATGAGAGGAATCCTGAGTTATGAAACGGGGAAAGCAGAATGTGTATCAGCTAAACATCACAGTTAATTTGAAATTGAATAATTGTTTGTCAAGAGCTAACTTTGACGATAACAAAGTGAAACAGCACTCAACAAAATGCGTTAAACTAATGTTTACGGAGCATGCGGGTGCATCCCATCACTATAGTTACCTACTAGTATTGTCAGCCATGTTAGTCTAATTAGAACACGTTCTGTGACGTGACCAAGGTGTCAGCTTGACGGATCGGGCAGCATGGTGCAATTGGACCGAATGCGGACTGAACAGGGAATGTCATCCATACCCCGAGGAATTAGCGACAATATTGTTTTATTAATAGCAACAGTACCGAGAGATGCGGCAACTGCATAATAAATAGCAGTAGCAGTAATACGAATAACAATTCAGCAGTGAACTATTTAGATGCTACTTTTAGTGGATGCTTGATTAAAACTATTTCCCCGCGGTCTGAAAAACTTTACAGTCTGTAACACAGTAAGGTCCTTATTACAGAATATTTCTCAAGTATAATTTTATCTTCAATCACCTGATCACTATCACTACTTGAGCATAGAACCGTTACTTGAGCATCGATTTTATTCCAATACGGTAATAATAAACTTCTTCGACAACAATAAAACCTGAAATAGCAAGGAAATCTGTGCTGTGCTGTCTCGACCACGCTTGCGTGATTACTAATCAAATGTCTGCTCAAACACTAATCTACAACAGAGTAGGTAATTATTTTGGAATAAAACTGAATTCAGCTGAACTGTGATCAATAAATCTATGCTTGAGGAATATTCTAAAATTAAAGTTCAACTAAAAACCAGTTTTAACCAGTGATCAAAGCTTGAGTATCTTTCTGTACTACGGGCCTAAAATTATTATTGAATTTTTTGATTTTTTTGCGGGATTTAGCGTTTGCAGTTCATTCTAGCGACACACTTGTTGTGTTCGTGTAAATGATTCAGCGGAAAGCCGCGAACATTTTCGCTATCTCTTTTTCACACAATGCTCCAATAGTACCTAATATTCTGTGTACCTAATATATTATTCGTACGTTTCGAGTACCTATTGCTATAGCCACAGAATAAAATCCAGCTTCTATTCTTTGTTCGTTTAGTATTGTGAAGATTCACTGGTACTTCAAAATAAAACCCCTTTACAATGTCGAATACATTGAGATCTTGGAGAGAATTTAAGAGAGATTTTACTTTTCCTTTATGCGAACATCAGAACGATGTCTTCAGTAATAATAGTACTATTGAACAAATCAAAGAAACGAAATGAGGTAACTTATCTAGGATGATAATTCTGTACCTACATAATGTTTCGATATAAAGCTTATATAATTTAAATGATATTTATCACATAATAGCCTATGCCCGCGGCTTGGCCCCCGTAATATAATTCGGTTTATCATAGAAAGACCTTATCACGCATCCCTCAAGAACTGTTTATCTTCCCGGGATAAAAAGTTTAACCTATATATTGATCCGGGTTATGGTTTATCAGTGTACCAAATTTCATCCAAATCCGTTCAGCCGTTTCAGCGTGATTGAAGGACAAACAAACATGCATCCATATCGTTCAGTTTTTGAATGTTTATTTTTTATCAAAGTGTTATTTATGGAAAAGAAATTGAATAAACGAATAAACATAACTTCGGTCTAGATTCTGTGCCTACCTCCATTTTGGATTGGAGTGTAAATTATTCCGCGTTTTTTTCCTAAAATTAATTTCTATAGTTCTGAATCTCTATATATATATATAGTATAGTTTAATTTTAATTTAATTATATTTTGAAGGTCTTTATTAACATAAAAAACAAAAACAAGTTAGCAAAAAGATCTTATTCTAAAAGAAAACTAGCATATTACGAGCATTGTTAAATAGACTAAAACATCTCTTTTAACACCTAACATTCATTTAACATTGGTCTTAGAAAGTGATATTCTCATGGGTGTCGTAAAAGGCGACTAAGGGATTCACCAGAGGATGGGCAGCAGCGTTCTCTGAGTATTTAACCAACCAACTGCGATCGCCAACCCGCCTGCCAAGCGTGGCAATTATGGCATATCCCCTCAACTTATCCTTGGGGGAGCTGCCTATGTCCAGCAGTGGACGTCTTTCGGCTGAAATTATGATGATGATGAACACAATTTGGCCAGTATCGGGTCAGCCAAATTGCTAAATCGTGTGTCAGTCATTGTGGTTGGTTGCGACCGATATATTCCCGTCGCTTCGTTTTACACCCCGCGTGAATTTTTGCTTAGGTGTAATAAATTCAGTTTGGTTTTACGTCTGAAGAAAGTTAGATGCCCCCATTTTCATTTGTATAGATAAGATTAGTTATGTAACAAATTCAATTTTTTTTGCAAAAGACGCTGTCCGAATCAATTTTTTTATAAACTTTGACCTGCAAAACCTTCTAAATTGCTAACTTGGCTTACGAACGCTCGGTCATCTCCCTTTCTTTTTCATTTGTAACAAGCCGAATTACCACCCAGCAAAATGATGCTATACTCTGTTTTTAAAAATAAAGCGGGGTTATTTCCTCGTTGGTCTAGTGGTTGCTAGCGCGCCTGCTGAGCGTGGGGTCCTGGGTTCGATTCCCGGGTCGGGCAAAGTGTTATTGGGTTTTTTGATTAGGAAATTCTCAGTAGCAGCCCGGAGTCTGGATTTGTGCCCGGTTAATGGCAATAGGCTCGCCCCCTATTACATGGGACTACAACATAACTGGCGAAATGTGGGTGTGCTATACACCTCTGTCTACCCCTTCGGGGAAATACAGACGTGATGTTATGTTATGTGCTAGAAATATAAGGTTTTTAAAATTATTAACTGAGGTCTATTTAAGAGGCCTTTCACGTTTCACAGCCGTCTTGCTCTAATTTTAGCACTTTTTGTTATGTTATTGAGCTTTATTTTCAAGCACAACATTTTTGGATTGAGTTTCATCTGCCGTAGAATACTAATCCGTAACAAAATGTTACCATGTAATAAAGTTGTACAACGTCTTACGACCAGTAGTTGCCTAACAAAAACATGTAAGCATTTTAGAATTTAGTTAAAAAGTTAGAGAATCAAACGTAGTAATTAATGGTTTGAAAGGAGCAGACAAAAGGTAAGTGTGAAGTTTTTCCAAAACAACACTGAAACACGTTTTTTTTTAAATTTTAGACTCGGAAAGTAAAGACCAGAGAGAAAAATTTACCTATGTAGGTTCATTAAATTTCACGTATACCTGCCCACAAGGGGTTTACTTACATAATATAATTCAATATCAAGTGGAACACATAAAAAAATTAAAATAGACGTAAATAATATACATTTTTAATTTTTTTATCTTGTATTGATTTAAAAACAGGTTATTTTTTATCCTAGACCAATATATGTACTTACTTATACTCATGATTATCTATTAACATGGTTCCTTCGTCCGTGTGTCACTGCAGGGTGCCAACTGAAAATCAGCGCTGGATGTTCCACGCCATCACATGCTGAGTTGGTGACCCTTTTAGCATGGGCATGGCCGGCAGCAACTTCATGTTTTCTAATCTAAATCTAATTTTAGTAATTTTATTGATATAATTGTTATGCTGTCTCTGTCCTGTGCCAAATAAAAGTTTTTCTTTCTTCTATCTTTCAAAATTTATTTTAAGTATTTATTTGCTGATTTAATAAATTTGCCTTTTGGAGGTTTTAGTTTTTGGTTTTTAAGGTTTGGGTTTTGAGCAATAAAGAGCCTCTCTTAACGTTCAAAATCCCTGAAGACTCAATGCATAAAATGAAAATAGCCGTTCGCACCACCTGTTTACATCACAAAAATATCCAGCATCAAAAGCCTTGTATCTTACGGACATCTTGCCCCCACACAAGAGCCTTGCAAATCCTAGTTTGCCGTTCGATATGTAATAAGCCGTCAGTTACAGCCACAATCCGTATCAACAACGGATGCGGGGTCGGACGTGCGGACCCCTATGTCATGGACGCGGTACACATTTACGTATCTAAGTATATCCGAATTACGGCTACTTCACTGCTAAAGTGTAGAGGAGCGGAGCAGAGAATTAACCAACAGAATTTCACAAAAAAAGTTAAGCAGGACGGAGACATACATTTTATGCAACTTGTTATCCTACTTATATTATAAATGCGAAAGTATCAATGTTTGCTTGCTTGTTTATTTGTTCGTCCTCCATTCATGCTTAAACTGCTAAACGGATTTGAATGGAATTTGGCACACAGATAGACCATAACCCAGATTAATATATAGGCTACTTCTTATCTCGGGAAAATAAACAGTTTCCGAGGGGTGCGTGATAACTTTTTTCTGTGATAATAAACCGAATTATACGCTGGCGAAGCCGCGGGGATGTCTAGTTTATCAATATTTCTCTACTCCACTCATCTCCGCTCCAGTTGATAGAAAGAGTATGTAGAATCGAACAAAGAAATATGTTTGCAAGGTCGCGCCAGATAGGTACAGATGAAGTTTTCTCAGGGAATTATCGATATTTTTGCGTAAAACATTATTTAATTAAAGAACATAGGTAGTTGAACTGCAGTATTTATTCAAAACACTGGCCAAAAACATTTATTCTCATTTTGAAACATATTTAGCGACCCTACAAACTTACCATATAGGTTCGGCTGTATGTATCGCGGCATAGGGACGTGTAAGCCCGTGGACCCATTCAGAAAATCTTTTTTGATATTTTGATTCCAGCGATGATAAATGGTTTTTTAATTTGTGAAACGGTTTCAATATCGCGTTTTATGATTAATAAATGAATGTTTATGTTGTAGCAGAATGATCGATGGCCATGTGCGGCGTTAGTCCGGTGCATCTGTTGAGGTATTTATTGATCACTAAGGATTCCTTAAAACTCCAGGTTTCGTTCCCTTACCGCAAGGAGTGATATCGAGTCTATGCTCGATATCACCAGCGTATAATATAAAAAATATGCAAATAAAAACCCAAAGTCATTTTTCATATCTACACAATGTGCATTCGACTGCATTCAGAGGTAACAGTTTGACCTTGACAACGTTTTTAATTCGTAAGCACTGACAGTTTTTGTAATTCAAATTTTACCATTGACGTGCGGTCGACTGAACAACTTTATCATAAAATAATGTCAAAAGCATTCCACCACATTTTTTGATAAATTCTTCACTATACAAGCTGCTCGCCTGTGGAATTGCCATTGCCTTGCATTGCCACTAAATGTGAGGCGTGCACAATCACTACAGGTTTTTAAAAATTTGTAAAGGAACACTTCTTTTCAATCTGTTTCACTACTTCTTGAAATTGCTCTACTTTTACACTATTATTTTAATATTTCTATTTATTAGTATATGTTATAATATATATTGTTTATACTTATTTAAGTAAATGCAATTTACTTTATATTATTATATTTAAGCATATTATGTACGAAACGTTCCTACGTTTACACCGTAACTACCCACGATCAGTTCCCATTCTACTAGTCCATCCAAAGGTTGTATGGAAGAGATTGCCTTGTGCGATAATACCGCCCATTGTTCTTATACAATCTTTCTGTAAACTACTGTCTTTGTTTTCGTTTGGTGTATGTGCAATAAAGAATATAATAAATAAATAAAAGATATCATTGATAACCACATTTTTGGTAAATAAACATTAAAAGAAGATAAACGTAATAAGTTTGGAGGCTAAAATTATGAGAAAAGTCGAAATTATCCGTTTTTGCAAACATTTTCCCTTACAATGCTGTTTGCCGACATCCTTTCAACGCAACAAAGGGGAACAGGCGCTCAAGCGTCCAACCAGAAAATTGCCAAACACGCTGAAACATATCATAAAATCTGTGAAACTGACAAAAAGGCCTTGAACCTACCTTCGAAACTTAAAGTAAGTAAAACCAACGACATTTGATACAAGTTCCAATGTAAATAAGTGTTGGAAAGATCTTAGTTATTTTACTAAAATTGTGGGAATATCTAATCAAGTTACTGGTTCGAGGTAGAATTTCCTTTGGGAACGATTGTAATCAACGACAGCTACAAACGCGAAACTTTCAATCTGTTTACTTAAGCAAATATGTATCTGTATTCTAAATTATAAATAGGTTTATATAAACCTACACGTCCTTACTTACATGCTGTTTTGTCGTTGTGGAAACGAAAAACATAGACTCTTTAATATATAAAATCGATTGGTAGTGACAATTTAAAACAATAATAATATTAATTTTATTATTTTAACGCATTTACGCATGCGAAGCAAAATCTTACGATTTAAATTGTGGAAAGAAATAATCGCTCACTATCAGGATTCTAACGTGGGGGTCTACTCCCGTTCGACGATATTCGATAAATCGTACAATTCATCGCACAATTTGCTACTCCGGTCAACCATCGTTCCCTTATCGCATGCGATGATCGTGTTTTGACGTTTGTTTTTCTCATCTCCGGTAAATTGTATACGACTATGAACCGTAGTCTATCTTAATTGTGCCTTTTTATGTGCCTATCTTTATTATGTAAGTATCAGTCGGAACGGAAGTTCGTACTTCGTTTGTCGTTCGTAAAACGCGAGTAGACCTACTGCGACTCCTGGCTCACACTGTTTCTTAATAAGATATCGCTGACGTCACCCAAAGACGTGCCAAGTGGATGAGAATTTCGATACCACGAGCAGTGTTCACGGTAGCTTAGTGGCTAAAGCACTGGCGTACTGAGCCAGGAGTCGCAGGTTCGAATCCTGCTCGTGAGCGATTTTTTCATTCCACAATTTAAATCGTAATAATAATCTTTATTCCCAGAATCTGATAATGATTCGTTTCGTCGCCGTTTGAAGTCGCTCGCCCCAACGAATTCTTCAGAAACAAAAGTTACTATGGCAGCCAAGCTCTAAATCGTAATTTAAATAACTGAAAACCTCTTAACAACTATTACTATTGAACCAACTCTGAAATCGTGAAAAATATCAGCTGATCCCTACATATTTTGTGTTCACATAAATCGACAAATGTAGGATCACTTGTTTTTATTTTATTTCGGGATTGGTCCCGTAGTAAAAGTTGTTGATACTGATGAGTAGGTATAATGAGCCCTCAAGAGGTTTTCAGTTATTTCAATAACACGTTGTATAGGTTATAACATGTTTCAAGATGTAAGTAATAGCAAATATGCAATGGAAGGTGGTATCTCTTATTACGTCGCTCCGTATTTCCTGTACGTTCGGGTAGAGGACGTATTTGTAGAGAACAAACAAAAGTCGTAATGGCAGCCAAGCTCTAAACTGTGAACATGTTGAGGATGCAAGATCAAGATGATGTGTGTGAGTGTGTGGTGTGTGTTGGTTCAAGATTTGCATAATTGTGACGACTTAATAGATTGTCATGGAAATCTGAAAGATAAACCCATAAAGTCGTCAAAGTATGTCAATCTTGGAACATGTTATCATCTGTATCTCGAAATAGTTAACATTTAGAGCTCAGTGGCCTTAGCGACCTTTCTTTGTTGGGTTTTATTTTGCCCCAAACTACAGGTATCATAAGAACATAGCAATTGTGTCTAGTGCCTATTTCCAACATAAAAGATGTATTTTCTCAGCAAAAAGCTATCTTTACATCATCTCGCTCATGAATATATTGAAACATTAACCTAGAAAACGAAACGTAAACAAAACAGTTCTATTCTAAATAAGTAAACTCGATCAACAGAACGTTAAATCACTGACAACAATTTTACGTGCGATTGTACCCGAGATATAATTAATGGCGCTCCAAAATTTATGGTCATAGGGTATTGACTGACTAATTACTTCCAATCTCACGTATTGACAGTGACAAGTGTTCATTGTGTGAGTTTCACAAATTGTTTGAGGTCATACACAATACTAGGAGCAGTTATTTCATACGCGGGCAGTGGTCCAATCTCTTGGACTGTACTCGTATAATCACTATTTTATCGCGTCGACTACGTGACTATAAAGTAGTCCGTCTGAGACACAGATATAGTAAAAAACATAGACGAAGTGCTTCGAACAATCATAGTGAAGCCAACAAAAACCGTGCTCCGCCGTGTACAAACCAGCGCTCACGCTCACATGCACCAGAAGGGTATTTGTTTTTGCGATGCTTACTGCAGGCGTATATAGCATGTTTTCGCGATGACTACTGTAGACAAGAGATTTGTCTACGGAATAATAGACAAAACTATATTGTATAGAACTTTATCTGTCATTTTGTCTATTCTTTCGTAGACCAAACGCTTGTCTACAGTGGTCATGCTACGCCTGCTGGACGATGCCGCGACATGTGTACTGGGAGCGGTAAGCACGGTTTGAGATGCATGTGTATGCGTGAGCGCTGGTTTGTACACGTAGGAGCAGGGTTGTGTTCGCTTCACTATGATTGTTCGCAGCACTGCGTCTATATTTTTTACTATATCTGTGGTCCGCGAAGTATTTACTATTTATACTGTTCGCAATACATCTCATTTTGTCGCGTTCCGTCTCCATCTTGGAACGCCCAAGTCTTTGGCCGGCAATCCTATTTTCCGTAGGATACACTTTTATAGCATTGGAAGCATAAGGAAATTCGAATTTCGTGGAAATGGCTTTCGTAAATGTTATTTCTTTTACTCCGAGGTGTCCTTCGGGGAGAAAGGGCGTTATTATTTATATCGAAGGTAAAGGACAAACGTTGATGGGACGGTTGACCTCCACGGAGCAGGTGGAGAGTGAAATAGCCGACCAATATCGGACATTCGGTAATGTCGGCGCCTCGGAGCGTTCACCGAAATCTTTCGCCACATAAACGGCGAGATAGAATCTCTGATTCTGATGCCCGATGCCGCACCATCGAACTGCGTTTCCACTTAATAAAGCACAAATGAACCGTGCGAAATGTATATTATATCTACGAGTTAGTTCTCTGCAGTACGAATCTATATCGGAAATCGAATGACTTGTTTATTTGCAGTATACATTAGGGAATACTTGACTGAAACTGTAAGGAATTGTTAATTTAATGCCAAACTATTTATAAGCTAAATAACAGTTTATCACACAAACGTTCATCCATAAATCTAATTTTAAACCTCGATTAATTTATCAGGCTATCATTTATGTATGAACATAATAATAATAATGTCCTTCAGGCCGAGTTTTGGTCACGGCGGCCAATCTCAACGGAGACTGGCCATCTGCGCGAGACATATTATAGTGCACAAGTGTGTGCGTAAACACAGGTGCACTCCCTATTCCCTCACTCTCATAATCCCATGGGACGGCTATCCGACACGACCGGAGAGATATCAGGCGCAGGACCGAAGGCTTTATGTGCTCTCCGAGGCACGGGGGTGGAGCATCGCCAACTTCCTGACTTCGGGCTGCAACTGAAAAAAAATCTTGACAAAATAATCTCAATAACACTTTCTGCCCGACCCGGGAATCGAACCCAGGACCCCACACTTAGCAGTCACTAGACCAACGAGTTTGACATAGTATATGAACATAGGAAGTGACGCTTTCACATGTATGGAAGCAAAATTTGAGCAAGATTAATTATATGAAATAAAAAATTAGTCAACTTTTCTAAAAACAGTAGTAAAAAGTTCACACAATTTATTGTGTTGTTAATAAATTATAACGTTCTCAATGTTTGTTTTGAAGACGTAATGGACGTTAACAAAATACTTGTTTCCTGCAGTAGAGTGTAATTCCACAAATACTTATTACAACAGAACTCTGTAGTCCTGGCACATACCTAGTCCATAAAACTGCACGGGTGTGAAATTATATGAATGACGACGTATTCACTCGTCGCACTACATTTCATTCGCGTATGAACAGGTAATGCAACATTTTACCTCCACAGGGTGCATGCAGACATTTTCCAACGTCGACCCTCGTTCGGGAAGCCATTACTATCTCTTTTTACCGTCTTGTTTCTTTTTTGTCAGCCTTTGATGCATTATCAAAGAGATTTATTATAGAACCAGTAAAGATCTCTACAATTTTGCATTGTGCGCGCTCAAGAGATTTATGTTCGACGACTTATCAGATTTAATTCTTGGTAACACGGTTTGTTTCCTGTATTCCCCTCCTTTTCGTATCATTTTAGGTTCTTATTTATTATGTTTTTAGAAGATTTTAACTGACTAACTGAATAGACATTCGTTTTAAATAACGTCTAAAGGTATAAAAACATAATATTGAACTATATTTACGGGACTATTCGCGCACAATAAAATCAAAACAAAACGTAGACTTTGACTAACCTCGACGTTTCGGCCAAGTTGCATGGGCTGTGGTCACGAGCAGACTGAAGTATGCGGGTAATGCGGGTGTCATCGTCTTGAGCGGCGGGTGTTTTCTCGAACTACCCGCGTTTGGTTTTTCGGTTTTTTTTTTTTTGTTATGATTTAATTATGCGTGAGAAGTAAATATAGTTCAATATTATGTTTTTATACCTTTAGACGTTATTTTAAACGAATGTCTTAATCTAGACCCGGAAAAAACAAACAAAAAACAAACAAATTTTATATGAGCTCTGTTTCTTGAGTTGCATTAAAAGTCTTGCAGTAAAATAATAGAAAACGTAAACGTAGTCATAGTCGTAAACTACGATACTTAATTTTCATAAAAGAAAATTAGGTTAGCCTCTGTATAAGTGTACGGTATCAGCTGGGAGTGCAGTTCGCTGCCAAGTTCTCATAACGGAGCGATTTCAAGGCCTCATCACACAAAAGCTTCTTTAGGCAACGTTTAAGTGCTTATTCTTAAGAAGGAGGTCGTCAAAGCAGTACTTAGTCGACACGACATTGGCTTACTGATAAAACATCTTGGTATCTTTTCATATCGATAAATTTTAATATGGTTTGTCTAATAAAAATTAAAGTAATACAGTCTTTGGGATTTTCGCATTTATTGTACACACGGCTACACATCACGCTTTACATTTCCAGTATATACCGTAAAATGCCCTAACTTGGCTAACACGCCCTAATTGCATAGTTGTTTTTTGAGTAAACTATAATAGATATGATTTCCATACTTGGGAAGATTTAAAACTGTGACAACGCTAACTTTTGGTTCAGTGATAAAGTGCCAGTGAAACCTCGTATCGTGTAGGCTTTCCGTACATCAAGAGGTCAGCTTATACTAGAAAATTGTAGTTTGATGTGTAGCTGTGCTTACTTCTCGAGAATTGTACGTACGTACATTGTTTATATACGTAGTATAAAATGAACTGAACTGCATCTGCGTTGATTGTTCCCTAAAATAACTAAATAAACCAATGTTTCATAGAGCAGTTATCTATTTCTGACAGGTTATATTGACTGGAGCAGATGCGCAGACACAAGGTTAATAAATATTGCAGTCATCGCATAATTGTACCGAACAAGCGTGTCATGGTGATTGACACACAGCCATACATTAAAAGACCTACCTAGGTATAGACATGTTTAATACCAAATTCTTGGAGAAAATATCCATTATCCATTATTGTGTATTATATCCATTGTCTAGTACCCATAGTACAAGCTCTGCTTAGTTTGGGACTAGATGGTGCTGTTTAAAATCTTCCAGAAATATTTACTGAATAATTATATATAATACTGAATGTTTTAGATGATAATTATCTCAATACGACTTTAAAACAATACAGGGAGTCTACTCACGTATGACGATATTCGATTAATCGTACAGTGGACCGCACGTCAGTGGTAACACTTTAATTACGAAAACTGCCTTGACACTATCAAGACTAGACACTGTCAAGGTCAAACTGATATCACTGACGTGCGGACGACTGTACGATTAATAGAATATCGTCAAACGCGAGTAGACCCTCTGTATGGTTTTAAAGTCGTATTTAAAACGACGTGTTTAGACGCGATAATAGTAAACTATGTCTCAAAAACATAGCGAAGACTACACTGATGCACAAGTGTCTGCTGTATGGCGCCAGTAATTTATAAGAAAATACCTAAGAGTTGGAAGGACTTGAATACAACGCTGTTTAAAAAAGGTTAAGATTTTTTTTAGTAACTAGAGCGTATTACAAAATTATTGATTTTTTGAACGAAAATGACTTTGTAAACTATTAAAATGATGATACCTAATTATTAACTAATTTATTTGACTTCTGATTGATTGATTTTTATTTTTATTTACTGACTTTGCATTATTTTTTAATTACAACATAATGTCTTTTGATAATGAATAATATTTGAAATACATACAATGTCGTGCTCACACATTTAACTTGTTTTTTTTTTGCATGCCAACTGGTAAAATATGGTTGAACCTTATTTATTATTTTTAGCACCATGTAAAAATAATGTACCCATATTTGCAAAATAAAATATCTAAATCTTTAAATAATTATCATCAAAAATATACCACAATTTGCTACTTCGGTCATCTATCATTTCCATAGGACATGCGATGATCGTGTTTTGACGTTTGTTTCTCTGCTCAATTTCATACAACTCTGAACCGTAGTCATCTTTGTTGTGTATGTATCAGACGGAACGAAGGTTTGTACTTCGTTTGTCGTTCGTCAAAGGCGAGTAGAGCCACAAATTATTTATAATTAAATTTTATTAGGACACCAATTTTGAATAAACAAAAAAATACATCCACCCCTTATAAAATGTTTTGTTTACTAGACCAAAATTCATTGGACAGCTGTTTTTTTTTTGCTTATTCAATGTTGGTGTCGTAATAAAAGTTGTTCAAATTGATAAGTAGGTACAATCATCCCTTTAAGGGTTGTTAATGAATTAAAAATAACCCTGTATAATTTTAAAATATATCTACATTAAATAAGCCATTTCAGGTATAATAACCCGTGTTACAATAATAACGGACTAACACATTACAAACATTAATGGTTCCCTTTTCACCGAATAAAACCGTAAAAAAGGGATTAAATATAACAAACGAATTTAATATCTGAATAGCAAACATTATTTTGTTAGGCTAGTATTTTGAAACAAAAACAAGTTCAGTGAAACGATTACATGGTCTGCATACGATCATTATGCTCTACACAATGATAATGACGAGGCTAAAGTGTTGCTGTAATATTCTAATAAAGAGACTAACTACTGATTATTCATGAGGGTTGCCAGTTCAACACAATGCGTGGAAATGCCTCGGGGTATGATTGATCATTGTGACACGGGTCCCTTGACGTACTTAAGATAGGGTTGCCACACGAGAGAGTTGCAAGTAAATAGGTTATGAAGGTATCCACCTAACTAGTTTTGTCTCAGTTTGCTACTAGGTATCGCTTTTCGATTTAGTTAGGTATTTAATTATTGGAAGGTACAGTCACAATCCTTCCCGATGATACATTTTGTCGACAAAGTCCCTAAAACGAATCCTGCTACATTACATGTAAGTACGCCTGCCGTCGAACACTGAGCGCAAGCGATTTTACCCTTAGTGGTGGTTCACCGGAAAGTTTGCTGATAGTACAGTGGAGCGATGAATTAAAATTCATTATCATATTGTGTTACCGAATTCAACATTATTAGAAGATAAGGGATAATTATACTAACATGAGTAGCTGCCTGCTGTAGCTGCTGCTGTACTGCCTCGTTGGTCTAGTGGTCGCAAGCGCGACTGCTGAGCGTGAGGTCCTGGGTTCGATTCTCGGGTCGGGCAAAGTGTTATTGGGTTTTTCTTAGGAAATTATCAGTAGCAGCCCGGAGTCTGGATTTGTGCCCGGTTAATGGCAATAGGCTCGCCCCCTATTACATGGGACTTACAACATAACTGGCGAAATGTGGGTGTACTGTACACCTCTGCCTACCCCTTCGGGGAAATACAGGCGTGATGTTATGTTATGTTATGAGTAGCTCCACACCAAGCAGAGGATGGGATATTTAAATTTATTTATTAATTTATTTAATTATTTATGCACAACAGGGTACAAAGGCGGTCTTTACGCCATATGCGTTCTCTACCAGACAACCTTAGGGTAATGCAGAGACAAAGAATAAGGTAGATGCACCAGTAAAGTAGTAAAATATGTTTCGTACTACGGACTTATAATTACATATAATAAAAATAGATAAATACCTATGGACATTATACAATACATATAATAAAATATACATATTATACATACCTACATATATAACTATAAATATATAACATCAAGATAAATCAAAGTCGAGCTGAATCTGCTAAATTGTTTTCACGGAAATATTTCCTTAACTTGATTTTAAAGGCGAGCCGACTGTTAGCCATCCTGATTTCATGAGGAAGCGCATTCCATAATAGGATAGATTGCACGAAGAATGTAGAGTGAACGAAGTCAGAGCGGTGAGAAGGACATTGGAGAAGACGATTATAAGTGGAGCGGAGAAAAAAAAAAAATTGTTATAATTATCAGAATTAATCAAGTACCTATAACGATCAATGGTAACAGTTGAATTACGAAAACTGCCCTTACTGCTTGCGAAATAAAGACGCTGTCAAAATCAAACTCCACTCTCAAACTGTAATAAAAATACATAAGTAGTTATAGCATGAAAGATACATACATTCGAAGTTGATTACATAAAGCCGCGTCTCCTGCGACCATATTTTTGTTATCTCTAACATCTAAAAAAAAATTCTAACAAAATGGGGGCGTGGCCTAGCTGTTTGGCATCATTTGATTGGCCTTAACAAAATTTTAAAATGTTTTGTTAGGTTTTGTCACAGGAGATACGGATTAGTATGAATCGTATGAAAACTTTTTGATAAAATGTGGAAATAGATAAATTCTTTATTAAAAAGCAACAAATACAGGCTAGATCAATAAAATCGTCAATAACTGGTGCCTCGTAAAACAAAACTAATCATATCGATCGTTATGGTTCTCATAAAGTAAAACCAGATATTAATACCTGCAATCATTTACACGCCTACTAGAAATTCTACTGGCTTCCGACTATATAGCTGACTATTAATCATGATATAACAATAAATGAGCGAAATCAGCTAGTAACCTGTAACAGTGAAACTGGTCGAACCTTAAGATGTCAGTATTGCCCATTAACTGGGTTGCGGGGGCAACCCAGTTAATGGGGTTTGGGTCAGTTTGTTGGGGTTGTCTGATGGCAGTCACTCCGTGTAAAATACAGATGTTCAGTCGCACCTGGTTATACTCGAAGCCGACCCCAACATAATTGGAAAAAGTCGAGGAGGATGATGATGAATAATTGTTTACAAGCATGAGTTTGATTGGAAGGGTTAAATAGAAAAAAAAAAACCGGCCAAGTGCGAGTCGGACTCGCGCAGTAAGGGTTCCGTACCTCTCAACGACCTGATACCCCATAAAAATGATTTAATTTACGAGAGTTCATCAAAAGACATCAACGCACAGTGCGCGAAATATGAATTTTTGCACGTCTTTCTTACGCAGGTATCACCACATATGTCTATGTTTGTCTTATTTTTAGTATTTGTTGCTAAACTACATAATATACACTATAATCTGACCAAGTTTTACGCTGATATGTATTACTGTTTTGAAGATAGAGCAGGAACAAAAACGTGGAAAAAAATGAATGTTTTTTGAGGTTTCTTGTATGGGGACCCCTTTTGGTTTTAGACTTTTTTTGTTTTTAGTATTTGTCGTGATACACCTCATAGCAACACAATTTCTGAGAAAATTTCAACCGGTTGCCTATTACCGTTCAAAAGATACAGCCCTGTGACAGACAGACGGACGGACGGACGGACAGCGTAGCGAGAGTAATAGGGTCCCGTTTGGCACCCTTCGGGTACGGAACCCTAAAAGTAATTCAATCCACACTGCTAAAGGTAATTAAAAAAACCTGATAAGAAATACCTATGCATTGTAAGTACAAAGGTAAATAGTTACACAGTGTAACGTAAATTGGTAATGCGAGGATGATTGATGGTGTAAATTAGCAAACCCTTGCTGCTTCAAGCATACAACATGTCCCCTGCAGATGTTGAACTACGAAGTATCAAGTAGGTACAGTTACGATCCTAGTGGTACATTTTGTCGACAAAGTCCCTTGAACGAATACTGCTACATTACACGTACCTTTTTTTTTTCCGAGGACTGAACTTTCTAAAGGCTACCAGCCTCATGGGGAAGAGGCTGCGATGTGTGGGATTTTTACCTCACTAAAACCTCCCCGGTGGCCATCTTCAGCACAATAGAGGGGGACTCAAAGGCTGCCGTCGAACACTGAGCGCAAGCGATTTTAGCCTTAGTGGTGTTTCACCGGAAAGTTTGCTGATAGTACCTACTAATAATTCTCTAGTGTTTTCGTTCAAAGATACTTCCATGGTTTTTAGGGTTCCGTACCCGAAGGGTGCCAAACGGGACTCTATTACTCTCGCTACGCTGTCCGTCCGTCCGTCCGTACGTCCGTCCGTCCGTCTGTCTGTCACAGGGCTGTATCTTATGAACGGTAATAGGCAACCGGTTGAAATTTTCTCAGAAATTGTGTTGCTATGAGGTGTATCACGACAAATAATAAAAACAAAAAAAAGTCTAAAACCAAAGGGGATCTTAATTACCTTTAGCAGTGTGGATTGAATTACTTTTAGGGTTCCGTACCCGAAGGGTGCCAAACGGGACCCTATTACTCTCGCTACGCTGTCCGTCCGTCCGTCCGTCTGTCCGTCACAGGGCTGTATCTTTTGAACGGTAATAGGTAACCGGTTGAAATTTTCTCAGAATATGTGATGCTATGAGGTGTATTACGACAAATACTAAAAACAAAAAAAAGTCTAAAACCAAAGGGGGTCCCCATACAAGAAACCTCAAAAAACATGCATTTTTTTCAACGTTTTTGTTCCTGCTCTATGTTCAAAACGGTAATATATAACAGCGTCAAACATGGTCAGATTATAGTGTATATTATGTAGTTTAGCAACAAATACTAAAAATAAGACAAACATAGTCACATGAAAACATGCAAAAATTAATATTTCGCGCATTGTACGTTGATGTCTTTTGATAAACTCTCGTAAATTAAATCAGTTTTATGGGGTATCAGGTGGATTTGTGGTACGGAACCCTTACTGCGTGAGTCCGACTCACACTTGGCCGGTTTTTTATTTCAACTAGCCTATGCTCATGGCTTCGCCGGCGTATAAAAGATCTATCTAGATAGTGTATACTTTATTGTTTGCACACCAGAAAAATAAAACGAAAGTTGTAACAAACTTGAGCACATTACTAAGAATTCGGTTTATCACAGAATTACACTATCGCGCATCCCTCGAGAACTGTTCATCTTCTGGGGATAAAAAGTAGCCTATATGTTAATCCGTGTTATAGTCTATCTGTATGCCAAATTGCATTCAAGTCCATTCAGCCGTTTCAGCGTGACTGAAAGACAAACAAACAAATAAACAAACATTCAAACTTTTGCATTTGTAATGTCAGTAGGATGAATGTTTCTACACGTCCTTTTTCCATGCATGTTATTATAATGCGAGTGGTCTTTTCTCCATAAAAACGCTCTTAACTGTTTTCTTTCTGGTTTCTAACCCTATATAGAGCAATGATTTCTTACGGTAAAATAAATATCAACTTTTTTATGCCCCTATTCGCCCCTATGTTTTCGTTTTTGTTGATGAATTATTTCTAGAAGCCGTAAAAAATACTTAGATTGCCTATTTAGACCGCTGTCTACACAGGCCTAGTGTATAAATTTGACATCTATTAATGAAAAAGGAAAAACATAGCGACACAATACATATCCGTCTTATTAAGTTAATGAAATATCTTTTAACCTTGTTAATTTTCGGAGGATAAAATAGTCGAGAGCCAAGCCTCTAATTACGACTTCTGTAAGGCTATTCAATCGGAGCTGCAGTTGTCCTTATCACACTTCTTTGAGGCCGAGCGCTCGCAAAGCGACAGCAATAGTTTCTTCAAATACTTAATTTTCAAAAGTCTCTCTGCCCGCATTTCCTCTTAACGACGATCCTCTATACCTCCCTTTTCCCTTAAAGCAAATGAAAAATCCTTTGACCAAACCATTGCTACGTTACCTACGCCGTAGCAAATGATTATGCTAATGACGTAAAATAGGACAGTGCTACATAATAAAAAACGTCCGTAGCACCCGTGTAGCACTGCACCGTTGTGTGGCAGTGCCGGTGGTCCACAAGGCACAATAGATGCCTACGTTGCCTACGCCTAGTTGCCTACTGTCATAGTAAACTGCCTACATTTCGTTTCACCGGTTCGCAGTCATATCGTGAGTGGATTTCCGCATCCACTGAGAACATTGTGTTCTGAATGGCTTCTACAGACATACTCGTAATGTAACAAGTTACTTTGTGTATATGTCGATACCTGAGTGGTGTTTTATGTTTGATGTCGTAAGCTGATTTTTGGTTCAAATATACTGATTATGTTTTTATTTTAAACGACAACGACTACGTCTGAGGTCTTGTGGTTCGAGTGTCGGACTGCTGATCACGCGGTCGTGGGTTTGATTCCCACAGGACACAAATATTTGTGTGATGAACATAAGTATTTGTGTTGGTCTGGGTATTTCTTATGTATTATAATTATGTATTTACAAAAAAAAACATATTATATCCATTGTCTAGTACCCATAGTACAAGCTCTGCTTAGTTTGGGACTAGATGGTGCTGTGTAAAAATGTCCCAAAATATTTATTTATTTAAACGCATTTACGCATGCGAAGCGAAAGGAATAAATTGTGGAAAGAAAAACACTGTCTGTTTCTCAACGGGATGTTACTGACGTCACCGAAAGACGTAAGTAAATTAAATTCGTTACCACGAGCATTGTTCACGACAGCTTAGTGGCTCAAAGCACTGGCGTACTGAGCCAGAAGTCGCAGGTTCAAATCCTGCTCTGAGCGATTTTTTCGTGCCACATTTTATATCTTCACATATACTATTTATCAGTGAGCATGCGCTATTATACTTTGGGTTAGAAAGTTTTTCTAGGCTGATTAGGGCTAAAGCCGGGAATCCTACTTCGTGCCATCATATACGCTACTAATCCTACTAAAATATTATATATGCGAAAGTTTGGTTGGATGTTTGTTTGTCCTTCAATTACGCTGAAACGGCTCAACGGGTATGGATGAAATTCTGGACACAGATATACCATAATTTGGATTAATGTGCAAGCTACTTTTTATAACGGGAAGATAAAAAGTTTCCAAGGGATACGTGATAACGTCTTTCTGTGATAAAACTAATAAGCGATAGTGTGGGTGTTTGTTTATTTGTTATCCTTTAACCACACTGAAACGGCTGAATAGATTTAAATGGACTTTGGCACACAGATAGTCCATGTTGGATTAACACATACAATACTTTTTATCGAAACACCACGGGAGCAAAGCCGCGGGCATCAGTTAGTGGCTAATGAAGTTTTCAAAGTTTCATTTCGTCTACAAGGTGTAATTGAAATAATTAGTCTTTGTGTACGGATTCACATAATGACTCATTATGAATTTAACTCACGGTGCGTTCGACGATGGTTTACGCTTGCCCATCAGCAAAAACCTATTCACTCGAGCCTTGAAGACCATCAGATTCTACTTCTCAGGACGCTGAAGCCGGCAAGGAATTCATAAGGCCTCATTGTGAACAACTTTTACTATAAGACCAATCCAGAAATCGCGAAAAAAATAACAGTTGTTGCTTACATTTTGATGAGTTATGCGAACATATTGTAACTTTATCCAACTTTTACACGTTTTTGTTTTTCTAATGGAACTAGATTAGTATTGTGTGGATATTCCCGTTCCCGTGCATACAGATAAGAAACTTAATACAACTTCGTACAACTTGCAAGTGAAAGTTCGTGAAAGGTCTTTATTGTGTTTGCGCGAATTTCGTTTCCTTTCCATCTTTGTTTCGAACTCTCCTAAGAGAAAATTGTGCTACACTCGTCGGGAAACTTAGTTGTGGGCTTAAAACACAATCCCTGTTGCGGAACATCGTTTGTGTTAAACGTCTGTGGCAATAAGAACCGGCCAAGTGCAAGTATATAGATAGATAGATAAAACGTTTATTCAGCACAAAATAAGACATGAACTATCTACCCTACAAGTAATGTGGGATTTACACGGGTCGATTTCTGCCACACGTCTAGGCCGCACAGCGAAAATCAACCGTGAAAATAGCTAATCGACTAGGCCGCAGGTGACTAAAATCGCAAATGCCAAATTAGAGTAGGTTTCGACTTTTGCCATGCGGTGTAAGGCTGCATGCGGTAGGTGGCTAAAATCGACCGTCAAAAGTCTCAGTCGCAGGCGATCGCTCACCATTTACAGATGTTTTTGCAATAAGTTGATTGACAAAATGAGATAGTTACTTTAAATTTTGGTCTACTCAGTAAATGCGGTGGCTGTGCAGCTTTGTGTGGCGATTTGGTTAGCGACTAGCCGCACGGCAAAAATTGACCTATTTAAATCCCGCATAAAAAGACACAATTCAAAGACATATTTTACAAAAGAAGAAGAAACAAAAACAAAAAAGTATTAAACACAACGATCGTGTCACAGAAGAAAACCATATTATTTTTATATTTTTCGGTCTTTGCATGAATTGAATTAGTGCGATATGTGTCTCAGGAGCCAGGAAATATGAATCGTGCATTGAGGGCTCCGCAATATATTTTATTTTGTAGTTTATAGTTTAAACTACAACAGGTTTACCAAACCAAACCGCAACAAAATCGTGGACGTTCTCAAAAAAGGCCAGGTTAAGAGCAGTCTAAGCCGACGAGCATGTATATGAAGGTTAATAAACGTAGATGAAGCGAAGGTGGGTCAGGATCGTTCGTTCGTGTTTAAATCCATAGTCTTTGTCTACCCCAATGCGAAACAGACGTGTTAATACTTATGTATGTATTAGTTATCCGTATAAGGGAAGCTCTTCTTTGGTTCTTTCAAGTTATCCGTGTAAGGGAAGCTCGTCTTTAGCTCTTTCAAGTTATCCGTGTAAGGGAAGCTCGTCTTTAGCTCTTTCAAGTTATCCGTGTAAGGGAAGCTCGTCTTTAGCTCTTTCAAGTTATCCGTGTAAGGGAAGCTCGGCTTTAGCTCTTTCAAGTTATCCGTGTAAGGGAAGCTCGTCTTTAGCTCTTTCAAGTTATCCGTGTAAGGGAAGCTCGTCTTTAGCTCTTTCAAGTTATCCGTGTAAGGGAAGCTCGTCTTTAGCTCTTTCAAGTTATCCGTGTAAGGGAAGCTCGTCTTTAGCTCTTTCAAGTTATCCGTGTAAGGGAAGCTCGTCTTTAGCTCTTTCAAGTTATCCGTGTAAGGGAAGCTCGTCTTTAGCTCTTTCAAGTTATCCGTGCAAGGGAAGCTCGGGAAGCTCATCTTTGGTTTTTTAAACTTTTCCGTGTATGGGAAACTCATCTCGTTCCTCGGGTTGTCTTATCATCTCTTAGATAGAACGTTCTGGCGGACAGATAGACATGGTAAGACCAGTAATAGAGCCCCATGAGTGCCCTATATGTTATGAACCCTAAAAGGCAAAGTAATTGCTGGGAACTGAACGTATTGTCGTCATTATTCGTGATGGCGATAGCGCAAGCGTACGATTTGGAATGTTGCGCATCAATTATTTCTCCAGTTCAAGACGGTGTCCATGTTCTCATGGAAGCTTAATTTTTAACCACTCATATATAATTCCATTACCATCGAATATAGCGTTATCATTTCCGCTCGATAAAATTTTATAAAGATTTTATCGTTGATGATGATGGCACATAAATGACAAAAATTAAGCGCTTTGTAATATATTCATAAAATAAAAAGTTGGATTGGCACAAAAAAGTCGCTACTTGAGAAATCCGATTGTGGTCTATATATTTGGGCCAAAGTGTCAATCGTCGCCTCTTGTTCGATTGATATGCGAGCAACCTTGAAGTGATAGTCTAGAAAAGTCATAGTCTGCAGGCGACCAATGCTTTTTGATAGTGTCCTACATTTTATGCTCTCGTTCGTTACCTCGAGGAGTGAAAATAAAAAGAAAGGGATAATAAAAGAAGGACGTGTAAGAGACTTACTGCAGATTTATTTTTACGTGTCAGTTCCATTGCCATTGGCAGTGTTGCCATTTAAATGGATACGTGCCTTCAGAGATTATTATCATTACCTTTTTATTTCTCATCAAAAACATTTAAAACATTTTTATCTTATGGCCAGTACCTGCTTGACAGTTATTTTGACGTGTGAAATTTAGGGTTGCCACCTGCCATTTCTTGATTTAGAGGTTACCAGCATCAAAAATACGGGATTTTAGATTTTCATACGGCAGACAATTAAAACAGCATTGTTTTATATGATATCTTTGTTTTAAGAATTATATTTAGGTATTGTTTGAAGATAAATCAGCTTTCAAAGGCTCTTTATTGTTTGAAGCAAATGTATAACAATCTGCACCATTGCACTGATCCGCCTTCACAGCTTTATTTACCCCGTATTTTATTTTGCTAATTACGAGTTCCTATTTTGGAATAGCCTGAAAAACGGGGTAGCCCGTAAAAAACGGGGTATCTGGCAAGCCTAGTGAAATTTCAAATTTAAATATCTGTCAAAGGAATTTTAAGTACAACCCATGGTATAATAACAACCTACGCATGCTTCCCGGACACCTTTTTCAACGATGAAAGTAAAAAAAGTTCTCCTTTTAATAAGAAGGATAGGGAAGGTGACCTCGCTTGCATGAATGGGTATCAATTATATTCCGAAAGTTTAGTTCAACAGGTGTCCACGATGTTTAATATCAGAGAGGTTAGGCAAAAGTTTTGTACTCTCATAAATATTCAAATTAAAATACGGGATATTTCCGTTTACATTGCGGTTCCAATGGCTTACCGACTCCGGTAAACATGATTTTGGGATTTATTGTAATTTGAAACAATCCGTTTCAATACTGAGATTAAATTGAAGATGGGCCCCAATATACTGTCGTAATCATGGTTTCTTTAGCCATACCTACATGGTAATTGTGAAAGTAAGCGGGTGATGATAATGATGTTCCCAATAGCAATAGCTAAACTTTATTTACTCTGTAATATTCAATTCTTTATATGAAAGCACATAATAGGAGCCAATACGCCAGCGTCTATCTCTACGCTTGAGTTGAGGAATACACTGTGGATAGAAACTACCAGAGCGTGAACGACAACCACAGGGACATAGTCTACAATATCCTTGCACTGTTGCAATGTTTTGATGTTCAAAAATTCCGATTTTAAATTGTTCATGTAGAACAAATATATTTTTTTCTTGTGGAAAATCCTCATGGAAGCACTCCGCCTGGGGAAGGCGGAGCCAGTGTTGGACTCTTACCACCACGGTATTCCACTACCGACCATTGGCCGGGGGCGTGGGAAATACTCCCGTATTCCCCCAACCATCCCCGGCAGGTCCCGGCTCGCCACTAGCAGGCGAGCCCTTTCTCGGTCTTGACTGGCACGCGCGAAACACTACGCGCCACCGTCACAGGCCTTGACTGGTCGGGCGGCAGGCCCCGTCACGGGCCTTGACTGGCACTTATGATTACCCAATTCTAGTTCGGTTCCAAATGGTTGCTTCTATAAAGAAGAACCACCAAGAAACTTTTCAAAATAATTGTTCGATACAATAAATGGATTTCATTCAAATAATAATGTGTGAATAATGAACTTGTTTCTATGTTATAGGTTATAGTTTATAGTTAACTTAGTTCCGTATATAATCATAAAAATGTAGTGTATTACGTGTTAGCAAAAGGCACGATACGATACAAATCACTAAGGTATTGAAACAATCTAGATTCAGATAGAATTTATAAGTTTTTTTTTGTCATCGCTTTATTTGTATGTGGAACCTCAAAAGTAGACACTAATTCGTTGACCTTAGAAATTACTTATTTATCTTCGTTGTCTCTCTTTATATTTATACGATACAAACAAAAAGAAAATACTACATATATATTTGACAAATGCGTGTAGGTACCTTATCTCGTATTTCCGGTTGACTACCTAAACCGAATTGCTCGCAAAACGAATTTGTTAAACGCCTTAGCCCATTCATTTTACTGGATCACTTGGATGTGTTTTATAAATCAGGGTTAAAAAGGACCTTTTCAAGTTCTCGGTATAGAAAATGAGTGTTTTGATGCTAATTATTCTGTCTACCTATCGTGATATTTCTCCGAATTCCATTTTCTAGTCCATAGTTCTATTTAAATAATGTTATTGTTCTATTTGTGGTCAAGAACAGGGCAAAAATATATCAGTAGGTAGGTACCTGGTATTATTAATATTTCTGTGAGTATTCATTGCTGTCGGTTGATAATATTAAACTTTTATTGTAACAAATGCCATGTCCCTAAGGACGTCATTTACTGAACAAAATAAAAACAATGAAGGAATTTCTAACGAATAAGCTTATAATGTAAACCTTTTTAAAGTCAACCCTGAAAATAGGCTAGGTAAACCCTAAGACTAATAAAACCCACATTATAGATAGGTTATTCCAACAAACCCACATAGTCACGTTGCCGAACTACTTTCCTCCTACGTGCCTTTACTAAGAGCCGCACTAAAGTTAGGTAATGTGCGTAAGGGACTGATCTCGAGAGCCTTTATCCATCAAATACATAGGACCACGTTATATTGGAACAAGTGATTATGTCATGAGGATGGGTAGTAGTGGACCCCCATCACCTAGTGGATATTTGGGTGCATTAAAATTGGCTCTACGAGTGACGATGAAATGTACGCCCGATGGACCATTTTTTTTTTTAACACTACTCAGCAGACACTCCTGGGATTACGAGACCGACGGGGGCAGGGAAGGACAGTCCCCCCACTGACTGCCCAGTGGCAGGGTGAGTGCACACCGGGCCCGCCCCTGCTCCTCCACAGTGCCCTCTGCTATCTCAGAGTGACAAGCAGAGCAACTTCCCATTGGCCCACATCGGGCCCCTCCCGTGCCAGAATATTCGCCACAAGCAATAATCAGCGCTGTGTTGTGACTCACGTTACAACACAGCATCATGCTGAGTGTTGACCTCTTTGCCGCAGCTACGACATGCAAAGTAGGTATCATATATTGATAAAATGATTCAAGAAATGTACCTAATTAAGTATTTTTTATGTGCACCTACCGCATGTCGTCTTGTTGTGGCAATAAATAATTTTTCTTTCTTTCTTTTTTCTTTCAGTAAGGTCCCCCGGTCTAAAGGAGACTTATTGCCCGTGCCCAGGGTGCACCGGCCAAACAACTGCCGTTCCCTCTAGATGTGTCCAGAAGGACAAGCAGCCGTCAGACACACGTGGAGGTTTTCTAGCCAGCACCCCGCCCGATGCACCCTAGACAGTCAGTCCGCTACCACTTTGCTACAATAGTTCATCCAGGATAACAAGACAATATCGGACCTTGACCCCTACATATCGTTGCCATTACAGAATGTATTAATTAAGCACTATGTCATGGTAAACGATATTACGTATATTTCTTTTCGCGAAACGTATAAAATTATATATTAGTGACTGACGTATCGTTCAATGGCTACATTGACAGTAAGGTCGTTCCATAAAAATCCATCTCTTATGATACGCAAACTGGATAGATAAGTAATAGCGATATCCTACTTTTATAATAATATTATTTAATGTGAAAGTTTGTGGAAATTGCATGTTTAGATATTTGTTACTCAATCATTGAAACGGCTGAACGAATTTGTATGAAATTTGGCAAACAGATAGATCATAACCCGCATAAAATATAGCTTAATTTTAATGTCGGGAAAATAAACAGTTTCCACGGGATGCGTTATAATAAGTATTTCTGTGTAAGCCGAATTATACGCAGGCGAAGCCGTGGGCAAAGTCTAGTCGCGTATCTTCTTCTTCTATCGTGTCGACATGAGTTACATAATGATAATAGGTCATGCCGTGGGGAAAAGATTAGCCAGTCAGCAGGTTGGTAGCGGGGCTGACTACCCAGGGTGCGCCGGACGATCAGTTAAATATCGTCACTCGTGGAGTCGTTTATAAATTGCAACCTTCGATAAAAGTCGGGTCAGTGTCCGCTATTGCCTTGTTATGCTGCACGAACTATAGCAAATATTTTTACAACAGCATGAGCTATTCTTACTTAATTTTATTCGTAGTCGATATGAGAGTCAGTTACAAAAGATTGAATAAGAGTCTCTAGGAACACATTTACAATACGCCATGCCATGCTACGTAAATGTTACGTGCATGAGCACGTAACAACGAACGTAACGAATGTAACGTGGCGAATGATCGCCATTTCATCTCGTTAGGTTGAATGCTACAGGGTAGCCAACGAATTTCAAAATTTCTTGCGTTTTTTGCAAATTGTAGCTCTATTTCGCTTTATATATCACTCAAAATATGATTCGCGGTAGTTTATAACAATATATCGACTGAATAATACTCTTATAATATTAACCTAGCTCTATAAGCTCAACAAGCTGGAAAATCGATAATTTTACACACACACACACATACACACACACACACACACATAACATCACGCCTGTATTTCCCCGAAGGGATAGGCAGAGGTGTAATAGTACACCCACATTTCGGCAGTTATGCTATAACCAGCCAGCCAGTCAGCCAGTTGTGTTGTGTTTTGTTGTTGTTGTGTTAGTGTCGATAATTTTATCGTAAATTAATACTATCGAGCTTGTACAGCTTATATAGCTAGGTTAATATTTGTTATGACTAATATTCAGTAGATATATTATTATTACTGCCGCGAATCATATTTTGACCGATGTACAAAACGAAATAGAGCTACAAATTGCAAAAAAACGCAAGAAATTTTGAATTTCGTGGACTACCCTGTAGCAATAAGCTACATTTCGTCTTGAACGTTTCTACACGGCCGATGAACACGCGCGTGGTGGCATCGGGTGCTGTGTGTGCTGGTTCCCCAATCCGTTTCTCCATGCGTGATGATTATGGAAATATTGTTTCATCCACTTTTTTGTTGCACAAAGGGTTAGATAAAACGTGCCCCCCTCTAATTAATTATCCAATCCCCTAAGTGAGAAAACAATTGTTCTCTCCCGGAGGAAAAAGAAAAAGTTCTCAATACAAAGGGATAATTTCCAAAAAAAAGGAAAGGAATATTATTAATTTTTGTGGATGTCTGTAACAGCAGACGTTTTCAAAAGCTATTTCCTTAATTAAAAATAAATGGGAAAATGTATATTCGAAATTTTATTTTTGGTTTGTTTTTCTTCGTGAGCACATAATATAGATCTTTATTAATATGTGTACTGTGTATCTTTATTAATGGATTTTGAAACAACTTAGGTATTTATACACTGTCTACATTTATTTCTCGCAGGTCCGCTAGAAAATATTTTTTACAGTTGACCGCACACCAGTGGTAACAGTTTGACCTTGACAGCGTCTTTATTTTGTAGGCAATAAGGGCAGTTTGCGTAATTTATGTGACTGACATGCGGTCGACGATACTTTTAATTTTTATGTAAATTGTTAAATACTATTTATGTGTACATAAAGTTGTAAAAAAATCCAACATTGTGAGTAATTAAATTTTTACTAAGTAGTAAAACTATGTCTGGGTTCCCGAGATTCGATAAAAATAAATAAATTTTTGGTGGTTTTTATCATTTTAGGTACCTAAGTAAAATTAGCCATACCTTTTCCGATCACTGCTAATAAGTCTATTGTAGAAATTAATTTACTTACAGAATTTAAGTTAAAATTATTAACTTAATTAGGTAATTTTAAGGTTAGGTTGGTTAGGTTGTTATCTATTATTTTCGTCCTCATAGCTAGAGCAATCAGAAATCTGGAAAGGAACCAGAAGTAAGTTATCAATAACATCAGCCAATCAGCTGCCGAATTGTGTAATGCTAAGCTTACACGAACATAGTACTTGTCATTAGCGCTGCTTGTCGCTTAGTTAATAGAATCGCCTTCTATTTACTGGCACCTGAGACTGGCACCTGCACTTTCACTAATACTAATCATGAATTCAGCCGTTTACATGCTGGGTTTTAGTGTAGATGACAAGTATATGCATTAGTTACTATAATAGTTTGACGACCTCTGCGGTCTAGTGGTTCGAGTGTCGGACTGTTGATAACAAGGTCGTGGGTTCGATTCCCACAGGACACAAATATTTGTGTGATGAACATAAGTGTTTGTGTTTGACTGGGTGTTGTTTATAAGTATGTATTTAAAGAAAAAAAAATAGTATTATATCCATTTTGTAGTACCCATAGCACAAGCTCTGCTTAGTTTGGGACGAGATGGTGCTGTGTAAATGTCCTCTGCGCACCGGGCACGAGACTAGTTCGCGAATTATTTAAGTTACAAACTGAAAAAAAAAACATTGATGACTTAGTTCAGCTACTTCAAAAATTGCCAAATTGTTATCAGTAGAAACCAAATTTTTGTTAAAATAGCTGATCTGGTACTAGTAGCGTCAGTTTATTAGTCGCCTTTTTTATGTTACTAGCAGTTAAATTTGTGCTACTCATAACAAACCTTTTACCTTTTCAGTGTACTTCTCATTGACTTACTATATTCATTATACACTAGCCCAGTGAAAGGAGAGTGAACAAACTTTACATTGTATACTAAACTGACTTGCGAACTGGCCTCGTGTCAGGTGCAAATTATCGGCAACTATACAGCACGCAATTAATATTGATGTATTGTAAATTTTAATAAAATTGTAAGTTTTATTACTTTTTTATACAATTACCCGACTGTGCGATAAAAACATTTCATTTTATTTATTATCTCTTTCAATAAAAACTTTATTTGACTCGAGAATACTCATACCTACGTCAAAATGTAAGGATAACGAATCAGATACATACGTACATTCCAATGTTCCCTTTCTTCAGACATCACCTTCATCCCATTAGCATTTTTATAGGCTCTTAAGGGCGCCGACGTTATCTCGGGCCCCAGCATACGCCGAAAGCCGAGACCTTCACTAATATAGGTATGACTGTGCCCTTTCTTTTATTTCCACTTTCATTGAATATTTTGCCCTTTTGTGTAGATAGAGGTTTTTTCGGAAACTAACGTGTCATTCCCTATTTACTATGTATTATTTCCCTCGGCTTAGCTAAAGAAAGACAAGGACAGAAGGACAAAGAAGATTGGAAATATTAGAAACTGGATAGAGCATGTTAGAGTGTTTTGATTAAATTTCGAAAACTTAGCCAATCGTGCACCATCATCTACCGCATGATCCCTTATCATCAGGTCAGCGATCTAATACATGTATTTTAGGATAAATAAAAATACGAATCCACTATAACCGAGCTTACAATTAAAAAAGGTTAAGGTTGGTCATGGATTAACAATTTTTATCTAAAATCATGCTTAAAATGTAATGTGTTTAGTAAGATATTTAATATCAAAAATTCTGATACTGATTATAAAATACTCGTTTATTAAGAAGACGACTTCTTAAAATTATACCTACATTTTTATTAGATAATCTTTTTAGATTCATCAACTCAGCCTATCGCAGTCCACTGCTGGACATAGGCCTCTCCCAAGTTGCACCACAACGCTCAGTCCTCAGCCTTCCGCATCCAGTCCCCCCAGCCACGTTCTTTAGGTCGTCGGTCCACCTGGCAGGGGGGCGCCCTACGCTGCGTTTGCCGATTCGCGGTCTCCACTCAAGGACTCGTCTGCTCCAGCGGCCATCGGTCCTTCGACAGACATGGCCAGCCCACTGCCACTTCAGCTTACTGATTCTACAAGCTATGTCGGTCACTCCGGTTATTCTACGGATAATCTCGTTTCGGATTTTATTCTTCAAAGAAACTCCAAGCATAGCTCGCTCCATAGCTCGCTGAGCGACTTTGAACTTGTGGAATAGCCCAACTGTCAATGTCCACGTCTCGGCACCTCAGATTAAACTCGACACCGTAAGTCATGACATTGACTTTTTAGATTACAAATTTTTAAATATGTGATGTATGCGTATGAAGGTCATAGAAATATTTATTATATATATTGTTCCATATAAGTGGGTAGTGTTATGACACTGCTACTGTGTCATCTTTTGTACGTCAATCGGAATATACTTGTAATCGTGTTAGGTTAGTTAGGATATCTTAGGAATTATTACAAATGTTTAAGTTATGATGGGTAATATCAGTTGAAGCATACATATACATTTTTGCTTGTTTGGTTTCCTTTGTTTGTTAATTTGATACCCCTGATACTATTGAAGCATTTTGGTTAACAGCTTATTGTTTACAGTTCCGATTCCAGCAAAGACCTTTCAGTAAGTTAGAATCATAAACTTGTTATACTAAATACATCCTAGTTTCTAGTTACAAAGTATACGTGAAATCGCTACTTGCAGGAAATTAAGATAAAAAGAAAAAACTCCATTTAAGTAGATTTTCCTTCTGTAGTTGCAAAAGTTGTAAACAGTGAACCGAATGACGGTACAGAGACGGCGTTGTAGATGCTAAAATTAAGCGATGATTCATGTAGTCGCATAAAATAACCTTACTTATATTAAAGAATTTTCAAATATAGGTGTTTTTCTTTTTCCCAGAGTGGGTCACTCTGGGAAAAAGATATTTATTTGAAAACTTTCATAAAGCAAATGGAATAAAGTAGATAAGCCTGCTCGAGATGAGCGCTTATGCTAATACTTTATTTCATTTCCAAGCAGAAAAATATTAAGTTCAAACGTGCCCGTGTCATGATATCCATGATTTGAAACGTGTTGGAATTGAGAATAAATTTTAAATTGAAACCGAGTAAGAGGATTACAGATCCCGGGGGAAATCTGAATGCCACATCACTATGGAAGATTTCTAGCTTTTTCTTCTCGCTATAAATTTAATATTAGTAAGCTATTTACATGCTGGCTTTCTACTGCATTGCTAATGGACTGGCGGCTCCCCGGGGTGTGGTATATATCAGTGTTATATGGAACAACACATATATTTCCATGTTTATTCGGAACATTGTAATCATATCACACATCTCTTTGTCTCTGAAATCAGAGTTCGTTAACTGTCATTCTTTATTTTCGTATCAGCCAGTATTCAACATTCTTTATAAGTAAAACAAGAACTATAGATTTTATTCATCAGTTTCTGCATTTCAAAACCTGAATGTTATTAGGAATTTATTGTGTGTCTGCAAGCCACTCAACCCTTTTACTAAGGATAAAAAAGTTTAAGTGGGTAGTTTTGTAGTTCCTAAGCAGTTTAGAGAATTCGTTTAACTCGAACTACACCCTCGAAGCTTAAGTTTACTTTAAAATGCTGTTACAAAGTTAAAATCCTACAAATCCGCAACCAGGAAAACAGTAGGTGTGGTATTTTGTGTGGCCCAAACATTAACCAACAAAAATGGCATAAATTCTTCATACACCTCAATCCTTTTGTTTACATTTACACGAGTAATTTGTCTCTTGTTATTTCGCTTACGACATACTCCCTGTATTAAAAGGCGGAAGGAATTTAATCACTTATTTGTGAAGTCAAATATTGTCACACGTATCTGCTTTCCCTGGGGTAATGTGGGCGGACGTTTCGCCCTTAGGCTCTGCTATTAATAAAATCAATATGCTTTCATGATGGCCACCATGTTATTTCCAAAGGGAATAAGGAAAACAAATATTCACAAAGTATTTTGTGTCGAAAAAGAAAGAAATTGTGTAAAATTAGATATAATGAATAAAGATTTCTGTGAACAAGAGATCGCTAAAAATGTATTTAAATGCCTAAAGTTGGAATATTTCAGCATGAAGTTTGTAGATTTACGTTTAATAGTAGTTGAGAACAGCTAATAATTAACTCTCATTCGTTTTCGGAATATTTGAGGCAGTACGGTGACTGCCCGTGATTTTTCATTAAAATATCCAAAAATAATATATCAGCCAGTTACAATCCTTAAATTATTTTTTAAACATCAATTCGGGGGATTGTGTAACCCACGTCCGTAGGAGAGTACCCCTATTTCGAATCCCTACACGTGATCCCTGGGTGGTGAAAATCAGGTGACATGCTGGTGGTTGGCCACGGCCGACGGCTTACGACCACCCAACGGGCAAGACGTGCCGCCAAGCTTCCTAGTCGTGTTCCGTCCGGTACGATTCCCGGTGAAATCACTTGAGAGGATGGGTCGAAATATTCCACTGCCATCCTCTCACCTTTGCTGGGCAAGCGTGAATCATCGTAGACCGCATGGCGGTCAAACGAAAGCCCGTTATATGTAAATAAATAAAAAACATTGCACTTATGAAAGTTGATTTACGTTAGGCTCAAGTTAGTACTACATTTCGATGGCTACAGCCATAGCAAATCATACCTTAATGCCTGTAGGGCTAGGTGTTTGTTTGTAGGCACTTAACTAAAATGGGATAGTCATTGTTTGTCTACTTCAAGTACCTAGCTGAATACAAGCACTTGACGGTCTTCTATTGTCAATAACTTGGCAAAGAGCCCATAATAAAAAATAAGTGTATACAGAAACATAACTACATTATATCATTCACACTTTCCCGATCTCTGTGCGTGTCACTGACGCAGCAATAACAGATATTTATTACCGCCATTTTGTCGTTATAAACCAACCCCACGATCCCGTCACCTGAGATTTTTGTAGGATTATTTGTTCTTGCGATGATTTGGCTATGAAATATAGACGAGATGTATCATAAGATGAATCATCTCCGCGTCCTTCGGGACAAATTGTGTAAAGGAAATGGGTTACTGAAATAAGGAATTGTAAATAATGTAGTGTATGGGATGTCGCTTGCGATCGTATTCAGCAATAAAAGGTTTATTACTATTCTAAACATCTCAATACTTTTTGGTATCTATCACCATACACAATCTAACTCGTGCATCAATAAGACAAGCGCGGCCGCGGTGAAGCAATAGATTTTTTACTTTATTATTTTTAACGCATTTACGCATGCGAAGCGAAATCTAACAATAAAGAAAAACTCGCTCACGAGCGGGATTCGAACCTGCGACTCTCAGTACGCCAGTGCTTTTATCCACTAAGCTACCGTGAACAGTGCTCGTGGTATCCTGCTCGTGAGCGATTTTTTCAAAAGAATATTCTTATTTTTTTCTTTAAAAAAAAATGTCACCTGATTTTAATAGATGGTGCGGTCGACGATTGGATATGCTTGCCCAGCAAAAACCTATTCACCCGTGCCTCGAAGACTCGAAGATCACCAGATTATACTTATCGGGAAACACAAATGACTATCTACTAGCTTCTGCCCGCTGCCTCGCACGCGTGTAATTCGATTTATCAAAGAGATACGTTATCACGCATCCCTAAGGAACTGTTTATTTTCCCGGGATTTAAAGTACCCTATATCCTTCTCCAGGTTCCAGGTTACCGCTTTGGTGAATTTCATTATGATCAGTTAGGAGGTTGTGTCGTGAAAAGGTAACAAACAGACAGACAGACAGAGATACTTTCGCATATATAATATTAGGATGAATATTTATAAATATTACCAAGGAAAACACATCGTACTACACAAATAGACCTACATAAACACATTCTGAAAAAGAAACCAACTTTTCGTTCTTCCAAATACACGTTTAGTTTCGGTCTCAGCGATGTCAATAGCAACTATTGGTCTATCGTCCCGGTTTATATAAGGGTTCTGCTAATTCCACCGAGTAGTTAGCGAGGACCTTGGGAAAATATGCCAATTCTCACTACGAGATCCGCGTACAAAAACACAGCGAATAAAGATATAAATATATAAATAATTTTGAGACATTTTACACAACACCATCTAGTCCCAAACTAAGCAAAGCTTGTACTATGGGTACTAGACAATGGATATAATACTTAGATACTTTTTTTTGTAAATACATGCATATAATACATAAGAAACACCCAGACCAACAGAACAGTCATGTTCATAGCGAATAAAGATAGATGAATAAATGAGATAAATCAGGCTTGCTATTATTAACATGACAAAGGGTTTGCCTGGGTTTAAATTAGACAGAATTTAATTCAAGCAATTATTTGAATTTCAAAAGAATGAAAAAGAATCCTGTGACACTTTTGACAAAGGCAAGCTGGTGGTTGTCTCAAAATGTTTGCATGGTAATATATACTCATACTATAAATTGTATAAGTCGAGGACATTATTCGTAATTAGTGCATTGTGCGCAAACAGAGCAAAATAAAACCTAGAACACGACGTGATTTATCATGTCAATGTACTTTTAATATAATTGAATTTCGTTTTTTCATTTGTCGTAGGTGACCAATTACACAATGCCCCTTTGAAGGCAGTATAAAAAATCCATGTACAGTCAATTGTACGTAGATGGTAACACACGACACAACACAAATTACATACTAAGTTCCAGCACAGAATAGATAATAGTTATACACATATACACTGTTTTTTATAATTGTCTTATTTTGTAAACTATCTTGGCATGTCTTTTTTATGCAATTCGTCATTAATAATCATCAATTTGTGTTCACTTAAATCAATAAAATGTAGGGACCACCTGATTTTTTTTTCGCGATTTCAGGGTTGGTCCCATAGTAAAAGTTGTTCATAATGATGAGTACGATGACCCCTTTTCGGGATTTAAGCGACTCAAATTTCAGCGTGTATTGTATTATAATTATTAAAAATGTTACATACTAAATAACATTTTTTCGAAAACTTCGATGACAAAAACTTCTATGGGCATTTGTATTCCACGAAAACGGCGAGACCAGCGGTTCCTAGCAATGACGACAAAAGAGCCCAGCTCACGCGCCATTACACCGAGGATCTTCCGGACGTTGACCAGGGCGAGATTAGGGCGGCCCTCGAGCAGCTTAAGAACAACAAAGCTCCGGGCGATGACGGAATTACTACTGAACTCCTAAAAGCAGGCGGGGCTCCGGTCCTGAAGGAGCTACAGAGTCTGTTTGATTCCGTCATCCAACAAGGCTCTACACCGGAGGCATGGAGCGGGAGTGCGGTGGTACTGTTCTTCAAAAAAGGGGATAAAACCCTTCTGAAGAACTACAGACCCATCTCACTCCTGAGTCATGTGTACAAGCTGTTCTCGAGGGTCATCACGAATCGTCTCGCCGGAAGACTCGACGAATTCCAGCCACCAGAGCAAGCTGGGTTTCGAAAAGGCTACAGCACCGTAGACCACATCCATACTGTTCGGCAGATCATACAGAAGACTGAAGAGTACAATCAGCCGCTGTGTATGGCATTCGTGGACTACGAGAAGGCCTTCGACTCTATCGAAACTTGGGCAGTTCTGGATGCTCTTCAGCGATGTCACATTGATGAGCGGTATATAGAGATACTGAGATGCCTATACAACGCTGCTACCATGACTGTTCAGCTCCAGGACCAAAAGACGAAGCCAATCCAACTGCGCAGAGGGGTGAGACAAGGGGATGTAATATCCCCGAAATTGTTCACTAACGCGTTGGAGGACGTCTTCAAGACGCTGGACTGGACTGGACAGGGTATCAACGTTAACGGCGAGAACATCTCACATCTCCGTTTTGCCGATGACATCGTTGTAATGGCTGAGTCGCTGGAACAACTGGGCGAAATGCTGCACAGCTTAAACGGAGCCTCTCGACGTGTCGGTCTCGGCATGAATCTGGACAAGACTAAAGTCATGTTCAATATGCATGTCATGCCGAGGCCAATATTCGTCGAAGGGTCGGCACTCGAAGTTGTAACGGAATACGTCTACCTAGGGCAGGTAATTCAGCTTGGTAGACACAACTTCGAGAAAGAAGCCAACAGAAGGATCCGTCTGGGCTGGGCAGCATTTGGCAAACTTCGCCGAGTCTTCTCGTCGCCTATACCGCAAAGTTTGAAGACAAAGGTCTTCAACCAGTGCGTCCTGCCAGTCATGACTTACGGTGCCGAGACGTGGACACTGACAGTTGGGCTAGTCCACAAATTTAAAGTCGCTCAGCGAGCTATGGAGCGAGCTATGCTTGGAGTTTCTTTGAAGGATAAAATCCGTAACGAGATTATCCGGAGAAGAACCGGAGTGACCGACATAGCTTGTAGGATCAGTAAGCTGAAGTGGCAGTGGGCTGGCCATGTCTGTCGAAGGACCGATGGCCGTTGGAGCAGACGAGTCCTTGAGTGGAGACCGCGAATTGGCAAACGCAGCGTAGGGCGCCCCCCTGCCAGGTGGACCGACGACCTGAAGAACGTGGCTGGGGGGGACTGGATGCGGAAGGCAGAGGACCGAGCGTTGTGGCGCAACTTGGGAGAGGCCTATGTCCAGCAGTGGACTGCGATAGGCTGAGTTGATTGAAATAACATTTTTTAAATTTTACATTAGTTACTATATTTTATCGGTAGTTATTTAAATAACGAGACATGCCAAGATTATTTAGTAAATAAGACAAGTAGAAAATTAAGATAATTTGATGTATTTTGTTACTACCACTTTTTTTACGATAGTGAGTTAATATTACATTGTGATCTAGACCTAAGCTATGGTTAAAGTTTCAAGTCTCTAGCTCATAGAGTCGATTGTGAAATTAGTACCAAACATGCAGACAAAACAGAAAGCCAGTTAATAAAAACGTGATAAAAACAGACTTTACTTCTAGTGGAGCTGGTTGGTTCCGGTTATAATGATTTTGTTACCACTCTGATATGCGGTTAACCGTACAATTAAACCGTTGTATTTGTTGTACAATCATAATTCAAGGTACAAGTAACTATCAAACAACAATAGTGTATATTTCGTACTACATAAGCTACATAATCAGAACCACACTTGTTACCCAGGACTGCGCACTGTGCAGTTGTACTTTGCTTGAGCACAAATTCTCCAATCTGCTTATTCCAATATTAGATTTATGTATCAGAATTCAGTATGCCGTTTGTTAAACTACCGAAATTCCGAAACCAAGGTATTGTAAATTCGATAAGTAACTTCAGTCATGTATTTCAAATCAATTTGTTCTATCGTACCTACTATCGGCTTACAGGTAGAAAAAACTCTTTCGACCCTTTCAGCAGTCTTGAATTTGTTCTTTAGGTCAGAAAAAAGTGTAATCGAAATACTTTGTTACAAGAATCTCTATTCTAGCCTGGGATTGAAAGAGCGGAATTTAAAATTTCATGCTGAAAGTACCTATATGTGTGTTAACAGGTAACTTTTTTTTATTTAGTGTTTGGAATACACTGAACATTAATTTGATTATTGTTTATTTATAAAGGAAACAAACAGATAAATAATCATAAATGTTGATACAAAATTTAAATAGCACATAATTCAAGACAGTTTCCACAAATTAATAGTAACATATAAATAATCTATGTTCATATTTTTATCTAATTTACCATTTTGATAACACAGACATAGTAAAAAATATAGACGAAGTGCTGCTAACAATCATAGTGAAGCCAACAAAACCGTGCTCCTCCGTGTAGAAACTAGCGCTCACGCACACGCATGCACCTTAAACCATGCTCACCGCTCTAAGTACACATATCGCGGCATCGTCCAGTAAGCATCGCGAAAACAAATATCCTTCAGGTACATGATTGGTGTGTGCGTAAGCGATGGTTTGTACACGGAGAAGCACGGTTTTTTGGGCTTCACTATGATTGTTTGCAGCACTTCATAATTAAAAATATGTTCTTTTAAGGTAATAAGTATGTGGATATTTCTCTTTAGACCTCAACATACCAGATCAACGAGACAAAATCTGAACCGACGACCTTTTCATCGTCACTCAACGCCTAAGCTATTGACGCTTAAATTTATGAAGGTATTAGAAATTCCTGGCTTCCCCATCTGTTGCCAAAATTCCCGGAACGGAACCTGTTTTCTAAATGTGGGCAGTAAATAACTTTAATAGTATATTTAAATCAGGGGCTGGTCACCTCGTAATTGGTTTCGCACGTGTCTACGACTTTTCCGCCCTCTATCGAGTGGACTAATTAATTATCCTTTAGTCCTCGGAAAGTTTTCCGCTTGTCGAATATTGCAAAATACTAGCCGATGCCTTCTGCTTTAATCCCACGGTATGTTGTTAAAAACTGTCCTATATTTGTGTGCCAAATTTTATATAAATCCGTTTAGTATTCTAGGTCAGAGATGGCGAACCAATGGCAGGCGTGTCACAAATCGTAGCCGGCGCCGTTGGCGTAGCTGGCACAGCTGGTGTAGCTGACACATCTGGCGTAGCTGGCACAGCTGGCGTAGTTGGCGCAGCTGACATAGCTGGTAAAGGCCCTTTAGGTGAAGTGGCGTGCAGTGTTCCGTGTGCGCCGCCTAGGAGGGTGCGGCCAACGTTAGGCCGCACGGGGTGCAGGGGCTCGCCTGCTCGTGGCGAGCCAGGACATGTCGGGGGGTGTTGTGTGAATACTCACGGGTTCCCACGCCCGCGGCTAAGATATTTGAAGGAACACCGTGGTTGTTTTAGTCGGTAAGTGAGTCCGACACTGGCTCCACCTACCCTGGGTGGAGTGCGTCCATGAGGATTTCCCCACGGCAAAAAAAAAGCGTGCCTCAAATCATAAATCTTTATTGCACTAAATGGGACAAGTCACAAATTACAATTTTGATTACAGTACTTCTTAGTATACTAGTGAAAGTTTACAAACAGAAGATATGATAAATTGGTACTGTAAAACATAACACTTACGAGCGTAAGATAAGAAGTTGTATCAAGTCCGATTAGCACTATCCCCCGTACTAGTTAAAACTGTATTACGGAAAGAATAGGTCTTCTCTTTCTCGACAAATGGCACGCGACAAAAAATTGCGGGCTCGGTATTAATTGAGGAACCTAATAAATGCGTTAACTAATTATTTTCATTGTGATTTTCATAGTTTTCTCCACTAAGCTAAAATTATTTGTTGGCACGTTTTATCCACATTAACCATATCTTTTCAAAAAAATTGCACTTTGTTGTATAAAAATTTGCCATCCTTGGTCTAGGTGATTGAGTAATAAATATTCAAACATCTTTACAAACCTTCACATTTTTAATATTATAGTGAAATATTGAAACCCTTTGGTGCGCAAAATGCCTACGTAATAGTATTATATTATTATAAAGATATGTCAGATAGTCCGTGTGGTGCCGGACTTAAAGAATAGCACCACCCTTATCTCTTCTCATGGGTGTCGTAAAAGGCGACTAAGGGATTCACCAGAGGATGGGCAGCAGCGTTCTCTGATTATTTAACCAACCAACTGCGATCGCCAATCCGCCTGCCAAGCGTGGCGATTATGGCATATCCCCCCCTTAATTGGGGGAGGCCTATGTTCAGTAGTGGACGTCTTTCGGCTGTAATGATACAGATATGTTTTAATAGAGACCATGGATACTAAAACTAGTTTAATTTGTTACTCTTAAGTTTGGAGCAGGTGACCCTTTCTCTTCCCATGGGAGCCGTGATAGTAATTAAGGGATTATTTAAGAAATTTGATGGCAGTATTACCGTAAAATAGTAAGATGTAATCCTTAGTATTAAGACATAGTTTCTCTAAAGATTAGAGTGGTAATATGACCGTCATTTAGTGTAAACCTAGAAGCTATTAATTTGTTTCTAATGATTGCCTATAAATAAATAAATAAATAAAATAAAATGTCTTTATTTCAGGCATTAGCCCATAAGTTGTTAGTGATGAGTTAGTAACAGATTGTGCTTATATGCTAGATTAGTGTTATTAGTACTTAAATTACTGAACAAATTATTTATTTAAACCTATAGCGACCTCCACCCAATGTCTCTGGATGGAACAATCCGGTCTGTCAACAATCATTTATGCAAAGCAAGCTCGGTTCATCATCATCATCAGTAGCCCATATTAGTCCACTGCTGGACATAGGCCTCTCCAATGGCACGCCACTGACATTTATACTCGGCCACTCGCATCCAGTTGCTCCCAGCCACCTTGTCAATATCATCACCACACCGAGCCTGAGGGCGTCCTACCCTTTTTTTTTTTTTTTTTTTTTTTTCCCGTGGGGAAAATCCTCATGGACGCACTCCGCCCGGGGAAGGCGGAGCCAGTGTCGGACTCTTACCGACTAAAAACCACCACGGTGTTCCTCTACCGACCTTGGCCGGGGGCGTGGGAAATACTCCTGTATTCGCCCAACCATCCCCAGCAGGTCCCGGCTCGCCACTGGCAGGCGAGCCCCTTCTCCCCGTGCGGCAACCGCAACGGCCGCACCCTCCCCTTGACTGGCGCGCGCGGAACACTACGCGCCACCGTCACGGGCCTTGACTGGTCGGGCGGCGGGCCACCCTGAGTCCGCCGCCCGCAGGCCCACACCTAGGGTGGCTGGAGGTCGGCATACGCCCTCCTACGACGCCCAGGTCGTCTCCTGCGGATGGGAAGAGAGGTCATCGCCTCTCGAACCCTCTCCGCCGCCTCCTTAGCGAGCATCACCTCCTCGCAGAAGGAGACGACGCCTTCCCAAGCGCTCTCGCTAGGGCGTCCTACCCTAGGTTTACCGATTCGCGGTCTCCACTCAAGAACCCGTCTACCCCAACGGCCATCGGTTCGGACGTCTTTCGGCTGAAATAATGAATGATGATTATGAAAGAAAAGGCATGTATTGGTTCTATTGGACTGTGTAGCAAAGGTTTCGCTGTGAACTTAGAAGTCCAAGCATTCTCTTCCCAGGCCGTGTAAAGTAACATAAAATAACAGTAGCATCGTAGACTTTGGAATTGTGGCCGTTATATGGCAATAGGCCCTTTCCCTATTACAGGGGATTTAGATAAAGCAGTCGTTGCGCGTAATGTTGGTATAGCCTTTACCTTTGCCCATCCCTTCGGGAAATAAAAGCAAGATATTGTACATAGTCCACCAACACAAGGCGTTGGCAACTCCAACATTAATACATTAATAGTTTTATTAATATTGTTATATTTAGGCTATGGCAACTCTGATACTTTTTCTACTTCCGCAATCGTGTCACTGTATAACTGTACCGTGTGTGTGCCTTGCAATTCTCCGTTTTACTTCACGCATCCAACAACTATCAGCGATATACAAACAAAGGAGCCAAGTAGAAGTGCTGGAAATAAGGAAAGCATTTGTATCAAAGACCAAGCACATCTAAGTTAAGATCACAGACATAATAAACCTATGGACTAGAAATACCTACGAAATACGCGTGGCATAAAACAGACGTCTGTGTGCTAAACTTACACTACCAGGGCCCGCAAAATGGCGGTCATTGCTAGGGATGTAAGTAATCAAAACTTATTATAATTCACCTTTTTGCATTACTTGTTGTCCACTGTTTTTAAACCCTAAAATCACAAAACAAATTCCAAAATTTTTGTTTAATTGACAGAACACATACTAAACGATTGCCCTTAAAATGGCGGATTTTTTCCAAGCAGAGTAGATATTCTAACGTCACGTAAAAATGTTGCCAAAAAGAGAACATACAAATAGCATGCCATCTCTTTCACCAGACGACATTATACCTTGGTTAACAAGAGACAAAGCATATATTCATATTTCTATAACGATTTAATAGATATTTGTATAAACGAGGTGGATATAGAAGAATAGCGCCTCCATAGGTTTATATCTCGGACAGCATTCCTGCATTGACTCGTTGAAACATTACCACTATTAGGAGCATAATTTTTTGGCTTCCCACAATCTCCATAATTTTACCTATTACTATTTAAGAAAAGTGTCGTCAATTTATATAATTTTTACTATTTTGTAACTTTTTTTAATTTCATGATTGCAATGATTAGTTAACTGGGGGAGGCCTATGTCCAGTAGTGGACGTCTTTCGGCTGAAATGATGATGAATGATTAGTTACCATTTATTATTTATTTTAATTGATGTGATTAGTAACTCTTTGTGTTTTTTTGTGGACCTTCCAAAAACCAGTGCTGCTACAGTAACTATAGCTACCACTAACCATAGAAATCTAAAAAATAAGGTCATAGAAATGTTATCTACTGTCTTTTACTACGGGAACGCATGTCACCGGTTTTCCGCTACCAACACATAAATATGCAATCACACTCACCATGTTTCTAGCATTTAATGCAAAATAAATTATGCCTAAAAAATTCAGCTGCTGGATATGCTGCAAAATACGATTCTAGTGACTCTGCGTCCAAAATAGCACTGATGATCAAGCAAACGGTTCTCGCACTGTTGTCCTAAACGACGCACGGCGACTAGTTTGCCACTTCTATTACGCAGCATATGCTGATAGATGCGTAAGCCGCACGCTAGCTAAGCATAAGCATGAGCTATGTTAATCTATTGTTATGATTTGTTCAAAATTATTGTTTATGATTGAATGTATGAAATCGGTGCATATTAAAATAAATTATATTTCTTTTTTGCTTTTATATATATATTTTTTTTTTTTTATTCTAACCATAAATAAAAATATTTTCTTTGTCTTTCTTACAACTGTTATCTTCTAACAAAGTGAGCTGTTAAATATGAAGCACATTATTTAAATGTAGAGACTTCCTTATCAGCCCTAGAAGGTAAAAAAGTGAGGAAATAAAAGGGTATACGGATGATAAGGAAGAAGGCTTGTTTATTTGTGCAAAGGATTTGGCAGATGCGCCCGTTACCTTGACCGACTGACACCGGAGTTTACCAATAGGTAGGTATGTTCCCTATTTTCCGTGTCCCAATCTAACATTACAATATTTAGAAGTACCTACCTACATCATTTTATTCGATAGTTTATCGAAAACTATTAAAGATAAAATCTGTATTATTCGAAGTTCGAGTATTCTGAATTTCTGAGGAAAATAATATTAATGTGATAATTTTATAAGCACATTTCATTTCTCATTTAATCAAATTTCGAGTTTAAAAAAAACTTTTTCCCGTTATTCATTCATCAGACCACCGTTAAAGCAAAACAACAGCAATTTGTTACAAAAGACAAATGCAGGTTTACTCAGACAATCAGCGACAAAATCTTCGCAATAACATTGTGTCACGGCATTTAGGAGACAAAAAAAAAACAAAATAATTATTCCCGTTCATTTATTACCCGACAAAACTGTCAGATTGTACACAAAACTTCCGATATAACGAATGTTGGCTTTTCACCGTCGCTTTTAATGGAAAGATTCATCGCATAATTTCGAATAAAAGCTTTACAATATTGGGCCTGCGGTTTTAATAAATGAAGTTGAACCATTCATAGTACGGCCCTACAGATAACTTCGAATAAGTTGCGAAGTAATTAAAGCAGCAGTGATGGGGTTATCGTGGCCTATTTGTTATATAGAGACATAAGAATTTATTGGTTACAATTAAAACAAATGGTAATTGCGGGTCAGGAATGTAATCAAAGCAGTTTAAAACTGTTTTTGGTTTGTTACAAGATCTAATAGATGTCTCTATTACTATTACCGTGCTATTTACCTAACTAGCCTCGTAACTGGAAACCGTATAAAACCGAAGCTTCTGTATTCTGATCTATTTTTCAGTTATTAATATAAACGGTTTAATTCACGATATTCCATCGGGTATGCCCCGAGCTTAAAACTAGTCGGGCACACCCGATTACGTGAGTGAAACCGTTTATATTAATAATTATGAATTTAACTGACGATAGTTATATATATTGTTCAGTTGTCTTTCAAACCGAAATACCTTACATTTTCAAATAGCGTAGATCACATTAATTGTTTTTTTTTTTTAATCCATACAAACTTAGTAATTTCTTACTATTGCTATTTCACCGTATATGTATGTATACCGTAATGGAATTTTGAAAAAAAAAAAACCCAAATCCTTACTGAGATATATATCAGTTCTTTATTGGTATTTTTTTCCTAATTATGTACAGATGAATAAACTTATATTTTTTTTACGATTTATAATGAAAACCTAACCAACAACCACTGACCAACAACTATCTAAATAACTATAACCAAATAAATTACGTTTGCCCAATAAATACGTTAAAATCAAATGAAATAAATAACTCAGTGGTGTATATCTATTAGCTATTGTGACTTTTATTTTATTTTTCTACAAGATTATATTGTGAACATTATTACTTATGAATCTACTGACGTGTAAATTAACTTTATAAATAAATGAATATGAATATGAATATATTATTTTCCAAAATCCCCACTTTGATTTACTTAGTAGCATTCTAGTAGGGAGTTCGGAAAAAAACAATTGAGAATAATCCAATTTATATTTGAGTTATATATGATGAAAGGACATAATTAATGTAATACAATTTTCATCCCCCCATCTCGGAAAGCACTCCCATATAGCACCCATTCCCGTAAACATCGGAGAATCTACACTCGAAGTTGTTGACGATTATGTATACCTAGGACAAACTGTCCAGCTAGGTAAGTCCAACTTCGAGAAAGAGGTCAATCGTCGAATCCGACTCGGTTGGGCAGCGTTCGGGAAGCTACGCAATATCTTCTCGTCCAAAATACCGCAGTGTCTCAAGACGAAAGTCTTTGACCAGTGTGTGTTGCCAGTAATTACTTACGGTACTGAAACGTGGTCGCTCACAATGGGCCTGATAAGAAGGCTCAAAGTCACTCAAAGGGCAATGGAGAGGGCTATGCTCGGAGTGTCCCTGCGTGATCGAATCAGAAATGAGGAGATTCGCAGGAGAACGAAAGTAACCGACATAGCCCGAAGAATTGCCAAACTTAAGTGGCAGTGGGCGGGGCACATTGCTCGCAGAACGGATGGCCGATGGGGCAGTAAAGTTCTGGAGTGGCGACCGCGTACTGGAAGGCGCAGCGTGGGTAGGCCCCCCACAAGGTGGACCGACGACCTGGTGAAGGTCGCGGGAATCCGCTGGATGCGGAAGGCACAGGACCGGTCGTTGTGGCGATGTTTGGGGGAGGCCTATGTCCAGCAGTGGACGTCTTTCGGCTGAAATGATGATGATGATGATGATCTCGGAAAGAGTATTTTTGCTCTTCGATATCTGAGTGCAAAAGCCGTTTTTATCCCCTAGAGGATAAAGTAAATTGAATTTAGAACATCGTGTGCACTACGTTTGTGAATTCAAAACATCAATGGTGCCGAATTTATCATACAACCTTTTTTAATTTGTTAAAAACTTAGACTCGGAACCTTCTTGGTGTACTTTTTTTTATTTGCTTTGCGCGCGCCAGTTTCTTTTCACGTCATATTGTTAAATACATAAATATTAGGTTAAAAACAAGAAACTTGAAATAAAGTGAAAAACCTAAAATGCACAGATCTATTACCCTAAAATGAGTGGTTCTAGCGACGAGGAAGTTTATTTGACGCAAACAGAATTGACTGAAACTGTTAATAATGCACAAATGAGCTTTCTCCCTCAACAATCACTCGAGAATATTTGAAACAATACGATATGTTTAACATGTGGCGGCTAGATAAAGGAACCAAAACTTTCTCAGAAAACGTTTTGCTCATTTACGCCAAGGGAATCCGATGAATCGGTACAACTATTAAGTATGACAGATAGTTTACCGAAAAATAGTACACAAGTCACTAACATCAACATTACAGTACCTAACAAAAATATTACTCTCAACATAAGTAACTGTAGCAACGTTACTTTAAATTTTTCTTAATTAGGTATGATTATTATTTGTTATAATTTAAAGATTATTCTGTAATACTTACCTATCATAATGTAGTAGTTAATACCTAAACTGAAATAAAAATATCATGTGATTGTAAATGTTTTTTTTTGCATTTATTCATTTCCTCGCTGAGGTGGGATGAAAAGTTACGTGTTGCACTCGAGTGCAAAGATTTTTCACATTGTGCTCTTTTGATTCCTTCGCTGACGCTCAGGATTCTAACTTTTGAATCCTTCGCTTGATCGGGCATCAAAATTGAACACGCGGTTAAAAAGCAACTTTGCACTCTTGTATAACAAATAACTATTATTGACTGCCTCGTTGGTCTAGTGGTCGCAAGCGCGACTACTGAGCGTGGGGTCCTGGGTTTGATTCCCGGGTCGGGTAAAGTGTTATTGGGTTTTTTCATTAGGAAATTCTCAGTAGCAGCCCGGAGTATGGATTTGTGCCCGGTTAATGGCAATAGGCTCGCCCCCTATTACATGGGACTATAACATAACTGGCGAAATGTGGGTGTACTATACACCTCTGCCTACCCCTTCGGGGAAATACAGGCGTGATGTTATGTTATGTTACGATTTATTATGAAAAACCGGCCAAGAGCATGTCAGGCCATGCTCAGTATTATAGGGTCCCTTAAGTAGGTGTTACAAACAAATCAAATCGAATATTAATCATGGCTATTTTAGTTTTTGCAATACATGGCAGCATTGGCGACTCAGAGTGTTGTTAGTAGCCGCTAGATGGCGCGCGCTATACAGCGCCAAATGCAATAGACGGCAGCATTTGCGACTCAGAGAGTGTTGTTAGTAGCCGCTAGATGGCGCCAAATTTAAGAAGTGTGTCATGTCAACATAACACAAAGTTACATTTTGTGATTTTTTGAAAGTAGCTAAAGGAGTATTATTTGCTAAGATCATTTTTCTCTAAGGTCAATGATCTTTGAACTAGGACATTTTAAGTATTTTTCAGTTTTCTTGCTATAACTCAAAAATTCATACAATACAATACAATACAAATACTCTTTATTGTACACAAAAGAAAATAGCAACATATATGACTTATATAGAACACATGTACAATGGGCGGTCTTATCTCTCAAGGCGATTTCTTCCAGACAACCTTAGGATGGACAATATGAGCGAGTAAAGAGAGGGGTAGTACGCAGTGTAACAACATAATAGAATACATATAATACATAACATAAATACTATACATATATATTTAACAAAACTACATAAATATAAGATACAATAAACATAATAAATACAATACAATATGTCTAAATATTTCATAATTTACCTGCAGGAAATTACAGTGATGATAGGTAGTGATCTTTCACCAGTTTTTAGGGTTCCGAAGTCCTACAAGGAACCCTTATAGTTTCGTCATGTCCGTCCGTCTGTCCGTCTGTCCGTCTGTCCGTCTGTCCGTCTGTCCTAATCCTTTACAGCTTAATAACTTCTACAGTTATACACATAAGTAAATGAAATTTTGTTAAAAAATAGTCTACATATAGATCTCAATTTTAAAAGAATAAAAGAATCGTTTTTCCGTATTTTAGGGGTGGCGTCCATACATGTGAAATGGAGAAAAAAAAATTTTTTTCGCTGCACCCCCTCGTGTGGGATATCATTGAATAGGTCTACTAAAATGAAGGTAATGTTTGATACACCACTTTTTTATCAGGTATACCATCTGCGAAATATAGCCCGCCAAAGTGGCTTGCAATGTGTCCCCCCCCCTGCCATTTCTAAACTATGCAATGTAGAAACTTATAATCTTCCACATTGATAGACCTTTGTGAAAACTCTCTTTTAAAATTATTTCGAGTATAATGTGATTATAATTTTTTGAGTTATAGAGAGAAAACTGAAAAATACTTAAAACGTCCTAGTTCAAAGGTCATTGACCTTAGAGAAAAATGATCATAGCAAATAATGCTCCTTTAGCTACTTTCTATTTGAAAAAATCACAAAAAGTAACTTTGAAATGACAAACGTCTTAAATTTGGCTTCTTGAATTTAACCCTAGATGGCGCTACTAACAACACGCTCTGAGTCGCGAATGCTGCCGATTATTGCAAAAACTAAAATAGCCATGATTAATATTCGATTTGATTCGTTTGTAATTACACCTACTTAAGGAACCCTATAATACTGAGCATGGCCCGACATGCTCTTGGCCGGTTTTTTAAATATAGGCAAAGATTGAGCACGCCTCACTTGTACTGGCAAAGCATTCCACAAGCGAGCAGCCTGAACTGTAAAAGAATTACCAAAGAAATTTGTGGAATGCGATGGTATCGCCAACGTGAGGTTTTCTGATGACCTTAAGAGGCTCGAATGTGTGTTATGTGTGTCACGAAGGAACTTAAAACGTTATTTAAGATAGTGGGGAGTTGAGGGATTGATTTTATAATCACATTATACTCGAAATATTTTTTAAAGAGAGTTTTTACAAAGGTCAATGTGGAAGATTATAAGTTTCTACGTTGCATAGTTTAGCGATGGCAGGGGGGGGGGACATATTGCAAGCCACTTTGGCGGGCTATATTTCGCAGATGGTACACCTGATAAAAAAGTGATGTATGAAACATTACCTTCATTTTAGTAGACCTATTCAATGACACCCCAAAGGAGGGAGTGCAGCGAAAAAAAAATGTCATCTTCATTTCACATGTATGGGCGCCACCCCGAAAATACGTAATCACGATTTTTTTATTCTTTTAAAATTGAGATCTATATCTAGACTATTTTTTAACAAAATTTCATTTATTTATGTTTGTAACTGTAGAAGTTATTAAGTTGTAAAGGATTAGGACAGACGGACAGACGGACGGACATGACGAGGATTCCTTGTAGGACTACGGAACCCTAAAAAGGTGATTATAACAAGAGAAATTACGACATTATTAATTCAACGTAACAAAATAACAAAATAAACTGAGTCCTCTGTAACCAAGCGTAATAGTATTACGATGAGGCTTTGTAAGATTTCACGATCCAAAGAAATTAGACCGGTTTATTCAATTGTTAAAATTAATTTAATTGAAAATTTTCTGACATTCATAGAGCTGCGATATTACGTTAGTGAAGCTTTAATTACACCAAAGCTTTTAGATTTGCATTTATTTTTTAATAAAAAATTTGCATATTATGTTCTTTCTTGCTGATAATTACTTTGTTTTCGTGAATTAAAATGTAGTGTAAAAATAAGAAAACCAGCCAAGTGAGCCGCCACCTTCTTTTTATTATTTGTTGTAAAACTGTACAGCATGATTGGGTGAACGATGTATATATATTCTATAAACATAATGAAAACATTTTTGAAAAAAATATTCCACGATTAATCACACGTACAGGTGAAAATATACTCGCGCAAGATCTGACTGTCTAGGGCTCTGCTGGCTAGTACAAAAGGCGGAAAGGGTGGAAATAGCGACCGTAGGACACTGTCGTGCTTGGTGCATCACCTGCCTGCATGAATCTTTGATTTTTCGATTATTATTTTTTCTCCAGAATACACTGGCTCCTGCAACACAGTTATTACACCACAGGCACTACAGGGGTCAGAAAATTCGACATTAAATGTAAGTATTAATGTCAATAAACGATTATTTATTTATTTAAGCGAGGAATCCACAGTTATTGATGAAATTTACAAAAAAATGTTTCAAAAATTAAGGTTCCAGTTTCTACACATATTTGGAACGAGAATCAAGTACTGAACATCCTTCTTCAATAAGTTGCACGTTCAAACAGTCAACCTGTTTAGAGTATGCACTACAATCAGGCCAAGTTTGGCACTTTTGTATTACCGTTTACAATTTTAAATTGTTTTATTGGAGATATCCTTATATTTTTGGAGATTTTAGGGTTTAGACTTTTTATTGTTTTTATTTGCCATGATAAAGGCCCATAGTAACACATATTCTGTGAAAATTTCAACTGGCTACTTATTACAGTTACGGTGACAAACAGCCCGACGGATGGATAGACGGATATACGGAAGGACGGATGCAGGGTCCTCAATCTTCGAACAAATAATCGGGTACAACAGCTTTTACAACGCTGCAAAAAAACGTAGTTCTTCAAATACTTGTAGCTAACACGTAAGATGGTGGTTTTTAATTTAGTAGCATTATATTTGATACTGTTACGGACTAAAAGTAATAGATGGCAGGTTTTACAAATTTACGAAACGAGATATTGTAATAGTTTATTCAATATTCGGTAGATGTCGCTACATGACCCCATATTTGATAATATCTCCAAAGAGATTAAGATTTCATTTCAAGAGATAATTATACTGATTTTTCACCAAACATTACAATAATAAATAAGTAAGTAATTATTTCAGGGCCATTTTTGTTCATTTTTGAATATAAAAGTATTGTACTTTTATTGATTTTGACTGGATGGTTATAATCGTAAAATTCGGGAAGTTGAGTTAAGTGTATGTAGCAGTATGATTCTGCGGTCAGATTTATAATCGCAGGGCGTGGGTTCGATCCTCAAGAAGTGTTTCTCTTTTTGCATTTTTTATTTTTAGTTCAGTTGATGTAGTTTCGCACTAAAAGTATCAGATGGTGCTAGTAAGCGGTTACCTGTTTTGTGGTGGAAGATTGGTCTCTATTTCAGTATATTACAATGTACTCTGTGGACGGATGGCTTATAGCTTATACAAGGCTTCGTAATAGGGTCCCATTGGCATCCTTTGGGTACAGAACTCTAAATGGGAGTCTTAATGTTTTTAGTAACATTTAAGTAAATATTTTAAATCTAATATTTCTTGTGTGAAAGTAATATAAATCTCTATAAATAAAATCTTCTATAAACACTGTATATAATTAACGAAGGTACAGACACTTTTACATTTAAAGCTCTAATTGAGTAGATTCAGCGCTCTGGATAACCAATTTGTTGTAATATTTATCGCAGACAGATCTAGTTTTACACGTTCAGATTGTTTACTCACCTACTTTTGTAGTAGGCTAAATAAAATGTATTTGTGCCTGTGCCTACATACATATATTTGTAATGTAGATCCATCCAAGGTTATCAGATTGACTATAAAATAAACTGGGAAGCTGTTTGGATAATTGTATTTTACATTTTACCTATGTTTTTATACCTTTACCTTACTATGAAAGCGGAAATCTAATGTTCCCTTAAAATTTCACCAGGAAAATACACAAAAAATCTGACTATCCAGGTTTATTATAGGTAGCAACCACAGAAATAGATAGATAGAATGGTTGTAATCACAGTTTTACTTGCAATTCATGCATGGCAACTTTCAAACAAACTACGCCTCCCATATTGACGCCAATAATTTTTAAAAATTAACTTTAATCAAATGTACTTTACAGTTTTTGTTTCTGCAGTTGGAAACAGCGCAATAAGGCATTTTTGCGGGTTTTTGTTACAGTATTTACAGAAACAAGTCATAAGGCGTACCTACTGAGAAAAGCTTTCAAATGACCTGCACTCTGGTGCAGTGTTGGCACGCGCGCCCCGCCCACTCTCCCATTCTATCTATCTATTTATATGGTAGCAACCCTGTATATATCTCAGAATGATATAAAATATGTAAACTTCGTTTCAACGAGTATGTAAATTATGAAGCACCCACTTTTCTTTATACAGACGGAGACACCTCTTAAGCACGAGTGAATTATACATTTCCTCCTAATTGTGCCTTAATATTAGCCGAGTTACGCGATAAAAATTTAGGTGAAAATACGCTGAAAATTTCAGCGCGAGGGCGGGATATTGCCGTTTACGGAGAGTGACGGCGTTCGCACTGCGTGTTGCCGTGTTTCCGGTACCACGGGATCTCGAAATTCTCTCTTTCTGTTCAACGAAGTGGAGAAAATGCGGGATATTTTTAAGGCGGTGGGTAAGGAGCAAAGAGTAGTGGTTGCGAGGTGTCTTCAATTTCATTCAGCTGCTAAGTAATGCCTGCGTGCCCGAGACGTTCGCTGAGTGTTGACAGAGTGGTTCATTATCTTTTGTTAAATTATTCTTACTCCTTTCCTTTCTTATGAATGGTATTTTCAGGATTCACGCCAATGTTGAATTTAAGCTTCTTTTGTGTGGCATCGCTCTGTGCTTTTTTTGTTTTATTTCCAGTTAATTTATCTGTTTGATTTTTTTAAATAACAGACAATAATTTGACATACTTATACGTCACGTCAGTCAAATGTAATAATTACCACAGAATTATTTTTATGTATCAGTTTAAAATATGTTTATTTACAATTAGCATTTGAGCCGAAAAAAAGAAGAAAAAGAAAAAAGTCCACTGCTGGACATAGGCGTCCCCCAAAAAGAGGGTTATGCCATAATTGCCACACTTGGTATAGGCGGGTTGGTGATCGTAGTTGGTTTATAAATACTCAGAGAACGCTGCTGTCCATCCTCTGGTAAACCCCTTATTCGCCTTCTACGACACCCACGAAAAGAGATAGGGGTGGTGTTATTCTTTGATTCCGGCTCCACACGGAACAATAAGTGCAAAACAATTTTATTAGTAGACACAAATACACAAGAGTATACAAGCTAAAAATAAATAAAGGAAGGACTCATAAAATATATTTACCTACTTCTTTTTCGAAATTTAAACTTCGGTCATCGCGTTAAATGCGTAAATAACAAAAATACCAGTAATCGCATTCCCAATACTCAAAGACAAAAATACGTTAAAAAATAATTTATTACTCACTAAAAGTATGTATTCGCCAATAAAGTTCACGAACAGTAATAAAGGCGGCACATAAAGGTCGTCACTCATTCACAACACGACAGCGTCACAAACAACTCGGTGCATCACGAAACGTTCACATCACTAGCGTGCGTGGAAAAGTACGGGAAAGTTGTGGTCCGTGTAGATGAGAGGCGGCGTTCGTATCGGCGGCCGGCGCGGGACTAGAGTCGGCCCGGGCTCGCTCCCGCCCCCGGCGCGCGGCATCGTCCACGACCGCGCGATTTCAGCGAGCCTACGCGCACTACAGCGAAGCCTGCCGTAGCCGTGCCTTGGGTTACAGCTGCTGTAGCATAGTCCTGAAAAAACGCATGAAATTGTATTTAGGTACTGCTATTACGAATAGGTATATTTTTATAAAATGTTAGTTGTTGTGGTTTTTGACACTTAGAGAGATGATGACTAAGAAAAATGATTTATTGTCCCAGTTAACGACGCACAACATTTAAGTAATAGTACAACAGAAACGCAAACAGGTAGGTAACTAACAGGCTGTACAAAAAATTGTAAAACAAAAAACACATAAAATATAAGAACTTTCTTTAGTCGACATAAAATATAAAGAAAATAAGGAAAGTGACACTTATCTATCTTCTATCTATCAAAATAAATCAAAAAAAATGATTTGCAGTTTTTTTGTTGCTGTTTGGAATTGCGAGGACAAAAAAAAATTTGAATCCACGGGAAAAGTCGGAAATTTGTACCCATGCGAAGCCAGGGCGAGTCACTAGTTTACAAAAAAACATATTTTGTGTAATATTGATTAAAATTATCCGCTACTTTCATTACCAAAAAAAATTACATGTACTAAGGAAGAAAATGTAGAAAGTGTTTTTTATTCTAAATTTGAACTAGTCTATGCCTTCGGCTTCTCTCCCGTGGTAAATTGGTATGTCAATAAAAATTAAAGTATAAAATTAGAAAGTATAAAAAAAAACATTGAGCAGAAAAACACACTAACAAAAACAAAAAATGAAACGATGATAGCTGCAAAAGTATAAACTGCAGCGCAGCTACCAACAACGCCCATATCTAGATACAAATGGTATAATATTCCGTATATATATATATACTGTAGATTTTTACTTTTAATAACTCACTTGTTGTTTATGCACGGAATATATATATATTTTATTTTATTTTATTTATTAGGGAAAACAAACAATTACACACTTTACATGATTAATCAAAGTAATTACATGAGAATGTGTCAGTGTGTAACTAACAACATTAACCACATATTATATAACTAGAAGATTCATGCATGAGTACAATAATATATATATATATATACATAAAACATAATTTAAAATAAAACATATAGACATTACGATACAAATTGCGAGTGATTCTAAGTAAAGACTGAGTGTTGATGAGTGTAAGAGATGAAAGGATGTGAGTTATGAATGTTAGTTGTGAATGGGTATGGTGAGCGTATGTTTAATTATTTATTTTAATCCAGGATATGGTCTATCTGTTTGTCAAATTTCATCCAAATCGGTTCAGTAGTTTTTGCGTGTTGCTTGAACAAAGAAACAGACACAGTTTTATAATAGTTAGTAAAAGTAAGAAATGTAGATACTTTTCAGATTGGAGGAATATGCTTAAAAACACCGTGACCTAGTATTAGGTCATTTTTTTCATATACGTACCTAGTGAAAACATGATCCAATCTTGGTCGAAATAAATGTTTTATTTATTTATTTTATTTTATATCCACAAAAAAAAAAAACATACATTTGACAGATACAATGTAGAACATAAACCAGTTAAGCTTTTTCTGTACACCGCTTGGTCCGTCGACATACATTACAACAAGATGTGGGTGTATGAACACGACGCATCGCGCTCGCTCGCCCTATGCAAAAATTCTCAAATACCCTCAACTAATTTATATTACTTCTCAATAGCAAATTGCTTACTAAAATACAGCATGTTTTTTTTTTCTTCTTAATGTTATAAAATTATAAGTCAATATTAGGTTTTAATTCCTCTAAAAGGTGTTTTTTAAGTTTAGATTTTATGTTGTTTATTTATTTACATTTTAAATTATAAATATTGTATAAAGAATAGAATAGAATATTCTTTATTGTACACCAATAACATCATAAATATCTGTAACAATAAATTATGGAACGTATTAAGTACCTTACGTCATAAAGCTTATTATGATCTAATTACTATGAATATTGTGTCAAATGCTTCGATCAATTTATCGAAGGTGAAATGCTATGTATATATCAACTGGTTTACTCAATTTGTAGCAAAATATCCAATTTCCGAAAGCATTAAAATCGTAGGTATCATAAGTCCAATCTATGCACAAAGGCTTTATAACTTTTATACCCTTTCGCTATCTCACATTGGATTTCCTGCCATACTATTGCAAAGTACCCAATGTAACCATAGACTGAACTACACGTGTTATCTCACTGGGGAAACTCTCACACAGACACGATCAACAAGAGTTTTGTATACAAAAAGATCTTGGTATATCTATCTTCATAAACTTATAAATTAGATTTCTAAACTTTGTAATATGGGACGTGTATGGGACTTAATAAGATTCAGCGTAAGCGATCGATTTTTTGTTTGGGAATATTTGATAGAAACAAAATCTGGTGTAAAAAACGAAAGTTCAGTCCTTCTATGACCCAGAATATTATATAATTAATAGAAAAAAGGTCTTGATAAAAAGGCACACCCATATCTCGTGTAAGTAATAAAAAATAAACTACAGCTATTTTAATTGAATTCAGCGAGCAAAATTGAAACAATCTACATACAATTTTGAAATAAAATATTACTCTTATTGAAATAGCCTGAAATGTGGAAATAGCCTCTCGTAACCGCAATTCCAGACACAATTAAAATTATATTATGTCTCGTGTAGATCCACGTTCTTGTGTAGATACGACGGGTTAAATCCATATATAATATAGATTCTACATTGGCTGACTTTTAAGAGGAAGAGCATCATTGGCACATTTGGCGTATGTTTCCTTTCTCAAAGGTATCTTGTTGTAATGGTTGTTTTGTGTACTTTTTCACAGATAAGTTACTGAAGTTGCTTTAATTAGTGCCTTTTTGTACCTATAAATCTTTTTTATGCAAGAGTAGTTAACCTGCAAATGATTGTTACACCATGGTTTTCTAATTTATATGTTACTTTTGTCATTATTTTTTAGAAGAAGAAGAATAATTTATTTCGCAATAAATACGGGTCCAGACGGATGGATAAAGAGTCACAGTTAGTTTCCACATATTTTGCCATAAATGGCACGCAAAAAATTTATAACAATAATAATTAAAATCAGATTAACATAACATAACCAGCCCATTACTGTCCCACTGCTGGGCACGGGCCTCTTCTCTCCATGAGAAGGCTAAGGCCTTAAAAAAAAAAACAGATTAGTTTGGCATAAAAGAGTATACAAGGCGCCACTAGTCATTCCACTAATTCTGGCCAGTCCTCATCGTTACAATTTAACTGATATATTTATATGCATATAAACATACATATATTTCTTTTTATTTGGTGAATCAATAAAAATTAAATAAATAAATAAAGGCTTTTGATAATGCTGACTGTATAATTTAAAACTAATAAAACGATTCGTATTATATAAAAATACAGCTTTAAACTAAGAGCTTAACCTAGAGCAATATTATTTTTAGTGTCATTCATTACCCAATTTTATATTATCATCATCATCATTTCAGCTAAAAGACGTCCACTGCTGGACATAGGCCTCCCCCAAAAGGGGGGATATGCCACGCTTGGCAGGCGGGTTGGCGATCGCAGTTGGTTGGTTAAATACTCAGAGAACGATGCTGCCCATTCTCTGGTGAATCCCTCAGTCGCCTTTTACGACACCCATGAGAAGAGATAGGGTGGTGCAATTCTTTACATGTGGCACCACACGGAAATTTTACATCACTCCTCAATAATACCCAACAAATCCGTGAAATTCCTAAAATATGCACGAATACATGTCGGTCATAAACCATTCAGGAGCATTTTTGTGCGTATTTTACTCTAACTAAAGCGGAAACTAACAAACAAAAGCCTTTTCCCGGGAATCGAGGCCCGGATATACAGTGCTGTGCTAACAAGCCGGTGCACGATGTTCAATAAAATGCATGGCAATATGGTCATGTTTAAATTCAATGGAAATACGGCCATGCATGAATTCAAAACGGATAGCCGATGGGGCCGTAAAGTTCTGGAGTGGCACCCGCGTATTGGACGGCGTAGCGAGGGTAGGCCCCCCACAAGTTGAATGGACGACCTGGTGAAGGTTGCGGGCATCCGCTGGATGTGGAAAGCGCAGGACCGGTCGTTGTGGCGATGCTTGGAGGAGGCCTATGTCCAGCAGTGGACGTTTTTCGGCTGAAATGACATCATCATCATCAACGCAGCTTATCGCAGTCCACTGCTGGACTTAGGCCTCTCCCAAGTTGCCACAACACTCGGTCCTCTGATGTTAACATGATGATGATAAATAGGAAGGAAATAATATGGCCGTGTTTAAATTCAATGCGTTTACAAAAACAAGATGACACTGATCGGTTGGCTTATTTAAATAATACCGTGGCCTCAAGGACGAGACCTTTTGTCCTCTTGAGAATCAAAGTGTTGTACTGCGACCAAACAAGAATCACAACACTACCCTCGGAGATTAGTACACTTTCGTAGTTTGTGTGCCCACGTCAACATAATGGACACATGTCGTGCTCCAAGTCCAGGCTACGATACCAACATATACAACGTGTATCAGAAATGCGTGGTCATATTTGAGGAGCTTATTCAGGGGATGCTATCGATCAACTTTTACTATGGGACCAACCCTGAAATCGCGAAAAAAAAATCAGCTGTTCCCTATTAAATCATCGATGTTGCTCGACAAAATGTATGGATCAGCTGATATTTTTTTCGCGATTTCAGGGTTGGTCCCATAGTAAAAATTGATCGATAGCATCCCCTGAATAAGCTCTTCAAATATGACCACGCATTTCTGATACACGTTGTAGATACATAGCATATACAACGCTACTTTTTGTTTACGCAATTTGAGATACTAGTACTAATTTGACTGCCTCGTTGGTGTAGTGGTTGCAAGCGCGACTGCTGAGCGTGGGGTCCTGGGTTCGATTCCTGGGTCGAGCAAAGTGTTATTGGGTTTTTTCATTAGGAAATTCTCAGTAGCAGCCCGGAGTCTAGATTTGTGCCCGGTTAATAGCAATAGGCTCGCCCTCTATTACATGGGACTATAACATAACTAGCGAAATGTGGGTGTGCTATTACACCTCTGCCTACCCCTTCGGGGAAATACAGGCGTGATGTTATGTTATGTTGTTATGTTGAGATACTAGTATGTTCAGAATCATTAGAAGAATCGATTGGGATAGCTTTTTTACCACAGAACAAGATAGAATGGTTGTAATCACAATTTTACTTGCAATTCACGCGTGGCAACTTTTGGACAAACCACGCCTCCCATGTTGACGTCATTAAGTGAGGGGACATCAACGGTTTGTCAGAGTTATCGATAGACAATACGTGAAGTTTATCATTCACTATAATTCATAATAAAATGCGAATAGATGATTAACTACAAGCTAACGCACAATTACTTATAAAATGTAAATAAAAACAAAATATTTCACTTTTCTTACTATAAATGTTAATTTAATAAAAACTAAGCTTTCACATAACAATTAAAATGAACTAATTTAAATAATAATTATTGCCATTACAATTGGATCTTTTGGAAATCTGAAATATTACTAGATCTTTCAGTTGAACTATTTGGATCAGAATAACCAAGGAATTTGTGTTACTAGGAAATAAATAAATATAATATATTATTAATTATTCATTATATGGTGATAGCCTAGTAGTTGAACGATTGCCTTCCATGCAGGAGGGTCTGAGTTCGGACCCGGTCCGCACCTCTGATTTCTAGAATTCATGTGCGGATCAGAATTTGATTATCACCTGCTTTAACGGTAAAGGAAAACATCGTGAGGAAACCTGCACACCTGAGTGTGCTCCATACAGTTCTCGATGGTGTGTGTATTCCGCCCAGCGTTGCCAGACGTGCGATAATTATCGTAAATTTACGATAATTTCAAGTCCTTTGCGATAAAAAATAAAAGCAAGGTATCGACCTGATACCCCATAGAAACTGATTTAATTTACGAGAGTTTATCAAAAGAGCAACGCACAGTGCGCGAAATATGCATTTTTGCATCTTTTTCTTACGCAGGTACCACCACATATGTCTATTTTTGTCTTATTTTTAGTATTTCTTGCAAAACTACATCTTATGTACTATATCATTTAACCAAGTTTGACGCTGGTATTTATTACCGTTTTGAAAATAGAGCAGGAACAAAGACGTGGAAATAAATGCCCCTAAGCCTACTCGCTCTAGGTCACTCATTCATAAAAAAACCCCACTCCGTTCCTCCCCCCCCATACCCAAACCACTATCTAATTACACCCGCTGGAAACACGTACCCCCCCCCCTTCCACCGCGAATTCGTCCATTCCTCAACCCCTCCCAAACTCCCTCCAAATCCATCCGAACTGCAACCCTTGTTGCTCCCTATCACCAGTCTTACTGCTAGTGGGAATAGAACCTGCCACCCGAGAACCTTAAAGAGCTGATATCTCGGGAACGGGCAGAGATAACCGAATTCTGACCACATTTTTGCCCCCCTCTGCCACACCCTAAGCCTACTTGCTCTAGGTCACCCATACGTAAAAATTCCCAACTCCGTTCCTCCCCTCCCCAAACCCAAAGCACTATCTAGTAACACCCACGGGAAACACGTTCCCCCCCTTCCACCGAGAATTCGACCCTTCCACCACGAATTCGTCCATCCCTCAACTCTTCCCAAACCCACCCAAACTGCAACCCTTGTCGCTCCCTATCACCCGTCTTACTGCTGGTGGGAATAGAACCTGCCACCCGAGAACCTTAAAGAGCTGATATCTCGGGAACGGGCAGAGATAACTGAATTCTGACCACATTTTTGCCCCCACTGTGCCACTCCTTAAGCCTAAACTTACTAAGTCACCCATACATAAAAAATCCCCCACTCCGTTCCTCACCTCCCCAAACCCACCACCCCCTCCTTTCCACCTCGAATTCGTCCATCCCTCAAAATTTGCTTTAAGTTCGTATTTGCTTTGGTGGTTGTTCTAGAGGGCCGCTCTAGTTATAATACCTCAGTGCCGGTTACCTATTACCGTTCAAAAGATACAGCCCTGTGACAGACAGACGGACGGATGTTCATCCGTCCGTCTGTCTGTCACAGGGCTGTCCGTTCGGACGGACGGACGGACGAACGGACAGCGTAGCGAGAGTAATAGGGTCCCGGTTGGCACCCTTCGGGTACGGAACCCTAAAAAAGACCAAAAAAACTATGTTTTGCTTTCAACTGCATACCTGCGTCCTTTTCTGCTGTTCTACTCATTTATTTTATTCGGTCTTTGTTCGTCGGTCGATCTGTGTCAGTTCAGTCAGACCTAGAGTCAGACAGTCAGACTGAGTGCTATTGGATTAGTTATCTGTTTTGTATGCCTGCTTTGCATTGTTTCGTTTTAATTGTTGCACTCTGCTAACTGGAACAATAATAACTTTTTATTTAATTTTTCTGATTTTATTTATAACTTATCTATAAATAAAAATGAATGTTTCTTTGTTCGTCCCTGTTTGTCCTGTACGTGTTCTTATAATATTCATCCGATTACAATGACAATCTTGGTAAGTTGTTGTGCGAGAGCCCGCGAAAGTAAGGTAAGTAAAACAAAATAAGCTGTGCAACGCATGCCGGGTACAGCTGGTGTTAAAAACAACACACTAATCATTAGAAGCTTTGGAGGACATAAACCTTAAAATATCAATATGATTACAATTTTGTATAAAAAAGCGTATGCGATAATTATACGATTTATTTTTCCGAGATCTGCGATAGTTTCAAACTTGGTTGCCATTTGGTAATACTGATTCCACCAACCAGCGGTAGGCCAGCGTGGTGAACCTAGCAGTGGGACATAGTAATGGGCTGATGATGATATGGTCAAACGTTATACACGAGCAGCCTGTGGGTCAGCAATACACAGAGATCGCTCAATGTCTTGCGCGTCCAGTATAATAATGGATTCAGGATGTTGTTAGGATTATGGATTCAAGATGTTGTTAGGCCCTGCTTCGGTAGTGCCTCTAAAATGTTTAAGGAGGCTCGGGTTGATGGCTTCCATGCTATTATGCGCAAAAAAATCGCCTTATTGCTAAGCTGAGTGCGGGGCAGCACTAATAGTATCCTGCAAGTTATTTCTGATAAGGTTGACTCAGCAATAATGAAGGCTTTCATTCGGGTTCTGATCAGATAGTATTAGCTGTCTGACCAAACCATCACAAATACGATCATACCAAACACTCTTACGTTATGGGAGAACAATATTCTGTCAGTTACTAATTGAGTGATAATTTAATATATAATTATATAACAATGCAATATAGAAACATTAATTATTTAGTAACACCAACTTTGTTATATATTTTAAAGTATTTCAGTTTTACTTTCGAAACCCTCGACTATAAATATCGACATAGGAAATCACTAGTGCAATCGAGGCGCCAACATGGCGCCGACAGACTGCGAACAGCGGTTCAATCCGTGATTTTAAAATGTCGTTTTGAATGGAAATAAATACTCACGTGTGATAAGAAATGCCTCCTTTTTTCACATTTACTTAACAGCTTTTGTTTCTGCAGTTAGAAACAGCGCAATAAGGCATTTTTGCGGGTTTTTGTTACAGTGTTCACAGAAACAAGTCATAAGGTGTACTGAGAAAGGTTTTGAACGTGTTGTGCACATTAGTGCACAATGTTGGCACGCGCTCCCCGCCCACTTTTCCATTCTATCTTGTTCTGTGTTTTTACCATTGTATATTTTAACAAAATAAAAACTCAATTTGGTTAATAATAACCATAAGGTTAAAGTCAGTAAACCAGTGGATCATGAATAGGTCCATGGGTTTTTTTTAGTGTAGGATGGCGAAACGAGCTAAAGCTCAGTTATGAGTTATCAGTTATGTCGAGCTGAGTTATATAATGTTAGTGGTATACAATAATAGTAGTTTATGAAACTGTTGTATAACAGGGGTTATTTAAACACGAGTGCGAGTTTAAAAACCGAGCCGTAGGCGAGGTTTTTAATAGTATCACACGAGTGTTTTAATACCTAGTTATGACAGTTTCATACACTATTTTATCTAAGCTCATACAATTTTAAATAAAATACCAAATTCAAAATCTTGGTAACATTGTCGTAGTTTTTCTTGATTTTTCTGGTAAAAGATTGTTCGTCAATTACGTTGCTGCATCCAGAAATTCAGGCGGGGTCATATTCTCCTCAGTTCAGTATCACTGCTATAGTCAGATATTTTTGCCCAGAATATATATATTTATTTGCCAACATGTACTTCAACAATTGAACATAATAATATTATAACCATTACACATTACAATGATATTATATTGGAGTACATGAACCCTGTTAGGGCACTGCAAACATTGAATAGATGTAAAAAAAAATGATAAAGTTTTTAGACATACAAAACCATAATAATAATGTAAACAATAACCAATAACAATAAATTTACAAGTAACGATGACCAAATCCAGTAGGCCGTGGCGCGCGTCCGCGCACGCGCTCTGGCGCGCGCCTACACAGATAATAAAATATAGTCTGGCGAAAACATTATAATCGGAACTAATTTTCTATCCTTGTCAGGATTCCGTCAATGTCTGTTTTATCATACAAAAAATATGCCTGTAAACACTTAAAATAAATTAAAAGCAATATTACAATCCAAAGTTCTGCCAAAAACGCGATATTAAACGATAACATTTTTCAATGTATGACTAGTAGCGCCACCCTGAATTTTGTGTACTCTTAGGTGCCAAACTGTACGACTGCTAATAAACTCCTTGGTTGGGTCGAAGTGGCATTAAAAACTACTTAGTCAGGCTGAAGTGTGCGGTTATGGTTTTTTTTTTAAATTACAGCATTGTTTTGTTCAGCAAACTGTATCGTAATGAAACTTTTTAAATTCATTACAGGAGCATGTGCGTAAAGTATGTCATTATGACATTACTTTCGAGTTCATAATTCGAATTTTACGATACGAATGTAGATAATTGTAGTTTATGAAACTGTTGCATAATGTTATTAGAACACGAGTGTGAGTTTAAAAACCGAGCCGTAGGCGAGGTTTTTAATAGTATCACACGAGTGTTTTAATACCTAGTTATGTCAGTTGCATACACTACTTTATCTAAACATACAATTTTAAATAAAATACGAAAGTCAAAATTTTGGTAACATTGTCGTTAGTTTTTCTTGATTTTGCTGGTAAAAGATTGTTCGTCATTTCCGTTGCTGTATCCAGAAATTAAGACGGGGTCATATTCTCCTCACTTCAGTATCACTGCTGTTGTCAGATATTATTGCCCAGAATAAAACTTTAGGCTAACAAAATAATAATAATAGCGTAAACAATCAAAATAAATTCACAAGTTATGACGAACAAATCCAGTAGGCAAAGGCGCGCGGCCGCGCACGCGCCCTAGCGCCCGTCAACACACACAATAAAATATAGTCCGGCGAAAACATTATAAATAATCGGAACTAATTTTCTATCCTTGTCAGGATTCCGACAATCTCTGTTTTATCATACAGAAAATCTGCCTGTAAACACTTAAAATAAATTAAAAGCAATATTACAATCCAAAGTTCTGCCAAAAACGCGATTTTAAACGATAACATTTTTCAATGTATGACTAGTAGCGCCACCCTGAATTTTGTGTACTCTTAGGTGCCAAACTGTACGACTGCTAATAAACTCCTTGGTTGGGTCGAAGTGGCATTAAAAACTACTTAGTCAGGCTGAAGTGTGCGGTTATGGTTTTTTTTTTAAATTACAGCATTGTTTTGTACAGCAAACTGTATCGTTATGAAATTTTTTAAATTCATTACAGGAGCATGTGCGTAAAGTATGTCATTATGACATTACTTTCGAGTTCATAATTCGAATTTTACGATATGAGTGTAGATAAAGAATATTCTATCTATCTATCTATCTAAAGGCCCACCTGATTTTAGGCAGTTATACTTTTGCCCATAACAACTGTAATACCACCTAGGCTATTGCCTAAACGGTTGCTATACTACGCTTTGTTTGCCCTATGTATGATAACCCACAATCACAATCAATCTTGTAGCATCTGCATCTTGTAAGGGAATGTGACACTTCACCGGTCTGAGGAGTTGGCTGATCTTTCTTTATTTTTTTCTTTTTTCTACAAGATTGATTGTAATTGTGGGTTATCATACATAGGGTAAACAAAGCGTAGTATAGCCACTAGAATTAAAGAACATATAGCTGACGTCAAGAACAGACGCTCCACAATGTCTGCGGTGTGTGAACATGCCCTAGACAAACCCAACCATTTTCTTCGATTTGATAAACCACAAGTTCTGGCGAAGGAAAACCGATATGTACCTAGAATGCTCCGTGAGGCTATTGAAATTAAAAAACATCCTAATTTTAATAGAGAAGATGGTTGGCAGCTACCACCTGTTTGGAACCCAGTCCTAAAAATAATCAAGTCCCAAACAGCACGCAACACTGTAAAAGATAATGATATTGTGAGTGATTACTGCGTGCATTGAAACGATTTTAATTAATAATATTGTACGGTAGATTAAAATATTTTTTTTAGAAATATTTGTAAAGACGCTTGCCATCCAACCCGGGCCGTCCGAAAGCGCGCTGGGTTGATGATATCGCCAAAGCCGCAGGAAACACCTGGATGAGGGACGCACAAGATAGAAGAGGCTGGCAAAAAAGAAAGGAGGCCTATACCCAGCAGTGGGTGATACCGGGCTAGAATGATGATGATGATGATTGCCATCTTAGTCTACCTGCGACCACAAAATGCTGCAAAGCTTTCGAATCGTCAGGAAAACCAATTTAAATAATATACGCGATTTAATCCGGTTAAACTTTGTTTTATTATAATGTGTAGTAATCGCGAAAACCTAGGAAGTTATTATGTGTAATATATTTTGTGCTATTTATTTATTTTAGTTTATTAACATGCAGTTGTACGCCACGGACTGCCCCCATTATCTAGATCTTACGTCTTCTTTGTCCATCCAAAGGTTGTCTGGAAGATATCGCTTTTAGCGGTAAGACCGCCCATGTACCCATAATTTATACGTTGTTCCTGTTTACTACTATTTTCATGGTGTACAATTAAGTATATTCTATCTATCTATCTATTTATCTACTGGTGGTGGTAGTAGTGGTGGTCGTCCGGGGGGACGAGCTCGTTCCTGCACGACATTCTTTACTTTCTCCGCTACCAACTAGGTTAGCTATTGTAAGCTACTGTAAATTCACAGCTCTAAAAGCATGTAATTTTGTGATTTAGAAAAAAAAACACCTGTCGATTCTCCTCGTGATTATGAACAAACTTAGTTTCTGAAATTGCGTTAACAAAAAGTAACGTTGTATATTGAAGGATCAACATTTACTTTAACACGAGTGTTTATCAAAGATACTTCCGTTTTAAAAGCCATACCTATGAATATTTAACTTAATTAGGCCCATCAAAGTTACTACGAACATAAATTCCTGATATTTTCTTCGTTCTAGGTAAAGTTGAGAGTGGTAAAAGTTCAAATATTTTATTAAAATTCTCTTCTACGTTAGAAACTTCGAGTTTGAATTTTCAATACACTCGCTTCTTGTGCATCTGAAGTAGAAATTAGAATACGGCTGTTTGAAACGCAAACCAAGAATGCAATTTCAAGTTTGTAGATATACCACTTAATGATAACATGGAGTAAAAGCTTTGTCGCAGATTCAAACTTTTTTAATTATGTGGCCTTGGTCCAATATCGGTTCGCCCATACAGCCGATTCGGCGAGTCTGGAATCTCAAGAATATTCGTTTGAACCGAAGCTTATCTGTTTTCAAATTACAGTTACTTTAATTTGGAATGTTGCCACCAAAGAACACAAGTGATTTTTGGGTTTTGCGGTTTCCACAAAATCCAGTCTTACATAATGCGGTTTAACGTAACTAGAAGTTGGTAAATATTTAACATCTTAACAACTCAAATATAGCTTGAAGCCCATGAATGCAGAACGTAATCAAAGTCCGCGAGCGAATGCCAGATGGCGCGTTTAGGTCTTCTGTTCGCAAATGCTTTTCACGTGGCACTGGGTGACGTGTAAAGTTTACACGTTTTACAAAACCATCCACAACATGTGCTGTACGTGGGCTGGGTTCAATATGCGGCGGGCCTAAGACTCTACAATAATACAGCGATTCCCGAAGTGGGTTTCGCGGAACCTGAGTTCTATTAAAGGGAATCAGGGTTCCGCGAACAAGCTAAAATAATTTAATTTCAGAAAATTGGGATCGTATAATAAGTGTTTTCGTTACATAGAATAAAAAAAAAAAAAAATGTAGGGTTCCGAAACCATAAAAAATTAGGAACCGCTGATCTAGTTTATGTAAGTCACTAAGTAAGATTCAACGCTTAATTGAATCACAATAAGCTGACATATTTATTCTAAGTATATCAATCGTAACAACAGCTCAAGGTAGCCTCCAGAAATGCTACGTCATTGTGAGTAATTAAAAGAAAACACCTTTCGGTTCGTGTATACTTTCCAACCTTAGCAGGAACGTTCAAGTGTCATTCAAACGTCTTGGTTCGACGCCGGCCTCCGAATGAATTCAACAACAAAAATATGGCTCAGTTTTTACTTAGGAAAATACTGATTTAGATTTCATCACTTTATTTATTTATTTTAATATTTTTGCACACACAAAATAACATCATCATCACCATTTCAGTTGAAAGACGTCCACTGCTGGACATAGGCCTCTTCCAAAAAGGAGGGATGTGCCATAATCGCCACGCTTGGTAGGCGAGTTGGCGATCGCAGTTGGTTGGTTAAATACTCAGAGAACGCTACTGCCCACCCTCTGGTGAATCCCTTGGTGAATTCCTCAAAATAACATAGTAGAAAAGTAAATAAGAAAAAAAAGTCCAACAGTACTCCTTATTTCTAAAGAAATCTATTCCAGCAAACCTGCGAGAGGAAAGTTGAAAAATAATTGTGTGTTTTTTATAGCCAAACTTTTGTTTTTTGTAGCTGATTTTCTATTGTGTTACTTTACGCCGCTTGAAGGTTAACGTAGAGCACTCAGTTTGGACACAAAGAAACGGTTCTTTACTCATGTGCTAGAGACTGTCCAGAATGAAGTTTCATTGTCATTATTTATTGCTTAGGTGCTTAATAAAATCCCACTAATATTACAAATGCGAAATTATGGATGTTTGTTTGTTTGTCCTTCAGTCACGCTGAAATTGCTAAATGGATTTGGCTGAAATTTGGCACATAGACCATGTCCTGGATTAACACATAGAATACTTTTCACCTCAGAAAGATAAATTCTCGAGGGGTGATATCGTCTTTCTGTGATAAACTGAATTAGACGCTAGAAAGCTAGTGTTCAAATAATGTAAAACCAATAAAACCTTAGGAAAACTGGGGATTAAGTAGTTAATATGTGTTGAGATAATAAACGGTACTCTAATTCGTTATTGGATGTGTTATTTGTTTTTATGCAAACACCAGCAGGCGTCCATGTAGGTTTAATTACGGTAAAAGGGCACAAAGCCAATTACGGTTTGCCTGAAAAGATAATAAAATGTAAATTGCCAATCATATTGTTGAGCGACATTCAGATCCGAGTCGCAATGCCGCCAAAACATTTTGTGAGCCGGTTCATTGTTCAAAACGTAATAAGTATTTATGAATTACACGAACAAAGGACTTTGGCTTACAGTATTTGTAATTTGGATTTATACTCGGGATTTTATGACGCAATATTATATTCGAATTCCCGCATCGTGTTTGTGGAACCATGGCTTCATCGAAATGAAACGAAAACATAGTCGTTTTGTCGATAAAACCGTCGTAAAATACTTATCCAAAACCGTCAGACCGCAGTACCAAGACACAGCGTGATGGGCTTAACCTAAAAGCATAAACCGATTTCATTTCGAGAAAAGGCCCGTGTCAAGCCAGCGTGTCGTGTGCAATCGGACATTAATTGGCTTCTTCTTCTATCGTGTTAACATGAAGTATACAATGATAGTCAATCCCGGAAAGATATATAAATATAGATAAAGATCGTCTGTGTTTGCGCTTGTGGATCTTTTAACCAATTGCCACTGGATATAGACCTATTTTGCTCAAGCACTTTGTTAGTCCTAAGTTTAATAATGTTATTGGTGTACAATAAAGAATATTCTATCTATCTATCTATCACTTCTTCAGTAAAGAAACTTATAGCCAATAACTTCTTTGACACCACTACTGGTATTCAACTCAGCCTATCGCAGTCCACTGCTGGACATAGGCCTCTCCCAAGTTGCGCCACAACGCTCGGTCCTCTGCCTTCCGCATCCAGTCCCCCCCAGCCACGTTCTTTAGGTCGTCGGTCCACCTGGCAGGGGGGCGCCCTACGCTGCGTTTGCCGATTCGCGGTCTCCACTCAAGGACTCGTCTGCTCCAAAGGCCATCGGTCCTTCGACAGACATGGCCAGCCCACTGCCACTTCAGCTTACTGATCCTACAAGCTATGTCGGTCACTCCGGTTCTTCTCCGGATAATCTCGTTACGGATTTTATCCTTCAAAGAAACTCCAAGCATAACTCGCTCCATAGCTCGCTGAGCGACTTTGAATTTGTGGACTAGCCCAACTGTCAGTGTCCACGTCTCGGCACCGTAAGTCATGACTGGCAGGACGCACTGATTGAAGACCTTTGTCTTCAAACTTTGCGGTATAGGCGACGAGAAGACTCGGCGAAGTTTGCCAAATGCTGCCCAGCCCAGACGGATCCTTCTGTTGGCTTCTTTCTCGAAGTTGTGTCTACCAAGCTGAATTGCCTGCCCTAGGTAGACGTATTCCGTTACAACTTCGAGTGCCGACCCTTCGACGAATATTGGCCTCGGCATGACATGCATATTGAACATGACTTTAGTCTTGTCCAGATTCATGCCGAGACCGACACGTCGAGAGGCTCCGTTTAAGCTGTGCAGCATTTCGCCCAGTTGTTCCATCGACTCAGCCATTACAACGATGTCATCGGCAAAACGGAGATGTGAGATGTTCTCGCCGTTAACGTTGACACCCTGTCCAGTCCAGTCCAGCGTCTTGAAGACTTCCTCCAACGCGTTAGTGAACAATTTCGGGGATATTACATCCCCTTGTCTCACCCCTCTGCGCAGTTGGATTGGCTTCGTCTTTTGGTCCTGGAGCTGAACAGTCATGGTAGCAGCGTTGTATAGGCATCTCAGCATCTCTATATACCGCTCATTAATGTGACATCGCTGAAGAACATCCAGAACTGCCCAAGTTTCGATAGAGTCGAAGGCCTTCTCGTAGTCCACGAATGCCATACACAGCGGCTGATTGTACTCTTCAGTCTTCTGTATAATCTGCCGAACAGTATGGATGTGGTCTACGGTGCTGTAGCCTTTTCGAAACCCAGCTTGCTCTGGTGGCTGGAATTCGTCGAGTCTTCCGGCGAGACGATTCGTGATAACCCTCGAGAACAGCTTGTACACATGACTCAGGAGTGAGATGGGTCTGTAGTTCTTCAGAAGGGTTTTGTCCCCTTTTTTGAAGAACAGTACCACCGCACTCCCGCTCCATGTAGAGCCTCCGGTGTAAAGCCTTGTTGGATGACGGAATTAAACAGACTCTGTAGCTCCTTCAGGACAGTCAGTCGACCCATGTAAAATACTGATGTTCAGCCGAAGCTGACCCCAACATTATTAGGAAAAAAGTTTTGGAGAAAGATTGAGTACCGTCATCAGTTAAAAGTAGTTAAAACATAACATCTAAGGGTCAAGTCTGTACATGAATATGGAAATTGAATTAAACGGCTATTGGTAGAGAGGAAAACCATAAACTTCATAACGTATACGGAGGGACCCTTTATATACGGAACCGTTCACAATTAGCAGACACTGCACGAATCAAGTTACAGAGATCTCGTATGCAAGATAACTTAGCTAATTCATTCTGTGGAAGTGTTTGTAATGTTGATATACCCCTTATGTTAACAATATGGTGTTCTCTAACATTGGTTAAGCATAACTTAGTAGGTAAAGTTGAAGCCACGAAGGAATTGCTACTTTTTAATGTCAAAAACTTTATCGCTGATTCAGAATGTAAACTTAGAAATAAGCAAGAAAAGTTTTTCGATACATCACTTAACATTGAAGCCTGACATTGAAAGATTGATTGGTGGTATCAATTTGAATACTTCTTATTCGGGAAAACACGCTCGAGTTCATGCGATACTTAAGGCCTGTACAAACTAAAAGCATTTCAGTAGCAGCGCGGGTTGAAGGCGAGCCCGCGCTAGTTGTAATATAAGGAACGATATCAAACATAACACACCAAATATTAGCGCGAGCCCGATGGCGAACTGCGCTGCTCCTGCCCTGCTCTAGACCCGCCGCCGGTAACAAACTAGGCAGCGTGACGCGTGAGATGCGGAGGGCAGGAGCAGTGCGGTGGTATTGTAACACTATGGCTGCCACGGACGAATAAGAAAAGGTGGACATAATCTTGCTAAAAAAAGGTTGAAGCACTTGATTTTTTTCTTAAACCCACTATAATTTTGACAGCATTTTAACACACCAGACGGCATATTGTTATTTTATTTGTGACACTATGACTACGACTACCACCATACGAGATTTGTTGTGTAATCGCGGCTGTTTGTCTTATTATGGGTGTGAATGTGTGCGTGCCAGCCCGTACTTTTAAGCGAGCCGTCTTACTATGTGCTTCACTTATTGCTTAGCGAGATTCCGTCCGCTTATTTTTATTCGTCCAAGATACTAACATACTAACTGGCCACAACGGAGCAGGACAGGACAGCACGTCAGTGTGACGTCAAAGTGGTTACGAGGCAGTTGTGTTTTTGAAAGCTGTCACAACATGTCATACTGAAAGGAGTTCTTTGGCGGGCCCGCCGTCAAAAGTCTTTAAAACCGCCTGCCTATTATTGTGACTACTGCCGCGATGCTAACGCCTGATTTGAGTTTGTACAGGTCTTTATTCTTACGTACTGCGGAACTAAATTCGCTTGGATTCATGCTTTCCTCAATTTCCTCAGTTCCCTTGTTCAGCGTCCTCGAACTAAACGATATTGTCGTCTGCACAGGATTTAATTGAAGTGGTATTAATGTTGCGGTTACGTTCCGGTATTAAATCCCTATTATGTGTTAAAAGCGGTGTTCATACGACTATACATGTTTCGCATATTAAGCCGCTTGGCAAACTCAGCCACTTTCATTCGACTATTATCTGTACAGCGCCTTAGACCGGCTTTATTACACATCGTTTATGTGCAATGTAGCTTTTAAGTTAAGATTATTTTATGACTATAAGGAGCATATATTGTGACTGATACTTTCCGTCTGTTGCTGGACTTTTTAAATTCTTCTCTCTAAGGGTACTTTGCTGTGCCAAAATTTTAAGAACAGAAAATAACCGAGTAAAATAAGCAGATTATGAATCTGAAATAGATGACTGAAGTTATTGTGGCTTCATGCCGTGCCAAAAATGGAAAATCATACATATGTTTTTCTTTTGGGAGATTTATCATCTCGTTTAAATCACATAAAACATAAGCCTTGGCGAAATGTGGGTGTACTATACGCCTCTGCCTAGCCATTCGGGGAAAAAGAGTCGTTATTTATTAGAAATAAAATAAAAAATGAACAAAATAAAAATAAAATATGTTTATTTCAGACATTACTGCCCATAGTTTGCTAGTAATACAGAAACTTATATCTAAGTTAGTAACAACATAACATTAATCAAAATATTTTCTATGACTGCCCGATGCACTGGTTACATGCACATGTGTATGTACCCAGTGCCTCATGATCGGGCAATCAGGCTTATGTTATGTTATGTGTTATGTATTATGTGTCATGTTTTCAAATCAAAACTTAAGATAGATTACCTACCAGTAAAACTATTTTTTCCCGTTCACAAAATCGTCTTGTAATTTTGCAGTTTGTAGAACTACGTTAGTTTGTATAATAATTTAAGGGCCGGTATTTCAATAGTCCGATAACTTTTATCTGAGGAATAAATATGACGTCTTGACAGACTTTCTATACTACAACACATAACATAACATAACATCACGCCTGTATTCCCTGTATGTATGTGTGTGTGTGTGTGTATGTGGGGGTGTGTGTGTGTGTATTTTCTGTATTTACGCTTGTATCAGGCAGAGGTGTATTATAGTACACCCACATTTCGCCAGTTATATTGTAAGTCCCATGTAATAGGGGGCGAGCCTATTGCCATTAACCGGGCACAAATCCAGGCTCCGGGCTGCTACTGAGAATTTCCTAATGAAAACACCCAATAACACTTTGCCCGACCCGGGAATCGAACCCAGGACCTCACGCTCAGCAGTCGCGCTTGCAACCACTAGACCAACGAGGCAACAACGGCTATACTACAACTGTCAATATTGTACTTATTCTCTTATTCCTCAGTTAAAAGTTAATTGGCTATTGAAAGACCGACCCTTAGATTATTAAGCACTAGTTGAAGTATCCGGACGAAGTCAAAATTGTCACCCGAAATTCATGAGAAACGTACCTACTTGCTGAAATACTCTAGTAGCCTGTAAAACAAAGAACATAAACCGGCCAAGTGCTATTCGGACTTGCGCACCCAGGGTTCCGTACCATATCCTACAAATTTTAATTTATGTCATGATGATAGAGGCCATAGTAACGAATATTTTGAGAAAATTTCAACTGGCTATCCACGGGCATAGTAAAAAAAAATGTTTTCTATGTCTGTGTGACTATATGTTATGTGATCTGTTACAATTAAAAAATACAGCCCTGTGACCTCGGACGAATAAAATATGGTGGACATAATCTCGCTAAGAAAAGATTGAAGCACTACGTTTTTTCCTAATCCCACTATAATTTCGACATAATTTTAACACACCAGATATACATATATTGTTATTTTATTTGACACAACGACAATGACTACTGACACACGAGATTTTTTGCGTAATCGCGGGTTTTTGTCTTACTATGGGTGAATGTATGCGTGCCATCCCGTACATTTAAGCGAGCCATCTTACTATGGGTGCTTCACTTTTTGTTTAGCGAGATTCCGTCCGCCTTTTTTTATTAGTCCAAGCCTGTGACTGACGGACGGGTGGGCCTGACGCAGAATGTGCACTTGACGCAAAACGTGCACTTCTCATAACGGCCACTTCTCAAAATGAGCACTTCTCATAGCGGACACTTCTCAAAATGAGCACGTGGTCAGGGATATGTAAAACGGTCTCTAAATAAAAATCTGTAACTTTTTGTTAAGTATTGTACTTTTATTTATTTAGGAAAAGACTAGACTAGAGAAATTGCCACAACAAGCCGACATGCGATAGGTGCACATAAAAAATAACTTACATTTTAGGAATTACAGTGATACCAACATAGTTAGTTAGCTGTCATGAATCACGTAAAGCAAAAAGACGACGAATTAAGCTTAGTAATATGGTCCCGTCACAGACAAGCATCTAGACCCCGATTAGCAGCATACCCCCGGTCACCAAGCATATGCAGTAGCACTGCATATCATACGCCCCGCCGCCAATCGCGGGACGTCAGTCCATCAGCGAGCCGCACCAATCCTACGGAATCATACTACCGAATTTTTGACCCGACCAACCATAACGCGCCATCTGTTCCCCGCCAACATTTTACGACACGACTGTGACTATGTGGCGTCTTGAGGCTTACTGGTTTGTGGGTCCCGTCGACACTCTTTGGGTACGGGGCCCTAAAAACTAACGTTCAAAGGTAGACGAGAATTACACTTGTACCTCCTACTGTTCATTCTTCCACTGACCGATTGAACAGCGTTTTATCTGTCTTCCCGAGAACCATTAATCCAAACGTCCGTATCCGATCACGGCCAATAGCTATTGGATTTTTTCCTTTTTTCCTGTTGCAGACGACTTAGGCCCAGACTCCACCAAAGCGGAGAAGAGCGGCAATGTGTGGAATAGGATTGCGTTATTTTCACATGTCACCGCCAGCTTCAACGCAATTCTATAACTAACGCAATGCTATAGACACACACACACACCCCCACACACCCCACACACCCCACACACCCCCACACACCCCACGCACCCCACACACCCCCATACACACACACAACACGACACATCTCTTCTCCTCTGCCCTTTGGTGGAGTCCAGGCTTGGAGTACCAATTCCTCTTCTGTAGCTACTTTATTCAACAAAACTACACTCTTGTCGAGTTCTTCCGCCTGTGTTGCATTTGGTTTACGATCAATTTATAAGATGGGCGAAACTAAACAAAACAAAATAAAACAAATAGTGATTCTAAAATTTTTTTTGTTGAAATTAAGAAATGGTAGAGACAATTTTGTTTGTAATTTAATCTTCTTTTTAACCGACTTCAAAAAAGGAGGAGGTTATGTATTCCGCGGTTTTTTTTTTTTTTTTTATGTATGTACACCGATTACTCCGAGATTTATGGGCCGATTTACGTGGTTGTTTTTTTTATTTGGTAGAGGAAATCCGCGCGGTGGTCCCATATAAATTTTATTGACTTAGGTTGAGCAGTTTTTTAACCAGCTTCAATAAATCAGTTTATTTTAGCTTCGCTTATCTAGATGAACTGCTCATTGGTACGTTTTTCTGAGAATTATTGGTCGATATGCGTGTTTTTTTTCACGATAGTGATTGGAGGTTTGGAAGAACATGAGCGAGACTTTGCCCAGCAGTGGAATTGCAAAGGTTAATAAAAAATATATTCTCAAACTGGTTATATAAACATTTATGAATCAACCCTCACAATTATCAACTAAAAAGTATGAAATAAAAACTTTTTAACAAAAAAATAAAACCGACTTCTAAAACCTTTTAAAATCTTAACATAAACCAACATTTTGAAGGCGGCGCGTGATTTTCATGTACGTTCACATAAACTGTTTTTTACTATAGATATGCGCTCGACTGTACATTATATTTACATGACGCAAAGAGTCAATCACGCGCCGTCTTCATTTGTTGGTTTATGTTAAGATTTTAAAATACATACAATGATTATTTTTTACTTTTTAGTTAAGGTTTTTGAAGTCGGTTTTATTTTTTGTTAAAAAGTTTTTATTGCTCCTTTATTTTCATTGTGATATTAATGTAACTATAGCTTATAAAATAACTGGCTGACACTCGTGGCTTCGCTCCTAAGGTATGTCAATAAAAAGTATCCTAAAATAATTTAAAGAAAAAAAAAAATTACTACGTTTTTAAAACGAAAGTGAGATAGTATTGCATTGTCATCCAGTCTCTAGCTCATCGGGAAGTTAGTTTAAAAACGATTGCAAAATTTGTACCGAACAGACAGACAAGACTGAAAGCGAGTTAATAAAAATGTGGTAAAATAGTAGCCAGACTAGCCAGTACTTAAAAGTGAAGTCTTAAAAATTATCAAGGACATGGTTTGTCTGTATGCCCAGACATCTAAATCCGTTCAGCCGTTTTAGCGTGATTGCAGGACAAACAAACAAATATCCAATCTTTCGCATTAATAATATTTTAGTAGGATAAATTTGTGGGATAATATGATATTAATTGGGTCTAGATTAATTCACTGAAGGTTCACTAATGAGACACAGTATACATTTTTCGTCTCCGCCAGCGCGCAGCATTCATGCAAACAAACTTACATTTTAATTTATTCGAATATTGTTACTACACGAATAACGAAATGTGTATTCATAAAACCAAGTTTTCGTTTTTCATAATATAATCTACAAATGCATGAACGTTTTATATGTTCATATATTTAGCGCATCGAATATTTATTGTGCTCTTCTGATGCCCGATAAAAATGTCATTACAAGTTTTTGTTTACAAAATGTTACTGTTTGATGTAAATGCTAATTGTAGAAATAAATACATAGCTTAGCTACTCGTAGGTACATAATATATTATAATTCCCACCAATATTATAAATGCGAAATTTTTGATTGTTTGTTTGTCCTTCAATCACGCTGAAATTAAAATATAAGTTAAGTACTTTATATCCCGGGACGATAAAAAGTTCCTAAGGGATGTGCGATAACGTCTTTTTATTATTAATTTATTATATGTGATGTATATACTAATAATTAGTTATACCTTGTAGTTCTCCATCTCCTAGCGTTTCTATAATTAAGCCTCCTAAATTGGGAATTCTCGGTCTAGATTTATCGGTAATCCTTTTTTATATCCACGATCTACTGCAGGAAAAGTCAAGTTATTGAGATGCTTTTCTTTCGATGGACGTCAATTACTTGTAGTCTTGTACAAATTGAATAGACGATCAATTAATTCGACGTAGTAGTTTGAGACAGCCGGCGAGGGCGAAGACCTACCTAATCCTAACACAGTGGAAGTTAAGCCTACTCCTAGAAACTCATTCTATATTCACATATATATACAACGTTACTTGTTGTTTACGCAATTTGAGAAACGATTTGTTCAGAATCATGAGGAGAATCGATAGGATGATGGAAATCAATCATCAACTCAGCCTATCGCAGTCCACTGCTGAACATAGGCCTCTCCCAAGTTGCGCCACAACATTAGGTCCTCTGCCTTCCGCATCCAGTCCCCCCAGCCACGTTCTTTAGGTCGTCGGTCCACCGGCCCCGCCCGGGCGCCCTACGCTGCATTTGCCGATTCACGGTCTCCACTCAAAGACCCGTCTGCTCCAGCGGCCATCGGTCCTTCGACAGACATGGCCAGCCCACTGCCACTTCAGCTTACTGATCCCACAAGCTATGTCGGTCACTCCGGTTCTTTTCCGGATAATCTCGTTACGGATTTTATCCTTCAAAGAAACTCCAAGCATAGCTCGCTCCATAGCTCCTGAGCGACTTTGAATTTGTGGACTAGCCCAACTGTCAGTGTCCACGTCTCGGCACCGTAAGTCATGACAGGCAGGACGCACTGGTTGAAGACCTTTGTCTTCAAACTTAGCGGTATAGGCGACGAGAAGACTTGGCGAAGTGTGCCATGGAAATACTGAAAAACGAAAATCTTACTAGTTCCATGGTAAAAAATAACGGTTGCTCTCACAAGAATGAACATAGAACACTGTACAAAAAAAAACAAAAAAATAAGATTTGTGAAAATAGTGTAAAGATTTCAAGGATTATAAATACAATAGAGCACTTAATACGTTTTGGAAAAACGCTAAAATGAATTTTATCTCCATCATTTATGTATTGTTCATCAATTATGTATTGTTTTAGATTTACAGCAGCCTTTTATGTTTATGATTTACACCGAAATACTGAACAAAGGAATAGTCACGAAAAGTGTTTTCTTCCTCGAAATAAAATGTGTGAAACTGCTCACGGAAAAGTCTTTTGAAAAACGTAGCTTGATCACGGGTGGACAGGTTTATCCCATTATTTTTCGGTTCTCTAGGAGATTCTATTCATTTTTTATGACAATTCAGATATTACTTTTATACTATCTTCCCTTTTTTCGTAGGAAAACCCTCTTACCGACTAAAACCACCACAGTGGTCCTAGTACTCAGTGTCTCCAACTCACTTGTAAAAATTTTTAAATCCCCGACTAAAAGAAAGTAGGTATCAAATTATGTAATTACAAACCCTATAAAATCCGTCGGAGGCTGCCATTGCCATCTCTGTTCCCATTTTAAATGAAAATGTAAAAATTAAAATAGTAGACACATAATTTTGACGACGTCTGTGGTCTAGTGGTTCGATTGTCGGACTGTTGATCACGAGGTCGTGGGCTAGATTCCCACAGGAAACAAATATTTATGTGATGAACATAAGTGTTTGTGTTGGTCTGAGTGTTTCTTATGTATTATAAGTATGTATTTAAGAAAAAAAAAGTATTTAAGTATTATATCCATTGTCTAGTATCCATAGCACAAGCTCTGCTTAGTTTGGGACTCGATGGTGCTGCATAAAAATGTCTTAAAAAAAATGTCTGGTAGAGATGCAACAATATCAATTAAATACTATATTTATTTATTTACGCCTAAAAGGTATACCTTTCGTTACTTTCTTTTAGTCGGGGGTTTTTGAAAAAAAAAATATAGTCCTTTTTCAATTTCAACGTTTACATCAGTCGTTGCTTTTTAAAAAAATTCTGGTTATCTTGGTCGACTACGGTACATCTACCGTAATTACGGTGGTAACTGGAAATACTGCTCCTACTACCTTTGGGGCGTGGGATGCGCTCCACATTTTACTCCCACCCCCGGCAGGTCCCGGCTCGCCACTAGTAGGTAAGCCCCTTCTCCGGTCCAGCCTCAACATCGTCTGCACCCTTCTCCTGACTGGCGCGGGGCAACTGTTAAAACAAAGCTTATTAAAAACAATAAAATCATTATTGAAGCGTTTATGTATCGACCAATACTTTTCTCAAAAATCTAATTTTTTCCTTACACTAAATTACATTTATGCCTTCACCCCAGAAACTGAACGTTTTTAAAGTACATAAAATCATTATGTTAAAATTAAATAGTAGATTATACAACAAGTGAAAAATAATCGGTGTACATACATGAAAAAAAAAAAACCCGCGGATTAAAGAAAGAAATTTCATTTGGCACAGAACACAGGACAGCACAACAATAATATTAATAAAAATACTAAAGTTAATTACATAACACATACATAGTTGATTACATAACCTCCTCATTTTTTTGAAGTCGGTTAAAAAGAGAATTTAATTCGAGGGACTAAGTTAGATCCCGAGAGCAGCGAAGGATTCTAAGATTCAAAAACAGAATCCTGAGCGGAGCGAGGTATACAAGGACCGAGAAGATTTTTTTTTCACGTGTTGTGTACTCTACTTTTAACCATTCATCATCAGCATCAACTCGGCCTATCACAGTCCACTGCTAGACATAGGCCTCTCCCAAGTTGCACCATAACACTCGGTCCTCTGCCTTCCGCATCCACGTCGGTCCACACTTTTTACCATTATTATTATTAATCAGTTTAATTCTGATAAGTATCCATACGATATAACACAACATAAAATTACAATTATAAATTAAAACAATCACATCAAAATTAAATTACAATAAATAAATAAATTACAATAAATTACCATTGACTGCGAGAAAATAAATTTTAGTATACAGCATGCCCGGGTAAATGAGAGACATATTCAATAGAATGTGCGTACACATAAAGAAAAAATATGAAAAAAATCTTCTACGACAAATCACGCGTAGGTTAGTAGATAGTCAAAATGCTCGCACAAACTCTGACTGTTTAGGGGTCTGCGGTCTTGTACAAAAGGTGAAGAGGGTGAAGATATCCACCAAAAGACACTGCCGTGCTAGGTACACACCTCACTACATGAAACTTTGATTTGTAAGCGCGGAAGTATCCTCCGAAAATAATGAAACGATTATAAAAATATTTCAAAAATTAAGATACAATTTTTTATCAATTTTTATACATATTTGGAACGAGAATCAAGTACTAAACATCCTCCTTCATCAAGTCCCTCTATTTATATTTTCTTAATTTAAACTTGATAGCTCTATTCAGCCAGCCAGTAGGTAAGTTCAGCACGTTTTATTCATTTCTTGTACACACGGCTACACATCAAGCTGTACTTTCCAGTATAAGCTGACCTCGCATTGTATAGGTTTTCCTTACAACGCGAGGTCAGTCTTTACTGGTTTTGTACAGCTTGATGTGTAGCCGTGTGTACCTACATAATTCGAGCTTATTCCAAATTAAAAATGTTTTTACTCGTTACTTGTGAGTAAAAGAAAATTGTATTCACTGTTATCGATGAATAAAATGCCCTTTTCGAGTGGCAATGGTAAAAAATGAAATAAATGCGTAGATAATCGTAACATTGCTGTATAAGTAAGTAGCTATCGAATCGAGAGCGGCAGATGGTACTCCTATCATAAATTACGTATAGTAGTGAATTCACCGCACATTCAGGCGCGAATTCTGAATTAAACGGGCATCAATAGCCTGAATGGTTGTAATACTCATATACACGCCTTCATAATGTTCTGACTTCATCATATTTACAATAAATATTTGCTGCCTAGGTGAAGTGAATTGAACAGATTTTCGTAAAACACCAAAACGATACCTTCCCAGGGGGTCTACTCCCGTTCGACGATATTCGATAAATCGTACGATTCATCGCACAATTTGCTACTCCGGTCAACCATCGTTCCCTTATCGCATGTGATGATCGTGTTTTGACGTTTTTTTTTCTCATATCCGGTAAATTGTACAAGACTATGAACCGTAGTCTATCTTAATTGTGCCTTTTTTATGTGCCTATCTTTATTATGTAGGTATCAGTCGGAACGAAAGTTCGTACTTCGTTTGTCGTTCGTAAAACGCGAGTAGACCCCCTGTTTTGAAAAAAAAAACCTTCGATAAATACCTACCATACTTCCCTCCGTTTAAAAGCCACAGATTGATTGGTGGAAGACCACCTAAAACACTTAAATTCTACCAACAGCAAAAAGATAAAGCCTTCCAGAACTGCATTTCCAACCTGACTTTGCCAGAAGTCCTAAATATAATCTTGTTTTATGGACGAATCAAACTTGATTTTGATGGGGGCGTTACTCTTAATTTTCCTTCCTTTCACCCAGTTTCGGTTTCTCCCGGAAAGCATCACTGATGCAGATCGCATTAAATAAATAGCGCTGAAATGGAACTTCATCAATTAGAGTGGCCATATTACCAACAAACTGAATACGTGAATAATGTTTCTAATTAATATCACGTAATTGAACCATTCGGCCGTTGTATACACCTCCGAGTAATTTAAGACTGTCTTAATTTGATTAGATTTATTAAAAGCAATTTTGGGAACGGTTTCGTTATTTACTTTTGCAGTATTTTACTGGTGTTACAAAAGGGTTTATAGCCAAATGTCCTATAAGACAGCAGTAATTTTGAGTTATTTAGTCATTTGTCACAGGTTTGTGAAATTACCACTACCTACGGCTCTGCATTACATACGTACAGACTAGTTCAACATACAACGCAATCAATCAGTGATGTATACTAGTGTATAGTCACTCATTTGTTAATTCAAACTCGCTAATTTGGTCTGTTTAGCTTTTCAGGCACGTATCGGCGACCTATCGGTGTCGTACTTTCGGTCGACTGTACTTTCCTTATAATTTATGTCAACTGTACTTTTCTTATATTTTTATGTGTTTTTTTTACTTTATTTGTATACCCACCTATTAGTTACCCGTTTGTGGTTCTGTTATTTAAATATTGTGTGCCGTTAACTGGGACCAATAAACAATTTTTCTTTCTTTCTTTCATCGTACGGATCGCATTAACGAATCCGTAGTGTCGTGCGTCCACCTATCCGCAGCGTATGGATTGTCGGCGAATTTCTATGAACAATCGGATTTTCAATATTGAAATTCAGATGCCGATGACGTCATCCTAATTTTTTAATATAATGCGATCCATCCGATGCGCATAATCATATGTCGTTAGTACATATTCTATGGTACGATATCGATAGATGGACGCGTGCCTGTAATGCGCGTTTCGAATCCAATTGGAACTTTCACTGTCACTCCGTTTGCTGTACATGTACTGTATTGCCCTACAGCACTGATTATATCAAATAATAAAATAAATAATTTGGTAACAATTATGGATGGTGCTTTGAAGAGTAAAGGAATAAATGTTAATGTCAGTAAGACAAAAGTTTTGGTTTTTGAAAAGGAAGAAGTTATGACAGAGTGCAATATTTTGATAGGTGACGAAAAGGTGGAACAAGTGAAAGATTTTGTATACCTGGGTTCCATGTTTACGAGAGATGGCAAGCATGTGAAGGACATTGAAAGGAGAGTGAGTGCTGGTAATCAGGTGAATGGGGCACTACACACATTCATGAACAGCCGCAAAGTGTCGGAAAAGGCACGGCTGGCTGTTCATGGGGGAGTGTTAGTGCCTACACTTATGTATGGTAAAGTTGGGTATGGCAGAAGAAACATGAAAGCAGAATAAATGCAGTAGAAATGAGAGCTTTGAGAAGTATGTGTGGTGTAACTTTGAGAGATAAAGTAAGGAATAACGTGATAAGGGAGCGTTGTGGAGTGAAAGAAGATGTAGTGACAAAGATTGAGAAAGGTATGTTAAGATGGTTTGGACATATAGAGAGGATGGACGAGAGGAGATTGACGAAACAAGTATACGAAGCGAGTGTGGATGGAAGAGTTGGAAGGGGACGACCTCGGCGAACGTATCGCGATAAAATCGCGGACGTTCTCAAAAAATGCCAGGTTAATGCCCGATTTCACCGACATCCCTTAAACTGCCACCTAACTATGTGATCCTTAGCTTAAAAGCTCCTCTAAACTAGCCCCTAAATTAAATTTCGTTTCACCATCATTTTGTCACCTTACTAGGGGACACTTAGCTATGTGACGATTTGTTTTGGATAATAGTGACTGATTCGTCTTTGAACTTATCAATACTTTTAAATATGATTGTTTTTCATCAAATTCTCTGAAGTATACACTTATATGGATATAATTATTTAAAAAATAGTGTTTGATAGCATTAAAATACAGTATTTCATTAATGTTTTTATTGTTTTTCATATTTCTTTCATATTTACTCTATATTATTATTAACTCTATGTATTCAATTTTTTTTTTATATTTACTCTGTGTATAAATTACGAAACCTCGCGTATCATCTGTGGTCATATTTTTATTTTAGAAACTTCCTTCGTGCGTGCGTGAGATAAAGTGAGATTTTCTGTGTTGCTATTTTAGTAAAGTAATGTATAAAATCAAGTCAAATCAAAATGTTTATTTGTGTACACAGCTATTTTGGTATTTTATTACAGGTATTATAGTCTCTCTGTGTGCTGCCACAGGTGCAATACAAATATTAGTTATGTATTATACATATTTATATATTATTATTAGAATTATAATTGATGACATTTTATGCCTTTTATTGTGTAGTCAACACATGATATTATTAATTATATTTTAAATTAAATTAAATTAATTTAATTTATTAATGGAATTAAGCAAATTAATTAATGAATTTAACGAAATAAATCAAATTAATTAATTGAATTAATTTTTTTTTTCTTGTATAATATATCTAGATACATACATTTTTAAGAAGTCCATTATGTACAAAAATGCCTTGACTACACATGATTTTATTTATTATATTTTAAATTAAATTAAATTAATCAAATTAATTAATGGAATTAAGCAAATCAATTAATGAATTTAACGAAATTAATCAATTTAAATAAATAGATGAAAAAATTCCAAGGTGTGCTCAATTTTTTCCAATAAATACAACACTGAAGATTTACGTGACCTATATCTTCGAAAAAAGTCAGTTTCATCAAAACTTTCAATGTAATTTGGTTTTTTCCGATATATTTTTGGTCTACAGATGTTAATTACTGCGAATATACTAGAAATAGTTTCTAAATTTTCAAAAAGTTCATCTAAATCACAATACATCTTCGTTGCTTGAGAGATCACTTACGTATGTGCCGGTTTAAGGGCCCGAATTTCGACTACCTAAATTTAGGGGAGCTTTTAACGTTTAGGTGACCCCTAACTGTTGGTGAAACAGAAACCATCTCCTAACCGCCCTCTAACCATGCTTAAAAGATCCTTTAAAGTTAGGAGATGTCGGTGAAATCGGGCATGAGAGTTCTCTAAACCGACGAGCATGCATGACGAGGTTAATGGACGTAGATGAAGCGAAAGAGGTGTGTCAGGATCGTAGCAGGTGGAAATCCATAGTCTCTGCCTACCCCAATGGGAAACAGGCGTGATAATATGTATGTATGTATGTATAATTTGCAGTCGCAAATCTGGAACCTAACATGTCAATGATAGTATTGCCATATGCCGTACATCTTTATCGAAATTTAATTCCAGCTATCCGAAATGTTTTTTATCTATAAATTGGATTCAATATTCTCTAAAATACACAAAGAAAAGTATCGATAAATACATAAAAATTCGAATCCCAAACAAAGCACTTGGAAGATAAACGATGTACCTAAATCAGGACAGTCATTTATTTTATATGCTTTTATGTGGTGAAGGGACATTTGGCACCGCTGTTAGAATATCATTGTAGTGGGGTGTGGCACCGTTAACCGAACCGTGAACCGGAGTGACCGACATAGCTTGTAGGATCAGTAAGCTGAAGTGGCAGTGGGCTGGCCATGTCTGTCGAAGGACCGATGGCCGTTGGAGCAGACGAGTCCTTGAGTGGAGACCGCGTATCGGCAAACGCAGCGTAGGGCGCCCCCCTGCCAGGTGGACCGACGACCTAAAGAACGTGGCTGGGGGGGACTGGATGCGGAAGGCAGAGGACCGAGCGTTGTGGCGCAACTTGGGAGAGGCCTATGTCCAGCAGTGGACTGCGATAGGCTGAGTTGATTGATTGTATGATTGTGGCACCGTTATCACTTTCATAAATAGTAAGTAAGGACTCTAGTATGCTCATTATTAGGCTAATCATGTTTGTTCTAGTAACTTTTTTAATTTAATCATCATAATATATCAGATGTTATAGCCTATGCTGCTACACATACACACTGCTACATAGCAATGTATATACTCAGTAGCAGCCCGGAGTCTGGATTTATGCCCGGTTACTGGCAATAGGCTCGCCCCCTATTACATGGGACTTATAACATAACTGGCAAAATGTGGGTGTACTATGTATAGTAGAGGTGTACCTCTGCCTACCCCTTTTGGGAAATACAAGCGTGATGTTATGTTATGTGTTGTGACTTAGTGGTTGAACGCTTGCCTTCCATGCAGGAGGGATTAAGTTTGAACCTGGGCCGCACCACTAACTTTTCGAATTCATGTGTGGATCAAAATTTGATTATCACTTGCTTTAACGGTGAAAGAAAATATCGACACTCCTTAGAGTGCTCTATACAGTTCTCTACGGTGTGTAGTTTGCCAACCCTCACTAGGCCAGCGTGGTGGGTTACGGCCAAAATTAATATCCAATCTATCCACGATTTACCCTACTAGAGATAGAAATTTGTCATATTTTGTATGGAGCTTATGTCAAATTCCTATGTCTAGTATGGAAAATCGTGGATAGATTGGATATAAATTTTCGCCGTAAGCCCATAACCTTCTCATTCTGAGAAGAGGCCCGTGCCCAGTAGCGGGACGTTAATGGGCTGATGATGATAATAATATATAAAAAGTGTGGTTTTTCATCAGTCTACTTATTATGATATGATTAGGGAGAATGTATTCAATCTACATATTTATATATGGCGGCGGAGGCCATATAGACTTCTTAAATAATTTTCAGACCTTGCCTGCTCTGAATTGCAAGTAGGCAATACATGATAAGGCCTACAATATTACCCAAGTTTTTTAGTTGATGAGCGATCCAAATACTGTTCTATACTGTACCTAGGTACCTACACTTATAATCTAAGTGATCTTTGGATCACGTCTTTCGTTTGCCCCGGCTTTTAGATGAAGGACCAATAATATCGTGCCTTACATGCATGATTGTAGTGAGGTTTTATATGACCATTTTGAATTCTGCTACGTTTTAGTACAATTATGATTCACATTTCGTATAGTACCTAGTTGCATATCGTTAGCGCGAGCGCATGACGTAGTTTGACCTGTGACACTACGGGTGTCATAGACGGATGTACCTACTTGTGTGGCAACCTAGACGTCATCAACGTCAACGTCGTCCTCGTTTTTTCGTCGTCGTCGTCATATGTTTAGCCGTAACGCCTTTGAAAATACTCTAAGCATTCAGTGGACAAACGTGATGAAAATTTTGTTGCTACTCTTGTTGTTACTGTTGTTTACCTAGCTACACACAAATTACCATCGTTCGTGACACAAAATCATCACCTCCTCTGGCCTTTTTTTGCTATGGGGAAATTCTCATGGATGCACTCCACCCGGGGATGGCGAAGCCAGCGTCGGACTCAAACCACCACGGTGTTCCTTCAACTAACTTTGGCCGGGGGTGTGGGAACCTGTTGGTATTCCCACAACTACCCCTGACAGTTCCCGGCCCGCCACAAGCAGGCGAGCCCCTTTTTTCCGTGCGGCCTATCGTCGGCCGCACCCTCCCCAGCAGCGCACACGGAACGCCGCGTGCCACGTCACGGGCCCCACCATGACGCAGCTAACACGCCGATGTCACGGCCACGTCAGCCTCACAAGCCTCGCCAGCCACGCAAGCAACACCACCCGCACTAGCTACGCCAGGCAGCAGACAACCCTGAGTCCGCCGCCCGCAGGGCGTATCCTTCCGTAATTTTTTATTGAGGTTTTCTTCCTCATCCCTCATCCTCCACTGAGCCCTCTGCTAACTTCAGAGAAAAACGCGGAGTCACGCCCCATTGGCCCAGATCGAGCCCCTCTCACGCCAGAATATTCGCCACAGGCAATACGATCCCCCGAAGGATAATAACGTCCTTCGAAAGGATATTTATTGCCCGTACCCAGGATGCACTGGCCTAACTGCCGTTCCCTCCAAACGTGTCCAGAAGTACTAGCAGCCGTTAGGCACACATGGAGGTTTTCTGGCCAGCACCCCACCCCCCAAAAATTGGAACCTCAGTAAATAAAAAATATATACCTACCAACGTATGTTTCTAGCGTTATCGGAGCAACTAGTCACTATTAGAAGAATATTACGTTTTTGCACTAGGTGCTACAGAGGCTGATAATATATCATACGTACTGGTATTAATTGTCTGCTATTATTAATTGTATGACTATAGATATAACTATTCTTTACAGAAAATAAAAAGATACGTATACCTAATTACAGCGTTAGAAAGAATTAATTAAAACAGGGTTGTTAGCCTATAAAAAAGAGAACGCGGGTTGATAATCTCTCATTGAAATTTTTGGCCACCAAATATTATTAGGTATGTTATCTTCAGCTATTTCCTAGAATAATATACCGTGTGTCGTATTTACGTAATGATAAAACTCTCAAAACCTAACACATGCTACGCTAGAACAAAACATAGGTAATATGCAACACAAGCACATAGGTGGATAAGTACTCCATTATAAAGTCGGGAGCGTGTGAAAACCCTTGACTTTACCATTATTACGTGTAAGATTGATCACGAAGTATGACAAAAGATATATCTTGCTGCTTAATAGCCTGCGCCGACATTCGTGAATGTGCACTATTGATAATGTCTTATTGGTATTATACATAACTAACATTGTGTAATTTTATGTAGGTGTTTTTTTACATATGCGCATTTCCTGCTTAATGCAGTTTTTAGAACACGAGGGATACATATATCTATACATTAATTCTAATAGAAATCTATATAAAGTGCCTGAGATTTTAACTGCTCCGTAATGATACTAATAAGTGACAATTTAAGATTATATATTTAAAGTATAAAAACATATTACAATTTAACAGAGCCCTAAAAAACCGTGTAGATATAAAAATGACTTATTGATTGTTATTGTTTGAGGTAATAGATATGGTTTTTCATGGAGCCCTGTTTTTACATATAAATCAAATTGCAAATTGAGTGGAGCACTGGCTCGTATAAAATAGTGACGAAAAATAAAACATTTTATTTTAGTGCAGGCTGCAAACACGACCTGTGGCGAATATTCTGGCACTGAAGGGGACTAAATCTTACCGACAAGGTGGTATGTGTAATGGTAGGCGTTATACATAAAACCTGAGATACAAGAACAAAGAAAGTAACTACTCAGAGGTAATATACGAGAATGTTTGTATTGCGTGCGTTAGAATTACTGCGAATACGCTCAGATACTGCGCCTAAACCACATTTAGGTCCCCATATGTGGCCACATTCTGTGGCCAGCGGGCCAGTAATTATTTGCTTATTCACATATTTGCGGCTAACGTTACACGGGCTAAGGGTATTCAATCCCTTATATTTAACAAAGGTAACTTCGTATGAAAGTTGATCATTTCCAAAGCGAATTTTCCTCAAAGGGTAAATTGAAAGGTTTCCTTGGGATTTGTACCGATCGGCAATCTGTTCACCTATATTTTTGTAAGCTAAACTTTTTTTATGTGGATCTATCTCTTTGTAGTCATAGGCTATATTTGATTTATAAATTTGTATATTGCTGACATACCATTATGTCATAATGCCACCCCATCTTCAGTTGTGTATAAGTCGGCTGAAGGACTACGTTAGGAGAAGTGCGCTCCTAACAATGTACTACGATCAAGCTTGGATTTCTAAATTCATCACATTTTTAGAGTATAGAGTTCAGCATTATCATGGTATAATAAGATGTTTTACCAGGTACTCTCTTCCCGTGACAGCTAGATGACGTGGTTGCCTCCGTACTACGTCATCGGCTGTGGAGTCAATAGCGGGCTGTTAGCGTGACACTTGTCAGTTTGATGTACTGCAACTTTCTGTAAATAAATAATTACCCGAGCAAAATGCATTTTTTCATTTACTCGCTTCTATACAGAATCATTTTTGAACTATTATTTTTATACAGTTTCCTTTATTAACTAATTAGATGAATAACACGAGATAACAAATAGTTAGGCTAGTTAGGAATTTATTTTATATTCATTATGAACAAAAATCTCCTTAAATATATTGAATATATCAATCAATGGCAAAACTGATCGTGACGTAGCTTGGAGGCATCGCGCTGTCATCGCGGGAAGAGAATACCTGGTGAAACATCTGATTATACCATGAGAATTATAATCTTTTCCCGGTACGGTGACAAGTGTAGTGTCACATTCGCGTTTTGTGGTGAAGTCTCTTTTACAATTGTTCTATCCTGGCTGTTACCGTATAGGAACCTATGCTATTTAAAAAGATTACAGATAATATATTTACAGTTACTGACTGATAGTATGATGTTAACACACCAAACGCATGTAACTAAGAGAGTGATGAATATGAATGTTCATAGATGGAAATGGAGACCAAAAAAAGATGGTTGGATCGCGTAAAGGATTATGTGAATGACTAGAGAGTAAATGATGAGACGTCGTCTGACAGAGAAGAATGGAAGAAGAAACCAGTACAGCGCCGACCCCAAGTAATTTGAGAGCAGGGACATTGTGTAACTGTCTCGTATCAATAAAACATAAATTTTGACGTTTAAATGCGAAAAAATTAAACAATTCGAATTAGGCAACTACAAACACTATCGAATACAAAGTCGGAGCGATTCATTATGTTTAATGAATGATCATGATAACACACCCTCGGGCCAAGTAAATCCATAGTCAAAGAATAGAATTTATTAATTATGAATATTTATGCGACAACGTAATTATCCAAAGTTCAAAACGTTGTAAATCATTTTATATTTTGAGACATCATTTAGGATTCTCTGAGCTAGAATTATGAATACAAGCAGTGGCTTAATCCTTAGCCATTTTAATATTTAAGTACTCAATGGGTTGAGGGTTAATTTATGTCCTCAAGTTTTGGGATACAACTCTCGCGTCGGCTAATTATAATTTATTACCTTTTACTTGTAATGGATGAGTCACGCCAGGTTGTGAGGACTTCCGAGTACAGTTTATCTGTTTCCGACGATAAATCGGAGTTTCTTATAGACAAATAAGTTTGCAATCGGTGTTTAAGCATTACTAGAAACTAATCTATATTGCGAGAATCTTGTGTAATAAGTACTCAATATATTTATTGCATTCACAATGTATATGTCGGCGCGTAGCCCAATGTTTTATTAGGATTCATCACGAAATAAATTTCTCATTATTCCAAATTATGTAATTTCCCGATTATTACATGAACTGACCAGAAGAAAAAGTTTTACAACAAGAATGAGTGCCCGCGCAGAGCACAGTGTCTCCATCTTGATATTACTAGGTACAACACAAATAGACCCACCCGACCGAGTCACTAATACATTTTAATTTATAAATGAACACTAAAATAAGTAACCAGTCGTCGTGATAAAACTAATATTAATTTAGATAATCTCTAAACATTATATAAACCAACAAATCATGCCAGAAATTAAAAAAATATGAAACAATATAAGGCGGAATTATCGAACTACAAAATTAAATTACCAACATTTAAATGAACCATTTCATTAATCTAATTAGAATATTCGAATTATAATTATCATAATATGAACATTATTTATAACATGGATTTAATTAAACAAAATCTTAAAACTTTTCTAAACAAAAAGGTATCTTCTTTGATGATCTTTGCAAAGTACAACAAATACAACAGAAATCAGTATGATTTACAGAATTTCATGATTAATAAATTACATAGCAAATTCTGGAAATAAAGGATATTTATTTCAAACGATTTCATAATATAAAAGTAATTCATGTATAAACTGCCGGGGGCAGTTACCTACTCAAAATGACAGTAGATGGGGTTGTAAGCATCGATATAGCATAGACATTAATTATACTGATCCCCCAGTTTCTGGAAGGCTGATCAATTTGATCTATTGTCAAATCTAATGTCAGCTTCTGTGATTGGTTGGCAGAAATACTAACAACCAATCACATTGCTTGACATGAGATTTGACAGCTGATTAGTAAATTTTTGTGTTGATCAGCCTTTCGGAAACCGGGGGTCAGTATAGTAACTTTATGTGATATAGTTACAAATATAACAATAGTCTTACAGGGAACAATAAATATCGAATTGCTATAACTAAACAATAATTGGTCTGAGGCCGAGTATAAATTAATATTATAATGTTATAAGCTATGGAAAGCTATGTTACTCTAAAATTACAATAGATGGCGCAATGTTCAACCAACGCCAGGAAGAAACATTCAATACTGACTAGTAATCAACGATTTAAGAAGCTAATGTCTTTAGTAGAATCCATGCTAGTAATAAAGATTAATATATTAAGTCCTGTCAAAAAAGTGTAAACAAATTGATGGCAACACTAGCGCGCCCATTTATACTTAGGTGGTAGACTTTAAAGTTTTAAACCCTAATATAATAATAACACTACAATATAATAAAACGATGAGATCATTGTGAAACTTGTCAGGCACGGCAAAGATAAAATTGTACCTAGTCCTAACTATACATATATATATTTGTTCGAGCATCACGCAAAAACTACTGGACTGATTTGGATAAAATTTGACACACTGATAGACCATGTCTTGGATTACAATATAGAATAGGTATTTTTTTTTGTATCCCGGGAGCTAAGCCGCGGGCATAGATTACTAAGTTAATAAAATTGTACTTTGCAGTTACTTATAGACGACTTATAACTTGTTTTTTACTAGTAAGTATAATATTTTGCATGAGTTACCTAAAATTTACCTTCTACATATATTTAATTATAAAAAAGATAAAAAATACACCCAACTGAGAGGATCTCATTTTTGCGTTAAACAAACCACTACGGACTGAAAATTATTACCTCGGGTGAAAGTTCACAAGAATAAATAAATGTTAATACAAAATGCAACGTGCTTCACGCTGGGTACTTTTAAATTAAAAAGGAAGTTGTGAAATTCTAAATAAGCTCTAGCTGCTGAGACCCTCAAGCGGCGAAAATATAATAACATAATCAGTAATTATATTTTCGAGCCGTTTGGGGTTGAAACACTCGGGTCGTGGGGTCCGAGTGCTCGTCTCTTGTTCAAAGCCATCTCCAGGCGGTTGGTCAACACTTCACATGACCAGAATGCTGGCCTTTTCTTTGGTCAAAGAATAAGCATTGCCATACAACGTGGCAATGCTGCCAGTATTCTGGGCACGCTTCCGGTAGAAAGCGATGCGGAGGATTTTATTGATTTTTTGTAGCTATTAGTTTTGTTTTGTTTGTTTATTTTGTTTATTCTTAAGTAGTTGTGCAAGTTGTGTATATAGTTGTATAAGTCTGTAAATATCATTTATTGTTTCTGTTAAATAAATAAAAATAAGCTTCAGATAATTTTAAAACTACCTAGCAACATTCCTAGGTAGTGATGGGAGTCGTTAGTCGGAAATGGCTTAAAACCTTCCGAAGCGGTTTATTTACAGGAGAGACAAAGAGCGGACGAAAAAATGCTGAGCGATAACGATAACTTAACTCGAACTTAATCAAGCATGACTAAACCTATCATAATAGGTGCTCACTGCCATACCATTGGGGTCTGTTTCCCATTAGGGTAGGCTGAGACTATGGATTTTACCCACTACGATTCTGACCTCTTCATGCATGCTCGTCGTCTTAGAGTGCTCTTGGGCCTTTTTTGAGAACGTCTGCGATTTAGTTGCGGTACATTCGTCGAGTTCGTCCCCTTCCAACTCGTCCATCCAATTTCACCTCGTATTACTCTTTTCGGCAGTCTTCTATCGTCCATCCCCTCTACATGCCAAAACCATCTTAACAGCTTTCTCAATCTTTATTTCTACATCTTTTACTTCACAACACTCCATACCAGCCATTAATTATAGGAATTTGGAATATCTAAGGTACACCTAGGTTACTATCTAGTATCTCACACCAGTTCGCGGATGACCGTTTTAGATTCGAATCGAGAAGAGGTATTAATCCGAGCCAGCCTATCACCGTTTATCCAGCTCCAATTCGGAACTATAGCGGAGAACAATTTCAATAAGACAAAAATAACTGCAGCTGACCTCCGGAACAAATGTTCAGTCAATGATCTAACTGAAGCAATGCTTAAAACTACAGGGACAATGTAGCCATACGGAAATTAAATAACAGTAAAAATTTACAATTAAATTGTCTTTCGAGAAGCTCGCTACTGGTTGATATCAATTTTATTAAAGAAACGTAATTACACAATTTGAAAGCCCCCCAGGATTCAGAAAACGAAATTTGCAGTTTAAGTATCATGTCTCAGTTCGGCGAACCGACTTTCGGTACCATTTAGGCAACAGCCTAGGTGGTATTGCTGTTGTTATGGGCAAAGGTAACCGCTTAACATCAGGTGGGCCTTTAGCTCGTTTCGCCATCCTATACTATAAAAAAAAAATAAGAGCAGTAAAAGAAGAGAAAGAGAAGAAAAATTTCTATAGAAGTCCACGATGAACCTGAAGAGTAAACCATGGTTATAAGCCAGGAGTACTCCAACATAAACCAAAACACAATTACACAAACACTCAATTACACAATTAGTTCAAATTGAGACTTATACGTTAGGGATTTAATGACTACAACCATAGGCGGCTCAGAATATAATCAAACAATTTAATATGGTAATTTAATCAAACCAAATCGCACGCACTGTAGCTCTCTACACAATTTATTAGTACACTAATGGTCACGTATTAATTATGGAATTTATGGACAATTTTAGTTGTTTTAATAGGGAATGAATTTTAATACAAATTAAATATTATATGTCACGGGTACTGTTAGAAGAACGAGTAAGCCTCGTTTTTTCCGGGTATACCTTTTTTTTAAGGATGTGTCGGAATCTTACCGACTAAAACCACACCGAGGACATCCTCAGCACAAAATAGAGAAACTCCAACAGAACGCGCCAGGATTGTCCAAGGCCTTTTAGGTAAAGCAAGAAATTTGTATTAAATCAGTTCTTATTCGGCATTTACGATACAATATTATACAAGTACTCTTTACTGTATACAAAAGCAACATATATGACTTAAAAAAAGATATGAAGGTACAAAGGGCGGTCTTATCGCTCAAGGCGATTTCTACTAGACAACCTTAGGATGGACAATATGGGCAAGTAAAAAGAGGAGTGGCATGCAGAACATAATAAAATACATATACTCCATAACATAAATACTACCCGGATATACCTAGGTGTTCCCAACGCTGACTGGGTAATTTTAGTTTAATTAAGTACTGAAATAAAAACTTGATAGCAACACGCCTTTACTTCACAGGATGGACCTTCGACACGACCCTGATAAACGAAAGAAGGAGGTAAAGAGGTTTGAATTATTTATTATCATATTCATGCTTTATATATTATCCTATTTTGAAATAAAAGATTTTGGTACTATTGGTAGGCATAGCTTGCTACTGAAAAATCTGCATAAATTTCAGCCATCTCATCTCGTTACTTCAAAGTGTTTGTTGGTCTTTCAGTACTGAATAGTCACAATTACCTTGCACGTTAAACTATGAAAACGATAAGATAATATTTTCTAAATCAGTAACTTAATGATACCATTAAACCAAAAAAAGCCTAATAGCATAGTTAGCTCACGATTAATTGGGCAAGGCAGACATTTAAGCTCATAACTTTGACTAAAATATTCGTTTTCTCGTTTATTCGGTCCTTTTCTAAAATATTTATAAGAATTATTTTTGTACATACAAAGACATGACTGATCGAGTAATATATTTGATAAAGACACGTACATTAATTAAACAGAGTGTAGCGAAGCATTCAACCATTCCCATTTGTGCAACATCAAAGACTTTATCCCAAGTATAAGAGCAAAAAGGGAATGTCCAATAATACGGATTCGGAGTCGATGTTTGATAAAGCAGAAAGATTTTAATGTGGATAAGTATTGGAGGAACCCATCGATCGATTTATTATTATTTTACACGCGCCGTTCACTTGTTCACTATTCGACCGGTCGGTTGCGGCGAAAAGGCGGGAACTATTGGATAAACTTTAGCCCTTGCACTATCAATTTATTCTTTGACAGCTTTATTAAATTTATTGGTTTTGCTCAGTTTAATTTAATTTTAGAGAACCCTAGATTGTTTTTATGGCACTTATTGACCGTTCACTATTCGTATAGAGGTTGAAACGCAACCTTGTCTTTTGTGTTTTGTGATTGAAACTAACACAATTTTTAATTTCAATTTTAATTTCAATTTCTTTATTTGCTTAAATGTGGTAGATACAGATGTCAGGTACAATTTTATTGAGTACGGCACATTTACCATAAATAGCATGCAAATGATAGATAAATCTGAATTTAAAGTCACAAAATTCATAATTACTAACAAGAGTTAAGAGTATAAGGTGCCAAACAAAAATGAACTTCCTATAATGAGTCTACTTTATTAGACAATCTTTTTCTATTAATACACAGACAGACTTTATACATTACCAAATTATAGCTACAATATTGCTTGTGTTCGAAAGGACATGGAACAACTTGTATGGAGCTTTGGGCCTTTGTTGTAACTGAACATAACCTAGGTTAATCTTATGAATACAATTATGCTGTGTATTAATCGCTTTATACTGCTTTGATATCTAGCAGGGTTTTGACATAATACATTTAAAAAAAAAATACTTATAATAGTGTCGACGCCATCTAACGAATTTCGGTAGCCAACTAGGTTGTAATCCTCTAATAATACATTGCTCTAAGTGTTTTCTTACAATTCAGGTGCAATAAATACGTTTGGTGTTCATTTTACTATGATACTAGTTCATGATATTAGTTTTATTCTACACATTGGCCCATTTCATTCAGTGTCCTTTGACCAATCGTGTCTTTTTGTATGGAAAATCATGTGTGTACTGTGTATGGTGTATGTTCACTTTATTTTACTTGACAGCAACTTATACACATGATTTTTTTGTGCATACTTTTGACACAGTTCCTTCCGAATGATATAAGCTTTATTTCCCTCCTTTTATAATAAATACTAAAAAGGGAACACAATTTCCAATGTTCACGTAATATACATTAAAGTGAAGATCAATAACGACAAAGATATTGCCAATCTTCAAACTCTTAAATATTGAAGACTGCTTTGATGAAAACTTCAACGTTAATATTTTCTATGCAATCTTCGGTATCTTAAATTGAAAGGAACTTCACTAAGATGCATCATCCGTTTATTTTCTTCAGCAGCTGTGGAAAGAAAAGGAAGGCAAATGAAACATGAAGTGCAAAAGTATAGAGGTACCTGCAAATAATGTATACACGTAGTGTTTCATAAGCTCGATGAGTTGTAAAATAATAAAGTTGGAAAGACTATCCAATTTTAAATTCATAAGTTAAATAACCGCGGTCACGAGTTTATCTAAATAACATCACTAAAAGCTCGAAGCGGAGGGGGACCAGACATTTTCAGATATAATGGGTGATCAAAATATGTTGTCAAAAGGACGCGTCTATCTTGATACCTATCCAGTAAAGCCTGGAATCAACTCAGCCTATCGCAGTCCACTGCTGGACATATGCCTCTACTAAGTTGCACTGCACCACTCGGTCCTCTGCCTTCCACATCCAGTCAAAAAAACAGCCTGGAATATAATTTGGTAATTTTCAGCGCTAGGTTAACAGCTTTCCTATTAGGTAGTAACTACAAACTGTCTGCATCTGTCAGCGACTTTAAAACAACGACCAGTTTCGAAAGTCCCCATCAAAGGACGTATGCTCAATTTTTGGTAACTAGCAAGCCTATTGCGAGCTGTAGAGCCAGTGCAGCTGTGCGTGGCAGGCGAGAAATCCGCTACACAATAAAATTACGCTCGTCACACAACCTGTGTTAATAATTATAACTAATATACATACCTAATTAAATCTTACTTTTTAACCGACGAAAAAAAAGGAGGAGGTTCTCAATTCGACGCGTATATATATATATTTTTTTTTATGTATGACCACGCATAACTTTTTACAGAGTGGTCCGATTTTGATGATTTTTCCACCCCTACGGGTAGGAAAACATGAGTGCTTGTTAACCCACTGAATTCTTGCCTGTTAACCGATTCTGTTGAAACTTGGCACACATAAATATATTTCTAGACACTACGACGGAATGGAGACCTGGAGTTAGATTTTAACCACAAAAAATTTAAAATAAAACTTTTTAACAAAAAATTGAACCGACGAAAACAGAAACTGAAAAGCGTGAAATAACTAATTATGAGTCGGCGCCAAACAAACAATCAACGAAGATCATTAAATTACTTTAAATAAATAATAAAAATAACCTAACATTAAATACAATGTGAAATTTTCAACGATAAACAATAACTTTCCAAAAATTCGTTCTCCGCTCGGCCACTTGCAACTTGCACGTAATGTTTGTTTGGCGCCGACTCACATAATTAGTTATTTCACGCTTTTCAGTTTCTGTTTTCGTTGGTTCAATTTTTTGTTAAAAAGTTTTTTATTAATATTGATGCTAATACATATTAACAACAACAACTGTATCGCACATATTATTATGATGCTTTATGTGTTTCCCAAATAACAAAATTAAATTAAAATTACCAGTTTAAAGATCGTCGTGTAATTGCACAAATGGAGAAGTTAAAGTTTATTTTTTCTATTAAACTTTGTCTTAGAATTAATTATGAATTGTCTTTGTTTCAAAAGATCAATAGGGTCAACCGCAGTCATTTATTTTGTCTTTTGTTGTAAGTTGACTGAAAAATTTCATAGTAAACGCATCGTAAATGAACCCTTATACGTAGATTTTTATGCAAAACAACGTTACTAGTTGCCGTTGTATCACTGAACACCTGAGATCTGTAAAACCCCGTAGATTATCGCCAAGATAACCCCCGGGGGAACGTCGCGAATAATTCCGATCTTCATTTACATGTACGTGCCCCAAACTGCGTTCACCGAATTTAAAAGAATCATCCCACTGTTGGCGGGAAAAGATAAATATTAAAGCCATCGTTTTTTAATAAGGCAATAAATAATGGAAGATAAAGCTGTCAATAATTTTAAGATACAAGCCACATTCATCACTTTTCGAGGGTTAAAATACAATAATCTCGTTTTTTTCGGACATGGGTCCTACACGTAGAGGTTTTTATCACACATCATTAAAATTTACAATAAATAAATTTCAAAAAATCATAATCAAAAATGCTAATGTTATCATAATTCTATAGTTTAAGTTATTTCTTAAAACAGAATATCCATTGAGAAAAAATGGATTATTATACTTTAATTAATTCTACCCGACTAAAACAATCTGATCCATGGAAATAAATTCTTTATGAACCAAAAAAGTGAACTCATTCCTATTATTAAAGTACTTATGTAAAATAGAACCGTTGTCAAATGCACTCCATAGCATAGTTAAGTAAGTCGAATTTTCGATGAACAAAGTTTCGTTTTAACGTGTGTACCTACATCCAAAAGTTGTAAGCCACGGTTTGTGTTTCCTCTTCCCGCTTACTTTGCGGGAATAACTGGAAATCTTCAAAATTATAATTAAGTACATTCGCAATGAAAAGCGACAGCGCTAGCGACGATTGTATGGAGTTTTGTTTTCTGAATCTTTTGAAGTGGAAAATAATAAATACATTAGTTTTAGGGCACCTTTAACGGCCAAAATTAATATCCAATCTATCCACGATTTGCCCTACTAGAGATAGGAATTTGACATAAGCTCCATACAAAATATGTCAAATTTCTATCTCTAGTAGGTTAAATCGTGGATAGATTGGATATTAATTTTGGCCGTTAAATTATAATGTACAAAGATAAGAGTTACAGGTTAAGAATACCATACCTTCTCTACCCACTATATATACCGTATATCTACCGTAGGTGTCGTTAGAGGTCAGCACGTGATGGTTGCAAGCCATTCTGCTGTTGGGAAACTTGTTATTTCCCCGGAACGTGTCAAAGACGTAAGTAGCACTGGACACCAGCGCGGTCCACTGGATGAGTTCCCGGAGCTCCTCTATTTTGTGCAGAGGACGGCAACCACGTGATTTTAAAGGTCGGTAAGAATCCAACTTACCTCCACCCTCCCCAGATAGAGTGCATACATGAGAATTTTCAACAGACAACAAAAAAAAGGCCAAGTGCGAGTCGGACTCACGCAGTAAAGGTTCCGTTCCACCCGAGAGTTCATCAAAACACATCAACATACCGTGAGTGAAATATGAACTTTTGCATCTCTTTCTTACGCAGGTACCACCACATATGTCTATGTTTACCTTATTTTTATTATTTGTTACTAAACTACAAATGAATGCACTATAATCAAGCCAAGTTTGACGCTGGTATGTATTACCGTTTTGAAAGTAGAGCAGGAACAAAAACGGTGAAAAAAAACTAATGTTTTTCTAGGTTTCTTGTGGGACCCCCTTGGTTTTAGTTTTTTTTTTTAATTTTTAGTATTTGTCGTAATAGGGGTCATAGCAACACATATTCTGTGAAAATTTGAACCGGCTACCTATTACCGTTCAAAAGTTCTGTGTCACAGGCCTGTAGCCTGTGACAGACAGACGGACGGACGAACGGACAGTGTAGCTAGAGTAATAGGGTCCCGTTTGGCACCCTTCGGTACGGATACTATAAAAAGGTGTCGTTAGAGGCAGCTAAAGGATTACCTCAACAAAGAAGGCAGCAACGTCTTCTAACAACAACTTACTATGATGACCAATCTGTTTTCCATGCATGGTTGTAACAAGTTCCAATTTTACCGTTAAGTCAAACATTCATTCTTCCAAACAAACGCTGTATGGTGATTGTGATTACTGCACTGTACGTCCAAAACTAAGAATGATATAGATTTTTCTTGTTGTTATCTAAGCCTGTATGGACAGACAGTACAAAATAAATAATTGCAATTTACAAGCGTCGAAACTTAGGTATTAGTCCATTAATTTTGACGTAACTTTGGGCATAAATAAATAACTTATGAAGTTTTTAAACTTTCGCAAATTTCACTCATATTGAACTATATTTATGGGACTTTTCGCGCACAATGAAATCAAAACAAAACAAACATTTTGACTAACCTCGACGTTTCGGCCAAGTTGCATTGGCCGTGGTTACTAGTTAGTGGCCACTGTCTGCTTGTGACCACGGTCAATACAACTGGGCTGAAACGTCGAGGTTAGTCGAAATGTTTGTTTTGTATTGATTTCTTGTGCGCGAAAATTCCCGTAAAAATATTGTTCACTAACGTATGAAGTGAAGTTGCCGTGTGGTATCCGGCAAATAAAAAGAATAGACCACCCCTTCTACCCATGGGTGTCGTAAAAGGCGACTAAGGTTTGAAATCAGGAGGATGGGCAGCAGCGTCCTTCTGTGCACCAAGATCGTGCAACATCACCCACTGCGGTCACCAACCCGCCTGCCCAGCGTGGTGACTATGGGCATACATCCCTATGAACGCACAACACATACAACGGCCCCCAGTTCCCGGTGGTCCCTCTATTCCCGACTACGGTAGCGGTCGTGGTAACGGTGGGACGGGGGGTGCTAGGAATCCCCGGGTTACGGCAGGCTACCAAAACCGACGACTATATCTGGCAGCGTACAATGGAAAAACGTTGAGACTGGACCATCACCTCGCCGAGCTTGAAGTAGAGTTAAGTCATATAAAATGGCATATACTGGGGTTATCCGAAGTCCGTAGAGAGGGAGAGGACACGATTACCCTGGAGTCAGGAAACTTACTCTACTTCCGCGAAGGTGATCAGCTCTCCCAAGGTGGTGTTGGTTTTCTTGTCAATAAGGCCCTCGTAAACAACGTTGTGGAAATCGGTAGTGTGTCGACACGGGTAGCGTACCTTGTACTAAAGCTAAATGATAGGTACAAGCTGAAAATAGTGCAGGTATATGCGCCGACCTCGACACACTCTGACGATATAGCCGAAGCGATGTACGAAGACATAGCTAAGGCTATCAATAGTACCGCTAAGGCTCACTACAACGTTGTTATGGGGGACTTCAACGCTAAAGTGGGAGTACAAGAACGCGGCGAATCGAGAATCGGACCTTACGGTTTGGGGCGCAGAAACCACAGGGGCCAAATGTTGGTCAACTTCTTGGAGTCCCAGGGGCTCTTCTTAATGAACTCCTTCTTTAAGAAGCAGCCCCAAAGAAGATGGACCTGGAAAAGCCCCGACAAGGTGACAAGGAACGAGATAGACTTTATCATGACGGATAAGAAGCACATATTTAGAGATGTCTCTGTGATCAATAGGTTCAACACCGGAAGCGATCACCGACTTATCCGAGGCACTCTAAATATCAATTTTAGAGCTGAAAGAACGCGCATGATAAAGTCTACTCTCCGACCTTCGCCGCTCCAAACCAGTTTGGGCTCCGAAAGGTTCCAAGCGGAACTTCAAAATCGATTCGACTCGCTGGAAACCACGGGCAATATTGAGGAGAAAACCAACACCATGGTCAAAACATTGCAGGAACTGTCTCGAAAATTCTTTCCGCCGCAGCGTGGAAGCAAGATGCCCAAGCTTTCGACTGAGACTCTCGATCTGATGAGGAAAAGACGGGAAATGCCAGCCGCACATTCGTTTTCATCAGATAATAGGTCCTTAAACCTACAGATTAGGAAGCTGATGCGTCGTGACCTCCGCCGCTCCAACACCCGCGCCATTGAGGCTGCGATTGAGCAAAATAGGGGGTCGAAAGTTTTCGCTCAGCAGCTAGGGAGGACCCATCTGATGAAACTGAAAGCCGCGGATGGCAAAATAGTCACCTCTAAGATCGAGATGCTTTATGAGGTCGAAAACTTCTATGGGCATTTGTATTCCACCAAAACGGCGAGACCAGCAGTTCCTAGCAATGACGACAAAAGAGCCCAGCTCACGCGCCATTACACCGAGGATCTTCCGGACGTTGACCAGGGCGAGATTAGGGCGGCCCTCGAGCAGCTTAAGAACAACAAAGCTCCGGGCGATGACGGCATTACTACTGAACTCCTAAAAGCAGGCGGGGCTCCGGTCCTGAAGGAGCTACAGAGTCTGTTTAATGCCGTCATCCAACAAGGCTCTACACCGGAGGCATGGAGCGGGAGTGCGGTGGTACTGTTCTTCAAAAAAGGGGATAAAACCCTACTGAAGAACTACAGACCCATCTCACTCCTGAGTCATGTATACAAGCTGTTCTCCAGGGTCATCACGAATCGTCTCGCCGGAAGACTCGACGAATTCCAGCCACCAGAGCAAGCTGGGTTTCGAAAAGGCTACAGCACCGTAGACCACATCCATACTGTTCGGCAGATCATACAGAAGACTGAAGAGTACAATCAGCCGCTGTGTATGGCATTCGTGGACTACGAGAAGGCCTTCGACTCTATCGAAACTTGGGCAGTTCTGGATGCTCTTCAGCGATGTCACATTGATGAGCGGTATATAGAGATGCTGAGATGCCTATACAACGCTGCTACCATGACTGTTCAGCTCCAGGACCAAAAGACGAAGCCAATCCAACTGCGCAGAGGGGTGAGACAAGGGGATGTAATATCCCCGAAATTGTTCACTAACGCGTTGGAGGACGTCTTCAAGACACTGGACTGGACTGGACAGGGTATCAACGTTAACGGCGAGAACATCTCACATCTCCGTTTTGCCGATGACATCGTTGTAATGGCTGAGTCGCTGGAACAACTGGGCGAAATGCTGCACAGCTTAAACGGAGCCTCTCGACGTGTCGGTCTCGGCATGAATCTGGACAAGACTAAAGTCATGTTCAATATGCATGTCATGCCGAGGCCAATATTCGTCGAAGGGTCGGCACTCGAAGTTGTAACGGAATACGTCTACCTAGGGCAGGCAATTCAGCTTGGTAGACACAACTTCGAGAAAGAAGCCAACAGAAGGATCCGTCTGGGCTGGGCAGCGTTTGGCAAACTTCGCCGAGTCTTCTCGTCGCCTATACCGCAAAGTTTGAAGACAAAAGTCTTCAACCAGTGCGTCCTGCCTGTCATGACTTACGGTGCCGAGACGTGGACACTGACAGTTGGGCTAGTCCACAAGTTTAAAGTCGCTCAGCGAGCTATGGAGCGAGCTATGCTTGGAGTTTCTTTGAAGGATAAAATCCGAAACGAGATTATCCGGAGAAGAACCGGAGTGACCGACATAGCTTGTAGAATCAGTAAGCTGAAGTGGCAGTGGGCTGGCCATGTCTGTCGAAGGACCGATGGCCGCTGGAGCAGACGAGTCCTTGAGTGGAGACCGCGAATCGGCAAACGCAGCGTAGGGCGCCCCCCTGCCAGGTGGACCGACGACCTAAAGAGCGTGGCTGGGGGGGACTGGATGCGGAAGGCAGAGGACCGAGCGTTGTGGCGCAACTTGGGAGAGGCCTATGTCCAGCAGTGGACTGCGATAGGCTGAGTTGATTGAACGTATGAAGTGTGAAAATCGGACACTTAGGTTTTTTTTTTTTAATTTATACCATTTCAGCCGAGCCCACCAACGAGTTCGAGCCATCGACTAGCGCAACCTTAATTGTAGTAGTTTTTAGGAAGGTTTAGCAGTGTCGTAAACAATGTGGTAAAAAATAAATAGACTTACCACGTTACATAAACGGGAACAAAGTTTCTAAAAACCTTTGCCACAAAATATAATATCTAATCCGTCACCGTATGAAGACTTGAAAGGCAGCAGTACAGCGGGCTACGTAGACGGTTTTTAATAAAAACTTTCCCAGTATAAGATGAATGAATGAACGTCATCCTTCAGAGAGCCATTCAGTTGCGAGTCCGTCCCTCAATGATGTACTTTGCCGGCGACGTATCATCTTCGGATTAGTCTGTCGATAGCTGTATACAGTTCTAGTTATCTTAGAGTATATAAAAATATTTTGTATCGCATTCGTTCACATGAATAAAGTATTTTTTTAACTGAGATCTTATTGATACCGACTTAAGATAATAATTTTAAGACAAAGATATAAATATTAATAATAATGCTCAGTTTCTTAGGCACAGTTCTACATTTTGAATGTCAGGTTTTGGTAGAAGATTAATATCATAAACTTATTATACTAGCGTAATAGACAAACACAAAGTTCGTGAACGCATTCTGCCTTTTCAAAAGCTTTTATTTTACTTATTTTGCTGTCTGTCGGTCTATCTGCTAAAAATCTTGCAATTCAGGAACGGACTAAAATTTTGCATATTCATGTAGTTTCAAATATTTTAATGTCTTAGTCTGAGTTTCAGTGACAATACTAATATGGTAATATAATTTCTTAGGTTTTCGCAGGGTTCGTTCTCCCCAGCCGCCTCCACACTTGTGTTGCCTGTTGGCTTTCCTTGCGGTCCGGGGGAATGTGGTGGGACCAATTTGGGCCTCGCCGTAATCTGGGAACTGTTGGGGGAGCCAACTTGCAACAACGGCGTCTCACCCGGGACCTAAGACTAGTGACTTGGCTTCGGCCCTCTCCCTAGTCTATGCTAAGAGCTGTATCCAATTCCTTTCCCTATTCTCCTATCTATTTTCCTCTCACCGTCATTAGCACCACACCTCATCACACCACTCCCTCTCCCAGCGAATCCTTCTTTCCTAATTTCCTAACACCGGTGCTTTCCCCCACTAAAACCATTCCCCCCTTTGTCATACTCCATGCCTATTTCCCGTTCTCCCCCCTCTTTACTCCCAAGTCCACTCCTAACTCCACTCCGAACTGTAGCCCCTTGTGACTGGGTTACGGGCCCGTAGTGAAAAGTCACGGGTAGGAGTAACAGGTCACCTGTGCTAGGACCTGCGCAGTGAGCGCCGTATGCAGGGATGACGGAGTCCTGGGGGGTTGAGCTAATCGGCGCTTGCGGTAATGCATCCGTGAGGCAACACGCCCCCTTTGGTCCCGATTTCAAGCAACACGGCAGCCCTACCTGCTAGCCACAGGTAGGGAAATGGCCACGTGTCCCATCAGAGGGCCACAGGCGAGAAGTGGGGGGTCCGCAGAAGCTGTCTTAGATGGCTGATGTGGTGGGCAAAGGCCATGCTGACGGTGTAAGTGAGGGTTCATTAGTCGTTTGGAGTAGGCCTGATTTGCCCCAGACGCCAACCCGATCGAGCGCCCGATGTCGCGCTGTAAGCCAGCCTCTTGCTTCTATATCTGTTCCGGTAGTCCTAACGTCCGAGAAACTGTTTGTATTCCTCGGACGTTCCCAATGTGTGCGGGCTCCGTGGAGGGTGGGAAGCCGGAAGGATGAATTTAAAAACCACTAATAGAATGGATAACAGGCCAACTATTACCGTCACTGGGGCGAAGTCGGTGAAAACCAATGACGCCTCCAAACAACACTCGGTCCGAAATGGTGGCTCTGCAGCCTTGTCTGCAGGCGTAAAACCACCCACGGACGTTTATGGTAAGGGTACAGCCGCGGTGAAAACCGATGGCAGTGCCAAACTTGGCGGGACGCAGGTGCTGGGTAAAACCGGTGCTTATCCTTCCACCCCGATGGCGTCGACCTCTTCCGAGGTCAGACGTATAGACGACGCTTTCTCCGCAGCCTGGCAGGTCATGAGCTACAAAAAGGGTAAGGGCAATCGCCCGAACCCCACTACTAAACCACTTGGTGACGCTCCCCCTGCCGGTGGTGTTGAGAAAGCGAACAGAAAGCGCAGGAGGCGGCGCAAGCCAGCAGCTGCAGCTTGCACCTTGCAAGCAAGCGCAACCGTCTCCTCTTCACCCATCCAGGTCAGTGTTGCAGCGCCGGTTAAACCAGCCAGCAACCAGCTCTACTCCAGTGCAGGTGGGCGTGCGCAGACGGACTGTGCAAACCGCCCGCAATCTGACGCACTGCCGGCTGGTGCTCAGGAGAAAGGCTTGACCAAACGCAACAAGTCTGCCAACCGACCCGGTCGGAATGCCCGAGCCAAGGCCAAGCGGGCTCTCGACGAGTCAACATCGCCTCGAGGGGAGCATAAGCGGCCGCGGCTCGAGGATTCCAATCGGACTGGAAACGTGTCATATGCCCAGGCCGTCAAGTCACCCCTATGTGTCACAGTCACCTGCGCGCGTACGGGGCATGTGACGAAGGACATAGCAGACAGGGTACTCGCGGAGATCCAGAAACGGATCATCAGCGAGTCCTGGTCCTCACCAGAGGATCAAAACGGACCCGATTTCAACGGGAAGCCGATGTATGCGGAAGGGGTCCTAAAACTTTGGTGTTCCAATGAACACACGCTCTCTTGGCTGAAGGGTGCAGTCACCGACGTGGCTCTCCCCTCCGGCATCTCGCTAACGGTCAGGAGCCAGTCAGAGATCCCGCAACGTGCCCGCTGTGGCATCCTGATCCCAGATGAGCAGGGGGTTCTGGTGGACTCGCGTGACATAGGGCGCGCTTTAGCCTACCAGAATCGTTGGCTGGAGATCAAGAAGTGGACACTACAGAACGCAGAGAAACAACCTGGCGGGTGGTTTGTGGTGGTCGGAGTCCCTGAGGACCAAATTCCGACCCTGATGAAGAACGGACGCCGTCTCTCCTTTGGTTTGGGAAAGGTGTACGTGAAGTTTCGGGGTCGGAACGGCAAGTTTATCGACGTCCCTCAGGGCTGGGATCACACCACAGCCACACTGTCACGTACAGGGGCAAGTGCCCCTACCAACGCCCCAACGGTCAGCGACGCGGCAACTTCCGGCAAAGGGATAGCCGCTCCTGCCGTCCCAGATTCTGACCCAGCCCTGTCGTCGGGTGAAGACCTGGACGACCTACTGTCACCGGGTTCAGACGTGGCCGAATCTGGTGGCCTATTTGCGGGGCTCACACTAGAGAGTGGCAACCTCCACCACAGTCAAACAGCGACGGCTCAGCTGCGTAAGTGGTTGGAGGTCCAGCAAACTGCCATGGTACTGATCCAAAAGCCGTGGATCAGAGCCGGCCTCATCAGAGGACTTTCTAACTTAGGAGGTAAGCTCTTCCTTGCTGCAGATCATGACCACCCTAGGTCATGCATATACATATCAAAAAACATTAGAGCACAACCATTAACAGAATTCTGTACCAGGGATATTTCTGCAATAAGGTTGCACATACAGCGAGATGCCATGGACATCGCGATAGTCCTCGCCTCGGTCTACATGCCAGAGTCAGAGGAGCCACCCCCGTTTGATCTCACCCGACTGGTCAATTACTGCGAGAGGTCCGGGTTTGAGATAATCGTTGGGACTGACTCCAATGCTCACCACCCATTATGGGGAATGGATACGCCAAATGACAGGGGTAAGAATTTGGTTGAATATCTTTTTACAACTAACCTATCTCTCCTAAACACAGGTTCTGAACCTACCTTCGTCACTAGACGAAGTCAAACAATTATAGACTTGACCCTCGCATCGGAAGGAGCAGCCAGTCTAATAATGGGATGGCACGTCTCGAAGGAGGCCTCATGCTCAGACCATAGGTGGATCCGTTTCAACCTCTTAGCCCACACTCGTTAAACACCACCGAGGCGGAACCCGCGCAAAACGGACAAAACCAAGTACTCCAGAGTTCTTGGCGCCAAGCTTGCGTCAATTGACGGTCCATTGACCTGTGTGGACACAATACAAATAGACAAGCAAGTAAGCGACCTCACACAATCAATGTTGGAGAGCTACCATAATGCGTGTCCGCAGACAATTCCAACTGCGACACCGGGGAAGCAACCTTGGTGGGGCCCGGAGCTCGAACGTAAGCGTAAGAAGGTGAGGAGGGCTCTTAACAGGGCAATGAACACCAGCTCAGATGAGGACTGGGATAACTACCGGGCTGCTAAATCCAGCTACAAAAAATGCATCAGGCTCTATAGTACCATGGGATGGCGAAAATTCTGTGGCAACATCGAGTCCTGCCAACATGCAAATCGGGTAGGAAGATACTGGCTCAGCAGAAAGATGTGGGGCCGGGAACTCTTCGCAAGCCGGACAACACTTTTACAACATCAGCGGAAGAAACCAGACGCGTCCTTCTTGAAACTCACTTCCCTGGGTGCGTCTTTACTCAGGTAATAAACTGGCGTGATGTCCCAAACAACGCATCTACACACGATTGGCAATACGTACACGAGCTGGTAACAATGGAAAAACTCCATTGGGCCATCAAAAGCTTCCATCCCTTTAAAGCGGCTGGTCCAGATGACATCTTTCCTGCATTATTGCAATGGGGAGGTGTAGTGGTCATCAAAAGACTAGCCGCCATCATGAGAGCGTGCCTGGCCTTTAGATACGTTCCGAAGGGATGGAGGGAAGTGAAAGTCATTTTTATTCCTAAACCAGGCAAGAGTGATTACTCAAACGCAAAATCCTTCAGACCCATTAGCCTAACCTCCTTTATGTTAAAGGCGCTGGAACGGCTATGCGAAAGGGAGCGTAGGGACGGCGCCCTAAAACACATACCACTACATGCGAATCAACATGCCTATAGTTCCGGCAAATCTACAGAATCGGCCCTTCATTTGGTTGTTAGCCAGATAGAAGAAGCCATTCAACATAAAAGCATTTGTATGGGTACCTTCATTGACATCGAAGGTGCTTTCGACAAAATAAATTTCTCCAGCATAAGTAATGCCCTCTCCAGACATGGAGTGGAACCATTGCTTTCAGACTGGATCACCAACATGCTCAGCAAAAGAGTAGTACGCTTAGAAGGTGAAGTTAATGCAGTCATAATAGCTAAAGGCTGCCCACAGGGAGGAGTACTATCCCCCCTGCTATGGAACCTGGTCATCAATGACCTCATCACAAAACTAAACGCGAGAGACTTTTACACGGTGGGATATGCAGATGACCTTACAATCCTTGTTCCAGGAAAGGTCACGAGTACTGTCTGCAATCTTACCCAACAAGCACTACGTATCGTAGAACGATGGTGCAGAGAATATGAACTATCGGTAAACCCCACCAAAACCGAACTTATCATGTTCACGCACAAACGAGCACTAGGATCATATAGCCTCCCTAGTTTGTTCAACACAGAACTCCAGCTGTCCGCCGAGGTCAAATACCTTGGCGTCATACTTGATAGCAAGCTGACATGGAGTAGTCACATCGAAAACAAACTAAACAGGGCCAGTATCACGTTTTGGCAGTGTAGGAGAATGATGGGCAAACGGTGGGGACTGTCTCCTAAAGTAATCTTATGGCTGTACAAAACAGTGATCCGACCCATGATGACATATGGTGCAGTGGTTTGGTGGCCGCGAACTAAATTAGTTACAGCCGCAAACAAACTGCAACGGCTCCAGAGACTCGCCTGTGTGGCCACCACGGGCTGCATGAAAACAACTCCAACGGCAGCGCTGGAAGCCTTACTAGACCTCCCTCCACTGCACCTATTTGTCCAACAAGAGGCTGCGGTGGCGGCGGTGCGGCTTAAATCGCTGGGTCTCTGGAGAAACTACAAAACACACCACACTCTTATACTCGATGAACTCTCTGAGGAATTACCATTTATGCCAGCAATTAACGACCGCATACCGAAGGAGTTCATTTTTGACAAAAAATACAAGATCCAACTGTATGAGGACCATCTGTGCGAGGGTTTGAATCCCAGAGAACTTAGGATCTTTACAGATGGATCCAAAACGGAATCAGGTACAGGATGTGGGGTCTTTTCAGAAGACCTAAACATATTCATCTCTACGCCACTGGGTGTCTACAACACGGTATTTCAAGCTGAGTGTATGGGCATCTCACTGGCAACTGCAGCAGTCATGGCACGGGAGGTAAAAGATCACTCTATTAGAATACTCTCCGACAGCATGGTGGTTCTACTGGCTCTCAACAGTTGTACTGTCAACTCTGGGCTCATCTACGAATGCCACCAGAAATTAAATCAGGTAGGCAGCTCCAACAATATAACCCTACAATGGATTAAAGGTCATAGTGGCTCTAGAGGCAATGACGCAGCGGATGAACTCGCTAGGAGGGGATCGAGTACAGACGCGGTAGGACCTGAACCCATAATACCTCTCCCCTTCGGTCATTTTCGTACTCTGGTAAGGAAACGCACTAGAGACAAAAGCAACTACTCCTGGATAAACCACGAGGTATGCAGACAGGCTAAGGAAGCACTCCCCGTCATCGACGGTAAGATCACCAAACAGTTCCTCCGGCTGTCAAAACAACATCTACGTACGGTGACAGCCGCCTACACCGGACACGGTTCATTTAACAAACACCTCTTTGTCATAGGTGTGACTGACAGTCCTCTGTGCAGAGCCTGCATGGAGACAGAGGAAACAGCGGCCCACGTGCTTCTCAACTGCCCGGAGGTCGCCTCATACAGGGCTAAGTACTTCGGAGATCCGGGTACTCTCCGAGAGACAGTCAGCAACATCAAGCGTTTGCTGGCCTTCCTCGAGGAGCTGGGGTGGCTCGAGTAAACAAGTTATTCCCACCCACACGCAAAATATACGCCAAGCGTGGAGTTGCGGAAAATGGCCCGTTATACCAATACCAATAGGTTTTCGCTATCAATAAACATTGTAATAAAACAAGTTTAACCGGATTACATCGTATGTTATTTAAATTGTACGGTAGTTCTTTTTTTTAATATCTGTAAAGACGCTTGTCATAGTCTTCCTGCGACCACGAATGTTTCAAATCTTTCGATACTTGGAAAATCCAATTTAAATAATATACGCGATGGAATCCGGTTAAACTTGTTTTATTATAATATTTGGTTTAAAAAAAAACAAGTTTTAGTTCGATTTTATGTTCAAATAACAGAAAATAGTTAAGAAAAATCTAAATTCGCACCTAACCATGGTTTTAATAAGACTGCTACAATCTTCTTTATTCTCAGAACGCTTGTGAATGCAATCATCACAGCAATTGAAATTGACCGTAGTCATTAAATTAAGAGCAAACTTCTCTTTGCACCAGAATTTAAACTAATAAACTTGACAAGGCTATGTGAGGCACAGGCACGCAGTTTATTAAAAAGTTTGAACCCGCTTTTTACTTCATAATAAAGTAGGTTCTACAAAGAGATAACTAATTAGAAAACTAAACGTTTTAATATGAGTTTATCAAAGGTTTTTCGTTTTCTGTGCAATATCATTTTTTAAACAAACATATAAGTAGGTATATAATAAAGGTCTGCCAACTCGCACGAGGCCAGCGTGGTGGACTAAGGCCTTAACCTTCTCATTCTGAGAAGAAGCCCGTACCCAGCAGTGGGACAGTAATGGGCTGATGATTATGATGATGATGATATAATATAGGAACAGAAATTGCTTTTTAATTTTGCATGCTTTTGAACCGTGTTTTATTCATACATAAAGATAATTACTTAAAAAGTTTTCGGTATTTTTAATAAATCATATTTTGTATTATTATTTTACAAACATTTGCGAATCAATGTATTTAATTCCATCCGTCAACTTTTAATTACGATAACACAAGAGTCATCGACACGAAGAAGAAAAGTTATTATATTGTTTGTATAATTATTGTGTGCTTTAATAATAAATACTCAGTTGTCACTCAGATGCCGACGTCATGCATGATAAATTACTGCTGACAATAAGTATATTTGGTCATTAGTTTTATCGATATAATTTAATCTACTTTATTTTCCTTTTCCAAGGCAATTTTGTTCAAACATGGTTCAAACAAAGTAAAAGTATATTTTTGTCTGGATTCAAATAACTACATAGTATTATTATTATGTCAGTTAATGTCAACTGCATTCTGTCATATCGTATCTCGAAATCTTTTACTGAACGTTTGTATTTATTGTGATATTGTATTTATCAGTTTTATAGTCGCTCCTATAAATGAAAAACTCGCAGAATCCAGGTTGAGATGGTACGGTCACGTAACACGAAGGCCAGATGACCACGTCGTGAAAAAGTGCCTTTCCATGACTACACAGAAAAGAGGGAGAGGAAGACCTCAAACCACCTGGATGACAAATATCCATAGGGATATGGAGAAGCTAGGCCTTAGGAAGGATGATGTGAAGGATGATAATTGTCAAAATGTAGTGCTATTTGACAGTTGGAAGCATGAGTTTACGCTTAGATTCGTCTCCGAACGTAAGCCTTACAGATGCAGCGTAGACGTATCGTCTTCGTAGCGTAGTCGTAGCGTCCTCGTAGCCTCGTCGTAGCGTCTTCGTAGCCTCATCGTAGCGTCTTCGTAGTAATCCCAGTTCTGCATTGACAACAGCATTGCAGATGACCGGTCGAACTCTCTATTGAATTAGTTCCTTTACCGCCCGCTTCTATTCGATTAATATGTAAGACGTCGTATTGAGCTAGGTTATTCGAATGGTTTTGCATTCAGAAGTAAGGTGAATTGTGATTGTATTAGGTACCGAATTGCTTCTAGGAGTATTGGTTAACTTATTGTGGTGCAGATGTTTATAAAACTATTAAAACACTTGATGTTTTAAGGACCTAGTTCACCAACGAAATAAACAATGTATAAAATAATAATAAATTGATGTGAAAAAAGATTTTTAAACCTTTAAAGTTTTTAAAAAGAAAGCGTAAAAATATTGCATTGTCATCCAGTCCTGATGTTAAAAAAATTAAGTCTCTAGCTCATTGGGAATTTAGTTTAAAATCAATTACCAAATTTGTACCGAACAGACAAACATAATGGAAAGCGAGTTAATAAAAACGTGGAAAAAACTGGCGTTGAACACATGATTTAGTACAAAATTAAAACAGCCGGCTGTTTTAATTTTAAACGTCGGTTATATTCTGCGCGTGCCACCGTGGTGGATGCCGCTGATGTTAAGCCGCACGGGAAGAAGGGGCTCGTCTACTAGTGGCGAGCCGGGACCTGACAGGGGTGGTTGGCGAATGCAAAGTCTATCCCACGCTCCAAGCCTTAGATTAAAGGTCTGTGCCCCAAATAAAATAAAATAAAATATTATAAAATTTATGGTTTCACAAAAATTTAGATTTATTTTAATACATTCTTCACGGGCGTCTGGACGTGTTGTCCCTCACTGCGTTTTGTGTCCCAGCAGGTTCCGCTATTTGATACGTGACTGCCAGGACGTAACGAAGGAATAAGTTTCTTCATCCCGGTGATGCTTCTTTCACTTCGTTTCTGTTATCAGCAGGACCACTATTTGATACGGTCACACGGCAATTGATTTTCTTTCACTCCGTTTTTAAGACGGGAGCTATCGCTATTAGATACGATAGCCACCAGGATTGAGCGGAGGAAACCATTTTGGAAAAGCATGTTCGCTGTGAATGTGATTTTCCTTAGATTTATATGTGACTATTTATCCTGCCGGTGGGTTGGACCGTAGTCAACACGGCTGATAATTTTCTCCTTGACTGCTTTGATTCGACGGCAGTCGATTGATGTGGCCGTGTGTTTCGTATCGTACTGTGTTTTGTAATTGTCGTTGTGTCGGGAACAGTTGAAACATTTTGGCAAATCGTTCTTCTCTTTGGCGGGGCAGTTCGGAGATCTGTGCCCCTCCTTGGCACAGTATGCCAAAAGTACTTAGAGGAACTCCGTTGTGGTTTTAGTCCTTAAGATTCACAACACTCCCCATGTGGAGTGTATCCATGAGTACTTCCCCAAGGACAACAATAAAAATGTATTTACACAAAATATATAAGTACCTAAAATCATATAACTCATAAAGTTAAAGTCAATCTAAAACAATTTACGATAACATAAAACATAGATCCATATCTCAAAGATAATTCAAGCAGTTACCAACTTTTTGAGGACTTGAAAACTTAATATCGTCTACTCAGCGAGATTCCAACTTTGTTCGAAACTGCGAACAAACAATTTATAATATGAACAAAAAGGGATTTTTGTGTCGCCCAGCCTCATTCATCTCCCTGAATATCATCTTTGACAAGATAACATGATATAAAAGGTAAACACTTTGGCATAAAGATTATATGAAAATAGACTGCTCATTTTTAGGGTTCCGTACCCAAAGGGTGCAAACGGGATCCTATTACTCTCGCTACGCTGTCCGTCCGTCCGTCCGTCCCTCTGTCTGTCACAGGGCTGTATCTTTGCAACGGTAATAGATAACCAGTTGCAATTTTCACAGAATATGTGTTGCTATGAGGTGTATCACGACAAATACTAAAAATAAAAAAAATCCCCAGTTCCAGAACAAGAAACCTCGAAAAACATGCATTTTTTTCAACGTTTTTGTTCCTGTTCTATCTTCAAAACGGTAATACATACCAGCGTCAAACTTGGTCTGATAGTGCATACTATGTAGTTTAGCAACAAATACTAAAAACAGGACAAACATAGACAAATGTGGTGGTACCTACGGAAGAAAGAGATGCAAAAATTCACATTTCGCGTACATTCGTTGATGTCTTTTGATAAACTCTCGTCAATTAAATCAGTTTCTATGGGGTATCAGGTCGCCGGGTGGTACGGAACCCTTACTGCGTGAGTCTGACTCACACTTGGCCGGTTTTTTATATTGAAGGATATGCTTGGTACAGTACAGTTATGTCTTTTTTTTTACTAAGGTCACGTTAATAACTTGACAAAATTCTTTATTATTTTAACGCATTATCGGAAACTCTTGACAAAATTAGTTACCCACCCCACGACAGCCCAGCATGGAAGCCTTGATTTGTTACTTACTCCTTTTGCTCAGTGACTCAAAGTATGTCATGGCCTCCGAGAAATCTCTACTTTCCACGATCTTGCATGATATCTCGCCAGTTGGTAGGTTGAGGCTCGCGTAGATCAGCCTCTACAGCATCTCCCCAGCGATACCTGGGGCAACCCACCGATTTACTTCCAATCTTAATTCGTTGCTTTGGTTCAAATGGTATTTTCTGTTTGAAATAAAATACTCAGTAAGCATTAAAAGTATTAAAAGAGCCTCCACGAGTGACGATATTTAATTGATCGTTCAGCGCACCTTGGGCAGTCAGCCCCGCTACCAATCTTCTGACTGGCTAATCTATTTCCCACGGCATGAGCTATTATTATTATGTAGCTCATGTCGACACGATAGAAGAAGAAGCAGTTTGAAGTTTTTACTTCACGTATAATATATATGGTATAATATATAACGATTTCCATTTTTTTTACCTTTTATGAAAAGCGAATTTAAGCCTCGATTCTACAAAGTTAGTTTTAAGTCCCAATACACTGTTATTGCATTGTAACTGCATATTTGAGGTAACAACTAATTCATTTCAGTTCAAACTATTGATCAAAATTACAATAATTACAATTGTACATGGATGTTAAATTAGTGAGAGCCCATAATTCGTGTTAGTTACAAGCTAAATGTAAATAATCATGGTTCTCCTGTGTACATTTAATACAGCTAATGTTCCCGCTGAACTAAAGCACACAAAAATTGTTGATACGAATTTTCATGGATTAATACTAAGATGCGTCTACTTAGCATTGTCCACGAGACTCAGCACAACAATTAAGAGAATTAGGTAAAATGTCTGTTTTTCAAGATGATAAATAAGGATAAAGTTTTAAATAACTATGACAATTTTTTTTTATGGATGGCGAAACGAGCTAAAGGCCCATCTGATGCCCAACTGCAATAGCACCTGGGCTGTTGCCTCAATAGTATTGTTAAATGCGTTCGCCAAACTAAGACATAACATGACAGACAGTCTTATGTGATTTTAATTTCATCGGCACCCGTACTCTTCGCACCGGAACACAGCAATGCAAGTGTTACTGCCCAGTATCAGTATCAGTGCCCAGTATAGAATATAATGTAGTGGGGGTGTGTGTGTGTGTGCGTGTGTGTGTGTAGTGTAGTGTAGTGTAATTAGGAGACCCTAATTCACGTAAATTCATGACGCGCCGATCAAGTTGCAGTGACGCTGCTGTTTGTTTCTGACAGCGATTACCGTACATAAGCGTATACGAAAAGCATTGTTTTGATCGAAACTTAACTGGAACTGCACTGCAACTGCACTTCTTTAGTTACGTGAATTGGCCTACTGCTTGGCGGTAAGAATATGTAGGTCTTCTTCTTCTTCGTGTCGACGGTACAAAAAATTGACTGATAGTGGCACAGTAATCACACGCTGCTGGTCCAGAAATTTGCCACGTCTTGTGCATTGTCTGTGGCATTGATAAGGTCACTCAATTTGCAAGTGCTTGGACACAAGGAGCAGCACAGCAATTGTGACATTGATTGAGGGTCAATGCCACACATGCAGGCTGTAGCTGTTTGGTCTATATAGCCCCACTTGCTCATGTTAAGCCTGCATCTGCCTACCTGGGTCCGCAATCGGTTTAGGGACTTCCATGTAGGCCAGGGGAGTTTATACCCTACAGTGAGCCTCTCACTAGGTTGGATTTAGTTTGCAGGTGGAGGTAATTTTTTCAGCCACAGTTTTCGACGGGCCTCAGCTGGAGAACCTTGTAGATCTAGGTACTTGAATATGTAGGTACGTAGGTAGTAATTCCCCGGACGAGTTATTTCACAAGAAGCTCGACTACTGATAAATATGTAAATGTTTGTGTCTTCACCAGTAAACGCTAATGTATGTTTGGCGCACCTTAGACGGTTATCCTCGCCACTACCCTTGCTAATCTTTTCATCACAATATTTATTTCATATAGCACGTGCCGATTCAAGAAAATAAGAAAAAGGAGCTGTACAATTTATACCTCACCGTGCGTCACCTGACGACTATGCAAAGTAGTAAATTTAATGATTATGTTATTTGTGTGTTAGTAGTTCAATGTCTACGTGATGTGTATAAGTGTGTAGTACCTTTATACCAGAACGTAGATTCTAGTGAATTTTTAAATATGTATGTGTAGTTTTTTTTTTATAACATAGAATAGCGAAACGGGCTAAAAGCCCACTTGATGTTAAGCTATTACCTTTGCCCATAACAACTTCAATACCACCTAGGCTGTTGCCTAATTGGTACCGCAAGTCGTTTCGCGAAACTGAGACATGAAGATAGAAAGTCTCATGTGATTGTAATTTCACCGGTTTATTGTTTAATCTGTTTTTGTATTTTGTTATGTTTACTTATAATAACTGCTATGGGCAATTTATCTGAGAATAAAGATTATACCATATCATTTTATATTTTATAGAAAAGGATTCTAAAGAAAATAAGTTGTTCCACAGATAAGCCTATTATGCGATTAAATTCGTTCTAAATCCCCCAGTAAAATAACAGAGATTACGAATCATGCGTTGAAATAGATGATAGGCACTCGTCCTTCCTTCCTAAGTTCCTACGCTGATAATGACCACTTCGGCTGTTTCCGACTTGCTTTCGTAACTAATGTTCGTCATTCCAGTCCGTAGAAATGAAAAACTCCTTTATTTACTTGTGGATTTAACTCATGACTGCTATTTGTGGACAAATGGGTCTCAAATAGGATTCATTATAACATTTTTACTATCGTTCAAATTTTGTCGTTTATCACAACGCCACATTAGGAAAATATAATTAAATTGAAGTTTCATGCACTAATTATGAAGAAATCTTGCGTAGATAGAATTATATTTTGTAGGATCATCACCTTCATCATCACAATAGGGCTGTAAGCTGTTTCATCAAGAATGCTATCCTATGAGATTGTTTGATCAATTGATCACACAAGACATGTTTAGTGCAAATTATGTAGCGACACTGCTGACGCACGAAGTGGGAGCGGGCTGGCCATGTCTGTCGAAGGAGCGATGGCCGCTCGAGCAGACGAGTCCTTGAGTGGAGACCGCGAATCGGCAAACGCAGCGTAGGGCGTCCACCTGGCGGGGGGACCGACGACCTGAAGAACGTGGCTGGGGGGGACTGGATGCGGAAGGCAGAGGATCGAGTGTTGTGGCGCAACTTGGAAGAGGCCTATGTCCAGCAGTGAACTGCGATAGGCTGAGTTGATGATGATGACTGCTGACGCATTGATTTAGTACAAGGAGCAATTTTATTTATTTATTGTGTTAGCTTGCCGCAGCAGTCGTCTCCCCGCAGCCAATCCTTCTGGATTCGATATAATGTAGTCTATAATAGTCTCTTCGCAGGTCTTCGATATAATGTAGTCTATAATATTAAGTTGTATCTGGTACCAGAAGTAAAGTATTTCTATCTATCAACAAGTGACCTTCATTGGAACTACCTCAATACATCTATCTACCCCTAAAAATTAATATAGGTATATAACGGATCCTATATGGAACGGAACCTACACAATGTCCAGTTAGATATTTTTTATGAATTGTTTTGCTGTATCACATGTTTCATTGATTTTTATTAAGCTCTAACAAGTATTTATATATTTGTTTATGAAATTCTAGTCCATTGTATCTCATTATAAAAATAATTGGTTTGGACAAGTAAAAATGCAATTATTTTAAATATGACCCTAACACATTTACAGAACCAAAATCCTCACAGGGATAATGGTATAGATATGAAATTTTGACAACGTTTAATTTATGTATGAAATTCTTTATCTTAACTATTATAAAATTGTAAACGTCTGTTTGTTTGTCTGTTTGTTTGTTCCAGCATCACGCTAAAACTACTGGACCGATTTTGATGATTTTTTTTGTTTGAAAGCTGATGATCTGACTTAAAAACTGGTATGGGTTTTGAGAAAGAAAGAAAGAATAAAAAAAAGAAAAAAAAAAATTCGTGGGTTGCGTACTCACCCGACAGATCGAAGCTTCTATGCATTTGCACGAGTGGATAGTAATGTACGATGGAGTGCAGTGGAGTGGAGTGGAGTGGACAGGGGATGGGACTGGGGATGGGACTGGGGACGGGACTGGGGACGGGACAGTGGACGGGACAGGGGACGGAATATGGGGCGGGAAATGGGACGGGACATGAGACGGGACATGGGACAGGACAGTGGGACGGCACATAGGACTGGTCATAGGATCGGACATGAGACAGGACATGGGACGGGACGATAGTGATATAGTGAGATAGTGGGAGAGTGGGACTGTGGGACAGTAGGACAGTGGCAGTGGGACAGTAGGAGAGAGGCAGTGGGACGGTGGGACGGCGGGACAGTGGGGCTGTGGGGCAGTGGGGCAGTGGGCCAGTGGGGCAGTAGTATAGTGGGGCAGTGGGGTGGCGGGGTAGCGGGGCAGTGGGGCAGTGGGGTTGTGGGGCAGCGGGGCAGCGAGGCAGCAGGACAGTGGGGCAGCGGGGCGGGGAAGCGAGGCACTGTGGCAGCGGGGCAGCGTGCCAGCGGGGCAGTGGTGTACCGGGGCAGCGGGGCTGTGGGGTAGTGGGGCAGCGGGGCAGCGGGGCAGAGGGGCAGTGGGCCAGTGGGGCAGTGGGGTAGCGGGGTAGCGGGGCAGTGGGGCAGTGGGGTTATTGAGCAGCGAGGCAGCAGGACAGTGGGGCAGGGGGCAGCGGGGCGGGGAAGCGAGGCAGCGGGGCAGCGTGCCAGCGGTGCAGCGGGGCAGTGGGGTACCGGGGCAGTGGGATAGTGGGGCAGCGGGGCAGTGAGGCAGTGGGGTAGCGGGGCAGCGGGGCAGTGGGGCAGCGGGGCATCTGGGCATTGGGGCAGTGGTGTAGCAGGGCAGCGGGGCAGTAGGGGAGTGGAGCAGCGGGGCAGGCAGTGGGGCATTGGGATAGTGGGGCAGCGGGGCAGTGGGGCAGTGGGGTAGCGGGGCAGCTGGGCAGCGGGGCTGTGGGGCAGCGGGCCAGTGGGTTTCCTGGGCAGCGGGGCAGTGAGTCAGTGGGAAAGTGGGGTAGCGCGGCAGTGGGGCTGCGGGGCAGTGGGGCAGCGGGCAGTGGGGCAGCGGGCAGTGGGGCAGCGGGCAGTGGGGCAGCGGGCAGTGGAGCAGCGGGGCATCGGGGCAGTGGGGCAGCGGGACAGTGTTGCAGCGGGGCAGCGGGGCAGCGGGGCAGTGGGGAAGCGAGGCAGGCTGTGGGGCAGTGGGATAGTGGGTCAGCGGGGATATGTGGCAGTGGGGTAGCTGGGCAGCGGGGCAGTGGGATAGTGGGGCACCGGGGCAGCGGGGCAGTGGGGCAGCGGGGCAGTGGGGCAGCGGGGCAGTGGGGTAGCGGGGCAGCGGGGCAGCGGGGTAGTGGGTTACTGGGGCAGCGGGGCAGTGGGGCAGTGGGATAGTGGGGCAGTGGGCCAGCGGGGCTGTGGGGCAGCGGTTCAGCGGGGCAGTGGGGAAGCGGGGCAGTGGGGCAGCGGGGCAGGCTGTGGGGCAGTGGGATAGTGGGGCAGCGGGGCAGTGGGCCAGTGGGGCAGCGGGGCAGCGGGACAGCGGGACAGTGGGACAATGGACTGGACTGGAATGGACTGGACTGGACTGGACTGACGTGGGTTAGCAGAAATTAACGCGAGCGGAGCCGCGGGTAAAAGCTAGTACAACATAAAATCTCTCCCGAATATTCACAATATTATACATATTGCAGCAGGACATGCATACTAATAACAAACAAGTAAATAAAGCAAATCCAAAATATATTTAAAAACAAAACGAGCCTAGGAACTAATTGTATTCACTCTCACATTGTTGGAAACATCCCCAAACGTACGATAAAAACTGGTGCGAGAAAAAAATTACGGTTCGTGTGTTGTTTCGTACATTTGTGTATGTGCCCTATCCTCTCGATTGTCTACCGCGATATATCCTGGCGAGGGCTCATTCTGAAGCCCATTAAAGAGGGGAAAGCCGTCATTGCAACCATTTCCCCCGCTTAAGATGAACACAATGGAAGCATTTCGAAGGTTAAACAGATGTAACGGCATCCTTGAATATCTGCTAAACTGTATATGGTATTAAGGGTAACAATATAGATATTTTATGTTTTTTCTGTTTGTCTGTACCTAACTAATAATATTCTTGATAACATTGAAGATTTTTTTTTTCATTTTTTTGAGGCTATTTAAATTAAAAAACATCCAAATTTTAATAGAGAAGATGGTTGGCAGCTACCACCTGTTTGGAACCCAGTTCTAAAAATGATCAAGTCCCAAACAGCACGCAACACTGTAAAAGATGACGACATTGTGAGTGCATGCGTGCATCGAAACTAATTAATTTTATACTTGTGGGTACCTATATATAACTTTGTATGTTATGCACCGAGATGATGTGTCTGTATACCACTGTTAAACCCGCGATGGTTTGTGTGGTATATACCTGTTATCAATATGTAACTCTAATTGACTTAATAAATAATAAAAAAAAATAAAAATACAAAAAAAACGATATTAATTAATAAAAATTGAACGGTAGTTTTTTTTTTTTATATCTGTAAAGACGCTTGTCATCTTAGTCTTCCTGCAACCACAAACGCTGCAAAGCTCGCGAAACGTCAGGATTTTTTTTTTTTAATAATATACGCGATGTAACAAACCTTCAAACATCCAAAAATCCAAACATCTTCACAAATATTCACATTTATAATATAATAGTAGTAGGATAGGATACTGCTTAGGTATATTTAGATTATCTGCTGCATAGATTATGTGGATAGTGTACCATAAAATGTCAAACTTATACATATATTTAGTAGTTACTAAACGCTAAACCTCGCAATTAATAAAGCCAAATGACTAAACAACCGCCAATTGTGACGCCGATGTTACCAAAGTAATGAACATGAATTCTGCGAATATTAATAACACAATACAATGTCTCACTACAACAAAGCTTTATAATTATATCCTGAAAAGCAATAATGCGTTACAGTAAAATACGGGCTTATGGCTGATGCCCCCTTTTTTACGTGGGGAAATCCTCATCCTCGCCCGGGGTAGGCGGAGCCAGTGTCGGACTCTTACCGACTAAAACCACCACGGTGTTTCTCTTCCAACCCTTGGCCGGGGGCGTGAGAAACTTGTACTTGCGCATCCATCCCCGACAGGTCCCGGCTCGCCACTAGTAGGCGAGCCCCTTCTCCCCGTGTGGCACCAATATCGGCCGCACTCTCTTGACTGATGCGCACGGAACACGATGCGCCACCGTCACGGGCCTTGACTGATCGTACGGCGAGCTACCCCGAGTCCGCCGCCCGCAGGCCCACTCCTAGAGTGGCTGGAGGTTGACGTACGTCCTCCTGCGGCTCCCGGTCCGTCTCCTGTGGGTGGGAAGAGAGGTCGTCGTCTCTCGAACCCTCTCTGCCGCCTCCATAGCGAGCATCACACACATCACATACATGTAGCTAAGACCACACTGTTACATAAAAGTATTGTATGTATGGGTCCAAAAATATATAATAAAATTCCAAAGGACATCAAACAACTAAATTTAAATTTATTTAAGGTCAAACTGAAAAAGATGCTAACAGAAAAATGCTTTTATAATATATAATTGACTTTTTAAATGATAAACCTTAACCTAGTATTCCATTTTGATAATTTTAGGATTGTATATTGAAATAATATAATTAAATTTTAATATTTGTACGCCTTCCATGGCATAACATGTTGAGCTTTATAATATGTACCTATATACTAGCTTTAACCCGCGGCTCCGCTCGCGTTAGATTCTGTTAACCCGCGTGACGGATACTGTAATTTTACATATGTTATAAATAAATATATCTTTATCTTTAATATTATATACATTAACGTTACATTAGGAAGACTTTAAGAAAATTGTATGAAATTATTTTTAATTGATGTTTTTATTTTTAAATTTAGTTTTTGTAACTTTAGTCGCTGTGTATCTCTTTGAATTTAGTTTTTATTTATAGGTTTTGTAATCTTAAGTCGCTGTGTCGTAAAGCTCCATTTTTTTTCTTTACCACCCTGAATATTGTACATCTTATGGATATGTTACAGTGAAACTGTTTATGTTTTAACATCTGTATTTTCAATTACCTGTGACAAACAATAAAAATCTATTCTATTCTATCATCTCCTCGCAGAAGGAGACGATGCCCCCCGAAGCCCCATGAAATTGTTTAGGTACTTTACTTCGTCACACAACATACGAGGCCGCGAGGGTGAGAAACACCCAAAAGGATACATATAAAAATGCATTAAATCAGATTACCATCAAAATGCAAATGCGGGACGAAATTAAAGCGAATGAGCATTCATGAAATCGTAGTACCAACGCGCTGGTCAGATGGGAAAATACGATAAGGCTTGCAATAGAGGTGGCCTTTGTATTACACTACATCTATGCATTACAATTATTATTACAATCACATGAGACTTTCCATCTTCATGTCTCAGTTTGGCGAACCGACTTGCGGTACCATTTGGGCAACAGCCTAGGTGGTATTAAAGTTGTCATGGGCAAAGTTAACCGCTTAACATCAGGTGGGCCTTTAGCTCGTTTCGCCATCCTATATAATAAAAATAAAATAAAATGTAAAGTCAGAGTAAAAAATATTGGGACGAACAGAATGTTCAAAACATAGAAATTTAAATAATAAGGTAATAGAAGTGGTAAAGGCGTGTGAACTTGTCACCACGTGCATGTGTCTCGTAGGACACCAGTGCGCGAACCGTTTGCTTGATCATCAGTGCCGTTTTGGACGCGGAGTCACTAAAGTTGTATTTTAGTATATCTAACAGCGATTTTTTAGGCTTGTTTATTTTGCATTGATTGCTAGAAACACGGTGGGCGTAATTGCGTATTTATGTGTTGGTAGCAGCGAAACGGCGACACGCGTTCCGGTATTAAAAGACAGTAGATAACATTTCTGGTACCTATGATTTCCATTTAGATTTCTATGGTTCAAAATTATCTGAACAACCAAAGAAAATGTAACTATATCTCAATGGAAAAAAAATCTTGTCAGAATGACAGTTGTCTTATACTGTATTCATTTTGAAACACATCTTGTGTCATTGAGGTAACTATAGTTTAATTTTCTTAGTTGTTGAGATCATTTTGAATATTATGTTCGTCCTATATTTTTTACGCTGACTGTACGGTCACAATACTTCCCGGTGGTATATTTTGTTGAAAAAATCCCTTGAACGAATCCTGCTACATTACACGTACAGACAGCTGCACAAAGATATATTAACAAACAAAATTAAAACACAAATTTTTAGAAAAATAGGTGATTATATCTTTATATTTCACAAACCAGGTATTTGTATGTATCAATCCCAACTTTTTCTTCTTCTTCTATCGTGTATACTAATACTAATACTTTTTCTTTAACTAACTTTTTAATTTCGCCAAGTGCATCATCATCTTTGTACAGCTGACTGTACCTATGGCTGCCATCGAACATTGAGTGCAAGCGATTTTAGCCTTAGTGGTGGTTCACCGGAAAGATTGCTGATTGTATCTACGGAGAGCAAACAGCGACCTCAAAGATAATTGACCAGCAGCTATCAAAAGTCCAGTTAATTATGTAGAATTCTATTATTAGTCTTAGAGAGTATTTTACTCTGATTTGACAACTTTTATTATCTAACCTATTCTATTATTGAAAGGTAAAGTTTGTGAACAAATGTTTCAAGTAATCTCGCCATCTAAGTTAGATTGGATTTTTCTAGGCGGATCCGATTTTCTATATGTAACGCAGTCACTTTTCTAAAAGGATGTTAAAGGAAACTTTTGAGATTCAAATATGTGTACGATAGAACGCTGAAGACCTTGCGAGGATAATGCCACGAAAATAGAAACCAACTTTCTCCTAAATACTGTACCCTTAAAAGTATAAAAAAGTAAAAACTGACTTCAAAACTAATAAAATATTATTTGTGAAACAGTTTTTTTTTTTATGGTATAGGATGGCGAAACGAGCTAAAGGCCCACCTGATGTTAAGCGGTTACCTTTGCCCATAACAACTTTAATACCACCTAGGCTGTTACCTAAATGGTACCGCAAGTCGGTTCGCCAAACTGAGACATGAAGATGGAAAGTCTCATGTGATTGTAATTTCACCGGCACCCGTACCTTTGATTCTATTTTGCCGTAGTTTAGGATTTTATTCGATTTGATTTAAGGAAAAATGGCCACCGCCTTCCTAAACTGTTTAACAAACTGCTGCCTGTATCTATGTTAATAATCTTGTCCAGTTGTTGGATGTTGGTTTTGATGGTTGGTTGTCCACTAGAGCTTGCGAGTAAGCTGAGTACAAATATTTAAAAATATTATTTAATATTTACAAATAGGATTGCTTCATTTTGCTAGCCTCACACAGTGCAGATCTCCTATTGGTGGATTTTTCCCTCGCTCACCGCTCAGCATCCTCGACAACTCTGGTGGAAAGCTACCCTTATTATGTCCGGCGGTCCCACAAAGTATGCTTCCCTCTTCCGCCCTTAATATATTTTACCCATATTCAGCTATGTTACGGCACAAAAATTCACCATATTTTATATGAAAGACGTTTGATGTTAAAGATTTAAATTGTGGAAAGAAAAAATCGCTCACGAGCAGGATTCGAACCTGCGACTCCTGGTTCAGTACGCCAGTGCTTTAGCCACTAAGCTACCGTGAACACTGCTCGTGGTATCGAAATTATCCTCCACTATACGTCTTTGGGTGACGTCAGCAAATCAAATCACAATTACAATGACAATTTAAATCTTTAGAATTCGCTTAGCATGCGTAAAATGCGTTAAAATAATAAAATAATTACGTTTAATGTTGTTGCTGTGGATGTTTCATTAGAAACATAAAGTACAAAGTTTAAAATTAGTCTAAATAAATATAAACTAATTTGTAAACCTCTAAACTAAGGCTTATCAAGTTATCTAAGATTAAGATATCCTACGCGCTAAATAAATAGCTCTGTATCACTCCGGCATCGCGGGCGCGCGACCGTAAGATTAACAAAGTGAGCGACTTGCTTATCTCTGAATATGCCATTATGTTAATCTAGCGTAATTGTTTATAGGTCTAGCTGGCCCGCTTCCCCCTGAATGGATGGGGTAGACTGGGTCATAATAAATCACCGCTAAAAGGCTTCATTGTTGGCGCGACTGACAAAGGTTTTGCGCCTTATGGCAGTGGCACGTGCGTGCGGAATTAAAAGGCGTCCAACCGCACTTCCTCTGACCCGAGGCGCCCCAAAGCAGGCCGCGGCGGGTTGCACTCGATATCGCTTAATGTCTTTTAAGTGTTCTTTGTGCCGTATTACTGAACTAAACATCAAAAATCGGTAATTTTAATTACATTTTTGGAGCAGTCGTGTAATATCTTTCGGCAACTAATAAATAAATAATAAATAGTACATTATGATACAAGTGAGCTAAGTTGACTATTATACCTGAGGCTGTATTGCAGCCCGAGCCGAAGGCGAGGGCGTAATGGAGCCGAGAGTATAATAGTCAATGCTCACGCGTGTCATACGTTTTTCAACACACTTGCGAGGAGAAAAACATACATTTTTGTAATATAAATATTGAATTTGTGAAAAATGGCGCGCGGATTACTGTAATGTAATCGCACGGTGACATACAGCTATGCGCGCGCAGGTGGTCGAAGGAAACCGCCATACAGCCTAATATTAAAAATATTATAATTTTTTATATATATTTAAAACACAAATTAATATTAATTTGTTGACAAAAATAAATAATTTGATGAAATGAAATGTTTATTTAGCATATTTTAATTAATACAGTTGATTTATTCCCAAAAATGTTTAATTTTGTTTAGGCATAAAAACTCTTTGATGCTATTTAAAAATAAACTGTAAAGTAAAAAGCACTAGTGCAATAATATAATGAAAAAAACCGGCCAAGTGTGAGTCGGACTCACGCAGTAAGGGTTCCGTACCACCCATCGACCTGATACCCCATAGAAACTGATTTAATTTACGAGGTTTATCAAAAGACATCAACGAACGTACGTAAAATGTGAATTTTTGCATCTCTTTCTTCCGTCCGTACCACCACATATGTCTATGTTTGTCCTATTTTAGTATTTGTTGCTAAACTACATAGTATACACTATAATCAGACCAAGTTTGACGCTGATATGTATTACCGTTTTGAAGATAGAACAGGAACAAAAATGTTGAAAAAAATGCATGGTTTTCGAGGTTTCTTGTATGGGGACCCCCTTCGGTTTTAGACTTTTTTTTGTTTTTAGTATTTGTCGTGATACACCTCATAGCAACACACATTCTGTGAAAATTTCAACTGGTTATCTATTACCGTTACAAAGATACCGCCCTGTGACAGACAGACGGACGGACGGACGGACGGACGGACGGACAGCGTAGCGAGAGTAATAGGGTTCCGTTTGGCACCCTTCGGGTACGGAACCCTAAAAAGCACGCGTGCGGTAAGCTTCATTATGAACCTAAAATCGGTGCAATAAGAGCCACTTTACGAGCAAGTGTGTTGAAAAATAAATTATTTCAATGGGGCTGGTAAGCACCAAGCACGTTTTGTAAAAGCCCTGATATAAAACGATAAAAGAAAAAATATGGTTTTTTATGTCAAAATGCTGGCTTCACTGAATTCCATTTTTAACACGGCATAATATTATTTATGTGGAATTAACAGTACTTTCCTCTTCCCGTCCCGCGCCCCTTTCTGACTGAAACAAAAAAGGGGTCCAACACTGAAATTAGTTTGAATAATTTCTGCAGACACGTTCGAAGTCACTCCAATTAATTCATTATTGTTGGTGGACCCAAGCATCCTATATTCATATAATGAATAATATATTATCATTGGTGGTACGATAGTTTTAGGCTACGTTTGTATTGGGCAAAAGTTTATATTAATTACACTTTCATTTACACTATTCACAATTTCAATTGATTTTCATCTAACAAACAACTTTAAACTTTAAACAAGGTCTTCAATGCTGCCAACAAAATATCGATATAGATCATAGATTTTTTTTTTGTGAAACACCATTTTAGGTTTATATCCGTTTTCAGGCCATGACCGACTTTAAATTTCCGACTTTTATTTTCAGCCATGTTGTTCCATACCTAAATTAAACTGCCAGCCAAAATTAATTGCAACTTATTTTGACTGAAAAATCTTGAAACAAATTTAAAAAAAAAAATCATCATCATCATCATTTCAGCCGAAAGACGTCCACTGCTGAACATGGGCCTCCCCCAAGCATCGCCACAGCGACCGTCCGCATCCAGCGAATTCCCGCGACCTTCACCAGGTCGTCGGTCCACCTTGTGGGGGACCTACCCACGCTGCGCCTTCCAGTACGCGGTCGCCACTCCAGAACATCAGACTTTTACCAAAATTATGTCGTGCTTAGGCTTGATTTCACCAACGTAAATTATCTGGTTAAACGAACGCTTACCCACAATTCCAGTAAATTTTTCGAGTAATCAATTCAATTCAATTTAATATTCTTTATTTATTATCGGCCATTTAATCGAAGAATTAACGTTGATGATCACCGGCCTTAATCTAGGAGGTATTCTAGGAATATTCATATAATTTATAGTAAAGTTAATGCAAATCTTCACACCACAAATTGAATTTTTAACCATTTCTCTTAACAACACAAACTTGTGAGGAAAGAACACTTGCGCGAGTAATATTTAAGGCTCAGTGTCGGCGCGTTCAACAATTTAACTTTAGTTGTTAAGTTTTGTGACCTAAAGCCTTTTAGTTACGTTTATGTTAGCTCCAACTTGTCCGGAACCTGTAAACTTCTTAAACGGTTACTGTCACGACACCTGCGAGTCTCATTAATTATAAACGTCAGGTACACTTTGATAAACGTCTGCAAAACTTGCTGAAATCATGTAAAGTTTTCTAGGTGAAAGATCTTTTCAAATTGCTTTACAAAGCCTCTACATTTCTGCTAATATTGGGAGAAAACACTACTTCATAATAGCCCGGATTTAATAAAAGTGTATTTATACAAAATTTTATATTCGTAATAGAAGGTCTTACAAACAAGAATTGAAAGAAAAGAAAATGAGATTTTTTTTTATTTGCATAAAGACGCTCAAAACAAAAAATTAACGCACAAAATTACTAGAAAATTTATGAAAAAAAGACGTGTGGCACTCGGAGACTGCCGCGGTAAAGCTATTGCATAGCATTTTTTATGTAAATACAAAGAGGAGGCCCTAACGCCGAAACTAAGCAGGCATGAGTCACCAGATTGCAGGGCGAAGAGGGGGATTACGCATGCGCAGTAACGCTGATACAACCAATGCCACCTAGAGGCGATTTTCAGAACTAAAGAGACAAGCGTGATATTTCAAAAAGTCATTAAAAGTTCTGCTATTCATCGATAGATGGCAAAACTAAAAAGTATCACCGCTGTGCCGGTCGGAGTGGGGGGTGTTAGGTTATTTTCGTTACGGAATTTCTGGATTCGGTCTCCACGCTCAAGGCCCGCGATAGAAGCTATGCAATAGCTTAAAACACAACAAGTACAGGTACAGAGTCAAGAAGTATGGTAAGATATGCATCACATCCGCGCAGTCACCGGTGTTCGCTCCTTCATAATGTAGCTAAATATTATCTGGTATCTACCCTCATTGTACTTATTTAATATCCTTCCTTGGTAACTATATTTTTGTTTACCTGTATGCATAGTCGTAGATACTGATGTACGGTAAAACTCGAAAGAGTTTATGTTTACATACATACATACATATTATCACGCCTGTTTCCCATTGAGGTAGGCAGAGACTATGGATTTCCACCTGCTACGATCCTGACACACCTCTTTCGCTTCATCTACGAAAAACATGTTTACATCATGTTTATGTTTACATCTTTAGAATTTTTTTTGTTATGTGTACCACTGAACAAATAAATAAATAAATCCGCGCAAAACGGCCATCGCTCAGTATGTTGCTGTGCCACATTCACACAAATCTGCAAACAAAAATTTTAAACATTTAGGTACCTAACTGTTCATTTTGTTTGTTTTTTGTTTCCGTTTGAACGGAAAAATGTCACAACTCTATTAGTGTACCAAAGCTAGCTCAAACAAAGTTAACTCACATATTTGGAAAACACGAACTGGCTCATAAAATTCGTAAAAATCTTTGGCTTATACAAAAAGAGAACCGAAAAAACCGTTTTTCACATTATGCAGATACGTGAACATGTACCGGGTTCGTTAGTCCACTATTTTACTCGGGTATTCACGGAATGAATTGCGTCCATCAGAGAAAACCAAACGAGTTTCACAAAGACAATCACAAAAATCAAAATGAAAGCTTTGATTTTGTTGACTCAGTTTATATACGACGGTGAGCATTGGGTATAATTGATAGATAGATAGATAGAATATGCTTTATTGTACACCACGAAAGTAGCAATAAACATTAAGAACGAATAAATTCCCGTAGTGATAAATTTAGTCAACATAAAAGGTTTCCGACGGTGGACCGACGACCTGGTGAAGGTCGCGGGAATCCGCTGGATGCGGAAGGCGCAGGACCGGTCGTTGTGGCGATGCCTGGGGGAGGCCTATTTCCAGCAGTGGACGTCTTTCAGCTGAAATGATGATGATGATGATGAAAAGGTTTCATTTTCAATGCAAATCCGGATAAAAATTAAAATGTAGGTAGAATGCTTATCTGAGCTATCTGAGCATGTGTAGGATGGAGATAAGAATTTTCTTTAAGTGCCTGAATCAGTGTTACATAGCAGACAATGGCCCCCCTATCTTCTGTGCAAATCCGGAATTGTATGGCAAACCACGTTATCAGTTATGCAACCATTCACGTCATACGCGTCATATATTATACGGAAAATATGTAGGTAAGAAATACAAGATAAGCATAAGATAAGTCGTAACTGATGGCTTACAATTACTTCGATAACTCATTAGATAATTTACCTATAAAAAAAGAATTCTGTAGTACTAAGTACATATAGCACTTACTACGGAACAATAATTACAGTCTCATCAAACGCTTGTTCCCGAAACACTTTAACTGCCATCACAAAACTCTTTGATATTTAACAACAGAATCGGTTCAAAGTCAACCCTCAATTAAAAGCCGTGACTCTGAAATTCACTCCAGAAAATTGTTAATAAAGCAAGTTGTACAAAAGTCTGAAACTCTGTATTGACTTGTAATGATCGTTGCCACTGGCTGAAACAAAGTAGTTTCATGAATACAGAACAAATAAAGGTCCCATTTAAGGCTGAGTGCCGATTCAGTCATTAATAATTCATTTTCGAACTCGGAACATCCGATAATGTTGTCCCTAATTGTGGAACTTAGTTGACAATTTCGAAGATTAGGTTCTGTGAATACGCCCAACGCAGCGGCAGGAGTACTATTGTGTAAGTCACTAGAAAACTAGAATGCCTAGTGCGAGTTTAGAACTTACGTAAACGCGATCGATTGCGTCGACTTTCATTCATAAATTTGAAGTGCCCCTGACGGAAACGAGGAGGAGCTACTGATTTATGAATGAAAGTCATACGACAGCGTTTTCGATAGCGATACGTTAGTTTCACACTCGGAATCAACACTCTGAAGGCCAATTCTTAAATCATTAATGTCACCAATAAACGACAATCTTAGACATCTACTGTCAAGAGATTGAGATATAAAGCATTGAGATTAGTTTGCAATTGTATTTAGAACGTTTTTAATTACGAGAATTGGTCTCCTGAATTCGTAGTAAAAAGTAGTAAAAATAATACGAAAATAAGATGTAACTGCGGATTCGGAAGTGAGTTTTCTAGTGAGATCTTACAGAATGGGCACGTCGATGACACGGTGACACCCATTGTACTGATGTCATGATATCCTCTTCCTAAAATACTTTACAGAATTTTTGACGATAAATTTCACTTGGTTTCAATGAATGATTTAGAGGCATCGACCATACAGCCCAATATACGCCTAATGTTGAATATAATGCATACAATAAATTCTGCCACTAGCTGAGGCAGCGTACTGCAATCCGATTGGCCCTACCAAAGTGGCTATTGGCTAATCAATAACGCGGCAGTTTTGTTCGCTCATATAAGTGGTCGAAACTTATTTGAAGATTTCAAGTGGCGACCTACATTAGTGAAATTTCATAGATGTGTTAACAGACATCTGTCGCCTGTTATGAGGCGTCTATGGGGTATATGGTCGATTTTTAGACAAGTTGATCAAAACTATTTAGGAAGAAAAAGGTAAAAAGAGGAGGTAAAAAGGAATATCCTGCCATTGCCTGGCAGGATATTCCTTTTATTATATTATCTGTGTTTTTACTAATCGTCCACTGGTGGCTGACTAGCCTATAAAATTCGTAAAATACTGGGCTAGTCAATCCTTTCCTAAAATGTAGAAATTGTGAAGGAATTCAAGGAACATCTTACCCTCATAAATTCCACAGGGATTGCTAAATTCATAACCTTAGTTATCCGTATCAATATCGGCCTTCATAAACTTGTAGCCTATCTTTAATGATATACTCGTGGTATAGGTAAAATATTAACCTACACTTGAGTGCAGAATAAGTGATCCCCACGGATATCCCAAACTGATGGCCAATATTATACTGCTACATAAATCATGAAATATTTTGACCACTGCATGGAAACATTCTGTGGAGGTTTTTGTGGCCTATTAAAATGTAAAACGTGCTATTGTATGCTTAGGCATAAAATAGTCACGCCCAAAAGATCTATAAAAGAAGGGTTCTTTCATAAATATGTAACTCTTGGATATTGCTTTAGTTATAGGGCCCTTATTCGCTTTTTGAGTTTTTACATAAAATCGAGATTTGAAAACTTTTGCAGATTCATTGGATGAAGTCTTATGTTGCCGTTATTTCTAACGTTTTATTATTATTATTATATACTGGACAATTAATCATTAGATATCATTCAACCATTCAAAAAAAGCCTAAAACAAAAGCTTTATGATAATATGCGAGAAAACATGCAAACATGTGATATTTTTAATGAAAACTCTGGAACAAAATTAGATTTCATAGGATATGGGTTGACGAATTCAAATCGAATGGGTCAATTTGTCATCGTAACTAATGCACACAAGCGGTATGGGCCGGGAAATGTGGCATCAGAAAAATAGTGCCGCATTGGATAGTGATGGATGGGTGCAAAATACTGCACTGTAGTGTAAAATAGTAGTAGAGCTTCTTTCTGAAAGAGCTCGTCCGGGGAAGTACTACCACCGTACCTACTTGTCCGTCAAATAGTGATGCTTGCATTGCTGTGTTTCGGTCTGAAGGGTACGGGTACCGGTGAAATTACAATCACATGAGAAATTTGGCGAACCGCCTTGCGGTACTATTTAGGCCACAGCCTAGGTGGTATTGCAGTTGTTATGGGCAAAGGTAAGTGCTTAACATCAGGTGGGCCTTTAGCTCGTTTCGCCATCCTATACTATGAAAAAAAAAGTATACATATAGTTCTCTATAAATGTTTATTGTTGGCTTACCAATGTTAAATAATGTATATTAAGTGGTATTGCATATCTGTTTCCTCTTATTATTATTTATAAAAATCAACGTTGATTCACCTAAAAAAAAATACATATGTTATGATACTACTAAACCTGCCTGCTAACAAGATAGAGACGGGAACATTTTCAATCATGAAGCGACAAAGCTTGCTGAATCTCGATGTACATACAGTTAGGACTAGATATCAAGGAGTAGGTAATATGATTACGATCGATTTAATCAATTAACTCAGCCTACCACAGTCCACTGCTGGACAATATTGGACGTAGGTTTCTTGCACCATCATCCCATAAATACCATGACCGCTAATGACCGCTTCAATTAACAGTCCTATAACAAATACCAAAATCCGCACGCATAAACGACAGTTTTGGCAAAATGTACGTGTATTTATTCGCAGACGTCACTTTTATGCTTAAACATTAAATAAATAAATATAAATATCTTTGGGACATTTTTACACATCACCATCTAGTCCCAAACTAAGCAGAGCTTTTGGTATGGGTACTAGACAATGGATATAATACTTATATACTTTTTTTTGTAAATACATACTTATAATACATAAGAAACAAGCAGACCAACACAAACACTCATGTTCATCACACAAATATTTGTGTCCTGTGGGAATCGAACCCACAACCTCGTGATCAGCATAGGAAATATAAATTCAATTAAATGCACTTCACCACTACTAAAACAAAACAACTGCAACGTATCCTTGTAGAACAGCTAACACAAACACTCCACACAAATGGCATCTAAACTAAAAACAAAGCTTCAAGTACGATGTTTGCAAATCCCAATTAAACCAAGAGTTAAAGGTAAGCACCGGAGTTACATGAGAGAGAAGCACGTTCAATAGCCACAGTCATCCAATTTCATTTAAGTTAAGCTTTTGGCTAAGCAGTGCCTAGCTAGGTGCCAATCAAACACGCGACAAGTTTTGTGAACTTAGCACTCTACTGAATGTAAACTCGGCGTCGATTGAAGTTGCGGCCCGTGAGAGTTTAGTTAGGTTTCTTTTTGACTATTACAACTACATGGAACTAGGTCAGGTTAGCTAAGCTTTTGCTTTGTTGACTGGTTGTTAAAGTTCACACACGATTTTCACGTTACTTCGTAGTTGTCTTATATTTTCCTCGAAAGAGAAATGCTGTTAATTTTTAGGTGCTCTTTCAATAAAACTTAAAAAAAACGAAAACATAACTTCTTAACTTCCTTCTTTCATAAAGTTTTTCATCCACTGCAAACACAAATCAACAACTGCGGGATTATTTTAACTTGAACTCCGTCCTTAAAATTAAACCACTCTGGAGCTCAACTTGTCTGAACTGAATGTGATTACCGGTTAAGTTAGAACGACAAATATAACTTTCAGGGGTGTGAGAAAACAAACGACGACCTTAACAAGTTAACATCGTAATATCGTACCCAACCACCAAGTTATAGTTATTAACTCAGTAAGGGATAACTAGACTTGTCCAGTGTGAATTTGTTTGGATATAACTGCCAAATTAGATTGTATAGGATAGTTATCGTTAGTTTCGTATTTCTAATGTAATATTAAATGTATGTCTCTAGTTTCGAGATCGCCGATTTCTTGATTTCACCAAGGCTTAATGTAATCAAGTTTTAAGTTTACCGGGGTGAGATGTGAAACTTAGTTTGTTACATAAACCTTGACTTTACATCTTCGGTATTAGAAGATAAACAAAGACGTTTTTGGTTTTCGTGTCGATAACTAACAGATATTTTCTTTCACCATCATAATTATTTCAGTATCTATCAATCCACTGTTGTTTGTTAATCAGGAGCATCCTAATAACCGCTACCGCTAACTAATTCATGATTGTAATGTAATATTTTTCTTCTATAGTTTTAGTAACAATCGGCCGCCATTTAGGTCATTAGGAATTCCAACACAGGTTGATAATCAATACACATTTCGGTACAAGCTCGGTACAGTATAGCAAACGGCAAACAACATTTGGGCAACCTAAACGGTGGGCATAACTTAGTAAAGGTGGCCGCCAACATACTCGTAGCTTGTAGGTATAAACGAGTAAACCCAATACGTTTGGTTGAAACTGTTTCTCGTGTAGCATAAAATACGGGCCTCCGTTTGACGTACACACTACTTGCCTAATTGATGGTTATCCCTTCTCTAATTTATCTTGTTCCATCGAATCTTCGGAGAGCAGTCTGTTGAAAAATCGATACGGCGTTTGTCATATTTGGGTTAGGGGTAGATCCTATCTTGGTATGTTTGCTGGAGTGAATTAATTTGGATATAAAATTAAATAACAATATAATTTATGACAAACCATTTCGAATGAAATATGTTTAGTTAGACATTGCGCTATGGGCACAAAGATAAAACTTTACTTGTTCTTACACCCACAGCCAATAACAATGTCAGAATATCTAACATGATGATGAACTCTAACTTTGACTGATGTCACTTAAGTTTGTGAGTAACATTAGGCGTTCAGGCTCACCGAGATAAATTGATGACACTCTAGAAATGAAGAATATACAAGGTGACTAGTTGGACGAGGGACTTACTTGAGGAGGATGTTCAATACTTGATTCTCGTTCTGAATATGTAAAAAAAACCGGCCAAGTGCGAGTCGGACTCGCGCAGTAAGGGTTCCGTTCACCCCATCGACCTGATACCCCATAGAAAACTAATTTAATTTACGAGAGTTTATCAAAAGACATCAACGTACAGTGCGCAAGATATGAATTTTTGCACCTCTTTCTTACGCAGGTACCACCACATATATCCATGTTTGTCTTATTTTTAGTATTTTTTTCTAAATAACATAGTATGCACTATAATCAGAACAAGTTTGACGCTGGTTTGTATTACCGTTTTGAAGATAGAGTAGGAACAAAAACGTTGAAAAAAATGCACGTTTTTTGAGGTTTCTTGTATGGGACCCCCCTTTGGTTTGAGATATTTTTTTGTTTTTAGTATTTGTCGTGATACCCCTCATAGGAACACATATTCTGAGAAAATTTCAACCGGTTACCTATTACCGTTCAAAAGATACAGCCCTGTGACAGACAGACAGACGAACGGACGGACGGACGGACGAACAGCGTAGCGAGAGTAATAGGGTCCCGTTTGGCACCCTTCGGGTACGGAACCCTAAAAATGGTACCATAATTTTTGAAGTATTTTTCCAATTTATTTCATCAATTACTGTGGACACTGTTCATCATCATCATTTCAGCCTTAAGTCGTCCACTGCTGGACATAGGAACAGTGGACACTGTTACGCGCTTACAAATCGAAGTTGCATGCCTTAAGGTGTTGCTCCTAGCACGGCAGTGTCCATCGGTCGCTATTTCCATCCTTTACGCCTTTTGGGTAGTTAGGAAGTACGTACTACTAACCAGAAGTCCCCTAGTCAGTCAAAGCGTATGTTGTGCAATTTTACTCTTGTAGGTACGCGTGATTTATCGTGGAATATTTTTGAAACGAAGTTCCTTATGGGGACTTGCGGTAGGTGTTATTTGGGAGAAAATATAGCGTCACGTCATGCTAAGATTTGCGTTATACTCATAGATTACCTACATTTAATGTAAGGACATAGAGTTTTCAGTTGACCTCATATTTAAGCGCCATCTGGTGGGTAACGTCAAAGTTACAGCTAACTATTAAATAAAACATGCAAAAAGACATGTTTTACTGGGGATCAATCTTGGGCCCTGTGGCATCTCAGTCCGACGCATGATATTTCCTGCCATTTGTGCTTGTATTATAGTTGCGAAATTTAGCAATATAATGAACCGATCTATTTGAAAGTGATATTTTTTTCTGACCGCACAGTTTTTTTTTCATTTTATTTTTTCATTATTTCACCACATATTCTACCATATTCTTGTCCCTCGTTCATCCAGTCACGCTGTATACAAAAACTTTGTTGTGTTTTATTTTAAACCTCGGTGGCAAGCAGCCATTTGAAACTTTCCGCGTCTGGATTTCGTTAATAAAATAAAATCCAAATTGGAAGTTTGGACTGAGAACAATGCAAAACTTAAGTAGAAGTATCAAGGAACACAAATAGAAAATCTTGGCATCTAGCCAACGGAATGCAATGTAGATGACCCGAATGTTATACGAAAACAACAAACCATTTGACTCCCAAAACTGGTGACAAACTCAGACATACTCAGAATGACACTTAGTTTGGCGTAAAAAAAAAAAAATACAAGATATACAACGTGTATCAGAAATGTATAAGGATTATTTTTTGCTAAATATCATACGGCCGGTTTCTGAATTGAGAAAACTCAGTTAAGTGGTACTTAAGTGTGGTTTGAGTATGGGTATTAATATAAAACTTTTTAACAAAAAATTGAACCGACGAAAACAGAAACTGAAAAGCGAAAAATAACAAATTATGAGTCTGCGCCAAACAAACTTTTAACAAGCAACGTGCATGCAAGTTGCAAGTGGCCGAGCGGAGAACGAATTTTTGGATAGTTATTGTTTATCGTTGAAAATTTCACGTTGTATTTGATGTTACGTTGTTTTTATTATTTATTTAAAGTAATTTAATGATCTTCGTTGATTGTTTGTTTGGCGCCGACTCATAATTTGTTATTTTTCGCTTTTCAGTTTCTGTTTTCGACGGTTACATTTTTTGTTAAAAAGTTTTATTTTAAATTAATTTTTTTGTGGTTTAATCTAACTCTAGGTCTCCATTATGTTATAGTGTCTAGAACTATATTTGTGTGCCAAGTTTCAACAGAATCGGTTAACAGGTAAGAATTCAGTGGGTGAACAAGCACTCATCCCCTGTTTTCCCACCCTTAGTGGTGGATTTTGATTTTGAAATTTAAATGGGATCAACTTCGAGATATACCCTATCCATTAAAAAAAGAATCATCAAAATCGGGCCGCTCTGTAAAAAGTTACGCGTGGTCATACAAAAAAAAAAAAAAATTATATACGCGTCGAATTGAGAACCTCCTCCTTTTTTTCGTCGGTTAAAAAGGAAGACCATGAATTTTAACATTAGATGTGAAATTTTGTTCAGAAAAATGAAAAGCTGACATTGCCGTAAGGACATACAACTGACATTATCATAAGTACCTATTACTAATAAATGTACCCACTTGAGAAGTACGCATCATTTCCCTATTATAATTTAAGTGCATGATAAAAATTGATAAAGAGATACGTAATTAGTATGTACCAGGTTGTTTAAAAAAATCGACAGGGAGCGAAATAATCAAAAGAGTGCGACTTTGTATTCAACAGGAACAGGAAGGGACTCATTTTGAGCATTTGATAAATTGATTAATTTTGTATTAAAAATGTTGAAATTCATGGTCTTCCTTTTATTTGTGACACTATGTTATTGAGCAAAAAATAATCCTTATGATGAAGCCTTTCGATCGGTATGATAAAGCTACAGGGTGATTATTTTTCTCATGTAACGGGTTCGATTTCCGGTTCAACCATGTAGATAGATAGATAGAATATACTTTATTGTACACTTTGTTGTTGTATTGTATGTAATTATTTAAATATCTATGAATGTAGTTTAAATTGTTTTTGAAATCCAAATAATGTCTTCTTTCAGTAAAATGTTCCATCTACAATATTCAAGGTACTTTCCCTCCATGTGGCATATCCGTGGGACGACCTGTATACCTCTAAGCAGTCATCAAGGCCATGCGTTAATCAGAAGCACACAAGTCTGAAAAGTGGTCTAAGATCAGTATTGTGTCGTTATATGACAGTCGCTCCACGTAAAATACTGGCATTATGGTACGGGTGTCGGTGAAATTACAATCAAATGAGACTTTCCATCTTCATATCTCAGTTTGGCAAATGCGACTTACATTACCATTTATACAACAGCCTAGGTTGTATAAATGGTTCAGTTGTTATGGTTGTAACCAATTAACGTCATCTGTTACATTTGGTTAGACTGGAAAGGTAAGAAAATTTAAGAAAAAAAAAAAAAAAATATTACCTACTTAAACCCAGATCCAGGTGGCATAATTATATTTGAAACCTAGCCTTTTCCGAAGTGTATTCAGGTCATCCAGTGTAATCAATATGGTTGACATATGACGTATCCAAGCCATAATTACTTGGGGATATCGACACCCGCCGTTATCAGCTTTCCGGGCATTGTGATGCCCGCGTCAACTGTCATGTACGGTACGAGATACAGATAGTGATATAATATATCTACGTATACGGTCATTGCTTTTTCTTGAGGTACATGTAGCAGTCAAGTAGTGCCCCCAACAGTAAAAAAAATATTACTCGCTGAATACATCATTTATCGAAAATTCGTGTTTAACTATTGAAGTACAGGTAGGTACTGTAGTTTAATCAGAAACTATTAACTCTGTAAATTATACTTCGCTGTACCTAGTTGTAGATAGAAAAAGTGCGAAAAACGGCCACCTTTAGCACTTTTTCTATCTACAACTACAGCGAACTGTATTTCACAGAGTTAACAGTTTCTGATTAAACTACAGTACGTGTTGTTTTATTATAATGTGTAGTGATCGCGAAAAACTAAGAAATTGTGACAGTACCTGTACTACAATGGTTAAAAACGAATTTTCGATAAATCATGTATTCAGCAAGTATTTTTTTTTACTGATGGGGGCTCCACTTGGCTGCTATATTCCCCTTAATAAAGTAAATTCAACGTTGAGAACAACGTTAAGGTTATCAGTTGTATTATGTATCCAACTACTAATACTACCTATACAATACATCATCATCATCCTCCGAGCCTTTTCCCAATTATATTGGGGTCGGCTTCCAGTCTAGCCAGATGCGGCTGAACATCAGTATTTTACACGAAGCGACTGCCATCAGACCCCCGCAACCCAGTTACTGGGTAATACTGACATTCGGAGGTTAGACCAGTTGTCAGACTTTCAGGCTTCTGACTACCCGTAACGACTGCCATAGATATTCGTATGACAACCGGGACCGACAGCTTAACGTGCTCTCCGAGGCACGAAGGGGTCTCGATGTGTAACGAAACGGTCACCCATTCACAGACTGACCGCGGCAAGTGCAGCTTAACCTTGCAGATCGTACAATCCGCGCAGTCGTTGCTTCGCTACGATATTTATATTTTCTATACAATACAATACTAACAAATACTATTTAATATACACAAAAAATAAGCAACAAAACGTAATTAATTTATATATAAAATCTACATTGAATTTGTTGAATCTTCTCGTCAGTCACTGTAAATAGGTAGGTTATCATACTTACTAATTAAATAAAACCACGATAAGAAAAAACAAATTAAGAACAATTTAAATAATAATATGCATGCTCATAATTTTAATAATTTTGTTATGTTTAAGTCCAATTTGCACGCCCCGAGGGGCAGAATATGCTGAAACTAATCATAAGTCACCTACATCTGTAATCATACCATATTCTAGTGAATAAATAATTTGAATTTGAATTTGAAAAAGTTTGTTGACCGAAATGTTATTTCATCTCATTATTATTTAAAAGCATTGTCAAAATTTTCCTCCATTTCACCAACACTTGCATTCTACTTCAGCTCAGTAAAAAAAGCACATTTACGTTTCCTAATAAGTGGCCATTAAGCCTTCCAAACTTTTTAGCTAACAGCTTCACTTTAAAGTGCTTTGGTAATCTTTTTTAATCTGACGTCTTAATGAGGATTCTCAAACAATTTTACTTGAATTGATTGAAATATTTGAGTGGAGACCGCGAATCGGCAAACGCAGCGTAGGGCGCCCCCCTGCCAGGTGGACCGACGACCTAAATAACGTGGCTGGGGGGGACTGGATGCGGAAGGCAGAGGACCGAGCGTTGTGGCGCAACTTGGGAGAGGCCTATGTCCAGCAGTGGACTGCGATAGGCTGAGTTGATTGATTGATTTGGCCATGGGAATGAGATAAGTACACCTAAGTAACTTGGACGTTAAATGAGAGGGTACCTTAGAAGTAGCAGCTTATTTGTGTAGCTCCGTAAATTTGCGTTTTAAAAATTAGAAATGTCCGCAAAAAGTGCTGATCAAGCTATTCGCGACCTTACCAAAACTGTGAACTCCCTGCAGAGTAAAGTGTCTTCCCTTGAAAAGCTTATTATCGAGCAAAATAAGCTTATTAAAAAACTTGTTAGTGATGAATCAGTGACAACGAAGCCGATTCTTAACGCCAGTGAGGGTAATTCTACATTAGAAAAGAGCGCACGATCAATGCGTGCCCGTGTTCGTGCAGAGTCGGCTATGTCCGCAGGAACACGAAAGGTAACATCGAAACCTGCTACCCCCACTGACGCAACGAAGACGATGTCACCTACGTCGGCGACCCTTACTTCTTGCACGCCGATGAACCCACAACTCACTAAAACTGATACTGCGACGAGCGAGGCGCCTGAGAGTGGCGATACTACAGGTAACGGGACCGATTGGTTTGAAGTGAACTATCATCGTAATCGACGCACGCTCGAAAATGTAACCCGTGGTACGGCCGTGCCCACCTCCACTACTCTTTTGGCTGCGGAACACAAAACATACTTGCATTTGTACTATGTTAAGATGGGGACAACAGCTGATGAAGTTACTCAACATCTTCGCACAATTTGCTCGGAAGATAATTGTACAGCAGAGGCTTTGAAATCTCGTGGCGACTACGCATCTTTTAAATTATCAGTGCCTACAAAAAATTTGTCTATGTATTTGTTGGCTGAGAATTGGGCTGAAGATGTCTGCGTCAAGACCTGGCGCAATGGATTTCGTCGTCAAGCCACGCAAAACATCCAGGCCTAAAACTTATTCATTTTTTTATCAAAATGTCAGAGGGCTCCGATCGAAATTGGATATTTGCAAGTTAGCAGTTTTAAATGAATCTGCTGACATTTTTGCTCTTACTGAAACGTTTCTTTTAAGTAGCGTTCATGATTCGGAGTTCTTCCCTGGCGGGTACACCGTAATACGTCGTGATCGTGTTGATGATGCAGGTTGGGGTGGAGTATTGTTGGCAGTCCGCGCTCAGTATGAAGTTCAACAAATCTTTGACATTGATGAATATTCGCGAGATATAGAATTGGTTGCGGCTATTATTTCTTTAAAATATAAGAAAATTTTAGTATGTGTGGTATATATTCCATCTAACTCTTGTGATGATACGTATCTAAGAACATTTTTAGTGATAGAAAACTTGATATCCAAATATTCGAAATTAGTTACAATAATTCTTGGTGACTTTAATTTAAATACGGGTAGTCAAAATGTAAATATGCAATTTGGTTACTTACTTTCATTTTGTAAACTAACACAATATAATGTCACGCAAAATGCATACGGTAATGTACTGGATCTGGTGTTGAGCAATCTCTGTTGTAAGTACATACAAATGGCGGAAGACGTGGAGCCGCTAGTACCACCTGACGTGGCCCACCCACCGCTCGGTGTTCGGCTCAGTGTCCCGCGGCCGACTGCGCGCGCGCATTCGTCGCGACAATTGACCGAGCCGCAAGATTATAATAATTTGCCATCACAATGGAATTTTAAAAAAGCCGATTTTCATTCGCTTTACGCATCGTTTGCTGCCTTATCTTGGAGCGATGTACTTAGTTCCGATAATGTTGATGAAGCGCTGGAAAAATTGTACAGTAGTATCCAACAATGCTGTTTAAATTCAAATGTTTTTCTTAAAAAAAATTATACAAAATGTAAATACGAATACCCTTCTTGGTATACGTCGGAAATAATTTTTATCATTAAACTCAAATATTTCCATTTAAAAAAATATAAGTCGTCTAAGACAGAGTTCGACCAACAAATGTTTAAATATTACAGGCAGCACACCAAAGAACTTATTAAACTAGCTTATAATAACTTTATCAAGCAGGCAGAGGCGGATATAAAAAGGGACCCAAAAAAGTTTTGGTCATTTATTAAAAATCAGCGTTCCTCTAGATGCTCACGTACTGAATTTGAGTATGAAGGAGAAGTTGTGACCGAGTTGAATGCAGCAAACGCTTTTGCGAAGTACTTCAAATCGGTATTTTTACCTGATCAACCTAGCCTGTCTACTGAAGTCGCTGAGGCAGAAGCGTCTAGTCCATTCTGCTCGTCTAGGATTGCGGTAGATCACATAAGTTCTGCTGATTTATGGCTGGCCGTTAAGCGATTGAAGGCTAACTCGTCTTGCGGACCTGATGGCATACCGCCTTTTATAATAAAAGACTGCGCGACTGTATTTAAAAAGCCACTTTTACATATCTTCAATTTAAGCTTGAAAACCGCAACTTTTCCAGCCTTATGGAAAATATCTCGCGTCACGCCTATACCCAAGGGTGGCTCTAAGTCGCAAATTGTAAATTATAGACCTATAGCCGTGCTGTCGGCATTCGGCAAGTTGTTTGAATTTGTTTTGAATCAGCATATTACCAGACAGGTCAAACTACTGCTGACTGATTGTCAGCACGGTTTTAGGGCTGGCAAGTCGACCACTACAAATTTAATGAATTTCGTCGATTATGCAGTCGCTGAAATGGATAATAAGAAGCAAGTGGACGCGGCGTACTTTGACTTTAAAAAAGCTTTTGACCGCGTCCATAACGATGTGCTTTTAAAAAAGTTTTCTAGCATAGGATTTACGCCCAACCTTTTAAAATTATTTGCTAATTACTTTTCCAATCGTGAACAATATGTCCAGCTGTCCCATTACCGCTCGGATCCGTATAAAACCTGCTCCGGTGTAAGTCAAGGAAGCACGTTAGGACCAACACAGTTCCTCATAATGGTCAACGACTTGCCGAACGTGGTCAGGGCGGCTCAGTGTCTTTTGTTTGCAGACGATTTGAAGCTGTTCTTGGGTGTCGGGTCTACTGAAGACTGTGACGCGCTCCAGCGGGATATTGATAGTGTTGTGGAGTGGGGTACACGTAACCGTTTGGAGTTTAACACTTCTAAGTGTAAAACAATAACGTTTACGCGATCTCGTGCCCCCAGAGCTTACACATACAATATTTCTGGTGTTCCGCTTGAGCGTGTCACAGAAATTCGAGACTTGGGCGTCTTTCTCGACAGTAAATTGACGCTGAATACCCACATACTGAAAATCTGTGCTAGAGCATTCAAGTCTCTGGGATTCGTCATGAGGCAAGCAGCTCGATTTCAGGACAGGGGTACAGTCATTGTCCTGTACTTTGCTTTTGTGCGCAGTATCTTGGAGTTCAACTCCATTATCTGGGATCCACATGAAGTGAAGTACAGGATAATGATTGAACGTGTGCAGCGCAAGTTTGCACGTTATCTGTACAAGAAACTATTTGGCTATTATCCTTTTTTATATCCATCTCTGTTTGTATCCGGTATGGTTGGCTTAAATACGTTAGAGTTAAGGCGAAAATGTGCGTTAATGGTAAATTATTACTTAACCATAAACGGCAAGATCGACAATCCAACAAGCCTCGCTCGCTGTTCCCTATCCGCGCCCGACAAGTACACACGGCTGCGCGCGCGCCATCTTCTGGCGGCGCCATTGTCACGCACATGCACTTCCCAGTATGCTCCAAGTAATAATGCTGTTTCATTGCTCAACGCTCTGATTGCTGAACAACCAGAAGTCGATATTTTTTATACCAAGATGAACCAGTTTGTCAGCTTTTGTCATAAATTTTTGACTGATTATAATTAGACTTGTAAGAATTTTATATGTACCTAAATTATAACTTAGCCTACTGTACGTGTTGGGCAACTGTAAGTACAGTAGGCAGCTGTTAAATAAATAAATAAATAAATAAATAAATAAGTACGCGTGTCTATTTCTGTGTACGCGTGTGTTAGTATAGTATAACGGGCTGGTTTCCGCAACTCCACGATCAAGCGTGTATTTTGCGTACGGGTGGGAACTTACTCGATCCACCCTAACTCCTCGAAAAAGGCCAGCAACGCCTTGGTGTTGCTGGTGATCTCTCTGAGGGTACCTGGGTTACCGAAGTACTTGGCCCTGTATGTGGCGACCTCAGGGCAGTCTAGAAGCACATGGGCTGCTGTCTCGTCTTCCACCATGCAGGCTCTGCACAGTGGGCTGTCCGTGACACCTATGACAAAAAGATGTTTGTTAAAGGACCCGTGGCCAGTAATAGCAGCTGTGACTGTACGCAGCTGTTGTTTTGACAATCGGAGGGCCTGTTTCGTAAACCGGCCGTCGATTGTGGGAAGTGCCTCCTTGGCCTGCCTGCACTCACCATGGTCTTTCCATAGTTTGTAGTGTTTGTCCTTGGTGCGTTTCCTTACCAAGTTGCGTAGGTATCCAAAGGGGAGTGGCACTATGGGTTCAGGTCCCACGACTACCATACTCGATCCCCTTCTGGCCAGTTCATCCACTGCGTCATTGCCTCGGGAACTGCTGTGTCCTTTTATCCATTGAATGGTTATGTTATTGAGATTACCTACCTGGTTGAGGTTTTGCTGGCACTCGTGTATCAGCCCCGAGTTTACCGTGTGGCTGCTTAGTGCTTGTAGTACAGACATGCTGTCCGAGAGTATACGAATTGAGTAGTCTTTAACCTTCCTGGCTATAATCGCCGAAGCTGCCAGGGAAATGCCCATGCACTCGGCCTGGAACACCGTGTTATGGACCCCCAATGGTGTGGCTATGTGTATATTGAGGTCTTCCGAGAAGATCCCGGCACCCGTACCTGTACCTGTTTTGGATCCATCCGTGAAGATTCGCACCTCTGCAGGGCACAGCCCTTCGCATCGGTGATCCTCATACAGCTGGATTTTGTACTTCTTGTCGAAAATAAATTGCTTGGGAATCCGGTCGTTAATGGATTTCAACAGAGGGAATTCATTGCTGAGTTCCTCTATCAACGCGGTGTGTTGTGTACTACTCTTACTCCATAGATTTAGTGTTTTTAGACGTACTGCCGCCATCGCCGCCTCCTGTTGTATAAAAAGGTGGAGCGGTGGAATTCCCAGCATGGCTTCGAGTGCTGCAGTCGGGGTAGTCCTCATGCAGCCTGTAATCGCCACACAGGCAAGTCTTTGCATGCGCTGTAGTTTGTTTGAAGCTGTAATCAGCTTGGTTCTAGGCCACCAAACTACGGCCCCATAGGCAATCATGGGGCGGATTACCGCGCTGTATAGCCATAGTATAATTTTAGGGGATAGGCCCCACTTCTTACCTATCATTTTCCTGCATTGCCAGAAGGTGATGCAGGCCCTGTTTAGTTTGTTTTCTAGGTGATTACTCCAACTTAGCTTACTGTCTAAGATGACACCGAGGTACTTGACTTCGTTGGCCAGCTGGAGTTCATTACTGAACAGTTTGGGTAAGCAATAGGGTCCTAATGCTCGCTTTTGGGTGAACATGACTAACTCAGTTTTGGTGGGATTCACTGAAAGATCAAATTCTCTGCACCAGCGTTCTACAATACGAAGCGCTTGTTGGGTGAGGTTGCAAATGGTCCCAGTCACCTTACCCGATACGAGGATGGCGAGGTCATCTGCATATCCTATTGTGTAGTAGTGGTTGTCGTTGAGTTTGGTAATGAGATCATTAATTACCAGATTCCACAGAAGGGGAGACAGCACCCCTCCCTGGGGGCAGCCTCTAGCTATCATGGCCATCTGTTGCTCTCCTTCAAGACGAACCACCCGTTTACTTAACATGTTTGCAATCCAGTCAGTTAGTACCTGTTCCACTCCGTGCTTGGAGAGGGCTGTTCTTATGCTGGAGAAGTTTGTTTTGTCGAATGCTCCTTCGATGTCTATAAAAGTGCCCAGGCAAGTACCTTTGTTGTGTATCGCTCTCTCTATCTGACTAACCACCAGATGGAGAGCAGATTCTGTGGACTTACCTGAGCTGTATGCGTGTTGGTTGCCGTGCAGTGGTATAGTTTTAAGTGCGCCGTCCCTCAGCTCCCTTTCGCAGAGCCTCTCCAAGGTCTTTAGCAAAAAGGAGGTCAGGCTGATTGGTCGGTGGGATTTGGCGTTTGTGTAGTCGCCCTTACCTGGCTTTGGGATGAATATAACTTTCACTTCCCTCCATCCTTTGGGAACGTATCTATAGGCCAGGCACGCTCTCATTAGGGGCACCAGTCTTTTGGCAACGGACGTTCCACCCGACTGTAGTAGGGCAGGGAACACTCCGTCCGGGCCCGCTGCTTTGAAAGGATGGAAGCTCCGGATGGCCCATTGGAGTTTTTCCATCGTTACCATCTTGTGCGCGCAGAGCCAGTCGCCATCCGATGGTGTTTGAGGTACATCTTGCCAATCGATTGCATGAGTAAATACGCACCCTGGGAAGTGAGTTTCAATGAGGACGCGTCTTACTTCTTCTGGTGATGTTGTAAGCGTGTTGTCAGGCTTACGAAAAGTGTCAGGCACAGATGAACTCTGTTGCGCCAGAACCTTCCTTACCCTGTTGGCTTGTTGGCAGGATTCAATGTTACCACAGAATTTACGCCATCCCATGGTACTCCTGAATCTGATGCATTTTTTGTAGCTGAGTTTGGCTGCGTAGTAGACATCCCAGTCTTCGTCCGCACAAGTATTCATGGCTCTGTTCAGAGCTCTTCTAACCTTTACACGTTTGCGCTCCAGCTCCGCGCCCCACCAGGGCTGTTTGCCCGGTGTTTTGGGCGGGATGGTCTCTGGGCAGGCAGTGTGGTAGCTGCTTATCATTGATTCCGTGAGGTGACTTACTTGCTCATCGATATGTGTCGTGTGCACGAAAGTCAGCGAATCGTTTAACGGTGCAAGTCTAGATTCAAGTGTGCACGTGTAAGTAGTTTTGTCCGTATTGCGTGGATTCCGACGAGGTTGTGTTGGTGTTATACAGACCTGGATGTCAAAGCGGATCCACCTATGATCGGAGCATGAGGCCTCCTTGGAGACCTGCCACCCTGTGGTGATTTCCGCTGCACCCTCTGATGCCAGAGGTACGCGTGTGTTATCCTGAAACTTGACAAAGAGCACAGAAGACCAATTCTCGTAATTAAAAACGTTTAAAATATAGTTCCAAACTAATCTCAATGCTTAAATCTCAATCTCCTGACAGTAGATGTTCCTGTTTGCCGTTTATTTGTGACACTTAGCTCATTAATGTCACCAATAAACGGCAACCAGAAACATCTAGTGACAGGAGATTGAGATTTAGAGCATTGAGAAATTTTCTATGGGATCAAACCTGAAAACGCGAAAAATACGATTTTTCGCGAATTTAGTTTTTCGCGATTTCAGGGTTAGTCCCACAGTAAAAGTTGTTCATAATGATGAGTACAATGACCCCTTTTCGGGTAAGAAAAGATTAAAACAGCATGTATAGATTTACCCGGCACAATCATTAACTCTGTGTTCTAAGTATCATCTATACTAATATCTATACTAATCTATACTAATATTATAAAGAGGAAAGTTTTGTATTTTGTATGTTTGTAATGAATAAACTCAAAAACTAGTGTCGATTTCAAAGGAAAAAATCACCGTTAGAAAGCTACATTCACCCTGAGTAACATAGGCTATATTTCCATAGGCTATAGGCTATATTTTCATAGGCTATATTTTCATGTCCACTCGTGCGAAGCCGGGACGGGCCGCTAGTCATCCATAATTTAAAAGCAAGACTAGGGCTAGGCTTGTGTTTTCAGTGGAGAATTTTCCATCTTTCTCTGCATTCCGCCTCCTTTTTGATTTCCTGGCACATATTTTACACGACATATTTTTATAAAGAAAGAAAGAAACATTTATTTGACACAAAGCACATTGATACACAGATACAATCAACGATTTAAGAAGCTAAGCTACTACTAATTCAACAGGAACAACATAAACGGATCATAGATGCTGTGTGTCTAGTGACTGTGCCAAAAAGGTCCAACTAGTGCAATTTTCTCCATTACTTGTTGCACAAAAGTTCTTCGCTGTCTTCATCTCTTCCTCTTCCCTTCTATAAGTCTATTAAATGATCAAGTCTTATCAGTTGTCCCATCATTTTCCCTCTCCTGTTTTCAATAACTTTTAGTATGTTTCTTTCAGTTTATGGGATTAATAATAAATGGGTCTCACCAGAAAGTGTTCCATACAGTTCTTTATGGTGTGTGTAGTCCTCCAACCTGCTGTAGGCCTAACAAAGGCCTACAGCAGGACATGCCCAGAAGCAGAACACTAAAAAGGCTGATTATGTAATGAACATGTCAAACAAGTTGTAGTTAACAAAACTAATTAGACCTAATGACAATGTAGACGACTGATCACAAAATGTTCATATAGCTGATATATAGGATTCTATACCTTCATAAAGCTAATTAGGACTTAATACCTTCACATCATGTTGTGTACCGAACTACTAATTAATTATGTGGAATCATGAAATGGCATCCGATTCAGTGTTGTTTAGAAACATGGTATACCTAACTGTAATTCATCGTTAAGTTAACTTAGGTACTTGTTGTTCTAAAAAAAACTGTGTTCATGCTCAGACGAATAAAAGTGGCGGACGGAATCTCGCTAATAAAAGTTAGAAGCACTTAGTTTTTTCCTAAACCCACTATAATTTCGACAGAATTTAAACACACCAGTAGGCGTAGCATGACCAATTCTATGTCTATTCTTCCAAGAGTAGAAAAAGCTCTTTCTATACGTCAAGATATCTCTTCTTCTCGAGCATGAGGCGACCCGTCGACTCGAGTTTCTACGTAGACAACGTGATAGATCTTTTTCCATAGCAACGAGAACGTAGCTAGTGCCGTACAAATTCTACCAAATCCTACCATATTATTACGTTTCGTTATCTAGAAAAAAGGTGAATCAAATAAGTTTTGAAACATTTTGTACGTAATTCAAAGCAACAACAATACGCATTTTGTAGTCATGAATGTCAAGGTCGAAGGATTCGTTTTACAAAGTAATTAACAAAAACAATGTAATTAAGTACCTAGTTCGCTTTGTTGTAAATAATTTCACTATAATGTTATTGGTTTTGTGGAAAAGCATGTTATTGATGTCAAAAAAGAAGTAAGTCATATTCCTATGTACCGATTATTAGCATTGTGATTTAGTATTGTGATTGAGTGTTCTTCATACAGTCCCAAACCATATTTGAGGCCAATATTAACTATTGGAAGATTTTGGGATGTACAGAGTAGAGTTAACACCTACCTACCTTCACCGGTACCTCCTTGCTTTGATACCTTAGTAATTTATTATACTTTGTTTTTACCGTTGAAACATCGTCTCACTGCTCACCGTGTAAACAAAACTAATTTGTTGTTTTTTTTCTGTTTTCAGAAAACTTACAGATAGAATACACTGCAATATTCGTTAACAATACAAGACTGGAGGCTATTTACTAATTTTCATGTATAAACACTTGAAAACTAAATCAATAAAAAGTTGGTAAAACTCAAGAACTACATGACAATATGATTGGAATATTATTAAAATATAGGAAGAAGTGAAGAAAATTTACACCAACAAATGCTTTAGCCGAGAAACACTGATACTGAATATACTTATTCATCTTCACCGGAGAGTTACCGTCACTAATAGTTTTCTATGATTTGCAATAATAAACTTTGTTAGTTTTGGTAAATTGTTATTTTATTTGTTCCATTGTGAACATTGGATTCATTTACAGCTTGTGAAGTACAGCAAAATGTATAGAGGTATTATTGGACTAGACCATTTTATGTTCACCCGTTCAAAGACCCATGATTAGGACTGAGTCCCCTGCGTACCCTGGGCAGTCAGCCCCGCTACCAACCTGCTGACTGGCTAATCTTTTGCCCACAGCATGAGCTATTACCATTATGTAGCTCATGTCGACACGATAGAAGAAGAAGAAGGACTGAGTCAGGCTGACTGCCACAAATACTGCACCATCTCGTTGCCAATTTGTAGTTCTTGAAAACTAGCTCGGAGATAGAGGGCTGCAATTAGATCACATAAAATGTGTTCTTGTCCGTATTAAAAACTATCTCACTAATATTATAAATGTAAAAGTTTGTGAAGATATTTGGATATTGAAAAATTTGTTACTCAACCACGCTGAAACGGCTGAACGGATTTGGATGAAATTTAGCACATAGACCATTACCCGGATTATAGAATTATATTATGTGTCCGGATTAATATATAGGCTACAACATAACATATTGCTTTTAGTGATAAGACCGCCAATTGTTAGTATTGTGCTCATGTTTGTTACAACTTTATTTTTAATTTTATGGTGTGCAAACAATAAAGTATACTAACATAACATAACATCACGCCTGTATTTCCCCGAAGGGGTAGGCAGAGGTGTAATAATAGTACACCCACATTTTGCCAGTTATGTTATAACAGTATGCAGTATACAGTTATGTTGTTGTTGTTTTTGGCAATAGGTTCGCCCCCTATTACATGGGACTATAGTCCCTATTGAGCCTATTGTGTGCTTAAAAACTTGAAAAAAAATTACTAGTACTTATTTTATTATTTTTAACGCATTTACGCATCTGAAGCGAAATATTAAGAAAATTTTTTTTTAATAAAAAAAAAAAAAAAAAAAAAAAAAAAAAAAATTATATACATAAAGAAAAAGAAAGAAAGCATGAAAAAATATTTATTTGCGTCATGAGTGATGCACAAAATTACCAGAAAATTTAAGAAAATCACCGAATAAATACAGGTACAGAGTCAAGAAGTGTGGTAAGATAGCGTCACATCCGCGCAAAACGGCCACCGCTCAGCATATTGCTGTGCCACATACACGGAGCAGAGCCACAGCGCACATACCTTAATGTACCTATACAAGTAGTAGGTAATGCAAGGTTTTGTACACAGCAGGTACCAACACGAAATGTAGGCCTTCACAGCGCTTTGTTGCTTGGCAATTTTTGACAACTCACCCGAGCCATCCAATTAGGCTAAGTGTTCTTCTCACACCTGCACCAAAACTGCCTTTAATAACATTTAAGGTCTTACACACTACTTAATAACTTATTCCGGATATTAATAGTAATAAAAGGGCAAATAAACACGAAGTAAGGGGACAAGAGCAATTTGCGAGAATAGATAGACCGTCTCGAACATTAGGTGCTTCCACTTGTCCAAGTTTCGTGCCCCAATATCGGTTAACAGCACATTAACATTATAGCAGACTTTAGATTGTTATCGGCTTTTTCGATATTAAAGAAAATGTAAGAGATTTTTTTAGTTTATTGGACCTACCTACTAAGTATATGTCATAGCATTTCACTTTTGGGTAGCCCTATGTCCAGCAGTGGACGTCTTTCGGCTGAAATATTTCACTGTGGAAGAACCTAAACCGTATCTACCAAAAACTCAAAAATCTTTTTATTTATTTTTCTTCATAAAATATGGTCCTGTGCATGGTCAATATTTAACTAAAAATTAAGTAATGTAAAATTAATTTATTGAAATTTCTGGCTAATTTTTTTCATTTGGTGGTTGGTTTCTGGTGCAATAAGTAGTTTTTACTTTAGCATAACAAAACAACATAACATAACATCACGCCTGTATTTCCCCGAAGGGGTAGGCAGAGGTATATAATAGTACACCCACATTTCGCCAGTGTTTTTTTTCGTTTTACTTTAGCTCTCTTGTGAAATTACGAAAATGTAGATACATTTAATTCTTACACGGCGATTTTCTTTGCCAAATAAGGTCTCACTTACGTGATACCCTGTCATGGTCTTGTGTGTTCCACCGGTTGTTAGTTGGTATTCTAAGCCTCGGTCTTTTATCGTCCTCCGAGAGGTCAAATCAGTTTCTTATGAGACTACGCAAATAGCACAGCATAGTTACCACTGATTTTCTGTTACTTCGATTCATAGAATTGTACCTTATCATATTATAACCACAACAATTTTGAACATCGATTCACGCCCCAACCCTTAAGAGTAGCCAAAAATGGGTGACACGTGGAAGATTAAAAAACTATTCCAAGTACAACGGTAGCCAAGAGAAATAAACAATAACATACTCGGTGTGTTCCAACAGCGTTGCGAATTTTATTGAGCGGACTCGATATTTTATGCAGAGACAAGCCTTCGGGCAGCTGTCGGTGACAAGCTATCCAAGTTTTCTCTACAATGTTTTGTCACAAGCCCTCAGGCGCTCTTGACAGTGATTGTGACTGAAGTTGAAAGGGTAACAAACCTACATTTATATGAAAACAACTAAAAGTGTTTTTACGTGTTCTGTTAGTTAACTACATTTATTTTATGTTGATGTATCTTTGTTGTAAACAAGCAAATTAAGATATTGACCAATGTTTGTGATAATTCTGTTGTAAAAGGATTATTGACCAACGTTAATGATCTTCTTCTATCGTGTCGACATGAGCTACGTAATGATAATACTCATGCCGTGGGAAATAGATAAGCCAGTCAGCAGGTTGGTAACGGGCCTGTCAGCCCAGGATTTGCCAAATGATCTATTAAATATCGTCACTCGTGGAGGCTCTTCTAATGCACCCTAATAATGATGATGAAATTAATATTAAAATGAAATTTATGTTCAATTATATACCTTCTGGAGGATATAATCTGGTGGGGTTAATTAAAACATACTTTATTTAAGTATATACCTCACCCAGTGCGAACAAGAAATTTGAGAATTCAGTTTAAAACAATAGAAACCGCTTTTGCGGAACATCTATTGTTTTCATGGAATATCTTTCCATCGAGCGCATATTCACAATAGACTGATAATGGTTTACAGCTTCTTGCGATAAAATACCTTTGCTCTATCGTACAATATATTTGCATAGTTTTTGCTAAAAACCACTTTAGTCTAGTTCTAAATTCCGTAGGGTGAAGTTTTATTACTGAGAAATGAAAAACGGACCCATGAAATATTTTGTACTAACCATTTTTTGTAATTTGCTTTCTTTAGGTTGGTATATAAAAATAAAGCCATTGTTTTTTGTCGAGCTGGTTTTAAACATAATTTGATCTCGGGATTGCAGAAAGTGTTTACTTTTAAGTTAAAAAAAATATTTTTCATAATTGTGTCACAACTTTCAGGTCACCTTCAAGATACAATCAATGGCGATGATTTTGTCTTAATTAACCCTGAAGCCGGCAAAGGTCCAGGTGGTGATTGGCCACCACGAACCCACCACACAATTCCTGGTAACTATGGTAAACCGCAGAATGTTCCACTACCATGTTCGAGACGTAGTTACTCGGAAACTGAGCCAATTGATGAACAATCAACTGCCATTCTCACTGCAAAGGTCGATAAACCTATAAAAAATGATAAAACTGCTGCTCTCATGCCACAAGCTTTAAAAAATGGCGAATATAACTTGGTAAAAACGAAGAATCACGAACTTCTTTCGAAGCCGCAGCTGAATAACGATGACAACGATTCACTTAAAACTATAAATTCTTTATCAGTAAGTAACCCTGTAATAGACTCCATGGAAGAAAGTCACCATGAAATCATAATACCAAGCAATAAAGAAATACTTGAAGATGAGTTGAAACCAAAGAATAAATTTCGTTCTGTACCAACCAATTTAGTCCGATCTACACTTAGCATAGATTTTCATTCTACGCCAAGTAATGATTTTCGTTTAGTACCAACCAATGAATTTGGTGCTGAACCAGATAATTCATATATGTCCTTACCAAATAACGTAATAACTGAAAACAATAAATTTTATCCTACGGTTAACCATAACTTTCACTCTGCTCCAAAGCCTACTCTTTTTTCTTCACCAATCAGTGAATTTTATCCGTTGCAAACACATACATTGCCGTCTGGGCCATTAGATGAAATAAAATTTCACTCAGAACAAAAAAAAACAGAACCACCAGTGATTAAACACAACCATGCTTCTACGCCAAATAAATGTTCGCATGGAACAGAACCTGATAACATAATAGGCCACTCAAGACGATCCAATAACGATGACAACACTGCCAGGGATAATTTGAACAACGGTAAAGTGCTTCAGCAAAACCATGACGACCCATATACCGATTCCCGAATTGATAATGAAAATGTAATGGCTTCGGTTTTGAATGTAGAACCAAATTTGAACACTCAAAAGCCAATTAAAGATAAAAGCCTGAGAATTTTGGATAAAACAAAGTTACCAACTCCTGAAAAATCGGTGTCACGTATGGGAAGGCCACAATTCAATGAAGCTAGACGTGAAATGATGGAGCCTACAAGAAGTTCTGGGGTGACTAGTATGGGGCAATCTTCGCTAATGTTGATGCAGACGGAAAGAATATGTTACGCATGCAGTACGGCAAATAACCCAACTTGCTGGGCTCCTGATAGAAGGACTACAGTGAAGTACTGCCGAAAAGGAAACAACGCTTGTATTACGAAAACTTTTGGCAGTGGAAGTAAGTTACATAATTATTCATCCTTAAACTTAAAACACACAGTTTATTTAAAATACAATCATTTTATATTGATAGAGTCCATCAAGTTTTTTAAAACGTATCCATGTTCCTTGTAGGTTATTGTTACAATTTACGAAAATAATACAACACGTATCTAACTTTGCATCATCCTACTTATGTGTATGTATGTACCCTTTGTTTTTTCTCTCTTGTCTTATTTAGTAAACAATCTTGGCATGTCTCTTTATTCAAAAAACTACTGATAAAATATACTGCACATGTAATTAGGTTAAAAAACGTTATGTGAAATTGTAACATAATGTCTTTTAATCATTGTTATTGAAGAATTGCATAAAAAAGACATGCCAATATTGTTTACTAAATAAGACAAGTAAGAAAACACGCAAAGCCTTAACGTAAATCCACATACACATACTCTCTGTATGTGTATGTGGATTTACGTTAAGGCTTAATAAATGGTTCCATTATTACAGGTTCATTTACTCTGATCCGGGATTGCGGAAGGTCCTGCGATGACTCTGAAATGGGAGGACTAATGCCGAGATACAAATCTTGCTCTATGTGCCATACAGAGCTTTGCAACAGTGGCTACTCCATCAACGGACATAGTCTAATATTTGCACTATTCTTAATAGCTTTACTAAAATATTTAAATTAGACGTGTGGTGCCCTACATTTTGTAAGTGTTACAAAAAGCTTGTTAACTGGACAGTTATTTGTAGTCCATACTTTATTCAATGAAATCGATAAGGGAGGTGCAGCTTTATTCACATTTCAAGTTCCTATTTCCTCGGTACAATGGCTCCGATACGGAAACGAAGACTTATCTCCCGTTACTGTTTAATTCGTTTTGTATTCAATATAAAGTTGATAGAAACAAACATGTTTTGCTTAATTACATTGTTTGCAGAACAAGACATACAAATGACTGAACACGGCTTCTGAAAAGATACTTACAAATTGTAAATTTGATTCAAATATAAGTTGATTGAACAATGTGAAGCTTTGGTTTCTTTTTCCTTTAAAATTATAAGTGCTGACATACGTGCGGGTCCGGGGTTCCGGACATTAAGCTTTTCAAAAGATCACGTTCCCTTTGTCAGAAATAACCCACGTATGTGGCCGTCACTTTGCAAGGGAATGTTGAATGAGTAATGACTACTGGACGAATGTCGTATGTTATTCGAATCATTGTAATAACATTAAACATACATCGTTCGCGAGGATATTAAATTAATATATCAGTATGCATTGTGCACTCCAGTGAAACTTGACCCGTTGCAGCGTCGCTAGAATTATTCAAATTCTCATTTTGTTAAAATTCTATGCCTTGAAGTAGTAATAAGGTAAAAGTTTTCATATTAAATTGCTATTATTTCAATTACAAAATATCTAAAACTGTAGTGTAGAGACCACCCTACAATGATAGCAAGAAGTAAATTTCAATGTAATGAAAAAATAGTGCATCACCAACCTCACCATCTATAAAATGTGACTAACATTTTACCCGACTGCCCCAGCCAGAAGGAGGGTAACGTCATGAATTTAAATCATTGACGTTCTATATCTTTGCGGTGGAAGATCCTCATCTTGGAACTAGGGGGTCAGAGGAATATGAACTAATCTTAATAAAGGTTTAACACTGTCCTGAATATAAAGCTGAGGTCACATGTGAGTCAATAAAATGAAACCACTAAACTAAAAAACAACACTAGACTGTAACTAAAACATCAAACGGATTCTGAAATATTTAAGCAATTGCATTTTATTCATACTCGTAAGTCGATTATAGAGACATACAGGGTGATTTGTAATTCGACCTATTCCATGAAAGAAGTTATACTAGAGCTCATTTGCAAAAAAAATGTTCCCGTGAACCAGGGGGCGCCAGTCATTTGTTGTCAAGTGGTAGGCAATTACCACCAGAGGTGGTGGTGGTGATGGTGATAGTAGTAGTAGTAGTAGGTGGTAGTGGTAGCCTGGACTACCAGCCACCTACTCCTAATCAGGTGACGAGACTGTTGCAATCTTAGTGCCTTCATTTCTAAGCAGGAACTCCTGTCTCCCGATCCCACTTATTGGTTTTTCATCGACCAAAATATGCCGCAGAGATTCATACAACCTAAATTACACAATAATATAACCAAACTCGCCTCGAACAAGACATAAATGTAGAAAATGACTTCAAGTAAATTGCTCCCAATTCTATTATTACTGCATTTTTTTTCCAAGCCTTTGTGAAACTTCCACATCTTTACCATTTTGGATAGCTTAAAAAATGAGGATGTTATTTCCGTAATTTGTACGCCAAATGTTATACATTTTTTTCGAGTAATTATCTGCAATGTAAAGTGTACATAGACGATTTTGTTTTATAACTTGTGATTTATGACCATTTATTTCCGAGGTTATGAAAATTTTGGCTATGAATTTTGTGTGATAGTAATTGCTCATTCATCAACTTTCAGCAAAGTGACAATCGAGTGCCCAGAATAGGTGATTTTTTTCACAATTAGCATTTTTCCATCCGAAGACGGAAAATATCAAAAAAATCTTAAAACTGCTATAACTCGAAAACAAATGACTGGCGCCCCCTGGTTCACGGGTACATTTTTGTTACAAATGAGATCTAGTATAACTTCTTTCATGGAATAGGTCGAATTACAAATCACCCTGTATAAGGTCCTACATTATTTATCCGAAATATTTGAAGTGGTGAATCTACTCATCATAACAAACAACATTTACTATGGGACCAACCCTGAAATCGCGAAAACACGAAAATAAAATTAGTTGGTCCCTACATTTGTGTTCACTTTAATCAATAAAATGTAGGGACCACCTGATTTTTTTTCGCGATTTCATGGTTGTTCCCATAGTAAAGGTTGTTTATAATGATGAGTAGATTCACCACTTCAAATATTTCGTATTAATAATGTAGTATATAGACTATCTAAGGTATTCGTTCAACAAAACGGTTTTACAATATGTTATTAGGTCTCGATAGGATAAAGGCGACCTCATTGCTATTCATCGATTGTCAGCAGCTCCAGCCTCAGTTATTGTCCTGTCAACAATGATCCTAATAAATACACATTGAATACTGGCTGCAGTTCTGACGTAAAAAACAAATAATACTATGAGGCCGATTTTTTTTTAATAGTGTGGTCACAGTTTGGGATCCTAGACGAGGTCGAATTTTTCGTCTCACTATTTTTTTCATTATTGATTTTGCCCATCATCATTTCAGCCGAAAGACGTCCACTGCTGGACATAGGCAAGCAAGCATCGCCACAACGACCGAAACTGCGCTTTCCGTATCCCTCTGGATCCTCTGACGTCCTCTGAGTCCCGCGACCTTCACCAGGTCGTCGGTCTACCTTGTGGGGGGCCTACCCATGCTGTGCCTTCCAGTCTGCCTTCCATATTTTGCCCATATTAGAATAATATTAGAATCAAGAAGATAATGCTTAAAAAAATATTTTCTTGTTTTCAAGAAATATCTAGAGGTTCATGTTTTAATACTGTTCTCTGTAAACGAGTCTTGCCCTCGATTACTAGGTACTTACTACAATTTCTACTGAATTTCACGAAAGCCTACAAATTACTTGTATATTTTGAATAGGGTACGAACCCGACACGTCAGCTCCTTACAAGTGGATTGTTCAGCTTCTGATACGGATTGATTGGAGATTAAAAAAGGAATTTTTAATTTAGAGACTTTACTGGGAGTTCGGCTGCGAAATGAACATGATTTTGCTTTGATGGAACCTATAAGTTTTTTTTTACAAATTCGACCTTTGTTAAGTTAGTTAAGTTGTAAGGCCTAACAAGGAAATCAGTCGTCAATTGTAAAAAGTTAATTTGATTTTCTTCTCATTTTGCACCTTTTCCCAAAATTACTTTTGTTTCTCTCATAATTCATAAATTATGTCAGGGTTAGTGCTGTCCAATGGATTCGGATTCAGTAGAATAAACATCGAACTACCGTATTTTTAAATACGAGTTAACAACATATAATACTTATTTTTACTACACCACAAAGAATTTCACTGATTTGGTTAGGTGATAAATGGTTTTATAGGAATTCAATATGTGCCGAAAACAAAACAAGGTTACGCGCGAGGCAGCCCTAGGGAGGAATATTGTTTATTCATGAATACGGAAACATCGGCGGGCACTCCAATCGGTGAATGGTTGCGAAAATTTTATCTCTAGGGTCGTCGATACATCATTAGAAAAGGTGTGTAAATTCGTTTGACAGACAGTACGTTTTGGAAACTATTACCCCGGCTCCAAACGTTGGCTCGAACGTTGGCGCCAACGCTATTCGGCCAATGTGTGAATCGGGAAAATGGCGTTGGCCCGAACGTTGGGGCGAGCGTTGCCAATTGGACGTCGCGTGTTTGTTTTATCAAAGGAATTATGCGCCAACGTTCGCGATGCGTCCACGCGTTGGCGGTTTGCTCAGTCTTGTCGCAGCACTCATGCAGTAAGGTGCATCGAATGAGCTTGTTCCTACGGTGACCGCGTCTTGAAAATGTCGTCCGCGTGGGTGGACGCAATAGTTATAGAACATCTATAATAAAAAAATATTTTTATTTACAAATAATAATGATATCCTCTTGTTTGTCAAAACATTATTCAAAGACGACGTCCATTGTTTAACGAATGTGTTATTCTAATTGAAAGTTGAGCTCTTAAGCACTCAATAATCTTAAAGTGTACATTGGCTCAAACGGGACTAAACTAACATTATCTCCAACGTCCAACATGTGGACGCTAGGCATAATTTACGGGCCAATGCTCGTACCAACGTTGGGGCCAACGTTTGGAGCCGGCCTAAGTCTTTCCGTCACGTCATCGATCGTTCTGAGGGTTTTTTTTTCAAAACTAATTGTATCTGAGAGTGTTCCCTAAAGTTTTTGATGGACTTCATGGACGGAATATAGACAACAATCTTTCCTCGCTTTCTATATTCCGTGGACTTGATGGTATGTGTGTAGTCCACTAACCCGCAGCGCAGTAGGCTAGCAAGACGGTCTAAAACCTGAACCCTTCTCATTCTGAGAAGAGGTTGGTGCCCTACAGTGAGACAGTGCTGAGTTGGTTATTATGTTGTTTTACTTATTTATTTAATGTATCTCTTGCCTTTATTGTTGACATTGGCAGTTTATCTGTATTTATCAGTCGATCAATTAACTTATCAGTAAAAATGCGTTATTTCGCTTGCTAGCTCATAGGTACTTATATTTTAATGCTGTCCACCCAGTCATGCCATTAGTCTTCGAAGGCGGAGTTTTTTTTCTAGATTTAAAAGCATTTTAGTTTATCTGTTCATCTGTATATTTTTCACTTAACTCTAACGCAGTAAGCAATCAATGTGCATGGACATATTCTGATACAAAGTGACGCAGCTAACGTAGATTGCGGTCGGAGATCGGGTGTTATGCATCCGATATTTCACCACATTTGTCTGCTGCAACTGTATTTTCTCATCATTGGTCTACTAGCCTGGTGAATTCTTAAACTAAGCTCAATTTCCTCATCTCAAAGTGAATTCAATATCGTTCATTAGATAGAACTCAGCAGCCATATTTCGTTCGGCGGCACCCGGGCCGTTGATTTATTGTTATACAGACAATTTGAATCAGATGACCGACCGCCTTCAGCAAATTTTTCGAGATTCTTTGCTTGATTTACCGAAGTAACTTATCTTTAACCGACGAAAAAAAGGAGGTGGTTCTCAATTCGAAGCGTATCTTTTTTTTTTTTAATGTATGGCCACGCATAACTTTTTACCGCGTCCGATTTTGATGATTCTTTTTTTAATGGATAGGGTATATCACGAAGTTTGTCCCATTTAAATTTCAAAATAAAAACGACCCCTAAGGGTAGGAAAATATTGTTCACCCACTGAATTCTTACCTGTTAACAGATTCTGTAGAAACTTGGCACACATAAATGTAGTTCTCGACACTACAACATAATGGACACCTGGAATTAGGTTATAGCCACAAAAAAATTAAAAATTGAACTTTTTAACAAAAAATTGAACCGACGAAAACAGAAACTGAAAAGCGAAAAATAAAATGAAACTTTTTTAGTCCTTTCCTAACTAAACTAATGTATATAACTAATTATGAGTCAGCGCCGAATTGAGAACCTCCTCCTTTTTTTCGTCGGTTAAATAATCAAATTAAATTATAAATCATTATTAATTGTAAATTGAAAGTGATAATTTAATAATGATTTAACATTTAATGTGATTATTTTTATTGAAGAGTTTTTTCCAAATGACTTGTGTCCTTACGTATGAATATCGATTCTGATAACGTACCTCACAGGAACAACAGGGTTTTTGTTACATGTTGTATGGTAAGTAAAAATCTCTCATAAGCCATAGAAAGACGGATAACTTTAGAAAATATCTCACTAAAAAAAGGGCTTTCTTATAGCTCGCTCTCACCCAAATAAGATCCCTCTTTAATATGTGTGTCAATAAAACACTTAGATGATTTGAAAACAATTAGAAGGCAATAAAGGAATACCTTGGATTAATCCGATAGCGAAAGTGAATTTACTACCGACAGTTATCAAACGATCCAGATCGTAAACCCGAGTTAAAACCTCTTAATAGCTGCGTCGGCAACAATTTATTCAAATTCTTGTTCTGCTGATAAAGTACTTATTCGCTGGGAAAAATATTTGATGCGCACTTGGATTTAATTAGAATTTTCTTTAATTGTAGAGTACAGTGGGAGCAATTTACGTACCTAGGAACTATTTAAGCCTACTGAAAATCGAGTTTTTTTTCAGGTTCACACAAAAGCACAAAGTTACTAATTTATTCCTGGAAGGGCTTGCATTTGACCGCTACCACACCTGGGGGCCTAGTACGAGTTTGACACTTACGAATACTTTCATAGTTTACGTCGACTTTCATTCATAAATCAGTAGCTACTCCTCGTATCCGTCAGGGGCGCTACTGATTGTTTTTTTTTCTGATGTTAAGCGATCGTGCGGGTGACGTTGGTGGTAATCAACATTACTAACCCGATTGTTATTTTTAAGGTATAAAAAGCAACCACAGTAGTAACTACATTAGCCGATAAATGTCTCCCTCAATCAGACCACTCGCTGAAATCATTGGACACCAATTCTTCAATGGCGAAAGGATCCACGATCCTCAGTAATGAGGCAACAATTACGTTCAGCCTCCACACTCGTGGTAATTCTATCGCTGAAAGAATCGCCATTGCGGAGGCGTAATGTGAATTAATAAACATTTTCCTATATATCTCACTGTAAGTAGACTTGTTTATGGGGCATTTATGTTATTAGAGCTTACGAGGGCCAACAATAAATTGTACTTAAACCAGCCTAAGCTATGTATTTTTAATTTAATGGTCGGTGACTCAACATCAAGAGTTATTGTAATTGTTGCGCCTAATTTATATGGATTCACACCCCTTTTCTGCGGGGGGTAGAAATCCGAGTTGTGCATTAGTGATTAAGGCATCATGAATCGAATGGTAGAGTAGGGTAATGGTTGCAATTACATATTTTTTACCTGTTCATTTAATGGGCATGATGTTATTTGATCCAAAGTCCACTGAATACCCAACTCCTAAGATAATAAACTGAAAACAATATACCACGATGATAGTGAAAAACAATAACCACGCCTATCAACAAACTATAAAAGAGCGAAGCCAAATAGAGGCGTAAAGAGAACAAAATTCAAAGCAGACAAAATAGAATCAACGCGATGAACCGAAGCCGCCGCTTGTCAGCTGCGCAATTCCTAGAAATTTTCATGAACATTCACGGGGTTGGACTATAACCGCATACTACACAGTTCAGGTACTTTCAGGATTCGTTCGCGCTGAAAATGGCTACAGTGGCTGCCAATGTAACCGGCGCCAAATTGAACTAGCCAAGCGCAGTCCGGCTAAAATCAAAGTGCGAAGCATGCAAGTAACCGACAGCGTTTTCCCGCTACTCTTTAATGCAATTTCCATCCAAAAATATGCCACTTGCTTCTAACCAACTCTGTTCCCATACTTAATTATAATAAAAACTTTTCATAAGCCGATTTAAATTGAAAATCGAAACAAAGCTGTCCCTTTATTTGAATGTTAAGGTTTCACAGATTAAATTCTAGGGACTATTTAACATTTGCGGTGGTCATTTGTTTTAAGTAAGTCATTTGTTAATTCAAACCTAAAAATTACACATGAAACCTGTTTAAATATTATAAGTATCAAAGGAATCTCTTATCGTATTGTATCTATGTGTCCCAGTCACAGATATAATGTTATTACAAACAAATAAAGAAATTGTCTGTGACACTCAAATACATATCCTACGTTTTATAAAAATAACGTAGTTCCCCGGGGAAATCATAACGATTTAGAAGACTTGGCTTTGCTGAGGTCGGCTCCTATAGACATTTTGTTGACAATAATATGAAACCATTGATACAAAACATATTGTACATACAACATACAGATAAAGAAACAATCGTTTACACAATATGATATTGCAACATTGTTTCGGAGTATTTATTTTAAGAAATTAGAAAAACTGAATGATAGCTAAAATTTGAATGGGGTTTGTGTAATGAAAAATGTGTGGGGAAAAAATATCAGCAGCACTTTTTTTTGTTGTATTATTTCTTGACTTTATGTATATATCTATACATACAATAAAATAATCTAATCTATGAAAAAACTTGTTACACTTCGTTAATACTACCTATTCCATTTAACTTGATGAAAAACCAAAAAATTTATAACTATGAATCTAAAGGACGATGCCGATGCAGCAAATAAATAAATAAATATTTTACACAGCACCATCTAGTCCCAAACTAAGCAGAGCCTGTACTATGGGTACTAGACAATGGATATAATACGTATATACCTTTTTTTTTTGTAAATACATACTTATAATACATAAGAAACACCCAAACAAACACAAACACTTATGTTCATCACACAAATATTTGTGTCCTGTGGGAATCGAACCCACGACTTCGTGATTAGCAGTCCGTCACTCAAATCACTAGACCACAGACGTCGTATATTATTAATTTATTATTATCCAACAAATATGGTTTGAACGTCACACTCTTATCAAAATTGGAACAATCTGCATTTTAACGGTGATTAATCAAAGAGATAATAGGTACCTACTATTGCCTCATATCGTACCACAAATTATCTTGAATGGGTCAAGGGCGATATTTTGCTACTACTCTAACATTTTGTTTGTGTGTTTTTGTTTTTAGTTTATTCAATACATGGGAACTTTTGAATATTTTTTTTATACTTTCGATATTTTGTAGTAGGTAATTTGTAGTAACTTTCACATACAATTTTAGAAAATAAGAAATAAGTATAGCATTTGTAAGAATTAATAAATTAAATCAAAGTTTTTAAAATATTATGTCAATTAAATGGCTAGACAGTCTTTAAAATAAACACTAGCACACTTCTTTTATGAATACCAAATCCTTACGCATTGGTTCTGGTACTACGTAGGCAACGCTACGAGGCTACGAAAACCGTAGGCCCTGTATTTTTGCCCTTATTGGTACCTATTATATTAAGAGCCGTATTACACTTTTTTGACGAAAACAGCAACGAGAAGTAGATTTTTGGTTTTTTTATTCTATTCCATAGAAAGATCTTGACTTAGATATCCCGATACTAGGTCCAGATCGTGTGATACTGAGCCCACGTCGCTAGGCGTCGCGAGCGCAAGGAAATATAATAGTCTTTTGATTTAAAGTTTATGATAAGACATCTATATAATTATTTTCATGGTTCAATTTAATTGTGTTGGCAATAGTCTGAATCTGAATGTCTGAATTTATTTATGTTGTGCATTTTTTGTTTTTGAAACTTTATTTATTTTAGGAGAAAATTGAGGTTGGACTGGAGATAACTTTTTTTTCAAAAAAGTTGTAAATTTTGTATCAATGGGACCATATTCCAAATATTATGATCTATTCTTTAAACGTTATACGATCTAGACGTTAAAATACCTCTATTTAACGTTTAACCAACGTGACGGTGGGGAAAAAAGGTTGTTGTTAGTCTTGGACGCAATAAATGAAAATTCTACAAAATTTTGTATCTGTGCAGTGGCATGATTAAAACTATCATAATCCACAAACCGTTCCGTGTGGTGCCGGACATAAATAAATAAATAAATAATAAAATAATAAATAACGTTTATTTCACCAACAATTTATGCAACCACTTAAAGCAAAACTTAAGGGCTAATATTTACGTATACAACATGGGAGCATCTGTATCCGAAGTAAGACAGGTCCTGTATCTCGGTATACAGCGCCATACCCCTCAAACATTAGGCAAAAATAACAATAATAATAGCCAAAACAGACATGTAAAGATGCATTAATATTCTAGACTTAAAATGCTTGTCCAAAACAGAAGATGTGGGTGTAGGTGTGTTGTGTGTGTGTTCTGTGTAGTGAAGAGTGGGGAAAGGTTGGGGGAAGAGTTATAGTGTGTTTTTAATACCGAAAAGAAAGAATTGGACCACCCTATCTCTTCTCATGAGTGTCGTAAAAGGCGACTAAGGGATTCACCACAGGGTGGGCAGCAGCGTTCTTTGAGTATTTAACCAAACAACTGCGAATGCCAACCCGCCTGCCAAGCGTGTTGATTATGGCATATGGCTCTTTGGGGAGGCCTATGTCCAGCAGTGGATGTCTTTCGGCTGAAATGATAATGATGATGATGATGATGATGATTCCACAAACAAAATTTAAAATAAACCTCTATTACTGAGATCTACGACGCCAAAAAGTAGCTAAAAACTCAGATTTTTTTCGTTTTTTTTAATGGCTTTGGCTTTATATTTTTGAAACGAAGCTTCTTTAGCGTCGTTGCGTGCTCGACCGCCGGGAAATAAACCTAGAAAAAACGTCACCGTTAACTCGCACACACTTTCTATCCGCGGTCGCAAATGCGTAACGCCACCCGTTATTATATCCAACCGTAAAAAAGGAGGAGTTTCATGTATTCGACGCGTTTAATTATTACTAATTTAACTGTGTATTACAATTTAGTATTGTCCAAGTCATCGTAGATCAGAATTTGATTATCACTTGCTTTATCGGTGAAGAGAAACATCGTTAGGAACACAGAAATACCCGTGATGGTGGCGCGTCGTGTTCCGCGCGCACCAGTCAAGAGAAGGGTGCGGCCGATGATGCCGCACGGGGAGAAGGGGCTCACCTACTAGTGGCGAGCCGGGACCTGCCGGGGATGGTTGGACGACTATAAGTTTCCCACGCCCCCGGCCATTGGTTGAAAGAGGAACACCGTGGTGGTTTTAGTCGGTAAGAGTCCGACACTGGTTCCGCCTTCCCCGGGCGGAGTTTGTATATGAGGATATCCCCACGTAAAAAAAAGGAACATAGAAATAGATAGATAGAATGGAAAAGTAGTGCAGGGCATTTCTAAACCTTTCTCAGTACGCCTTGACTTGTTTCTGTAAAAACTGTAACAAAAAGCCGCAAAAATGCCTTATTGCGCTGTTTCTAACTGCAGGATCAAAAGCTGTGAAGTAAATTTGATAAAAGTAATTTTTTTCTAATTAATGACGTCAACATGGGAGGCGTGGTATGTCCGAAAGTTGCCACGCATGAATCGCAAGTAAAATAATAATTGTGATTACAACCATTCTATCTATTTCTGTGGTTAGGAAACTCACACCTGAGATAGCTCTATAACGTTCTCGATATTGTGTGGACCAGTATTGTAAACTAAAGCCTGTACCTTTCTCTTCTCAGTCTGAGACGATGGCCCGTACCCAGCAGCAGCAGTTTTAACAAATGATTAATGTTTCACTGCTAAGTACGCGGGCCCCTCGAAAAGTTCGTTCATAAAATTATAACTGTGGAATTTTGGCTTCGTCTGAGAAAAGTAAACAAAAAATTCAGACAATATCACTCGCCACTCGCCTGTCACGTTCTCACGTGATGGTCGACATGAGTCACATAAACACATGCGGAATTGTTGCTCAATAGTACACTAATTACCTACTAGCACCAAGTAGTTATTTCATCTATGAAATATTTTTTACATGCTAGGATGTATTTCAGTGCTCGTTTCCGTGAGTACTAGAGCTGCCATCTAGTAGGTATAAGTGAAATATCTGCATGCTTACTTAAACTGAGGTCTGAGAACTTCCACAGCAATGTAGCTACTCTGTGGTTCCACAGTTACCATAACTTCCACAAGATGACGTGGATGTACATTAAATTGTTTACATAGTTCTTTAAATTAAAAACTTTGTTTTATTATAACTTGACTTTAATAACTACCTGATATTTTGTATTTTAAATACTTAAATACCTACAAAGATACGTACATGAAACGATTAACAAGAAATTAAAAAAGGTAGGTAGACTGTACTCAAGTATTCTGCATTCTGTCATTTAGAAAGATACCTACACAATTATTATTTTTCATTTTATTCTAAATACCCTGAAACATAAAACTTAAGCCAACTCTATTTATAAAACATCGATATTTAAATTATTTCGCGCCCTTTCAAATAAATTATTTCCTTATATAGTTCAGTATTTTCTTGGTAGTAGGTAATGAAATAAATAAGCACTGCCTTTGAACACCGTTAGAGAGCGCTACGCTACGTGCGACCGGAAATAAAGCTTCAAGCTTTAGTCACTTCGATCTTTTTATAAGTCTAAGTTTATTATATATTAGTATATTTGATCAAATTAAATTACAGCCGCAGCATTAAAAGACACAAACAGTTTCCACAGTCAACGCCCCCCCCCCATGCCCCTACCAGACTACGCCAATGAATATAAAGATAAGTCAAAGTCGATCTAAATGTGCTAAATTTTTGTAAAAAAATATTTCCTTAACTTATTTTTAAAGGCGTACCGACTGTTAGCCATCCTGATTTCACGAGGAAGCGCATTCCATAATTTATAACTGCGGAAGGATACCTAGTTACCTATGTTATATCACGATGATTATTAGCGCTATCTGCTACTTAGGTTTTATCATCACTCTGTGATAACCAATTCGTATAACAAACACGATGATTTTTCCTACCTGCTAACAACACGTGACAGTTCTATATCTGGCATAAATAAGATAATAATTTGTGATGTATGTACCTGTACCTGACCTATGAAATAAATACTTGCATAAGAACTGTTAAGAAAAAACCTTGTCTCTGCCTTCACAAAAATATTTCCACAAATACTTGGACACCTGCCAATGAGCCTGCCAATGAGCCTGCCAATTAATTATTATTAGATCTAGGCATTTTTTTTTGTTTTCAAGTGGAAATCCTCATGGATACCCTTCATCTGCGGAAGACAGAGGCGTAGGTCGGACGCCTACCTACTAAAACCAAACGGTAGCCATCCTCAGCACAAAATAGAGGAGCTCGGGGAACTCCATTGGACATCGCCGCGCTGCGCGGGTGCCCCTCTAGTACGTCGCCTTAAGCACGTCTGGGGAAAACAATAAAGTTTTCCTAACAGCACCACCATCACGTGCTGCTGTCCTTCCAAGGATCACTTATGGCATGCCTCGAGTTTTATGGTTCTAATGAGAGCTCAGAGTAATGTACAGCGTCTTCACGGGTTCGCCGCCGCGATTGTAGAACGGACATTACAGTTGCTCATATACCTAATGAACTAAGAGCAATGGAATTCCTATCACTAGGAAGTTATTCCATTGTAACTTTATTGATATTGAACATTGAAGTTTGTAAACTGCAATAAAAGCTAAGTATTGGCGTTTAAACTATAAAGCTGGCTTTTCACTATGGAATATAATATATATTATACCCCGAAATATAAATTATATCCCGCGATTCACCTTCACACTATGAGATATATATTTTCGTTCAGTTCGGTTGCACACACACACGAACTGAGGACGACGCGGAGGTATGAAACGGTGTGCGGTGTGCGGGGTACGGGACATAATATAAACATGAAAATATCGCTCGGTCGGTCGAAAAAGTGTTTATAGTTTGGAATGTAATATATATTATATCTAAGTGTCAATCAACTCGGCCTATCGCAGTCCACTGCTGGACATAGGCCTCTCCCAAATTGCGCCACAGCACTCGGTCCACCGTCGGTCGGTCATCTAAGTGGGGTTCCGGTTCCATTTACGTGTACCAAGTACATATTAAATTATATCTCAGGATGTAATATATGTATATTATATTATGATATAATATACATATATTACATCCTGAGATATAATTTAATCATATATCCCATATCCCATAGTGAAAAGCCGGCTTTATGTTCTTAGAAACAATCACTAGGTGTACCTATTCAATGAGTATTGAGATTTGTCTGGTAAAAACGAGAATTTATACGATCAGCCTTTTTTCTACGATTAAAAGAATGTTCTGAACTTAGCCAGTTACTAGTTAGTTCTGCACAGATCAAATATTCATGCCATTGTTCCCAGTCTCGGTGATTGTGTAGGTATGTGAGATATGATGTGCCTGTTAGGTAAATTGATACGACGCGCTATAGAAATACAGTAAATAATTTAGTAGTAGTAGAGCTCCTTTCAGCGGATTCCCGCGACCGATTCACCAGGTCGTCGGTCCACCTTGTGGGGGGCCTACCCTCGCTGCGCCTTCCAGTACGCGGTCGCCACTCCAGAACTTTGGAAGGCGCAGGACCGGTCGTTGTGGCGATACTTGGGGGAGGCCTATGCCCAGCAGTGGACGTCTTTCGGCTGAAATGATGATGATGATGAGAGCTCCTTTTTGAAAGAGCTCGTACGGCGAAGTACTGCCACCGTACCTACTTCTCCGCCAAATAGTGATGCTTGCATTGCTGTGTTTCGGTCTGAAGGGTACAGGTGCCGGTGAAATTACAATCACATGAGACTTTCCATCTTCATGTCTCAGTTTGGCGAACCGACTTGCGGTACCATTAAGGCAACAGCCTAGGTCGTATTGAAGTTGTTATGGGCAAATGTAACCGCTTAACATCAGGTGGGCCTTTCGTTTCACCATCATATAGGGGAAGATGGGGTGGCTTCGTACAATTTTTACTCAGAGCCTTGTAAAAAAAAAATAACTACTTTTTCATAACAACCTCAACGCTGCTGTATTACCTAGTTATCTGGCTATAATAAAGCTGAATGTCGGTGTTGATTTAATGCAGCACAACTGAGCAATAGCAGTTAAAAAAAAATGGAAAACGTATGAATGCACCCCACACGTGGGGTAGCTTCGCACACAGGATGGGGTACGTTCGTTCATGGTGGGAGCCTTCGTACACAGTAATAAAAAAATATTTTGTACAAAATATATATGTATATTAAGTATATATAAATATATATTACTAAAATACAACATAACTTCTGAAAGATACCGTCAAATTTTGATTTTAGTTAACACAGAAACAGTCTTAAAATCAATAGTTTTATTCTGTCTTTTTGGCAAAGCTGTTATATTTCCCTCTGACAACAAACTTAGCACGCTCTTCATTTCCTTTGCTCTATTTAATATTGATTTTTCTTGTTTCTATATCTATTCTACTTTTTAACATAACATAACATCACGCCTGTATTTCCCCGAAAGCGTAGGAAGAGGTGTCCCTATAGTACCTGCACCCATATTACACCAGTTATGTAAGTTCCATGTAATAAGGGGCGAGCCTATTGTCATTAACCAAACACAATTCCAGACTTCAGGCTGCTACTGAGAATTTGCTAATAAAAAAATCCAATAGCACTATCCGACCCGGGAATTAAACCAAGGACCTCACGCTTAGCAATCGCACTTGCGACTACTAGACCAACCAGCTAGTCTTTTACATTTTGAATTTTTTAATTCAGTGTAAATCCTTGATTTTGCTGTCATTTTTCCTTTCTATGACTTTTTGGGCGCATTTTTATATACCTTGGAATAGGATCAAATCATTTGAGCTGTTAGCAGGCCTAAAACTGATGTTGATGGTGGATCAACAACGCCGCCTAACGTTTGTAGAGATAGATTGAGTAGAGGGTGATGCTGGCGCCAAACTCAGTGGAAGATCTCGTTGAATTATATGTATTTCTGCGGGCTTGGATTCGCGTTGCCATTTGGATCAGCTGTAGAAACTGCAATATCTTCAGCCACGGTTTGATGCATGCTGCTGCAGCTGTAGTGTAGAAATTGACTGATAAACCTAAACTGGTGCAAAATCCTCGTCGCGGAAAGCCAGCTTGTTAAATGGCCATAGTCTAGTCTTGAAATAATAATCTTCCGGGTGAAACAACCATCACAACTCACAAAGGGTGCCTTCGTACACCGTATGAACCCACCCCACGTAAATGTGTACGAAGGTGCCCCAACCCAAACAATCAACAAATTTATTCGTTGAAAAAAAAAACAGTTTCCGTTATCCAGAAATAAATGATAACATAATAATTTCACACATCTATTTATCAACTACAATGAATATTTTTTTATAATTTGATCAAAATTTATTAGGGATAAATAAGTTCAAAGTTAAGTCTTAATATTACTTACGCAGCGCGAAAACACGTTTTGACTCGGCTCAACTAAGCCATCGGCCGCACTGCCTGCTCCGTCCCGCGGGAAGCCTATGCGTATGAGTGGGAAACACGAACATAAAGATAACCGCGCTAACGTATTAGATAGTGTAGATACAGTCACTGTGCGAAAGCTCCCTCTGTGCGAATCCACCCCATCTTCCCCTACTATAAAAACTATAAAAATAAAAAAACAATATGTCAGACAAAGTTTTCTTACAAAGAAAATGTTACAGAACGAACGGTCTTGTACTACAACACAATGAAAATCATTGTTATTAGAACGAAATTCCTTCCTACCAAAGGAACCTACAGTACATTAAAAATTGGATTAATTTTCAAGAACCCTAGCAAAGTCCTACATAAATGAGTCGATAAGACCAAGAAAAACTGGCTGTAAATCTATAATCCTGACAACGCCCTTATTAAGATAAAGTAACATACGTAAAGGATAAGCTCTATCGGATACCTACTTACTTACTTACCACTTACTAATAAGTACCAATCAGATCATACCTAATTGTAATTGTGTGTCAACCAGCGATAAACTTATCAATTATCTAACCACTCCTCCCCCTCACATTGTCTATTTTTGCATCATTATTGGGTAAGATGTATATTTCGGGTACCCTAAGAAATACAGAATTCCAAATCAATTAAAAAATTGATTGAATACTAGGAATTAATTAAATCTTCAAATATTCGAAAACGGCTACAGACAAAACTGATTAATATAATTTTAATTGTTTTATTATCATAATTTATTTCAATTTAAACATCTATTTTTTTTTTTACCTAAGAAACTATTATAATTTATTTATTTCATTATTTGTTACAAAGCCCAGTTTAGGAACAAACATTTATAAGCAGTAAGATTAGTAGAAAAATTTATGAAAATTGAAACTGAATAATGAAAGGACTTTCATTAAATAGGTATTTATTTGTATTTAACTCTTTCTTTGACTTTTTCTTTGAGATATCTAAAATCTTGATTTCATCATCATCATCATCATCATTTCAGCCGAAAGACGTACACTGCTGGACATAGGCCTCCCCCAAGCATCGCCACAACGACCGGTCCTGCGCCTTCCACATCCAGCGGATTCCCGCGACCTTCACCTTAAATCTTTATTTATACAATAATTTAGGCAACAATTATGCTGTAATTTCGATCAAATTACATTGGACTTTGCATGGACGTAGCTTTCAGCTTTCGGCCTAGGGTTACAAGAGAACTCTTAAATGTAGAGTTATTGTTTTCATGAAAAAACATTAAAACTTAAACAAAAAAAACAACATCTATAAGTAAAAAGTCAACTCAGCCTATCGCAGTCCACTGCTGGACATAGGTCTCTCCCAAGTTGCGCCACAACACTCGGTCCTCTGCCTTCCGCATCCAGTCCCCCCCAGACATCTTCAGGTCATCGGTTCATCTGGTGGGGGGGCGTCCTACGCTGCGTTTGCCGATTCGCGGTCTTCACTCGAGGAATCGTCTGCTCCAGTTGTTGGTCCTTTGACAGACATGGCCAGCCCACTGCCACTTCAGCTTACTGAACCTATACAAGCTATGTCGGTCACCCCGGTTCTTCTCCGGTTAATCTCGTCACGGATTTTATCCTTCAAAGAATCTCCAAGCATAGTTCGCTCCATAGCTCACTGAGCAACTTTGAATTTGTGGACCCAACTGTCAGTGTCCATGTCTCGGCAACGTAAGTCATGACAGGCAGGACGCACTGGTTGAAGACCTTTGTCTTCAAACTTTGCGGTATAGGCGACGAGTATACTCAGCAAAGTTTGCCAAATGCTGCCCAGCCCTATCGGATCCTTCTGTCGGCTTCTTTCTCGAAGTTGTGTCAACCAAGCAGAATGATCTGCCTTCGGTAGACGTATTCCGATACAATTTCGAGGTAATTATTACCTAGGCATTATTAGCTGAACACAAAATGACTGTACCGAATTCTCACGAGTTCGTACTACTGACGGCCTGAGTCGGCCTGACCTACGTAAATACTATTATTTTTAGTCCGTACCAATTTAGATTTTACTCGTAAACACCACTGTTTTCATTGCCGACTCGAACGACGTGTGTGTATCACGTGCTTATTTTTTTATACCACTGTCCAAATAACTTTCTTGTTTGTTTTTCTAATGTCTAGGTAGAAAAAATAGTAACTGGGATAGACCTGCAGTCTACCTATCTAGCTTTCTGAGGCCAGAGAAAGCTATAGAGAGAGAGGTATTAGTGAGAAGGAAAGAGGTGAAAAACTTTGCCTTATAGTGGGACCGTGTCTAGGATATAAAAACATTGTCTTATTGTTATACTTTATTGTACACACATATAAAAATTGATGTTAGAATAAGACAGTTACAAAGTTACAGGACTTACAGCTACTGCAGCAACAACAAAACAATTCAAAAATTGAAAAACTGACAAAAAAAACACAGCAGATAAAAAAACCTCTTTTGCTGATGTAGACTCTTGATAATATAGTACTGCTAGTACGACGTAATATAAATAATAGTATCCTATACCTATTATAAAAAAAGCGTAGTAAGTAGTAGTAGAAAAAGCTTGGCACATGACCGTATTACTATATTCAAAACCTTGGACGAATAAAAATTCGTCCAAGTTCAAAACACAGTTTTTATTAGATGTCCATAACCTAAGCTAACTACTATCAATAGTTCTAACAATTTGATTAGTCTAAATATAAATAAATTAGTAGAAAAAATAAACACAAAAAACTTGGAATTCAATCACGAAAGGCTTTTTTTTTGCCGTAGTAGAGCTGGAATCCTGCTTGTGTGCGAATTTTCCAATAAAGTTTACAATAAAATTGAGCTCCCTGTCAAAGAGTTCGTCCAGTGTAGAACTACGACCATGCCTATTTCTGCTGCCAAGCAGTTCTAGGTAGGTACACCGCGCGTCCCTATTTCATTTTAGCTGCTGCCAACAGCTGCTGGCTCTTGCTCTATAACTACTTACTTTATTGAAATATTTAAATTCTAACCCATAACTGACCTCATTTTAAATTCCCAAAAACTGATATCATGTTTATGGTGAAAAAGGCACATGACAGAGCAGAAAGAATAGACTCCATTATCAAAGAGAAAAACAGAAAAACCTGGATTTCGCTGACATGTGGCTGACAGCTACGTGTCAAGGTCTAAAGTGGTTTGTTTTAAAGTCACAGTCATAAAGAGCTTTAATTATTTTAATGTAATTTTGTGTCTTATTATATAAGTTATTACATAGAATATAGTTGCTGAAGCAGTCGAACTTTATAAGAATATAAATAGATAATAAAAATAAAACAAAACAATGTGTGATAGGTGGGCTATTAATTCATATTAATTCTGTTTTAACATTACACAATAATCATGTTTAAAATGGTTTAAAATTAAAAAAGTGTAGAAACGAGGCGTGGTGTTCCCAGGGAAAGGCCGTCGCGCCCATGGCCAAAGCACCCAGAGAACATCTAATATTCTTACCGCAGGAACATCAGACCTCGTTCGTCCACACTATGGTGCCACCGACTAATCACGCAAAGATGCCCACGGAGCGACAATACAATTTCAAAGAGCAACACGGCGAACACGCACGGCGCATTTGTGTCCATGAACTGAGCCGGAATCCATCGTGTTGGTGCCACAGCTGTCGAGATCATGGCAATCAAATGGCTGCGCATACGCAACGGATAGTTACGTTGACAACTTACAGTTTACACGTATAAGTACGAATGGATGTCAATGAAGGCACAGGAACAACCGTTACTATAGACAGTCATACCCACTCTAGCTTCTCATCTCGGTAAAATCCTAGTACCTACTGGTGTCTTATTACCACAACAGAAGATGACTATGATTTCGCAAAGAAATGCACCATCCCATGCACATCCCGTTGCGAATCGGGGTCACCAGTATGGGTATTGGATACATGCATCCTCTCAGACGCCGCGATTTTTCGTGGTAAAACTCCCTCAGGCACCGCTGCGTATGCGCCGTTCAATAGAATTTGAATCTTCACAGATCAAAAATAGAGTCTAAAAAGACTTGGTTTCACTGGGATGAAAACGTCCTAGCGGTGCTTAAGAGTACCTATTAACGATTTTCTGGGTGAAAAACGTCCCAGCAGGGCCTGAGAAAAAAATAATTAAATTGTAATTCCTTATACAACGAGTAGGTAATTAAAATAACAGAAAACTTCATAAGGGAAGGGTTGTCATTGTACTCATCATCCATTATGAACAACTTTTACAATGGGACCAAAACGTAAAGCGCGAAAATAATCAGCTGCTCCATACATTTATTTTAATCCTCTATACGTTCGCATAACTCGACAAAATGTAGGCAACAACTGGTTTTTTTTCACGATCTGGATATGTCCCATAGACCCCATGGTAAAAGTTGTTCATACTGATGAGTACAATGACCCCTTTAAGAGATTTTGAGTTATATCAATTACACGTTATATACCTGCAGGTGGTTTAAAAAAACATTATTTATTTTGTTTCATGTATTGGGTTTTGGTTGGTTTTGGACCCACCCTCCTTTTCCATGTTTCCACAATGGACTCCATTTGTTCTGAGAACCCAATGACCTGACGTCACAGATTACGTAGGAATTTACTTACGATATCGATTCGTGGCGGGCTTGCGCAGTGTGCCAAGTGGCAACATTCGCGATTCGCTATTTCATTCATTCACATTCGTTGTCGTGTGAGTCACCGCCGGTTCACTTCCATAGAAAATATTTTTGCTGTAGAGCGAAGGGGGAAAATAGAACCGCGTCCTCCGCGCACCGCATTCCTCCCCCGCGGTGGCCTGGGTCGCCGCCATCTTTGACTGGTTGTAGTTAGCTGTCAGTAGTAGCGTCAGTTAGTTATTTTTTCTCCTGTGAGTAAATAAATTCCGTAAATTCTGTTGTTTTCGTCGAGTTTTTGTAATTGATTTTCCGAGGATTTAATTAAAGTCGTTTATTTTTGGTGCAAAACTATAAACGGAGAGCAACAATTATGCGGACACCAAAGTGCTGTGTTGTTGGTTGTAGTAATAAGCGAGAGGACGCATTTTTACATTATTTCCCCGTGAGTGATGATATTAGACTTAATAAGTGGTTGGACTGTATAAACTCTGAAAATCTCAAAAATGTACCGAAAGTAAAACTTGCTAAACTCTCGGTTTGTCACATACATTTTGAGAAAAGGTTTACCAGGCCGAATTCCCGACTGAGGTATGGTGCCTACCCATCATTGTTTACACCTGAGGAAATTACCAATGGGGTTCCCGCACTACACATTGATGATATTTGTAAGTAGCCTAAAACGATATTAACTGTTTTTTTTTAAATATTGTTCATGCTAATTCAATATAAAATGTATAAGTCAACTGTCTTTAATCCCATTTCAGCCAACAAATGTGAAGAAATAACCAAGAAAAGACATTCAGACCATTCCTATTTCAAAGATGAAGAACCAATTCCAAAGGTTGCGAGATTCAGTGGTAAGCCACCAAGAAATACAGATTAAATATAAAAAAAACACTAATACTTATGACTTATACTAGTATAATAATTATGGCAATGATGTATGTATATGTTGTTACAGCTTCAGCCTCCACATGCAAGGACTCTGGTCATCACTTTGTAGAAGAATCACCTTACATTACTCATCCATTGACCAGCTCTCAAGCAAAAGGTTGGTTACTTGTAAATGTCAATTTTGCCATGTGTCATTTTTTGCACAGAAGTATGTAGTAAATGTGGTCTTAATGTATGGTATTTATATGTTTTTACAGCTTCAGCCTCCATATACAAGGACTCTGGTCATCACTCTGCAGAAGAATCACCTTATAGTGCTCATCCATCTACCAGCTCTCAAGCAAAAGGTTGGTTACTTGTAAATGTCAATTTGCCATGTGTCATTTTTTGCACAGGAGTATGTAGTAAATGTGGTCTTAATGTATGGTATTTATGTTTTTACAGATTCAGCCTCCATATACAAGGACTCTGGTCATCACTCGGCAGAAGAATCACCTTATATTGCTCATCCATCTACCAGCTCTCAAGCAAAAGGTTGGTTACTTGTAAATTTCAATTTTTGCCATGTGTAATTTTTTTGCACTTGAGTACATAGTAAATGTGGTCTTAATGTATGGTATGTATATATTGTTACAGCTGTAGCTTCCATATGCAAGGACTCTGGTCATTATTCACCAACAGAATCAATTTTAATTGCTCATCCATCAACCAGTTCTCAAGCAAAAGGTTGGTTTCTTGAAATAAGTTTTTATTATTATTGTACTAAGTTTTCGACATTTTATATTGTATAAAAGTGTGTTAGTGTGTGTTTGTTAGTGTTATTGGGTTTTTTCATTAGGAAATTCTCAGTAGCAGCCCGGAGTATGGATTTGTGCCCGGTTAACGGCAATAGGCTCGCCTCCTATTACATGGGACTATAACATAACTGGCGAAATGTGGATGTACTATACACCTCTGCCTACCCCCTCGGGGAAATACAGGCGTGATGTTATGTTATGTTATATTGTATAATTGTTATACTGGATAAAGTAGCTTTCTAATAGTGAAAGAATTATTAAAATCAGTAGTTTTAGAGTTTATCGATTACAAACAAACAAACAAATCTTTCTTCTTAATAATATTAGTATAAATAGGCTTGTGTTGGACCACTATCTCACAAAGTATTAAGCAATGAAATGGTTGACAATAGTGCATGCTTACCTAGCTATTGAATGCTACTTTAACCTAATCAATTGAAACTTGAAGACTCCTTGGTTTATGAAACACACACACATAACACATAATATCACGCCTGTATTTCCCCGAAGGGGTAGGCAGAGGTGTAATAGTACACCCACATTTCGCCAGTTATGTTATAGTCCCAAGTAATAGGGGGCGAGCCTATTGCCATTGACCGGGCACAAATCCAGACTCCGGGCTGCTACTGAGAATTTCCTAATGAAAAAACCCAATAACACTGCCCAACCCGGGAATCGAACCCAGGACCCCACGCTCGTCAGTTGGGCTTGCGACCACTAGACCAACAAGGCAGTCAGCAACTGGTAGCTGTTTATGAAACACTGACTCCAAATTATAATCTCAAATGAATATTGATAATGAGATGAAGTTTTTTTGCAGGCCCAGGTTTGATTCTCCTAAAAACACCAAAGGCATCAAGAAAAAGACTAATAAGTAAAATAAACCAATTAACACCCAATTGTGCAAAGCTGTATAAGATATACAATAAATCTAAGCACCAAATTGATTATCTGAAGAGGGCAAAAAGGGCACTGAAATTTTCTAAGGAGAACTCTTTTGAAGAGCTTACTTGTAAGATGAACCCATATGCTAAGCAAATAATGCAGATGCAAATAAACCTTTGTATGAAAAAGAAACAGGCCCACAGATTTACAGACTCTGAAAAACTAATTGCACTATCTATTATGAAACAGAGCCCAAAGTGTTACAGATTTCTACGGAAAATATTCATCTTACCTTCAAAATCCACATTGAATAAGCTAATATCACAGCTGAATATTGAAGTTGGGATAAATTCTGTGCTTATTGAAGTAATGAAGAAAGAGGTATGTCATTTTCAAACTTATGTGTATAGTGTGATATATCCCACATGTGTCTAGTGCACAATGAAAAAGTAACATTTATTTTGTTTTCAGGTTGCCACATGGAACACTAACAAAAAATTTTGCTCCATAATTTTTGATGAGATGCACCTTGATGAACGGCTAAGTTTCAATCAAAACAAAGATAATATTAATGGATTTGTGCACTTCGATCAAAAACATAAAGAGTTTGCAGACCAAGCTCTTGTCTTTATGTTAAGAGGAGCTGTATATAAATGGCAGCAACCATTTGCCTTTTACTTTTGTAAAGGTGCAACTAATCCAGCTGAGCTGAAACGCATAATAAAAAAAGTTGTCACTGCATCCATAGAGATTGGGCTTAGGCCCATTGCTACAATCTGCGATCAGGGATCGACATTTCGCAGAGCTCTTGGGGAGCTTCAACAAGAGACAAGGCGAGCACAACTCATTGCAGATCTGCCAACAGGTTGGTAAAGAATACACATACTACTCATGCAAATAAAGAATGGGATTGGAAATGGCGGCACTTTTACTGTTCTATGTGCCTCTCACTCTCACAATACTATATGTGTGAGCGAGAGGGGAATACAAATGCTACTATTTTCAGTCCCATTCTTTATCTGTGCCAATAGCACATACATAGACCATACATCAGGATATCATAACATTAAACATTTTTTGTTGAATTTTAAATTCCAATCTAATTTATAATTATTGTCTTTCAGATGACACTGTGGAGTTATGCGGACTAAAATTAAACATTATCTACGACCCCTCACACATAATTAAGGGTTTCAGAAATAACTTCCTTAACAAATGTATTAAATTGGATGGAAAAATTTCCAAATGGCAGGATATTGTAGACGTGTATTTGACAGACTGTAACCATGCTGACTCAAGACTTCTTCACAAACTTAATGATCATCATGTCATTCCTGAGAAAATGAGCAATAGAAATAAAATGAAGGTTTGTATTTTCTTTGCATTCCAAAACAACTTTAATACTATTTATAAATGAACTTCTCACTTGACCTAACTGTCTCATTTTGGAATGGTAGTATGTTCCTGTGATGCTACTGTTGATTTGGAAACCTAGTTGCTTGGTCAATAATTAAGTATATGCCATGCTAATAAAAACGGCCAATTTATACTGCACAGTAAAATGATGTAGTGCACGGTATTACTAATAAACACCCAGTTTATTGTTTACTGCATTGCTTTTCAGATTTGTAAGCATTAATTGAAATGAAAAATTTGCAGGTCAAAACTGCCGCGCGTGTGTTCAGTTCCACCGTATCTGCTGCCCTTTCGTATACTTCACAGTTTTGTAAGTTTTTTTTTCTATACTATTAAAAAACTATCTGAGCCATATCTTGTTAAAGATATATTTGAAAAACTGATAAGATGTAACATAAGCTGGGGCCTGGGGACCTTTGAAGGGGTGAATGTACTTATCATAAAGAACAACTTTTTCTATGGTTTGTGCTAGGGCTACTGTTTCCTACAACAGTCATCAATGTTGCTCGACAACATGTCAAAACAGCAGATTTTTTGTTTTCACTTTATTTTTTTCATAAATCTATTATTACATGACAGACCCTGTTTTTTTTTTCAGATGGTAAAAAGTCATATTAATTTTGTAATTGGTTAGGTGGGCTCCTATTCTTCTTTTCTTTATTTTGACTATGATTCTATGATATACTACAAACCTTAAATATAATCATTTTCTATTTCCAGCTCACTATGCCGATGGAAGACCAGTGAGTGACACCATGCCAAACACAGCAAAAACAGTGAAGTTTTTCGACAACCTATTTGACAGCATCAATGGTGCTGCCCTCCACCATAAGCATACAAAAGGAAAGGACCTGCGGAGGGCAGTTACTTCCACAACTAAGCACCATTCATTCTGGAAGGACGCCATTAACATTTTAGAAAAAATTCAATTTCTGGATGAAAAAGGCAACACAATATCAGTGCCCACATTAAAAAGCTGTGTTACTACCTTGAAAAGTTTAATGAGGCTGTGGCAGTTCTTTCAAGAGCAGGGTCTAAAAGTTATGCGTCCTCGCTATTTCAACTCTGATCCAGTTGAAAACTTTTTTGGGCAAGTGAGGGCGTATAACTTCAGACACAATGACCCAGACTGCTACAGCTTCATTTGCACATTCAGATCACTTCTGATAACACGGATGATCAAATTTCACAATGATACATTTAACTGTGAGGATGATCGGGCAGACCAACTTTTGAGCATGTCTCAAATTTTAAAACTGAAAACAAGTTCCACTTTTGAAGCCGAATGTGAGACTGAAACAACCTCACCAACTTCACCAACTCGGTCAAAGTCAAATTTGCCTGATCATCCTGACAATGTGAATGAAGTTGTCAATCGGGCAAGACAACAACGCCTGGAAGTCCATTCTCGGGCGTACACTGCCGGATGGGTAGTGAGAAAAGTGTTAGAAAGAACTCCCTGTGACGAATGTAAAAATTTATTGACATCTGAATCACCTCTTCAAATTCATGAATGGGTGAGTCACAGGGAGTACAACCAATGTAAAAAGCGACTAAGCTACCCATCTGAGAAAGCAGTTCGGTGTTTCGGCACAGTTATGGAAACGACAAATAATTTTCTGGAAAATAGCCCTCACATAAATTATATCTCCAAAACTATTTTAAAAGAAATTAAATCAAAAATGACGTACGAAATAAACTGCCCGAAACACCGAAACAATCAATTTGCATTAATTGTTGTGAAATTTGCCATCCATAACTGGTGTAACACAATTAATAAAATTTTAGGGGGAACCGATATTGTGCGGCTCGAAAAACGAGTGGGGGTACTGCCGCAAATTCAAAAAATGGCGTATGAAAAATATATAAAAAAACTGAAAAATAAATCAACTAAAAAATGTTCTGTTGTTTAAATTTTAATATCCCAGACACAGTCCAGTACTGTACGTACCTAACAGTATGGGTATAAAGGTGAAATTCATTAGGTGACATTTTTGGCAAAAATCAGTTTTTTTTTCCATCCAATTCCCTATCAGCCGAAAGTGATGTATATTTTGCTAAAAATGTCACTTAGTGAATTTTACCTATAAGCCCACGTAAATATAATAAAACATTTAGTACCTACCTATCTATACACTAGTATCATTTATACCTATCTACCTATAGATATATAGATACTGAAAACCTACCTACTTGCAAATGTCAAATTCTATTTTCCCCCTGCTACAGATTACTTAATCGATGAAAAAATTTCAAGGCAGTCGTCCGTCTGATACGTAGTATCTTCTAAGTAGTCTGTGGTGTGAGTGTACACGCACGGTTGCGCTCGGACTTCACGTCAGTTAGTCATTGAAATAACCCAATTTGTGGTGAGCGAACGTCGCGCTAAATCGTATTTTTTTCAAAAACACCAAATCGTAAGTAGATTCTTATCATTAAAGGCATCTATATTAATTATAACAATCAATTTTTAATATGAAAGTGGTGTAGTTAGTATTCGTATTAATTGTGCTAAACACCCTAAAGTTAATTTTAACCTGTACAAGTGTAAAATGTGATTTTTAGATATTAATGTGCATTTGCTGAGTGTTTAGTAGTAATAAACCATTGTTATACTGAAAACAATGCATAACATTGGCGTGATTTTGTCTTTATTTAGAATTTCATCCAGTTACGTAACATTACGTTACGACACCTTGTGCCTTGGAACTCCCTGCTGACATTGATCCTGACCTAGTTCTCAAGAGCAAATCCCAGAGCAATACTTCTTATTTATAACCATGTTAATTTTACATATTTTTTCGCACGAATATTTAAAAAAAATCATTAATTGAGTTTTTTAAACTATTATGCTTCATGGCGTAGGTAGATAATAATCCACATTTTTCCTTCTAACTGATTTATTTACAAATATGTATTTAGTTTTTAGGTGTATGTTTAGATTACATTCTATAATAATTTAAATTACATTTATGTAACATTTAAATCAGCACATAACCTTTAGAATCCATGACCTTGAAGTCATCATGATCTCAACATAACCTATGACTGTTCACTTTATTCCACATTTTTCCTTTTTAATGTACCTAGTTATTGTTTTGTATAATTTTTAACTTTTTTCCTGCTCATTGTTTGTAGAAAAATGGGAGCTCCTGCTGGCAACGCCGAGAATGGCAAGAAAATCTTTGTTCAAAGATGTGCCCAGTGTCACACTGTAAGTACCTTCATTCATTAATCAATCAACCAAGAGCAACCCATTGTCATATCACAGATGACATTGTCTATTGTCACTCGTGACATTGAAACATTGTCTTAGATGACTGAAATTAAATTACCACAGGGAAGATGATTCAACAAATATTTTATTGGTTTTGGGATTTTCCTACTAAAATATAATTTTATGAAAAACATGTTCTACATCCTATAGGTATTATAGCAGTTTCAGTGGCATTTCACAATGAGTCATGATCTATTTTAATTTGAACCTTATGCTACTGACATTAAAGTTTCCCATGTGTCACCATCAAATGCAATTTCTCAAGTAATTAACACACATGTCACCTGCATGTGGCTATTACTTCCACGGACATTTTTATGCCAATTAGGTACTTGGGATCCATTCTTTTAATTAATGAAAACCTTGATGACACTGTTTTCAATTTGAGTTCGCTATATTTTCATATATTTGTAAAGTATCAGTTCTGTAACCAATTATATTAAAAAAAGGTCTTTAAACTAATCTTTTACAAGCAATTATGTAGGTAATATTAAGTAGGTATGCAAACTTGCTCTGACATTATATTTTTGATTAGCTAAAGGCTCTTATCACTTGTAAGTTTCCTAAACATGATATCGGTTATTTTTAATAGTAATGGAAGATTGTATCAATTAGGTACTATATTAATAATTATTTTAACTTTTAATTGTAAATGAAATCAAATAATATGGTAAAAATATTCTATTTTACAGGTTGAATCAGGTGGCAAACACAAAGTAGGTCCCAACCTACATGGATTCTTCGGCCGTAAGACCGGACAAGCGTCTGGCTTCTCATACTCAGATGCCAACAAGGCCAAAGGTTTGTTCATAATTTTTTGTTGTAAATTAGTATCCCCAGTTTCACTCATTTTGATGACTTAATATATGATGTGTCTAAATAATCCGTTAAGAAAACATCAGTCTTTCTGGTAAATAATATCTGTACAATATCAAATGAAAATATAAAAACCGGCCAAGAGCATGTCGGGCCATGCTCAGTATTATAGGGTTCCTTATACTTAAGGAACCCTATAACCCTGGGACCTACTGGTCTAATTACAAACGAATCAAATCGAAAATTAATCATTGCTATTTTAGTTTTTGCAAACAGCGCCACCTAGCGCTAAATTTTAGAAGTGTGTCATAATATTGCTATGACACACTTCTTAAATTTAGCGCTAGGTGGCGCTGTTACTTTGTGTTATCAATATAACACAAAGTTTCTTTTTGTGATTTTTTTAAATAGAAAGTAACTAAAGGAGCATTATTTGCTATGATCATTTTTCTCTAAGGTCAATGACCTATGAACTAGGACGTCTTAAGTATTTTTCAGTTTTCTCACTATAACTCAAAAATTTATACTCACATTATACTCGAAATAATTTTAAAAGAGAGTTTTTATAAAAGTCTATCAACGTGGAAGATTACAAGTTTCTACGTTGCATAGTTTGGAAATGGCAGGGGGGGGACACATTGTAAACCACTTTGGTGGGCTATATTTCGCAGATGGTACACCTGATAAAAAAGTGATGTATGAAACATTACCTTCATTTTAGTAGACCTATTCAATGATACCCCACACGATGGGGTGCAGCGAAAAAAATATATTCATCCCCACTTCACATGTATGGGCGCCACCCCTAAAATACGTTATCAAGATTTTTTATTCTTTTAAAATTGAGATCTATATCTAAACCATTTTTTAACAAAATTTCATTTACTTATGTTTATAACTGTAGAAGTTATTAAGCTGTAAAGGATTAGGACAGACGGACAGACATGACGAAACTATAAGGGTTCCTTGTAGGACTACGGAACCCGAACAACCGGCCAAGTGCGAGTCGGACTCTCGCATTAAGTGTTCCATCATCATCATCATCATTTCAGCCGAAAGACGTCCACTACTGGACATAGGCCTCCCCCAATTAAGTGTTCCATACCACCCATCAATCTAATACCCCATAGATACTAATTTAATTTACGAGAGTTCATCAAATGACATCAACGAACCGTGCGCGAAATATGAATGTATGCATCTCTTACGCAGGTACCACTGCATATGTCTATGTTTGCCCTATTTAACTGACTTCTTTTAGTGTTTGTTGCTAAAGTACATAGTACTATAATCAAACCAAGATTGATTCTGGTATATTATATTTCCGTTTTGAAGATAGAGCAGGAACAAAAAAGTTGAAAAAAAGGATGTTTTTCGAGGTTTCTTCTTGACACTTGACAGCATAGAGAGAGTAATAGGGTCCTGTTGGCACACTTTGGGTACGGAACCCTAATTAATTGGTGAAACAGAATGAATGAACGCAGTTGTTGAGTTATCATTTAATCTTGTCTGTTGGTTCTTGACCCTTTGTGGACATAATAATTAATTATGATATGACGTGCATGTCTCTGAGCTCAATATATTGCATTTAATAATCAATATATTTAATTAATCAATAATTAACTAATTTAATTGATTAATCTTAATTTACCTTATTCTTTGTTTTTCTTTTTTCCTTCACTAAGATTATCATCAGATCAGATGATCTCATGTTTCCGGGAGAATCCTGGAATTTCGGGAGACTTGGGCAAACCTAACTACTAGTCTACTACTACCACTGATTTCGTCACATTCAAAGTTCAAATGTCAAAGTACCTAGTGTACCTACCTACTGTCCGTTTAGTTATAATCGCGTAAATATTACACCACGTGTCACTATCGTGTTCACTCAATCACAATATCGCGACAAATACCAATGTTTGATTAGCTATCGCTTTATCAGTCTGCCATGATACAAACACTAGGTACAATGTCAAGAATGTAATATGATAATCATTACATAATATTTTCTTTTATAGGTATCACATGGAATGAGGATACCCTATTTGAGTACCTTGAAAACCCCAAGAAATACATCCCCGGTACCAAGATGGTGTTCGCTGGATTGAAAAAGCCCAACGAGCGTGCGGACCTCATTGCTTACCTAAAACAAGCTACAAAGTAGATTTACGATTTACGAAACATAGGAAAAAAAATTAGAAATAAGGAGCATTTTCCATTATATTTCTGGAAATTACTTCTTATTTCATAGCCCAATCAGTATCATCAATCGTATTTGCAATATTATGTTGCGTGATACACTTAGTTATAGTTCACATGTCATTTTCTTAGCTGTTATAAAACAATTATGTGAGTACAAGTTACAGTGTGGAGTATATTGTGTTGAATATACTCTTTGATAATGTTGTGAGTGGATTTACTGTTATTAAATTATTAACTAGATGCCCCTTAAAGCTTTTCATTTGTGAATGTTTTTACACAAATCATTATTTATTTTCTTCTGTATCAGCTAAATTCCAGTATGTGTTGATTATTAATTTCGGATAATTGTTACCAATAATTAGTGGTTAAATGAAATTATTTAATAAATAATTATAATTATTACTCTTGGTTCTTTGGCACTTTTTTTCCAAAATTTCTCATTGTTATTTTATGTCTTTTTCAGTTGGTATATATTTTTTTAAGAAATCAACCAAAAAATTTTGGAAAGGCGACCAAGGACGGATCCAGCCTTTGTGTCAGGGGGGTCGCGTACTTATATCCAGCCCACGATCTAGGGGGGCTGAAAACCTCCACGTGTGTCTGACGGCTGCTTGTCCCTCTGGACACGTCTGGAGGGAACAGCAGTTGTTAGGCCGGTGCATCAATAGAAAAAATAAAATAAAAAATAATAATAATAAAAAACTCAATGGAGAGCTCACACGGTCAAGACCATCCCCATCATAATATCCAGCACCGGTGTCATTCCCAAAACTCTTCATACAAGCCTTCACACCTTAAATATTTATCCACTCACATTTACACTCCTACAGAAAGCAGTCATATTAAACACATGCAGAATCGTCAGAAAATTTCTGTCAATAGAATAAGTACTATACCGCCAAGGTTGTTTGGCCAAAAGCCCGCAACTTTTGCGTATTTCCCCAGAAATGGGAGAGATTAAAATCTAACAAAATATAAAAAATAATTATAAAAATAGAATGTACGGGCAATAGAATCCTTTCGAGGGATCCTATTGCCTGTGGCGAATATTCTGGTACGGGAGGGGCCACATCTGGGCCAATGGGGAGTTGCTCCACGTGTCCCTCTGATGCCAACAGAGGGCACAGTGGAGGAGCAGGGGCGGGCCCGGTGTGCACTCACCCTGCCACTGGGCAGGCAGCGGGGGGTCTGTTCTTCCCTGCCCGTCGATCTCGTAACCCCAGGAGTGCCTGCTGAGTAGTGTTCTCGCGCCTCTTGAGTCCGAGGGTCTTGGCTTCACCGCCCGGACCGCGAGGAAGAAAACCTCTATACAAAATTACAGGAGGTAGGGCCTGCGAGCAGCAGACTGGGTAGTCTACTGCCCGACCAGCAGCCGGCGTAGCTGGCACAGTCGGCGTAGCTTGCACAGCTGGCATGCTGACCTGGCAGCATGCTGGCGTAGCTGGCATAGCTGGTAAAAGCCCTTGAGGTGAGGTGCCATGCAGTGTTCCGTGTGCGCTGCCTAGGAGGGTGCGGCGAACGTTAGGCCGCTCGAGGAGAAGGAGCTCGCCTGCTTGTGGCGGGCCAGGACCTGTCGGGGGTGGTTGTGTGAATACTCACGGGTTCCCACGCCCCCGGCTAAGGTAGTTGAAGGAACACCGTGGTGGTTTTAGTCGGTAAGAGTCCGACACTGGCTCCACCTGCCCCGGGCGGAGTGCGTCCATGAGGATTTCCCCAGGGCAAAAAAAAGCCCACGATCTACATTTTTTAAAGGAGGGTGCAGAGTTCGATTTGCCATCCTCTAGAATAAAACTTTCAACCATTAAAATTCCAAGATTTTAGTAATTTTTGCTAAAACATGAAATTGAGTGAATAAGCTTAGCCTGCTCTAGCTTTAGATTTTGTCTTTGTACAATATTAATGTAACGGAATATTTACTTGCAATACCTACCTATTATTCAAAAAAGACGAAATTACAACATTTCAACAGCGTGAGCTTCCATCTTCGCAACCGCCAAGCGAATCGAATTCTCAATGTGCAGTGGCAGGGTGTTAACATCCAACACTGCTTCCATCCAAAATACCGTGGCGTAACTTTGGACAGGTCTCTGAATTTCAAATCCCACTGCCTCAATACAAAACTCAAACTCTGTGCACGTAACAATCTTCTCCAACGCCTCACTGCCACAGAATGGGGAGCAACACCACAAGTCTTGCGCACGACCGGTATGGCTCTGTGCTTTTCTGCTGGTGAATTTGCGTGCCCAGTGTGGCATCGATCCGCACACTCCAAGCATGTCGACGTTGCTCTTACAGAAACATGCCGTACGATAACTGGCTGCCTAAAACCCACGGCTCTTAACATGCTATATCCATTAGCGGGCATAGCTCCACCTTCCGTACGTCGTGATGTCGCGTATATATTTGAGAAATTGAAACAAGAGACGGATCATCGACACCCTCTCTTCGGACACCAAATCCCAAGAGCCCGGTTGAAAAGTCGCAAGAGTTTTATACGCTCCACTCGGACCTCACAACTCCATTCAGCCGCAATGAGGACGGAATTGAGGAAGGAAAAACTCCCACCACCACCTGATTTTGTAGTACCGCAAGAACACCTGCCCACAGGTCACGATCTCCCGTGGCTAGTCTGGAAATTACTCAATCGGCACCGGACTCAAGTCAGTCGCTGCAGAGAAAATTTGTGCAAATGGGGAATTCGAGACTCCTCAAAAATTGAATGCGATTGTGGGGCCCCCATTCAGTCCATGGCCCATTTGCTTACATGTCCCTTGTGCCCTGTCAACTGTACAACAGCCGACCTAAATAAAGCCACGAGCACCGCCATAGAAGTGGCCTACTATTATTTAAAAAAAGTGTGAACCAATTACAAGCAAGAAGAAGAACAGCGTGAGCGAAGCGAGCGCAATTTTTTTTCTCAGGTTAGGCTTTGTCTCTAGTAACGTACCTAACAGAATAGTTGCTTGCAACCTCAGATTAATAACTAAATACTTTTGTTATTAATCTGAGCTTACAACATACGTCCTGTACGCCGAAGAAAGAAAAGAAGGGGAAGTTTTTAATCTAAGAAGATAAGCGCGATCGCGAAATTTTCGGACTGCTCATAAACAAACTGATTATTTTATCTTTTCACAAAAGCATAGATATTCTGTGACAAAAAAGAGTACGCACTTACTCGAGTAGCGCAACCTTAACTTGCGGTGCCTAGAGCGGCTAATAGTAGACGCTATAGCGTAAATAACTAAGTATCGATGCACGCTATGGCAGTCCTACACCTGTAATAGGCAATCAAATTGAGCGTGAGCGCAGCAACCGCGAAATTTTCTGGTAATTTTTTAAGTGAAATTACTTTAGGCACGCTTGACTTGGGGATTAAGCTGGTGAATGCGTTACGAAAAGTGAGGCGAACGGAGGGGGTAGTGCGGGACGCGGGGAACGAGGCGTGCGGGACGAACGGCCACGTGTCTCAGCGCAAAGAGTATATAATCACTACGTTATGTCTCAGCGCCGCCGCCAGCCGCGCCGGCAGAGCAGACGCACGCCGCGCTGCCATTGTTTTCATTGAAATAGTATTGTTGAGGACTGTATGTTATTAATTAAAATAGATTGACTGATTCTGAATCTTATATTGTTATTTCACTTGAACAAAGGATAGCGGCGCGGCGCGCGTACAAATGGCACGGGTATCAGTTCCTGTGGTGAATTTTGCTCTGGCCAGCTATATAATGTACTCTGTGGCTCTGGCTGCGCTGTGTCGTGGCCGGCCGTCGCGCGCGCCTTCTTCCCCGCGTCCCGCACTGCACCTCCCGCCGCCGATATTAGTATTGTTCCAAACAAGTATTGAGGGAGATATAAGTTAGTGAAGTTTTACTTCTGTCATGTCATCATGTGGTCTAAAGCACACTCGTTTTTTGCTATCACATTAGATTAACATCACACTTGTAGAGCTTATAGAGCTAGGTTTATATTTTTTACGAGTATAATTCACCTACCTATGTTCTTTCATCGTAGGCCCTAGTGTCATAGGGTCGCCCGAAGTCGTTCAGTATGATCTCTGAGCCGCGTTCAGTTATACCGTCGGACGACGCTCGGAGCGTTCCTTTGTATGATCGCTCTGAGTAACTGAACGACCAAAGCACAGAGTACATACCTCTGTGAGGACCAAAGTACGCTCCGGGCGTCGTCAGACGATAATAGGTACTGAACGCGGCCCTGAAAATCGTCAATGATCGAGCGACATTCGCACCGGGGCTGCGATCACTTACCTTGCTCGACGTCGTTGGACGACGCTCGGAGCGTTGTTTGGGCATTTGTTTGGTTTGTATGATCGCTCTAAATAACTGAACGACCAAAGTACGCTTCGTATTCCATACAAAAAGTGCAAAAATACACTCACCGAGAAAATTTGGCTCTCGCTGGCAGTGGCAACACTGCTTCCTGACGAGGGCGGGAAAATTCATAAAGATCGTGTTGTGGATTTTATATTATTTTCCAAAATTTGTGTTCTTCGAGTGTTAATGTGTAATAATGGTGGATTATTAAATGTTAAGTGCTCGTTAACTTGTAAAAGTGTAGATAAATGGTACAAAGTTAAAAAACATGACTTTCGTATTATCTCATCATCCCCTCAGAAACCTATAACTTTTGTGATAACTTTACTAGGATATAATAAGAATAATATGTTCAATGATTACGACTGAAGGACATGTATCCATGGTCAAGAATAAATTAAAAAAAAAAATGTCATGCTGACTGCTGAGAATTTTTTTTCAACATCTATTTTATGATCTATTTTGATTTGATGTCTAATTGCTAAATGAAATGAAATGAACAATAAATTGTGTACGGTTGTATTAATTTGTGGTAATAAAATAATTAAAACACAAGCAATGGAAAAGCAATAGTCTGAAAAATTTAGTGAGTTCAAATAGTTTGAAATTCGTGACTGAAATAAATGCTTTCGCACATTATCAGCCTGTGGTGAGTTCGTAACCAGCAATATTTTTAAAATTAATAATACAAGTGAGCGTCAACTCCATATATTATTTATGACTGAAACTATATTAATATCTTGCGCTTATAAATTATCGTTGAAATAATATTGTATATTTGACAAGCCTTACACCTGAAATTTTTGTGTAATTCAGAAAAACCCATTGAACCAAATCCTCAATTTTTTTATTTTAACAAAATTCAGGCGAATTCAGAGGTTGACGAACACTGGTCAGAGTGTCGCCTTACTTTTTACATATTTTTATTTTCGTTCTATTTTTTCTCATTTACCAGATCATATATGCATTCAATGCCAGAGGTTTGAATGTAACTGGAATACATCAGTAAAATTAACCATGGCCAACGCTGGAATTGTGTTAAGCTTTCATAATATATTGCTTCATCAGTCAGATGTTGAACTATTGGATGGACCACACTGGCTGAATGATACTATCATATCATTTTATTTTGAATACTTAGAGACAAAGATATTCAGAAATGCAAAAGAATTACTGTTTGTATCGCCAGAGGTAACTCAATGTATAAAGATGGTTCATAAAGATGAAATTGATACATTTCTAGAACCTCTTGGTATAAGTAAGAAAGAGTTTGTGTTCTTTCCACTAAATGACAATGATACACCGGACATGGCAGGTGGCACGCACTGGAGTCTACTTGTTTATTCTAAACCAGAGAGTTCGTTTTACCACTTTGATTCATCATATATGAGCAATCACAAAGCTGCTTGGGATTTTGCTAGCCATCTTATTCCATACTTTTCCGAAAAGGGTAAGTGACAAAATCCTTATACTTAATCATATTTTGTAAAAAAAAGTTCCATAACTGTCTTACTAAAAAGATTATTTACTAACTGAATGACCTGTTCAAACAGAAAATAATGTTAACAATCATTACAGTCCATAAGTTGATCATATCAAAATCATTTTAATTAGCAATCATGTTAACACCTGAAACTGTTTCAGGTGATATCAACTATGTAAACAAAAAGTGTTTACAGCAGAGCAATGGCTATGACTGTGGGGTCCACGTCTTATGTAATGCTGAGAGGCTGGCAGAATGTGCCCATCACACAGGACTGATTGGCAACTGTGACATGCATGTGAAGATACGCCCCTCCGTCAAGAGGAAAGAATTATTAAATATCATAAATATTCTCACTGGGGCCGATTAATCCATTATGTTTTTTTGTTGTACTTAGTTACTTACTGTTGTGCTATGAAAAATTAATTTATTGTTATTAAAACTTTAATCAATAACATCCATCAATTTGTTTAATTTCAATTCAAACATCGTTAAGTTTGATTTTTAATGAATTCTGTAAATAGCTGATAAAATGCATTGTACTGAATGTTTGTTTATTTAAAAACTTTAAAATGTAAATCAATCCGTCCATGGTCTATTGCAGTCAACTGAAAGTTTGTAGTTGACTACAAAATCCAAAATTGTAGCAAAACCAAGAGATGTATTACCTAACTATTGCTATGAATGACTTGGCCAAAAACACTGAAAAGTTCAGGTGGTGGCGAAAGTGATAATCAACTCAGTCCACTGCTGGACATAGGCCTCTCCCAAGTTGCGCCACAACACTCGGTCTTCTGCCTTCCGCATCCAGTCCCCCCCAGCCACGTTCTTCAGGTTGTCGGTCCACCTGGCAAAGGGGGCGCCCTACGCTTTGTTCGCCGACGTTTTTGACGTTTTTTTGTGATGACTGCGTACAAATCTCGTTAGTGCTATGTACAAAATAGAACTTCAATAATCAAATAGGTACAAAACTACTTTATAGTCATGGGGTCTACTCGCTTTTCACAAACGAAGTGCGAACTTTCGTTCCGACTAATACCTACACAATATAGGTAGGCACATATTTACAGTAAAGATACGTGCACAATAAACATAGGTGCATAAAGATCTATACTCTATCACAGATAATATAATACTATACTACTCTATAAATTATAAAGAGGAAAGATTTGTTTATTTGTTTGTAATCGATTAACTCTGAAACTACTTAACCAATTTTAATAATTCTTTTACTATTAGAAAGCTACATTATCCAGAAGTAACATAAGCTATATTTTATTCCCGAAATTCCCGCGGAAATGGGAATTTACACGAATGAAGTTGCGGGCGGAAAACTTGTAAACAATAAAAGTAGAGTATGGTTCATAGTACTTCATAGTTGTATGAAATTGACCGGAGATCAAAGAAACAAACTTCAAAACACGATCATCGCATAACATAAGCAGCCCATTACTGTCCCACTGCTGGGCACGGGCCTCTTCTCAGTATGAGAAGGCTTCTAAGTATGATCATCGCATGCAATATGGAAACGATGGTTGACTGGAGTACCAAACTGTGAGATGTATGGTACGATTAATCGAATATCGTCAAACGCACTTGTGTTTGCTTTTGGATTTTTCTCGTATAACGATATCCGTCATATTCCTATAATACCCAGAAAGCGAATACCCAGTCTGGACTTCCTATTATGCTTAACTTGCTTTATTTGATAATAGACTGCCCGCGGCTTCGCCCGCGTATTGCAATGGAATATAGCCTGTTACTTCTGGATAAAGTAGGTTTCTAATGGTGAAAGAATTAATAAAATTGGTACAGTAGATTCAGAGTTTATCGATTACAAACAAACAAATCTTTCCTCTTTATAATATTGGTATAGGTATTAACATTTTTATTTTTCGCGTTTTGTGTCTCCATAACAGCATGACTATGATGTGATTGTGCATTCGGATCTGTCAAGGCACTCGCACGACACAGGGGTTTTACTCGCGTTTTAGGAACGACAAACGAAGTACGAACTTTCGTTCCGACTGATATTTCCATATTAGTGTATAATCTATGGATACCTACACGGTAAAGATAGGCACAATAAAGATGGTCTATGGTTCATAGTCGTATGAAATTGACCGGAGGATATAGAAAAAAACCTCAAAACACGGTCATTGCAAGCGATATGGGAACGATGGTTGACCGGAGTAGCAAATTGTACGATAAATGGTACGATTAATCGAATATCGTCCAACCCGTAGATTACCCGAGTAGACCCCCTGGAGATTCGTGCGTGTGTGCGTCGGAGAAGAGATCATAATTATTATTTATAAACGTTTATTGTTAAAACGTTCTATTTAAAAAACTGTAGTATTAGAGCTCTTCGTGAAGGAGTTCGTCCAGGGAAGTACTACCACCGTACCTAATTCTGCCGGGTAACGGTACGGGTGCCGGTGAAATTATAATCACATGAGACTTTCCATCTTCATGTCACCATTTAGGCAACAGCCTAGGTGGTATTGCAGTTGTTATGGGCAAAAGTAACCACTTAACATCAGGTGGGCCTTTAGCTCGCATAAAAGCCTAAAGTTCCCAATAATATATTTAAAAAATAACGTTTTTTATTCACTTATAAGGCTTCGGTCGAAGGTAGTTTATTTAATCGAAGGTCGAAGGCCTTTCCTCAGTCCAGGAATGCTGAACTCTGTACTTTAGTTGGACAAATGGGTATAGTCTCTAGAATGTGGAAGCTCTTATAAAATTAGCTGGCTGAAAATAATCACTTTTACATATAGACGAAATGATGTCTGACGAGCCTAAAAAATAGCTTGTCTACGTTGCTCAAGAGGTCTTTTGTTACTTCGATCACCCATCGTTCTGATATCGCGAGAGATGGTCGTGTTTTATCGTGTGTCTCTCTGTACTCTAGTCAATCGCATACGACGAGGAACCGTAGTCTACCTTTATTGTTTATTTTTATGCGCTTATGTTTACTGTGAACTTATCAATTGGAACAAAAGTTCTTACGTCGTTTGTCGTTCGTCGTTCGTCGAACACGAGTAGACCCCTAGAAGTGAGAAGTTTCAGTATCTTGCAAAGTTTTGTTATGCTTTTTTTAAACAAAAGCAACGCCTGCGATTAATCTTACTTTGTTAGATGAGGTAATCTTACATAGTTACAATATGTACCAAAAAGTCTGTTGTTCCTGTGAGCTACGTTATGGAGATCAATATTCATGCGTAAGGAAACAACTTATTTGGAAAAACTGTTTAATAAAAATAATAAAATTAAATATTAATTCATTATTAATTGTGAATTGAAAGTGATTAATATCACTCAAACTCAAAACTCACTCACTCAGTGATTATATTAATAATAATAATTAATTTTAATGTTAAATCATTATTAATTGTAAATTGAAAGTGTTTCAATCACTTTTAATAATGATTTAATATTTATTTTTATTGAAGAGTTTTTCCAAATGAGTTGTGTCCTTACGTATGAACATAGTATTACTACACACGTATGAATATCGATTCTGATAACGTAGCTCGCAGAAGCAAAAGGGTGTTTGTTACATGTTGTATATCTCTCAAAATAAATTGTAGAATGTTGTAGACTATCAGCCGCATATTCAGTAACAATCAGACATAATTATACAACCATATTCTTCAATCAACTCAGCCTATCGCAGTCCACTGCTGGACATAGGCCTCTCCCAAGTTGCGCCACAACACTCGGTCCTCTGCCTTCCGCATCCAGTCCCCCCCAGCCACGTTTTTCAGGTCGTCGGTCCACCTGGCGGGGGGGCGCCCTACGCTGCGTTTGCGCGAATCGGCATCTCAAAGTGAATTCAATATCGTTCATTAGATAGAACTCAGCACCCATATTTCGATCGGCGGCACCCGGGCCGTTGATTTATTGTTATACAGACAATTTGAATCAGATGACCGACCGCCTTCAGCAAATTTTTCGAGATTCTTTGCTTGATTTACCAACGTGACATATCTTTAACCGACAAAAAAAAGGAGGAGGTTCTCAATTCGACGCGTATAGATAGATAGATAGATAGAGTATACTTTATTGTTTGCACACCATAAAAATAAAAACAAAGTTATAACAAACATGAGCACAGTACTAACAATTGGCGGTCTTATCGCTTAAAGCAATTTCATCCAGACAACCATTACCGTATCCGTATCGTGGCGTATCTTTTTTTTTTTTAATTTATCAATCAACTCAGCCTATCGCAGTCCACTGCTGGACATAGGCCTCTCCCAAGTTGCGCCACAACACTCGGTCCTCTGCCTTCCGCGTCCAGTCTCCCCCAGCCACGTTCTTTAGGTCGTCGGTCCACCTGGCAGGGGGGTGCCCTACGCTGCGTTTGCCGTTTCGCGGTCTTCACTCAAGGACTCGTCTGCTCCAGCGGCCATCGGTCCTTCGACACACATGGCCAGCCCACTGCCACTTCAGTTTACTGATCCTACAAGCTATGTCGGTCATTCCGGTTCTTCTCCGAATGATCTCGTTTCGAATTTTAGCCTTCAAAGAAACTCCAAGCATAGCTCGCTCCATAGCTCGCTGAGCGACTTTAACTGTATACTACTATTTGTGGACTAGCCCAACTGTCAGTGTCCACGTCTCGGCGCCGTAAGTCATGACAGGCAGGACGCACTGGTTGAAGACCTTTGTCTTCAAACTTTGCGGTATAGGCGACGAGAACATATTCTTAGGCCCGTATTACAGAAGCTTCCTCAAGTACAGTTTAAACTCCAATCACCTGATCACTACTTAAGGATAGAATCGTTACTTGAGTATCGGCCTTATTCCAGAACGGTAATTATAAAATTTAATTCAACTACATAACATAGGAATTTGACCTGAAATTGAATAGAAATCTCTACTCAAGTGTAGTCTGGACCACACTAGAGTGATTACAGATCAAAACTCTGCTCAAATACCAAAACAGGTGACAGTATAAAATGAAACTAAACTCAGCTGAACTGTGATCAACAAATCTCTGCTTGAGGAACGTTCTAAAATCAAAGCTCAACTCAAAACTAGTTTTAAACGGAGATCAATGCTAGAGTATCGTCCTGTAATACGGGCCTTAGTTTATACTAAAGCTCTTAAGGGGTCATTGCATCATTATGAACAACTTTTATTATGCTACTATACTATACTAGACTTGAAATCGCGAAAAATAAACAGCTGTTCCCTATATTTTGTCGATTTATGTGAGTGAACACAAATAAAGGGATCGGCTGATTATTTCGCGATTTCAGGTTTGGTCCCGTAGTAAAATTTGTTCATAATAATGCGTACAATGACCCCATAAGAGGTTTAGTATTAACTAAGAATGAGGTTGTACCTACATGCCACAAGTTCACAACACAACGTCGTCTGCGTCGTCACAAGTAGTCAGACCAATCGATCTAGTCAAACCATATTATTATGGTATTGGCTGAGGGCACTGGTTTCTCCCAGTAGATAGGTACTCAGGTTGCGAAAATATTTAGCAATCACAGTCCACTGAGAAGAAAGGCCTCTCCTCTCTCCCAAGATGCGCCGTGGCTTTCGCTTCAAACCTACTCCTATCATTCGCATCTCGTTAAAAGAAGCTAAAACAACATTTGAACAAAGGATCAGATGATCATGATTGCGTAGATAATAGAGTACAATCATACAAATTATAATAATAGATCTTAATTACTTTGGAAAATGTTTTTATTGGAAATCTGTTCTTATTTTTACAATCCAAAAACACGTAGGTACAAATACAGTAGGTACTTATACAAATACTTAGGTAATATGATGTATATTGTACGATTTTGCATTTTATTCTATAACATTTAAATATATAAAAAAAACAAATTATGAGGAATACTTTCATCGTCCATTTGATACAAAAAACTTGAAATTCGTCAAATCTCAGCAATTTATTAAACAGGCAAAATCTACTATTACTGCCTGTAATTAAGATTTGCTATAATAACTATAAATTCTTAGAAAGTACTATGAAATATGAATCAGACTTCAAATACACTTTCAATAGACTGAATGGTCACGTTCCAACCAGTCTAAAAAATAAAGAATATTTCATAGGAAGATTATGAATGGAATCATACATACATACAGTACCAATGTAATATCAATATTCTTGAAACACCTGTGTTCATTTTCAATATAGGAAGTTCTATAAATATCACATCTCTAATGTTAATAAAACACCATTTACAAACATTTAATTTTCTCACAAATATAAATTCAACATTAGGCTTTGTAGAAATATGTTAAAAATTACAAAAATATTGTGACATACGAATGGAACACTATACTGAATGATTTTTAATTAAATTCCTTAGCAATTCTTTAAGGATTGATTTTACTCATCAATTTGAACTGCTTTTGCTAATGAATTCAAAATCATCTGTATTATAATTACAGTAGGTATAATGAAATGAAAAATTACGATTTTTGTGGTTCCACCCAACCTCCAAATGCTCGATCTAATTCTTCTGCTACTGCAAAACATAGTCTATCCTGATTGTGATTAGCAATAACTTGGATTCCGATCGGTAAACCTTCCCTACTTAATCCTAGCGGCACTGTCGTGGATGGCAAGCCTAAGCAGTTAATAATGGCAGTATAAGAAAAGTTGAACGGTCGAACTAGTGGCTCGTTGTGATACGGCGCCGTTGTGGGGTGCGAAGGGAACAAGAAAACACCATTATCACCGAGCATGTTAGAAAAAATGCTCTCTAGATCTTCACGTAGTTTGAGATAGTGTTTATACTTCTCACTTCCAATTTCTACGCCTCCGTAGTCAAACAGTGATGTGATGAGACCAATCAACGTGTTTCCGGATAGTCCAATGAAATTTTTCACAATTTCAAATAAGATGCGCGGTACACTTTCCTTTTCCATAATGAATTCGCCGAATCTCTTCTTGTTCTTCATGTTTGAAAACCAAATGGCCGTGCTCTTACGCATTAATGGGATTTTTTTCTCCTCAGCGTCTATTTGGTATTTCACTTTCAAGAATTCTGTAACTTTTTTCATTGCTGCTATAATTTCTGGATCAACTGCGTCCACTAGCGGCGCACCGCTGCTGAATTGATAGAAATAATTCAGTTTCTTGATATCGACGGGTTCGTCTAATCTAAGTATCTTGGAGTTGTCCCCTGATATAATTTTTAGAATAGGCTTTAAGTCCACCGCATGTCTAGTCATAGGACCTAAACCTGTAAACCAATTATATTAAGATTTATATTCGAACCAATTTAATTATTGAAAGCACCATGTTGGTATGTTCTTAGTGGGCCTAAATTTTCTAGCTGTAATTCTGCATCATTATACCTTCACACATTAAACAGTTAACAGTTTAAACAGTTAAGAGTTATGTTAAAAGTCCCATGTAATAGGGGGTGAGCCTATGAACATAATAAATAACCTATTAGCAATAGATTAATGGTCAACACCTACGTAGTATAAATTTCTAATCTATAGGATATATTTGCACATTCAAATCTAGCCCTCGCAATTTATATTCACTGAACTTTGGGCTCTCGCTCTGGTGACGCATATATGTAGGTACCTAACTACTTATTGATATTATGAATCACAAATTGCATATTGTAGGAAGTACATGTATCTCAAATGCTCTATGATTATTAAAATAAAAATAACCAAGCGCTTACCCAAAAATGAATTCAGTAACTCTGTCTCAGGAATGGGGTACTGTCCAGCGTTTGAAACAATGTTACGTGAAGGTTTGTGACCGAATATACCGTTGAAATAAGCTGGCATCCGTATTGAGCCGCCGATATCAGAACCTTAAATTAGAAAAAATATCTGCATTAGTATTAATTACCAAACTTAGCGTATCTGCTCTTTTTGGCAGATTATAGAATTCGCCCTCGAAACAAATACAGGTTTATCAATCAAACATTAGGTTGCTAAGTGATGTCTTGAAGTAACACATTAGCATAATTGCCAGCATGTAAAGTTTTTTATATGTTGATAAACATGTTAGTAATGAAAATGAACAAAAAACAGTTCAGTTTTTCTGTGAACTAGACACGCAAAAGTAGACATTGTAGTGAAGCAGGCCTATATTCAAATCACGATTTCTGTGTAAGGATGTACTATCAGCAAACTTTCTGGTGAACCACCACTAAGGCTAAAATCGCTTGCGCTCCGTGTTCGACGGCAGCCGTAGGTACGTGTAATGTAGCAGGACTCGTTCAAGGGACTTTGTCGACAAAATGTATCACCGGGAAGGATCGTGACTGTACGTACCTATACCAAACACGCTGCCTGCGGCTGCCTGACAACAGCCCTCTCCACCCGACGAACCTCCAACAATTCTTGTAGTGTTGTAGGGGTTATTCGTTCTGCCGTGAATGTGGTTGTGAGTCTCCCACCTAAAACGTTTACACATGCATCTTGAAAATGTTACTCAGAAATTGTTTCATGTAGGGAAAGTGGGTAGGCTCCCCACAAGGTGGACCGACCACCTGGTGAAGGTCGCGGGAATGCGCTGGATGCGGAAGGCGCAGGACCGGTCGTTGTGGCGATGCTTGGGGGAGGCCTATGTCCAGCAGTGGACGTCTTTCGGCTCAAATGATGATGATGAGGTAAAGTCGACTGCACGACAGTGGTAACACTTGAATTAGAAAACAGCCCTTACTGCTTACGAAATAAAGACGATGTCAATGTCAAACTGTAACAGTTTCAGTCGCTGACGTACGGTCGACCGTACCTATTTTACTTTATCATCATCCTTCTGTTCTTATTCAAATTTATTTATTAGGGGTGCGTGCAGCACGTCTTTTTCTTCCATTAATCTATATAGGCCATCATCTCAGTACTCATTTCCTTCCTAGCCATATTATCGTCTTTTACACAATCCAATCTTTCTTGACGAATAGGTATGTAAAAAGCGTACCACATGCATATTTCAGGTACATTTGTGAGTCCAATAATAATGGCGCCCTTCTGTCGTAGCAACCTGACGGCGTCACTGTCTTCTTCTGCTATGACGTCTTTACGAAGAACTACACCCGCTGTGTGATGTAAACCTGTAGAAGACGAAAAGGAAAAAAATAATAAATAATACATCAATTTATTGTAAATAAATATACAAAACTAATCGTATTACCTACCAGTTTACTTCCTTGTGACTCAATTGAAATAGTAAGTGATAAACCGACAGAAAATTGGTTTTCCAGAGCTCATTATCATGGATTATCCTTATTATTTAAAACATGAATGATAATGACATTAGTTATAAACTAAATACCTGCATTTAAATACATCTAATACGAACATAAACTATTTGTTTTCGTTTCAGCTCTTGCATAAATTACATTAGGTAACTCATCAGCATCATCATTACAGCCAAAAGACGTCCAGTGCTGGACATAGGCCTCTTCCAAAAAGGGGGGATGTGCCATAATCGCCACCCTTGAAAGGCGGGTTAGCGATCGCAATTGGTTGGTTAAATACTCAGAGAACGCTGCTGCCCATCTTCTGTTTAATCCCTTAGTCGCCCTTTACGACACCCATGAGAAGATATAGGGTGGTGTAATTATTTACGTCCGGCACCACACGGAACACATTCATTAGGTAATTGGCAAACCACCATAATGTCTTACCAGTTAACACTAATAGTAATTAGGTTAACCTAACCTACGGCTCGAGCTCTTTTAAAATCGATTTAATTTAATTTTACAATACTAAAAAACTTTCTTCAAGAGTTGGTTCAAAAAATCTAAATTAAACATGAAAAAATAGATTATTGATAAAATGGTTATTCTTTATCATGGCAGCCATTATTAACTGAGCTAATAATACATTTAACTTCGCGGTTATTCCTATTAATGTACCTTTAACAGCTATACAGTCTTTGGTCGTAAAGGGGACACCTAGGAAGGGCTTCTCTTCGTCTAGCTCAGCGGCCGACTTTACACCGCTCCGGACGAGATCATCGGCCTCTCGTGCTTCCTTTAATGCCAGCTCAAATCGATCTTCCACGAAGCAGTTAAGTGCTGAATTGACATCTTTAATCCGCCTGATGCATGCTTCTAGCACTTCCACGCTTGTAATCTGTAACATTTTACAATAATATTGTTAGGAATGTTAATCCAAAAATGGCCTATCGACTATACATTCAAACTCTAACTCCGTAATGTATTGTTGAAACGAGTTTTGCTTTTCGGACGTGTTCTGAATTAGCTAGGTAGGTACTCATCAATATTGTAAATTTATTTTTAGATATAGATGATACTTCATTTTTATTACGAGCCGGTACCTAATACCTATATACCTACTTCCACTATCTATGTGATCACTATTTGTATTTTCTGTCTGTACCCTTATTTTTTGCGAAATAAATTATTCTTTCTCTTAGATGACCCATAGACTTGGAGCTAAATGCTCTAGGCCCATAGGCCGGTAAAATTTACAATATAATTACAAGATATCAGGCATTAAATTTTCTGCAGATCCTGGCAAAAGGAGATAATGTTATTAAAGCCGTAAAGAAGATTAACGCTTCCGCATTTATAATTTTATAACCAGAAACAGGTTTTAGGAATCCACTTAGATGCGAAAAACAATAAAATTTAAAAATTCATCAAGGCAAACAATATTCGCTAATGACTGTTGTAAGTTAGGAATTAAGACGGGCTGTCGCAACTTGTAAGTCTGAAGCCTGATCATTATAAAATTAAGTAGTTAACCGCAATTATCTGTCTTTGGATCACGTCAGTGGCGTCCTCAACTTGTGGAAACTTCGTCCTCGATCTTTTAAACTATAGTTAAATCAAGTCTGATTAAAAAGTAATAAATTCCTAAAAGATACAGGCATTATACAATAATAGGTGTGCGCACAGAATTATCATAATGAAAATTAATCATTTTGATTACAGGCATTTTCGAGCCATTTCGATGCGGTGGCTGCGGTGTCTCTAACGGCCAAAATTATTGTCCCATCTATCTACGATTTTTCGTACTACCTAGAGATATAAATTTGACACAAACTCCATACAAATAATATCAAATTTCCATCGTAGGGCAAATCGTACAAAGATAGGATATTATTATTAAACGCATATCCTTTTAATATCTTTCATTTCGTAATGGTTACTATATAATGACCATTCATTCGGATCATTTTGAAAGACTATTGAAGAAACTCTTTAGGTACTTTTTAGTTATATTTTGTTCGACAAGAGGTGTTCGCTGTACCTTGCTCAATCTCTCGTACCTACAATCTCAACGTTTGATTCGTTTCGTGACGCTTGCAGTCAATTCGAGCCGCATTGTGTATCATTTAAACTAACGATTACTAGTTACGTCGTTCTTCAATCAAAGTTAGGTGTTAGGTATGTGTCCTGTATTATGTTGCTAGGATAGGATAGCCTAGAATAGGATAGAAGTTCGTTACTTACGATGTCCTACTAGAGATAGAAATTTGACATAAGCTCCATACAAATTGTATGTCAAATTTCTATCTCTAGTAGGGCAAATCGTGGATAGATAGGATTTTAATTTTGGCCGCCACATGTGACTGTTCCTTGTAGACCCAGGCTGATAAAAATTTCGTTTTTCAAATAATTAGGTTAATCTAATTTATTGATTTAATTCTTTATGCACAACTGGGTACAAAGGCGGTGTTAACGCCATATGCGTTCTCTACCAGACAACCTTAGGGTAATGCAGAGACAAAGAATAAGGTAGATGCACCAAAAGATATAGATCTAATGTTTATAGAGGCTTCCCCACATCCCTAGAGAATAAGCCGTTGCGTCGTTGAGTTAGCTAAATCACTAAGATTTTACTTTACTCCCAAATGGATACATTACTGCGAGGAATAAATATTATCCTACTTCCTACTAAGGTTATAAAATCAATGCGAAATGTTCGTTTGTTTGTCCTTCAATCACGCTGAAACGGTTAAACGAATTTGGATGTTTGGCACACTGATGGACCATGTCCTGGATTAACACATAGCATGCTTTTTATCATCCCGGAAAGTTACCCAGTTCCCGAGGGATGCGTGATAACGTTTTTCTGTGATAAACTATAAACCAAATTAATACGCAGGCGAAGCGGCGGGCAAAGTATTAAGTAAGTAATATTAACATTTAACATAAGAAAATGATTACGTTATACAAAGAAAAATACATGACGCAAAATCATGAACCTGTTTGGGGTGTAAAAAATAGAAGCTACCTAGTCTGTATTATCTGGTAATTGCCAAATTAAAAGTCAACTATTTTATTTGCACAAAAATCATTTTATATTCAGAAGCAAATTTTAGATTATGTGAGAAATAGCAGCTCGTGGCTTAGGAACAAACCTCTGTTGCCTGGGCACAGAATACAAAATAGAGTAGGTACTATAGCCTTGGAGAGCACTTTAACGTCGGGCCCAGGGGTCTTACTCCCGACTGGTTTGAGCTCTGAACCAGATCGAGCTAATGTCAATTCCCAGAAAAATGCAGTACGATTTGACACTAACTCGAATTCAAATTCGATTAATACAGCACTCGATCCAGTCGGGAGTAAGACCCCAGTTGTCATACGAATATAAGGTGGTGGGGTGTCGTAGGTAGTCAGAAGCTTGAAAGCCTGACTGGTCTAACACCAGAACTAGGTCTAGGGAATCCATGACATTCTGGACAAAATATTATTTGTTTTTGCTTAATGACGAACAGCATATCATTATGACATTTCCCCAGTTGAATCATGAGATTGTCGGTGTTCAATTGATTTACGAGCTGATAAAATGAGAGTCCAACTTATTTTCTGACTTCCTTCTTTCTATTCTACAACAAAGACAAAATAACTTATTTATTAATAAAAAATTAATGTCATGCATTTTATAAGTATTATAAGGCTCAAATAAACGAGAATATTACCAGTTTTTCCTCATTGATTGGTCCACTCTCGATTTATCATTATGATTGTACAAAGCTATGGTACAAAGGTTTTATGGAAACAAACAATGACAATGGCTTTATCCATAACATAACAAAAGGCTTTAGTATAATCATAACCAGCTTGTTATGTCCTCGAATGACTCAAGCTTGTTTTATAACAATTAATATCAAATTAATTAAAATTGACGGCTGCACGCACTGAAAGATAAGAGTCATTTTAAAATAATGTTTTAGGGGGTCATTTGTATGCGTCACCCTATTATTTGCCCCATGCTTTTGTAGACAGAATTCTTAATGTGAAGGTTATCGATGAACTTGACCTTAAGGAAGGTACGTGGCTACTTTTCCATACCTGCTCTATTCATATGGTGATAAAATAAATTAATAAATGTGACGTAAGCCTTTATAGGTAAATCCGGCAAATATCAGAAAAAAATTGTATCAAAGTCGAAGGTAAGCTAGTTTGTTGACTTTAAAGCTTATAGGTACCTAAGATACAAGTAATACTATATATCGTGGCGAATTCAAACCTGTATGTCCTTCATAAGATTTAATTATCGTACCTATAATAATGGAAATAAGCAGGACAATTTGCAATAATCTAATCGTTTCGCTAGTTCTAGATAAGCACGTGCTCATAATGAATCATAATTTTTATAGTTTGGACTTGGACTTCGGTACTACTGTGGGTACTGCTGTAGATATCAAGGTTTTGTGATTAGAACTGTATTTTTAAATGCATAGCTCTGAAACATACATGGAGACTGTTATCAGTTAATGTAAACATGGCATTGAAATACATTTAAATAGTTCGTTAGATACACACTAGACTCAGTTCATCGTGAAACATTCTGGGAACTTCTGTATATAGATACAAAATAGTTACTTGCATCATGTGCTTCCTCTTTAAATATTACATCATTAGCAATAGCTAATAAGTTTAATAAAACTTGTACCTACCAGCTATCAGAAGTTATGTTCATGTTGATGTAAAATTGATTGTTATTTTAACGTGAGTAGGTACCTACATTTGGTTATTTATAAGTGCAAAGCTTGTTTAAAAGTACTTATGAACATTCTTCTGTAACAGGGAAACTTAATATTCCTCTGTAGAATTACTTGATTCGGGCTCACCTCTTTATTTCGAATTTTCTTTGCAACTTCAACAGCTGGCTGCTTCAGTATCTCATCGTAAATAGGTGGTATCTTCTCCCCTTCAACTCCGTAGTATAAACTTATTATGAACCTGCCTATAGATGCATATATTATTCTCAAAACATGAGCCACTCTCAGTTTCAGCGGCAAAGGTTTAATAACAGTTTCGGTGGTACACATGTTCACGTTAACTTTATATCACTGTAATATTTATAAACTTTGCACATGTAAACGATCGATGTTAGCACTGTTGCACAGTTTATTTCAAAACAATGTTAGTTGTGTCGGCACAAGGAACCTGCGACAATGCCTGTGTCGCTTATACACAACGAACTGTTCAATGAATGAGCGATGAAAACCGAGGACACATCAGCTTGTATGATACAAGCTGTATCTGCGTCGATATAGCTGTCCCGCTCTGACGCAGTAGTTCGTGTTTGGGCCGACTGGCGGCTTCGCTTCGGGCGTCCTCCCACGGCTCCTCACTGGCGTGCCGAGCTGCCGGCCAGTCCACTCGCTGCACGTTGTTTTCTTTATCACTTTATTAGCGACGTAAAGCGCTTCATTATCGTGAGACGAAAATGTATCCATGCCCTGATCGTCATTGTTCGTTGAGGTTATAACTCACCGGAAATACGGCTAGGTACCTACATGATTTGTTGAACAAAGTAGGTAGGTATATTACTATCCAACGATTATCATTGCTAAGAGCACAGGCTAAAAAATTGAGATTACAAGACGTTCCTGAAACTTTCCACCGGAATCACAAATAATAATAATATAATCACTACGTTTTAATTTAAGGTTATTCGACTCTTGTCATTGTCATTGAAATGTCAATAAATACCTATCTTTTTAGTTTATAAGCAGGTTTGATATTAAATTAAGAGAGTTCTAGTATCGACATTTATCCTGCTGAGTAAAATGGGAATTAGGAAATATCAAAATATTGAAAGTTCTGAACTTATTCTGTAATGGAAATTCAGGGTGTTTACCGGTGATGCAGAAGTATTTTTTTAAAGAATTATTATTCCTATTCCGATTGGTAAAAATGCTGAGGCAAACACATAAGTCAGGGAACTCTGACGATGAATCTATGCTCAGGGATAAACATAAGGTTGTCAAATTGTCAAGCTGAATATTTTGTTCCGATTAAAGCGATACATAAACACCATTACGTGTTGTTATTTGTAATGAAATATCCTAAACAACTTTTTTGTTAGGAAGTAACTCCCTCTAATCTTCACTTTTAATCTTTGACAACAGTATTATTATCATCACTGGCCTGGTGATTGTTTGTAAGGATTCGAATCAATACAGTATTTGAGAATGGGTCAAAATTGTGTAGCGATGTTTTATTCCTATACAAGTTACTAGAGAACTTATTAAAATTAACGCGCCTTTTTTAGGGTTCCGAAGTCCTACAAGGAACCCTTATAGTTTCGTCATGTCCGTCCGTCTGTCCGTCTGTCCGTCTGTCCTAATCCTTTACAGCTTAATAACTTCTACAGTTATAAACAAAAGTAAATGAATTTTTTTTTTTAAATAGTCTACTGATAGATCTAAATTTTAAAAGAATAAAAAAATGGTTTTTACGTATTTTACGGGTGGCGTCCATACATGTGAAATGGAGATGAAAAATTTTTTTTCGCTGCACCCCCTCGTGTGGGGTATCAATGAATAGGTCTACTAAAATGAAGGTAATGTTTCATACACCACTTTTTTATCAGGTGTACCATCTGCGAAATATAGCGCGCCAAAGTGGCTTGCAATGTGTCCCCCCCCCTGCCATTTCTAAACTATGCAACGTAGAAACTTATAATCTGCCACATTGATAGACCTTTGTGAAAACTCTCTTTTAAAATTATTTCGAGTATAATATGATTATAATTTTTTGAGTTATAGAGAGAAAACTAAAAAATACTTAAAACGTCCTAGTTCAAAGGTCATTGACCTTAGAGAAAAATGATGTCAGCAAATAATGCTCCTTTAGTTACTTTCTATTTGAAAAAATCACAAAAAGTTACTTTGTGTTATGTTGAACACACTTCTTCAATTTGGCTTCTTGAATTTATCGCTAGATGGCGCTACTAACAACACGCTCTGAGTCGCGAATGCTGCCGATTATTGCAAAAACTAAAAAAGCATAGCCATGATTAATATTCGATTTGATTCGTTTGTAATTACACCTACTTAAGGAACCCTATAATACTGAGCATGGCCCGACATGCTCTTGGCCGGTTTTTTCTTATGAAGCAGAAGTCAAGAATCGTTCCTTACTGCACAATAAAACAAAAGAACCAGTGATATTCTTCGTTGCTTTTAGAGACGTTGTAGGTATTTTATCTTTCTTCTTTCACCTTACTCTAATTAATTACAATAACAGACGCCTTCGCACCTCGCTGTGTGAACAGTCAACAAAAAATAGCTGAAGCTATTTTTACTTTTTTTATGTTATAAAAATATACACCAGTCTCCGTAAACTCCGTATTGGAGTGCAAGCTAAAAGTTCGTTTCTTTTATTTCAGATCAACATGGCAGACTCACCAGAAAGGGAACATACAGCGACCCGAAGCAATTCCCTTCAAATGTCTTTACCCACAGTTCTCTGTACTCCCGAGCCATCTGAGGAAAAATCCGATATATCTATCAAAGCTAATTCTTTCATTTCCTCGGATTCAAAAACTTCGCTTCCGTCTAATTTGGGCACCCCAACGTCACCGCTGAGATTATCCTCTCCTTTGTCACTATCGACGTCACCATGCGTGAAGAATGCTCCTCAGTCGTCAGCCAACTCAATACCAAATCCTAATCCAGTGACTTCAAATACTACGACGAAGAATTCTGCGTTGAACAGCGGCTCAGCTACTGGTAAGTGATACTTATTTAACAAGTCTTGTAAGAATTACCATACATAATGTTGGTTAGCGATAAACTGCTAATAGTTGTGTAGTCGCGTGAAAACTGCTAAATGAGAAATACACACGGTACTCTCAGAATACGTCCAACCGATTTTTTAAATTTTTATGGGTTGCATTAAAAGAGCCTCCACGAGTGCCGACTTTTAATTGATCATCCGGCGCACTCTGGGCAGTCAGCCCCTCTACCAACCTGATGACTGGCTAATCTTTACACGACATGAGATATTATCATTATGTAGCTCATGTCCACACGACAGAAGAAGAATGGAACTTTTTCTCGTTGTGTGGAAAGAGTAAAAGGTAAATTGATAAAGTAGACTGTTTGTAGTATCAAGGAAATAAAACGGCTTCTGGGCTGTAGTGCTTGCACACGATGAGGTCGCGCCTTGTCAATATTTAGTATTTTTTATGCACTGATATTCACTGCGATACCGCGATACTGACCGGCGCAGTTGTTTGTTCGTTGTAGCTGCACTCTAGTGTTATGTAACCGTATGTTGTGGATCATTATCGAGTTCATAGCCTTACACTAGTTACGCTTCGTTATTCTAGATTTGTATACAAAATCGCTGTACATTTACATGATTTACAAAGTCAAATATTAAGTAATTATTTTATGAATTTTATCAATCATAGGTACATGACAAATGACAATAAAACGTTTTATTGAAATAACTGCAAAACCTCTTAAGTGGTCAATGTACTCATCAGTATGAACAACTTTTACTATTGGACCAACCCAGAAATCGCGAAAAAAAAATCTGCTGAACCCTTTTTTTGCCAAATATTATAATATTCTAAACACGCGTTACTCACTAAATCACATTTTCGATCAAAAGTTAATAAAACATCACATTTTGTATTCTATTCTCGCATTTTCGCTCGTGTATTTGGGAGAAGTTTTCTATATTGAAACAATTATTTAATATTTCTACCATAGAATTATTGTGTTATTAATCTAATATTTCTACGCATTGTTCTACCTTATTATACCGAAACTATTGTTTCCCGCGCCTCAACATTGTTTAATTTAAAAAGCCATCTGAACTGACCCTTCCTGGGTTAGGCAATATTAATCTTCATTTTGGTATTATAAATTACAGGTTGTAACATAAACTGAAATCTGGCTCTTTTTTTTTGAGAGTGCTTTCACGAAAGTTATTTTCAAAGTAATGTATTTAGGCAAGATGATTAATGTTGTGGATAATATCAATTACCAAGGTATCTTGAAGAGTTAATTCATAAATCTTAATTATATACGAACTTTGATGTTTATGGTATTTTATAATTCACTGCTATTTTAATGCCCAATCCTTACATATAAGTACCTAATTAAAAAAACGTTTTATCTCAATATTGATAGTGAATGTTATCTCTTGTTCGACATGGACACTTTATTAAAACAATTAAATAAATAAAGAATGAATCAAGTACTTATTAATAATAGCCTATGTGGTTGAACGCTTGCCTTCTGTGCAGGGCCCTAATTCACGTAATTTTATGACGCGCCGATCAAGTTGCAGTGACGCTGCAGTTCGTTTCTGACAGCGATTCCGAGTAGATAAGAGAATACGAAAAGCATTGTTTTGATCGAAACTTAACTGCAACTGCACTGCAACTGCACTTCTTTAGTTACGTTTTCATTTTGATTTTCTGGACGGTCTGAGTTCGAACCCGGCCCGCACCTCTGGCTTTTCGAATTCATGTGCGGATCAGAATTTGTTTATCACTTGCTTTAACGGTGAAGGTAAACATCGCGAGGAAACCTGCACACCTGAGAGTGCTCCATACAGTTCTAGATGGTGCGCGTAGTCTGCCAACCCGCACTAGGCCAGCGTGGTGGACTTCTCATTCTGAGAAGAGGCACGTGCCCAGCAGTGGGACAGTAATGGGCTGATGATGAAGTACTTACTAAGACATGTTTCACAATTTTTATCATCTTGATACTAATTATACAAGAAATGTTATTTTAAGTGAAATATTGCGGTGCAAAAAAAAAAAAGTAGAAAAAAAATAGTTTATTTTGTGAGGGACATTCAAAATTATTCAAATGTGTCCTTAGGTGCCTGGCCTTGAGCTACAATATTCTACAATAGTCCTACGCTATTAAGGTGTGGCCACATAGAACTAAAAAAAATCTAATTTGAGCCATTGACACGATAAGAATAATAATCCTACATCCATTGCGGGACAATCATTGATACCAGGGTGCCCACTTTTGGTGTCCTATTGTATTTCCTAATTTAAAATTCTTTAAAAGTTAGTATTCGTGTTGGAGTTGAGCTCGTAAATCTACGTTGGACTTTCAAATTTTCTAAAACTGTTGTAAAGCGTGTGCCAAGTGGTTGAAAATGTTTAATAAAAGTTTTAACACAAAATTTAGGTGTTCTTATAAAATGTCTTCATTAAAATAACCACAGTGCAAATGGCTTTCAGATAAATATTCGAAATTTTTCAATAAAATGTGAAAATAGAAAATAATTTAAGTACAGTAATCTGTAATACTTATGTCTGAACACAAAATTATCCCGTGCAGAGTGCGCAAGGCGGTTGTTTTTTTTAGCGTGCTGTCACACAATCAAGGTGACAGTGAAACCTATCTGAAAAACATGCTGCTACATAAAATGTTTGAAACTAAAATGAGTATTACAATACAAGCCCACGTTATTTTTACCCGACTGCGCCAGAAGGAGGGTTATGTTTTTCGAGTGCATGTATGTATGTATGTATGTATGTATGTATGTATGTATGTATGTATATTTCTTTGGCACGCTCTGTGGCCTAAACGGCTTGATGGATTTGAGATTGAGAGGTGTCGTTAGATTCGTCTTAATTCGGAGAGTGACACTAGGTACTTCAAAATTAAAAAAATTCAAATGGCCGCTTTTTGGCGCCATATTACCTCTTCAAAAATTTTTTTTTTCCTTCTAAAACTATCGAGTGGGGTATCAAAATTAAGGGTTTTATAAATGCTTTACAAAAATATATACAACTTATATGTTTAAATGTAATTTGGAATGAAAAATGCTAAAAAACAACAAAATATTCAACGTTAAAATGAATTTGACTTTTCAAAAAAAACATTAATAGTATGATAAATAAAACATGACAAAACTAAAAAAAAAAAAAATTAATTAACATAAACAAAAAACCCGACTGCGTGTAAAAATAACAGAAAAGATATAAACAAGAATTATCAACACGCAGGCGGAGGCTACCTATGAACTATTATGTAATTCATGACCAAAAACATACGTAGCCTCCGACTGCGTGTTGATAATTCTTGTTTATATCTTTTCTGTTATTTTTACACGCAGTCGGGTTTTTTGTTTTTGTTAATTAATTTTTTATATATCAATCAAAAAAGGTCAGCCCCCCTAGCCAAGTTGACAATCTACAATCGTCAACGCTAATAGAAAACAATTAAAATGTACGGGAATGACATATCTCAACGAAAAAGTCTAAAAGGGGCTGATTAAGTGCAGTTATATTAGTATATTAGGTATTCTGTGGACCAGTCTAAACAGACGTGCATGCATTACGGGGTTAATGTACAATCACGATCCTTCCCGGTGATACATTTTGTCGCCAATTTTGTTGAACGAATCCTGGTACACACGGCTACACATCAAGCTGTACAAAACCAGTAAAGGCTGACCTCGCGTTGTCAGGAAAACCTATACAATGCGAGGTCAGCTTATACTGGAAATGTACAGCTTGATGTGTAGCCGTGTGTACATTACACGTTCCTACGGCTGCCGTCGAACACTGAGCGCAAGCGATTTTAGCCTTAGTGGTAGTTCACCGGAAAGTTTGCTGATAGTACGTATAGGTGAAGCAAAAGAAGTGTGTCAGGATCGTAGCAGGTGGAATGAAAATCCATAGTCTCTGCCTACCCCAACAGGAAACAGGCGTGATAACGAGCCGGATGTTCAATCGTTAGATTTTTGTCATTGTCACAGCTTCTGTTTGGAAGATCTGTCAAATCGTCAATTGATTAATCACCCTGACCCTGACTATTGAAACTTGGGCCCGGAATATTATGATGATGTTTTTCTGGAATATTCTTGGGCAGGATTTTCACGAATATCCATTGACCTGTGTTAATTGCTACGTAAAAGTTATGCTAAATAAATAATTACACGCCATTATAAGAATCCATTTGGCAAATTTCGCCGAGTCTTCTCGTCGCCTATACCGCAAAGTTAGAAGACGAAGGTCTTCAACCAGTGCGTCCTACCTGTCATGACTTACGGTGCCGAGACGTGGACACTGACAGTTGGGCTAGTCCAAAAATTCAAAGTCGCCCAGCGAGCTATGGAGCGAGCCGTGCTTGGAGTTTCTTTGAAGGATAAAATCCGTAACGAGATTATCCGGAGAAGAACCGGAGTGACCGATATAGCTTGTAGGATCAGTAAGCTGAAGTGGCAGTGGGCTGGCCATGTCTATCGAAGGACCGATGGTCGCTGGAGCAGATGAGTCCTTTAGTGGAGACCGCGAATCCAGGTGGACCGACGACCTGAAGATTGTGGCTGGATGCGGAATGCAGAAGACCGAGTATTGTGGTGCAACTTGGGAAAGCCCTATGTCCAGCAGTGGACTGCGATAGGCTGAGTTGATGATGATGATAAGAATCCTCTGTTATCAATTCTGGAATATACTTGTGCAGGATTTTCACGAATATCCATTGACCTATGTTAATTCCTACGTAAAATGTATGCTAAATAAATAATTACACGCAATCATAAGAATCCTCTATTATCAAATACTAAAAAAAACTCATAACGTTATAACGTTCTTCACAGGAATATAAAATTCTTAAGGACATGTTATGTTTCGTTTTTCTTTACCACTCACTTGAATTGTAATAAACAAACGATGCAAACTTTGGGATTCATCCCTATGGTAGCTGGTAGCCTTCTAAAGTTAACGACATTCGTGACTGTTTCCATTTAACTGACACAACTTTTGCAATTAAAGTAGATATAAAGCTACGTAACTTGTGAAAGGTCGTTCGTCTCCCAAAGTATTGTTTAAATTACGTTTGGAAAGTAGAAACTACAATCGATCGAAGTAGGTACGTATTCCCCTTGCGGCCTTGTTAACAAATGTGTCTCACCACTATTTTTCCCATTATTAAGACAAACGTCAAAGGCTTTACGAGATTATGTGAGAATTGGCTACGAGCGTACACTATTTCATCATTACGGCCTATATTCAGTAAAATTTGGCAGCCCAATTGATACGCGATTGCCCCGGTTACAAGTACCCTCATTGAACCTTCTGCCCTTCACGGAACCCCAATAAACATGAGGATTTAGCAATTTTTTCAGGACGCTGAAAATAAGAAACCCTCATCGACTTCATTCATATACCGCAGTTGAGCGCAGAACGCGGCGGAGGGCGGGCGTGTCCCGTGCCGCTTTCCTCGACAATGCCGATACTAATTCGCTTTAGTTTCCTTATCCGTGTGAAGTGAAGTGGCAATTAGTATGTCGGATGCTTGTAAACTTACATCGTGAAAATAAAATATTTAAAGCTCCCACACACCCGGAAAAAAATAACATTCCGGAAAATATAAAAGTTCACGCATTATTGAGCAAATAAATTAGAAACTTTCTGAAGGAAAAGTTTTAGATAGGAAAATAAAATACTTACAGATTTTTGCGATTGCTCAAAATAACCATGGAAAAGTGATTTAGTACTTACAATGTAGAGCTTGTTATTCAGTAGATATATACGTTGTTTTAATGAACAATGCTTGAATAGGGTTTGGGTTTGTAAACTCTGTTGTACATGTTATAATGCGAAGACAATGTTAAACAATAATTAGTGGTGGTGTGAGGCAGCGGCATGCCTTGTTGTGGCTGCTGGTGGAACGGCAGTCAGAGGCACCGACCCCCCGACCCCGACACTTCAGGTTATTTTCCACCTCATTTTCTTTACAAAATTGCTTGCTCTAACCCAAATGGATATAAAACCAATGAATCATAAGATGATGAATAAGCGGTTCTTTGTACATTGAGCTTTTACCGCTGAACAGTATTGCTTTGATCGATGTATTTGTGGGTAAGTAAAAAAGAAAATGAAAAAATGATAACATTTTCTTGTTAGTTGGAAAAAAGTTGGATTGTTGCGTTATCACTGATTTTTATTTATTTATTATTACTGTCCCACTGTTGGGCACGGGCCTTTTCTGAGTACGATAAGGTTAAAGCCTTAGTCCATCACGCTGGCCTTGTGCGGGTTGGCGGACTACACACCATTGAGAACTGTATGGAGCATTGGTGTGCAGGTTTGACGATGTTTCTTCACCGTTAAAGCAGTCAGTAATGATAGAAGATAGATAGAATATTCTTTATTGTACACCAATAACATTATTAAACTTAGGACTAACATAGTAATGCTGTTGAAAATGGCATAAAAGTCAGACATGCGGGCCGGGTTCGGCTCCCACCCTTCTGGAAGGCCAGCTTTCAACCACTGGTCTGTCACACTGGCTAGAATCTCATAACATCAGGCCATAATTGTTAAATGGATGAATATAATCAGCCATGTCATTAACCACTTACGTTGAAGACTAGTACGGTAATAGCTATAGTAAAAGCCCCAGTAACCGACAGTGCCCCATTCAACTTCAGAAACAAAGCAAAATTATAATTTGGTATACGGTTGTATATTATCTTATAATAAACATTGAATTGTTACATAGTGCATCACAAGTACTACCTACGTAAAATATCACGAATCATCACGAAACCAAATATTTAAAATAATATACTTGTGATCGTCCCTTAAAGTGTCGATAATTGGGGATGTTACGTTACTTACTTGCACTTGATCTACCAAGTAGGTACCAAGTGATTGCTTGCTTGAAGTGAGTGATTGCTTGTGTGAATTTATGGTCACTATCATTGTACGTTGTTGTTAAGGTGAATGCTACTGGGTATTCCGCGAAATTCAAAATTTCTTGCGTTTTTTGCAAATTGTAGCTCTATTTCGCGTTGTATATCAATCAAAATATGATTCGCGGTAGTAATAACAATATATATACTGAATATAATACTTATAAAAAATATAGACCTAGCTCTATAAGCTCGAACATTGATATATTGGTCGTAAATTAATATTATCTAGCTTTTACAGCTTATAGAGCTAGGTTAATATTTTTTATGAGTTGGTATTATTCAGTAGGTATATTGTTATTACTGCCGCGAATAATATTTCGATCGGTATACAACGCGAGATGGAGCTACAATTTGCCAAAAACAACGCAACAAATTTTGACTTTCGCGGGCTATCCTGCAGCATCGATGCTAAATCTTCTTAACAAAATCCTTTATCTACCTCTTATTACCTACTACACCAATTGAAACAGGAGCGATAGCATATTCTTTGCGAGGAAAAACCTACACATACTTGATTTCGTACGTTATTTTGCCTTCCATAATTTACTGCTAAATAGTTTCTTACGCAATCATTACCCTACAAACTATAACTTAGTCTTGGCTGACTTTCATGATAATGAACCTTATTCCATTAGCTAGTTCAAACAGGAAACTTCAAACTAAAGGGTCTCTTTGAGCCAGATATAATTAATCGGTTAATATGACCATAATATACTGGAGTACAATAGCACTTCGATATTATAACCCCTTTGTCCTTACACACCATGTATAAACTATTCTGAGATTACAATTTGACAAGAAAGGAGTATTTGCCATTCCATTTACGTAATTGTCTTTAACTTTTGACTTGAAAACTTGTAGGGTCGGCATTCAATCATACAATAGACCCACATAAGTACTTTAACCCTACAAGTCCGACGTGTTTTTGATAACTGAAAAAACATGGCCGTTGTTCGGGTCCAGTTTAAAAATAAAAACATTTCCATAAAAAAGAGATCCTAAACAAACAGGAGTGATTTATTTACGGATTATGAAATGAGGGGACATTTCGGGCATAGACATAGCTGGCTCAGGCATAATTGACGATTTTCCTCAAACGAAGTGTTTGAACATTGTTTTTTTTTATCCTTGTGATAAAAAGAACAAGCCTACCAGAAAGATAAAAAGTAATCGTTGTAATCTTTAAAATGTTGGGACAAATAGTGATAATCCAATAAAATGACAAACTTAAAAACCTTTAAGTCTACATTATTGTGCGTGTACTGAGCCTAGCCTAGAGCCAGTTTTATTTTCGAAAATTGTACAATTGATAATTCGAAAGCACATTGTTACCATTTTACGAGTAATCTATCTATCTTATTACCATTTTACGAGTAATCTATCTATCCTATCCTATCCAATCTGTCCACGATTTGCCCTACTAGAGATAGAAATTATTACATGAAATGTATGGAGCTTATGTCAAATTTCTATCTCTAGTAGGGCAAATCATGGGTAGATTGGATATTAATTTTGGACGTAAATTAAATTTCTTTTTCCTATAATAGTTACTGCCGCGGATACAAATAATAGAACCACCCCATCTCTTCTCGTGGGTGTCGTAAAAGGCAACTGGGGTTCACCAGAGGATGGACAAACGCGTTCTCAGTATCAACTGCGATCGCCAACCCGCTTGCCAAGCGTGGCGATTATGGCCTTTTGTTCCCGGGAAGCCTATGTCCAGCAGTGGACGTATTTCTGCTGAAATGATGATGATGGTAATAGTTACAGAAAAATGGTTGCCTACAGACAAAGCTTTTTAATTTTTATGAAAAGAATAATGGAAATCACATTTCCAAGCAAAGCAAGCAAGCAAGAGCAAAGATGTAAGTAATTGAGACAAACGGTTGGGCCTCGATTTATTACAGTCATGGTGCCGGCAGGGTGGCCCTACGTGACAGGTGGCACCACCTTAACTGTTCTCTAGGCGATACCCACGTAGAATTTTATTGCGACTGTGTGACTCAGGATATTTTCTTTTACTGTTGCAAAACAATAGGTACGTTCGGATAAAATCAACAACGCGGCGATGTCACGTTTCTTTCCGGTGTCAACCCTGTAATAACAAGCATTCATAAAGGTTTTACTAATAATAGATAGGGTTTGACCTACTTCTGTTTCTAAGACAGCGAAAGGCCTATGACTGTGACTGTGTAGTAGTATCACCATGTTTTTCACGTGCGTGCCTGTGAAAATTTTCTATGTTGATAAGGTATACAAGATAGATTACTTCTGTGTTCAAAATCTGTTTTGAAATAAATATGCCCCGTAGTCTGGTCTCTAGCTAAAAATAGAGCAGGTCGAGGGTAGGACTAAGAGATTACTTCAATTAATTATAACTACCGGTCTATAAGGTCTACGACCGAAATTGGACTTGTACGGCCTATCATGTTTTACTGACATGACATTATCAGAAACCAATTTGTATAACCTAAGTCGTAATTAGTTGTAGTATTCTAGATGCTTTTAAAGTTCATTATCAAATTTGTTTTAAAAAACACAAATAAATTGGAAAGTTACCTTTCCACTGTAGCCTGGAATGCTACTCATCATCATCCTTCTGCTCTGGTCCCAAGTTACTTCGGGTCGAAGCAATAATAATAATACACATGTTATTATGTTTCCATTCTCCTCTGTTAGCCATCATGTCATTATTCACTCTCTTTCCATTAAAATTTAAATTCAAATGTTTTGTATTTTAAATAAATCTAATTACAGGAGGTTTTTCATCTGAGAATTACAGGCACTTTTGAAACATCAGGCTCTAGTTGCACGGTTCCAAACTGTGGGTCCTATGGAGACGAACCGGCGAGATTCATATTATTTTTCACACAATACAGCCACCTTTTTTTGGTCTTCACCACCTATTCATCAAATGATTTTTTTTCAACTCCCTGTTACTAGCACCATTTTCAAACTCCCTCTAATGTATAATTTTTTTACTTTATCCGGTCTCCACACAGCAATCTCAACATCCAAAAAGCTAGAAAGGAATGAAAAAAAAACCAAGGAATGTTACTATTGAAATAATAATAATATTGATTTGGTACATGTCACATCACACATTCCTACGTATAGCAAGGCTTTTTTTAGCTCCAGTTCCCGGTTTTTAATAACGCGCGGAAAACCTGCAAAAGGGTTAGTTCATAAGTCATCGGGAAGAGTTGGTAATAATGTCGCGTCGCCTTTGGAAATCAAATTCTAAAGGCGCAAACTAGAACACTTCCATTAAACACGCCCATTTTACGTTATCAAAATTCTGTATAAAATCGCACAGTACTTTATTCGCCTTTTATACGAACTGCTGTACCATATCCCTCTCCATACCATAGTACACACGGTTACACATCAAGCTGTACATTTCCAGTATAAGCTGACCTCGCATTGTATAGGCTTTCCGTACAATGCGAGATCAGCTTATACTGGGTAATAGTTATATTATATACCTAGGATGTACGTGTACAGTCTGCAACAATGCGTAACTGCATTGTGTCATAAATCAATGACGTCATATATCACAGCCTTTTAAGAGTAACTGTGTCCAGAATTTTAATGAGTTATTGATTGTTTGTTAATTTGCCTTCAAATCAGTCGGCTATAGTCGGTCAAGTAGTCGCTTCGTACTGCTCAGAAATGAAAAAGTTTTGTTGTGTATTCCCCGAAAAACGTGCTCCAAGTGAAAGTTCCAGTTCATATACGGATTCAAATGGTTCCAGTAAGTAAAAATATTTTTGTAAAGAATGCGAATTTGTACAAATATTATTCAGCGAAAAGATGACACGCTAAGAAATTATTTTTCTCGTTAGTCTTTTGATATTTGTTTGTTTGGAAAAATTAAATGGAGTCACGAAGCAGGTGCGCGCAGGTAAAAATACTTTCTTTAAGAAATTCTCGGCTTTAATTAAATTGAATAAGATGAAACACCACATCTGCGGCAGCGCACCCTACTTATTACTTTAGGGAAAAGTTTTCTAATATAATTTCGAAGCATTTATTTATTTACAAACTGATTTATGATAAACTGTGATATATATACATAGGTAAGTAGTTCAATCAAAGTTAATTTATTCTCTTAACGATTTTGTTGGTACTTTGTTGTTTAAACTTTGCAAGTTTTCAAGACCCGATAATTCCTAAGGTCCTCCGTCTTTTTCACGGTTCCAATGGCTGAAATGAAATCGTTTTGCCTCATCATCGTGAGAAATCCTGCATATCTAAGAGTGCCCCATAAAGTTCTCGATGGTGTGTGTACGCTACCCGCAGTAGGCCAGCATGGAAGAATGCTTGAATCCTTCTCTTTCTGAGAGCCTGCCCGTGCCGTCCCCAGCAATGGGGCAGTAATGGACTGGTTATATTATGTCGTTCCGAAGGGGTTGCCATATGAAGGGTATTTGCGGCATTTGACAAGCAAACAGGCGTGCGGTTGGCAACGATCTGAGACAGGCATTTCTGAATTTCACGCGCTTTCCTACTTAATTTCGGGTAAGTTTACTTTTATTTTTTTCGCGTTTTACCAGGTGTTATCTTAGACAGCCCCTTTTCTGAAAAATATGGCATTTTAGTCACTATAGACAATGAATTCTTCCGTTTTTAAATGGTAACCCCAAATGGGAGCGACTATGCTAACCTATGGGATATATGTGCTTCATTATTTGCAAAAATAATAAAAAGAGTCCTAATTTTTATAGGTTAAAATTCGGTCGGTAAAGATGAATTATCATGAACAATGAAAAAGATGACAGTTTATTCTGAGAAATATAAATAGCATATTCTCCGTTATCAAAGTGGGAGCTGTTGGAGCAATATCTATTATATTAACAGTCTCAAAACATTAACTAAAATGTCCATTTGCTTCAGTGGATTTTTGTTTATTCTGTTAATGGATCGCGAGTTTTAGTTAAAGCTTTCGTAAATATTTATTTAGGTACTCTTTGTTCTGCTAATACGTTCATTATTGATTTCTATAAAGTTCTACATCGAATTTTGTGTCTCACTCAGCTTGCTGATTAATTTTAGTGATATTAGCCCGTAAACACGGGCTGCCCAATGCCTGGCACAACAAGCATTAAACCATAGACTTAAATCACATCTGAATTGTTTCAAATAAATTGCGCCAATTTTCGACTAGTATACCTGACTCGTTCCTACTTCCTATTGACTCGGGCAATGCAACTCGCGGGCGTGGCATTGCGTGAGCCCTCTGGCTCTCTTAAGCGCTCTCTTATTAGCCTATTTCCTATTTATCTATGCAAATCAATAGAATAGTTTCGTATTTGGACAGTCCGTAATTAACCTCTTTAGGGTTTAATGCTCTGTGGCCTTTTACTTATAATAACTAGGCATAGAACCGCAGTAATCTCACGCGGAGAGAAGTAATTCAAGTTGGCCTTAAAAGGCTATGTTCAGTACAACATACGCCTGTCTATGTGTGTGTCAGCGAACATTTTACGTGGCCCTTGTGGCACACATCGATCGTTTTTTTGTGCTTCAACTTTAAGCGGAACTTTGAATGAAACTATCACTCTATATCTTAATAATAATAAGTTAAAAACATATTTCCTCACCGAATTATAATTCATGCGTGGCGTTAGAACACTGTTGAATCGTCATTTATGTTTTTATGCTGTAATAAATACCTTAATTATTACATTCAAATTGTTTGTTAAAATTGTTAATAAAAGTAACACGTTGATATACTTACTTAAATAAATGTGCTGATACGAGGATGAATTGTTAGTGCCACACTCAAACTACTTTTTTACTAACTTTGAATGTGTATCTTGTTGATAATTTAATAATAAATTTGTTGTAGAAGGACTTACCTTCTACAACAAATCAAAGAGGAAATTGCCACGCAATTAATCGTCATGTTCGGCATATCGTAGATTCGTGATCGCAGTTTGTTGTTATTCTATATTTAGTTAGTATATTTAGTTTGTTGTTATATATATTGCAGACAGGAAGACGCTGTTGTGTTTTCTCTACTTAAAGGAGGTGAACACACACTTGTCTGCACCGAATGAATTTTTGAATTCTCAACTCTGCAATCGACTATATTTAGACTGTACTGTGACTTTACTGGAGGCCTTTGTCCAGCAGTGGACGTTTTTCGGCTGAAATGATGATGATGATGTGACTTTACTGTACCCACTACCCCCGCAGTAAAGGTGGCCTTTTCTTTGCAGGGACGTTTTCTGTAACAAAAATCTCGTATTATAAATGAAAATGCGTATTGAACTATTGACACAAGAACAATACGTTCTCATAACATATCCGAAGTCAAAAAGTTCCGATTATTTTCGGAGTAATATATTTCAGCAGAACTTTTCCATACGCACACTACACTAGGCGTTTTTCTATTATGAGATGTCATATATAGCGTCAGCACGTATCACAGGGGGTCTACTCGCCTTGCACGGACGACAAACGAAGTACAGTAGTAAACATTAAATATGGCCCACCGATGTACCTGTGCAGATGACATAATTTAAATACGCGGGAAATTGGTTAACCAATCAGAAAGCACCATCGCTTCGCGCCAAAAGTCTCAGCCGCTGCCGCTAGTGTACGGAAGCGTGTAAGCAAAAAAGAAAAAGTAGTCACGGCAATCAATTCTACGGTTCACAGTCGTATGAAATTGACCGGAGAACAGAGAAACAAACGTCAAAACACGATCATCGCATGCGATAAGGGAACGATGGTTGAACGGAGTAGCAAATTTTGCGATGAATTGTACGATTAACCGAATATCGCCAAACGCGAGTAGACCCCCAGGATCGTTCGTAGATATCATAGACAATGCTCTACGATGAATGAAGCTCGATGGCCGACTGATATGATACGATTTACACTTGGCACAGCTGCCGCCCGTCCCTGAGTAGGATAACAGCAGATTATATTATGAATAATATAACATGTAATACATCTATTATTATTATCTGATGGTACTCATGGTACCTTAAAAATAAATTGAAGAGGCCCCATATAAGTTTGGTTATGTATGTGATATGATATTTATTTATTCATTTATACGACAAATGATATCGATGATGATGATAATGATGATGATATTTTTTATATTGATAACCAATGATCGGAATATGTAGTGCATTTTGCATTTTGCGAGATTTCATGACGATGTCTTAATATGGATATGTCATGAAAGGATTGCGTGATTATAAAATTACGCTATGAAGTCTGAGAATTACGTTTAATTTTCAATTTCACAGAAGTTGTATAAACCTAAGGTTCCATTTTATTACTTTCAATATGCTGTGAAGTAATATTTCTTATATGTGATTATTTATAAAATAAAGGATTATTTATAAAATAAAGGATTATTTATAAAATAAAGGATTATTTAGAAAGTGCATTAAAGTTATTAAAACATAAAGTTCACCTAATTGTTTTTTTACATCTATTTTGCTATAGAACCTCATCCCGCAGGTGTTTACTAATTACATACTAGTATAATGTTTAAGGCCGTTTACCCTAAATTACACTTACTCTTAAACATAATTGTCTTTTTAAATATATACGGTCAACCGCACGTCGGTGGTAACACTGACATTGACAGTATCTTTATTACGTAGGCAATAAGGGCAATTTTCGAATTCAAGTGTTACCACTGTCATGCAGTCGACCGTACTAAGATTTCTCCTGGGTGCGAAATTTCCAATAAATTACGGTTTGTGAAATTATGTCTAGAAGAATGATTGTTGTTTGTAGAAGCCCTTGTTGATCATTTTTGTTCAATCACTGTGTAATAATAAAAAAAACATCGGCTACTACCTTTTAGGAAAAGAAAAAAAAATAGGTATTATTCTACTTTAACTTTTCCCTCATTAAATAAAATGAAAAACCGGTCATGTGTGAGTCGGATTCACGTAGTAAGGGTTTCGTACCACCCATCGACCTGATACCCCATAACGCACCGTGCGCAAAATATGAATTCTTGCATCTCTTATGCAGCTACCTGCATAACCATACATACCTGCATACCTGTTCTGGTGCTACCACCACATATGTCTATGTTTGCCCTATTTTTAGTATTTGTAGCTAAACTACATAGTATGCACAATAATCAGACTAAGTTTGACGCTGGTGTGTATTACCGTTTTGAAGATAGAGCAGGAAGAAAAACGTTGGAAAAAATGCACATTTTTCGAGGTTTCATGTATGGGGACTTTGACTTTGGTTTTAGAAAGAAAAAAAAATGAATATTTTTGGGACATTTTTACATAGCACCATCTAGTCCCAAACTAAGCAGAGCTTCTGCTATGGGTACTAGACAATGGATATTATACTTATATACTTTTTTTTTGTAAATACATACTTATAATACATAAGAAACACCCAGATCAACACAAACAATTATGTTCATCACACAAATATTTGTGTCTTGTGGGAATCAAACCCACGACCTCGTGATCATCAGTCTGAACCTGGAACCACTAGACCAGGACTAGTTTTATTTATTTATAGTATTTGTCGTGATAGATGTCATAGCAATACATATTCTGAGAAAATTTCAACCGGCTACCTATTACCAAAAGATACAGCCCTGTGACAGACAGACTGACGGACGGACAGCGTAGCGAGATTAATAGGGCCCCGTTTGGCACCCTTTGGGTACGGAACCCTAAAAACTAGCCTTTGTAAGTGTTGAGGCACACTTCATGAGGCATCTACAAATACCTAAATCAATACTAATTAACAATCTTTAACGTGTGTTCGAGATTGCCAGACTAGTTACGAATGCGACCTCGTCGGGACAAGAGGTCATGATGAAGGGCTCTGGTCCAAAACAAGTTTGGTAACTCCAAAAACATGCACGTGGCTAAGAACACGCATCATTATCATAAATGTGACACATAGTTTTTTAAATCTAGTATCTTCGGATTATAAATCTGATAATGTTTTTATCATGACGACAGTGATGATGATTTTTATAATAATAAAGTTGATATTATTAATAATTTCTTAGGTTTTCGCGATCACTACACATTATAATAAGTTTAACCGGATAACATCGCGTACATAAAGAAAAGACGCTCCACAAAGGCTGCAGTGCGTGAACATGCCCTAGACAAACCCAACCATTTTCTTCGATTTGATAAACCACGAGTCCTGCCAAAAGAAAACCGATATGTACCTAGAATGCTCCGTGAGGCTATTGAAACTAAAAAACAACCTAATTTTAATAGAGAAGATGGTTGGCAGCTACCACCTGTTTGGAACCCAGTTCCAAAAATTATCAGGCCCCAAACAGCACGCAACACTGTAAAAGATAATGACATTGTGGGTGATTACTGCGTGCATCGAAACGATTGTAATTAACAAAAAATTTGTACGGTAGATTAAAATATTTTTTTAGAAATATCTGTAAAGACGCTTGTCATCTTAGTCTACCTGCTACCACGAACGCTGCTTTCGAAACGTCAGGAAAAATAATTTAAATAATATTCGCGATTTAATGCGGTTAAACTTGTTTTATTATAGTTTATTAATGCTAAAATCATCCAACGTTAGTATCTAAAGTGGTAATATTCATCCACAGACATAATGTCTGTGTGTGTACTCATCATATGATTTAATTTTATATCGATACTATACTATAGCAAAATTTAATGAAAGTCTTCGACTAATATCATGGCTAAGTTAATAAAGTTCACACGTGCTGGTAATATAACGTTGAGAGTTAAATCGATATAACAATTTAAAACAGATTAACATTTACCGCTAATAATATATTTATGATTCGTTATACAGGTTCGAAACGATAAGTGGTTTACGTTCCCAAACAAGCAACGTTACATAAATAACTTACTTATAATTCACTTATTTTCCATAAACAAGCATGAACAAAGACTAACATTTTATTGTAGTTGTAGTAATTATCATTTCAAAAATACATTCCCAATACATACATCATACATCGATAACGAGCATTCGTTTTTGGAATTATTGCAATTTTATTTCCTAGACCTCAACCAAAGACAAAATAACGAGTTGAAACACTTATCTTTCTACCCATACTTTTATGCGAGTTTGTGACCGTTTGTTTTCATTCCGGTTTGGGAACGAAGTCTGTGGTGATCTTGCCACGTCATTCCTAGGAGTCTACTAAGGAAATGGGTCACTGCGAGGTAAAACGATACGCTGGCAACTTCCGATTTGGAGAGGCAGACTATTGCTATATGCAACCTCATCTCGATTCCGGTCTAGAGCTTTAGGCATGTCGAGATAACTCAGTTAGTTTCACTGCTGAAATATTCCTGCATTTGGCTATTTTTGTTGAATTGGTGCTTGAATTAAATTAGTTGAATTGTTGCTTGAAATTTAGTTAAATTGGAGCTTGTTTAGCTGTATTTAATTGCACGGTGGACCGGACCGTACACTGCATAGTAAGGTCGACCGCACGTCGGTGGTAACACTTTGACATTAGCAGCATCTTTATTTCGTAAGCAGTAAGGGCGGTTTTTGAATTGAAGTGTTACCACTGTCATGCAGTCGACTGTACAATATACTACCCGATTTTTGCAAAAGCGTCTTTCAAGCGGTGAAAATTAATCTCGTTATGTATACACTCCCAGGTAGGATAGCCAGATGATAAAAATCCGGACATTTGCAAAAAATCCGGACATTTTCTTTAAAGTTTCTAATAACGTGGCTTACGCGGCATGTTGACTTCTTGCGTAAAGTGATGCATGTGTGATGAATGTACGGGTAGGTGAAGTTGAATTGAAGAAATTCCGGTCATCTTAGAATTCCCCCCACATTCCGCACAAAGAATCAAATTACCGGACATGTCCGGAAACGTCTGGGCGTATGGCAACCCTACTCCTGGAAATCTCTCAGGCGCTTAATGTATTAAAAGATAGATAATTAGATAATAGATTATGTTGTGTTAATCCTATTTTTTTTTTGTGTAAATGTATTAAAGTTTTTTTTTTTCTGCATATCCTTATTTTCCCACTAAGAAGGCAAACTTTGACGTAAATATGTAGAATAGTGTTACAATACATTTGTAAAATTTAAAATGTCACTTCATATGAGCATATATGGGTTATGCTGACATAGTATATGGGTTAGCTTCGTGAGAATATACGTGGATAACGTAGATATATACGTGTGTGTGTACGTTGTAACAGTTGTGCGGTTCAACTTCAGCGGCGAAATTGCTCGTTAGTTTCCGTTCCGTTTCCGGCTTCACTTGGAACCTCTGAGGGTTTTTCCTCCTCGCATACCTACTTATTTTTTGTCTCGTTTCGTTAAATGTACATCGAACATATATACAGAAATATACAGTTAATGTTGAAAGCTTCTTACAAACAGGTAATAATATCTTTGGACAGGATACGCTGCGATTATTACTGCCTCCTAATGCTTTCATATTGCTTTCATTTATTTGTTACCTTCATAAGATGAAAGGAAACGCTGGGAGAGACAGCAATTAGTAAAATGAACATGTCAAGTGTAAAGGAACTCGCTGTAATGATCCGGGTCAGTGATACTTTATTATGTACACAGTTTTAAGGCGAATGCGACTGGGTAGCCCGCGAAATTCAAACTTTCTTGCGTTTTTTGCAAATTGTGGCTCTATTTCGCGTTGTATATCGGTCGAAATATGATTCGCGGCAGTAATAACAATATATCTACTGAATAATACACGTAAAAAATATTAACCTAACTCTATAAGCTGTACAAGCTCGATAATATTAATTTATGATCAAATTATCGATTTTCAAATATAACTAGTTTAAAAAATTTAAAAGTATTATTCAGTAGATATATTGTTATTACTGCCGCGAATCATATTACAACCGATATAGAACGCGAAATAGAGCTGCAGTTTGCAAAAAAACGCAAGACATTTTGAATTGACGACGTCTGTGGTCTAGTGGTTCGAGTGTCGGACTGCTGATCACGAGGTCGTGGGTTCGATTCCCACAGGACACAAATATTTATGTGATGAACATAAGTGTTTGTGTTGGTCTGGGTATTTCTATGTATATTAGTATGTATTTACAAAAAAAAAGTATTTAAGTATTATATCCATTGTCTATTACCCATAGTACAAGCTCTGCTTAGTTTGGGACTAGATGGTGCTGTGTAAAATGTCCCAAAAATATTTATTTATTTGTTTATTTTATTTATAATTTCGGGCGCTACCCTGTAGCTTTCACCGTAAGAGAAGAGTGGCAAATTAAAATTAAAAAAGAATTATTTTGTAAAGACTTAAATAATGGAAAGTAAAATTCGCTCACGAGCAGGATTCGAACCTGCGACTCCTGGTTCAGTACACCAGTGCTGCATACTTTATCGGCTAATCTACCGTGAACTCTGCTCACAATCACAATTTATATAATAAGATTTCGCTAAGCATGCGTAAATGCGTTAACATAATAGAATATATTTTATTTCATTATTTTTGTCTTCCAACGAATATAGGTACTTACTTTAGGAACATTTTGTTGTGAGTTATTTAAATTCCAAACTCACCAGAGCACTACATTTTAGTAAATCCAATAAATCGCGTAAATTATAGCGTAGACGATATGGAATTTTGCCAAAAAATTATCACAACTGCAGGGGAGTCCCTGAACTGACCTGAGTCTAGAAAATAGATTTTGTAGACTCATGTTGAATAAAATTTATTTATTATTTGACGAAAAGACACCTTTCTCGAGATTCTTTTTGCATTGTATATTAAGGCGTCTCCGCCAAATGAGAGATGTTAGGTATAAAAACTGGGTCATTGTTGTACAGTAAACAAATTTCTATGATGAACGGCTGTAGGCGCCAAGTTTCCTGGAGCCAAAATAAACACGCTCTATCTTCGCCAAGCGCAACCCCCCACTACCACGGCCTGTCGGATTTATATAGGTAGTCAAGCTGTTTATGTACTTGTTATTAACACTTTAGGGACGGGCAACGCAGTAAAAAGTAACGGACCATCACTACCCCGTGTTGTGTGAAATTTCCATTAAGTTGCTACAGGTAAATACGTACGGTTATGACTTCTAATAATAAAGTTCTGAGTTATCATACTGCCTTCATCTCGCTATTGTATTACATGTTTGATGTCATAAAAATAAACGGCACAATAACGAGAAATTATATTCTTAAACATTTTTCATTCTTATGTGTGGCAACATTATTTCTTGAAATTGCCTTTAGAAAATTGCTGTTCCTGAAAGTTAAGCGAAAATCTCGTACACCGACATCGTAAGAAAAGCTTCCGTTATCTTTTTAAACCACGTCACTTAAATAAATTATAGTCACCAGTCTTATCTTGTCTCATAATATCTTGTCTGCTAAGAATCTGTCTTGTAAGAATTACTTATTTCAACTGTCATTTTTATAATGTATATGTGTAATTTTAATTATTTTACCACGCTACCACCTTTCCATTCTATCTGTCTGTTCGGTACAAATCTTACGATCAATTTTAAAATAACTTCCCGATGAGCTAGAGACTTGAAAATTTAAACATAGCTCTGAACTGGATGACAATGCAATATATACTCGCTTTCATTTTAAAAACGTGTATTCAAAAAACTTTTTAACAAAAAAATAAAACCGACTTCAAAACCCTTAACTAAAAAGTAAAAAATAATCATTGTATGTATTTTAAAATCTTAACATAAACCAACATTTTGAAGACGGCGCGTGTTTGACCCTTTGCGTCATGTAAATATGATGTACAGTCGAGCGCATATCTATAGTAAAAAACAGTTTATGTGAACGTACATGAAAATCACGCGCCGCCTTCAAAATGTTGGTTTATGTTAAGATTTTAAAAGGTTTTTGAAGTCGGTTTTATTTTTTTGTTAAAAAGTTTTTATTTCATACTTTTTAGTTGATAATTGTGAGGGTTGATTCATAAATGTTTATATAACCAATTTGAGAATATTTTTTTTATTAACCTTTACTATCCCACTGCTGGGCAAAGTGTCGCTCATGTTCTTCCAAACGTCCAATCACTATCGTTAAAAAAACACGCATATCGGCCAAGAATTCTCAGAAAAACGAACCAATGAGCAGATCATCTAGATAGGCGAAGCTAAATTAAACTGATCTATTGAAGCTGGTTAAAAAACTACTCAATCTAAGTCAATAAAATTTATATGGGACCACCGCGCGGACTTCCTCTACCAAATAAAAAAACAACCACGTAAATCGGCCCACAAATCTCGGAGTAATCGGTGCACATACATGAAAAAAAAAAAAAAACCCGCGGAATACATAACCTCCTCCTTTTTTTGAAGTCGGTTAAAAAAGCTAAATTCTGTGAGTTAATTCGATTTACAAAACAAAGAAAAGCAGATTTATTTGAACAAAAAAATCTTATTGCATATTTCCAGCCTTTAGGTGTCTCACAGGGGATTTGTCCAAACGTTTTTCTCGACACGTGTCGTGTTGATCTGCACAGCGCTTTCCTACAAATTGTTATCGGATTTCCACATGACCTATTATTGCGAATTTTCTTTTGACAAACAAGAGCACGAGCTTTCATCGAAATCCTCGTAGGATTTCGATGAAAGTCGCACACTTAAACCCGAACCGAATTACTAGGAACATACCATGTGTTCACTGCCCTAAATTTAATAAAAGAATTCTTGTCAAAGGAAGTTATTTCATGCGATCAATCTTTCTGCGTTTATCGCCTAATTTATAGTTCGAATTGCTTCTCTGCTAGTCGAGATAAAAATTATGAAAAACCTTATTTTATCTGTAAAAATATGTTATAAAAACAAGTTGTTATTAAGTTCTAATGGTGTGCGATAAAACAAAATTTATCGGACATTAATTTAACTTATCTTAAGATAATATTGAATGTTGTTCTAATTAAAGCTACATTAAATACCTTTCGTAGAGTACACTGAAGTTTGCAATCATGATATGAGTCGTAACAGCAAATAACTTGTGTACTTGCTTATCTACTTATTTGTTGTATCCTCAGGGCTGGAGTTCTGTTATTGCTAATTCGTATGCACTTCATCTTATTCTTGTTGTCTATTTTCAACTGTTTCTATTGTTTTGTTTTTTAATCGTCATAACTATTCCCAAGCTTATAATTGCATGTAACTTAAGTTTGCTACAAAAATTAAATTCGGTTCTCATAATTTAAATCTACATATGTATTACTTTTAAGCACGTGTAAGTACACTGAAGTTTACAATCATGGTTTGAGTTGTAAGTTAGTAAGTGATTGTTGTTCGCCCTCAGGGCTGAGATTCAATTATTGCTACAGTTTACTCCCACTTACCCCCCTCTCTGTGAATGTCATCTTGTTTCTACTCACAGTTTTTCTAATGATGTTTTGTTTCTGTTTGTGAATCATAATAAAATTATTATTTCAACGTTATTTTTAGCACAAACAAATTCTTTGTTAACTTCATACATTTTAATATTAAATTTACAAATTAAATTATGACCACGGTCTCGTCTTTCGTCTCTCACTCGAGTCTCCCCAGGGACGGTCCTATTTCACAATTAGCTACAAGATCTCAATATTCTCTTAAAACAATAAGCTCATTTAATACCCAAACTTCTCTCTTATAAAAGCTTTATTAAGTCTTCAGAGACTGATAAAGAGCCTAGAGGAAATATCGTCCCCTAATGTACATAGTGCCTCCTTGTTAATTTATGCACCTGCATCGTAACTGACTAAGCTCTCAAAACACACACACCTGTCCTCACACACGGTCTGTGTCACTCACACATATCCCTATGTCTTTACAAGAGCTATAGGAACTCCCATTCTTGAATCCCAAGCCAATCTTCATTTAATCGGTTTAAACGAGAGCTCGTAGCGAAGCAACGACTGCGCGGATTGTACGATCTGCAAGGTTAAGCTTCACTTGCTGCGGTCAGTCTGTGGATGGGTGACCGTTTCGTTCCGGTTGTCATACGAATATCTGTAGCAGTCGTTAAGGGTAGTCAGAAGCCTGAAAGTCTGACAACTGGTCTAACCTCCAAATGTCAGTATTACCCAATAACTGGATTACGGGGGTCTGATGGCAGTCGCTCCGTGTAAAATACTGATGTCAAGCCGCATCTGGCTAGACTGGAAGCCGACCCCAATATAATTGGGAAAAGGCTCGGAGGATGATGATGAAACGAGAGCTAGCTGCCAAAACAGAATCGTAGATCATAACTTGAATTAAGTCCTCAATATAATAATCTGTCCATCCGTCAATTTTCAGGCTAATCTCGTGAAATTCCAATTCCATTAGGATTTTCGCCATTAGTCATAAGGTCATAACTCATACGAGATCGAGTACCAACAAATTTTTTGTATTTTTTTAGAACAAAACCATTTGTTTTGGCGTATCTTTATGGATATCCTGCGCTTTCCGCATACAACGGATTCCCGCGACTTTTACCAGGTCGTCGATGCTTGGGGGAGGCCTATGCCCAGCAGTGGACGTCTTTCGGCTAAAATGATGATGATGATCTTTATGTATTTTCGAATTATACAAATGCAGATACCAACAATGTAAATCTAACTCCACGAATAAAATAATTCTTAACTCCTTAGTACAGTCGAGCGCACGTCAGTGGTAATACTTGACCTTGACAGCGTCTTTATTTCGTAAACAGTAAGAGCGATTTTCGTCCTTTAATTGTTATCAACTTATCACACAGCCCACATAGCAATAAAGATGATTGGAAGAAAGATGAAAGCGTTGCCGAGATCTTCTATGTATGTTTAGGTATATCCGTCTAAAGATGACGTCATAATTGTAAACCGGCAAGAGTGTCCGCCAAGATCAAGGTCGCGAGTTCGATCCCCGATTCTGGTAAATATTTGTATGGCCTGCAGAATGCAGTTGTTTGTTAAGTACTATAATGAGTGTTTTTGTTTATTATATCATGATACGGTTTATGTATGACTAAGATTGAGTAGAAAGCATCATCATCATCCTCCTGCCCTTATCCCAATTTATTTGGGGTCGGCGCAGCATGTTTTTTTTTCCTTACATCTTGAGTAGAAAGCATCTTTTTAAATATAAATGGTATGTGAATAAAATGGTCGAAAGCTTTTCCAGCAAACAAAGCGAACGAAAATGTAGAGCCTTTACGTGGGACACTCAGAAAGTTTTGCGAAACTAAAAAAAATTGTTCTATACATACATATATTTTTATCAAATCTTTTCAAAGTACTTTCCACCAGCCTCTATACAAAGATTCATGCGCCTAAACCAGTTTTCAAAACACTTTTTCCAGTCCGCCGCAGACACCTCGTTTACAGCCTGCTCGAACGCAGCCAGCGCATCTTCCGGCGACGAAAATTGTATCCCTTTGAGCAGATTTTTTATTTTTGGGAATAAAAAGAAGTCACACGGTGCTAGATCAGGGCTGTAACGAGGGTGACCCAGGAGTTTGACTGGCGTGCTGTCCAGGAAGTCCCTCGTTTTGAGTGCGGTGTGCGCAGGTGCATTGTCGTGGTGGAGCAGTAGCCCGCGGAGCCCTGTGTTTGGTCGCTTGTTGCTTATAACAGAGAAAACTTCTGGCAAACATTTGGTAGTATACCATTCGGCATTAATGCTTCTTTGATCCCGTAAGGGAATTGATACCAAGTGGCCAGTCAAATTAAAAAAGCTAGCGATCAAAATCTTACCCCCGCTTCTAGATCGCTTCACTTTGGTAGGCGTTGGCTCATTTTGAAACACCCAAACAGTCGACTGGCGCTTGGTTTCTGGGTCGTATTGATAAATCCAGGACTCATCACCTGTAACGATGTCGTAAACACGCCGAGACGAGCCTGCTTCAAATTTGTTAAGCATATCACGGCACCATTCCACCCGAGCCTGCTTCTGAGCATCGGTGAGGTTGTGCGGCACCCAGCGTGATACTATCCTCCTCACGCGAAGATGGCTGTGTAGAATCTCGTGAACGCTTCCCGATCCAATCTTCAATATGTGTTGAATCTCCTGATATGTAATTCGCCTATTGTCTTGGATTAAAATTTTCACTGCTAGCACGTTTTCTTCGGTAACAGCCGTCAAAGGGCGACCGCTTCTTTCGTCATCCCCCAAAGTTGGTCGCCCGCGCTTGAATTCGTTATACCAACGATACACGGTTGCCTTGGAAGGGCCTTCATCCATGAATGCCATTTGAAGTCTATCGTACGATTCATCCGGTTTCAGGCGACACTTGAAATCGTATAAAATCATAGCTCTAAAATGTTTTTACTTATAAATAATCATATTTTCGAAAAACATTATAACTGGCCAGTCTCCCATATATAAAAACTTTTTTTCGCAATACTTTCTGAGGGGCCTGGTATTTACCCACAGTACATACATAGTTCATTGCCTATCGGTATCGTATACATCGGACGGATCGCATTGTATTAAAAATGTCAATATTGAAAATCCAATTGCTCATAGAATTTCGTCGGCAATCCGTTCGATGCGGATAGGTGGATGCACTACGCGATCCGTACGATGCGTACGATACTGGGGCCATACTCCCGACTGTATCGAGTTCTGTATCAATCTAATTTGAATTCGAGTTAGTGTCAATTCGTACTGCATTTCTCTAGGAATTGAAATTAGCTCAATTTGGTTCAGAGCTCGAACCAGTCCAGAGTAAGGCCCCTGATAGGTCGACACATGCCTTTATCGTATAATTTTATCTTCATAATACATGTATCGCATGATCTGCAAGGTTCAGCTGCGCTAGCCGCGGTCAGTCCTTCGATGGGTGACTGTTTCGTTGATCAGTCTAACAAAGCAATTAGTATCCAGGGTTGCGAGATATAAATGAAGTTTTCTCAGAAGATTATGGATGTTTTCGAGTGAAATATCATTTTAATAACGGACAAAGTTAAACTGTATTTATACAAAACCCTAATCAGACCGTTCTATAATAATTTCCTGAGAAAACTTCGTCTATATCTGGCGACCATGTATACTAATTGCTTTGTTAGACTGTACATCGAGACCCCTCCGTGCCTTGGACAGCACGTGAAGCCGTCGGTCCCGGTTGCCATACGAATATCGAAAGTCTAAGTATTCAGAAGCCGGAATATCTGACAAACTTGTGAATCAGTATTACCCAGTAACTGGGTTGCAGGTGTTTTTGCGTACACTGGTTGCGGGGGTCTCATAGCAGTCGCTCCGTGTTACATACGGATGTTCAGCCGCATCTGTTCCCCGATTCAGAACATTTTTAATAAGCAGTTGTCGACCGATTCGGTTTGTTATCTCTTTTTCTCTCGTTACGTGAATCTTAGACGAAACGAAATGACAAACCGAATCGGTTCGAAAACTGCTTATCGAAAATGTTCTGAATCGAGGAGCCACACGATAGTTATCGTGTGGTTCTGAATCGGGGAGCAGGAGGTCTACTCTAATTCAACGGAACACGAAGTTTCGATCGAAATTTTGCACGTTTCCTACCACGGATTCATTTGTTCCGAAGTTTCGTTCGAACGAAAATTGTTTGACATTTAGATCTTCTAAATCTTCTCTAATTCGTGAATGTTCCGACCGTAAATCAGAATTTGACAGATGATGGTTACATTGGAAGCCGACTCAAACATAATTGGGAAAAGGCTCTGAGTAAGAATACCTAAAGATTTAAGACGGAACGGGGAGGCTATTTTTAACCCACCCACCCCAATACAATGTGGATATATATCTAATTTAATGATTGATGATAAAGAACGAACAATGTTTTATTTTCTTACCAATTACCAATGCTGTTTATTTGTATGCTTTTTAGTAAAATTGTGCCTATTTTAATAAATAGAAGAACCTTAGAATAATAAGTACAGTCGACCGCACGTCAGTGGTAACAGTATGTCCTTGACAGCGTCTTTATTTCGTAAGCAGTATGAGCGGTTTGGTAGGTTAAGTGCTACCACTAATGTGCGCTCTACTGTACAAGAACGATACGCTGTATGTAGGTACCCTAACAAAACAAACGAAAACAATGTTCCGTACAAAGACATTTCTTTGGTTCCGTATGCAGCGGTAGCACACATACACATAAACTAGTACAAAGTTAGTTATTTTAAGGTTCTTTGACGTCATAATTGGTTCACTTTCTGTACACACACGACGGCATTTTAGTTTTTTTTTGTCACTGGTCACGCGCCTTGCTTGACGCGTACTATTGGAAAAAACGTCCTAAGTAGGACGTTTTAGAGTCTTCAGATTGCGCCCGCAAGTAACGTATCTATTCTGTTCAATCGCACTATGCAATAGATAAACATAATCTTGTAGCAACGCAACGATAGAATATCCTAGCTATTATATAACTGTAAATATCTATTTGTTTTGTCTTTTTTTATGTATTATAAGTATGTATTTACAAAAAAAAAGTATATAATTATTATATCCATTGTCTAGTACCCATAGCACAAGCTCTGCTTAGTTTGGGACTGGATGGTGCTGTGTAAAAATGTCCCAAAGATATTTATTTATTTTATTTATTATTTGTTTGTTCGAGCGTCACGCTAACACTACTTGGACCTATTTTGATGAAATTGGTATGTGTTTAAAAGCTAGTGATTAAACTGAAAAAGTGATATTGTGTTTTATGAAAACGGTTCCTGTGGTATGAACTAAAGACGGGAGCGAAGCCGCGGGCATAGGTTAGTATGTAATAAAATATTAGAACTATAAAGTAATGTTGTATCACCGAGTGAATTGGTTACATAAGATACTTCTAAAGAGAAATCGCTTTAAATTTATTCGAAATATTTGAAGTCTTACATCAGGTCAACAAGAGCTTAAAAGGGATAAGGACACAATATAAACTGCCTGAAATATACCATATGTAGCATTATTATAAGTCCTGTTTGAAACATTACAAAATACATCAAGATTACTTACTGCCAACTTACGTACTCATGTCAGTCCTCGATCGATGTTACTTACTTCAGCTTCTTACCTTCAGACTGCTCCACTTAATTAAGACGAGATTGCGTCTCAGTCTCAAATGGAAGTGCAATGTACTCCGCCATTGTGTTCAGGAAGACAATGAAGTCACTTTTATGTTTCATTTTAACATTTTTAACCATTAGACTGCCTTTTAGCGCGTTTTATCTTTATGAGATCTTAATTGTCCTTTAAAATTGAAAATCTGCATTAAACGTGTATAATAATTTTAATTAACGTTTTTTTGGTGGTACAAAAATATCTCGATTAATTAACAAATCTGTTTAAAATAATCTCTACCTAATAGAAAAAGACATAGTAAAAAATATAAGTACTGCGAACAATCTAGTGAAGCCAATAAAAACTATGCTCCTTCGTGTACAACCATCGCTCACGCACACACATGCACCTCTAACCGTGCTCTCCCCTCTCAGTACACATGTCGCGGCATCGACCAGTAAGCATCGCGATGGCAAATATCCTTCAGGTGCATGGTGTGTGCGTGAGCGCTGGAAGAACACGAAGGAGCATAGTTTTTTTTGGCTCCACTATGATTGTTCGCAGCACTTCGTTTATATTTTTTACATGTCTGCGTAGAAAAAAAAGGTTTGGCTGAAAAATCTAAACAAAAAATCGGAAGGTGCGTAAAATTCATTTCATTCCATTTTTGTCCATAAAGTTTCCAGTTTCCATTAACACTATCTGAGTAAAATGAATTATTATAATAAACGTTGCATAGCGGTCGAAAGTAATTTGCTGACTAGCGCAGAATTTAGAGCTTGCCGTCACTTTGACAATTTGCCTTTTATAAATTACACTCCGGTCGGACGAAAACTATAGGAAATTACTTTTTTAAGCTAAAATTGGCTGAAAGTTATCAAAATCGTGGAAAGAATTTCTTGTTACGTAAATATAAGAGATAAGAGATATTTTTTGTAAAAACTAATTTAAAACTTCAATAAATAATAGAGAGTGTTTGGTGGACAAAGTAACTTTCAGAGAACACAAAGGGTGGTTGGTGTGTCATTTAATTGCGTGTCGTCGTCGCGTGCAACACAGTTTTCTTTTTTCTTTTATGATTATAATAAGTCCAAGGAATGGTCTAGAAACCAGCTTTACAGCTAGCAGTGTTGTAGCCACATGATGAGCATTCCTCGACAATTTCTGAGCCCGTTCCTTTTGCACGGTATAACGGTTTGTTGTTTATAATTTTACTATAGTTTCAAAAAAAATCGTTTTCTTTCTTTCTTTCATCGTATTCTGTTACAAGAACATAATGTGACATTCGAATGACAAAAATAAAGACTAACGTATAAATTAAAAAAATACTTTTGTAGATCTTAAACACGACTCATTTTACTTAGGTATTAAATTTATTCTCGTATGTAAAATATTATTAAAATAAATGATTAAATATGTCTGAGTTGACTAACCTAAAAATGTGACCATGCAAGCTAAAGTCATGAAAACAGAATATTAAATTACTTAATTAGAGATTTAATATAATTTGATCTTCTTTTAATTCAAATATTAGTTTCAATATTCTTTCTTTACTCAAGTTTCTGATTAAGTATTGAAAGATGTGTTTTCTCTACAGTTTACATAATAATGATCGCATAAATAGCAAAAAAAAAAAAATGGATGGGCTTTCATTATTTCCTAAAAAATAAGGTATTCTCATGCATAAAGATTTAGATATAAATCTCGCTGGAAACATTTTTATGGTCAGAACAGCCATTAGCTATGAAACATAGTGCCGCCAAACTATCCTCTGGATGAATCATCTACATTATCGATCGGTTTCTGTTTGACAATTTCATGAAAGAGATGACCTCTTTCGATCGTTTGATTATATTTAACTCAATTTCAATCTCAATTCAGAAATATTTTAACCTGAAAATTTTTGCCAAAATAAAATTACTAAGGCCCGTATTTCAGAACGATACTCAAGCGTTGATCTCTGTTTAAAACTAGTTTTGAGTTGAGCTTTGATTTTAGAACGTTCCCCAAGCAGAGATTTATTTATCACAGTTCAGCTGAGTTCAGTTTTATTTTATACTGTCACCTGTTTCGGAATTACAGCTGAGATTTGATCTGTAATCACTCTAATGTGGTCCAGATTACGCTTGAGTAGAGATTTCTATTCTATTTGAGGTCAAATTCGTGTGTTATGTTGTTGAATTAAGGGCGCGTTTTCATATCAGGCAAAATTATGCTGTTTTTCGGTACATTTTAAGGAATAACCAAACAAAATCCAATATAACTAATAACTACCTCGTATAGATTGGTTCTTCATCTTCAAATGATAGGAACTTGATCATCGAAAATTTTAGTTTTTTATAATGTAAAATCGATCTGTCGTTGCCATTTTTCACAAATTGGGTTGAGTTTAGGTACATTTTTTGTGCTATTATTAACATATTTTACTATTTCTAAAAATACTATTTGTTGGCAAACATATTCAATTCTTAATGCTATTTTTATTTATTTATCTAAATGCCATAAATAGTCGCAGAAAAAATTAAAACCGAAACTTATTTTTTCACATTTTTTTCTCTTCTGGATGAATCTTAACCGATTGCAATAGGGGTTATTTTATTTTAGATAGCCGTCTTGATTTATTGCACAAGCATTTTGCATGAAACTAGACCGCGCGCGACCGCCGTCGAGAGTGGACACGTATCGCCTGTTTGGAGCGCCTCGAGTTGAAAAAGATCGCTGTACAAACACAAAATATTCGATAAACAAAATTTGATACTTGACAAAGTAAGATTTTTATTCTATTTTATTTCGCTATAAAAAAAATTGTAAGTAGGGTTTCTAAAAGCCTATTCGTCCTGGACTTGGAGTGACCTGAAGGTGTACTTCGGTGACTGCTACTGGAACTCCTTGACGGGTTGTACTAGGTGAGCCGAGTTTGGGCTCGTTTTGTTAGTTATGATGAGACCTTACCTCCGGACTTGATGGAGTGACCTGAAGGTGTACTTCGATGACTGCTACTGGAACTCCTTGACGTGTTGTACTAGGTGAGCCGAGTTTGGGCTGGTTTTGTTAGTTATGATGAAAACTTACCTCCAGACTTGATGGAGTGACCTGAAGGTCTACTTCGGTGACTGCTACTGGAACTCCTTGACGTGTTGTACTAGGTGAGCCGAGTTTGGGCTCGTTTTGTTAGTTATGTTGAGACTTTACCTCCGGACCTGATGGAGTGACCTGAAGGTGTACTTCGGTGATTGCTACTGGAACTCCTTGACGTGTTGTACTAGGTGAGCCGAGTTTGGGCTCGTTTTGTTAATTATGGTGAAACCTTACCTCCGGACTTGATGGAGTGACCTGAAGGTGTACTTCGGTGACTGCTACTGGAACTCCTTGACGGGTTGTATTAGGTGAGCCGAGTTTGGGCTCGTTTTGTTAGTTATGATAAGACCTTACCTCCGGACTTGATGGAGTGATCTGAAGGTGTACTTCGAAGACTGCTACTGGAACTCCTTGACGTGTTGTACTAGGTGAGCCGAGTTTGGGCTGGTTTTGTTATTTATGATGAAAACTTACCTCCGGACTTGATGGAGTGACCTGAAGGTGTACTTCGGTGACTGCTACTGGAACTCCTTGACGTGTTGTACTAGGTGAGCCGAGTTTGGGCTCGTTTTGTTAGTCATGTTGAGACCTTACCTCCGGACCTGATGGAGTGACCTGAAGGTGTACTTCGGTGACTGCTACTGGAACTCCTTGACGTGTTGTACTAGGTGAGCCGAGTTTGGGCTCGTTTTGTTAATTATGGTGAAACCTTACCTCCGGACTTGATGGAGTGACCTGAAGGTGTACTTCGGTGACTGCTACTGGAACTCCTTGACGGGTTGTACTAGGTGAGCTGAGTTTGGGCTCGTTTTGTTAGTTATGATGAGACCTTACCTCCGGACTTGATGGAGTGACCTGAAGGTGTACTTCGATGACTGCTACTGGAACTCCTTGACGTGTTGTACTAGGTGAGCCGAGTTTGGGCTGGTTTTGTTAGTTATGATGAAAACTTACCTCCGGACTTGAAGGAGTGACCTGAAGGTGTACTTCGGTGACTGCTACTGGAACTCCTTGACGTGTTGTACTAGGTGAGCCGAGTTTGGGCTCGTTTTGTTAGTTATGTTGAGACTTTACCTCCGGACCTGATGGAGTGACCTGAAGGTGTACTTCGGTGACTGCTACTGGAACTCCTTGACGTGTTGTACTAGGTGAGCCTAGTTTGGGCTCGTTTTGTCAACTATGGTGAAACCTTACCTCCGGACTTGATGGAGTGACCTGAAGGTGTACTTCGGTGACTGCTACTGGAACTCCTTGACGGGTTGTACTAGGTGAGCCGAGTTTGGGCTCGTTTTGTTAATTATGATGAGACCTTACCTCCGGACTTGATGGTGACCTGAAGTGTACTTCGGTGACTGCTTCTGGAACTCCTTGACGTGTTGTACTAGGTGAGCCGAGTTTGGGCTAGTTTTGTTAGTTATGATGAGAACTTACCTCCGGACCTGATGGAGTGACCTGAAGGTGTACTTCGTTGACTGCTACTGGAACTCCATGACGTGTTGTAATAGGTGATCCGAGTTTGGGCTCGTTTTGTTAGTTATGATGAGACCTTACCTCCGGACTTGATCAAGTGACCTGAAGGTTACTTTGGTTACTGCTACTGGAACTCCTTCACGTGTTGTACTAGGGGAGCCGAGTTTGGGCTCGTTTTGTTAGTTATGATGAGACCTTACCTCCGGACTTGATCAAGTGACCTGAAGGTTACTTTGGTTACTGCTACTGGAACTCCTTCACGTGTTGTACTAGGGGAGCCGAGTTTGGGCCGGAGGTAAGGTCTCATCATAACTAACAAAACGAGCCCAAACTCGGATCACCTAGTACAACACGTCAAGGAGTTCCAGTAGCAGTCACCGAAGTACACCTTCAGGTCACTCCATCAGGTCCGGAGGTAAGGTCGCATCATACAATACGAGCTCAAACTCTGCTCACCCAGTACAACACGTCAAGGAGTACCAGTAGCAGTCATTCAATATTTGTCTAAAATGTGTAATTTATGTTTTTTTCCTCGCAAGTGTGTAGAAAAACGTCGTATGACACGCGTGAGCATTGACTATTATACTCTCGGCTCCATTACGCCCTCACCTTCGGCTCGGGCTGCAATCAAACCTCGGGTATAATAGTCAACTTAGCTCACTTGTATTATAATGTACTATTATTCTTCAATAAATAATAGAGAGTGTTTGGTGGACAAAGTAACTTTCAGAGAACACAAAGGGTGGTTGGTGTGTCATTTAATTGCGTGTCGTCGTCGCGTGCAACACAGTTTTCTTTTTTCTTTTATGATTATAATAAGTCCAAGGAATGGTCTAGAAACCAGCTTTACAGCTAGCAGTGTTGTAGCCACATGATGAGCATTCCTCGACAATTTCTGAGCCCGTTCCTTTTGCACGGTATAACGGTTTGTTGTTTATAATTTTACTATAGTTTCAAAAAAAATCGTTTTCTTTCTTTCTTTCATCGTATTCTGTTACAAGAACATAATGTGACATTCGAATGACAAAAATAAAGACTAACGTATAAATTAAAAAAATACTTTTGTAGATCTTAAACACGACTCATTTTACTTAGGTATTAAATTTATTCTCGTATGTAAAATATTATTAAAATAAATGATTAAATATGTCTGAGTTGACTAACCTAAAAATGTGACCATGCAAGCTAAAGTCATGAAAACAGAATATTAAATTACTTAATTAGAGATTTAATATAATTTGATCTTCTTTTAATTCAAATATTAGTTTCAATATTCTTTCTTTACTCAAGTTTCTGATTAAGTATTGAAAGATGTGTTTTCTCTACAGTTTACATAATAATGATCGCATAAATAGCAAAAAAAATAAAATGGATGGGCTTTCATTATTTCCTAAAAAATAAGGTATTCTCATGCATAAAGATTTAGATATAAATCTCGCTGGAAACATTTTTATGGTCAGAACAGCCATTAGCTATGAAACATAGTGCCGCCAAACTATCCTCTGGATGAATCATCTACATTATCGATCGGTTTCTGTTTGACAATTTCATGAAAGAGATGACCTCTTTCGATCGTTTGATTATATTTAACTCAATTTCAATCTCAATTCAGAAATATTTTAACCTGAAAATTTTTGCCAAAATAAAATTACTAAGGCCCGTATTTCAGAACGATACTCAAGCGTTGATCTCTGTTTAAAACTAGTTTTGAGTTGAGCTTTGATTTTAGAACGTTCCCCAAGCAGAGATTTATTTATCACAGTTCAGCTGAGTTCAGTTTTATTTTATACTGTCACCTGTTTCGGAATTACAGCTGAGATTTGATCTGTAATCACTCTAGTGTGGTCCAGATTACGCTTGAGTAGAGATTTCTATTCTATTTGAGGTCAAATTCGTGTGTTATGTTGTTGAATTAAGGGCGCGTTTTCATATCAGGCAAAATTATGCTGTTTTTCGGTACATTTTAAGGAATAACCAAACAAAATCCAATATAACTAATAACTACCTCGTATAGATTGGTTCTTCATCTTCAAATGATAGGAACTTGATCATCGAAAATTTTAGTTTTTTATAATGTAAAATCGATCTGTCGTTGCCATTTTTCACAAATTGGGTTGAGTTTAGGTACATTTTTTGTGCTATTATTAACATATTTTACTATTTCTAAAAATACTATTTGTTGGCAAACATATTCAATTCTTAATGCTATTTTTATTTATTTATCTAAATGCCATAAATAGTCGCAGAAAAAATTAAAACCGAAACTTATTTTTTCACATTTTTTTCTCTTCTGGATGAATCTTAACCGATTGCAATAGGGGTTATTTTATTTTAGATAGCCGTCTTGATTTATTGCACAAGCATTTTGCATGAAACTAGACCGCGCGCGACCGCCGTCGAGAGTGGACACGTATCGCCTGTTTGGAGCGCCTCGAGTTGAAAAAGATCGCTGTACAAACACAAAATATTCGATAAACAAAATTTGATACTTGACAAAGTAAGATTTTTATTCTATTTTATTTCGCTATAAAAAAAATTGTAAGTAGGGTTTCTAAAAGCCTATTCGTCCTGGACTTGGAGTGACCTGAAGGTGTACTTCGGTGACTGCTACTGGAACTCCTTGACGGGTTGTACTAGGTGAGCCGAGTTTGGGCTCGTTTTGTTAGTTATGATGAGACCTTACCTCCGGACTTGATGGAGTGACCTGAAGGTGTACTTCGATGACTGCTACTGGAACTCCTTGACGGGTTGTACTAGGTGAGCCGAGTTTGGGCTCGTTTTGTTAGTTATGATGAGACCTTACCTCCGGACTTGATGGAGTGACCTGAAGGTGTACTTCGGTGACTGCTACTGGAACTCCTTGACGGGTTGTACTAGGTGAGCCGAGTTTGGGCTCGTTTTGTTAGTTTTGATGAGACCTTACCTCCGGACTTGATGGAGTGACCTGAAGGTGTACTTCGATGACTGCTACTGGAACTCCTTGACGTGTTGTACTAGGTGAGCCGAGTTTGGGCTGGTTTTGTTAGTTATGATGAAAACTTACCTCCAGACTTGATGGAGTGACCTGAAGGTGTACTTCGGTGACTGCTACTGGAACTCCTTGACGTGTTGTACTAGGTGAGCCGAGTTTGGGCTCGTTTTGTTAGTTATGTTGAGACTTTACCTCCGGACCTGATGGAGTGACCTGAAGGTGTACTTCGGTGATTGCTACTGGAACTCCTTGACGTGTTGTACTAGGTGAGCCGAGTTTGGGCTCGTTTTGTTAATTATGGTGAAACCTTACCTCCGGACTTGATGGAGTGACCTGAAGGTGTACTTCGGTGACTGCTACTGGAACTCCTTGACGGGTTGTATTAGGTGAGCCGAGTTTGGGCTCGTTTTGTTAGTTATGATAAGACCTTACCTCCGGACTTGATGGAGTGATCTGAAGGTGTACTTCGAAGACTGCTACTGGAACTCCTTGACGTGTTGTACTAGGTGAGCCGAGTTTGGGCTGGTTTTGTTATTTATGATGAAAACTTACCTCCGGACTTGATGGAGTGACCTGAAGGTGTACTTCGGTGACTGCTACTGGAACTCCTTGACGTGTTGTACTAGGTGAGCCGAGTTTGGGCTCGTTTTGTTAGTCATGTTGAGACCTTACCTCCGGACCTGATGGAGTGACCTGAAGGTGTACTTCGGTGACTGCTACTGGAACTCCTTGACGTGTTGTACTAGGTGAGCCGAGTTTGGGCTCGTTTTGTTAATTATGGTGAAACCTTACCTCCGGACTTGATGGAGTGACCTGAAGGTGTACTTCGGTGACTGCTACTGGAACTCCTTGACGGGTTGTACTAGGTGAGCTGAGTTTGGGCTCGTTTTGTTAGTTATGATGAGACCTTACCTCCGGACTTGATGGAGTGACCTGAAGGTGTACTTCGATGACTGCTACTGGAACTCCTTGACGTGTTGTACTAGGTGAGCCGAGTTTGGGCTGGTTTTGTTAGTTATGATGAAAACTTACCTCCGGACTTGAAGGAGTGACCTGAAGGTGTACTTCGTTGAATGCTACTGGAACTCCATGACGTGTTGTAATAGGTGATCCGAGTTTGGGCTCGTTTTGTTAGTTATGATGAGACCTTACCTCCGGACTTGATCAAGTGACCTGAAGGTTACTTTGGTTACTGCTACTGGAACTCCTTCACGTGTTGTACTAGGGGAGCCGAGTTTGGGCCGGAGGTAAGGTCTCATCATAACTAACAAAACGAGCCCAAACTCGGATCACCTAGTACAACACGTCAAGGAGTTCCAGTAGCAGTCACCGAAGTACACCTTCAGGTCACTCCATCAGGTCCGGAGGTAAGGTCGCATCATACAATACGAGCTCAAACTCTGCTCACCCAGTACAACACGTCAAGGAGTACCAGTAGCAGTCATTCAATATTTGTCTAAAATGTGTAATTTATGTTTTTTTCCTCGCAAGTGTGTAGAAAAACGTCGTATGACACGCGTGAGCATTGACTATTATACTCTCGGCTCCATTACGCGCTCACCTTCGGCTCGGGCTGCAATCAAACCTCGGGTATAATAGTCAACTTAGCTCACTTGTATTATAATGTACTATTATTCTTCATATCACGAAGTTCTGCATAGATAACTCTTCGCAGACTCGTTGTCTATCTAAATAACAATCTGTACTGCTACTATGGTTGTCGCTAGTTACATTGTAGTAATGTATCATGCAATATCTGCTGGGAGACGAGAAATGAATTTGTATTTTTTTTTTATAAGTATGGCGAAACGAGCTAAAGGCCCACCTGATGTTAAGCGGTTACCTTTGCCCATAACAACTTTAATACCACCTAGGCTGTTGCTTCAATGGTTATAATACTGCACGTCGGTTCGCCAAACTGAGACATGAAGATGGAAAGTCTCATGTGATTGTAATTTCACCGGCACCCGTACCCTTCAGACCGAAACACAGGAATGCAAGCTTCACTATTTGGCGGAGAAGTAGGTTCGGTGGTAGTACTTCCCCGGACGAGCTCTTTCACAAAGGAGCTCTACTACTACTCCTACTACTTTGATTTCTTCATTCCTATCCTATGAATACAGACGTTCCTATTCAAAATTGGTTTGTGCATAAATAATGGTTCATTTCTTTTCAGCTCGTTAGAGCGGCGCCGCAGTTATTTCTGTTTTACTTTTTCACATTACAGATAAAAGTTCAGAAGGAAAATATTTTTCATAGACCATCCAAACGGTATAATGTATGGCTTATTCTCGACGTAAACAACTTTATTTTACTAGCACACACCACGCCACAGACAGCATTCAAGATCTTTAAACATCTTTATTTGTTAAAATTGGTTAAAAGTAGGTACATAACCCGCCGACAAACTGTTACACAGTTTGGCGGGTTTATACAATGTGTAAAAATATTTTGGTCCTGAATAAATGATTTGCTTATTTTTATAATAAGATCAAATAACGTAACTTTATTTACTAAGAAAATAAGAAAACAGTGTTAAATTCAATTTATAATGACCATAGCGACGCTTTCAGGTGCTTTGTTTGCCTTTAACCAACCAACTGCGATCGCCAACCCGCCTGCCAAGCGCGGGTATTATGGCATATTCCCCCCTTTTGAAGAAGGCCTATGGCCAGCAGTGGATGTCTTTGAGCTGAAATGATGATGATAATGAACCAGAGGGTAATAACCGCATGGATTGCAATATTTAATATGAGGTTAAGCTACGCGGAGTGCGCGGTTCGTCCCTACACGAGTGACCGTTTCATTGCACATCGAGAACCCACCGTGCCTTGGAATGCACGTTATCCCATCGTATGCCAAACCACCTTTTAAAAACTACGTCCATTGTTTAACTATTGTGTTATTTTAATTGGCAGTTGAGCTCTTAAGCTTCTGACAACTGGTCTAGCCTGGATGTCGGTATTACCCGATTACTGCGTTGCGGGGGTCTGATGGCAGTCATTCCGTGTAAAATACAGAATTTTGGAAAAATATTTTAAAATAATGGAGACGCTTTATAAACACATTTAAATAATTTGTGACGTTATGAATAATCAGTTGAATTTGAAAAGCCGAGTCAATGTGATGTATGGTTGTGATTCCGGAATTTTAAAAATCACTGCTCGTAGCTAATACGATTCTCAATGCACCTCAAAAATAAATAGTAGTAAAAAAAACTTTTTAACAAAAAATAAAACCGACTTCAAAAACCTTAACTAAAAAGTAAAAAATAATCATTGTATCTATTTTTAAATCTTAACATATACCAACATTTTGAAGGCATGACCCTTTGCGTCATGTAAATATAATGTACAGTCGAGCGCATATCTATAGTAAAAAACAGTTTATGTAAACGTACATGAAAATCACGCGCCGCCTTCAAAATTTTGTTTTATGTTAAGATTTTAAAGTAGATACAATGATTATTTTTTACTTTTTAGTTAAGGTTTTTGAAGTCGGTTTTATTTTTTGTTAAAAAGTTTTTATTTCATACTTTTTAGTTGATAATTGCGAGGGTTGATTCATAAATATTTATATAACCAATTTGAGATTTTTTAACCGACTTCAAAAAAAGGAGGAGGTTATGTATTCCGCGGGTTTTTTTTTTTTTTTTTTTTTTTTAACCTTTGCTATCCCACTGCTGGGCAAAGGTCTCGCTTATGTTCTTCCAAACGTCCAATCACTATCGTGAAAAAAGAAACACTCAAATTGGCCAAAAATTCTCAGAAAAACGAACCTATGAGCAGATCATCTAGATAAACGAAGCTAAAATAAAGTGATTTATTGAAGCTGGTTAAAAAAGTACTCAACCTAAGTCAATACAATTTATATGGAACCACCGCGCGGGCTTTCTCTATCAAATAATAAAACAACCACGTAAATCGGCCCAGAAATCTCGGAGTAATCGGTGTACATACATGAAAAAAAAAAAAAAAAACCCGCGGAATACATAACCTCCTCCTTTTTTTGAAGTCGGTTGAAAACTATAAAAGAGAACACGGATCAGAATTTATTGATAAGTACTTAATGAATCTTTGTTCTGTCTTTCATGAAAGGTGACAGACTAACCTTGACCTCTAATCTTCAAGTAACTATTCTAGATTGGCCAATTTGTGATGTGTCAATGTTGACTAGTTAAAGCTTTAAATGACCGGTCTCACAATTTGCATAGAGATGAGAGCTTTCCATTGTGTCAATGTTTAATTAAGTTGGTAAATAATGACTCTGACCTCAGACAAAAATTACAGTGTTTCACTAAAACGTTATTTTTTCAATCTCTGCACCTTTTAGGTGCCCGATTTTCTTTTCTGCCGATAAATTGGATATCGTCAATCCTCTTTTTTTTGCTTCTGACAATGGAACCAATTTGTAACATCAATCACTCTTTTTCAGAGTCACGTGACGAATAATGTATATTCGTCACGTGACTCTGAAAAAGAGTGGGGAAAATTGTTGCGTTGTCGCAATAACTGCTGTTCCGGTTACATAAAAATCACTGTTCCAAGTCACCGTGATTTTTACACTGCGGTTCCAAACGTTCCCTACGTACTTCTTACGATAGGGAACCGTTTCTCAAGTACTTTACGTAAAAATGTTGTGATTCAAAATACCCTTCACACTTTTGTCAGGCTTAGGACTGTCACATAGTTTATTTCGTGTGTGGCGTGGTGTCGTGACGCGAGCGTTTTTGCGCAATACAGCGGTACCGTGTTACATTACTAGTTCCATTCGAAAGAGTGATGTAGAGAATCACTGTTGCACAAATAGCTTCTCAAGAACCGGAACGTCATTCGTACTCGAAAAATGACTTGGATCTGTTTGGAACAGTGGAACGTCGAACGTAGTTTCACTGCAGATCACTGTGACAGTTACTTTTTTGCAGATAACAGTGGTTTATTCAATTCAATGCTCACTCTATGAATCTTATGTTTATACCTTTTTGCATTTAAAATATTAACAATGTTTGACAAGTCACCATTGATTGAATTTTTGATTGGCTTTCGAACAAAAACGGTTGTTGTTTTTTTTATTGAAATTGTGTAGGATATAGGCTCTAATGCTCATTCCGAAATGGCAGCTCCTTCAGTACTGAGTTTCTGAAAGACAACATTCTCGAATCAAAATGATTTAAATAAAATATTTGCCAGTTTTTTTTAAAGCTAGTAACCGTGACACAGGCAGCCATCAAAACTTGATGCTGATCCAACTTCACTCAACCGTCACACGGATAATCCGGGTGTGTTACAACGAGCATCAAAGTAAAATAACACGGTACAAATATGAATAGGTCAGTATTCGGAAAATGGTTCGATTCATTCCTTTAAGCTCTCCGTTTGAGATAATGCGAAAGTTCTGGTTCTTCTGAAAGATTGTAGCTATGTAAAGGAACAAGCTCCGGTGAGTCAAACAAGAGCGAAGTACGAAAGAAACGAGGAAGGTACAGTCGTTACCCTAAATTACCTCGGTGGAGTCATCGAAACACACGGAACACTGAAATAAAGAAAAAAAAATGCTCATGCATTATGTCACTCTGTCAGCCTTGCCAGCTTCTTTACGATAGGAGGGTTGAGGTTTAACAAAGACATGTGCAAAGTACAAACATACTGTACTAAGCAATTCTGCTCTTTGTTCATGTAACGTTTATAAGACTAGAATGTATGTTAAGCGTAATGCATTGAATGTTTCAACTTCGCTGATCTAAACTATTTCGATGTTATTCTTAAGGTACCTACTAAAGTCTCTTGTGATTCATGGCTAGCAGCTGTATTGTATTGATTAATCATTATCCTGCTTGCCTTTTCCCAACTATGTTGGGGTCGGCTTCTAGCCCAACCAGATGCGGCTGAACATCAGACTTTTACACAGAGCAACTGCCATCAGACCCCCGCAACCCAGTTACTGGGTAATACCGACATTCGGAGGTTAGACCAGTTGTCAGTTGTTTGACCTGTATTGTATTGATTACTTAAAAAAATACTAACTATCGGCTATCGGTGTCATCGAATTTCAGCAAAATAGGAACGAAACAATGCTAGTTGAAAATGTTTTCAAATTCCAAAGTAATTACGAGCCTGATGGTTGATCTACAAACTAATTATTCAGGAAGTCTCTTTATATTAAATCCGCTATATCTTAATTACATTGTTCTTGCTATCCGTGAAGTGGGCAGTACCCGTCGACCATACAGCCCAATAGACCCCTAATGTTAAATATAATGCGTACAAAAAAATCTGTCAACTAGTTGAGGCGGTGTATTGCAATTCGATTGGCCCTACCAAGGCGGCTATTAGCTAATCACTAACGCGGAAGTTTTGACGGCTCACATAAGGTCGAAACTGATTTGAAGTTTTCAAGTGGCGACCAATGACGAGAAAAAGAAGGACTCCGCGCCACATACATATAACGAAAGTGAAGCACCCTAAGTACGCTGATCTGGCTCATTCAAATACGTGCCTCACGCACACACTTACGTCGTAGTACGCCGATCGACCGCCATTATGTGGCGTTTCGTTTCTCAAATTACGCACACATAGTTCTGTAGGGTGCTTCACTTTTGTTGTATGTGGAGCGGAGTCCTTCTTTTTTTTCTCGTTCGTGGTGGCGATCTACATTAGTAAAATTTCATAGAAGTGTTGACAGATATGGGCCGCCTGTTATGAGGCGTCTATGGGGTGTATGGTCGATGGCAGTACCCCACTCTGATTCAATGGGAAGATTCGGAGCTATTCAATTTCTGAGTCGGACGGACGAGCACCGATTGACGTCGGTGCGGTCATGCGTTGATGTATAAGGTTGAAGCGGACCTTTAATGCGGTCACGGATCAGTTAGCATCTTCTGCAATACCTACATTACCTTCAACGGTGACACGTCATTTCAATTCAATTTCAATCATCAATTTTACTTATAAAATGAAAGCATTAAACCATGAAATTACTTCCGGATTCCAAAAAATTATAACAAGTTCAAGAATTCCTCAGCTGTTTCTCTAAAATTACTCCTTTTTAAAGCTTATTTTATTTATAATACGTAAATTATAAGGTGAATAAAAATATTGCAGATATGTTTAATGCCACTTTTTATGTGCCGTATATTTCTAATTTTATATCGCAAGGAAATTCGTTTTATAAATCTGATTCGAATGTTCTGTAGGACACTGTTTTACTTTTACTTTGGGCCAAAATAGTAAAGAGTATACGCTAAGGCCTTAGCCTTCTCATACTGAGAAGAGTACCCAGCAGTGGGACAGTAATGGGCTGGTTATGTATAGGCTCAGAAGTGAAATAGACTAGGATCGAATCCAAATAAGATTTACAACAATGTCTCAGGACTCCGATATTCGTAGACGATAAGCATCAAGTACTTCTTTTCAGACCCTTTCGTATGGTTAGATGTAGATAAACCACATGTTTTATCTTTTAATTTTCACGAACCCAAAGGGAGTTGAAAGGCTGTTTTTTAGTTGAAACGGAGCTGAAAGACTTATTTTTAGTTTAGGCTTTCCTGTAAGTCAAAGTGTTTCTTAATAGAAATACTTGCAGAATAGTTACTGGTCCAGCGGGTCGTGAGCTGATTCAGCGAGCGACGATCTTATTACATAAGCGTTATTTTTTTCATTAGGTGTATCACCTTTTTTCTAAGAAAGAAGACTAATATAAAATGAAAAGTAAGTTGTTATGTAAGGATAAAACCAAAGCTTCTGATAGAAAAACTAAATTATATTTTCTCAATGGCAAAAGCTCCGTTTATTTAGGCGCCGCCCGTCAGAGGGATCGTTGTGTTCTTTATAAGCAATATAACGCAGTCAGGTAGTACTTATCTATGTATTTTTCTAACAGGGGTTCAGAAGAAGAGATTTCAATTGAGGAAGGAAAATCCAAAATAAAACCGGATGGGTTTACAAAATAAAACTAGGTACTTTCGACGTTGATAAAACATGGTTCGATAAAGGGCAAAAAATATTCAAGCGGTCAATTACCGACATAAAACAGGTATTAACATAACATAACATCACGCCTGTATTTCCCCGAAGGGGTAGGCAGAGGTGTATAATACACCCGCATTTCGCCAGTTATGTTGTAAGTCCCATGTAATAGGGGGCGAGCCTATTGCCATTAACCGGGCACAAATCCAGACTCCGGGCTGCTACTAAGAATTTCCTACTGAAAAAACCCAATAACACTTTGCCCGACCCGGGAATTGAACCCAGGACCCCACGCTCAGCAGTCGCGCTTGCGACCACTAGACCAACGAAGCAGTCAAAACAAGTATATCCTGACTAATAGAATTAAGAGCTTTCCAAGTGGATTGAACAATGTTAACATTACGGGTACGGAACCCTAAAAACAATGCGACTGTAAGCAAGTAGGGAAACGTCTGGATTGGACTTTTGGGGAAAGAGCCATAATAGCAGCTTTCAATTGACCTAGGCCCTAATTCATGTAATTTCATGACGCGCCGATCAAGTTGCAGTGACGCTGCAGTTCGTTTCTGACTGCGATCGCCGTAGATAAGAGAATACGAAAAGCATTGTTTTGATCGAAACTTAACTGCAACTGCACTTCTTTAGTTTCGTGAATTGGCCTACTGTCCTTTCTGACGGCGTGCATGCATCAGCCATCGTGTAGCTTGACCATATTTTAGAGAGCTAAACTAACTGATGCATACACTAAATATAATGGTAGTATCAATCCCTTAATGGTAGATGTAAGATAGATAAACAAATAAAAACATCACACAACCGCAAAACATTTGGGTAAGCCACATAAAATACTAAAAACCGGCCAGACAGTTCTAAAGTGTCTTTGTTAGTTAGAAACAGCCTCCACGAGTGACGATATTTAATTGATCGTCCGGCGCACTCTGGGCAGTCAGCCCCGCTATCCACCTGCTGACTGGCTAATCTTTTCCCCACGACATGTGCTATTATTATTATGTGGCTCATGTCGACACGAAGAAGAAGAAGAAACTAGTTTGTTTCTAAATTGATTGAACCTTGATATCAGTATCCGAACACTTACGAGATAAAGTTGAACACGCTGACACTATAAGCAGATAACTTGACCTCTTACTTAAACCTATCAATAGTTGCGAGCTTTCTCAAGATGGCGTCAAGTTGACGAGTCAAATTAGATAAGACTCTCGGGACACCTAATCACGTTTCGCTACTATATAATTATGAAATAAAAGCTTACCTTACAATATAATAACGTTTAATGTTAGTTAGAATTTGAAATGCATGTTGCTCATATGATAAACAGGTACACACGGCTACACATCAAGCTCTAAAAACCAGTATAAACTGACCCCGCATTGAGAGGCTTTCCGTACAATGAGAGGTCGGCTAATACTGGAAATGCATAGCTTGATATGTAGCCGTGTGTACAGCGATTCTCTATTCATCTGCCGAGATAAATTATTCCCGTCCTCCCACCACTAATCGTTCGTCGCTGGAGATCAATTTCAATTTATTAGTGGACAACCGCAACTGATTCTACTGATAGCCGACTACAAATAGGAATAGCCTAGAATGAGAGGAACGAAGCATAGCAAGAAAATAAATATATTCCAAGCTTATCATCAGATAATACAACTATAAAGGCATTCGTCGACCTATCGGTATCGTACGCATCGGACGGAACGCATTAGCGACGGCACACACCTTCTTCATTCTACCCGGAACGTCTAGAAACCCATAAAAAATGTACTACCGGGCCGGGCCAGGAAGCACAAGTCCGGGTAGGTTCTACGGTAAGGTGAGCTTCGCCGCAAATTCAGAATGTTGGTCCCCGCACTTAAACGGATCTGTAGAACGTAGTGCGTCCACCTATCCGCAGCGTACGGATTGGTGACGAATTTCGTGAGCAACCGGATTTTCAGTATTGACATTTGAATGCCGATGACGTCATCCGCATTTTTGAATTTAATCCGATCCGTCCGATGCGTACGATACCGATACATGGACGTATGCCTTAAGGAAGAAGATTAGAACAGTAACAAGGGCTTCAAGGCTTCGACATTTGCAAGCTCATCTTTTATTCACAGAGGAGTCGATCGATTTGAGAAACTAAAAATAGTAGGTATAATTTATTAGTCGTTGGCCCGTGGGTATGCATACGACTTTTAACCCTACCCTGGCGGTTCATCAACTCAGCCTATCGCAGTCCACTGCTGGACATGGGCCTCTCCCAAGTTCCGCCACAACACTCGGTCCTCTGCCTTCCGCATCCAGTTCCCCCTAGCCACATTCATCAGGTCGTCGGTTCACCTGGCGGGGGGCGCCCTACGCTGCGTTTACCGATTCGCGGTCTCCACTTAAGGACTCATCTGCTCCAGCGGCCATCGGTCCTTCGACAGACTTGGCCAGCCCACTGCCACTTCAGCTTACTGATCCTAAAAGCTATGTCGGTCACTCCGGTTCTTCTCCGGATAATCTCGTTACAGTTTTATCCTTCAAAGAAACTTCAAGCATAGCTCGCTAACCCTAGCAGTTGAATGATTGAAAAGTTTGAATCCTGTCGTTTGTTTGAGTACTCTTAACGAATTCTAAATTATTGCAACTTGCTGATTTAAATTTTGATTTCGATACCTCTCGAAGTTATTGTTCAGACATCGTTGAACAATATCTTGCCACCACAGACGTATGCTTAGCACCGACAAAAGTTTGGAACCGATTACTACCAACTGCCATGCCTCTTTTTAAAAGGAAAATAATTACTATTTAAATTATTAGGGAAGGACGCAAATGGAAATGCAGTGTACTCCGCCATTGTGTTCATGAAGACAATAAAGTCACTTTTTTAGTTTAACTTCGACCATTTTGCATTTACGGTCTTATCTTTATGAGATCTCAAATGTCGTTTTAAAATAAAAATGCCCTCTCTGTACCATGTTGAAAACCTGTAATTTTATACACAAAAATCTTGCTAATGAGCAGACGGTTTTACTTACTACTACCTAAGAGAAAAAACGCTTTCGCTGGAAAATACATTATTACCACCTACTGAAAAGGGCCTACCTACCTACTTATATTTCAATTTCGACATAAAGTAGTTTACATAAACACTATCTGAGTGAAATGGATTAATAAACGTTTGAAACGGTCGAAACTTGAAAGTAATTTTCCGACTAGCGCAGACTTCAAAGCTCGCCGTCACTTTGACAATTTGCCTTTTATAATAATTAGACTTAGACGGATAACAACAAATTACTTATTCAGCTAAAATTGGTTACAGTTACCTAAATCGTGGAAATTTTCTTGTTACGTAAAAATGTTTTTGTACTTTAATAACATAACATAGCGTGAAATCATGCTTCCAACTGTCAAAACGCAGTGCTAAGCTTATAGTGTGCTTTCAATGTCATAATACAGTGCTATTTGACAGTTGGAAGCATTAATTCATGCTTGGATTCGTCTCTGAATATAAGCCTAAGTGGTTTTCAGAAAACATAAAGTTTGGTGTGTCATATAACAGCGCGTCGCCGTGCGTCGAAACGTTTTCTTCTCACAACAACATAATGAGGCATTCAAATTATATGAAAATGTACACTGAAGTCTTAATACTAAATTACTTTGAAAGATCTTAATTCTGATTCATTTTGCTTATTAAATTTATTCTCGTTTGTATTATGCGTCTGAGTTGACTAACCTAACAATGTGACCATGAAAACTGAAGTCATTCATCTTCTCTTAACTCAAACCTTAACTCATAAAATATTTTTAGTATCTACCTAATATACATAATATTGAAAAATGTGTTTTCTCTACAATTAACTCAATACAGCTTCTGCTGTATTTATGCTTCTGCATAAATAACAAAAAATGTTTAAAGCAATATGTATGAGGGCTTTCATTCTAGCCTAAAATGAGGGTATTCTCATGCATAAAGATTTAGATATAAATCACGCTAAAAGCACTTTTATGGTGAGAACAGCCATGAAAGCGAAGTGTACTGAAATAGCTATAAAACATAAGGTACCTAGTGCCGCCAAGCTATTCGCTGGACGAATCATCAAAACTACTTCATCGATCGGTCTCTGTTTGAAATTTTAGGAAAGAGGTCATTGCTGCTTTATTTTTTTAACACAATTTCATGCAGAATGAAATATTTTTACCCTAAAAAGTTTAGACAGGATGAAATCACAAGCGTAGTGTGTAGCGCACACCAGACCTATGTAGGTACTAAAGTTAGCGCACAATAAATAAACACCGTTCATATATTAATTTTATTAGGCTCAGACATCAGTGTTGATTCTAATAAAATTATTCTATGCGCATAATCGTTAGTTGGAAGAAACAAAACTCATCGAGAACTAAAAATATTGTTTTGCACACTCGAAACTTAAGTAATTTAATTCTTCTTCATCACGAATTTCTGAATAGATAACGCTCCGCAGACTCATCGCCTATCTAAATGACAAGCTACGCTTGCGGTCACTCTGATTCTCGCTAATAGTCGCCAGTTGCATTTTAGTCATGTAACTTGCTATAAGTATCTAATCTACTAGATGAAGAGAAATTAATTCGATTTGATTTCTTCATTCCTATCCTATGAATATAAACGTACCTTTTTTCAAAATTGGTTTGTGCTGTGTTCATAAATAAATAATTCATTTCTCGTCAACTCTTTAAAGCGGGGCGCGCCGCTACAGTTGTTTTTGTTTTACGTTTGTACAATACAGATAGAAGTTCAGAAGGAAATATGTTTCATAGACCATTCAAACAGTACAATGTATTACAGTATAATAATGTATGGCTTGTGTCCTTGACGTAAACGACTTATTCTAAGAACAGACGCCACAGACCAGCATTAAAGATTATATTTAGACGTCTTTAAAAGTACCTAATATGGTCGAATTATGTAACTGTCGTCAAAATCGTAACATTAGCCGTCGACGCTATCAACACGTCTTTGCTTTCTGGGTGTGACGCTTCGCCGCCTTTTATATGATTTTGGTACACCTATGGTTAAAAGAGCTTTATCGTTTACTTTCTTTAGAAAAGGGACTTACTATTAATAAATGTCTGTAGGCACCTCCTACGCCTACGTAAGGTTTCTCCCAATTGAAACACTTGTGTAATAATTTCTATTGAGCAAGGAAAGTCGTGTTTTTTTTTTGGATACAATACAGTAGTGTTTAGTTATCTAGTACACTATCCAATCAGTTCCAGTACATTTATCTGTAACTTTCTATCTCTTTGGAGCGGAATTGAATCCCTTCTATGTTTGGATTAACCATAGGAGGATGAATAAAAGCCACAAACTTAGTATAGGCTCTATTAGTGAAATAAAAAAAGTTTTACTCTCTCTCTCTCTCTCTCTCAAGTCGGACTTAAAGTGCCTGTTTTATTTGTCTTTATTTAAAATTATATTAATTTGTTTTACTAGCTATGCTTATACACAATTTGAATAGTAGGTAGATTAGTTTCAAAAAAGTTATTCGGCTTATTATTTGGGTCAAACCTAACAACATGTTTAACTTCCTGGCTCCTGTACACTTAGTACTTACTAATATTATACGATACTTAGCCAAAAAATAAAAATTCATTTTATAAAGACCTAATTACAGGCGCTTTTAAAAGGTCGATTCTAGTTACAAATCGAGATGATATTTTGTGGATATCTTGTTACGTAAAGCAACAGAACATTTCCTCAAAATTGCAAGTTTAAGAAGTCCTTCCATGAATAACGCACATTGAAAAAGATAAAATCGTGAGGCATCTGATTATGTGTGTCGACTATTTTCACACCAAATGACACAATTTGAGTACAGTTTTATAGCGTAATCGAACTTCAGTATATAATTTCCAGAGATTATCCGCATTTACGCGTTTTCATTGTATAATAGTTATGTATAAAAATTACATTACTCATGCTTATTTGACTTCAGCAATATCTTTACAATCTTTAGTATGAATCCTTCAGGCCTATATAGACTCGCGTTTAGGGTTGCCAGATGGTCGGGATTAGTCTAGATTCTCCCAACATTTCATAGACCTCAGGCCTCAAGCTCAAACGCTTCTAGTACCTACGTAGACCTCAGGCCTCAAGCTCAAAGCCTCAAACACTTCTAATAATAAATGTTTTATGTTATAATTGAATACAATTGAGAAGCATTTTGGCAAATTGCAATTTGTGGGAGATCTGGAGTCTAAACTAAGCCTTGGCCTGTAATTTAGAACTCCAGGCCCCCCATTATATCATATAGTAGTATAGTAGTACAGATTGTCAAAGTGGTGTTACCTACCTACGTAGATTCCGATGAGAGTTTCATCCTTGCAGTTTTATCGGTAGGATTTTTTATTCGTCCGAGTCGGTAGGTATTCAATTCAGTTAGGAAAACATCGTAATTGTTGCAGTATTTCATATTTTTTCATGGCTTATAAATTCCTTTGTTTTTAAATTAAATATTTTGTTTGAACTAGCGAGACTCCGTGAAAATGCTATTTAGAGAGAATGTGTTTATGCAACGATGACAACAGACCGTTTAATATATTATTGCATACGCTTTTTCTTTTTAACTTTTTAACAGTTCTATCTATGTATTCTAAAGTTAAAACAATGATTGCCTTGTTACACGTTACATTGACGTGTATATGTGAATTAAAACAATTACAGGCAAGAGTTATGGCCTCGTAATTCAAGTGCAGTGCTCGTGTGCATGATTAAAAACAAAAGGGAAACTTTAAAAATTATTCAGAAACCGAGTTTTATTTTATAAATAATGTATTTAATATAATAGGTACGGTCGACCGCACATAAGTGGTAACGCTTGAAATACGAAAACCGGCTTTACTGCTTACGAAATAGAGACGCTATCAAGGTCAAACTGTTACCACTGACGTCCGGTCGACTGTACATTCTAAACGCATTTGAACACTCGAGTTAATGTTTTGTATTGTTGTTATTCCTAGATTGTATATCACTTATCGCATCGTCACAATTATCTCTCTTAGCTCCCCAAATGTATTGCTGTAAAGTATTCTTCACCACTCACCACAAACTTCAAAAGAACAAATTGATATGAAGCTAAGCCGCGTTCTTTTCATGAAAACTAACAAAATAACCTTGACCTTTGATCTCTCTGAAGCTGTTCTGGATTGACCAATTAATGATGTGTGAATGTTGTGTAGTCAAACTTTAAATGACTGGTCCCACAATTTGCATAGAGATGAGGGCTTTCCATCTTGATAATGTTTAATTTAGTTGGTAAATAATGGCACCAACTTCAGACAAATATTTCAGTGTTTCACTAAAACGTTTATGTTTTGAATCTCTGCACCTTTTACGTGTGAAATTTTCCTTCATCATCATCATTTCAGCCGAAAGACGTCCACCGCTGGACATAGGCCTTAAAATAAAAATATTCCTTAATGTCAATAAAGATATCGTCAATCCTCTTTTTTCTTCTCGTGACAATGAAAGCAATTTGTAACATCAATCACTCGTTTTCAGAATCACATGACGAACCCCCGTATTTAATCACAGATCAAGCACACGGTTTCTTTGAAGAAAAAAAAACGCCTACTTTAATTTAGCGTTGGAGTTTTAAAAAAGATTCAACAATTATCGACACTTTTTTAACCGACTTCAAAAAAAGGAGGAGGTTATGTATTCCGCGGGTTTTTTTTTTTTTTTTTTTTTTTTTTTTTTTTTTTTTTTTTTCATGTATGTACACCGATTACTCCGAGATTTGTGGGCCGATTTACGTGGTTGTTTTTTTATTTGGTAGAGAAAGTCCGCGCGGTGGTCCCATATAAATTTTATTGACTTAGGTTAAGTAATTTTTTAACCAGCTTCAATAAATCAGTTTATTTTAGCTTTACGTATCTAGATGATCTGCTCATTGGTTCCTCATTCTGAGAATTCTTGGCCGATATGCGTGTTTTTTTTACACGATAGTGATTGGACGTTTGGAAGAACATGAGCGAGACCTTTGCCCAGCAGTGGGATAGCAAAGGTTAATAAAAATATATTCTCAAATTGGTTATATAAACATTTATGAATCAACCCTCAACTAAAAAGTATGAAATAAAAACTTTTTAACAAAAAATAAAACCGACTTCAAAAACGTTAACTAAAAAGTAAAAAATAATCATTGTATGTATTTTAAAATCTTAACATAAACCATAATTTTGAAGGCGGCGCGTGATTGACCCTTTGCGTCATGTAAATATAATGTACAGTCGAGCGCATATCTATAGTAAATAAATAAAAAAACAGTTTATGTGAACGTACATGAAAATCACGCGCCGCCTTCAAAATTATGGTTTATGTTAAGATTTTAAAATACATACAATGATTATTTTTTACTTTTTAGTTAACGTTTTTGAAGTCGGTTTTATTTTTTGTTAAAAAGTTTTTATTTAATGTATAGGATGGCGAAACGAGCTAAAGGCCCACCTGATGTTAAGCGGTTACGTTTGCCCATAACAATTGCAATACCACCTAGGCTGTAGCCTAAATGGTACCGCAAGTCGGTTCGCCAAACTGAGACATGAAGATGAAAAGTCTCGTGTGATTGTAATTTCACCGGCACCCGTACCCTTCAGACCGAAACACAGCAATGCAAGCATCACTATTTGGCGGAAAAGTAGGTACGGTGGTAGTACTTCCCCGGACGAGCTCTTTCACAAAGGAGCTCTACTACTACTAAAACACACCCAGAATTGGTTTTTTGATTGATTTGATTGTTTTGAACCAAAATGGGTATTCGTTTTTTTTAATAGGCTCGCCCCCTATTATATGGGACTATAACATAACTGGCGAAATGTGGGTGTACTGTACACTTCTGCCTACCCCTTCAGGGAAATACAGGCGTGATGTTATGTTTATTTTATTATCATTGCGTAGGGTGCCATTACACACATATTTTTTTACTTTTCCCCACTTTAGAATTTCTCCTGTGTCGTGGGTTTACAAACACAAATCTCACATGGCACAAACACTCAGACCCTACCGGCTGACACAGATGCACGGTTGCTTCGGGAAGTATCTGTGTCGCAAAGGCCGGGAGCCGATGCCCGAGTGTCATCACTGCGGGGGCTGCCTTGAGGACACGGTACAGCACACACTGGCGGAGTGCTACGCAGCGCCATGACCTTATCACTGCAGTAGGTGGCAGCGATCTATCTTCCGGGTGCGGTTCTCGTTAAGTTTTCAGTGTATAAAAAATACGTTACATTAGATCACTGTTCCTCTAAAACTATGCTCCTTTTTGAAGTTTTCATTAAAACGGGTAATATCGACAATTTAACTAAAAACAGAATTTATGAAGGATAGCATCCTGTTACTGCTTATACCTATGTTAGTTCAACTTCATTAAAGGTGCTCTCACACCGGTGTTCACAACCGTTAGTCAACATTTAGAAATATTCGTTGGAGAAGCAGTTTGCCTTTTGTTACTGTGAGTTTGCACCAAAAAACATTTAACATCTAATGTCTCGAAACTTGTCATATGAAACTAATGTCACAACTTGTTTTGTTGATTGTTTCGTTCGCAGCCCGGAGTCTGGATTTGTGCCCGGTCAATGGCAATAGGCTCGCCCCGTATTACATGGGACTATAACATAACTGGCGAAATGTGGGTGTACTATACACCTCTGCCTACCCCTTCGGGGAAATACAGGCGTGATGTTATGTTATGTTACGTTCGCACTGCAGAAAACTGGGTAAATTCTTTGACAGATTTCAAGATTTGTTGTTGGCTGTGTTTGCACTGACTAAAAACTTATACATTGACATGTTTGTCTATAGATTTGTCACGGCTGACGTTCGCACTGATGCTTAATCATGTGTAATACTTGTCAATACTTGTATAAATCTCGTTTTTTGTGTTATCCAATGAGGTCGGTAAACATGTATGGCCGAAAGCAGATACTTTGAAGTTTATCGAAATTGATTGTGAAACATGTCAATAGACTATGAAATGTCAAACAAGTTTCGTTTCAACAAGTTGTGTGATAATGCGAACGCGATTCGATACATTGACAGCAAACTGACATTTCAACATGTTTTTATGTGAATGTTTCGTCAGTGCAAACTCATAGTAACAAAACAAAATAAACTGTGTCGAACTGTTGTGAACACTGGTTTGGCAGCACCTTAATGTAGAAGAGTTTTATTATGTTTACATATTTTTTTATTTAACTGAAAACAATTACAAAACCATCACAAAACCTTACACAGTTTTGTCTGGATGTTGAGACACTTTTGAGTTTTAAAAGTAGCGTTTTACATATCCTCTGTCTGTGTGATACAATAAGTGACAACCAAATTAAAGTAAAAAGGGATTATAACCGTGACACGTGCACGGGTAGCTATCATTACTTGATGCTGATCCAACTTCATTGAAGCGTTACCCAGACACGGATAATTCGGGAATTTCACAAAACAAGCATCTAAATAAAATAACATGGCGGTACAAATATGAACAGAACACTCTGAAAATGTGTCAAATCATACCCAGCGTTGCCAGACGCACCATAATTATCGTACGAAAAAGTACGTCAATTTTGACGTCTGAAAATCATTGTTCGAATTAGTATACTGCAAATTATACACGCTAGACGCTAGGTAAAACTACAAATTATGAATGAATGAATGAAAAATGTATTTGCTTACAACATGAGTATACAATACAATGTGAAAGCACATGCATGTAAGGTGTTTAAATAGTAGGTCAGCTACAATCACAGAGTACATACTACAATGTTTTGCCACTGGGGGCGTACAAATACTTTTGATTCTAGGTTACATTGACACTTGCAAAAATATGCAATTCTTCTTGTTCTACATTATATAAAATAAATTACCTATTGCAGAAGGACACAATGAGTATAAAAAGATATGAAAATTTAATATAATGTCAATGTAATAAAATTAGGCTAACAATGTCACGATAGGTTCCGATAGGTTTAGGTTCGGTTTGTTCCTTCTTATTTTATTTTTTTCTCTTTCTCTTTTTAATAATTGATCAATTGTATTGTTTAATTAATTCCTAGTAATGCTAATTTAGTGGCACTTTTTAACAAAATTTAACCCTGTTTACATGTGGATAATGTAGTGGGCTGCAATATTGTTAATATTTCGTTAAACCTATATTTTTACATGTACACACATATTGTAGCTGTTTATTGTCCCTTAATAAATAAAATAAAATAAAATAGGTAAAAAAATGTCAGTAGAAAATTAAAACAATAATAAAAATGAGATGTCAAAAATACAGTTCGTCGGAGAATAGTATGCCACTAACACATACCTACTCCTACCTACCTATGAGTGGAGGAACCTACAAAAAAGGTCATTACTTTGAAAGACATTAGAAAACGCCAAACTTTTTTCGCTAAAAAAGGTATAGGCCATCAGTCATCGCATTAGCTCAGCACTGTGTACGATAATTTTTCACAATACGATAATCCTCTTATACTCATCTGGCAACCCTGATTATACCATTATAAGCTCTCCGCGTAAGATAATAAATGTCGAGCTCACTTCTAAATCCGCAGTAAAATATCTAATTTGGTATTGTTTTTACTACTTTTCACTGCGGTTTCATAGAATTGAGCTTACTAGCGAGTCCTTACATAAAATAGCACTGCTGGGGTCTGTATTTAAGAAAATCGCGATGAAAGATAACATGTTCCGGTATTAAAGAAACGGGAAGGAAGAGATTAACCTGAATTGTCAGTCTAGCCTACAAAATGTATCTTACTGAACAATAAAAGGGAGGAAACAAAAATGTTCGTTGATTGTGTCACTGTCAGCCTTGCTAACTTCCTGGCGAAAGATAAGTTGAAGTGTAGCGTGTAGCAAAGATACGTGTAAACATATTCTACTATCAAAGTCGCTCCTTGGAAAACTACGCTAATTTAATCCGTATCATTGAAATCTTTCAATGTTATTCTGAAGAAACTAAGAGTTCCTTGAAAGCTCTCGCAAACTTACGTAAGCCTGCACTGTACATACCTATATTGTGCCTATATCATACTGAAATTAATTCCTTAAAGATTGGATAATGTTGGTGCTCATAAATTTCAGAAATAGAAATAAACAGTGCAAAACAATTTATTTATTTTTTGGTCTTTATTTATAAAAACTTGGTACACCACAAAAGAAGCGACCATGTCGTCCTAGTTATCTTAAATACACTGCAAAAGTTGCCCTTCGTGGAATACTCCAGTTGCAATTCGCTCAGGTGCTATTCGAGCAGTTGCTGTTCCTGGAATGCCTCAAAGATACAGTCTCAAATCAAATTGCAAAGTTCTAAGTAATATCGTAATATGCTGATTCAAATTGTAAAGTTATTACGAGCCTGCATAGTTGATTTATAAATTGTTTATTCATTTCCCGGAGCTCTCATAATACTTAATCCGCTTTATCTTAATTGCATTGTTCTCGTTAACCGTGAAGTGGGCAGTATCCCACTAGTAATTTAATAGGAAGATTCGGATCTGTTCAATTTCGGAATTGGACGGACAACTAACGTCTATTGACGGTAGGTAAAGTAAATGTATGTATTATACAACGTGTATTAGAAAAGCGTGGTCATATTTGAAGAGCTTATTCAGGATATGCTATCAAAAAACATTTACGATGGGACCAACCCTGAAATCGAGAAAAAAAAATCTGCTGATCCATTTTTTCGAGCGACATCGGTGATTTAGTAGGGAACAGCTGATATTTTTTCGCGATTTCAGGGTTGGTCTCATATTAAAAGTTGTTTTGTGCTATGCCCTGAATGAGCTCTTAAAATATGACCACGCATTTCTGATACACGTTGTATTGTTATTAACATTAGTATTATTCAGTTCGCCCTCATTATTTACTGAAGGAAGGACAGCTTTCCCGGTTAACTATAATCTAAAATGAGTATATAAAAACCTGATAGAAAAATTAAGTTGTTATTTAATAAACTTCAAATACTTATTTCGAAGTGGCGCCACGTCCTTGAAATAAAAAAAACATGCCAACGGCGTTTATTTAGGCTCTGTGAGAGGGTTTGACTTAAAAAAGCAATATAAGGCAGTCAGGTACTTTACGACTATCTATGAATTTTTCGAACAGAGTTTTAGGCGGAGAGTTTCCGATTGAGGAAGGAAAATTCGAAATGAAATTCATCCGGGTACAAAATAACTTCCGATGTTGATCAAATTAATTACGTAAGCCTACATGGTTGGATAAAGTATAAAAATCTGTTTTTATTATTAAAGGAAAAGCTTAATGCTTTGTCTATTACCAAGCGATCAATTACCGACATAAAACCGGGATGCCTAATAGAATTAAGAGCTTTCCTAGTGGATTGAACAACATTGTTACGTATCGAAAGTACTCCTAGTATAGTACGAATGCTTGACATAATTGGAACACTCTTCTACTGAATTCGCTTAAATCTTTTCTAGTAATAGTAGAGCAAAAGTCAAAGTCGCTCAGCGAGCTTTCTTTGAAGGATAAAATCCGTAACGAGATTATCCGGAGAAGAACCGGAGTGACCGACATAGCTTGTAGGATCAGTAAGCGGAAGTGGCAGTGGGCTGGCCATGTCTGTCGAAGGACCGATGGCCGCTGGAGCAGACGAGTCCTTGTGTGGAAACCGCGAATCGGCAAACGTAGTGTAGGGCACCCCCCAGCCAGGTGGACCGACGCGACGACCTGATCAAAATAGCTGGGGGGAATGGATGCGGAAGGCAGAGGACCGAGTGTTGTGGCGCAATTTGGGAGAGGCCTATGTCCGGCAACGGACTGTGATAGGCTGAGTTGATGAATAGTAGAGGTCCTTGTGAAAGAGCTCGTCCAGGAAATTACTACCAACGTACCTATATATTTCTGTGACCAAACAGTAATGGTCGCATTGGTGTGTTCCGGTTCACACCGGTTTGGGGTACGGGTGCCAGTGAAATACAGTCACATGAGACTTTCCATCTTCATGTCTCAGTTTGACGAACGCGACTTGCGGTACCATTTAGGCGATAGCCTAGGTGGTATTGCAGTTGTTATGGGCAAAGGTAACCACTTAACATCAGGTGAACCTTTGGCTCGTTTCGCCAGTCTATACTACAATAAAAAAAACATAGTGTGCACGAGTAATCCGTGTCTATGTTTTCATACACACAGACGAAACATAATCACAGATCATCCTCCGAGCATTTTCCCAATTATATTGGGGTCGGCTTCCAGTCTAGCCAGAAGCGGCTCAACATCAGTATTTTACACGGAGCGACTGCCATCAGACCCCCGCAACCCATTTACTGGGTAATACTGACATTCGGAAGTTAGACCAGTTGTCTGACTTTCAGGCTTCTAACTACCCGTAACGACTGCCATAGATAGTCGTATGACAACCGGGACCGACTGCTTAACGTGCTCTCTGAGGCACGGAGGGGTCTCGATGTGTAACGAAACGGTCACCCATCCACAGACTGACCGCGGCAAGTGCAGCTTAACCTTGCAGATCGTACAATCCGCGCCGCATGCCTCGCTACGAGCCCCTCCCAACATAATCACAGATACTGTTAGATATTTGCTTCATCATCATCAACTCAGCCTATCGCAGTCCACTGCTGGACATAGGCCTCTCCCAAGTTGCGCCACAACACTCGGTATATAGATATTAGATATTTGCTTGAAATGGCTATAATTGAAGTCTAGTTTGCTTCTCTATCTAGGTACCCAAACTTGATATTAGTAGGTACCCGAACACTTGGAGATAGTGTTTAACGTTCTGACGGTCTATAAAAAGATAGCCTGACCCCTACATAAAATTATCAAGAGTTGCAAGCTTTCTCAAAATGGCGTCAAGTTGACGACAAATAAGATAAGAAATCCTTATGCAGTGTGTTCCTTTTCCTCATCTCTTTCACTTAATTCGTGGATAATGGTATGGGTTATGGGTTATATGTTCACCAAACCAATTACTATAAGATAACTAGTGTACAGTCGGCGACACGTCAGTGATAACCTGAATTACGAAGACCGTTGAACTGCTTACGAAATAAAGACGCTGTCAAGGTCATACTGTTACGACTTACGTGCGGTCGACTATAATATTATATAATTTAACTGTTTTTTGTCACTAATAAATAAAATAAAAATAAGCAACCTTTTGGGACAGTTAATCCCGTTTTGCAACGCTAATGATTAATATCACTAGCTTCTGTCCGCTGCTTCACTCGCGTGTAATTCTGTTTATCACAGATGTCATCGCGCATCCCTCGGGAACTGTTTGTCTTCCCGGTATAAAAAGTCTGTGCGTCCTTGGTCCTAGGCTATCTCTTTGTCAAATTCCATAATAATCGGTGCAGAGGTTTAGTCGTGAAAAGTTAATAAACAGAAAGACAGAGCTTTTGCATTTATACCTACAGTGTGTAAATGTGAATACACAAACGCACTCCTCCAAAGATGGAGTGTATAAGTTAAATGATACAGATGTTTTACACGAATCACTGTTAGAATTATACATATATAGGTATCAATCCCTTATCCAAGCGAGATGATCTCCCTCCTGAACCACTAATCGTTCGTCGCAGTGTAGGTCCATTTTCATTTATAGTGGACAACCGCAACTGGTTCGACTGGTAGCTGACCGCAAATAGAATAAAGCCAAGGATGAGATGAATAAAGCAAAGTAAATAGTGAAATTGTTCCAAGTTTACCATCAAGTAATTAGAAAAATAACAAGGGTAGATAGTATTCCATATTTACAAGCTCACGTTTTAATCACTGATTGACCGAGGGGTCGATCGGTCGGGGACACTAAAATAAGATAATTCATTAATCGTAGGCCCGCGTCATTTATTTGATCCCCAACCCTCCTAGGCAGTTAAATGATTTAAAAGTTAGAACCCTTTCGTTTGTCAAGAGTATTCAACTCTTGACGAATTGTAAATAATTGTAACCATTCTATTGCAATATTGCGATTTCAATAGCTCTCTCAAATTTGTTCAAAAATCGCAAAAGAAAAAAAACTATTTGTCATCCCATCATTTATTCCTTACAACCTGAACTACCAATTACCAAAATGGATGAACGACGTGGATTCTCTAACTCTCGTAGAGATTTCTCCCCACTGACCCATTGAAATGAATCACCTGTAAACGTACGTTTTCTCAGTTGTTACGTATTCTTAGATCTCGTGTAAAGAATGTATTTACAAATAAATTCTAGAACGCTGAATAAGTGTGCGAATATAAAAGATTCCACCAAATTATTTTTTATTTCGACTTTTAGACGTCTAGTGAGATCGTTAAGCTTACCAGTTATGGAACCGTAGAGCTGCTAGAAGCGTCGTATTTTTATTAAGATACAGTAATTCTAAAAACATTATATGAAAAGGAAAACGAGCTCAGGTCATATTACAAACTTCTAAAGGTTTTTATTAACGCTTATCCAATTAACACTTATATCTTATTTAAGACAGAATTAACCAATTTAGGGTTGAGACACAATTTAGAGGTTATATTCAACCGGCCCACCCAACAAACGTGGAAATAATTTAGTACATCATGATAAAGAACACTGTATTACCTGTTAAATCAAGTAAACGTAGCATATTATAGTTTCAAAAAACATCAGATATAAAGAATAAGATCAAGGTGATATATTACAACTATTAGCTCTTAAGAAAATTCGCTCTACTTAAACTAAAGTTCGTTCAAGAGTTTTGTTCTATAATTATCAAAACCTATGAATAAAAGGGATTTATTTATTTATAAATAAAAGGGATAAGAACACAAAATACGATGCTTGTTAATTTTATTTTATGTTACATTATAATAAGCTATGTTACTGCCAACTTACGCAGGTTATATGTTAGTCTTCGATCCATCGAGTACTTAGTCAGCTTCCTACCTTCAGAGACTTCTCCACCTAATTAAGACGAGATTGGGACTCAAATAAAATTGCCTTGTCATAGTTGTACTCTGCCATTATTTTCATGAAGACAATGAAGTCACTTTTCAGTTTCATTTCAACATTTTAAACCATTAAGCTCGCCGGTTTACCCCGTTTTATCTTTATGAGATCTTAAATGTCCTTTTAAATTAAAAATCTGCCCCTACGTACAATTTTAAATATCGATTATTTCGTGGTACAAAAAAATCTTGTTATTTAGCAAATGATTTAAAAAAACGTTTATCTAATGGAAAAGAAAAGCTTTCGCTGAAAATTTCAAAAATAAATCGAAAGAGATTTACTTCAATAAATATTCATCTTAAAATATGTATAAAGCCATCAACACTATCTGAGTGATTTAGTAAACGTTTGATAGCGGTCGAAAGTAATTTGCTGACTGGCGCAGACTTCAAAGACCGCCGTTCGCGTCACATTGACAATTTGCCTTTTATACTATAAAAAAAATAGCAGTCCGGTAGGTCCATAGAGTTATTATACTGGAAATGTCTTTGGGTAGGTCGGAAACCATAGGAAATTACGTTTTAAGGGGAATATAGGAAATTACGTTTTAAGGAGAATGTAGTAGCCAAGTGGCGCCCCCATCAGTAAAAAAAAATACTACTCGCTGAATACATCATTTATCGAAAATCTTTTTTTATCTATTATAAACGAAGTATAGGTACTGTAGTTTAATTAAACTATCAACTCTGTAAGTTATAGTTCACTGTAGTTGTAGATACAAAATGTGCCAAAAGTGGCCGTTTTTCGCATATTTTGTATCTACAACTACAGCGAACTATAATTTAGAGTTCGCTTTGACAAACTACTTTTGACAAAGTAAAGCAATAATGTCCCTTAAATTTAAAAATTGCGCGAAATCGTTCTTGTATGAATCACCTTAAAAATGGATACAAATTCTCAAAACAAATCTACACGCTCTGTGTATAGATTTATAATAAATATATATAATAAATATCTTCTAGAGATAATCCGCATTCACACGTGCTCAATGTATATTTATCTTATGACTCAAGAACTTAACTTCGGTAATATTCACTATCTTTAGTGTAAATCCTTGAGACTTGGTAGATTCACTCCGTAGATTCACGTTGCTTGCGTTGTACGACAGTTATGGATGGCGTCGATACGATTAAACTGCACTATTAATTAAATTGTTTATCGTTAAAACTTCAACACGACTTAGAATGGAAATGGGTTTAAGTTGAAGACGTATTTAAGTAACGACATTTTGTGATTACTAAATGATAGATCCTAAAAATAGTCGAATTGCACGGACTACATTCATAAATTCACTTTTTAGAACCACTAATTCTGCCATAGATACCCAGTAAAATATAAAGCATAATATGCAGCTAAAGTGTTTTCGAAAGCCGTAGTGATTCCCAATCCTGCTCACAGTTAGACCTGAAACGCTTGGAGTACGTAGTTTCCGGCGAGAGTTTCATCCAAGCTCTTATCTACTATGAAAACATAGGCGAGTTGCATGCCCTATTTTATGCGGAATGTTATGTACCAATACAATTGTTTTTGCCATCTATGTATCAATATTCACGTAAATAAAGAATTGAATTGAATTGAGGAAAACTTTATGTAGGTGAGTCTGGACGGACGAGTTTCAATTAAGGAGCATCATTCCATCTCCATGTGTATTTTCTCATGGCGTATAAATTCTTTTGTTTTTAAACTAATTACTTTGTTTGAATTACCTATATTAGCAATAATCCAGGACAGAAATGTGTTTATGCTGACAATGACAAGAGAACATTTTATGTTTCCTTAAAAAAACAATTACTTTACCGCTGCTTATTATTTATATGTTTATATTCATATAGTATTTATGTATTAGGATTTATAGAATATATTTTTGTTGTTATTTTATAGTAGTAGTATAGTATTTTATTTTATTATTAAATTATGCATCGAATTTGCACATCTGACAACCCCATTTTCTGTGCAGTTCATTCTTGTCCATCCTAAGGTTGCCTGGAAGAAATCGCTGATCGCGATTAGGCCGCCATTTGTACAATAGTTTAAATGTATATTCAATGTAATGTTTTTGTGTACAATAAAGCATATATAAATAAATAATAAATAAATTAACGATTCTTAACTAATATTACATATATTTTCTCTTCTTACAGTTTCGATAATAATGGTTGGCAATGCCTGCATGACTATCGTACGTGATTTAAATCCAAGAGTTATAGCCTCGTAATTCAGTCTGCTCCAGTACCTACTACAATCCCAGTGCAACAGATATTTCTCGTGGGCATTGTGCAATGCAATTTGGCCAACAATAATTTATTTTATTTTAGTGTTGGTTTGTCAAAGCTTTGCAATTGTTTCAGAATACAGAGTTTGATAAATATGAACGATCCGTTGCACATGAGAAAATGTTTGGTATTGTTGTTATTCCTAAATTTTATAAATCGCTTCTGTAAACTTTTCTTCTGTAGAACGTTTCTTTTGTAGAAAACTACAAAAGAGCTCACTGATCTGAAACCATTTATTGATTCTTCCACATGCATCTAAGTATTATTTTGTGTTATTCCTTGTTCTATCATTACTTGAAAAATAACAAAATAACCTTGACCCAGAGAGCTGTAGCTGTTGCCATTCTCCATTAGCCAATTAGTGAAATATCAATGTTGTGTAGTCAAGCTTTAAATGACTAGTTCCACAATTTGCATAGAGATGAGGGCTTTCCTTTTTGTTAATGTTTAATGGCTCCGACCTCAGTCAAAAATATTTCAGTATTTCACTAAAACATTTTTGTTTTCAATCTTGCACCTTTTACATGTATACGTTTCCTTTCTATCGATAAATTGGATATCGACAATCCTCTTTTTTTTCTCTTGACAATGGAAGCAATTTATAACATCAATCACTCTTTTTCAGAGTCACGTGACGAAACCCCGTATTTAATTACAGCTCAGGCTCTCCGTTACTGTGATAAAAAAAATCGTTTATTCTTTAATCTGGAATTGGTGTTTTAAAAAAGATTTAACAATGTTTGACAATTCACCCCGAATTGGATTTTTGATTGCCTCGTTTGCCTGATTGTTTTCGAACCAAAAGCGTTATTAGTTTATGTTATTCAAATTGCATAGGCACCAATGTTCATACCATTTTGTTTTATGTACGAAAATAGGACTATCAAGTTCTTATGTTCCTAAAATGTATTGCTACAAAGTAACTTCATGATTTTTTTTATCAAACAAGCAGCCTCATTTTGCATATTATTTAAAAGTCAAATGAGCTTTTTTTTTTTTGGGGGGGACTGGATGCGGAAGGCAGAGGATCGAGCGTTGTGGCGCAACTTGGGAGAGGCCTATGTCCAGCAGTGGACTGCGATAGGCTGAGTTGATTGATTGAAATGAGCTTTCCTCTTTGCATATATGTTTTGTTGTAAAAACTAAAAACAGAATTAAAGTAAAAAGGGATTATAATCGAGAGAGTGCTGATCCAACTTCACTCAACCGATCCCCGGACACGTATAATCCGGGTATGTATCAACAGACATCTAAATAAAATAACACGGCTCAAATATAAACACTCGGGAAATGTGTCGAATCATGCCCTTATAAGCTCTCCGCATGAGATAATGCGAGAGCTCTGGTCCGTATGTAAGAGAGTAGCGATAAAAGAGAACTCATACTCCGGTGAGTCGAAGAAGGGAAAAGTGCTAAAGAAACGAGAAAGGAACAGATTAACCTGAATAGTCACAGACTCGCTTCCAGAACGGATCTTACTGAACAAAGAAAGGGCGAAAACAAAAATGTTCAGGGATTATTTCACTTTGTCAGCCTTGCTAACTTCCTGGCGAAAGACTGAAGTCTAGCAAAGTTAAGAGCGAACTTGTTCTACTATGAAAGTCTGCTCTTTGAAAAATGTTGTTCATCTAACAATTATACTATTACTAAAATATATGTTAAGCGTAGTACATTCAATGTTTCCACTTCGCTGGTCTTAGCTGTTTCGATGTTATTCTGAAGGATTTTTTGTGTTCTGAAAGCACTCGCAAACGAGTACTGTACATATATGGTTGATGATTAGCGGCTGTAGTGCATTGAATATTATTTAGGTAGGTAAATAGTTACCTATTTTAAAATTTATATGACTCTGTGTCAATAAATTTCAGAAAAATAAGAACGTAACAAAACTGGTTGAAAATGTTTTAAAAATCTAAAGTAATTACGAGCTTGATGGTTGGTCTATAAACTATTTCTTCACTTTCCGTAACTCTCATAATACTAAATCCTCTTTATCTCATTTGTATCCTTAGAATAATTAGACTTAGAACCGCAGTAGTCGCACGAGTAGTGAAGCAACTTCAAGTTATTCTTAAAAGACTCCCTTCAGTACAGTTTACGCGCGCCTATGTTTTTGCGGCGAACATTCGTACGTGCCGCTTGCGAACGGACACACATCGATTGTTTATGTGCTTCAACTTCGAATGAAACTATCAATCTAGGTCTTATTACTCAAAGTTAATATCTCCGTGTTAACCGTGTAGTGAGCAGTATACCACTCGTAAAATTACGAAGATTCTGCTGTTCAATTTTGGAGTGGACGGACGAGCGGCGACGATTGACGTCTGTGCAGTCATGCGGTGATGCGGACCTTTACTGCCTTCACGGCTCGCTAGCAAACGACGTCTGCAATACCTACGATACCTCATAAATCAGATTTCATTTAATAAATGCAAAGAATAAAACCATCATGTTCTACCAGATGTCAAAAGTGTTAATGAAATTAAGATTGCATTATGTTTATGACATAAAATATATGACCGCCAAGGACCAGTGTAAGGCCGAATAAAAAAATAGAAAATCTGGTGAATAAAGGGACTGTTCCTCTTGAATTGCTGCTTCTGAAGTTACCTTGTTCATTTTATTAATAAAATATAACGAAAGTATTTTGTGAAATATTTTAGCAGTTTCGTTTTATGTTCCGAATTTTTTTAATTTTATGTCGCAAGGAAATTCAAAATCACCACTGGCCCAGCACCTGTATTCTTATAATAAAAATTTAAATTGGTTTTCCTGACGTTTCGAAAGCTTTGCAGCATTTCGTGGTCGCAGGTAGACTAAAGATGACAAGCGCCTTTAGAGATATTTCTAAAAAAATATTTTAATCTACCGTACAATATTATTAACCACAAGTTCTGGCAAAGGAAAACCGATATGTACTTAGAATGCTCCGTGAGGCTATTGAAATTAAAAAACGTCCTAATTTTAATAGAGAAGATGGTTGGCAGCTACCACCTGTTTGGAACCCAGTCCTAAAAATAATCAAATCCCAAACAGCACGCAACACTGTAAAAGATAAAAATATAATATATTAATATACATTTTAATATTGTGAGTGATTACTGCGTGCATCGAAACGATTTTAATTAATAACTAGCTTTTGCCCACGACTTCGTCCGCGTAGAAGTCGAAAATGGTTCTAATAGGATTTTTAATTGGTTTTTACGTTATTAATTTTTTATAACATAATAATTATTATGTTTAAATACTTATAAAATATGACAATCTTTATTATAGTGTAGGGATTTAAAGGTTAAATAAACATAAAAATAAAATAAAATTTCGTTATATTTTGTGAACACGAAGCTGGCCCTTTTTAACCCCCTAAGGGGATGAATTTCAATAAAATACGAAACACGTCTTCCATCAATTTTTAACCGACTTCAAAAAAAGGAGGAGGTTTTGTATTCCGCGGCTTTTTTTTTTTTTTTTTTTTCATGTATGTACTCCGATTACTCCGAGATTTCTGGGCCGATTTGCGTGGTTGTTTTTTTATTTGGTAGAGTAAGTCCGCGCGGTGGTCCCATATAAATTTTATTGACTTAGGTCGAGTAGTTTGTAACCAGCTTCAATAAATCAGTTTAATGTAGCTTCACTTACCTAGATGATCTACTAATAGTTTCGTTTTTCTGTGAATTATCAACTAAAAAGTATGAAATAAAAACTTTTTAACAAAAAATAAAACCGACTTCAAAAACCTTAACTAAACAGTAAAAAATAATCCTTGTATGTATTTCAAAATCTTAACATAAACCAAAATTTTGAAGGCGGCGCGTGTTTTTCATGTATGTTCCCATAAACTGTTTTTTACAATAGATAAGCGCTCGACAGTACATTATACTTACATGACGCAAAGGGACAGTCACGCGCCGCCTTCAAAATTTTGGTTTATGTTAAGATTTTGAAATACATACAAGGATTATTTTTTACTTTTTAGTTAAGGTTTTTGAAGTCGGTTTTATTTTTTGTTAAAAAGTTTTTATGTTGAAAAAATTTGAAGTAGATTGGACCAAGGAATCACGTTGCCCCATATAAACTTTGCCTACTCCTATAGGGGTAGAATTTCGTAAAATCCTTTATTATCGGATGCCTCCGTCATACAAAGAACACACACTCCAAGTTTCAGGTCTCTACGGTTAGCGGTTTAGGCTGTGCGTTGATCCGTCAGTCAGTCATTCAGGACAAAGCATTTTATATGTATAGATAGATATTGAACGGTAGATTAAAATATATTTTTATAAATATCTGTAAAGACGCTTGTCATCTTATTCTACCTGCGACCACGAAATGCTGCAAAGCTTTCGAAACGTCAGGAAAACAACTGGTTATCTATTATCGTTACAAAGATACAGCCCTGTGACAGACGGATGGACGGACAGCGTAGCGAGAGTAATAGGGTCCCGTTTGTACCCTTTGGGTATGGAACCCTAAAAATGAGTTTTCCAAGTGGATTGTACAACGTACAACGTTGTAACGTTTCTAAAGTACACGAACGAACGCTTTTGACGACGGATCAATAGAAAATAATAAAGTGTAAGCTAGGTATAATAACTGACACAATTGGAACACCTTTCTATATAATTCACTGCAATCATACGTGCGCACGTGTGCTCGTATGATCCGGTATAATAATATATATTTATACACACAGACAACTCGATCACAGATACTGTTAGATATTTTCTTGAAAATTGGCGATAGTTAAAGATAAGACTGTTTCTCCATCCACCCAAACTTGATAGCAGTATCCGAACACTTATGAGATAAAGTTAGATACGCTGACTGTCTATAAAAAGATAGCTTGACCTCTTACATAAAGTTATCAACAGTTGCGAGCTTTTTAAGATGGCGTTGAGGCAAGTTAGATAAGAAACCTCTCGGGACAGTTAATCCCGTGTCGGATATAATACTGAAAAATACCAAATTGCAATGCTTACTTTCAGTTATTTTCAAAAGGTGTGAGAGTAACCTGTCATAAATATGGATTGTTTTTACTAACGGCCAAAACGTATATACTACTACGGTTTACCCTACTAGAGATTTTACATAAATTTGACATAGCTTCATATTATTATTTATTTATTTATATATGCTTTATTGTACACCATAAAAACATTACATTGAATATGCATTTAAACTATTGTACAAATGGCGGCCTTATCGCGATCAGCGATTTCTTCCAGGCAACCTTAGGATGGACAAGAATGAACTGGACAGAAAATGGGGTTGTCAGATGTGCAAATTCGATACATAATTTAATACATATTGACGATGAAGTAGCAACACCTCCTAACTGTAATTTTATTACAATCAACTTTTTACTTTTAACAAATAAGCAGTAAGTTTGTTTTTCTTTGTAACATTTATACAGTTAGGAGGTATTGTCACTTCATCGTCGATATAAGTTTTGTAAAATTCTATTTAGCAGGGTAAATTGTGGATAGACAGGTAATAAATATTGGCCGTTAGTTGACAAACATGGATTTTCCGTTTACCAATCCACCTGACGAGAGGTAACTCCCTCCTCCCACCTCTCATCGTTTGTCGCAGTGCAGTTCTATTTAAATTTGTTAGTGGACAACCGCAACTGGTTGAACTGATAACTGACCGCAAATAGTGGTGAATATAGCCTAGGATGAGATAAATTAAGGAAATTGAAGTAAAGCAAAGTAGTGCAGTTGTGAAAATAAAAAGTAAAAATGTTTCAAGTTGATTATTTAGTAACACCTTTATAAGTACAAGTACGTGTAGGAAGATCAGAACAGAAGCGAGGGTCTTCTACATTTGCAAGCTCATCTTTTATTTACAGACCGGGGGGTCGATTGCTCTGGGAGACTACAAATAGTATAATTTATTAGTGGTGGGCCATTGATTTGATTCTCAACCCTACCTCAGCAGAATTGGATTCCTTTCATTTGTTTGAGTACTCTTGACGAAACCTAAATAATTGTAACCTTTCGATTTTAATTGCGATTTCAATATTGCTCTCAAAGATTTTGTTTAAAAATCGCAAAAGTTCAGAGCTGATTATTTCTGCCGTGCCTATTTTCAAATGACCCGACATTAAAGAAAAAAGAAAATTTTGTAGTGATTAGTGAATCAATCAATAGACCTATAATTCCAAAATGTCTCATAGAACACCTTACTAAAATAAATTCGCCACTTCATCGCCCTCAACAAACACTGAACCCAAAGAGCTTTTGTTTTCAAACGTAACTGAATTATACCCATCCTTATTCCAATGTTCCGTCGCGTTATTTTTTCTCTTTTGTTCGTTTGCTCCTACAGCGGATTCACGAATATAACAGCGCTGTAAGCATTTCTTTCAGGCTGTCGGTCGCGATATCCTCATTAGGGGCCGCTCGACGCTCAAAAGGGTACTTCTCCAATAAAGCGCTGATGGTTTTTACTTGGCTACACACAGCTGAGACGGCAAAAACTTCCTTCATGGGATAATTATAACTAGGTCCGACCTAAAATTCAGATTATACTCAGGCTTTTTGTACCATTTTGCTTATTACCATTTATTCAGGATGAAATCGAAAACAATGCAAAAAATTTAAAGGCAGGTTCTAATAAATAATCTGACCAACTTTTCCCAAGAAACATGGGTCGTCAGACGGTAAACAAACAAACCTTAGCGATAACCAAGGTTTTCGTATAGGAAGTCAAAACAAAATTTCGTCTGAAAGATGGGTCATCTTTCGTAAGGGTAATGATGCAGCCAAGTGGCGCCCCCATCAGTAAAAAAAATATTACTAGCTGAATACATCATTTATCGAAAATTCGTGTTTAACAATTGAAGTACACAGTAAACTATTAACTCTGTAAAATAAAATAAAACAAAGTAAATAGAAAAGATGCCAAAAGTGGCCGTTTTTCGCACTTTTTCTATCTACAACTACAGCGAAGTATAATTTACAGAGTTAATAGTTTCTGATTAAACTACAGTACCTGTACATCAATTATTAGAAACGAATTTTCTATGAATGATGTATTCAGCGAGTAATATTTTTTTTACTGATGGGGGCGCCACTTGGCGCTACATTCCCCTTAAGAAAAGTGGTTTAGTTTCATTGGTAGAGTCCTCCTTTAAAATTTGTCGCATGTATTTGTTTTCATCCTGTATAACACAATGAGGTTTCAGTCGTCCTAATCGTGTGTTTACATCCGGGCCAGCTTTTTTTAGATAAGTTTTCTAGTTAACAAATTGATGGCTCTATTAAATGTGCGGATATAAATAGATCCTCAAAAGTACATTTCATTTCAACTCGCATATGTAAGTCAGTCCCAGATCTTATAGTTTCAAAGTTGTGATGAAGTTTGAAAAGGTCGAACGGGATATATCTGAAAGAACAGTAAAATATTCCGTGATATATTTAGTTTTTTTTCCGTTTTCCTCTTTTGCGGCCGGCGGTAAGCTCGCAAAAAGAAACACAAATCTGTCCTTGAAAAAACGCGCAATAAAAGTTTTATCGTTCTTAATTGCAATTCGGCAATAAACATTTATTTCGAGTCCACAAAACGACAAAATGAAACAATAGCGATGTCGCTGATGATGTAAAACACTTAAATTGATTGCTGTGAAGATAATTTAGCTATTAATGGCATAGAGCAGCGGTACTCTAAGTGTGTTCCGCGGAACCCTAGGGTTCCGCGATACCCCTGTAGGGGTTCCGCAAGAATTTAGAAAAAAAAAACAAAACACCTCTCTCTGGTCACTGGTCGAACGTTTTGAATCCGCCCGCCGCGCGTATACTTGTGAGCGCGCAGTCCCTTTGATAAAAGCCGCCTCTGAATTAGACGCTATAGTTGTGAACAAGCGACTTTCGGCTCTATCTTCAAAAGCATAAAGTCGAGATTGTTTACAACGCATTTTTTTGTATTTATATTTTTATTTCCGCTTTTTGTTTATCAAAGGCGCCGACTCGAGTATTTTTGAGAATGTTCGAGTTCGAGTCTAGGACTAAGTATAAAAGCGCTATTATATAAAAAAAGTCGCGCCTCGTCAGTCAGTTGACGATTAGCGTTCGAAGCGATAAGTTCGTACCTACCTACTTACAAGCTGGCTAGCCTGCTGCCTTCTTGTAAGTTCTACTGCCCGCTGTATTCTGATTGTATCAGTTTTGTACATTTCTTCTTTGGACTAAACTTTGTCTCATAAACGCAGTAACGATTGTGCATTATTTTGACCCTACCATCCTGACGTGTAACATTATTAATAAAGAAGAATGGAACGTTGGCTTAAAGGTGTTAAACGTGTTGCAACGACATCTTCTAATGACGCTGAATGTTCAAAAGCAGTACGCGCGGAGAATACAGCAATTACCGATCCAGACGATGATGCCACGACGTCAAGCTCCACGGTTTCAAAGACGAAAAAAAGGAAGTATGATGAATCATATATCAGTTTCGGATTTGTTGATTCCAACGGCTCACCTCTCTGCATGTTATGTAGTAAACTGCTTCCTAATAGTTCCATGGCACCTGCCAAATTACGCAGACATTTAGAAACTGTACACCCCGAGTCTAAAGACAAGAATAAAGAATTTTTTGTTCGTAAAAAAGAACAGTTATTGGAAAGTCAAAAAAATATGATGCATGTAACACAAACTATCAATGAAAAGGCCACGGAGGCATCATATTTAGTTAGCTATCGCATTGCACAAGCAGGTGAAGCGCACACTATCGCTGAGAATTTAATAAAGCCATGTGTGTTAGACATAACAAAATGTATGCTCGATGAAAAATCTGCAAAGCATCTTTCTACTGTACCGCTATCAAACGATACTGTTTCACGGCGAATCCATGATCTGGCAAGCTACGTCAAACAAGAACTAGTTGCACGTCTACAAAAAACACGATTCGCCTTGCAAATGGATGAGTCAACTGATGTCACTGGTCTGGCTATCTTGCTGGTTATCGTGAGATATCCATATGAACGTTCTTTTGAAGAAGACATGCTTATGTGTTCACCGCTGCCCACAAACACTACCGGGGAAGAAATTTTTAATAAAATAAACATATTTTTTAAAGAAAATAATCTTAGTTGGAACGATTGCATTGACATTTGTACAGATGGGGCCAAGGCGATGACAGGTAAAACAGCAGGAGCAGTATCACGAATAAAAAGTAAAGCGCCTAATTGTAGTTCCAGCCATTGTATTCTGCATAGACAAGCACTTGCGATGAAGCAAATGCCGTCAAATCTAAAATTAGTTATGGATGAAGCGGTAAAAATAATTAATTTTATCAAATCACGACCACTACAATCCCGATTGTTCTCATTATTGTGTGAAGATTATGGCAGCAAACATAAAACACTGCTGCTCCATACAGAAGTGCGATGGCTGTCTCGGGGTAAAACTTTAACAAGGCTATTTGAACTTAGAGCCGAGTTACAAATGTTTCTTTCAGCAGATACAGTTTCTTTTAATTTAAAAGACCGTTTGTATGATAAAACTTGGTTGTTCCGATTGTCTTTTATGGCGGATATCTTTCAAAAACTGAACGAATTGAATTTATCATTGCAAGGTAAACAGACAACAGTGTTCCAGGCCTATAACAAAATAACTGCCTTCAAAAGAAAATTAGATTTTTGGATTATTTGCGTTGGTAAGAGAGAAATAGAAAGCTTTACGTCACTCGGTGAGTTTGTTAGCGATAACGACTCGGAAATGTTTCAAGATGATGTGTTTGAAGAATTGGTCCAATATCTCACTTCGATGCGCGCATCTTTTGTAAAGTATTTTCCCGAAGAACATAATACAAAAATGAAGCTGAATTCATGGATTCATAATCCTTTTTTACCCAACTTGCAAAAAGCCCGAAAGTATGTCAAAGGATGGGCAGCAGCATTCTCTGAGTATTTAACCAACCAACTGCGATCGCCAACCCGCCTGCCAAGCGTGGCGATTATGGCATATCCCCCCCTTAATTGGGGGAGGCCTTTGTCCAGTAGTGGACGTCTTTCGGCTGTAATGATGATGATGATGTCAAACGAGATATATGAATCTCTTTTAGAAATGTCATCAGACACAAGTATGGAGTCACTGTTCAAAACGACGCCTCTCAACGATTTTTGGTGCAGAATCCGTGATGAATATCCAATGCTTGGCAGAATGGCTCTGAATATTCTTCTCCCGTTCCCAACAACATATTTGTGCGAAACAGGATTCTCAACCTATGCAGCCACGAAAACAAAATATCGCAATAGACTGGACGCCGAACCTGATATGAGACTTCAAATGTCTTCTATCAAACCTGATATCAACCAATTGATGAAAAATAAAAAACAGTTTCATACCTCCCATTAGTTAAGATTTTTTCATTTTTAATATCTTCTATTATTGTACTTGGCATGTGGTTAAAGTAAGTAATAATTAGTAACTGTTACATTGTACTTTTATTATGCTTATATAATAAAGAATACACTTTTAAAAACTATTGTTTTATTGTAGGGTTCCGTCAAGTATTTTGCTTGTCAAAAGGGTTCCGTGACCAAAAAAGTTTGAGAACCGCTGGCATAGAGTATCGGATCGTTGGATTCCCTCCTATCATGATCGAACCTAAACTTAATAATCATTATTAATTTTTTATTAGTTTACTTCAGTGAATTTGTCTCAGTCATTAACCTACATTATTCTCAAACAATTATTTTCAATTAATCATGTAACAAATCATTGTACTATTATTATTTGAAAAGAGTATATCCATGGAGTTTCTTAGCGGCTCTTCTCCATAGGACCAACTTTTTGAAACCGCGCAACTAGTTTCATAATTAACGTTATGAAAATGCATTTAAATGCTTATTCGAAATAAAAACCTTTGACTTTAACTTTGCCCCGATTCTGTTGAGCACCGAACAAACTTACCTACAAAAACATTCGTTTTTGCACGGGTTTTTTACCCGCCGCGCGCCGATTAAACAAAAAAGATATAGGAAAAATTGGATTAAACTTACACATGTAAACATGTTATAGGTGTATGTAACTCTTAAAAAACCGACTGTTTTTGGTATATTTTTTAGTTTAGTCAAAGCCAACAAAATAAGCGTTACTTTGTTTCGTTGTAATAAGAGAACGAACAGAATATTATAAATGTGAATGTATGGATGTTGGTTTGTCGTTAAATCACGCTGAAACGGCTGAACGGACTTGGATTAAATTCGGCGAAAAGATAGACCATATCTTCGATTAACACATGAGATACTTGTTATCCACATATCATGGAGAGCGAAGGGGGCATCAGCTAGTATAAACGAAACAACATAAAACCAATTTTAAAAGGTTCGTGTTAGTATAGCGCCATATAAAAAACATTTCGTATTACCTAAGTCCCTAATAACCACCCACTGTCTTTCCCTTTTATATGGCCCACTATTTCTTTCACGAAAAAACCTTTTCTTTTATTCGGTAGACAAACTGCAAAACGCTTTTACATTACCCTTCCTTGTGAAGAGGTATGTTGCGCTTTTGTGGGAATACTACACTGTTTCTTTTGTTATCATGCTGCGCTGTTTATGGATGAAACTGAAATTAAATAACTTCAGTAGATACTAGATATCAACTCAGCCTATCGCAGTCCACTGCTGGACATAGGCCTCTCCCAAGTTGCGCCACAACACTCGGTCCTCTGCCTTCCGCATCTAGTCACCGCCAGCCACGTTCTTCAGGTACTAGACATGAAACAGAGAAATTAAAAATATTAAAAAAATCAATTGCGTTCTTTGCCAAAAATGACCAGACTCTGACTGGCTTAGAAAAAAGATGCTTAGAAACGCAACTTTTTGAAAAGCTCTTTAAGATTACTTAAGATAACTCGTGCTAAGTTAGCGATTCTGTAAAGGTCGAGTGAAAGTGAAAGTTGAAAAAGTAATCAATATTGTTGCTATAAGAAAAATCTGCCAAAGGCAGATTAACGCAAAAAGTAGGGTTCCGCATTTTCCGTATGTACCTACCTATCCAATAAGAATCCAAGAAAAAGAAAAAACGAGAATTTGCGATAAAGTAATTCGTGCAGATTCCCAGAAGCATGACAAAAAAGTACAAGTTCAATTGTTTGTTTCACGTTATTAGTTTGGTTTCACCGTTCCAAAAAGTTGAGCCTATGGAGAAGAGCCGGCAAGAAACTCCATGGATACTCAACACTCGTTTTTATGCTTTAAACTAAGTAAAACTTTTTTAAAGATTTAAATCCAACAACCAGACATCAAATTCGGTTTAGGCCAAGCCTGCACAGCTATTTTTACTCGCGCGATTTTTTATCGTCGAATTTGTAACGTAACACACGGAATTATATGACGACTTCTGTGGTCTAGTGGTTCGAGTGTCGGACTGCTGTTCACGGGGTCGTGGGTTCGATTCCCACAGGATACAAATATTTATGTGATGAATGAACACAAGTGTTTGTGTTGGGCTGGGTGTTTCTTATTTATTTAAGGATACATTTACAAAAAAAATGTATATAAGTATTATATCCATTGTCTAGTACACATAGTACAAGCTTTGCTTAGTTAGGGACTAGATGGTGCTGTGTAAAAATGTCCCAAAAATATTTATTTATATGTAGACAGTACACTGGCGATTTAAATCCGCGGCGATAAATGAGACTCGGAGCGCGAGCAAAAATCGCGCGAATAAAAACTGCTGTATGGAAGCCCATCCAGCCCAGCCCCAGCCTTATGCTTAGTACCTTCTTCCAATATTTTATATTGTATGAAGCTCTAATCTCTGCAAAATTACATTTTGGACTCAAAGAGTTTCATTTAACATTTTAGCCTCAAACAATATGCTATATAATTTCCCAGAGCTATTTCCCAACTAATCGAACATCTGCAACGGCCATTTACGATTTTCGTTTCTCTTTGAAAAAAAGTTAATTGAAAATCGACGCTCGTTACCTGTGACCGAGAGGTAAAAGACGAGAGTGGATTTTGTGACGTAATTTTTTACCTACCTACCTATACTAAGACTCCACCCTCGGTTTTCCGGAGAAAGCGAAAATGCAACGCGTTTCAGTTTAATTTTACAGTATATTGCGCTATTCCGTCTCAGTCGTTGCTCTCGGCTATCTTTAAAATAGGGATGTTACGGGGCTTCGACTCCGACTCCGAAAGGTCGGAACTTCCGATTGACTTTCCACCTCCGACTTCGGTTTCGATTCCGATAATTTTAAATCGGAGGTTATTATAATGAAGATCGAAACGCAGCAAGCGACCGCGACTAGAACGCGTACGTACAGTCTAACAAAGCAATTAGTATCCAGGTTCGCCAGATAAAAATAAAGTTTTCTCAGAAGATTATGGATGTTTTCGAGTGAAATATCATTTTAATAACGGACAAAGTTAAACTGTCTATATACAAAACCCTAATCAAACCGTTCTATAATAATTTCCTGAGAAATCTCCATCTATATCAAGCGACCCTGTATACTAATTGCTTTGTTCGACTGTACAATATTTGACTTGCCACCCTGGGATTCCCCTCATGCTCGCGTTTCTCATTCAGTCAGTGTTGACACCTTAGTGGTTATACCACTAGAACTGCTGGTTCTGTAGTGATGGTTCTGTACAGTAGATTTGTCTTCTACTCCGGCTCCGACTCCGACTTCGGTAAATCAGATTTAAAACCTACGGCTCCGACTCCGATTCCGCTATATACACCTCCGTAACATCTCTACTTAAAATTGCAATGGAACGCAAACTTTGAAGAAATAACTTATTTTTTTTCTTCTCCGGGTAGATAGTGCTCTTAAAAGGTCTTGAGGAATAGGTTAGTAAACAGTGTAGCGAAGCAGCGGATATTCGCAACTTGCTTTGTAGATACTTGAAACAATTAAGTAAAGTTTCCATTGGTAGAGTGTAGAACGGCTGGTAGAGTATTATCTGTATCATTAGCAGCCCTATTCTAAACTATTATATTCTAAACAGTCTACTGCTGGCACAAACCCAGAGCGTTTGAATTGGTCTTGTAACTGCATTTTCAATACTCAAATAAGTGAGTACTACTTAAGCCTCCAAACTTAAGCATATTTATTTAAACTTCATGCAACATGGGCGGACTTATTAGGCATTCTCCCCCCGTCAACCTTAGGGTAATACAGAGATGACAAGCCAGATGCAAGCCGGGACCTGCCGGGGATGGTTGGGCGAATACGGGAGTATTTCCCAAGCCGCCAGCCAAGGGTCAGTAGAGGAACACCGTGGTGGTTTTAGTCGGTAAGAGTCCGACATTGACTCCGCCTTCCCTGGGCGGAGTGTGTCCATGAAGACTTTCCCCACGGAGAAAAAAAAAAGTGCAATTTTGATTCACGACACAAAACAGGACGAGAAATAAATTACAACTAAAACAATAGATAAATATTTATGTATATATATGTATATAATACACTATTATAGTCATAGATAAAATACTAACATAAGTAGGTACATACAATTAAATCCAACTAAACGGTAGAGCAACGTCACGATGTTGCTAAAAACTATGATTATGGGATGTATGGTAGTGTGCCCATAAACTGTATTCGTATCCTACTAATGTGTGTCTGTTTGTTTATTTGTTTTTCAATTACGCTACAACGGCTGATGGAATTTGGATGAAATTTGACACAGATAGACCATTACCCAGATTAACTTAAGCTACTTTTGATTAACTTGGGCTACTTTTTATCCCAGGAAAATAAACAGTTCTCAATGGATGTGCGATAACATCTTTCATTAATAAACCGAATTATACGCGGGCGATGTCGCGGGCATAAGCTAGTACAAAAAAAATCAACTAACTATTAAAAACTGTTATGTTGCAATGTAAACTGAGCTTAAAGACTTGGTAACACAGTGCGAATTGCTAACCTGACAGTAGACAGCTACTATCATCACTACCTCGCATGCCGGTCACATAATTAATTATAAGTAGCTGCTAAGATGGCGAGTAGCCCCTGCTAGGCAGGTCGTAATGGGGAAATGCGAGTGCAAAGTGAAAACAAAAAAAAATGTAGTTACTTGGATGTGAGCTACTGACCCACTCGAACATGACAGTAACTCGTATAATTTAGTCACACGGAGTGAGTAGCTGTACTGAAGTAACTCGCACGTGTAACCAGGCCTTAACAGTCTTACTGTGTATCCAGTAGAAACAATATTCTTTGTTCACATACTTATCGTCTTTTATCTTATCGCAGTTCGTTGGTCTGAACTTAACATTATAATATACAACGTGTAACAGAAGTCCGAAATAATACTTTAGAGGATTAAAGCCCTCACCAATACAAACAACTTTTGCTATGGCAGCAACTATGAATTCGTGAAAAAAAACAGCTGTTCCCATACATTTTGTCAACCATGATGACTCTTCTGGCGCATCGTCCTTTTGAAATCACTTCGGTAGTACTCGACTTCGCCTCGTTCCTCCAGTATTACTCGGCCGTCAATTATTTTATTTCAGGCCTCGACAGTAATGATTTTACAATAATTTTCCGGATGTTTCGAGCTCGCCACCTTTTATACACTCGGGTGGCGCCTGGCTACAATATTATATCAGTAGAAGTACCTACACTACCCTCTGCACTATTTGCTTACCAACCTACAGTTTCAAATATTTGGCACAAACAACTTTTAATTTTTAGGGTTCCGTACCCACAGGGTGTCAACGGTCCTATTACTCTGCTTACGCTGTCTATCCGTCAGTCAGTCCGTCTGTCACAGTGCTGTATCCACAGTTAACATCCTTACTCTGTGACAGAAGACTGTATCTTTTTAACCGTACTATCTAGTATACTATCTATTTTATTATTACACTTGTTTGTTTTTTTGTTGCTATTGTTGTTGTGTATGTGTTTGTCGGTTTTGTGCCCAATAAATGTGTTTATTTCTTTCTTCTTTCTTTCTTACTACTGGTAGTACTGGTAAACTGCTAGTAATACTGGTTACCTACCCAACCAGTTAATTTTTTTACAGAATATGTGTTACTATGGCCTCTATCGTGGCAAATACTAATAAATGGTAAAAAGTTAAACCCGAAGTGGTCCCCTACAAGTGACCTCGAAAAAAACGTTTTTTGTTTCTCTTCTATCTTAAAAACGGTAATACATACAATCGTCAAACTTGTTGCGATTGTAGGAGTATTGTTGAACAACCAATAATAAAAATAACGCAAACACAAACATGGTGTGGTGGTACGGGAACATTAGTGCGCGAGTACGACTCGTACTTGACCGGTTTTTCTTCTACGTGTATTTTCCTGTTTCATATTTCAAGTCATTAAACTTTAATTAATGGATCCAACGTTATGATGATAACAACAGTTATTAAAAGAGGGTTCCAAGAAAAAAAGTGCTGCGGCCAAAGAAAATAAATACCTAAATAAATAATTTAAATTAAGTCTTGTCCTCCGCCAGAAAATTAACATGGCCGCTCCGCTCAAGATTAAGTAATCAAAGGGAAAGTTTTCTCTCGCTGTAAATAACCAGTCTATAAATATAACAATTTACAACACCTTTCACAAAACTTTATATAGGTACCGTTACGCGTTATCACAATACCTCGGAGTTACCGTTCAGGGATATAATTTACATAAATAAATTATGTAACTTCATGAAAAATAGATACGCATAAATATTCATTAGAGTATACAAAACAATATAACAAACGCCAGTCGTAATAAAACGTTTATCTTCCCGAGTCTTTTGTGAAATGTTTATCTGTAATTGCCTTTTCCGATGTCTTTTCCTGAAAGATGAAAAATCAGCCAAGTGTGAGTCGGATTCGGACACTAAGGGTGTTTATCTAATTTTATTATTCTGATATTTTACTATGCATTACAATCAGACCGAGTTTGACGGTTGTAAGTATTCCGTTTTTAAGCTTTGGAGGCCTATGTCAAGCCCAAGCATGTTGGGAGGATATACCATAATCGCCACGCTTGGCAGGCGGATTGGCGATCGCAGTTGGTTGGTTAAATACTCAGAGAACGCTGCTGCCCATCCTCTGGTGAATCTCTTAGTCGTCTTTTATGACACCCATGAGAAGATATAGGATGGTGCAATTCTTTACGTCCGGCACCACACCATTGATCATATTTTGTTAAATAAATTATTTCGTTACCACTTTATTCCTTTCCTACATAGGGAACCACCTACATAGAAGCGGCCCGTGTAGAATAATTTATAGAAGACCGAAATTCAGGGCTAGTTTGCATGTTAATTGTTACCTCGTGCGTGTCGTAATTGACTCCTGTCACCGAACGTACCACTCAGATAGCTTGCCCTGATGGTTGGTCTGCCTGGGGAATTTCATTAATGACAGTCCTTTTGACTAGAATATTACAATGTGATCGCTAACTTTATCTGACAGCTCCTGGGATTTCGCGCGCTCAAATATTTACCTTTGACTTCTTCAGTTGTTATTTCGATCCTTCATAAACTCACCATTCAACTCTTATAAACCAATATTTTACGAAAACAGAAACAAATAAGATTTCCTTTCTCAGCAACTTTGGACCTCATAAATAAATTAAATATAGGTAGCGAACCTTTCTTGAAAAATGTATTTTCTTGTGAAAATGACAATTCCTCAGGAGGCAGAGGCAATGAGCGAAGCAGCGAAGCATCTCAGAGTTATATTTTATGTCAGAATTAAGGAAAAGAGAAAAAATCAATTAAAATTAATTAATCTAAAATTAACGTTACGAAGTGAGAATTCTGGAACAGTATATTATAATAAAGTCATCTTTACCGATTTTGATAATGGCGACTCTAACAAAATTAAATATGGCTAAGCTAAACCGAACTTGGTTTTCACTTACCCGCATGAAGCGCAATAGAGTTGTTCCGCAGAATTATAAGCGTTTACAATGTGTAGGAGGGCTTGGGTCGCTCTTTACCGATTTGGTGACTCTCGTTATGTGTTTCGACTCGTTGTTTTTCGTGGTTTTTAAAACGCTAAGACGACATTTCTAAAGCGAGCACCTCCCCACGTTTGGGATCAATAGCGCAAGCATTCAAATGCCTTTCGAATGCATCCTCGGTCCTCAGTTCTTTCGGTTTTTGCCTTGTCGAATGAGTGACATCTTACATCTGTTGACCTCAAACCAAATATAGACTTCCCAAAACTTCTTCGAACATTAATTAAACTTTACGCTTCGGATCCATCAAAATTATTTCGGTGACATATTTCATGTAATTGAGTGTGTTTGGAACACATTTAAACACGGGTGGTAGTGTGTAACGTGTGTATAATATTGGATGTAGAACAATTAATATTGCTAGAAGCACTTAGTAGAACGTGGAGCTCCCTGCATGAAACTGTGGTTTGAGTGAAAGCCTGTTATGTAAACATGTACATCTAGTACTGTGATGAATTAATTAAGTCAATATTGATTTAACATAAGCTGTGCACTGCTTGCTTATGGCAGTCCGTTTTCTGCAATAACGTGTTATTGAAATAACTCAAAACTTGAAACTATTATAGTTTGTTCAAAATCGAGGGTAGAATGTTTAACAATACTTTTTAATACAGCTTTTTTTTTTTCAAAAAAAAAATTTTATATCATAAAGTCCCATACAACGTGACGCTGAGTGCGAGACCGAAGCTTGCGTAATCGCAGGGGTCTACTCGCAAAATATATCGGTCGTCCCTTACTCTAATAAATGTTCGAATTCTATGTCGTTTATCGAATTCACACACAAAATATTGTGATTTTTTACGACGTCATAGACAGTGTTCGAGGGATTGAGTGAAAAACAAAAGAAATACTGTCAATGAAAATATTTAATTATCGTTTAATAACTTCTTAGGTTTTCGCGATCACTACACATTATAATAAAACGAAGTTTAACCGGATTAAATCGCGTATATTATTTAAATTGGTTTCCCTGACGTTTCGAAAGCTTTGCATCATTTCGTGGTCGCAGATAGACTAAGATGACAATCGTCTATCCCTATTACTCTCGCTACGCTATCCGTCCGTCTGTCCGTCCATCTATCTGTCACAGGGCTGTATCTTTGTAACGGTAATATCCCCCTTTACCCATACAAGAAACCTCGAAACACACGTATTTTTTTTCAACTTTTTTGTTCCTGTTCTATCTTCAAAACGGTAATACATACCAGCGTCAAACTTGGTATGATTATAGTGCATAGAGTGCATATAATAAATAAATAAATAATAATAATAATTAGTGCATATAATGTAATTATAGTATAATATATGTAATAATTATAGTGCATATATTGTAATTTAGCAACAATACTAAAAACCGGACAAACATAGACATATGTGGTGGTACTTACGTAAGAAAGATATGCAAATATTCACATTTCGCGTACAGACGTTGATGTCTTTTGATAAACTCTCGTAAATCAAATCAGTTTCAGGGGTATCAGGTCGATGGGTGCTACGGAACCCTTACTGCGCGAGTCCGACTCGCACTTGGCCGGTTTTTATTATTATTTGAGACATTCCTTTCTTATTCCCGTTTCATAATAAGTCATAATGCAACGCGAAAGTTTAAAAGTAAATATTCCCTCTTCTTCGATAAAGAAATTTTACGACAGTACTAGTAAAACCTAGATACCGTAATATAATGATGCTAAAGTTATAAAACCTAGGGTGATAAAAATCTGATTCTATGTCTTCATACCGGCTCTGCAACTTTATAGGTGTAATTTTGTTACTATCTATGTTTTACTATTATTGTAATGATAGTTAAATAAAAAGTACCTTTTATTATAGGTCATGAAATTTTTTAAACTCATTCATCATTTCAGCCGAATGACGTCCACTGCTGGACATAGGTCTCCCTCAAGTTTTAAATCTCGTTACTTGATTCAAAAGCAAAGAATGTAGAAATACCATATTCGAAGTTCAAAACATTATTTTATTATTATTAACGCATTTACGCATGCGAAGCGAAATCTCACGATTTAAATTGTTTTTTTTTTTTCAATACATTGTTTATAAATCAGCCTCATTATTTAGCATTCCTTCCAAAAGCAAAATGCAAATAAAGCAATTGACGGCCACTGAGGTAATATGTACTACGTACTAGAGAAGACACCTCGAACAAAATGTTTGTAGCACGTTTTAGAGCTCTCCTGCACTCCAGGGTGCTCAATCTTAGAACAAATAATCGGGTACAACAGCTTTTACAACGCTGCAAAAAAACGTAGTACTTCGAATGCTTGTAGATAACAGGTAAGATGGTGGTTTTTAATTTAGTAGCATTATATTTGTTACTGTTACGGACTAAAAGTAATAGATGGCAGGTTTTATAAATTTAAGAAACGAGATATTGTAATAGTTTATTCAATATTCGATAGATGTCGCTACATGAGCCCGTATTGGATAATTGCTCCAAAGAGATTAAGATTTAATTTTACGAGAGAATTGTACTGATTTTCCACGAAATATTACATTATTAAATAAGTATCTATTTCAGAGCCATTTTTGTTGTTTTTTGAATAATAAAGTATTCTACTTTTATTGATTTTGACTGGTTGATTATAGTGCTAAAATTCGCAGAAAAGGAATTAGTATTCGTAGCAGTACGATCCTGTGGTCTGATTTATAAAAGCGGGACGTGCGTTCGATCCTCACGAAGCGTTTCTCTTTTTGCATTCTTAATTTTTTAGATTAGGTGATAGTTTCACACTGAAAGTATCAGATGGCACTAGTAAGCGGTTACCTGTTTTGTGGTTGAAGATTGGTCTCTATTTCAGTATATTACAATGTACTCTGTGCTGCATTCTCACTCGCTTAGCCACGCTCGCGCCGCGCGTGCTCCGCGGCCAGCAAGTTGCGCGATATTTTTTGTACGTAATGTCTACTCTAGTACGTAGTACATATTACCTCAGTGTTGACGGCCGAGTAACGAAGCCGAGTACTTCCGAAGTGATTTTAAAAGTCTTTTTTAACTTAACGAGGCCGTTAATTGCTATTTTGGCCAAGACTTGTACAGTACTTTTTTTTTCAATTGCAAGGAAACGATACACAAATTATCCGCGCCAATTTGCCCGAGCGCGATTCTTGTTCTATTTTCAAACAATTGAAAAAGAAATGCGCATTCAGCCTTCTAAATAATAAATAAATAAATATTTTTGGGACTTTTTTACACAGCACCATCTAGTCCCAAACTAAGGGCGGTTTTCGAATTGAAGTGTTACCACTGTCATGCAGTCGACTGTACTATGTACTAGACAATGGATATAATATTAATAAATATCGTCCTCCTAAAAACACCAAATTTATGTGTGTTTTTAAAAAACCTCGCCAACATAATAAAAAAGACTGTCCACTTCTCCAGCTATTTATATTATTGTCGTCTTGGAAATTGCTGGTGTGTTATTTCGTTGCGTACGGAAAAGAGCCGATTGATGTTTTTTTTTTTAAATAATGAAGCAGTTTTCAAGCAAGTGGGAGAAAAATTCAGTAACTGCAACTTGCAACAACGATATTTTAATGACTTTCAGGTACCTACTTTATATTCTGGCGGCAGTTACTTATTCGTGGAACGAAATCTCTGAAGCTCCAATTTGCCCGGTGCACTGCCACTGGCAGCTTTTGCTTTCAGAAAATGCAGGTCATAATAAAAGCAAAATTATTTATTATTTGCTAGCCTTTGCCCGGGGCTTCGCCCGTAAACAACGTGTTATTGAAATAATTGAAAACCTCTTAAGTACTCATCATTATGAACAACTTTTACTATAGGACCAACACCAAAATTGCGAAAAAAAAATCAGATGTGTCCTACTTTTTACCCGACTGCGCCAGAAGGAGGGTTATGTTTTTCGAGTGTATGTATGTATGTATGTATGTATGTATGTATATTTCTTTGGCACGCTCTGTAGCCTAAACGGCTTGATGGATCTTAGCTTGAGAGGTGTCGTTGGATTCGTCTTAATTGTGAGAGTGACACTGGGTATATCAAAATTATAAAAATCAAAATGGCCAAGCGGCCAATAAAGCAAAAAGCAAAGCAAAGCTCCATAAAGCTATGGAGCCATTTTATGTGACATAAATTTGTTTTTTTTGCTCGAAACCTATCGAGTGTGGTATCAAAATAAAGGGTTTTATAAATGGTTTACGAAAATATATACAACTTATATGTTTAAATGTAATTTGGAATGAGAAATGCTAAAAAACAACAAAATATTCAACGTTAAAAATGAATTTGACTTTTCAATAAAAAAAAAACATTAATAGTATGATAAATAAAACATGATAAAACTAAAAAAATTCAAATAAAAAAAATAATTAACAAAAACAAAAAACCCGACTGCGTCTAAAAATAACAGAAAAGATATAAACAAGACTTATCAACACGCAGTCGGAGGCTACCTATGTTTTTGGTCATGAATTACATAGTAGTAGTAATTTTTTTTTTCGATTTATGTGAACACAAATGTAAGGAACAGCTGATATCTTTTTCGCGATTTCAGGGTCGGTCCCATAGTAAAAGTTGTTCATACTGATGAGTGCAATCTTCCACCCCTCTGGTGCATCCCTCTGGAACTGCTTATCTTCCCGGAATAAAAATTACCCTTTTTTTTTACGTGGGGAAATCCTCATCATGGACATTAATCATGGACGCACTCCGCCCGGGGAAGGCGGAGCCAGTGTCGGACTCTTACCGACTAAAACCACCACGGTGTTCCTCTTCCAACCATTGGCCGGGGGCGTGGGAAACTTATAGTCGTCCAACCATCCCCGGCAGGTCCCGTCTCGCCACTAGTAGGCGAGCCCCTTCTCCCCGTGCGGCATCATCGGCCGCACCCTTCTCTTGACTGGCGCGCGCGGAACACGACGCGCCACCGTCACGGGCCTTGACTGATCGGGCGGCGGGCTACCCCGAGTCCGCCGCCCGCAGGCCCATTCCTAGGGTGGCTGGAGGTCGGCGTACGCCCTCCTGCGACGCCCGGTCCGTCTCCTGCGGGTGGGGAGAGAGGTCGTTGCCTCTCGAACCCTCTCCGCCGCCTCCTTAGCGAGCATCACCTCCTCGCAAAAGGAGACGACGCCCTCCCAAGCGTTCTCGCTCCCGACCATAGCCAAAACAACGGCCGGAAGCGAGAGATCATGTTCTATCTGTGTGCCTTTCATCCAAATCCGTTAAGTCGTTTCAGAGTGATAGAAAGACAAACGAAAAAACAAACAAACATCCGTACTTTCACGTTAAAATTTATAATATTAGTAGGATTTATTATAATTGCATCAAATGTAACTTTAACTAAATTAAGATTCGGGCGGTTTTCAGAAGCAAAAGTTTGATCAGAGCTTGAAAAACGAATTTTAATCTCCCAAATGGATTACCCAGCGCTAATGGACCGTGGTGCGCATCACGTTGGCGCGTCAACTACCCACTAATAAGCTTTCGCCACAAACTCATTGGGTACTGACCGGTGTTACGGGGCGTAATGTAACATGTTGCAATGTGAGCATTCTTGCAGTCAGTACGTGCAAAAGGCACGAACACGCGAACAACGAGCCGCTCGTTGATCATTTCGAGTGCTCCGCCCGCTGTCGGTTTTTTGGCGAATCCCTTTGAGTGTTTCGTGGTTCAGTCAGTACTCAGTAGCCAGTACGTCTTCGAGTGTCTTGCGAATCTGGAACACGGCCGGGCGAGCAATGAGTTCGAAACGAGCATGTTACACGGATTTTTGGACACGGCGCGAGTGGTACATTACGACCCGTAACACCGATCTGGGGGCCTAGTACGAGTTTGACACTTACGAATACTTTCATAGTTTTCGTCCACTTTCATTCATAAATAAGTAGTTCCTCTTCGTATCCGCCAGGGGCGCTACTGATTTATGAATGAAAGTTGTCGAAAACTATGAAAGTATTCGTGAGTGACAAACTCGTACTAGGCCCCCAGTACTCACCTTTATACCTACTGCATTCAGTTAAACTTTACTCATTACCTAAGACCTTATATTTAGCGTTAATTAGTAAGGCAGCTACCATTAAGAACATTGAAGTTGGTGAAATTACACTTGAATGTACTTCATATATTATTACGAAATATGAACGCCGGATTTCATTTCATTCGCCTTACTTAAGGGTGGTATGCCACTCGTCAAATTTCTTTGTCCAATGTGACTTGGATCAAAGAAATTGCATGATTTTCATCAAATGTTGTATGTATTTTAACACTGATCATCAAATAAATTCGATTGGAGAAAGAAATTTGACCAGTGGCATGATCTTGTTAATAAGATAATTACTGTAATTTATAAATGCCGAACAAAAGGTTTCGACAAAAGTGTCAAATATAAGTTTACGAACTTATTTATAGAACAAAAGGATTTCTTAAACATTTCCCTTGTTTTGCCTTCTTGAATCAAATTCCATCCTTGTGATTCTCTCGCTTAAAACAGACACTTATAACTGAGCCCTTAAAATGAAATTAGGGATGATAATTGTTATCTTTAATTTAATTTTAGTCGTAACAGTTGCTGGAATTACGGACCACCGAGTCGACTAGACTACTTAGGATACTTACGGAATTAGAATAGAGCTACGCCGGAGAAATGTCCTTGCTCTAATTTAAATATTAAAGTTGAGACGTTTTAATATATTTCGTTGATTATCCTGATTTATTGTCTCTTCTTTTTACGTTAGCTATACAATATGTAACAAAAACCCTGTTGTTCCTGTGAGCTACGTTATTGGAATCAATATTCATGCGTAAGGACACAACTCATTTGGAAAATAAAATTAAATATCAAATCACGGCACGAATATTAGTGCAAAGACAATATTAATATTTATATAATATATTATATGTTATTATTATTATTCCATTTATTCATTATATTACATACTTTTTTACATTTTTGAACATTTTTACAAAAAACAAGAAATAAAAACATTTAAAAATATATAAAAACAGTAGCCCATCAGGAACAGGGTCCAGCCGGTGGTCAGGGTCTCAGAGAGAGGAACTTCCTAACGATACGTGCCGTGTCCAGAAGAACCGCTTTCTGAATCAAGCCCTTGACCCAGCTCAATCAACTCAGCCTATCGCAGTCCACTGCTGGACATAGGCCTCTCCCAAGTTGCGCCACAACGCTCGGTCCTCTGCCTTCCGCATCCAGTCCCCCCCAGCCACGTTCTTTAGGTCGTCGGTCCACCTGGCAGGGGGGCGCCCTACGCTGCGTTTGCCGATACGCGGTCTCCACTCAAGGACTCGTCTGCTCCAACGGCCATCGGTCCTTCGACAGACATGGCCAGCCCACTGCCACTTCAGCTTACTGATCCTACAAGCTATGTCGGTCACTCCGGTTCTTCTCCGGATAATCTCGTTGCGGATTTTATCCTTCAAAGAAACTCCAAGCATAGCTCGCTCCATAGCTCGCTGGGCGACTTTAAATTTGTGGACTAGCCCAACTGTCAATGTCCACGTCTCGGCACCGTAAGTCATGACTGGCAGGACGCACTGGTTGAAGACCTTTGTCTTCAAACTTTGCGGTATAGGCGACGAGAAGACTCGGCGAAGTTTGCCAAATGCTGCCCAGCCCAGACGGATCCTTCTGTTGGCTTCTTTCTCGAAGTTGTGTCTACCAAGCTGAATTGCCTGCCCTAGGTAGACGTATTCCGTTACAACTTCGAGTGCCGACCCTTCGACGAATAATGGCCTCGGCATGACATGCATATTGAACATCACTTTAGTCTTGTCCAGATTCATGCCGAGGCCGACACGTCGAGAGGCTCCGTTTAAGCTGTGCAGCATTTCGCCCAGTTGTTCCAGCGACTCAGCCATTACAACGATGTCATCGGCAAAACGGAGATGTGAGATGTTCTCGCCGTTAACGTTGATACCCTGTCCAGTCCAGTCCAGCGTCTTGAAGACGTCCTCCAACGCGTTAGTGAACAATTTCGGGGATATTACATCCCCTTGTCTCACCCCTCTGCGCAGTTGGATTGGCTTCGTCTTTTGGTCCTGGAGCTGAACAGTCATGGTAGCAGCGTTGTACAGGCATCTCAGCATCTCTATATACCGCTCATCAATGTGACATCGCTGAAGAGCATCCAGAACTGCCCAAGTTTCGATAGAGTCGAAGGCCTTCTCGTAGTCCACGAATGCCATACACAGCGGCTGATTGTACTCTTCAGTCTTCTGTATGATCTGCCGAACAGTATGGATGTGGTCTATGGTGCTGTAGCCTTTTCGAAACCCAGCTTGCTCTGGTGGCTGGAATTCGTCGAGTCTTCCGGCGAGACGATTCGTGATGACCCTCGAGAACAGCTTGTACACATGACTCGGGAGTGAGATGGGTCTGTAGTTCTTCAAAAGGGTTTTATCCCCTTTTTTGAAGAACAGTACCACCGCACTCCCGCTCCATGCCTCCGGTGTAGAGCCTTGTTGGATGACGGAATTAAACAGACTCTGTAGCTCCTTCAGGACCGGAGCCCCGCCTGCTTTTAGGAGTTCAGTAGTAATGCCGTCATCGCCCGGAGCTTTGTTGTTCTTAAGCTGCTCGAGGGCCGCCCTAATCTCGCCCTGGTCAACGTCCGGAAGATCCTCGGTGTAATGGCGCGTGAGCTGGGCTCTTTTGTCGTCATTGCTAGGAACCGCTGGTCTCGCCGTTTTCGTGGAATACAAATGCCCATAGAAGTTTTCGACCTCATCAAGCATCTCGATCTTAGAGGTGACAATTTTGCCATCCGCGGCTTTCAGTTTCATCAGATGGGTCCTCCCTAGCTGCTGAGCGAAAACTTTCGACCCCCTATTTTGCTCAATCGCAGCCTCAATGGCGCGGGTGTTGGAGCGGCGGAGGTCACTTCGCATCAGCTTCCTAATCTGTAGGTTTAAGGACCTATTATCTGATGAAAACAAATGCGCGGCTGACATTTCCCGTCTTTTCCTCATCAGATCGAGAGTCTCAGTCGAAAGCTTGGGCATCTTGCTTCCACGCTGCGGCGGAAAGAATTTTCGAGACAGTTCCTGCAATGTTTTGACTATGGTGTTGGTTTTCTCCTCAATATTGCCGGTGGTTTCCAGCGAGTCGAATCGGTTTTGAAGTTCCGCTTGGAACCTTTCGGAGCCCAAACTGGTTTGGAGCGGCGAAGGTCGGAGAGTAGACTTAATCATGCGCGTTCTGTCAGCTCTAATATTGATATTTAGAGTGCCTCGGATAAGTCGGTGATCGCTTCCGGTGTTGAACCTATTGATCACAGAGACATCTCTAAATATGTGCTTCTTATCCGTCATGATAAAGTCTATCTCGTTCCTTGTCACCTTATCGGGGCTTTTCCAGGTCCATCTTCTTTGGGGCTTCTTCTTAAAGAAGGAGTTCATTAAGAAGAGCCCCTGGGACTCCAAGAAGTTGACCAACATTTGGCCCCTGTGGTTTCTGCGCCCCAAACCGTAAGGTCCGATTTTCGATTCGCCGCGTTCTTGTACTCCCACTTTAGCGTTGAAGTCCCCCATAACAACGTTGTAGTGAGCCTTAGCGGTACTATTCATAGCCTTAGCTATGTCTTCGTACATCTGCCTATTATTTATTATTATTATATTATTACGAATATTAGTGCTGTCTGGCGCCAGCATTACGCAAATTAGTGATGCACCTGAAAGGAGGGATAGCACAAAATGTTAATCGGATCTTGTATTCATAAGAGCTCGCTCAAAATTTATTACTCTTCATCCCACGTACAGTCTGAATTAATAGGTACCTATGTACATACATACATACAAAATGTAAATAACGCTTTACTTTGATTAATTAGGCGAGTGACACATTGCGTAACTGCCGACAGCTTGTTAAACATGTTAAACATTGTTAGCAAGCACAACGCCGCCGTCTCGACTATGCCAACATCGCCAACACGTGCCAAAGTGAATAGCTCAATAATTTCCATACTTAATTGCCAGTAAGCTAAGGCTAATAAAATACAATGTTCGATAAAATGACATTGAATTCCATTATTTAGAGGAAAATTAGAAGCTTACGGCAAAGTAAAGTTATTTGATTGGCGTTGTAAGAAAAAGGAAAAAGCTCGAACTTCGAAGGTCCGTAACGAAACTTTAGCGAGCTTTGATTTATTGATCTGTCCCTCGGCGGAATATTTGCGCTGTTTTCCTTTAAACGTTAGTTGGAACTATCTGTTTGTGTTACACCGATAATCTTGAGAGCTTTTGTCAAAAATATCGTGAATATACCTTTTTTTTCGGGTGGAATTCCTCATGGATATCCTCCGACTGGGGCAGGCGGAGGGATGTCGGACTCTTACCAACTAAAACCACACAGTTACCATCCTCAGCACAAAATAGATGAGCTCCGAGAACTCCATTGGACCGCGCCGGTCCAGTGCTCCAATTCTACGTCTATGGCACGTCTCGGGAAAACAAAATTGTTTTCTCCACAGCAGCACGCGATTACCACGTGCTGCTGTCCTTCCCAAGGTCGCTAATTAGACGCCTCGAGTTTCCCCCACTTTAAGCGTCCACGATCCTGAAGGTTCCCTGCCAGATATGAGGCAGTGGATGCGGCCTTTAACCCTATATGGGCCTCACCGGCGCCTCCTTCTCTGAGTGGGATCGGCCCTCTGCCGATCTCGCTCTTTCTGAAACATAACGGCCTCGTAGAAGGAATCCACGGCCCTCCAAGCAGTCGGATTTGCCAGCATAGCCAGCTACTGCTGACAGAGAAAGATCCTGCCCGATCCGGCTGACCAGGTCCCGCCACTCGAAGCCACACGCAGGGCACTTCTCCAGCGTGTGCTGGTCACACCCACAATAGTGATAATTTGCCGAGGCATCGCGTCCAATCCTATTCAGATACTCTTCGATACCTACCTACACATAAGTCAAATATTCAGTCTACTTACTGTAATGCTAGCAGGCAACCTAGGCAACGGATTGGTGCATAGAAATCTAAATAATAAGGTAATAGAAGTGGTAAAGGCGCGTGAACTTGTCGCCGCGTGCAGTTGTCTCGTAGGACACCAGTGCGCGAACCGTTTCCTTGATCATCAGTGCTGTTTTGGACGCGGAGTCACTAAATTGTATTTTGCGGCATATCTGACAGCAGATTTTTTTAGTCTTACTTTATTTTGCATTGTATGCTAGAAAAATGGTGGGCGTAATTGCGTATTTATGTGTTGGTAGTAGAAGTGGGCGTTTAAACAAAAAGCGCTTAAATAAGTCTAATAAAAAAAAAAGCGTATAAGCACGCTTTGTTATTAAAGCATATTTCGTTTAGACTTTTTCGTAAACCAAACTTATGCTTACAATAGTACGATTGAAATGTAACCTTATTTCTATGAACATAAGACTCAATTTCAAAGTTGACTGTGTTGGTTTGAAACCGGCAGAATTAAATTTTATTCATTTACGTAAAATTTGTTTAGAGAAAGCACTTTTTAATTTTGTTGATTATTTTCGTATCGTTTAAACATTTTAAACGTTTTTGACCTTGATTGATTTGCTTTTGCTTTGGCGCTTAGTTTATTTTTCGTCGTCAAAGAGTGAATGCGTTTTTGAATGTTCTCCTTGGTAGGTAATTACGCGACGATTGTAGTTTGTTTGTATAGTTTTTAGTGAACTTTGTAAATAGTTTAAATTTAAATAGAATAGTGTAATGTAGATAAATAAAAGTCAATTTTTTTAGAAGTGAAAAACGAAAAGCGGCAAAAGCGTAAAAAAATTCGTTGGCAGAAAAAAGCACAACGTTTAAACACGTTTACGATTTTAAGTCGTTTTTCCCAACTTTAGTTGGTAGCGGCAAACCAGCGACACGCGCCCCGGTATGAAAAGACAGTATATAACATTTCTATTAACTTATTATTTTGATTTATATGGATTTGTGATTTATTATGTTGTTATATGAGTACACAGGTGTTGTCCATCCCTCTGACATAATTTAGCTATCGTCATCATTAGGCAAAGAGGAAGTGATTTCACTTTATGCAAACACCTACATCGCGTGGTTATGCATAGGACTTAGCTGAACTTGTGAGCGTACCTATAAATATAATCTGAATTAGCTTTTTAACAATGATAACAAAATTGATAACACAAAAAAATGCTATCCCTGAAAGCCTTGAAAGTCAGAGCGGAACAAATCGGCGGAGTTTTTCAATAAATCTACTGACGAATAGATTCACAACCTTGAAAAAAACAGCTTTGTTGTTATTCTCTTTCTAGCATTCATTTCAAAACACTATAAAATATTCGTATGAACATGGTTAATGTAAAATATACCTATCTCTTACAGCAAACAGTACCGGTGGGGACATTATATCTTCCTTATAAATATTTTTCAACACACTTGCTCGTAAAGTGGCTCTTATTGCATCGCTTTTAGGTTCATAATGTAGCTTATAACGCACGCGTGCTTATTACATTATATTATCGCACTAGTGCTTTTTAGGGTTCCGAAGTCCTACAAGGAACCCTTATAGTTTCGTCATGTCCGTCCGTCTGTCCGTCTGTCCTAATCCTTTACAGCTTAATAACTTCTACAGTTATAAACATAAGTAAATTAAATTTTGTTAAAAAATAGTCTACATATAGATCTCAATTTTAAAAGAATAAAAAAATTGTTTTTACGTATTTTAGGGGTGGCGTCCATACATGTGAAATGGGGATGAAAATATTTTTTTCGCTGCACCCCCTCGTGTGGGGTATCATTGAATAGGTCTACTAAAATGAAGGTAATTTTTCATACACCATTTTTTTATCAGGTGTACCATCTGCGAAATATAGCCCGCCAAAGTGGCTTCAATGTGTCCTCCCCCCTGCCATTTCTAAACTATGCAACGTAGAAAGTTATAATCTTCCACATTGATAGACCTTTGTGAAAACTCTCTTTTAATATTATTTCGAGTATAATGTGATTATAATTTTTTGAGTTATAGAGAGAAAACTGAAAAATACTTAAAACGTCCTAGTTCAAAGGTCATTGACCTTAGAGAAAAATGATCATAGCAAATAATGCTCCTTTAGCTACTTTCTATTTGAAAAAATCACAAAAAGTAACTTTGACATGACACACTTCTTAAATTTGTCATCTTGAATTTATCGCTAGATGGCGCTACTAACAACACGCTCTGAGTCGCGAATGCTGCCGAATATTGCAAAAACTAAAATAGCCATGATTAATATTCGATTTGATTCGTTTGTAATTACACCTAAGTACTTAAGGAACCCTATAATACTGAGCATGGCCCGACATGCTCTTGGTCGGTTTTTACTTTACAGTTTATTTTTAAATCTCAGCAAAGTTTTTATGCCTAAACAAAGTTAAACATTTTTGGGAATAAATTAACTGTATTAATTAAAATATGATAAATAAACATTTCATTTTATCAAATTATTTATTTTTGTCAACAAATTAACATTCATTTGTGTTATAAATATTAAAAAAACAATTTATTATATTTTTTGTATTAGGCTGTTTGGTGGTTTCCTTCGACCACTTGCGCGCGCATGGTTGTATGTCACCGCACAGAGTTAGGTAATAGTGGTGGTGGACTGGTGGTGGTACTGGTAGTGGTGTGGTGCACAGAGTACATTTGTTGTCACCGTTAAAACGTAGTGATTATATTATCTTTCGTCACCGTGCGATTACAGTAATCTGAGTAATCCGCGAGTTATTTTTCAAATTATTTTTTACAAATTCAATGTTTGTCTAAAATGTATGTTTGTTTCCTCGCAAGTGTGTTGAAAAACGTCGTATGACTGTTCTATGGTATGACACGCGTGAGCATTGACTATTATCACAGACAATATAACACTATCTATTAATCTCTCGGATCCATAACGCCCTCAACTTCGACTCGTGCTGCAATCCAGCCTCGAACATAATAGTCAACTTAGCTCACTTGTATCATAATGTACTATTACAAACTGTTTACGTGATTCTGTGAAGCTGGGCGGATTTACAGTACTCACAATGTATTAACCTTAAAAGACATGTATTTCAAAGTAGGTAGGTACCTAAATTCTACGTATATTGTACTCCATTCCATCCTCTTTGTCTCCGCATATAATGTTATCTTTACGCGATAGCTTATATTTTTCTGGGAAAGACACATAAGCCAATGTAAGTCCCTTGAAGCGTATCTCGCTATTGCAAGAATGGAATTTATGCGGCGCTACCGAAGTGGAGGAAATGTGAAATATTATCTAGGAATATATGAAGCTGTAAAAATGTAACGAAAATATATATTGGAAAGACATTTTTGGTTCCTGTAAATTCCTGTTTCGAAATAATTCTGAAATATTTCCCGTTTCTAGCGGTTAGAACCTGAAAAACAGCGTTATAAAATATTTAGTTATAGTGTCTGGAACGAATTATATTGAAATTAAACGCACAGTGAGCTGATGCTGACTCATGTGATCATGTGTGAGAATTTCGATTTATTTCTATCAGTTTGTGGTTTGTTCCACAAAATATCTGAACTGTTATCGCGACCGCAATTTATTATTAATCGCGAAACTTGGCTCATATTAATTTTAAGGTACTCAGACTGTTTAATTATTCAGCCTCTAATAGATCGGAATGAAGAGTTTAATGATCGGGTTCATTTAAAAATATTAAATATTTAACAACATTTATTTATTTATTTTAACAGCTGCCTACTGTACTTACAGTTGCCCAACACGTACAGTAGGCCAAGTTATAATTTAGCACGTAAATAGGTATCTACATAATTATAAATCTTATCACTTAATTTATTAAATTGATTTTCAAATGTAAACTTACTACTTGATATTTTTATGCTGTTATTCGCGGGTTTCTTAAAATATATGTTCATAAATTCTGATGACAGCAGCTTATTTACACAGCACTTGCATTTCGGAATTGTTGGAAAAATAAATATACTTATCAATTATTTATGATGTAGGTACTATAGACGCATTTTTACTGTATAGGTACTGTATTGAGACACGGGTGGACTGCCTTGAAACACTAAATCGAAATCTGAACTATGTTTTTTTGTTGCAGGCAATCCCCGCAACAAATGCGCTCTGCAGCCTGGTCATAGTTTGATGGACTGGATCCGGCTCGGCAACTCCGGCAAGGATCTCACCGGCGTGGGCGGGAGGATACGGCCTGTCTCACCAGCTGAACTATCTACACACAACACACTCGGTCAGTTTTATAATAATAATATTATTAATATCTTCCGCTTCGGTTAATTGGCTTAATTATTTAGCGTTCTACCTTTTGTAAGCACCAGGGAAGAAAATAAACTGCAACAAGTATCTACTTACATATTAGGTTACTACTATTACCATAAACTTATTGTACGTAATAGGTTGTTCAATATACCTTTTATAAGATTATTTATTCAATATTATGTTTTCTCAAAGATTAGCATCAAAACAGGATAAAGATCCCAAATTCCCAATGGAGCGAGCGCTATTTGGGTTTTCATAACATTCTCTACAAAAGATTATCCTGGGAATACATTATTATTATATAAACCTGTACAAAGAAAACTTTGTGCCACAATAAAATGATTTATAAGGCACTTAACTTGAACTGAATGTTTCAGACGACGCCTGGTTGGCGATCCGAGGACGCGTCTACAACATAACGTATTATCTTCCCTACCATCCCGGAGGTAAGATTATACTATAACAATAATACATGACTTTACTCACCTATGACATCCTACATTACTACATTTTTACTCTCATCTCAGGACCCGAAGAACTGATGCGTGGCGCCGGCATGGACGCGACTCAACTCTTCGACAAAGTACATCCGTGGGTCAACTATGACTCCCTGCTCGCGAAGTGCCTCGTAGGACCGCTCCGATTCGACCTCCCCGATGCTGAAGAACTCTTCGACACTTCGAACCCATCGCCCAAATCCGACCGACTCAGAGAACCATCTAAAGCACAAGAATTAGTTAGAAAGTCAATGGAGAACTTGGCAAATTGTATTACGCCAGTTAGAAAGAAAACAGGGGTCAAAGGTGATGAAATTACGAAAGGGAGTCCGCCTAGTAAAATTATGCAGAGTTTAGTGCAATCAGCCGATTTACCGATGTCAATAAGTCGAAGAGCTGCATCGAGCCCTCTGAAGAATGCTGATAAAAGCCCAGATTCACCATTACCTCTACGACACGACTGGATTCAAACCTCAACGAAGCTTACGATATACGTATACACAGGACACCTGGCAAACCCAGGCGGCTGCGCCCGGATTACAGAAGGATTTCTGTTGATTGAAGTAGCGACCAACGGATGGTTGAGGACGATCAAAATTAAGCCTGAAGCTAAATTAAAAGAACCTTTACAGTTACGTGTGTTCGCTGAAAGTGGGAAAATAGAGGTGAGTTCGCAAAGCAATATTGGCAATGTTACTTTATTTCTCTTTCTATAAATAGAAGTTCTTAGCTATTTCCAACGAACGAAAAGAGGTTCTCCTAACGTGTAGGTGGTTCTAGAAATAACATGATATGGAGTTAATATGTTTTTTTTTTTGTAGATCACGGCACTGAAAATGGAGTCGAGTGTGTGGAAGGGTTGTGGGGACGTGTCGCTGGGGGCTCCGAGCCGCGTGTCCTCGCCTCGGACCGTGGACTGCCGTGTGATGGAGGTGGGCACGGTGTCACATGACACTTCACTTCTATCCGTGTGTCCCCGAGCTGGTCCAGTGGTCGTGCCGCTTGGACATCATGTACGAGTGCACAGGAGAATTGATGGTAAGATTAATTCTTCGATAACAACAACGACATATCGCAAAGTGTTACAACAGTATTAATAAAGTAACGACTGTAGTATAGCTGTTAAATCTCTAGATTTTGCAAGTGATTTGACGACGGTGCTCTCGCCTTTTACCAAATTTAAAAAATAAATAAAATAAATAAATAAAATTTATTGACACCAAAAAATTATTCCGTTACAGACATGGTTATATGACTTATAAGATAAAAAGCTAATAGGAAAAACAATGCAACATGGGAGCATCTGCAGCCGAACTAGGTGAAAAACCTGTATCTCGGCATACAGCGTAAGGAAAAGAAACGTTTCCACTAAAATAAATAAATATTTTTGGGACAGTTTACACAGCATCATCTAGTCCCAAACTAAGCAGAGCTTGTGCTATGGGTACTAGACAATAGATATAATACTTATAAACTTTTTTTTTGTATATAAGTATGTATTTACAAAAAAAAAGTACAAAAGAAACACCAAAAGAAAATTCAAAAAAACAAATTGAAATTGAAGATTTTCTGTAAAATTAACAGAAAGTGCACACAACTTAGTCCTTATAGTTTTCGGCTTAGAACAATACGTGTGTTATTTCTTTCAAAATAAATACGTGGTAACTCTCAAATTGGACAAAATGCTGTTAGTCGCTAACAAGGTTGTTAGTTGTTACGTATTTATCTGCGACCCGTACAACTCTCGGTCTCTAGAGAAAAAATATATTTCAGCTCGATGGATGATTAACAAAATGAGTTTTCGTGCTTAATATCGTTGAGGGTTAATCTCTTAACTAGAGCGTTAGACGACGCGAAATTAACGTAGCTAAGCGAAATAAGTATGCAGGTATTACGAAATTTCAATTTCATTACGTCAAAATGTTAATGTATTAGGTTTACGTGGATGATTCAATGTTGCGGAAAATGGAAAAATACTCGTGCTTATATTGAAATATGAGCTTGTTATTGTGTCATGTGTATGATAGGTAGACACCTGTCTTGTGTGTCAAGTCAGGAGATCTTTCATGTATTCATACCCGTGATTCATGATATTCAAATAACTTCATTTTATCTCGCACATTCATTCGCATTCTTAACAAGTACCTACTCGAGTACTACTTATAGTGTACTTTGTTTTTGAAGTATTTGTGGCGTAAAAACAGGTATTGAGTTGGTAACATATAAACATGATCCTTTAACAACGTAAACAATAAACAATGTCATATTTTATCAAAATATTTTCCTTGTTTCGTAACAAAATTGGACAAAAAACGCACACTTGTCAGTGTATTATAGTTAGGATATTGGTGTTTTGTCGTGTTTAAGCGGAAGTCGAAGTCATATTGTATGTAACTATGTACCACGTTAATACATTTTATTTAAAATAAAATAAAAATTCACTGCCTAATGTCAATTAATACATTAAGCGAACGGACAGTCGGACATGAAGAAACTATTACATTTATTCTATGCTACTAGGATACCTAGGATCATTCTTTATTTGTTTTACTACGTATCCATAAAAAAATTACTGGCCAGAGACTTAAATAGAAAACTACAAACAATCCCAGTTGCCCGCCATTCCACGTAATTAATGAGACGGAGTTGGTACTTTATACCTACCATCATTAGTGCGATCTTTGACGTAAGACATAACCCTATTAGTGGCTATTTATACAAACGTAGATATAAGAAATTTTAAAGGATTTGGAACTAAGATTTCTAATATTTAGGGGTGGTTCTAATATCTATTATGATTATTCCAAATTTCGACGAAAAAGATGACTTATGAACAGCAATAGGAAAAGGAAGGTTTCATATTTTGTAGAACACTTTCGTGCAATGTCATAATCTGACGGTTAAGGTCGCAGGGGGCTAGGTTTCACGCGAAAATGGTTGACCTTCCTAATTACCTATGTATTGTGTACGTAACTGAGCTAAGAAAATTATTATGTCATTATTGACTTACTGGTCTGTGACTTATGTAGGTATACTAATTTATAGACGTTACCAGGGGCACTTCAGGGTCGAACCCCTCCTCAAAACACGAATGGTTGTACTGATAAATTAGGGAGATACTAGGTCTTCCCATTATCAGAAAATTTGAAACGTTCTTTTTTGCATGTGTACCTATGCAGCAGCCTGTTTGAATAACGAGAACTGGCTTGAAATTGACTTACAAGATATATAGCAGACAGGTAACGCAGCATTAATAAAAACTTTGAAAATGAACTTCACTGTTTCATATGGTAACAATCCCGAAATCTAACCTTGGCCAAGGCTTCGTCACTCGCTCAAGGTCGCGTTTTATGCCTGCCGGGCTAGCGTACTCCCGAAAGTACAAGTATCAGTGGAACGTCCTCCACTCTCGGGACACGTACAGAAGGTGTATTTGTGCTTGCAGCTAACGCCTAGGATTATTATTACAATGTAAGCTAATAAAGCGTAGTATTTTCGCTTTTGTATGGGAGTGATGTATCTGTGACGTAACTATTATCTAATCTGTGTCCTGGCAGACCCTGACCCTTGTGGCCTAAGGCCAAGCCCGCACAGCGATTTATAATCGCGCTGTTTTTATTCGCGCAATGAGATTTTTTTTCCACCGAAATTTTTAATCGCCAGTGCACCTGCGTATGATTCCATGTGTTACAGATTTTGCGATAAAAAATCGCGCGAGTAAAAATCGATGTGCGAACTTGGCCTTATATCTTGTATGTATATCTTAGGTTCAGAATGCATCCGTTCCTACACTCCCGTCGGAGAGGGCTGGGGCCGCGCGGACGGCAGCGAGATCTTCTCGGCACTCCGGTTGGCAGTGAAGCGCTACGACAGTGGCGCCCTCTCGCCGCACCTCACCGCACTGAAGGTCGCAGACCTCATCACTCTCTCCGGACCTTACGGCAACTTTCAATTACAGAAGGTAGTTTCATACTTTTAATTAAGTTTGTGACTTCTGGGGCAGTTATTAAACTTCCTTTTTAAAAGTTTAATAGGTGACTTCACTGGTGCTCGCTATATTTTTTCGTTGGGAACTTTTTGGGAGTTTTATCTAAACTTCAATCGAATAATAGTCTCACGAGTGCTGTTTTATTTTTAACCGACTTCAAAAAAAGGAGGAGGTTATGTATTCCGCGGGTTTTTTTTTTTTTTTTTTTTTTTTTTTTTTTTTCATGTATGTACACCGATTACTCCGAGATTTGTGGGCCGATTTACGTGGTTGTTTTTTTATTTGGTAGAGAAAGTCCGCGCGGTGGTCCCATGTAAATTTTATTGACTTAGGTTGAGTAGTTTTTTAACTACCTTCAATAAATCAGTTTATTTTAGCTTCGCCTATCTAGATGATCTGCTCATTGGTTCATTTTTCTGAGAATTCTTGGCCGATATGCGTGTTTTTCACGATAGTGATTGGACGTTTGGAAGAATATGAGCGAGATCTTTGCCCAGCAGTGGGATAGCAAAGGTTAATAAAAAATATATTCTCAAATTGGTTATATAAACATTTATGAATCAACCCTCAACTGAAAAGTATGAAATAAAAACTTTTTAACAAAAAATAAAACCGACTTCAAAAACCTTAACTAAAAAGTATAAAATAATCATTGTATGTATTTTAAAATCTTAACATAAACAACATTTTGAAGGCGGCGCGTGATTTTTAACCGACTTCATCGTGTACGTTCACATAAACTGTTTTTACTATAGATATTGCGCTCGAATGTACATTACATGACGCAAAGGGTCAACCACGCGCCGCCTTAAAAATGTTGTTTATGTTAAGATTTTAAAATACATACAATGATTATTTTATACTTTTTAGTTAAGGTTTTTGAAGTCGGTTTTATTTTTTGTTAAAAAGTTTTTATTATTTTGATAACTAGCTAGATTAAAGAAGACAAACTAAAAATACTGAATCGATTTTTTTTAAATATGGTAAGAATTGAACTTAGCAGCCGTTGAATATAGCAATACATTCCATTACCTACCTAATAATAGTTAGTACTCTTTGCCTTGCGTTAGCCTAGGTTCCTGCATTTTTCAAAACTAGGGGAAAAGAACCAGGGATCTTTATGCAACAACGCTGACCAAGGTCTTTAGGTCTTGCAATCCTACTAATATTATAAATGCAAAAGTGTGGATGTTTCAATCACGCTGAAATCAGTCAATTTCAAATCAGTGAATTGTCTCACTCATTAACCTACATTGTTCTCATACGATTCTTTCCAAATCATGGAACAAACTAGCTTAGCTTCTTAAATCGTTGGAACAAACCATTGTACCATTTAACATGAAAAGAGTATTTCCATGCAGTTTCTTTCCGGCTCTTCTCCATAGGACCAACATTTTGGAACCGTGCAACTAGATTCAAGTGCATGTAAATGCTTTTTCGAAATATAAAATTTTGAATTTAAATTTGAAATGGCTGAACGGATTTGGATGAAATATGGCACACAGATAGATCATAACCCGTATTAATATATAGGATTTTTATCCCGGGAAGATAAGCAGTCCCCGAGAGATGCGCGATAACACTTTTCTGTAATCATTAATCATCATCATCATCATTTCAGCCGAAAGACATTCACTGCTGGATATAGGCCTCCCCCAATGGGAGGGATATGCCATAATCGCCACGCTTGGCAGGCGGGTTGGCGATCGCAGTTGGTTGAATACTCAGAGGACGCTGCTGCCCATCCTCTGGTAAATCCCTTAGTCGCCTTTTACGACACCCATGAGAAGATATAGGGTAGGTAGTGCAATTCTTTACGTCCGGCACCACACGGAACATACATTTTTCTGTAATAAACCGAATAATAAGCGGGCGAACCGCGGAATTACTACTATAAAATAAATAAATATATTTGGGACATTTTTACACAGCATCATCTAGTCCCAAACTAAGCAGAGCTTGTACTGTGGGTACTAGACAATGGATATGATACTTATATACTTTTTTTTTTTTAATCCATACTTATAATACTTAAGAAATAGGTACTATAATAATAATAGGTCTAGTAAACCGATAAAAAATCTTCCCAAAGCACTTTTTTACCATTTTAAATCTAATCCGAATGACATGGGAAAGTCTTTTATTTTATTATTCATTGTTCGTTTCAGCTGAAGACGGTGAAGACGTTGTATTTGATAGCGGCCGGCACTGGGGTCACGCCGATGCTCGGCCTCATGAAGTTCATGCTTTCAAGGTCCAATCCTAGGTGGTAAGTAGAATTAAGCATTAATTATTCCGGAACAAAAATTGACGAAGTAGAGGTAACAAAATTCTTAGGTTTGTATGTTGATTGTAATCTAAATTGGAAGGCACACGTGGAAAATGTCTGCATGAAATTAAATAAATATTCATATATGCTCCACATTCTCACAAAAATTGTTAATTTATCCACTGTGTTGATCGCCTACCATGCATATGTGGCATCTGCGCTGAGATATGGTGTAATCTTTTGGGGAAATTCGACAGAATGGGAGAGCCCAAAAAAAGTGTATTCGGGCAATATTTAGGCTTAAGAGCACTGATAGCTGTCAACCATTTTTTTAAAATCAAAAAATTCTAACATTGTCTAGCCTTTACATTTTTGAGATGTTTGTTAAAAGTAATATGCAATTGTATGACAAATTAAAAAGTGTTCGATACAAAACCAAAATCCAGGCCCTGCCGAAATACCTTTATGAATACCAGTGTATATTGCATGACATCCAAAATATATAATAAATTGCCCTGTTGTATTGCAGAAATTGATAACCTTCACTTGTTTAAGCAAAAGCTAAAAGAGTTTCTTACTGAAAGGGTGTATTACAGCGTGAAGGAATATCTAGAAGGAAACCCTTATCAATCATTTAAAATTTATATATAAAAAGTATATTTTTGACATTTCATATTTTTTTTTTTTTTAAATGTCCCAAAGATATTTATTTATTTATTTAATAATATATGTATTATTATTATGTAATAACAGATATTTCTTGACATTATTATAATTAGTAACAAATGACATTCTTATTATAAATTTTGTACTCTAATATTAAATTATAATGTATCAAAGTGTTTTCCTGTAATGGTATTTTAATAATCTAAATAATTTTCAATGATTGTGATTATTTGTGATGCATGATATTTTATTTTTTATTTTATTTTTTATTTTATTGGTATAATTTACATTTGCACGCCCATGTGAAGGCAGAATGTGGAGAACTATAAATGTTGATAAGACTAACTACCCATGTTTGCAAAGAAATAAATGATATGATATGATATAAGTAGAGTTACACCTTAACGTCGCTCATATACATTCTTTAAAAATAAAAGTTATGTTCGTACAGTTGACGTCACGTCAGTTGAAGTTTTTACCCGACTGCGCCAGAAGGAGGGTTATTTCTTACTTGTCTTATTTAGTAAACCATCTTGGCATGTCTTTTTAATGCAATTTGTCATCTTCTAAATATATAAAAAAACAAAGTCGGGTTAGTTACACCACTTATAAATACATAACAGAAAATATGTTGGAAAAGCATGTTGAAAAGCGTGTTCATTTCGAGTAAGGTCACAAGGTCAGGACATCAATCATAATTAAAATCGCGGCTCTCACATCATTAATCGATGTCTACTTAAAGTAACCTACCTCGGATAAAATTACGTTCGAGGAGTACTTGCCTTCCTATCAAATTGTATTTTTTTTTTCAGTGAACGGACACACCTGTTATTCTTCAATAAAACTGAAGCGGACATTCTATTTAGAGAAAATTTCGAAGATATGGTTAAAGAGGATGACAGGTAATTAACTTTTTTTTTATTTAATTTTTGAAAAGCAACTGGCTTAACCGGGCATCCACGTAATTTGTAAAATGATATCAAAAACTAGTCTACTTTGCTACGCTCTGTTTTCCTTTACTAGTTTATAGAAATCATTATGAAAATTGCAACCCCCCCGCAACTAAACTTATTCTCTCTTTTACTAATAGTATTTACAAGAAAGGGATGGCAACAATTTTAGTGCTGTCAAATTAGTTTACGTGTTCTATTTCTTTGTATTTTAGTCGGCAAGTTCCGAGATCACGACTAAACCTGTACATAACATAACATAACATCACGCCTTTATTTCCCAAAGGGGTAGGCAGAGGTTATAGTACACCCTCATTTCGCCAGTTATGTTTAGGTCCCATGTAATAGGGGGCGAGCCTATTGCCATTAACCGGGCACAAATCCAGACTCCGGGCTGGTACTGAGAAATATTTCCTAATGAAAAACCCAATAACACTTTGCCCGACCCGGGAATTGAACCCGGGACCTCACGCTCAGCAGTCGCACTTGCAACCACTAGACCAACGAGGCACGCAAAACCAAAACCTGTACGGAAATATTAATTTTGACTAATTTGGCAGCTCTAAAATTGTTGCCATCTCTTTCTTGTATCTACTATTAGTAAAACAGAGCGATAGTTTAAAATAAGTTTAGTTCGGGAACAAGAGAATCGACACCGTTGTAATTGTTATGGGCAAAGATAGCCGCTTAACATCCAGTGTGCCTTTATTTAGCTAGTTCCGCCATCATATGCCATTATAAATTGTATTTTTACAGGCTTAAAATCACGCATATTCTGTCAGATGGCAGTTCATCATGGACCGGTCACAGAGGTCGCATCAGCGCCGACCTCCTCTCCGAAACATTAGGGAACATAAAGTGTGATGACAGTTGCACACACTACGCCTGTCTTTGCGGACCCACGGAGTTTACGTATGCAGGCCTCGACCTACTGAAGAAACATGGTTTGAAAGATAACTGCATTCACACTTTTATGGGGTAAGGTGTAAAGACGCGCCTTACTTCTTGGCCGGTGGTATGCCATTCGTTAAATTTCTTTGTCCAATCCAATTTATTTGACAAATAAATTATAGCATAGAACATTAGATGAATATCATCCAATTTCTCCTATCCTTTCGCCTATACCGCAAAGTTTGAAGACAAAGGTCTTCAACCAGTGCGTCCTGCCTGTCTAGACTGACGGTGCTGAGACGTGGACACTAACAGTTGGGCTAGTCCACAAGTCGCTCAACGAGCTATGGAGCGAGCTATGCTTGGAGTTTCTTTGAAGGATAAAATCCGTAACGAGACCGGAGAAGAACCGGAGTGACCGACATAGCTTGTAGGATCAGTAAGCTGAAGTGGCAGTGGGCTAGCCATGTCTGTCGAGGGACCGATGGCCGCTGGAGCAGACGAGTCCTTGAGTGGAGACCGCGAATCGGCAAACGCAGTGTAGGGCGCCCCCCGGCCAGGTAGACCGACGACCTGATGAATGTAGCTGGGGGGACTGGATGCGGAAGGCAGAGGACAGAGTGTTGTGGCGCAACTTGGGAGAGGCCTATGTCCAGCAGTGTACTGCGATAGGCTGAGTAAATGATGATGATTGATGATCCAATTTCTTTGATCAGTCACATTGGACAAAGAAATTTGACCAGTGGCGTACCATTCTAACGCCTAGTGAGTTCACGCATGATAAATTGGAAGAAGTTTAGCAATAATTTTATGAAACAGATTTTTTTAAACACGTTTTTATAAAGAAAGCGAGTTAATAGAAGCGTTTTACCTTACAATAAAACGCATATTAATTTACTTACCTTATTCGAAGCTTATTTAATTTGAGATAGGCACTACGTTTCCCGCCTTATATATCTTTCTCTTTCTTTCATATACCCTTCCCTTTCTAACCCCACCACCTGGCAGAGTGGAGGCGAACTGAGTGAGCCGCCATCTTTATTTCTCATTGAGTCGAAAATCACCAGGTAGACTTTAAAGTATAAGCTTCGAATAAGGTAAGTAAATTAATATGCGTTTTATTGTAAGGTAAAACGCTTCTATTAATTTGACTTGACCGTTATTCGAAGCTTATTTAATTTGAGACCTGTTTGTTATCGCCTGGTGGTGGTGAGTGGTGGCACTGGTGACACAGACGCCAATGTGAATGATAATTGTATGTTTTAAGTAAACTTATAAATAAAATTACAAATTTAGTGTCATTTGAATAAATCAAATGGATCTTGATCTTTTCTTTTTATTTGAAAAAGCAAGAAAATTTACAAGTGTAGGTATCTATTGATACACGTAATATAGTCATATTTGACTATTGAGTTTATTATAATATTCGTTTTACCTTGTTTAATAATATAATATCAGAAATAAGAAATCAACAAAATCAATCAACATGATCAAATAACATGATAATAGTGGTATTTATAGATGAGGGTAGAACTGTTCTACTGAACTTGTGTTTTTAGAGGCCTCTGCAGAGCGAAAACTGCCAGGCATTGCAGTTATCCCCGTACATATAAGTAAATATTTAATCCACCATTAAATGATTGTCTTTGAAACAGCTTTGACTTCCCCTCTTGTAGAAACAAACAAATTAGGGAAATATGCCGAATTTCTGCGATTTTTAAACAATTCGATTGTTATTTTAATCCAATACTGGATCCAAATTATTGCAATCTTAATTAGAATACAATGTTCAGCCCGACTGCTGGTGATCCGAAAAATTAGTATTTAAACCGAAAACAGGCCACAAGATAATAGAGTATCAGTTTGAATACAATATCCGAATCAGTTCTTAATAAAGTCGTGTATCCTTCGGCCAGAGCATAAAAGTAGGTTGCAGTATCTACGTATTCGCACTTGGCAAATATTGCCGTGTACACAGTTATAACTATTTAGATATGCAGCTAGGCTATCTATGATCCAAATCGGTGGTTAAGATTTAATCGATTTCTCTAATGATATAATTTAGCACTTGTTCTGTTTAACTAAAATATGAGAACTAATTTGGCCGGCAATATCTGGATTACAAAGAGTGGAAATTGCAGATTTGTGCCACAAAATCGTATTATAGGATAGCTTGTGTACTAAATAAAGGTCAGATAGAAATCTAGCTACTTCTCTCCCGATAGGATTCTATTGAATAATTTAGTGTTGCTCAGACCAGGCTAGCCATCTTTTCTAAGCAACATCATAAGTTTTTACTGTAGAAGGCCCCATGACCTCTTCAGTAATTTTACTTGGCTATCATTTCAATCTTATAGGTCCTCGGAACAACCCAACCTCTCCATGCTTCGAGGGTCAAGTTCTGTCTTCGGAGCTAGGAGTTCCGTTGACACGTCTAACAGGACTTCATCGAAATTCCGAAACGTGAATGGGGCTGCTAAGGCTCGGGCCTTCAGATCTGCCCGTCAATAGACTAGATCCCTGTGTGAAACTATCAGGTAGGTATATCCCGTCAGCACTGTTTAGATGGAAGAGTACTTTGGGAATCAAATAAGTTGGGGAAAAACCCACGCCAGTTGGAAGTTGCACTGTCGAGAGAACGCGTTGTGAAACAACGCTTGGTGATCGTTTAGATCTAGAGAAGCATAACTCACAACTTCGTGACCTCGACTGGAGGCAAAGAGGTCTATCCATGGGATCACCCATTTGGCAGTCTCTGTGCATCTGGTCAAGAGACACCATTCCGGGTTAACACGACGTCTTCTAAGTCACGACAAATAGTCAGCATGGATGTTGTCCATCCCGGGGATATGGAAAAGTTCAAGTGAATTTGGTATTCCCCTAGAATTTAGAATAACTGGTCAATGAGATTCATCAGTGGTGCAGATCTTGTGCCTCCTTGTTGTCGGAGATATGCGAATACAGTTTTGTTGTCGCATTCAACCAGTATTGTACTCAGAGTCTCCGACACAGGAGCTGAGAATGATCTTGTAATACTTTTGGAATGACAAGCATTTCTACCTGGAAATTGTAGTGTAAATGTCTCGTAATTTGCCCAAAGACCTGACAATGATCAATTATCTAATCGAATCTCGTAATTTGCCCAAAGACCTGACAATGATCAATTATCTAATCGAACTCCCAATGTAATATCAGAGGCATCCGTTATTGGGTAAAGGGCTAGCGGAGGTACATGAACTTGCAGTTCTGTAGACACCACGTTATGTTGTTCCTGGCTTCGATAAGAATTAAATGCCATTTCAGTGGGGCAATTGTGTAATGCATTCACTTTGACATTAGCTTTCATTTTGAAATTAAAACAATATCTGTACGTGGTACGTAGTTGCCGATAACACGGATTCTCAAAACACACGAAGCAATGAACATTGAAATCCAGATGATTGCAATCGCGAGTGAGTTACGCAATTCGGCAGCTGGTTCAATTTCAACATTTAGTTCAGAAGGCCTATAAAGTTCGGAAATTGAGAACCGGCCTTCTGGAACAGAAAACTTGCAAAATTCAGAAGTCTTGCCAGACTCTGGATCTGGTCGAGGTTTGTACGTTCTTGTTTTAACCTTCGGGACAGCTTGGCAAGCAGAGAAGGCAACTTCTCTTGGGAAAGAAGATGCTTCTGATTCGTCCGTTTTACTGGACGCCCAAATACGCCAAAGCTTTTGACGGCGCTAGTACAGGCTTTTCGTAATTTATAATACACCCTAGTGTCTCTAGAGTGTGAATGAGAACATTTGCATGTTCCTTTAAGATTTCATCTTCTTGATGAAATATAAGGAGTTGTCCAAGCTTGTACACCAGAATTCGTATTCCTCGTTTTTTGAGCATTTGGGCAACCCGATTTGTCACTAATTCGAAGGCCTTGGGTGCAGTATATACTCAGGCTACAAGGTAAACAAGTAATTTCCAAGAGCTCTTTCTGGTAAATAAGGCGTAAACCTGTTCTGTGGCTGCGAGCCACGCAAATATGAAATTTTGTCGTATTCCTCGTTTCGAACTGATTGACGGCCCTCAAATGAAAATGGGCCGGGGCAGAGCCGACGCTTATGGAAACCAAGAACATTGACTATAGAGACAGTTATTGCTCGTTTGGTGATGCCCTAATCTGCCATTTTGTCGACGACGCTGGTCATTTCCAATGAGCAAGGAACCACCATGCCTTTTATTATGTTCCTTGGATGGATCAGTGGGTCTTTGACGAAAGGGTATGCGATACCCTGATATCATCTTTAGTATCACATCTGATACTCCAAATTGATCCCACTGAATTAAAAGAATTGCCAGACGACCTGATTTAAGTGCATCATGTCAATATTTTCGACGCTTACAGTCTCCATGTGTTATTGGACGACGACGATGTTCATTTCTGCCCGGACTTAGATTGATTTCCATGTTCAGGCTGGTTTCGTAATGAAATGTCCCACGATTATTCGGTGCGACCGAGTGTTCATCATAACAGTGAATTGTAATCACCCTGCGGGGGTGCTTGACAGTAGCCCTGTACACAGCTTTGAATATAGTATGATCCGTGTTGATAACCCTGCGAGGGTATTTTACGGTTCCCGTGCTCCTGCGAGGAGACACTATCGTTTATTTGCCTGCACCTGCGAGGTGTTTGTGACAGATGTCTTCAAAGGCCAAAAATATTTGCGTACTCCACCAGCCTTTTCCACCGCAGCTGTTAATCTTTTTGCATTGAACAAGTTTGAGGATGTTGGCGGCATCTTTCTTAGCGTAGGCTTCACCAATGGATCCTTCACTTGTTTGGTTATGCAATCTCGACGCATTTACAAAATCTCAGTGCGATGGCCACAAGCTAGCTGTAAAATATCTGTGGAAGTCTTGTAAATCACCACAAGACAAGCTTTGCCTATTTATTGTTAATAATCTGAAGCGAATCTCTTTGCTTGAGAACGCACAAAGTTAAAGCAGCAAATGCTTTATTAGCATAGATCAAATAACGTGGAGACAGGAAGCCTGCAACCTCTTGACTAACTCAATATCAGTAAAACCAGGTTTGTGATTTACGCCTTCCGACTTTCAGAATATCTGATTTCATTCCAATCGCTACTATCTAAATGTTGAAGGTCACATAATTATAAGTAAGTTTCAGAGGTCTTAGGCATAGAGGGATCTTTTAATTTAGTTTGAAAATTAAAAATAACTTCATTAGGTGGGTCGATATTCGACGCATGATCACTTAATTCTTCGTAAAGATTACCACTAATGCCAGAAAAAGCAGAAATGGAATCATTTTCGTTGAGAAAGTAATCACTGGCTTTAATTTGACAGCCATTATCCAGAGTGGACAAAAATGTACGAAGATCACGTACCTGTTTCGATAATTTACGTAACTATGTTTGCCCCCCTTCCTTTTCTTATGATAACCATGGCGACGCTTTGGGGAGCACGATAAGGACGAAAAAGAATCACAATCGCTCCGAGAACTGCTACTGCTTGAACTCGAGCTAGTCGATCGTGGCTTATGCTGCATACCAGATGGTCCCATTAATGGTTCAGCCGCTGCATTTCGTACACACTTATTTCTCTCATCCATACTAAACAAGAGAGGCATTTAAATATAGGGTATGTATAAACGAATTAAATACGGGCAAAAATCCCGTAACAAAAAATTATTCGAACGGAAAAACCGTTAATACAAGTTGTTTGACTACACATTTAGTACAGACAACACTATAAAATACGGTTCAAATTACCGATAATGAAAAATAATTATAACGGCAAACCGTAAATAAAAAATATTTGACTACACGTAGTAGTATAGACGACACTTCATCATAATGTACATGCACAGTGCAGTATAAAAAGTAAATAAATTGCATACCTGAAGACCTTAGGCAAGGTATCACTTGGTTAAAATTATAATTATATTTACTTACGTGTGGTTTTGCTATACGTAATTATTTTTTCCTGTAGTTTCTTATTACTACACTTTAAAATAATTGTGCTTCACACGAAAATAACAAGAGTTATTGCTATACAAGAGAATTTAGAAAAAAAAAAAAAAAACAATATTATATTAAAATTGACAATAATGTGGTAGCGTTAGTGCTAGCACAACCTTACGTGGCGGGAAACTAGACGCCAATGAGAAATAAAGATGGCGGCTCACTCAGTTCGCCTCCACTCTGCCAGGTGGTGGGGTTAGAAAGGGAAGGGTATATGAAAGAAAGAGAAAGATATATAAGGCGGGAAACGTAGTGCCTATCTCAAATTAAATAAGCTTCGAATAACGGTCAAGTCAAATTAATGTTGCATTGTTATCTAATCCTGAGCTATGTTCAAATATTCAAGTGTCTAGCTCATCGCGAAGTTAGTTTAAAATCGATCGCAAAATTTCAGACAGACATGACTGAAAGCGAGTTAACAAAAACGTGATAAAAAGGAACCAATCTATACACAGTCCTTACTTGGATAGTTTTGAAAACTTTAAATTAATTTGCTTCGTTGTTTGTCCATTTGTTTGTTTGTCTGATACAAATCTTGACGTGTAATAAACATGCAGTTCTAACGACAAGCGATAACTTTCTTTCGTCATTATGTGGATTGGATCCTTTCTGTTAAACTATGTCCAATTACACTATACAGGTGAGTTTTGAAAATAGTGTTGGAAGGGCCAAATTCGAAACAATAAAGTACCTAGGTATAGAGAAAAACCATTTAATTGCCACATACATTTTCTTTGCAAGGTTTGTAAAGCTTTGCAGCAACCTTATCAATCGATGCAACCATGTTATTTTTTTTTTTTTTTCAAAAAGTTTGGGTTGTCTTCCTGACCGAACCAGATGCTTTAAACAAAATCTGAAAATGGGGTTATAACATAACATGTATTTCCTGTATTTCCCCGAAGGGGTAGGCAGAGGTGTAATAGTACACCCACATTTCGCCAGTTATGTTATAGTCCCATGTAATAGGGGGCGAGCCTATTGCCATTGACCGAGCACAAATCCAGACAAAAATGGGGTTATGTTTTCTGAAAAGTCGAGCTCATAACTGCTTCGGAAACTTTTCTCTATATTTTATAATTTCGGATTTGGCTCTCCAGCACTTATCTTAAAAACTCATCCTGTAGAAATGTAACCTACCCCTATGATGCTCACGTCATGCTATGCTAAACTTACTTGAAAGTTTGGCGCGGACATTTTGTTCACAATCAAAAAAATATTCCACTGTTACCATTACAACTTTATACAACACTTATAATAGTAAAGAGAAGTACAATCAGTGTTGATATACATATTTTTTTTGTAATATAAATTACCTAAGGGTAAAATATTTTATTTATAAAGAAAAAAAATTAAAAAAATTATGGACTGTAAATATTATGAAGAAGCGTCTAAGATTTTTATTTATTAAAGTTAGTCAAAGAGTGAGAAATCTAATATAATGGTAGCTGTAAATAACTAAAATAAAACTTCATTGTAGAAACTGTAATAGTGCATTATGATAAAAGTGAGCTCAGTAGGTCATTATACTCAAGGCTGGATTGTAGCCCGACCCGAAGGAGAGGGCGTAAGGGAGCCGTAAGTGTAATGACCAATTATCACGCATTCATACGACACATTTTTTTCAACACACTAGCGAGGAAATAATAAAATCACAAAACACAACTGTGATCGAGTTAGATAAGCGCGTGCAGGTGGTAGAAGAGGCACTGATGAAGCCGACAAACAGTTTATTATTAAAAATATAATAATAAACTGAATATTTTTATATTTATAACACATATTAATGTTAATTTGTTGACAAATATGATAATAAAATAATGAAATGTTTATTTATCATATTTTAATGAACACAGTTTTTTTTTTTTTTTTAAATGACATAAAAACTCTGCTGAGATTCTTTTTGAGAGATCTAGTATAAAGCACTAATGCGATAATGTAATGTAAAAATCATGCGTGTTTTATAAGCTGCATAATGAACCTAAACGTGGTGCAATAAAAGCCACTTTACGAGCTAGTGTGTTGAAAAATAAGTTTTGGCCAAATTCTCGCACATACTTTGACTTTCAAGAACAAATTAAATGTGTTAGTTATAAAACCAAAGTGTGATAAATTAGCTTTTTTAGAATACGTCAAACATGATTTTAGTAATTTGTGATTAGATACTTGTGATTGAGTAGATTAGCTCAATGTACAGAAAGACAAAATAATAGTCATAATTTTATTGTTACGAGTAAATCCTGATGGTATGTTAAATGTACCTAATCCATCCATTATTAAATATAAATTTAATTTATATTTAGTTTTTATCTGTGTAATTATTAACTCCATACAAATTCATAGTAGGTTTTTTTTTTGCTACACCTGGCAAATTTATTCTTTTATAACCCAATACAACACGTTGAACTGTATTCGTGCCATATTTAAGGAGGTGACTAATGGTGACTATACCACTGATACTGAACACGAATCAATAAAAAAATCATGTTTATTTTTATTTAAATACCTATTTGTAAACAAGTTCCCCCCGTGTGTCGCATGCTACACTAAAACAATGCGTGCGAAACCACCAAAAACAGTTGCAGGTATTTCCACCCTTTGACAATGCCGCTGAACTTATTTTCAGTCGTTCGGGATTTATTCTCAAAAATTTGGAAAATTTATTATTTATTTTTAACATACATACATAACATCACGCCTGTATTTTCCCAAAGGGGTAGGCAAAGGTATATAGTACACCCACATTTCGCCAGTTATGTTGGAAGTCCCATGTAATAGGGGGCGAGCCTATTGCCGTTAACCGGGCACAAATCCAGACTCCGGGCTGCTACTGAGAATTTCCTAATGAAAAAACCCAATAACACTTTGCCCGACCCGAGAATCGAACCCAGGACCTCACGCTCGGCAGTCGCGCTTGCAACCACTAGACCAACGAGGCAGTCAGTTATTTATTTTTAAGTATTAAATAATCGTAGAATTTTTTAAGTATTTTTATTTATTTATTTATTTATTTAAGCAAGGCACACCAACGACATATTTACAATTTAAATCTATAATTAATGTTTATAAGTCTTTAGTACGGTGTAAACACGTCACTTATTTATTATTTATTTATTTATTTTTAGATGACTAAGCACATTATTTATCATTTGCTCTCATATGGCACGGTTACAGATCAACATCTTGTATAAATAACTACATAACATAACCATAACCAATATAATTATTCAGGTACACTGCAACTCGAACGTTAAAAAGTAAATTTTCAGGTACAGTCAAGTGCATATCGATGGTGACAAAACCAGTATGAGCAGACCAAACCGGTATGAGCAGAGCATCGAGCTTTAAACCCTATAGAAACGTAATCACGTGATCAGAAGGCCGATTCTCACAATTAAAAACGTTCAAGGTATAATAGGGAAGGTGACTAACAGTAGTCAACTACCGGATTTCAAACTAATCAAAATGTTATAAATATCATTCTCTTAACTGTGAGTTTGCACTGACGAAACATTCACATAAAAACATGTTGAAAAGTCAATTTTCTGTCAATGTATCGAATCGCGTTCGCATTATCACACAACTTGTTGAAACGAAACATGTTTGACATTTCATAGTCTATTGACATGTTTCACAATAAATTTCGAATCAAAATGTCTCGAGACAAATCATGCAACTCATCGAAAGATGTCATTTAGGTCGTATTTCACAAACATGGAAATCATTAATAGATCTGTGGAAATCATTGTCATAGTTCGATAAACTTCAAAGCACAGATAATATAAAGTGTCTGCTTTCGGCCATACATGTTTACCGACCTAATTGGAAAACAAATAAAACGATATTTATACAAGTTGCGAGACATGATTAAGCATCAGTGCGAACGTCAGCCGTGACAAATCTACAGACAAACATGTCAATGTATAAGTTTTTAGTCAGTGCAAACACAGCCAACAACAAATCTTGAAATCTGTCAAAGAATTTACCCAGTTTTCTGCAGTGCGAACGTAACAATCAACTAAACAAGTTGTGACATTAGTTTCATATGACAAGTTTCGAGACATTACATGTTAAATGTTTTTTTGGTGCAAACCCACAGTAACAGTAGATGTTTCTTATTGCCGTTTATTTGTGACACTTAGCTCGTTAATGTCACCAATAAACAGCAATCAGAAACATCTACTATCAAAAGATTGAGATTTAAAGCATAGAGATTAGTTTGGAACTATATTTTGAACGTTTTTAATTATGAGATTGGTTTTCTGATTTGTTTGAAACAAATTGCGCAAATTTTCGACAGACAACGTGTTCCTATTGGCTCGATCAAAGCAACACGCGGGCTTGTCATTGTGCGAGCCAATAGAAAAGCTAAAGAGCGCTCTTATTGGCCTATTTCACATTTATCTGTGCAAATCAATAGAACAGTTTCGTAATTAGATATCAAATTCATCTCTATAGGGTTTAATTCTCGATGAAGCAGAACCTGTCTTGTAGGTAACTTATATATCGAGCCAGTTCCGCTTATATTCCGGTTTAGTAACCATTGAAAAGTGGTTGACCGTACCATACGCCTTATTATAGAAAACAATAATCTTTCAATTTAAGATTAATTTATTCATATAAATCCTACACGATGGCGTTTCTTGTTTATTTATGAGTATTTTGTTCCCATAGAATCCTTTCAGATGTAACCCAAAATGACAAGAAAATGGTCTTTGTCCGATTAGGTATTAAAAAGTTGATTTGTTCTAATTTTGATCTTTTCGGTCACAGACCAGTAAGCCTCTAGACGCCGATTAACCGGAGACCCCCGGTCACAACGCATAAGCAGTAGCACTGCATATCATACGCCCCACCGCCAATCAGGACGTCAGTCCGTCAGCTAGCGGCACCAATCGTACGGAACCATACTACTGAAATTTTGAGCCGACCAATCATAACGCGCAGTCCGCCCCCCGGTCCCCGCCAACATTTTACGACTGCGTTCTCATGCAAAACTTTGTTTAAGCGGCGTCTTGAGGTTTACTGGTCTGTGTTTTCGGTAGACTGTTGTCTATAAATCTCATATGTTTATACCTATTACATCTAAAAGAATGGTGTCGATTCTCTTGTTCATGAACTAAACTTATTTTAAACTGTCGCTCTCAAAATATTAATAGTAGATACAAGAAACTGATGGCAACAATTTTAGAACTGTCAAATTAGTTTACGTGTTACATTTCTTTGTATTTTAGTGTGCACGTTCCGAGATCACGACTAAACCTGTATGGAAACTTTAATTCCGACTATTTTGACAGCACTAAAATTGTTGCCATTTCCTGTATCTACTATTAGTAAAAGAGAGCGACATTTTAAAATAAATTTAGTTCGTGAACAAGAGCATCGACACCATTATTTATTATCATCAACGGTTTTTATTATTTGAGCTTCTGCAGTTCTACAAGTCAGATGTTTTCGTTATTTAATATAATCTCATTATGATCTGTATCTTTATTTTTCAAATGAAATGTAAATCTGTACATAACAATATATCGGACATCATGGTAATATAATTACAACATATCAAGTACTTACAGTTTGTAAAAGATACACCAAGATTTAATATTTATTTCTAGCAGAATATTTTCACAAGTTTTAATTATTAAACGGGTACTACCACTACCATTGAAGTTTGTATTATATAAATAATGTAATATTGAGAAACTTATGTATAGAGCTAGGCGTGTTAATATATTTAAAAAAAAAATATTCAATTTTATCATTTTGTTATATAGTGTATATCTTTTCATTTATATTATGCTTTTACTTAAATAAGTGAAGTTTGTGAATGTTTAAAAAGTGCCTACATTCCATATGGTGTTTTGTTTTTGGTGTGTTGTTGACTTATGGGTTTCTATTAAATAATGTAATGAACACCTGAGATTTTATTTATAATCATGAATTGACTTTGGAAATAACTATAAGGGAGTTTGTAAAAATAGATATTTAATAAAAAAAAACATTTATTTAGGAAGAAACATGACTATAATACAACAAAACAATATAATACACAGTTCGTTTTCGAAATAAATGCATGTAACCTTTGACCGAATGCGTTGCATCTTATAGCCATCAGAAAAGGTTCCACTTGCAAATACCTTCTGGTAGTAAATAGTTAACAAAAATCATAATTAAGTTACAATAATGGAACGCTTTTAGATAGGATTATTTTCTTTCTTTAAAACAACTATACAATAAAAACAAAGGAACAAATAGCAAGCGACATAAAACCAAAATTGAAGACAGTAATAACATTATGTACCTTGATCTAGTTAATGCTACCTTATAAAATATCAATCATAACTTACTAATAATAGGTTTACATACTTACCAATGATATTTAAAATTATAGATATGTCATACTCTAATAAATAAATAAAAGAAATGTGCCGTACAATACACATTGTATTGGCAGCACAATACACATAAACTAGTACAAAGTAAGTAAGTTAGTTACTAATTAATCGGCATGAGCTATTATCATTATGTAGCTCATGTCGATACGATAGAAGAAGAAGAACTTCAAGTTAATTTCGCGTAATAATTTGAACATTTTCTTTACATACACGACGGAATTATTATTTTTTTGTCCCCGATCACGCTCGGCGCCTTATTTGACGCGGATTAATAGAAAAACGTACTAATTAGGACGTTTTCAAGTCTTCAAATTGCGAGCGCACGTAACATACCTGTACTTTTAAATATCATTGATACTTACCTAATCAAAATTAGTTTTGTTCCCTTAATTCGCGTTTATACTGGGTGTCAGGGAAACGCTTCCGAAAACGAAGATAGGTGATAGTGCTGGTGATTACTGATACGAAACCACGAAAAAAAATTAGATTCTTTTTCTAGATTAAAAAAAAAAAATGCGTTTTTCATTATGTATGTTATTTAACTGCCCAAAGCTGATTATGAAAGAAAAATGCAAAAAAATATATATATGAAAAAATCTAAAAAAAGAATCGCATATTTTTTTCGTGGTTTCGTATCAGTAATCACCAGCACCTATCTTCGTTTTCGGAAGCGTTCCCCTTACACCCAGTATGTGACAATGAATGATGGATCTACACATCTATCAGAAGAGCCCAATACCAATAGACTACATCCACTATTTTGCTGTAAATACAAGAACCCAGTTGCTCGCAAAACCGGGCCGTAAGGTTCTGGAGTGGCGACCGCGTACTGGAAGGCGCAGCGTGGGTAGGCCGGGGGGCAAGGGACAAGGTGGACCGACGACCTGGTGAAGGTCGTGGGAATCCGCTGGATGCGGAAGGCGCAGGACCGGTCGTTGTGGCGATACTTGGGGGAGGCCTATGTCCAGCAGTGGACGTCTTTCGGCTGAAATGATGATGATGATGACAAAAACCCAGTGAGTACTCCAGACAGATTTCGCTATAGATAGCGCTATTAGCTATCGCTAGGGTCAAACAAAACCCAATTGCGAATCGGCACGATGCTAATTTGCAACGCAGAAAACTGCGACGCGAATTGTTGCGATGCAATTTCGTGCGGCAATGCGTCTTGCTGGTCATAGTTCAGATAACCATGGTAACCACTCATATACCGCAGGAATGAGCGACTTGAATCATGTTGCAAAATTTTGCGAAGCGTCGTGCGAGTTCGTAGATTTCTGCGATGCGACGTCGCCTCGTAGTTTTGTGTTTAGACCCTTACTTGCGATTTGACAGCTGATTAAGGTTGACTCCAAAATGCTGTGAACACTTAATTATTCTATTCTCTAGACACCGTTGGCTCAGTCTCTCGTTTTGGTTCTCCAGGAAATTTATTAATTCGATTCACTGGATCATTTGGCACATTTTGAACAGTAGGTCATTTTATTCATATGATTTAAGAAATTTCTAATATTGAAAATAATTATATAAAAATTGAAGTGAAAAGCAATATAGAAAACAGTGATTTTTTAAATAAAATAAAATTATATTTATAATACAAAGAGTGGTATGAATTTTTCTATATTGAACTCTAACTCCATAAGAGTAAGAGCGTACCGTACTATTATTACGTTTGTGACATCGCTCTTTTTGTGAAACCAACACAATTTTGAATTCTAATTCCGTAGCGGCAAGGTCGCGTATCCACCGAACAGATAGGTAGCGATAGTGATCTACGGCAAAAAATAATATCCAATCTATCCACGTTTTGCCCTACTAGAGATAGGAAATTGACATAAGCTCCATACAAAATATGTCAAATTTCTATCTCAAGTAGGGCAAATCGCAGATAGATTGGATATTAATTTTGGCCGCTAGTGAGCAAGAGTCATAGGAAAGAGCGAACGTACGTTCTATTGCTCCGGAATAAATGGATTATGGAACCGCGGTGCCGGTAAGGAATAAATAAAGTTTCGTATCCGCGTTCAGAACCGACACCTTTGGACTACCTTCGGAATTACCCACCGCTTCCGGGAATCATAACTCTGTGGTCGAGATATGGGTTAGTTTCTACGCAACGCACAAATTTACAGATAAAAGGAATTTACAAAATATAGCGCGAGTAATTCGTTTAGCGTACATCGACTAATTGACATTGTTACTCACTTTGTAAATGGAATCAGTCTGACAAAAGGAACAAAACTAATTTTAAATGGCTATGCCTACACGGCGGAAAATTTGTTCAAATCCACCACAAAGGTATCACAGGTATTAATAAAAACCACGGTATGTACCTATAACGACTGATAACATCTGGACTCCGGAAATTTGCTAACTAGTTGGATATTTCAAAAATGTCAAATCAATCCAAGCCTGTAGACTTGAAGGTCATAATAAAATTGTGTAAAATCACGCAATTATGACCTTTGTATCATTTTTATAAACGTCAAACTGGTTCGCGAGATTCTAGAGGTTAGTTTAGACACTTTGAAATAACTCTTTTATTAGGTGCTAATTGCGTGAAAAAAACAAAAGATATTAATAATATTGTGGAAAGAAAAATTTGCACAGGAGCAGGATTCGAACCTGCTACTTCTGGTACAGTGCTTTAGCCGCCGAGCTACTGTGAACTCTGCTCGTGATATCGAATTTAGTATTTATTTTGGATTTTGCTACGCATGCTTAAATGCGTTAAAATAGTAACATTATTAGGTGTGTACAATTTGGCATAAAAGAGTACACAAAATGGCGGCGACCCATACATTGAACAATTTTAACTTTTGAAATTGCGGTTTTGGCAGAACTTTGTATAGCTTGCTTTGCATTGAAATGAGTGTTTACATTCACATTTTTTGCATGATAAAACACAGATTGACACAATGATGACCGAGATAGAAAATTAGTTCCGATTTTAGACATTTTTGCTAGACTGTAGGCACATCTATACGACTGAGAATTAACTCCACAGTCATTCAGGTATGTAAAGGAACACGGTCTGTTTCTCAATAGGATGTTGCTGACGTTACCCAGACCTATTCAAAGTGGAAATTAAATCCGATTAATTCTCATGTGAAGCAAAAACTATATTATTTCTTTATTTATTTAATTCTTTATGCACAACAGGGTACAAAGGCGGTCTTAACGCCATAGGCGAAAATAAATAAATAAATATATACACACCGGCACAATTAGCGGAACACAAAAAAAGCAGGATTTTAAAATCTTTTACTTGAGGAACTGGCCAGTTATGATATGTTTTTAATTTATTGTCAAATTTGAAAATAGAAAATTAGATGACATACACTTTTTTCATTCATTTGTTTTATTTTCCCGAACAATACGTTTTGTCAACTTGTTCGAGTAATAACTACGTAATTGTAATTTTTTTGAAAAATTGCACTTAATGGTTTTTTATAAATTTGTTATTCTATAGGCAATTTTGTTTATTAAAAGCTCTTTATTATGCCTGACTTAACATCACTGGAAATCATTAGGGCTGATGAAATGAGAAGAAATGGCCATACCTACAGATCGATTGCCTCAAGGCTTCGTCGACCAGAATCAACGATTCATCGCAGCATCCAGCGGTACAGATCGTCTAATTCTCTTGTGAGGAGGAGGGGTCAAGGTAGAAAAAGATGTACATCGAGGCGAGATGACAGTTTTTTACAACTTGGAGTTCGTAGGAATACGCGATTAACGGCTGTACAAGCTCGAAATGAACTGGAAGACGACGACGTTCGAGGAGTACGAGTAAGTGAGCGTACAGTTCGCAGGAGATTTGAAGAAGTTGGTTTAGGGTCATATATAGTTCATAGTTATTTATTGATAATAGTAATTATTATAAGTCACATTAAGTAAATAAATTACATTTTCATTTATCATTATTACATTATTAAAATTTATTATAATAATATTCTTATTTTAACATATTATATTCTCAATTAATCATTATTCTATTATACAATTAGAATTATTACAATTATACAATTTTTTATTATACCTGCCAAAGGCCCAAAACTTGAGAGACGTCACCGCGTAAACCGATTAAGCTATGCGCGAGAACATCGTCATTGGGATTTGAACGAATGGCAGCAGGTTCTCTTTACTGATGAGTGCAGAGTTCTTTTAAAACAGATCGATGGGAGACAGCGAATATGGAGACGCAAAGGAGAACGCCACATACAGTCTAATTTTGAACACACAGTGGCTTATGGTGGCGGCTCGATTATGGTTTGGGGAGGGATATGTTTGGGAGCTCGCACGGAGTTAGTGATAGTCACAGGAGGGACCATGACAGCAGATCGATACATCAGAGACATTTTAGAAGAACATGTTGTACCATTTGCCCCATTTATTGGTGACGACTTTATTCTAATGCAAGATAATGCTCGTGCTCATAGTGCACAATCGGTACAGGCATGTCTGAGCCACGTAGGTATACCGGTGATGCAGTGGCCAGCAAATTCCCCCGATATGAATCCGATAGATCATGAGCAATGAACTTGGAAACGCATTACTTGAGGAGTGGGAGCGGTTGCCTCAAGAAATCATCGATAACATAATCTGTAGCATGCCCAGACGAATGGAAACCGTAATCAGAGCAAGAGGGGGAAACACTCGTTATTAATTTTGCTTTAATTTTATTGTTAAATCATTTAATGCTTACTTTTTTTATTTTTTGTGATGGTTCATAATCATCTAAAAATTTCACTTATTTCAAATTTCTTTATTTTTCAATAAAAAATAACGAAGACTTTTCAAAGTCGTTGTTAAAAGATGTTAATCAATTTGTTATTTTGTGTCTAATTACATTTTCGTCAAATATATGCGTTATTATCTCATAGTCTCACTTTTTTTTCTGTTCCGCTAATTGTGCCGGTGTGTATATAAGAAATTCGATACCACGAGCAGAGTTCACAGTAGCTTAGCGGCTAAAGCACTGGTGTACTGAGTCGCAGATACAAATCCTGCTCGTCAGCGATTTTTTCTTTCAACAATTTATATTTTTAAATTTCGCTCCGCTTGCGTAAATGCGTTAAAATAATAGAATACGAAAACAATAGTTGTGTAGTACTACGTACTGTTTACCTTTTATTTTTTCCTTGAATACGGTATAGGATTTTAGCTTTAACCTTTTCACCGCCAATGACAGCTATAGAAGACAAACGATTTCGTGCCCTAAGCGCCACGACTTCATAACTTTACACTAACGTCCATACAATATTTGTCTTCTATAGAAGACGCGGCGCTGAGGGCACGAAAACCTGTACGATACCGTGGCGGTGCAAAGGTTAAATGTCAAAGTTCTCAAAATAATACCGTTGGACGTGGGAACTTCAATCGAATTTAGTGACTCAATCACTCGAACAAATCTTCCCCATGTATAACGTAGGTAACATAATGGACACAAAACCTTTGTCTTTGCTAGCGTAAGAACAGTTCTTACTTACCTATAAACATAAAAGAAATAATTCAGAGTATACCTCAGATAAAGAGTATAAATAAAATGTGATATGCAATTAATTCACGTATCTTCCAAACAATATTATGTCTTAACTCCAGTTCGGGTTTAGAATACCTTCACAATATTTAGCACATACATACAACATTCGTATATCACAATAAAAGGGGGACTAAGGATCGAAACACAAAACTACGATGCGACTTCGCATCGAAAAAATCTACGACGCGAATTGCTGCGATGCGTTGCGATTTCGTGTGGCAAGGCGTCTTACTGCGCATAGTTCGGGTAACCATGGTAATCATTCATATATCGCTGGAATTTGCGACGCGAATCATGCATCGTGCGAGCTCGTAGATTTCTACGTCGCATCGTAGTTGTGTTTCAACACATACTCCCCTATAACTTCGAACATTTTAAGTCCGTGTTCCGTTAACGGTCAAATTTAATAACTGTACTATTTGCCCTACAGTAGGTAAGCGTAATATATCTGTGCCTCTCTGAAACCAGGCTTTGCGAAAGGCCGCGCAGGTCCAGACGGGTAATAAGTGTGAGCAGTATGTAAGCATGCATCGAACGTTATCGAACGATTGAGACAGCAAGAACATGCAGACCCCGCCATCTTGCCCTGCACTGAAAAATTTACTACTGCCACCTGTTGCTCAATTCACAGGGGCAGAGTTACATTACGCCACAGATCTATACACGAACTGTACTAGAGATAAAAATTTGACATAATGATTTACGATTTTTCGACGACCTCTGTGGTCTAGTGGTTCGAGTGTCGGACTGCTGATCACGAGGTCGTGGGTTCGATTCCCACAGGACACAAATAATTGTGTGATGAACATAAGTGTTTGTGTTGGTCTGGGTGTTTCTTATGTATTATAAGTATGTATTTACAAAAAAAAAAGTATATAAGTATTATATCCATTGTCTAGTACCCATAGTACAAGCTCTGCTTAGTTTGGGACTAGATGGTGTTGTGTAAAAATGTCCCAGAAGTATTTGTTTATAATTTATTGATGTCAAAAATCTATCTCTAGTAGGACAAATCGTGGATGGATAGAATATTAATTTTGGATATTGGTTTTTTTTTAAATTTTTCGTAAATCGTAGAACATCGGCCAATATTGTACAAATTTACACACAAATTCTTTGAGCGTCATAATATAAGAGATGTCAAAGTATTAGCGATTTTATCATACAATCGCACCTTAATCGACTCTTAGATTGATTACAGTGTTACATCTGGCTGTTACAAATATATTATGTTTCTAGAGATATTAAAAGATGACAACATCTAAATTATTGCAAGTCACATTCAATGGAGTGTAAAGAAGCTACCCCAAGTAAAGTCTATCAGCTCAAATAGTGGCGCCCCTTGAAAACTACCGCGAGGCGCATGCCTTCGAACATTAAAGGAAGCCTCGACAACAAACGATACCGTCACCAACGTATGTACGTCGGTGGCGGCATCTTTTGAAAATTTTATGAAATTACAATATTTCTTCGGAAAGTACGCGAGTGGCGATTCCGAGGATGCTTCGAGTGATGAAGAATAGTGTTATGTGTTATGTAATTTTTTTTTTTTCACACAAGTTGTGTACAATAAACACAAATACCAACATGCAATGGTGTTGATTATCTAGTTCACAAACTAAACTTATTTACACTATCACTCTCTTTTACTAACAGTGGATGAAAGAAAGGGATGGCAACAATTTAAGTGCTGAAAAATTGTTGCCATCCCTTTTTTGCATCTACTCTTAGTAAAAAGAGAGCGATAGTTTAAAATAAATCTAGTTTGTGAACAAGAGAATCGGCAACAATGTATCTGGGGGGAATGAAGTGTTTTTTAGAAGTCTGGTACCCAATGTAAGATTTAACTTGTGTTATGGGTACCAGCAAATGTAGTTATCCGAATTAATTACATCCTTATTCATTTTAAAAAAACAGCCACCACTTTTTTTCTACCACTTTTTATATTTAAATAAATTCCTGGATTCCGTTTGGGTGTACCACCACTATTTCAGCAGATAGATTATAATAAGGCCATTTACATAGAAGCTAGTCCTCAATAATGACCCTATATGGGTCTGGGTTGGATTTAGAAGACAGTCAATTGACACGCACATGTATATTTTCAACGGAATATTGACACAAGTCCAACAACCTGGCTATTCCTGACGTCCTATAAATTATTATTATTTTATTAATTCTATATAAACTACACATCAGTATTATTATAGTTCTACAATGCAGGGTAAAAAAACACATCTTGCAATCGTCCAGCGATTACAAACGCCGATATTGCAACACAAGTGAAAAGGGACCTTAGTAAACTATACCCATTCATTACATTTAAGTACAAAATTAGCAGTACCCTGTGTTGTAGGGTGTCCTAATCTCGATATTAGCCCCCAGCCCACTGACCCAAACGTTGGAGCAAACATTTGAAGCTAATCACAATGCTGCAATGCAACAGACTTCAATCAGAAGGCCAATTCTCGTAATTAAAACCGTTCAAAATATAGTTGCAAACTAATCTATAAATCTCAATCTCCGGACAGTAATGTTTCTGATTGGTGTCGATTCTCTTGTTCACGAACGAAACTTATTTTAAACTATCGCTCTCTTTTACTAATACTAGATACAAGAAAGGGATAGCTACAATTTTACTAATACTAGATACAAGAAAGGGATAGCTACAATTTTAGAACTGTCAAATTAGTCGAAATTTAGATTTCCATACAAGTTTAGTCGTGATCTCGGAACATGCACACTAAAATACAAAGAAATGTAACACGTAAACTAATTTGACAGTTCTAAAATTGTTGCCGTCCCTTTCTTGTATCTACTATTAGTAAAAGAGAGCGATAGTTTAAAATAAGTTTAGTTCGTGAACAAGAGAATTGACACCAATGTCGTTTATGGGTGACATTAATGACCTTAGTATCACAAATAAAACTTTTTAACAAAAAATTGAACCGACGAAAACAGAAACTGAAAAGCGAAAAATAAAATGAAGCTTTTAGTCTTTTCCTAACTAAACTAATGTAAATAACTAATTTTGAGTCGGCGCCAAACAAACAAGCAAAGTGCGCGCGAGTTGCAAGTGGTCGAGCGGAGAACGCATTTTTGGAAAGTTATTGTTTATCGTTGAAAATTTCACGTTGTATTTGATGTTATGTTGTTTTTATTATTTATTTAAAGTAATTTAATGATCTCGTTGATTTTTTGTTTGGCGCCGACTCATAAGTAGATTTTGTTAAAAAAAAATGTGACTAAACTAACTCCAGGTCTCCATTACGTTGTAGTGTCTAGAACTACATTTATGTGTGCCAAGTTTCAACAGAATCGATTAACAGGTATGAATTCAGTGGGTGAACAAGCACTCATCCCCTGTTTTCCTACTCTTAGGAGTGGATTTTGAATTTGAAATTTAAATGGGACCAACTTCGAGATATACCCTATCCATTAAAAAAAGAATCATCAAAATCGGACTAATCTGTAAAAAGTTATGCGTCGTCATACATAAAAAAAAAAAAAAGATAAGCGTCGAATTGAGAACCTCCTCTTTTTTTTTAGTCGGTTAATAAACTTAGCTCATTAATGTCACAAATAAACGGCAAACAGGAACATCTACTGTCAGGAGATTGAGATTTAAAGCTTTGAGATTAGTTTGCAACTATATTTTGAAAGTTTTTAATTACCAAAATTGGCCTTCACGACTACGTTTTAGCCAATGTTGGCTCGGTTTGTTGGGGCCAGTGAATGGAGCTAAGGTCATAGTGCAAAAAAACTTCACACAGTAGATCACCTTTCGACATTTAGGGTCATCACATATTATTACAATAAATTAAAATGTTTTAAATGTCCAAGAGTCGCACATCATCTAGCGAGTTCCGCGCAATTGCTCTGCGAAAGGGCTCATCACGACTACCAACTGTATGAATTTAGAACTTTCGAATGCTTTGAAGATTGTCATTTCGATGTATAGATTCGGCTACTATTATGATCAGCTTATTCACAACCGTGTTATCAAACGTGTCCTCTAAATAAACACTATTCACAAATCCGAGACCTGGAACTTTCTGTAAATTGACGTCATTCATTAATAGAACCGGTGTAAATTTTTAATTTCGGATTTGTGAATACCTAATGGTAATCAAGAATCGGTAACTTTTCTTACGGATTCTGAAAGGCACTTTCAAACGGTTGTGAATAAGCTAGCAGGTGTATAGCATATGAATTCTGTGCCCAAACTGCCCCTACGTGTGCCATGTCATAATAAATATACGCCTTCTCGAGAGTCGCAGTTGTATAGTTGTCATGAATAAGATACTTTAGTCATGAATATATTCAACTTTAAAAGCTGTGGTGTGGTATTATGTGTATCTTGCTCAGTGTATTATTTACATGTTCCACTACTGACCATTCACAATAGATACTGAGGGTCCTATTAACCGTTGGACCATATACCACGGAGTAGTTAGCAAATGGAGTGTCCACACTCAAATTCTTTTTCAGCCTTACTAATCACTCACTGATTTGTTATTTAAACAAACAAACGACACGACTTTCATTCAAAGAAACATGTCATTGTACAAACACTGACGTGTTGGCGATAACACAATGTTTTTTCCAGATGTCAAACACACATTCGGTCAAATCGCTTCATTTGTTCCCTACTCCGTGGCACAACCCAACATGATCGTAATATCTAAGTATAGTAGAGCACACATGCATTTTATGCATTAACGTCGTTTACGAATAACACGTCGCGGTCCTTGAGCCCCACGTCCAGTAGGTTGCTAGGCCCCCGAGTCAGTATACGCTTCGGGAAGTTGGTCGTGATTTCGAACTCTTCGGGAGACTGTGGGTGACTGAACACGAAGTCGTATAGGTCCTGAAAATTTAATTAAGTGACAGCTTGAGATTTGAAGATTTGGTGGCTTAATGGATTTATTTATTTATAAAAAGTACAGTCACAACACGTACATTAAAATAATCACTATACTCTTAACTAATCTGTAACTGGTCTGATGTACATGACAATAACGGCGTACATAACACTTATAATTATTTGGCTATAAAGAGCTACATAATTCGCCAAAGAGAAGTAAAAATTTGAATTACACGTTACACAATTACATAATATAGGCAAGTGCATACATTAAAACTAAAACAAATATAAAACTAATTGATTTTGATATTTTGATTCAGCCTGAGTATTCAGGCTAAATCAAAATATCAAAATCAGACTTAATCAAAACAAAACAACAAAGCAGTGAAACCTTTGAAAGATTTTTTAAACATTTCCTAAATATCTATTAAAAGTATTACGACGAGCTCTCAAGCTGATAAGATTAGATTTTTTTTTTTTTAAACCCTGAAGTTTGTCGTGAAATACGTCCAAATCGTGTATATGACTGGTTAAAGTGTTGTACTCATTGATGATTCTATGGAAGGGTGACTGCAGACCTAGGTTTGTTTTCACAACAGGGGTGTAAAAAAGATTTTTAATTTTGCTTCGGGGATATTTGTGGGGGACACTAAGTGATAGATTCTGCATAAAGTAGGTACATTGAGTTTGACCGCTCATGACTTTGTAAAAAAAGCATAAGTCCAGCAAACGTCATCGTTCGCGGAGAGCACACATCTTGAATTTTTTAAATCGTATGTCGTAAGTATTCTGGATTGATTGATCCTGCCGCTATACAGGTCTATGGAAGGTGCAGTCAAGGTGTAGATGGGGTGTGTTGATCTTTATCTCATCAGGACCTTAGTCAATCTTGTAAAGTTTTAAGTCTATTGGTTAGTCTGTTGATATCTAGCCACATCTGTTTAATCTATTAGTTCCAATAAACTTGGAGCAAGGCAAGGATCTGAACCAAAAATCGCCATGTAATTCTTGGCAAAGCAATTCCACACATAAAAGTTGATTATTAGATTAATTATATCCAGAATAGCAGGGTCATCTACTTTACCGTTGATAAGTTTCATTATAATGAATTTATACAGGTTGATACAAGAACTACAAAAGTTAATGAATTCAAAGTTAGAGTTCATTACCCAAATGTTAATGAACTCTAACTTTGAATTCAATGAACGACAATATTATGGAAATGGAATAATATAATTAATTACATATTATCGCAAGTATTATGATTAGCAATGATTGGAATAATCAGGCTATGAATGAATGATAATCTAGTCAGGTGTAACTTTGCCAATTATTTATCCATAATTTTATAATGATTCGAGAGTCAGTTCAATTACTTCTCTCTGACTTACTGTAACTGTCTCGTCAAATGTATTCGTGCACAAGGTCAGTGAAAGGCCAGTACAGCCAAAAGCCCGAAAGTCTGACAATTGGTCTAACCGTACGATGACGGTATTACCCAGCAACTGGTTTGCGGGGGTCTGATGGCAGTCGCTTCATGTAAAATACTGATGTTCAGCCGCATCTGGTTAGACCGGAAGCCAACCCCAACCCACTTTTTCCCTTAATTGGGAAAAAGGTCAGAAAAAGAAGAAGTGTCAAGACATAATAACCGGAATACACATGCCTGTAAAATGGAGCAGTAGCTTGCATGCCAGCTAACGGCCTATGCAAGTGACTGGAACACTGTGGATACATTTGCAAGTAAACTTTCATGCCTGTAGCTTGCAGGTAGTATGCCACGCTACCGATGTCGTGACAGTACATTTTCCAGCTTTTTCATCAACGGAAAGCATTCAAAGGGAATTAAATAGTGTTCTAATGTTACTAGCAGTAAAATGTGTAGCTAAATTAATGAGACAAAAAAATAAGAGAAGAAGAAGTCGGATTTGAATGACACTGGAATGTCTGTAGCTGCCGCGTACGTTCACAGGTGCCGGTTTTGCAGCCCCCCGCGAATCCGCCCTCATATTGCATGCCTATAAATCAAATGTTGTGCAATCTACTTGTTTGCTAAGTAAAGGCATGCCAGTTAACATATACACATGTAAGTAGCTGGCACGTGCAAGGAGCTGGTATGCAAGCGTGCAAAGTAGCCATGGGTAATCCCGGACACATCTATATCTTCGGATATATATCCCAAATCCTTCACTTTAAAAAAAAAAAAAAAACCTATATCCGAGTAACTCTGACGTCCGACATTCGACACTGACGACAACGATATGGAACGAGAAACTAAGTTTATATAATCATTGTACATAATACTTGATTTTTAAATACGCCTTGTTTTTTTTTTATTTAATAGACAGTCCGAAGCCTGTAAAGTATGAAAGGAAATCAATTATTATGTTACCGTGTCACTTAATAGTTCCGCGGATCTATCAAAGTGGCTACAATATATCCAGCCTCACTCTGGGGGATTATTTAGAAGCCGGAGTTATCCAATCTCGGACATAGCATGCAACGTAAAGTTACTTCAGTCCCGGATATATTAAGCGGATATGGATATGCTAATCACACACATATCTTTACTTGGAATGATATATTACATATCCAATCTTTTACCGGAGCTAGTTAGCCCATGTCTAGTGCAAGGAGCTGTTATGCAAGTGTGCAAGCTACAGGCATGTGTATCAGATGCTTTAGATCAACTCACCTGGGTGGTATGTGTGAGTGTGAATCGTCTGGTGAGCCTCTCTCCGCCGGGCAGCCGTATGAGCAGCACCACGGTGCCGCTACCAGCCGCGGGCTCCGGCGGCAGCCGCGCCGCCATGGCCTCGCGGGCCTCCACCAGCTGACGTATAGACTACAGTACAATAGGAGAGCCGAACACTCAGCTAATGGACCACTGTGTAATAGGACTGCCTCAATGTTGAGAATAGGGTATTTGACTATTGATTTGAAAAAAAAACTAATGAAATATTTTTAACAGTGGCCAACACAGAAATAGATAAGAGATAGAATGGTTGTAATCACAATTTTACTTGCGATTCATGCGTGGCAACTTTCGAACAAACTACGCCTCACATATTGACGCCATTAATTTTTTTAAATTAACATTAATCAAATGTACTTTACAGCTTTTGTTTCTGCAGTTAGAAACAGCACAATAAGGCATTTCTACAGGTTTTTGTTACAGTATCAGTGGCGTGCATTGGCCTACTTTATTTGAATTTAATTGTGGTGTAAGTTATTGACTTTTTTTTTGTAGGAAGATTAATTTAGCATTAATAGGTCTATTAAAAGATAAATAATCAAAGTAATTTGAAAAAAAGATAATAAGTATTGATATATATATAGTAATACACCACTATTGAATTTGAATGAGGAAGACACTGGGTACTGCCTAATTGCCTATATGCAATGCACGCCTCTGTACAGTATTTATAGAAACAAGTTATAAGGCGTACTGAGAAAGGCTTTGAAATGCACTGCACTATGGTGCAGAGTGCAGGCACGCGCGCCCTGCCCACTTTTCAATTCTATCTATTTCTGTGGTGGCCAAGTTAAAAGCATTTCAAAATTGTTTACTAGACAGAGACAGCACTAGTACCGTGTGACGTCATAACGCATTAACACCATCGCAAAGACACACCACTCAGTACGATGTCCGTTTCGCGCGACAAGGACAGAAAACGCCACCTCCAAAAACTTTAAAAGCGTGTTCTCTTCCATTTTGTAATTTATTTAATGATATTTTTAACAAATCGTGTTATTTTTATTCTTTCTTCAAAATAAAATTGAAAGTTGTTAATTTTTAGGAGTAGTCAAATACCCTATTAATTGTTTTAGCCTTTAGCATCAACCATACAGCCCATCAGAATCAACAAATCAGAATTTGATTATCACTTGCTTTAACGGTGAAGGAAAACATCGTGAGGAAATCTGCACATCTGAGAGTGCTCCATTCAATTCTCGATGGTGTGTGCAGTCCGCCAACACGCTCTAGGCCAGAGTGGCGGACTAAGGTCTTAACCTTCTCATTCTGAAAGAGGCATGTATCCAGCAGTGGAGTAATATAGGCTGATGATCAGTGGCGGCTGCTGCCTGTAAGAACCGGTGCTGCACTGTACTGTTTTATTTAGGATTATGATTTAAAATACAATAAAAATATTTGATACCAGTTTCCGTCCAAACCTACTGTCCACCAAAAATGTGCAAAGAAAACAAAAGAAATCCACATAAGCGTTGTTTTTTGTTTAACCTAGGCGGTTCAGCGAATTATTTTATTCCCACTTTGTTTTGAAAACTTTTATTATTGCTTTTAATACTACTACTAAAAAAATCTAAAGTTAATGCTAATTTTTACACAGTTCACAGTTACAGTAACGTAAAAACACTAAATAATAAACAAAAAGAAATTTTTAACGAGCGCGGGAACTATGACAATGAGAGGGCAACGCCCCCACTGCCAACGATCGGTCATCTCGGAAATCATCGGTGCCGTGCGGCGCACGAATCTAGGCTAGTTACTTCATAGTAAATGTACCGTTTATCTTCCGTCTCACGCGCCAGGTGATGTAGCTCGTATTTCATAAAAGTTGTATGAGCGCTCTGCGTTCGCTCCGCGAAGCGCACGGGACTTTTTTGTTCGAGCGAAAATAAGTTTTAACTTCTAGAGTTTAGAGATTAAATTGATTTGTCGTTACTTCATAACTATTCGTAAGTATAAAGTAGGTACGTAATATTGATGTTTTAGATATTTTGTTATTCTTTTAAAAGGTATAATGAATTTATGAACTGGTAGTGCAGCGCACGAGTGCATTTAATGCCCAGAACGCTGCAGAATGAGAGTGAGCGAGACGCAAAATACGAGGCTTGCCGGGAAGGAGTAGTGCGGCATGAAGTTGACGCCACTCCGAATGAAAGTGCATTAAAGCGAAAAATTATATATTACTCTGAAAATATATTTATTTTCGATAAAATGTCTCAGTAAAATTATTTAAAAATAATAAAACAATATTTAGGTAAAATATCATACCAAAATACCAATAAATGTTGGACATATGAAAATAAACAGTTTCCGGGGTATGTTTGGATTTTTTTATGATCGAGCCAAATAAGTGCATTCATGTTTTGGACTTAATAATATTGTCACGTCTATGCTTGAGTAACACGTATTTCAATTTCAGTACCATAGAGTGAGTAGTTTTTGAGCGGGATTCGCATTAGTTTGTTGAATTACGGGTTTCGGCCCCTTAAAGGGACAGCCGCCACTGCCGATGATGATCATCATTCATCATTTCAGCCGAAAGACGTCTCCCCTAAATTAGGGGGGACATGCCATAATCGCCACGCTTGGCAGACGGGTTGGCGATCGCAGTTGGTTGGTTAAATACTCAGAGAACGCTGCTGCCCATCCTCTGGGGAATCCCTTAGTCGCCTTTTACGACACCCATGAGAAGAGATAAGGGATGATGATGATGTAGTATAAAGGGTGTGCATGTTACATCCATCTTGTGGCGCTCCTCTTGCTGGCGGCGCTGCGCGTCCTCGTGGTCGCGCAGCTCCTGCGCGGCGCGGGCGGCGGCGCGGCGCCGCTCCTTCTCCTGGTCGGCCGCCAGCGACTCCGCGTACGCCTCGTCCTGCGACGCGCGCAGCCGCGCCGTCACCTCGCGCTCCACCCTTACAGGCAACGTTTACACTGTATTTTTTTTTAGTATAGGATGGCGAAACGAGCTAAAGGCCCACCTGATGTTAAACGGTTACCTTTGCCCATGACAACTGCAATACCACCTAGGCTGTTGCCTAAATGGTACCGCAAGTCGGTTCGCCAAACTGAGACATGAAGATGGAAAGTCTCATGTGATTGTAATGATTGATGATGATTTTGTGATTGTGATTATCCTCTATTACAAACAAATTTCACCAAGCCAAGCCACACAAGCCACCAAGCTTGTTATTAAAATCAATATATTATATTAAAATCAAATTAACTATAGGTATAATTATATTATGTACTTTGGTAACCTAAACCTATTATGTAGTACCTTTTTTATGATGAAAGAGACTGGACCTCACGACACAGGGTATCCTAGTGTGAGGTTCAGTGCTATATGTAATTAATTGTAACACTTTTTCTTAAAAAATAAATTAATTATTAATTATTAAATTATTAATTATCAAATTATTAATTATAAATTATTATTGTAGCAGTGATAGCCTAGTGGTTGAACGCTTGCCTTCCATGCAGGAGGGTGTGAGTTCGATCTCGGCCCGCACCTCTGACTTTTCAAATTCATGTGCGGATTTATAAAGAAAGAAAGAATCATTTATTTGAAAGAAAGAAAGAAAAACATTTGAGTAGAATACAGGTGGTACCAGATATAAAATTGGTGGTAATTGGTATAATATTTGATTATTACTTGCTTTAACGGTGAAGGAAAACATTGTGAGGAAACCTGCACACCTGAGAGTGCTCCATACAGTTCTCAATAGTCTGTGTAGTCCGCCAACCCGCAGTAGGCCAGCGTGGTGGACTAAGGCCTTAGCCTTCTCATACTGAGAAGAGGCCCGTGCCCAGCAGTGGTACAATGGGCTAGTTATGTTATGTTCACCAAGCCCAGTCCCATAAATTGGCGAAAAACGGTCACTTTTGGCACTTTTTCTATCTACAACTACAGCGAACTATATTTTACAGAGTTAATAGATTCTGATTAAACTACAGTACCTGTATTTCAATAGTAAAAAACGAATTTTCGATAAATGATGTATTCAGCAAGTAATATTTTTTTTACTAATGGCGCCCCCATTGGCTGCTACATTCCCCTTATTTACCCTATAACTCCCAAGGAAATATTGCGACAGATACTAAAGCTAGACAGTAAAAAAGCGGCAGGCTTTGATCTTATCACTAAGGAGGTGCTAAAGCAACTACCGAAAACCGGCCAAGAGCATGTCGGGCCATGCTCAGTATTATAGGGTTCCTTAAGTAGGTGTTACAAACAAATCAAATCGAATATTAATCACGGCTATTTTAGTTTTTGCAATAGACGGCAGCATTGGCGACTCAGAGAGTGATGTCAGTAGCCGCTAGATGGCGCTATACAGTGCCAAATGTAATACACGGCACTTGACGCCAGCATTGGCGACCCAGAGAGTGTTGTACGACGCCGCTAGATGGCGCCAAATTTAAGAAGTGTGTCGTCAACATAACACAAAGTTACTTTTTGTGATTTTTTCAAATAGAAAGTAGCTAAAGGAGCATTATTTACTATGATAATTTTTCTCTAAGGTCAATGACCTTTGAACTAGGACGTTTTAAGTATTTTTCAGTTTTCTGTCTATAACTCAAAAAATTATAATCACATTATACTCGAAATAATTTTAAAAGAGAGTTTTCACATAGGTCTATCAATGTGGAAGATTATAAGTTTCTACGTTGCATAGTTTAGAAATGGCAGGGGGGGGGACACATTGCAAGCCACTTTGGCGGGCTATATTTCCCAGTTGGTACACCTGATAAAAAAGTGGTGTATGAAACATTACCTTCATTTTAGTAGACCTATTCAATGATACCCCAAACGAGGGGGTGCAGCGAAAAAAATTTTTTTTTCCCAATTTCACATGTATGGGTGCCACCCCTAAAGAAGGTAAAAACTATATTTTTTATCTTTTAAAATTGAGATCTATATGCAGACTATTTTTTAACAAAATTTCATTTACTTATGTTTATAACTGTAGAAGTTATTAAGCTGTAAAGGATTAGGACAGACGGACAGACGGATAGACGGACAGACGGACAGACGGACAGACGGACAGACGGACAGACGGACGGACATGACGAAACTATAAGGGTTCCTTGTAGGACTTCGGAACCCTAAAAAAGCTATCGTGTTCCTTACAGCACTCTATAATGGTATGCTTAGAACGAAATACTTTCCAGCTCTATGGAAAGTTTCTCAAATTGTGATGATCCATGAATAAGGTAAACCAGAGCATGAGGTAACCTCGTATAGACCCATCAGCTTACTGCCCTTAACATCTAAGATATTCGAAAAACTGCTGCTGAATAGAATGGTACCATTACTACTCCGTGAAGCTATCATACCTGACGATCAGTTTGGCTTCCGTCAGAAGCACGCTACAACAGAACAAGTTCACAGGATCTACAACAAAATAAGAAAGTCTCTGGAGGATAAGGAATACAGCTCGGCTGCATTCTTAGATATACAACAGGCCTTTGATAAGGTGTGGCACCGCGATGCTCTGCAACATCAAGACATCCTTACCCCACACATATTACGAACTACTTGAGTCTTACTTCTGACAGAATTTTTCAAGTGAAGGAAGGAGATATGACCTCCACTTTCCACAAAATAGTTGCAGGAGTGCCTCAAGGCTCAGTGCTGGGGCCGGTGTTGTACACTATATTCACAGCAGATCTGCCACATACTCCGGATATTACTTCAGCAACTTACGCAGATGACACTGCAGTATTGGCCAGCCACAAAGACCCCGAAATTGCATCCAAAATACTACAGCGTAGTCTGGACGACATAAACAAATGGCTTAAGATGTGGCGAATAAAGGCAAGTGCCTCTAAGTCAGTCCAGATTACCTTTAGTCTAAGACATGGCGTATGTCCACCTGTAAAACTAGGCGGGCAAGAACTTCCACATAACGACTCTGTGAAGTACCTGGGCATCCATCTTGACCGCAGGCTCACGTGGCGAACACATACACAAGCAAAGAGAAACCAGCTCAACTTAAAATACAGAAACCTATATTGGCTATTTAGAAGAAATTCTGTCTTGTCGATAGACAATAAACTGCTGGTGTACAACACTATTTTGAAACCAATTTGGACCTATGGCATACAACTATGGGGAACTGCTTGTATCTCTAATATATGCTCCAAAGAATGCAAAATGTCATCTTAAAAAACATCTCAAATGCACCATGGTTTATAAGAAACTGTGAGGTACATGAATATCTTAAACAAAACACAGTGCACCAGGAAGCAAAACTCTGGGCAGACCGATATAGAACTCGGCCAGAGAGCCATCCAAATCCCTTGGCAAAAGCGCTTACTAAGCCGGATCACAAAAGGCGGCTGAAAAGATTGGCTGTAATGGACCTGGGCAACTAGGACATATGGCCTAAAATATTTATATAGAGGTTGTTCTCGCTGGAGAAACCACTCTGAATCAAGAAGTTCTACATGAAAATATTTGCTAATAGTCCTAGGACTGATTGCAGAAAAATTACAAAAGAAAAAGAAAAAAAACATTCCCATTAAGAGCGTATGCTCGGTCCGTGGGCTGTTTTGCTCAAAAACGTAATTTTTCAAATCTGATTATTCATCAACCACTTATCCTACGAACATATCAATTACTAATAATTTTAGGAAATATTATTGTCTAAATAGAAGATAGTTTATTTTGTTCGATTATTAGAGTATTTGTGAAATCTATCAAGATAACTGAACAGAGGTTTTCTTAATTTCACTTTCAGAGTCAATTTCGAAGCTTCAAATATCTGAAACCACTGACAGACCTAAGAAACTAAATTTTTTAACCAACTGGGAAGATCCTTGTAAAAATAGTTACTAGAAAGGATTTTTCATTTTAGGCTGAATACATAAGAAATAAAAATCCAAACAATGTGAAATTATTCAGAAATTATAGTCGATACAATTATTATTTTCACCACTATATCTTACATAATTTAATATAACAATAAATAATTATAATAGAAGAACATATTCTTTAAAAACTTACACTTGAAAATTTCAACAAAATTAGCTCTATAATTTTTTTATAAATATTTTAAAACTACTATAAAACTTCGCGTTCGAATCGATTCAAATCACTTCGCCGCGAGCCCTTCCAGAGAGTGGTCACGTCGCTCGGCGCTCCGTCGGGGGTTGACGAACTTTGCCGTGCGTTTATACACGGATACTGCAAGTTTTTAGGGCGATCGTCAAATCTTAGTACTTTGGTAAATAAAATATTTTATTTTTGATGACCGACAAAATTTTAAAGTATTATCATAAGTACTTGGTAAGTATTTTTTTATGACTGACATTATTTTATAGTGACAAAAAATTATGTTTTAGACGGTATGGGAAATAAAACAAAGGCGTTTTTTGGAAAGAGAAAACGCAAAAAATCTGAAAATTTGGCTAAGGCAAGAGCTAAAAGGTATATTTATGTTACACTAGCTTCCACCCGCAGCTTCGCCCGTGTGAAATTCGGTATGTTACAAGTGTTCTAGAGTGTGCAATCGATTCAAGTTTGGAACTTAATGTTTTAGGGTTTTGGATTAAAAAATTAGGGGTTAGGGTTTTAATAAAAACAAACGTAAGTTATTCGGGTTTCGTAGAAAAAAAAACAAAATCGTTGGCTTTTTATTTATAAATAATGTATTTTTAAGTAACTAGAAGGAAAAAACTAATCTCTTATAGGTTCACTCTCTTGTCTGTCTGTCCGTCTGTCATAGCCGAATCTGTTGAACGAAAAAAGTTTAAATTTCTGTTTAAAGTTTGCTCTATGAAATTGCCTTCTTTTTACATGCTTTTTATTAACTTGCAATGTATGTATGTATGTAATTTGTTAAGGTCGAATCTTGCAACTCAATTTTGAAGCAGATATCTTCAACCGATTGAGCTGAAATTTTGTATACACGTTTAGTTTGGATGACAATGCATGGTTAGCTGTGTGACGTCATTCTAAATTCAACATGACGGAACACCCAAGATGGCGGACTAGTTATTTTTAATGCACTCCTACAATATGGGTATCAAATGAAAGGGCTTGCTGAGAGTAACTTGAAAAATAAAGTGACGTCACTCTAAATCCAATATGGCGGACTAAGTTTTTATGGTTTCCTACAATATGGGTACCAAATGAAAGGACTTGCTGAGAATACGAATGCGAGTTAAAAAATCTGTCCAGCGATAGCTAAAAAGTAAAAAATAAATTAAAAGTATTTTTTTTTATAAAAACAAGGTTTCTTTTAAATGCGCTAAAATGAATAAAATAATAAAATAAACTTTCCCTTTAAAACTTTTTATTATTTAACCCTATGCCCGTGACTTGCTTAAGCATTAGCAGCCCATTACTGTCCCACTGCTGGGCACGGACTAGTTTTTGTAATTTATGGTACGGAAATATGGAACATGAATGGTGCAACGGTCGGTTGGTCGCTACTTTACTTTATAGGGTTCCGTACCCGAAGGGTGCCAAACGGGACCCTATTACTCTCGCTACGTTGTCCGTCCATCCGTCCGTCTGTCTGTCACAGGGCTGTATCTTTTGAACGGGAATAGATAACCGGTTGACGGACGGACGACAAATACTAAAAACTAAAAAAAGTCTAAGATTTTAGACTTTTTTACCCATACAAGAAACCTCAAAAAATATGCATTTTTTTCAACGTTTTTGTTCCTGCTCTATCTTCAAAACGGTAATATATACCAGCGTCACACTTGGTGAGATTATAGTGCATTATTATGTAGTTTAGCGAAAAATACTAAAAATAAGACAAACATAGACATATGTGGTGGTACCTGCGTAAGAAAGACATGCAAAAATTCATATTTCGCGCACTGTGCGTTGATGTTTTTTGATAAAATCTCATAAATTAAATCCGTTTTTATGGGGTATCAGGTCGTTGAGAGGTACGGAACCCTTACTGCGCGAGTCCGACTCGCACTTGGCTGGTTTTATTATTCTTATGTACGGTCGACCGCAAGTCGGTGGTAACACTTTGACATTAGCAGCATCTTTATTTCGTAAGCAGTAAGGGCGGTTTTCGAATTGACGTGTTACCACTGTCATGCAGGCGACTGTACTAGGTCTAGGTACTTAAACGTGTCTATGTTTGAAAGTTAGAAATATATTAGAGAAGAGTGTAAGGCTGTTGTAGGGTTTCCTAAAACTAAGTTCTAAAACATTTAGAACTCGCGCCGATTTTACGCTGATACGCAAATCAGCGGCGGCGTCGTCTAAAAACCGTCGGCGGCGGCGGCGCACTGTGGGATTATTTTAGGTTGGCACCTGTACTATACGAATCTATAAATGACTCTTTGAGGTATTGTAAGGTTTTAGCGTAAAATGCCAATTATCACTTTATCTCCTAGTGTCGATATTATTATTTTCTTATTTATTATTTTCTAATCGAAGATTTTCGAAGCAGCAGAGTACATTTATTGAAGTTCGGCACAAATACTATGCAAATATACACACGAAACTTTGTGGTAACGTAAGGTTTTGGCGTAACACGCTTTTCTCTACATACATAAAAAAACTTTAAATTACTAGATCTCTGAAAAAACTTGTAAAACGTAACATTTTGGAAACATTAAAGTTATTATTTATTGTAGTTTGGCCTTCTACTATACGGATCTATAAATTACTCTTTGAGGTATTGTGAGTTTTTGGCGAAAAAATGTTAATTAACACTTTATCTCCTACTGTCGATAAATTTTTCTTCATAAAAATGATTTTTAAAAGCATAATCAAAGATTTTGGAAGCAACAGAGTATACATTTATTGTAGTTCGGCACAAACACTATATGCATATATACACGAAACTTTGATGTAACGTAAGGTTTTGGCGTAAAACATCTTTCTCTCCATACATAAAAAAATTCAAATGACTGTATCTCTAAAAATACTTGTAAAACCATATTGAACATTTTTGAAGCATTACAGTATGTATTTATTATACTTTGGCATCTCTAATATATGAATCTATAAATAAATCTTTGAGGTATTGTGCGGTTTTAGCGTAAAACTCCAATGTTAATTTTATCTTTAACTGACGATTTTTAAAAAATAAAAATTATTTTTAAAAACAAATCGAAGATTTTTGAAGCAACAGCGTATGTATTTAGTGTAGTTTGGCACTAGCACTATATGGATCTATACACGAAACTTTAAGGTAATGTAAGGTTTTAATTTTCTCTCCATACAAAAAAAACTTCAAATCGCTATCTATATCTTTGAAAATACTTGTTAAATGAAAACACTGAGGCATGATTTTATATTTGCATTGATAAGTAGAATCCGAATCCGTTATAATATTTACAAAAAAACACATTTAATTTTTAAATTTTCCTTCATAAAAAAAAAATTCATAAAATAGATCCTAAAAAAATAAAAGTATCAAAATTATTCGTGCTAACGGTTCAGCACTCACGCACACAGAGGAACCATTGTATCCTGCCGTAGTGAGTGTGCCATTCGATAGATCGTGCAGATTTTGACTTGCGCTAAATCGAACATACGCTCTTAACAAGCTGTGCCCAGCATGTGTTGCAAAGCCAACTTTTTTTTTGCGATATTTTATAAAAACTTTCTTTCAACCCCTGTTTTACCCCCAATAAGGGTGCATTTTCCAAAAAAACTGAAACATTTTATTTTGTATTTCGCTGTTTTCAACCAAAAAGCCAAACACCTTTTTTTATACATCTGACTTCACACAAACATTGTTTTGCACGGCATTTCATATAACCTTTCAACCCCTATTTTACCCACTTAGGGGTGGAATTTCTAAAAATCCTTATTGGATGCCTACAGTACACTAAAATTTCGTATTTCCAACCTCAGCGGTTTAGGCTCTGCATTACAATACAATATAAATACTCTTTATTGTACACAAAAGAAAATACCAACATATTAGAAGACATGTACAATGGGCGGTCTTATCGCTCAAGGCGATTTCTTCCAGACAACCTTAGGATGGATAATATGGGCAAGTAGAGAGACGGGTAGCATGCAGTGTAACAACATAATAGAATACATACACTACATAACATAAATATGAACATGCATTGATGAATCAGTCAGTCAGTCAGGTCAAGTAATTATTGATTGATTATCTTTTTCGGTGATTGAGTTCTCTAATTAAATACATTTTCCGTTTTAATCCATTATCAAAAACTATTTTTTCTTTGAAGTGAAATCTTCTTAAGGCGTAAGAATTAGATAGCTTACCTGTCTGCCCTAGCTGCGGCGAGATGGGGCTCATTATCAGCAACAACACGACGCAGACGTGTCAGCAACTGTTGCGCGGAGCAGGAGCCCTCGGAGCGCGCCACCACGGTCATGCGGTGCTCGCGAACACACACTACGCACAGCAGCGGGTAGCGGCGACCCCCCACGGACTGGGCCACTCGCCAGCCCTCCGCACTCTCCACAGAGCAACCCCAGAAAAGGCCATGTGTGTTAATGTATTGGATCACTTCTTGATCTGCTAGGGTAGTCCTGCAATTTTTTTGTTATTATTAATAGTCTCAATTTCAATCATTTTTAAACTGCTCTAAATAAAAAAATATAATATGTAGTGCTGCATATCTTTAATATAATCAACAAATAAATAAATGTCATTTTAATTTACTGATTGGCTTGATTTCACCAATGATAATTATCTGGCTAATCTTTTTTTTTTATATAGTGTAGGATGGCGAAACTAGCTAAAGGCCCACTTGATGTTAAGTGGTTACCTTTGCCCATAACAACTGCAATACCACCTAAGCTGTTGCCTAAATGGTACCGCAAGTCAGTTCGCCAAACTGAGACATGAAGATGGAAAGTCTCACGTGATTGTAATTTCACCGGCACCAGTACCCTTCAGACTGAAACACAGCAATGCAAGCATCACTTTTTGGCAGAGAAGTAAGTACGGTGGTAGTACTTCCCTGGACGAGCTCTTTCACAAAGGAGCTCTACTACTACTACTACCGGAACACAGCAATGCAAGCATCACTATTCAACTGTTTACCCACAAATCCAGTACATTTTTCAAGTATTCAGCCCATTATATATCAACAAGTCACTTCTACACAGATAATATAATACTGCTTCTACTATGACCAAAATATAACATATCCAACAAAAAAAAAAAACCTAAGGGGCTTCAAGTATTACGTAACGAATTTGGGGGGTATGGGGGGTCTTCTGAAACGTTACGATGCGTTACAGGGGCGCGAGGGGGCGTTTGAACTACGTGTTACGTAAAATTGTTTTAACCCTTCATATTTAAGTTTATTAGGACAAAAAAAATGGAATACCCTTGCAATTTTCAATACAACACATTTCAAATGTTAATAAATAATAATTAAAATAAACAATAACATAGGTGTATTGGCGACTTTCCGGAACTTTACACCACATAATTGTAACTTTCAGGTAAAAATGGTCACTTGGTGGCAGTTACATGGGTCATTTAAAAAAAAAATTGTATGTCACACAAAAGAAAACACAAGGGAATTCAAATTTTTCGTTACATAAAGGATCATAATGTTACACAAAAGAATTTATAAAGAATTGTTCATATTGCCGTTTTTATGGTGTATTTTTTAATTAGATAAAATCGTTATTTTCTTACTATCGTATTTATCTGTTAAATTATTTTTTTGTTATATGATGTGATGTTCACAAAATCGACAAAATTTATGGATAAGCTGATTTTTTTCGCGATTTCGATCTGTACAATGACCCATTTTCAGGTACTGCATATACAAAAAAAATACGTTTGAGAACAAAAAAGAATCATCAAAATCGATTCATAATTGATGGAGATGATACTGCGTAACATTATAGCGTAAAAAACAGTGGAATTGAACTCCACCTACTTTTTAAAAGTCGGCTTAAAACACCGTCTCTTGCAATATGCACATAGCTTTATACAGTTTCCTTTGTGTAACGTTACACAATGTTACACAAAAGAACAACATTACGCTACGTCAAAATAATGTCAAAAAAATTACAGGCCATTGTCTCACTAGAATGATTTAATTTCAGTTGTATTCTCTTAGTTGTATTTGAAATCACATGTATGTATAAAGATGTTGGGTTATTTATTGGTACTTACCTATTAAATCCAAGTTAGTCAGAGGAAAATATTTAGCGACAAAAATCTAGAATCACAGTCTAATCTAAATATCGGTAAAAGTAAGATGGCTTCGTTTTATTTTGTTAGGTTGGCAGTTGCGTATTGTGTTGCCACTGCTAAATAAACTAGAGATGTATTCAAAGTAAATCAGTTATAGCGTGAATTCGACGTTACACAGTGGTGTTACACAAAGTAATAAAAAAGTGGGCATGTATTTAAATCCAATTATATTTTGTTTTAGTTTTACGTTTTATTCAATTATTTTTTTTCGGTAGATCAGTATCTTCCTTAATATACTTCGTACTAAATATAATAATATTTTATTCAAATCTGTTAATGATTTTGCTGTCAAGAGCATAAGTGAGACAACAGAATTTAGTATGAAAGGAATAAGACTTATCGTTTTTATTAAGCATTTTTAAAATTAAAATAGAATGTAAGTGGGTATTTAGGGATTAAATCGTTGAGTTAAAATCATAAATAATGTTTAGAAAAAAACGAATTCATGAAATCGGCAATAAGTTTTAGTATTACGTTATTTTTCAGCGAGGACAAGACATTATGGAAGAAAGTACAATTTTTTTTTAAATGACCCACATAAAGTTTTACTAGGGGTGAGGTGGGGTAAAGAAAAACGTTACGGCGCGTTACATGGGGGGAGGAGGGGTCAAAAATCTTAAAAAATTGTGTTATGTAATACTTGAACACTCCCTAACCTAAATAAATACTATTTTGACACCAGCATTATATCATAATTATTATAATGTGTAACACAAGTGAGTCATTTGATCTTTATCAGATCAGTTTACCTGCAGAAGTTCTGAGTTTCAGTTGCTGATTCTGAGTGTAAATACACAATGAGGAAACGCAGCTCATTCTTAGCATCATTAAGAGCCTGGGCATATGTTCCCTGATAGAACACGGGGTGAGGGTTGAACCGTGATGTGTAGCTGTTGATAAAGCCCATCACATCCCCCAATGGATCAGTAACCACTGAAAGTGAATAACATTATCATACAATGAATGCTAACATGACTATGATTCAAAGGTCATCTTTAGAATAGTTAATTACAAGACAGTGGTAACTAAAAGAATATTTATGATATAACTAATACAAGCAAACAGACTTAGAAAATTGTGTTGACACAATCAATAATATCTAGGTGACATCAAACACTTTCACTTCCACAAAACAGCTCTCTTTATGTCGAAACTTGATTTAACATTTACAAAGGAATGTAAATGTACCATTCTAGAGAGACCATTGAGGATGAAGATGAAAAAGGTAATACTTACATCTCCTATCATCATTACGTACAAAACTGAGGAGCAAGTTTAGTACAGATGTTAATGTACTGTAGCACACAGATACTACAAGGTTGACAACATAGCGGAACAAGCCCCTCACACCACCCGGTCCTTCCGGGGCCTCATCTGTGAACACTTGCTGTGCTATATGGTCATGTACCACGGGTGGCGCGCGAGCCTCTGTTGCAAATACCGATGGTCGACCCTCTCTGATATTCAACTGTTCCTGGATTGCCACCTATGAAATATTAAAAGGATCATGAAGATATATTCGTATTTTTACTTATAAATTAAAACAACACAAAGCTTTATTTTCTGCTTTTAAAATGTTGTTTTGAGTAAACCATACTGGTCCATCGCTAGTCATATGCGAAATGAAATTTCGAGAAAGATATTACCTCCAAATCCCATTGATGCCTCTGTAGAACGTCTCTACATATAGACATATCTTCTATTCCGGTTAAATCTTGAAATTGCAGTATTTTATCCGTTTGTTCGTGGGTCAGACCCATAGCATTATCCTCAAGATCCATTGCCCTAGTTTTGATACCTAAATATTTATATATTAGAAATTCAGTCACGCCGACACGTGTATAAGCTCATAAAATCTTAATAATACATGTTAACACAAACTTGAAGAACGAAAAAATGTAACACCGAAATGTTTTGCATCAAATTGCTACTCATTGCCTACAGAAGATAGAACTTTGGGAACGAACGACACATCCAATCATCCATCCGATTCCGATGTCATGTCAAAATAGTGTTGCCGGCAATCAAACAAGAAAAAGTCCGAAAACACATAAAAAATTACCCGAAATTACCCGTTCTGTCAAAAAAAAACATGAAAAAAAAATGTTTTTTACTTTTTCGTTTATAATTTTAAATCCGGTATCTAAGGGGCACCACGCCACACTGAAGTGATAGAAATATAAGGGGGCCTGAGGTGGCGTATATTTTTTTGTATATTATTCAAGAATGTCAACCTGTGTGGATTCAGGATTTTGCTTACCCAAAAGTAAGGGACGATTCTTCTCTTATAATCAAACACCAAAACGTTTTGCAATATGGCAATTAATCACAAGAAAGATAGTAGGGTGCGAGCGCAGCGAGCTCATTTTATTTTTCTTACTTTTGCAAAAACATGAAGAAAGTATGAATGAAAATGTAACAATAGTTACTTGCATTATAGTTACGGCAAGGAAGAGGAAATCAGCAGAAGTATGTACATCTAACAGTGCCAGCGAAGCGAGCGCGAATTCAGGATATTTGTTTTCAACATATGGCCGTAGGCCTGAGCAACAAGCGCGAGCGAAGCGAGCTCGATTTTTTGGACTATGCATCAACAAAGTAAGATAGAGCTTCCTATAGATTTATGCATTTCAAATATTATTATTTCTTCATTAAATTATAAAAATATCCGAGCAGCACATTAAAGAAGCAGAATGATGTAGAATGATAAAGCAACCTAAAGACAGTGACCCATCAATAAAAAAACCACAACAATTTTTTACTAAAATTGCGTTAGCCAAACCAGCCATAAAGATAGAAAGTATGTGATTGTGATTTTGCCGGCACCCGTACCCTTCGTTTGCTGGCAGAAACAGGTACGGTTGTAGTACTTCCCCGGAAGAGCTCGTTCACAAGGAACATTCCTACCCCACTAACTTTTGTTTATTATCTTCTCTGTTCCGTGTGCCTACAATGACTGTTATGACCGTCATATTACACTTAGGCTCGTATTCCAGAAGGATACTCAAGCGTTGATCTCTGTTTAAAACTAGTTTCAAGTTGAGCTTTGATTTTAGAACGTCCCTCAAGCAGAGATTTGTTGATCACAGTTCACCTGAGTTTAGTTTCGTTTTATATTGTCACCTGTTTCGGTATTTGGGCAGATATTTGATCTGTAATCACTCAAGCGTGGTCCAGACTACGCTTGAGTAGAGATTTCTATTATATTTCAGGTAAAATTCGTGTGTTTTGTTGTTGCATTAAAGTTTATAATTACCGTTCTGGAATAAGACCGATACTCAAGTAACGATTCTATGCTTAAGTAGTGATCAGGTGATTGGAGTTTAAACTGTACTTGAGGAAGCTTCTGTAATACGAGCCTTAGTGACAATTGACAAAGGACACATGATAAAATGATGTGGGGGGACTCAGAATTACCCAGATCATAACACTGAGGGGGACTCGACATGCTCTTTTTTGTGATTGTCGCAAAAATACCCGAAATTACCTAGCAGTCATCGTTACCCGCCAAGAACCCGCTTAAGGCCTAAATTACCCGAAATCGGGTAAAAATACCGGTGCCGGCAACGCTGTGTCAAATTGTCATGTCATCCATCTTCATCCATAGCATGAGTGTTGTCCTCTGTCTACGAGTGTTGCCAAATGTTTTTTTGGGAGCGATCCTACACTTAAAGGTAAAAATCGTATTTCTTACGAAAAGAGAATAAAAATATCGTTCATATTTTTATTAAATAGTAGCTTTCATTCACCCGCAGATTCACACCCGTGGTTCTTAGTCCCCATTTGTCCCAAACGAAATGTATTTTTTTTTCCGGGATAAAATGTAGCCTATGTTACTTTCCGGTTTTTTTTTTTTCGTATGGTCTCTCGCAGATCGATACCCAAAATAGGTACCTCAACTACTTACGGCCAAAATTAATATCCAATCTATCCACGATTTACCCTACTAAAGATAGGAATTTGACATATTTTGTATGGAGCTTATGTCAAAATCCTATCTCTAGTAGGGCAACTCGTGGATAGATTGGATATTAATTTTGGTCGTTAAACGGGCGGGTAACGGAGAATCCCGTTAGGGACTCCATCCGCCGAAAAAAATCCCTAAACCTAACTTATAATCTAAAAACGCAATCGCAAAACCGCATAAGGGTATCCCCGAGGGAGGGTCCGCCGCTACGCTATGTCCCCCTGGCAGCCGTTGCTGCATCGGGAATAGTTTTCTCGAAAGTGGCGGACTTTCGGTATATCGAAACGGTGGGTGACGCGTTTCGCAAATCGCCGTTAAGTGGCAAGCCTCGCCGGCGAGGGCGAAGACCTGCCTAATCCTAACACAGTGGCGGTTAAGCCTACTCCTAGGAACTACTCTACAGCATAGGGTCGGTCGGTTGCGTGACGAGATTATCTCCGGTTGCGACACCGTGAGGGCGTCCCCAGGGGGGAGCTCGGGCAGCGGCTCAGGGTGCAGCTGGGGGACCTCGCCACCGGTCCCCCCGGCAGCCACTGCTGCATCGTATTGGGTTTCTCGAGAGTCGGACTCTTGGCATCTGTGTGGACGGTTACTTTCCGGCCCCTAAACTATAATATATAAACTAAATATCTATGCAAAAAATCACGTTGCCATATTGCTCCATTGCTGTGTGAAAGAAAAATAAAACAACAAACACACTAGCACTTTAAAAAATTAGTAGGAGTAGGATAGGATAGTAAAATAAAGTTATTAACAACTACGTCTTATACAAATTACTTTGAATATTCCATAAAACACACTAATGCTCTTATATTGAAAATTTGAAACGGATCCAGCAATCGAAAAGTAGGTAAATCACTGAAAATCAGCGCTGTGTTGTGACTCACGTTATAACACAGCATCATGCTGAGTGTCGACCTCTTTGCCGCAGCTACGACATGGAAAGTAGGTATCATACATTGATAAAATTATTCAAGAAATGTACCTAATTAAGTATTTTTATTGTGCACCTACCGCATGTCGTCTTGTTGTGGCAATAAATCATTTTTCTTTCTTTCTTTTCTTAAATAAAAATATACAAAATTAACTGCTAAATTGTATACATGGTGAATTTTTGTTGGTTTTGGAAACGAAAAGAGGTCATTGTACTCATCATTATGAACAACTTTTGCTTTGAGACCAACCCTGAAATCGCGAAAAAAATATCAGCTGATCATAATGAATGAATGAAGAGTTGTTCATATTTTCATAATGATGAGTACAATAACCCCTTTTCGTTTCCAAAACCAACGAAAATTCACCGTGTATACTCAATCCCCGTAGGTAACTTAAATAATGTCCTTGTTTTCAAAATAGCAATAGATTCATAAATTCAGGTAATTAAACTGAATGAATGAACTTCCCGTCCGTGTAGTGCCGGACGTAAAGAATTGCACCACCCTCTTTCTTCTCATGGGTGTCGTAAAAGGCGACTAAGGGATTCACCAGAGGATGGGCAGCAGCGTTCTCTGAGTATTTAAACAACCAACTGCGATCGCCAACCCGCCTGCCAAGCGTGGCGATTATGGCATATTCCCCCCCTTCGGGGGGAGGCCTTTGTCCAGCAGTGGACGTCTTTCGGCTGTTATGATGAATGAACTTCCCTGAATAGTAAGAGGAAAGTCCACCAATAGACAGTAGACTCGGTAAGTATTTGAACAAATTGCATTATTCAACAGTACTTTGTTGGTTTTTTTGGTTTGACCTTCATAATCTTTAAAAAATCGTATGTATCACGCACGATTAAGTATCTCGATCGTACACACGGCTACACATCAAGCTGTACATATCCAGTTTAAGCTGACCTCGCATTGTATACGCTTTCCGTACTCAAATTCGTGCAATTTTTTTATAAATTGGCAACTCGTTAAACATTTCTGCCAGCGTCCAGTTCTTTGACTATGGAACTATTGGACTTGACATAAACGAAAAAAAACCGTGTCGGTTTTTGATATGTCCGAGACATATTATGGCCGCGTAGTAGTCTTGTTTTTTACAAAAATATAATTGTAGTACTTATCAAATCAAATCAAATCATTTTATTTGCAAATATGTGTAAAATAATAGATGTTGTTATATAAATAAAAAGTAATAAATAAAAATTATCGATAGAGTTGTTTCAGAAAAATTGTGATGATTCCTGGGTTAAAATGGATAATAAACGTTTTAATTCGTAGATTTTGTGGTTTTATTAACCACAACAACTCGAGACAAAAAATGGCGGATTCTCAAATAATCGCCACGCTCAGTAATTCATGTCACGGAAAACTGACGTATGAAAGTAGTGTCGTATCTTTCCTTCACATGTGGTTGTACAAACGGCTACACATCAAGCTAGACACCCTATATACCCATAACTGCGCTACATGCAATACAGAGAATCGTCGGAAAGGGACTAAGTATCGTGGCGTCGGCCAATCACAGCGTTTGTTGCGTTGCGCCTACACACACAGACGCACTTTTTTTGCAAAAAAATATTGCTCATCTCAGTGACGTCAGTTAGTTCCCAAATATTGCTCGACTGGGATTAACGCGGCTGGGGTTATTGTTCCTACAGAGCAAAAATTCTTACGTAGTTGTTCCGTTCTCAAATTGTTTTTTTACTGTGTATGTTTTTATGCTACTGAGAGTAGTGAGTGTTGCGCAAATATTATTGGCGCCACAATTAACCCTACAACAGCGCCAGCTGATAGTTGTGTTGCGGGAAGGTGGATATACTATTAAAGAGATTGAAAGAAAGACCGGAATAACGGTGAGTGTTACTTTTAATACATTAGTGACAACGTGCCGCACGGCAATAGATAACCCCGACGACACTGACTAGTGACGTGAGGTCAAGGATCAAAGGATGTATTTCGCTGGCTCAGCAATAGCCTAGCCTAGGTATTCACTCTTGCCTTAAGAACGCGTTTGCAAATCTGACAGAAATAATCTATTTTTCGGTAGATTTTGTGACAAAATAAAGCAAAATCATATGTAACTAATAATTACCACGGATAGATTATTTCTTTATCTTAAAATAATGTTTTATTTCTTTCTTGAAATTTTTGTTTTTGTTTGTTTTTAACATTGTAAAAACGATTTTCCGTTGGTAACCTCTTCGTATAAATTAACGATATCGGATTGAGTTTAGGAACATTTTTCTTCTAATAGTAACATATGTAGTTATAGTTGTTTAAAAATACAGCCGGTAAGCAGACATGTTCAACTCAAAAAGGTGATAAAACTATGAAAATGTTACAAATAGTCTCAGAAAAAAATATTAAATCACGTAAATTTTTTCACATATTTTATTTTTACGCGTGAATATTTTGCAGTAAGGGTTATCTTCCCTTAATTTCACTGTCTTGATTTATAGCACAAAAAAATCCAAGTAACACGAAAATATAAGAGAAAACAAATAGTTATATTTTTCAAAGTATCAAAAATACCTACTTATTATTCCTGAAGCTATCTATCTATGCGTGTGTGTGTTTGAGGCGTGTCAATAAAGAGGTGCAATTGATGCGATTCGATACCTATTTATTTTGCAAACGCGTCCGTTAGAGACCCAAGTTATATGAATGAGCTATCTCTTTATTTATTATTTATATAACAAATTAGACAAACTTAGGTATACCTATGTTTTTTGCAACAGTATTTAAGTAGGTATCTGTTAATATAAAATATAAGTTAAATATCATTTTGTTTTAGAGGACAACATTGCGACGCAATGAGGAGACTGGGGGTGACCTATCACCTATCAGCTCATCACCGGCAGCTCTACCAACGCGCTACCAACGCTGAGCAAGGTGTTGCTATTGTAGCGGAACATAATAATCAGCCATTTTTGAACACGCAGTTTACTGCCACACAATATAGCGTAAGTTGACTACTTTTTCTAATTACCTACGTTTATTTTATTAAATCTGAAAAAAAAAACAGACGCTCACAAGTCACAACTGTTTTCCAACAGTAAACTACTAACAAATCAATTAAGCGTATTTATTAGTTCGCGTGTAGGATGCAAAAATCAGACAAAAACTGAGTTTTTTAAATCAAATTATCTTAAAGTATTATGCGTCATAAATATTAAAAACATTGTGTAACTTTAACCGTTTACGCAGCGCACGCAACGGAAGCTCTCAAAAGGAATATTTTTTTTCCGTTTTTGCACCCTTTTTCAATTATGCTCTGCTTCTATTGGTCATAGCGTGATGTTATATAGCTTAAAGCCTTTCACGATAAATGGGCTATCCAACACAAAAATAATTTTTCAATTCCAACCAGCAGTTCCTGAGATTAGCGCGTTCAACCAAACAAACAAACTCTTCAGCTTCATAATATAATATAATAATATATATATACATATATATAATTAATATATATTGTATATAATAATATTTATAATAAAAAAATATTTTAAAATATTTTACATAATATATAAGTATAGCATATAGTATTTTTTCCCGTTTTTGCAACATTTTTCATTTATGCTCCGCTCCTATTGGTCATAGTGTGATGTTGCATAACCTAAAACCTTCCTCGATAAATGGACTATCCAACACAAAAATATTTTTTCTATTCCAACCAGTAGTTCCTGAGATTAGCGCGTTCATCAAACAAACAAACTCTTTAGCTATATAATACAATATATAAAATATAATAATAATATTATACATTATTAATAAACATTTTTTTTTTGCATGAATAAAATGTTGCAAAAACGGGAAAAAATACTATATATAAAATATATATTTTATATTATAAAGCTGAAGAGTTTGTTTGTTTGGTTGAACGCACTAATCTCAGGAACTACTGGTTGGAATAGAAAAATTCTTTTTGTGTTGGATAGTCCATTTATTGAGGAAGGTTTTAAGCTATATACCATCACGCTACAACTAATAGGAGCGGAGCATAAAGGACAAATGTTGCAAAAACGGGAAAAAATACTATTTATTTTTATATTAATTTAAAATTTTATTATATACATTAAATATACTATATTTATGTATATTTATATTTTATATATTATATTATGAAACTGAAGAGTTTGTTTGTTTGGTTGAACGCTCTAATCTCAGGAACTTCTGGTTGGAATTGAAAAATTATTTTTGTGTTGGATAATCCATTTATCGAGAAATGCTTTAAGCTATATAACATCACGCTACGACCAATATGAGCAGAGCATAAATGAAAAATGGTGCAAAAACGATAAAAAATACTCCCTTTGAGACCTTCGCAGTGGCGTGCAGTGTTCCGTTTGCGCCACCTAGGAGGGTGCGGCCAACGTTAGGCCGCACGTGGAGAAGGGGCTCGCCTGCTTGTGGCGGGCTGGGACCTGTCGGGGGTGGTTGGATGAATACTCACGGGCTCCCACGCCCCCGGCTAAGGTAGTTGAAGGAACACCGTGGTGGTTTTAGTCGGTAAGAGTCCGACACTGGCTCCGCCTCAGTGGGCTGGCGGGCTCAGTATCGCGTTATCCAATTCAGTAATGGAAATTTCTATAGATCTTTCTATCTAATAGTATGAGAACGCCAAAAATCCACTTTTAGTTATTTTTTTGTCAAAAAAATGTTAAAGGGCTCTTAACTATATTAGTTGTAATTCTTTTTTCAGAAAATATATTTTTTACTATTGTTTCAGGTATCAACTCAAACAATCCAACGAAGATTACAGGCCGTTGGGCTAAAGACTAGGATCCCGGCCAAAAAAATTGAATGTTTTCCTGCCCGTGCTCAGACTAGAGTAAATTTTTGTTTGCAGTATTATGATTTCGATTGGTAAAATAATGTCGTCATATTTATTGTTGACGAAAAAAACTTTTAAATCCGAAAATATTCATGGTAAATTTTACCATCTTGCACACTTCTGATAAGAGTGAGATAATGAGGTAAGGTAACTTCGTAGGCTACGGTAAACTTATTAGTTTACCCATTATAAAACTAACCAAATTAGGTAAAACGATTTTAATAGTGTATCTTTTTTGTATTTGTTTTTAATGCTTATATTTAAAACTGTGATAATTATCTTAATTTCGATCGTTGGTTTTGATTTTTTTAAGCATTTAAAGCTTCTGTAGAAACACATAATTTTATTTTTTTATAATCACTGAGGAGCACCGAATGCACCACATCCGATCTGATTGCATCGAACGCGATGCGGGGTGGCGCGGTGTGGTAAGTGACCACCCCGTGCCGCTTCAGAGTGCGGATTTGACCCTTACTGATACAGCTATCAAATTTAATGATTTTCATTCATAAATACGATAGAAGTATGTGGTAAGTGTTAAACTCGCACTAGGCCCTCTGGTGTGCATTGGCCACGTGACGCGTTTGGTGTGGATTGTCTCATGTTACATAAACATTTGGCAACCGCGGTTGTGCAGCCCCACACCGCGTTCGATATGTGGAGAGCTCCTTACTTATGTTTGATTATTGTTCTGATTCAGTTGACTGTGTGTTAATTTCTAAATATCAATAACTTTGTTAATTCATGATCTCATTACCAATTTTTTGTCAAGTGTTGATTTATATTACACCTATGTATTAAACTGTTGTAACTATTTTTATTGTCAATTTATATATTGTTACTATTGTTCGGCTCCCGAGGTAAGTCATAGCTACCTATGTTAATATGGACAGTCTGTTCTATATTTGATTGTAAATATTAAAAAAAAAAAGTTGACTCTGCTACTGTCTGTTATTTTTCAAGTCGTAAATATAACACTATTTAACTGTTTACACAAAATTACTGTAGCTTGAGGATGTTTCTCATACCCATTAGTAGAGAGGATTGTAACTGGATGAATACGATTTATTTTTGTGTTGATTAAAATCTCTCATTTCAACTGTGTTGTATTAATATTTTTAACTATTGTTGGCTCCTAAGGCAACTTGAAGTTACATTTAGATTTTGAAATAATATGTTTTTTTTGTTTAGTTATTTTATATAATAAAAATAATGATACAAAAATATTCACCACATAAAGGCTGTGACATCTGATATTAAACTATACATTTGATTTTTAATTATTTTTAGACTTTTATACTGATTTTATTTCCTGTCGTGTAATTTCGGAGACACATTGATGACCCATGCAATGAGTGACTCTATTTAGGCCTATTTAGATAAACAAAAGCAAAATTCGCTACCGCTGTGGTTAGCGAAAAATACCGAGTCGTATTCCGCCTGGTAGGTAGGTATTTGTATGAACTTCCGTGGCTATCGCGAAACTAGACTACAAATACCCGGCGGAATATCACTCGCAATTTTTCGCTAATACCCACAGCGGTATATCTGAGTAGGCCCTTAGCTAAACTTTTTAGTCATAAAGTTTTATTTGCCTTAAAAGAAAGAGGTAACTAATGTTGTTATTACATTGAAATAAAGAGTTGATTTTTAATAGTTCAACGTTGTTTTTGTATTTAACCTATGAAAAATAAAGCAAGTAATCAGTATTCCTCCACTTTACTGGACACGATCTTATAGTTTCAAGCTACCCCTAATCGGTTCAGTAATTTTGTTGTAAAATGTATCAAACAGATATTTTTATCTACTTACAGGCAGACAAATCGTTTGTCCCTATGAAATGATATATTTTTCCTTAGACCAATAGAATCTGTTGGTCTAAGATTTTCCCAGGCTTCCAACTACGTTTGTGCAAAATCACGTTGAATGCTCTGTTGTGAAGTTGTGACGTAAAGAAAGGGCAAACGAACACATTTTAGCATTTAGAATTAAAATAATTGCGCAATGCAGGTTTTACACTCACATAAACACAACACACAAAACTTCGTAAAAGTGTAGTCTTCCCATATATGATGCCCATAACACTTTATCAAGTTATTTAGCTATTTATTTTGTTTAGCATTGGAAAACTAAAATGCCTTTACTGCATTTGTTAGTTAAACGACTAGGACCTGTTTTATCAAAAAACATACCTACTTAATATGATTAAACTTAGCAATGGACACTTCTGCCAGTGCGCACGGTAGAAAAGGTGGTTTATTTTTTCATTTTATTTTAGCTCTTTAGGGGTAAATTAAAAATAGTAACGATGCTTATGTTCTTGCCTAGGGTTCAACCTATTTCTATACAAAATGGCATCAAAATCAGTTCAGGGGTTTAGCCGTGAAAACGTAACAAACAGAAAGACAGAAACACTCGCATTTATAAATATATATATTATATACCTACCTTTTTTTTTGCCGTGGGGAAGTCCTCACGGACGCACTCCGCACGGGGTAGGTGGAGCCAGTGTCGGACTCTTACCGACTAAAACCATCACGGTGTTTCTTCAACTACCTTAGACGGGGGCGTGGGAACCCGTGAGTATTCACGCGACAGGTCCCGGCCTACCACAAGCAAACGAGCCCCTTCTCCCCGTGCGGCCTAGCATTGGCCGCACCCTCCTCGGTGGCGCACACGGAACACTGCACGCCACCTCACCTCACGGGACTTTACCAGCTAACCTAGTAAGGTTAAGGCTTCAAGTTTTTTGTTTACTTTTATGAGTAAAATTAAACAAAAAACCCTTATTACTTTTACACTCTTAATAATAATAATAATAAAAGAGAAAAAGTAGATAATTGAGTGAGTTTGTGTTGAGTGAACTTAAGCGAGTAATTTTCTAAATAGTCATCGTTTTTGCTAACACTAATAAAATAATGATTGATGATAAATAATATATGTATTGGCACAGAACAAACAATAGTAGGTAATATGGTGCAAAGGCACAGCGCAACCGCATAATATCGTAAAACAAACTTGTAAGTTTAGTGCAACCCATATTATTACGAGCTCAACTAGCTTAAAAATAATATTCATGCATAATACATATCTATAGGTAGGTATGGTATAGTATGAATAGAGCGCTGCATGAATGGCGCGCCGCTTGCGCATACCGCCGCCGCCGCCGCCACCGGTGCCGTGACTGGGACGACATAACAAAAATATATCGTGCCCTCTCGCACGATTCGCAGCGTTCAACTTCTAATAGTACAAAGTCCAAACAGTCTAGCTTGATGAGTAGCCGTGTGTACGTATGTTAAAGAGAGAAGACTATAAATATCTTATCTGTAAAATTGCATAGACAATAATGTCGCTTCCATAGATTCCATTTTCAAAGGTCCAGTTTAGAGAAATCCACGGAAAGAGTTACGAAAAAAGGGAAAATTAAAACAAAAAAGAAAGGAAAATTAGACCAGAAGACACCCAGAAGACGATTTAAATAGTACGTCTAGCAACACTGCCTGTCATATACGAACCGTAGACAATAGGTTTATAATCTGGTTCTACATGGAAAAAAAAAGATGCTATTGTGCTGTAATGCTGTTGTCGCTGTGTTGTGCACATAAAGGTATTATACTGATGTAATAGAGACACTGTCAACTGTCACCTCATTATCACGTCACCGAAAATGAAATGAGTATATGTGCGAAATTGACACGTGTAGGAGTGATTTTTAGTGATGTGACATGGACGTTTCCGCATTATCGATATAGTTCAACCGGCCTTACTTTTAAAGAATAGTAGTATTTTAAAACTGCTAAGCTATTAAGTAACTATTGTTTTAAAGTTACAGATATTTGAGACATAATTTTATTTATTTTAAAAGATTGAGTTACACAATTAAGGGCTATATTATAATTACAGTATTAATGTCACGAAGGTAAGGAATACATAAATAAGAAATAAAAAAATCAATTAATCATCATTTCAGCCGTAAGACGTCCACTGCTGGACACAGGCCTCCCCCAAGCATATATTGGGGGGATATGTCATAATCGCCACGCTTGGTAGGCGGGTTGGCGATCGCAGTTGGTTGGTTAAATACTCAGAGAACGCTGCTGCCCATTCTCTGGTGAATCTCTTAGTCGCCTTTTACGACACCCATGAGAAGATATTATTATACGGTGGTGCAATTCTTTACGTCCGGCACCACACGGAACATTTTACAATTAATCATATTAGTTTTAATTAGGTGTATAGAAAGGTTTTCAATCCCGGAACTAAGTTCCTATACACGATTCCGAAATTGGTCAAATTATTGAATTTTTATGAAAAATTACAATATCTATGAACTTAACAAGTTTTCTTGTCCAGTCAACTTAAGTTACACATCAGACTTATCCTACTAATTTATATTACTACATGTAATACTAATGTAAATTTATAGTGTATTTATATATTTATAATTTGTAGTATATTATTATAGTATATTAAATGTAGTATATTATTTTGCGAGTAAAGTCCGGTTTGCTAATAGCTTTATCATGCGTACCGCCAAAGAGTGGAATTCCTTGCCGGCGTCAGTGTTTCCCGAGAAATATAATCTGGTGGTCTTCAAGACTCGAGTGAATAGGTTTTTGCTGGGCAAGCGTGTACCATCGTCGACCGCACCATCGCTTAACATCAGGTGAGGTAGCGGTCAAACGCAAGCCCGTTAAGAAAAAAATTAAAAAAAAGTCCACTTCTACCTCCACCTCTGCTCCACTCCACTCCACTCCACTCCACTCCACTCCGCTCCACTTCACTCCACTCCGCTCCACTCCACTCCACTTCACTCCACCTCCACTTCCACCTCCACCTCCACCTCCACTTCCACTCCACTTTCATTCATCCATCTATCCATCCATCCATCCATACTTACAAACTTTCAAATTTATAATATTAGTAGGAAGTAGGATAGGATAGGATTTTTGGAACTAAAAATTGTGACATTCTGTCTCCATAATAATTTTTCATCTTCGGTTGAACTTGTTTTTTATCTCTAACTCTTCTTGTATTATATTTATTTTTGACTTTTACTTTTTACTCGTCACTTCGTAGATTTACCACTTTGAATATTTACCATTATCTTTATATGAAACAAACACCGACCCGAACAAATTTCGTAGGTATGGATCGTTGGTGATTTCATTAAACGATACAGTTATCCTTAAAATATCTACTGCAAACCCTGTAATTTTTTTGAGGCTTTCAGCTTTTTTTATATTTTATTTTATTGTATAGGATGGCGAAACGAACTAAAGGCCCACCATATGTTAAGCGGTTACCTTTGCCAATAACAACTGCAATACCATCTAGGCTGTTACCTAAATGGTACCGCAAGTCGGTTCGCCAAATTGAGACATGAAGATGGAAAGTCTCATGTGATTGTAATTACACGGCACCCGTACCATTCTGAACGAAACACAGCAATGCAAGCATCACTATTTGGCGGAGAATAGCAGATACGGTGCTTATTCGTTTTAACATTTGTGCCCATCCATTTTTAGGGTTCCGTACCCAAAGGGTTCCAAACGGGACCCTATTACTCTCGTTACGCTGTCCGTCCGTCCGTCTGTCTGTCACAGGGCTGTATCTTTTGAACGGTAATAGGTAACAGGTTGAAATTTACTCAGACTATGTGTTGCTATGAGGTGTATCACGACAAATACTAAAAACAAAAAAAAGTCTAAAACCAAAGGGGGTCCCCATACAAGAAACCTCAAAAAACATGAATTTTTTTCAACGTTTTTGTGCTGCTCTATCTTCAAAACGGTAATTTATACCAGCGTCAAACTTGGTCAGATTATAGTGCATATTATGTAGTTTCGCAACAAATACTAAAAATAAGACAAACATAGACATATTGAGAGGTACGGAACCCTTACTGCGCGAGTCCGACTCGCACTTGGCCGGTTTTTATTCTTTAATAACAGCATTTACAGGAAATCTGGAAGTTATGAAGTTAGCCTGTCAATATTTTACAGCATTTTTAGCCCGGCCGCACATTGTCATAAAATAGCACCGTATTTACATTTTAATATGTCAAAAGCAGACATACGATTCGGAAAATTCCGTCAGTCTGCGGGGCTGGTACTAAAATTAACTGTATAAATGTAAAATAAGCATTATGAAAGTAGTATTGTCCTGCAGATACTTACCTGTGAAACGTCTCTTTGCCATAGACGTACAACATACTATTATAACATCGTAAAAGTACAACCATGGTATAGGTTCCGGCGCGTCAGATTTTTTCTGTGATCAATGAATGAATCATTGTGATTTCCTTCCAATGTGCGGCCGGACTAAATCAACCTTTCAATAATTCGATTGTATTTTTTTTAAAGCAGTAACGGACACTAACTTGTGACATGTATGGTGCTAGGTAGTACAAAAAATATATAATTGAAACTATCGACATATCGATATATTTTGAGCAATCCATATGCGAAATGGTTTCATTTTCACGTACACAATATTTTTTTATCTAACACATAATTATTTAAAATAACATATTATATAGAAAATAGGGTATTTACTGCATGTTATTAATGTATTACTAAATAATTTTAAGTATAACTTCTATGAAAATAAGCATTATGAAAGTACTATTGTCCTGCAGATACTTACCTGTGAAACCTCTCTTGCTTTAGGTTAATGATGTAAATTACACAGCAGTATAACACAGAACACTACACCATTACGATTATTGATATTAATTGGATAAAATACAGAACGATCATGAAATAAATCATAAAATAATACGAGATTATATTTTGATGGGACGCTATGGGAGATTACAATTTTCAAAATGGGTTCTACTGTCATTTTATTGTCTCTTTCTAGCATATAGGTTTTTTCGTAAAGATCGGTATCGCAGTCGCACACTTTATTGGTCTATTACGTCAGTATAGAAATGTCTTTGGTTGTACAGTATATTTTTTCTCTGCTAATGCCTACTACACACGATGGCAGGGCAATGAGGCATGACAAACAGCAGAATAGTGCTACTTCCATTTGAACGCAGTCGCAGCGCAGCGCAGAAAGTCCAAGGCCCGTATTACAGAAGCTTCCTCAAGTACAGTTTAAACTCCAATCACCTGATCACTACATAAGGATAGAATCGTTACTTGAGTATCGGTCTTATTCCAGAACGGTAATTATAAACTTTAATTCAACAACATAACACATGAATTTGACCTGAAATATAATAGAAATCTCTACTCAAGCGTAGTCTGGACCACACTAGAGTGATTACAGATCAAATCTCAGCTCAAATACCAAAACAGGTGACAGTATAAAATAATAAAAAACTAAACTTAGCTGAACTGTGATCAACAAATCTCTGCTTGAGGAACGTTCTAAAATCAAAGCTCAACTTTAAACTAGATTTAAACAGAGATCAACGCTTGAGTATCGTTCTGTAATACTGGCCTTAGGGTACTATGCCACTGGTCAAATTCTTTGTCAATGTGACTTTGATCAAAGAAATTGAATGATTTTGATCAAATGTTTTATGTATTTTATCACTGATCATAAAATGAATTGGATTGGACAAAGAGATAAAAGAAAGAAAGAAAATATTTATTTCAGTCTCGGTACAGGCGAGAGAAAAAAAAATCTAAAAATAGTGTATTAACAATAAACTTAAAATTTATATGCCTGTATGAGACTAAAAAAGGCCACCATCTCAGCATATGCTACAACACCGAAATGTTGCAGCGCTGGTTTTCGGATGGGTCCCAGATCAGAGATCAGACAAAGAAATTTGACGAGTGGTATACCACCCTTACCTGCCCACCGATTCAGAACCACACGATAACCAGTTGTCGAACGATTCGGTTTGTTATATCTTTTTCTCTCGTTGCGTGAATCATCAGACGAAACGAGATAACAAACGGAACCAGTCGATAACTAGTTATCGTGTGGTTCTGAATCGGGGAGCAGTCTACGTTCAATTTTATCGCACGATGAGGTCGGACGACGCTCGGAAGAGTTGGAAGTCGGAACGTTCTCTGATGTTAAGCGGTTACCTTTGCCCATATTTGTCGTACAAGATTCTGACGTCACTCTAAATGGCAGCCAAGTCTCAAGACGTTTTGTATCACGTGATCAACAGATTAAAAAAACGAAATTTCAAACAGGAAAATAAAATACTTAGAATCAATTTAAATTTAAAAAACTTGATTAAACTTATTCTTCAACTTAAAATCTACGTTGTGCGCAATTTTCATAATTTTTGGCGATACCTACCAGTCAAACACCCTTAACTTTTAAAACAGTTTCGGATATGTATTTTAAAATCAAACACTTTTGAAAATAATGTAAACGTAACTCGTTACACAATAAATTTATTTAAGAAAATACGAATATTTTGTATAAGTATAGGTACTACCTACCTACCTATGTTTGTCTCTATTTCTTTTTTTTACCACCTTTCGCTGGTGCTATAGGTGGTGGGGGTGGTGGTGGTGGTGGTGGTGGTGGGGGAGGCGGTGGCTCTTCAACTATAGGCTCCGGAGGAACGGACGGATCTTCGTCTGCGTTTTCATACAAATATTCAGCCTAACAAAGTATGAAACATCAGTTTACAGTTTCAAGTTTAGCAATAACTAATTTTGATCCTATAAAACAATTAGGTACCTTAATTTTATATAATTCAGGGGCAAGACTAAATAAACTTTCAATGAAGTCCGCATAAAATATGTTTCCATCGCCACGGACGTTGGCATCCCGCATAATTTCTCGAGCTTCAGCTTCAGTAAATGGATTTTCGCCGTACCCTGTCACTATTTCTTTGATTTCATCAACTTCTAGGTAGTTTCGTTTTTCTGAATCAAAAACCTGGTAAAAACACCATTATTATTGTTATAAAAAAAACCTTGCACCATGGATTTCAGGGTGGACAATTTAGGATTAGACCCTACAACCCTCATTGGAAACAAATTCTAAGAAGCCTCGCCAGGTCAGAATCTTGTCCGATACCTTACTTATTAGGCTATAATAATAAAGCTGTAACAAGGCGGCTGGCGAACATGCCGAGAATGCATCCAGTGCATTCGCCAGATGTGTATGCACCCTTACGAATACAACATAATATTCGTAACTTAACTGTCAAACTCGTAGGTAGTAGGAGTACTGTGCTAATCATAAGACTTTTTCTGTCGTGTCGACATTTGCTACATAAAGTCACTAATAACTAGCGACGACGTCTGTGGTCTAGTGATTCGAGTGTCGGACTCCTGATCACGAGGTCGTGGGTTCGATTCCCACTGGACACAAATATTTGTGTGATGAACATAAGTGTTTGTGTTGGTCTGGGTGTTTCTTTGTGTAGTATAAGTATGTAATTACAAAAAAAAAAAAACATAAGTATTATATCCATCGTCTAGTACCCATAGTACAAGCTCTGCTTAGTTTGGGACTAGATGGTGCTGTGTAAAAATGTCCCATCTATTTATTTATTATTTATAATAAGACTTCGATATATCGTAGCTTCGCACTAACGTAACTTCGACATAACGTGTTCGAACTAACAAAAATCGAACTAACGGCGTTCGCACTGGCATAGGGAACCCAATGATAATAGCTCATGCCGTGGTGTAAAGATTAGTCAGTCAGCAGGTTGGTAGCGTAGTTGACTGCCCAGGGTACGCCGCCGCCGGACGATCAATAAAATATCATAACTCATGGAGGCTCTTTAAATGCTCTAAGGGTTAGAACGACTTTCGTCAAATTTCTTTTTCGTCAAAAGCGCTTAACCTTTAGGGGATCATAGGCCCACATAGCCACATCAAGAATATTTTTAGCGAGGCATTGGGCCATTACGAATTACCTATAAACTAAATTTTGGAACTACGATTCATGAGGCCACAGTCCAGCCTACCTGCAATCATGCCCAGAATAATATTGGATCTAGCCCGCACCAGGGATGTACAGCTTTTTCGCATTATTGGTTAGAAGCAAACATGCATTTCTGCGAACATCCCTGATACGCTACAGAAACGAGGCAGCCTCATCAGCACCCTGAGAGCATTACTATATAGATACTGGATGCGAAGGGCGCTATACGATTTTTGCGTATAATGTAATACCCACAAGCTACTCGTATAGAATGAGAATGAGTGCATATAAAATTAGTGTTTTTTTAACAAATGGTGTGCAAACAATAAAGTATACTCTATCTATCTATCTATCCAAGGCACGCGCGAACCTGCGGCCAATCTTATTCGCCCTCACTGACAGCTAGCGCCCTCCACTCCCTGTCAATGTCGTCATTATCCTTGAGGCTCGTGGTCAATATATGTCCAAGGTACTGATTCACCCTAGTTGAGGGTACATCATTCAGTCTCACTGGAGGCATAGTTTCCGCATATTTTCCACCAGCCGCAGCTTCAAACACCATAACTACAATTTTTTACATTGTATAGCAGCCGTGTGCTCTGGCGTAGGCTTCACAAATGGGGGCGGCGCGGCCCGCGCGGCGCTCTCTGTATGAATGCGTATCGGTGAATACGTACAAAAAGTTACTCTATGAATACGTATATTACGACGAATGTCATTAATGCTAAGCCCACTCCCGCGCTGCCCGCTCTCTTTCTGTAGTGGCGGAAGACACGCGTGGTTCCCGCGCTCCATCACACACAGCGCGGGCCCGTTGCCGCGCCCGCGCTGTGTCTGATGTCGTCCATATAAAAACAGGTTCATATACCCTCCACGGACCCAAACCCCCAAACCGTCCCGCGCCCGCACTCTGTGTGATTTGCGCTTTAAAGTCAAATACCTACCCTATTGAAGACTATAATTTACTGACTGCTATTGCCCATGGCCCATGCAGTCATTTGCTTCCATGTAATTAGCAGGGTTCATTGATAGAATATGAAATCTAATGTGTATTAAGGACCTGTAAATACGCACTTGAAATGCAAGATGTAATTCATGTTTAATTTCTGCATCCTGTACCCATATATTTAACATATAAATAAACTGATCTTTTGTTAACATCCTAGTGACACCTGCATTTAATTTCTCCGCTTCTGACATGATTTCGAAATAAGTAGGATATTTAAAACCTCTTCTATGGAATCTGTAAATAGTAGGCAATTCAGTTTGTTATACTAATATAGGTAATTAGAAATGGAATAGGTATGTAAATAGTAATTCAGTTTGCAATAGTTTATTGAAATATAGAGTTTTTGTAACTTGAAATTCAGGTTACTGCAATATTTAAAGGTAGGTACTGTACTTCTTTAATTCCAAAAATGATATAAATTGTTCGATTGTTATTACATTTGTTGGTTCACCCTCGTTTATTATTAATAAAGGCTTTGCGTTTTCATCAAACCATTCTATCATTTGCTCTAGCTGTTCTTCAGTAAAACGTGGTGTAAGATTGGCTAGAGGATTTAAAAAATCGAATACAGACATTTTAATATAATTTTGATGTAAAATCCTTTAAAAATATCGAATATTTATAAACGTACTATAGAATATTTACAAAATATATAATTAATCAATTGACACTGACAAACATGTTTATTTTATCTATTTAATTTTCTGTCAGTTTATGGCCAGTATCAAAGAGAATATAATCCAGTATTTTAAAGGAAATCGAACGTTTTCCTTGTTTACATCGTACCTACGGAAACCTACACACCCCTGAGAGTTAGGCTTACCATACGTCCCGGTGTGAGCGGGATTTCCCCGGTTTCAGACATTGGTCCTGGCGGTGGCGTCCCGGCCGGTTTTGTGTTTTGTCCCGCTTGTTGACCCGCGTCACGATGAAAGTGCGATGAACTGTTTGCGTGGTGTCAAGGGTTAATTATAATTTTATCGAACCTTTTCAATCGAATTTCATTTTGCAGAAAACTATTCCACGAATATTGTATCACACAATTTTCAATTCATCACTTTTTGTAAATTGAAACACGAAAATACATAAAAAAAACTATTCAAATTAATTTCGGTTCTTAGATTAACGTTTCACCGAACTTAAATAGCAGTGACCGCGTACTGGAAGGCGCAGCGTGGGTAGGCCCACCACAAGGTGGACCGACGACCTGGTGAAGGTCGCGGGAATCCGCTGGATGTAGAAAGCGCAGGACTGGTCGTTGTGGCGATGCGTGGGGGAGGCCTATGTCCAGCAGTGCCACGTCTTTCGGCTGACATGATGATGATGACGTAACTACACCGTACTTAGTTGTCCATTGTGTCCCGTGGTGCGTCAGAACGTTATCAATTTCATACCTACATTTTGTATTGCAATGTGTCGCCGCCGTGTCGCGTAAATGATGCGTGCGTAGCATCTCTAGTACGTCTGTGCAAAGATTGCTTGATCTGATAACTACGACTACCACTACTGAGTTTACTGCTGCTACTGAGTTTGCAGCTAAAGTAGAAATCCAGTATAAATACTTAATTACTTTAGTGAAAACTAAATAGAGGAACAGATTGAGGGAACCAATGATAAATGCCATTTTAACAATCTGATCCGAAATAGTATGAGAAATCCTGCTAAGGTTATGAGCTCCAAAAGACGCTCCACGACGCCTACGCGACGGTGGGGCGTGGGACATGGAACCACGTTCCCCGGACGGGAACGTGTATTAAATGTGTTGTTCTCTATCGCTCTGAGGTTTGCTCTTAGAAAACTCATTTCCGAGTTAAGCTCGCCGATGTACATAAAATTTCCTACTGTAATATAAAAGTATATAATATAATACGAGTGTACAATAAAGATTAAGAATGATTTTTGAACGTCAATACGATAATAATTCATTTCGACCATGGCATCTATCTTATTATACCATGATTTCGACCACATTTCGATTCGACGCATAGACTATATATACTTACTTGTGTAAGTATTTACATTATATTATAATATATTATTATTTTAGTTAAGTAATAGAGAATATTTACTAAGTACAAAATAAAATGATACAATATTTACAAAGTACAAAATAAAATGATACAATATTTACAAAGTACAAAATAAAATGATATAAAAAGGCCGCTGTCATCCGGCATAGTGCCCAGAAGACTGGCAGCGTTGCCACGTTGAATGGCAACGCTTATTCTTTGACCAAAGAACAAGCCAGCCCTCTGGTCACGCGAAGTGTCGACCAGCCTCTTAGAGATTTCCTTAAAAAGGGATCGCGCACTCGGACCCCATGACCCGAGAGTTTCGACCCCAAACGGCATAAAGTCATAGTTACCTGATAGGTAACTATATTTGCGTCGCTTGAGGGCCGCGGCAGATGCAGCGGCAGCGCCAGCACAACCAGCCGAGCTATAAAGATGTGAAGGAGCAAGGGTGTCGACGCAGGTTGCGTCCCACACCAGAGGCCTACCCATCTACCATGGCAATAACGACATGCCATCTGGTCTCTTCCCATCGTCTCGTACCAAGCCGTTGGGTTCTAAAACAGCTGGTACGCCAGCGGTGGCTAGCGCACGACAAATAATGTCATTAATGCTAGCGTGTCGTGCTAAGCGCCCCGCGCTCCTGCAACAGGACAGGCCATGGTGTCCTAGGCTGTCGACAATTTCACCATTCACCGCAATGGCACCGGTGTGGAGCAACACAAGTTGCGCCCAAGCGTAGGCACGTAGCGAGCCGGATATATATATATTAGATTCGACGCGTCTGGCAACCCTGCGTGTGACACTTTTTCAACCAATAAAAAAGACTTGGCTTAAAGGTCTTAGCAAGCAGGCCATAATAAATTTAAAAAAAAAACAATCAAAATCATAATTTCCTAAATTATCTGCAATCATCTGTGATCAAAATAATTCAGCACAGAATCTGAACAGATTCACTAGCTTTTTTTTCTCACGACTCGTATTGCTGTTTTGTAGATACATTAATTTATTATAATGTTTGAGTCAGACGACTTCGACCAGGTAATCAAATAATGGCCGCAAAACAGTGATATGTTTGTTTTTGTGACTGGACTTGAGATATTGGTGATTTGTGTGTTTCTGCTGTTGTTTAATAACTAAACATGAATTAATCTAAAGTTAACATTCAGGTGCTGTCTCAGTTTGAATTCCCAGAAGATACTTTAACTGAAAAGAGGAAGATAGAGCATAAACATGGGCCTGACAAACCAAACCTGATTCAAAATCTATCTGTTCAAAAACAACACAAAAGTGGTCCGCAAAGTGTAAATGAAAATATTGCCACAGGGATTCAAGATAGGCTATGGAATACTGAAAATCTTAACATTATAAACCATGCTCATGAGAAGAATGTTGCTAGTAGTGTCTTATCACCAAAGCACACTAAAAGAAAAATGATTAATTCATACTTTGATCATAAAAGCAAAAGAAAGTTTCCTGGTCCGGCTGGTCTACTCACTGGTGGCTTTGTAGAAAATAAGGATGAAACTATATGTCAAATAGAATTACTTTCACAGGTAAGGTTTTTTATCTGTTAAGTTAAAAGTATGTAATGAAAATACATAAAACCCGCTGAATACATAACCTCCTCTTAAAAATACATACTATCTCGAGTTTTCCATGGATTTCCTTTCATAGTCCTTTGTAAACATGTTTATTTTACTTACAGGATGTTGATTTCACTCAAAATAGTTTGGGAGGAGACTTATTTGAATCACCACTATGGTCAAGACTATTGGAAGATCTAAAAAGTTGGAATCTACCTGACATAGATTCAATAAAAGCGGTTAAACAGCAAGCTATATCAGGAAACTTAAAAAGAAGAAAAGCTCATACAATTACTGCCTTTGTGGAGACAGTTGACAGATCTGCCATAGACCCTTTAATTATAATGAGGGATGCAACTGGTAAGTACCCATAAGTAATTTATTAGTAGTTACAACATGATAAAATGTAGGCAGACTTGATTTGTCTTGTGTGGATTAAATCATCAGATTATGCAAAACACTAGAAACACAATTGTGTTACATTAGCCATTCTTTGATGAACCAAACATACCCATAGGTACTTGAAATGCTTAGGTAATTGACTAAAGGACATGTTATATTTTTGTATGGAAATTGAAAACTGCTGTGAACTGAAAAGAGATTATATTTTTATGAAACTACATAAATTAAGGAGCCTTTTTATAATTTTTGTATTTTTTTAAAGCACCCTTCTATTGGTAATTAATTTTTAATATAATTATAATTCAAAAAAATTAAATTGCATCCCTCATTAATTATTGCAACATTGTTCTATTGGATGTCATTATTATCGTTATCAACCACTGACCTATGAAACCTACGGACTAGAAATACTCCATTATTGTTTGTGCTATGGACAATAAGTAATGAAAATGTAATATGGAATATTATAAATTTCGATTACTTACATCCCTTGCACCACTTTACGGGCCTGGCTATTGTAAGTATAGCACACAGACATCTGTTTTATACAATGCCAGGGTTGATTGATTTAAATCATTTGATTTAAATCATTGATTTAAATCATACTAATCAAACTTTTTTTTTCCATAAAATCATTCATTGATTTATTTAAATCATAATGTTATGGGACTAGAAAAGAAAAAATCATATTAAAAATTATGTAGTTTTTATTTTCAACTGAATATTGAATAAAATGGCAATAGCAAACTACAAATAGTCTAGAAAATCGAGTTAGGAGAATTAATTAGATGTTGAATTTACTTTTCGGAACTGATTAATAGACCACTAAAAAGTCTTAGGGCCGAGTTCCGAGTTTTTCTAACATCGGTTAGATAAACCGATTGATTACTGTGATATAACAGCTGGTTATCGTTGGTGAACACCAAAAATCGGGTTAAACATCTGGTTTTTACATAAACATCTGTTATCTTCTTGATGAACTTGCCCCTAAGGGCCGAGTTCGCGGACAATGAAATAACCATTGTTTGCAAAATCAACCTGTTATTCAACAACAGATGTTTAACCGGGACGCGGGAATTTTCGTGTTCACGACTCCTACCCGATCATTGATTCTGAAACCGAGCGTTCTGGGAATGAAAGAATGAATGATGTAACACGATTAATCAAAATGGTAACTAAATTGCAACAACACTATGAAAAGAACGACAATATAAAACGGTTGCATATCAGATAACTCTTCCAAAATTAAAAATCCTAGTATAATGCTACTCTATACATTTGACATATCTTTTTAATTTGGCAGGATAAGCCTGCTTGGTTGCCATAGCAACCAATTAAATACGCCATTTTGATGTTTGAATATTAGGCCGCTTACACACTCGAAGTGTATCGGGCGGGCGCGTTTCTTTAAACATGATAAAATTCTGGTAGTTGTGCTTACCCAAAAGTAGCGGTAACATTGTGCAGGTTTCGTGCGAGCATCGTTTATCAGCCGCATTCATTTTTATTTTTATTAATTATACAAAAAATTATAAATAAAAAAAATTACATACTACCTCAATACGACATAAACAGTTATGTTTACACATCTTTCATAAGTTTTCTCAAAGCATAAGCAATATTTTTCTTTGTTTATGTTCGTAAAAGAAAAATGCACGCTCGAAAAACGGCAACGTGTTCCGGCCCTTATTTTATTCGGTTTTTATTGTAAATTTTACGAATATGATAAAATGCAATTGTTTTGTTATATTGGAGAGTAATAATCCTAATATTAATATTTTATGCAGCATAGACTTCTAAAATTACGAAAAACAATGAAATACTGAATATCAATGAATAACTTCAACAATTTCAACCATCAAACGTCAAAAATATCATGTTTAAATACCCGGTTAGTACTTAAACGACGTCCCCGACTTCTGTTAGAAAAATCGATTGATTATTGTGATATAACAGTTGGTTATCGTTGGTGAACACCAAAGTTCGGGTTAAACATCTGGTTTTTACATAAACATCTGTTATCTTCTGGGTGAACTTGCCCCTTAGAATTTTGAATGAACTGTTTCTTACTTTTCTGTACTTAATTAATACTGTCATTCTAATAGTTACTTATGTTTTTTTTTACCTGTGTATCACAAAATAAATAATTTGAATTTGAATTTAATTCTTACAAAGTTGCATACCAGTAAAACTTTTCGTAAAAATATTCCTAATAAGTGAATAAGTAAAAGTTAAGTAAATAAGGAGTAGTAGATAAGTCTTCTTAAAGTTTAGTTTTTTTATTTTGACATAGTAATTTTTGTCATAAATATGGAAGATTCTATGTCAGTAGATTAACATTAATGAAAACCATTTAACAAATGATAACTAGATTTAGAGAAAAAAACCGTTTTTTTTTACTTATTTCGTTTTTTCTTCGGAACCATTGGGATTTTGTAGACAATAATATTTGGAATGCTGTCAGTTATGAGTATGTAAATAATAAAAATCAAGTTTAAATCCTTCTAAGTCAAATAAAAAGTGAAAAAAATCAAAACAATCTGTCATAAACAAAAAAATCATGATCTTTATCAACCCTGTGCATTGCGTATTTCGTAGGTATTTCTAGTCCATATGTTTAATAGATCGGTGGGTAATGTAATCATGGAAAATTAAAAATCTTTATGAGGCAAAGGAATCAATGCCCATACATCCAAATCATGGAGTTCTTTAGTTGAATTTATTTAAAACAATCCAATATTGTTTTAAAACATTTTAAATAACAGTAAAGTGTATACTTATGCTTTGAAAATGATATTTATCAGTTTTTTTGTTGCTTCGTTAAGTAAAACTAATATTATGCTGAAATATATTTGGTTGTAAAATATTTATTTATTAAATAAGGGTGCTTTTAATATATTTTTTTGTTTTCGTAGGAAAATCCTAGATAATTTTCCCTACCAGAAAAATCACAAATTATACTGGTTCAAAAAAAAAAATATCAATCAAATTTCAAAATGAACTAAAGGTAGGTACTAAACTAAGGGCCGAGTTCGCGGACAGTGAAATAACCACTGTTTGCAAAATCAACCTGTTATTCAACAACAGATGTTTAACCGGGACGCGGGAATTTTCGTGTTCACGACTCCTATCCGATCATTGATTCTGAAACCGAGCGTTCTGGGAATGAAAGAACGAATGATATAACACGATTAATCAAAATGGTAACTAAATGGCAACAACACTATGAAAAGAACTACAATATAAAACGGTTGCATATAAGGTAACTCTTCCAAAATTAAAAATCCTAGTATAATGCTACTCTATACATTTGACATATCTTTTTAATTTGGCAGGATAAGCGGTCTTGGTTGCCATAGCAACCAATTAAATACGCCATTTTGATGTTTGAATATTAGGCCGCTTACAAACTCGAAGTGTATCGGGCGGGCGCGTTTCTTGAAACATGATAAAATTCTGGTAGTTGTGCTTACCCAAAAGTAGCGGTAACATTGTGCAGGTTTCGTGCGAGCATCGTTTATCAGCCGCATTCATTTTTATTTTGATTAATTATACAAAAAAATATTTAAAAAAAAAATTACGTACTACCTCAATACGACATAAACAGTTATGTTTACACATCTTTCATAAGTTTTCTCAAAGCATAAGCAATATGTTTCTTTGTTTATGTTCGTAAACGAAAAATGCACGCTCGAAAAACGGCAACGTGATCCGGCCCTTATTTTATTCGGTTTTTGTTGTAAATTTTACGAATATGATAAAATGCTATTGTTTTGTTATATTGGAGAGTAATAATCCTAATATTAATATTTTATGCAGCATAGACTTCTAAAATTACGAAAAACAATGAAATACAAAATATCAATGAATAACCTCAACAATTTCAACCATCAAACGTCAAAAATGTCATGTTTAAATACCCGGTTAGTACCTACTTAAACGACGTCCCTGACTTCGATTAGAAAAATCGATTGTTTACTGTGATATAACGGTTGGTTATCGTTGGTGAACACCAAAGTTTGGGTTAAACATCTGTTTTTAGGGTTCCGAAGTCCTACAAGGAACCCTTATAGTTTCGTCATGTCCGTCCGTCTGTCCGTCTGTCCGTCTGTCCGTCTGTCCTAATCCTTTACAGCTTAATAACTTCTACAGTTATAAACATAAGTAAATGAAATTTTGTTAAAAAATAGTCTGCATATAGATCTCAATTTTAAAAGAATAAAAAAATAGTTTTTACGTTCTTTAGGGGTGGCGCCCATACATGTGAAATGGGGAAAAAAAATTTTTTTTCTCTGCACCCCCTCGTGTGGGGTATCATTGAATAGGTCTACTAAAATGAAGGTAATGTTTCATACATCACCTTTTTATCAGGTGTACCATCTGCGTAATATAGCCCGCCAAAGTGGCTTGCAATGTGTCCCCCCCCCTGCCATTTCTAAACTATGCAACGTAGAAACTTATAATCTTCCACATTGATAGACCTTTGTGAAAACTCTCTTTTAAAATTATTTCGAGTATAATGTGATTATAATTTTTTGAGTTATAGACAGAAAACTGAAAAATACTTAAAACGTCCTAGTTCAAAGGTCATTGCCCTTAGAGAAAAATGATCATAGCAAATAATGCTCCTTTAGCTACGTTCTATTTGAAAAAATCACAAAAAGAAACACACTTCTTAAATTTAGCTTCATAAATTTAGCGCTAGGTGGCGCTGTTTGCAAAAACCAAAATAGCAATGATTAATATTCGATTTGATTCGTTTGTAATTAGACCTATTTAAGGAACCCTATAATATTTACATAAACATCTGTTATCTTCTGGGTGAACTTGCCCCTAAGACTGCCTTAGGGCCGAGTTCGCGGACAGTGAAATAACCACTGTTTGCAAAATCAACCTGTTATTCAACAACAGATGTTTAACCGGGACGCGGGAATTTTCATGTTCACGACTCCTATCCGATCATTGATTCTGAAACCGAGCGTTCTGGGATTGAAAGAACAAATGATGTAACACGATTAATCAAAATGGTAACTAAATGGCAACAACACTATGAAAAGAACTACAATATAAAACGGTTGCATATAAGGTAACTCTTCCAAAATTAAAAATCCTAGTATAATGCTACTCTATACATTTGACATATCTTTTTAATTTGGCAGGATAAGCGGTCTTGGTTACCATAGCAACCAATTAAATACGCCATTTTGATGTTTGAATATTAGGCCGCTTACAAACTCGAAGTGTATCGGGCGGGCGCGTTTCTTGAAACATGATAAAATTCTGGTAGTTGTGCTTACCCAAAAGTAGCGGTAACATTGTGCAGGTTTCGTGCGAGCATCGTTTATCAGCCGCAATCATTTTTATTTTTATTAATTATACAAAAAATTATTAAAAAAAAAAATTACGTACTACCTCAATACGACATAAACAGTTATGTTTACACATCTTTCATAAGTTTTCTCAAAGCATAAGCAATATGTTTCTTTGTTTATGTTCGTAAACGAAAAATGCACGCTCGAAAAACGGCAACGTGATCCGGCCCTTATTTTATTCGGTTTTTATTGTAAATTTTACGAATATGATAAAATGCTATTGTTTTGTTATATTGGAGAGTAATAATCCTAATATTAATATTTTATGCAGCATAGACTTCTAAAATTACGAAAAACAATGAAATACAAAATGTCAATGAATAACCTCAACAATTTCAACCATCAAACGTCAAAAATGTCATGTTTAAATACCCGGTTAGTACCTACTTAAACGACGTCCCTGACTTCGATTAGAAAAATCGATTGTTTACTGTGATATAACGGTTGGTTATCGTTGGTGAACACCAAAGTTCGGGTTAAACATCTGTTTTTTACATAAACATCTGTTATCTTCTGGGTGAACTTGCCCCTAAGACTGCCTTAGGGCCGAGTTCGCGGACAGTGAAATAACCACTGTTTGCAAAATCAACCTGTTATTCAACAACAGATGTTTAACCGGGACGCGGGAATTTTCGTGTTCACGACTCCTATCCGATCATTGATTCTGAAACCGAGCGTTCTGGGATTGAAAGAACAAATGATGTAACACGATTAATCAAAATGGTAACTAAATGGCAACAACACTATGAAAAGAACGACAATATAAAACGGTTGCATATCAGGTAACTCTTCCAAAATTAAAAATCCTAGTATAATGCTACTCTATACATTTGACATATCTTTTTAATTTGGCAGGATAAGCGGTCTTGGTTGCCATAGCAACCAATTAAATACGCCATTTTGATGTTTGAATATTAGGCCGCTGACAAACTCGAAGTGTATCGGGCGGGCGCGTTTCTTGAAACATGATAAAATTCTGGTAGTTGTGCTTACCCAAAAGTAGCGGTAACATTGTGCAGGTTTCGTGCGAGCATCGTTTATCAGCCGCAATCATTTTTATTTTTATTAATTATACAAAAAATTATTAAAAAAAAAAATTACGTACTACCTCAATACGACATAAACAGTTATGTTTACACATCTTTCATAAGTTTTCTCAAAGCATAAGCAATATGTAGATTGTTTATGTTCGTAAACGAAAAATGCACGCTCGAAAAACGGCAACGTGTTCCGGCCCTTATTTTATTCGGTTTTTATTGTAAATTTTACGAATATGATAAAATGCTATTGTTTTGTTATATTGGAGAGTAATAATCCTAATATTAATATTTTATGCAGCATAGACTCTTCTAAAATTACGAAAAACAATCAAATACAGAATATCAATGAATAACCTCAACAATTTCAACCATCAAACGCCAAAAATGTCATGTTTAAATACCCGGTTAGTACCTACTTAAACGACGTCCCTGACTTCGATTAGAAAAATCGATTGATTACTGTGATATAACGGTTGGTTATCGTTGGTGAACACCAAAGTTCGGGTTAAACATCTGGTTTTTACATAAACATATGTTATCTTAATAACTTCTTAGGTTTTCGCGATCACTATACATTATAATAAAACAAAGTTTAACCGGATTAAATCGCGTATGTTATTTAAATTGGATTCCCTGACATTTCGAAAGCTTTGCAGCATTTCGTGGTCGCAGGTAGACTAAGATGACAAGCGTCTTTACAAATATTTCTAAAAAAAAAAAATACATAGGGCAAATAAAGCGTAGTATAGCCACTAGAATTAAAGAACATAGCTGACGTCAAGAACAGACGCTCCACAAAGTCTGCAGTGTGTGAACATGCCCTAGACAAACCCAACCATTTTCTTCGATTTGATAAACCACAAGTTCTGGCGAAGGAAAACCGATATGTACCTAGAATGCTCCGTGAGGCTATTGAAATTAAAAAACATCCTAATTTTAATAGAGAAGATGGTTGGCAGCTACCACCTGTTTGGAACCCAGTCCTAAAAATAATCAAGTCCCAAACAGCACGCAACACTGTAAAAGATAATGATATTGTGAGTGATTACTGCGTGCATCGAAACGATTTTAATTAATAATATTGTACGGTAGATTAAAATAATTTTTTAGAAATATTTGTAAAGACGCTTGTCATCTTAGTCTACCTGCGACCACGAAATGCTGCAAAGCTTTCGAAACGTCAGGGAATCCAATTTAAATAATATACGCGATTTAATCCGGTTAAACTTTGTTTTATTATCTGTTATCTTCTGGGTGAACTTGCCCCTTATTCACTGCGGCATATGGCAATGGATTCAATTATTTGACATGCCTCTCATTTTATCCGCCACGTTACGCCAGTATTTGGCATACCTGTAGGCCAATTTACGCAACTAAAGAAGTGCAGTTTAGTTTAGATAAAATTAAATGCTTTTCGTAATCTCTTACGAGATCTCTCGTATCTTCGACGATTGCTGTCAGATATGAACTGCAAATGGAATTACGTGAATTAGGGCCCTGACATATCATCTGCAATGAATCGGTTACTAAAAAGTGAAAGTTAAAGATCATCATCATCATCATCATTTCAGCCGAAAGACGTCCACTGCTGGACATAGGCCTCCCCCAAACATCGCCACAACGACCGGTCCTGTGCCTTCCGCATCCAGCGGATTCCCGCGACCTTCACCAGGTCGTCGGTCCACCTTGTGGGGGGCCTACCCACGCTGCGCCTTCCAGTACGCGGTCGCCACTCCAGAACTTTACTGCCCCATCGGCCATCCGTTCTGCGAGCAATGTGCCCCGCCCACTGCCACTTAAGTTTGGCAATTCTTCGGGCTATGTCGGTTACTTTCGTTCTCCTAGTTAAAGATAATTAAACTTATTCCAGGAAACATCAAGGGCACACTTCATAGAGATGCATGGTCAACATTCTCTAAATACATTGCCTCTGAATGCTGTGCCTTTATTCTGTGGAAGCCTACAATACTCACTACAGGCAGTGCCTTTAAGAAGCACTATCTTAACATTACACTAAGTAATATATTGGCTGTCTATAGCTCCACTGTGCTGACAGATGATGTTGATAATAGGCCATTACCTGATGGATATGCTATCGTTTATGAGGAGGATTATACTGTGATAAAAACTCAAAAGAATCTAAGCACCATAGGTGAGCAGAATATACTTTATTATGAGCTTTTATTTTTTAGCAGGATTTATCAATTTATTGTATTTTTGCAAATTTTACTCTAACAGAAAAGTTTTCTTTGTTAACTTACAGATGTCTAAAGGATGATTTCCACCAAACGGCTCGGATCGGAACGGATTTCACAATCTTTAAACGACATTAAAACGTGTACACAGTATTTAAAGTCTATATTACCAAGCCGCGCTCAGCAGCTTGACCGTGGGCGTCTTCCGCGACACGCGATTGAAGCCGAAAGTATGCTGCGAAGCGCGATTGTCTCCGTTCGCCTGTTGTCGTATCCGATTGAATCCTTTCGGCTGTCGTCGCGTGCGTTCAAAGCACTCATTCTGTGAAGTATCTAACACGTCAACACGGTAGGAATGAAACTATTTGACTAGGCGCAGAAACGGATACGTTCGCAAGCGACGGTACGAGCCGATCGTATGCGTCAACATCCTGCCGGACGCAATCGGCTGTCGCCGCATCCGTTCGAATCCTTTCCGATCCGATGCGATGCGAGCCGCCGTGGAAATCATCCTTAAGAATGAGCTTTTGAACAGTGAAAAAAATTATTTTTTGTACAGGAAAAGAACAATGAATGTCACAATTTTTTACTTTTTAACCGACGAAAAAAATGAGGTTTTTTTTTCTTTTCTTTTTTTATGTATGACCACGCATAACTTTTTACAGAGTGGTCCGATTTTGATGATTCTTTTTTTAATAGATAGGGTATATCTCGAAGTTGTCCCATTTAAATTTCAAAATCCACCCCTAAGGGTAGTAAAACAGGGGATGAGTATTTGTTCACCCACTGAATTCTTACCTGTTAACCGATTCTGTTGAAACTTGACACACATAAATATAGTTCTAGACACTACGACATAGTATAGTATAGTCTTATAAACGAGACTTGAGAATAATTTTTATAAAAAGAAAACGATCAGCTAGTACAACGTTTAATTATTTAAACTTAATCTCTAACAAATTATTATTAAAACTACGATGCCCTAATACGTCCAGCACGCCCGAATGTCAATAGCGAAGTAAAGTGCGCCTCTCGACTCTCGCCGCAGGCGCTCGGCGTTCCGCTCGACTGCACATTCCACCGTCTAGCCATGCTACGTCACGCAGACGCGCCGCTTGGCCCCGCCCCCTGGCTGGGTATCTCCAACACGGCCTCTCCTGACGGCGAGGCGTCCTCGACCGCTTGATACTGGATGGGCAGATCATCGCAATCTGGAAGGCTGCCAGAATCATCATTACCTGAAACAACATTTGTTATAGCATTCGCCAAGCAAACAAAAAGAAAACTGGAGCTAGTGTCCTAAATAATTAACAGTCAAGCATCACAACTGAAAGCGTGCACTCAAACAGTTGTGACCAAGACTGAAAATTTATCATTAGAACAAAGTGCAAACTAGAAGAAAGAAAACTAATGAAGTCACAAAATTTACAATTAGAAAAATAAAACCACAAATGACAGAGCTCCGGATCTCTATCAGTCATGATGCATTGCAAAAGTATTTGGTTATTTAAGTGCAATTGCTCGCGTATCACACGCCATAGGTAGCGGCACGATGCACGCGCACGTGTTTGATGAGGCTAAATTTCCTTAGAAAAATAATACGCACGCCATAGGTAGCGGCCTAAGGCCCGCGCACGTGGTTTCTCAAGAAAACTGCTGCACACGCCATAGGTAGCGGCCCAAGGCCAGCGCACGTGGCAGAAGAGGAAAACCATCCCTCAAAGAATAATGCACACGCCATAGGTAGCGGCCCAAGGCCAGCGCACGTGGCTAATGAGGAAAACCTTCCCTCAAGGAATAATGCACACGCCATAGGTAGCTGCCTAAAAGGCACGCGCACGTGGCTCCTTGAGAAAACTACTGCACACGCCATAGGTAGCGGCCCAAGGCCAGCGCACGTGGCAAACGAGGAAAACCCTCCCTCAAGGAATAATGCACACGCCATAGGTAGCTGCCTAAATGGCACGCGCACGTGGCTCCTTGAGAAAACTACTGCACACGCCATAGGTAGCGGCCCAAGGCCAGCGCACGTGGCAAACGAGGAAAACCCTCCCTCAAGGAATAATGCACACGCCATAGGTAGCTGCCTAAATGGCACGCGCTCGTGGCTCCTTGAGAAAATACTGCACACGCCATAGGTAGCGGCCCAAGGCCAGCGCACGTGGCAGAAGACAACTCACCACCCGCTGCGAAGAACGCTGCGCACGTGTCTGGCGTCCATTCACCACGCCAGAGAACCATATGCTCCGTAGCCGCCTGGGTCTTTTTGCCATAGGACCCCGCCAGAAGCTCCAACTCGTAGCGGCGATGACAAAGTTGCCGGATGAGCTTGTAGGGAATCATGCCGGAGTCTAGCTGCTTGCCGGAACTCTGCGAATTATATCCAATGAACACAAAGTTGCCAAGTGCATACACACGTGGCTGCTTGCACGTCTCATTAATAAGTTGATCCTGTCATTGTTGGCTTGCTTTGAGTAATTCTGAGAAATTTTTACCCAATTGTTGGGTCGACGAATTTATCACACATTCACCGGATTTCGACTTAAAAAGTCGGCATGCTACATAAGAGCGCCCTTTCGGTACTCGATGGTAAAACGGAAATCTTGTAAGTAGAGTTAAGTAGACCCACCAACGGGCCACTCGAGGGACAAGATCTTTCTTGCGCTCAGTAAATTTCAACGAATTGCAATCCGTCACTATCTTAAAGTCTATGCCAATAAGATAGTGGCGAAAATGCTGCAGTACTTTTACTATGGCCAGAGTCTCGAGCTCGTAGCTACAATATCGAGACTCAGCCCCATGAGTCGCTCTGCTGAAATAGCCGACCACCCGCTTCAACCTACCGTCGTGCTCTTGCAGCAGAACAGGGCCATAACCTATCGTACTGGCGTCAATATGTTGCTCGGTGAGCAATTTTGGGTCAAATATTGCGAGCACAGGTTCCTCAGTTAAACAGCTAATTATGTATTCACGAGCTTCGTCTTGCTCATCACCACCAACCCAGTAAATGGTTCTCCCTTTTCTGTAAGTTACGCGATGTAGGTTGTTTTCGCCGCGTAGTTTGAAATGTACCGCCTAAAATACCCGGCTAGACCCAAAAACTTCCGAACTTGCTTGACGTTCGTGGATTTGGAAGACTTTACTAAAGCGCCCACCTTCCTAGGACTCGGCCGCACCTGACCTTGGCTAATAAGTCTGCCTAAATATTTTACTTCGGTCGCTAGGAAAGTGCACTTGTTCAGATTTATGGAAAACTCGGCTGTAGTAAAAACTACAAAAGTCCGACGTAACAAATCCAGTCCTTCCTCAATCGAATCTGATAAGACCAATTCTTCATCGATATAATTAATGACCTTTCTAGTATCTATCAGGGGTTTTAAGGCATTAGATACAACTCTCCGATATACCACAGGAGCATTCGTAAACTGAAAGTTAATAAGGACGATAGCGCACAGGAACATCACTATTTAATTTTATTTCCATACTGCCAGTGTTGACGGTTGATATCGCGGTACCAGTAACAAAAAAAATCGGTAAACTCATTTACGAGCGAAAGAAAGCGATTCCTTTCCTCGCCTTTTAACGGTGTATTTATGACGTTAGTATCTAAGGCACGTAAGTGATGTACCTGGGACATGCTATCTTCCCTAATGAGCCGTTGTACGTCATCAGTTCGTCTGTAAATTACACATTTTCGGTTCAAAACGTCTGTACCTAATAGTATACGCGCACTGATACTTTCAGAGGGAATAACGAATAGATCCACCTCTATGGATATCTCGGGGAGCTCAATAACTGTCGTCACAAAACAGATGAATTCTATTATTTGACTTCATATTCCGCGCATTAGACGATACGTAGGAACTTTATTATAATTAAAATGCTTATGAACCGAATTGGAAATCAAAGAAATATCAGAACCGCTATCGATTAAAACATCTACCGACAATTTCCCGATTACAGCTGTCACAACGTTGGTGTGGTTGGCAACATTTAACAAAAATTTACGTTAGTTGTGCCTTTACCGTTTGTCTCAACACTTTTAGCAAAACATCAGTCAACCGAGTGACTACATTGCTACAGTATGTACAGGACAAAGAATCGTATAATACTTGAAGCTGCCAGGTGCCATGTCTGCTTTATGAGATTCATTTTTCTGTAAATTTTTTTGACACTGAAGTGTTGTATGACCAGCACCCTCCGCCACAATAAAAACACCTTGTATCAACTCTACAGTCACACACTTGCGAGATGTAAATCGACCATCATTTGACGGACGAACAAAATTGCGGGTAGTTTGAGAATCTGTTTTAGGTTTCGTATAAACCGATAAAAATTCGACTAACTCGTTGAGTTGCAACTTGGCATTGAATGCGGTAGGTTTTACTTGTAGATCCGTGATGCCTTGGATGACAATGGCTTTTTTTTTTCCACTTCCGATAGGCCCTTTACAATATTTGAGCGCAATAAAGATTTTCGTGCATATTCGGCATACGTAATAAAACTTTTATGAGTCCTTACTCATTAGGTACTTCAAACAGAACATTAGCAATGTCAACATTCCGTGGGCAGAGAAATCGGAATTTCAATTTAAAATTGGTCCATGAACGGTCGCTGGAGACCCGATCATTCAGCCATGTACGCGCATCACCTTTAAGGCAACCACCAACGCGCGACGGACATTCGGGATCGCCCCAACGATTTAACACGCGACCTCGATCGACCTCTGCGCACCAAACATCGAAGTCATGAAACATTCGGGTCAAAATTAGAGATGAAGTAATTGTTTGGCGTTGCTTGCAACAAACATAATAAATAACACGCTAGCAATTTTGTTCGTCGTATCCTTATTCGAATCGCAAAGAGAGTCACGGGACACGCTGGCTTTACCCGTAGCCACAGGAAGCGGTGGAGTACCTATGACATTCGCGTGCTGGACGTGGCGGTTCCGAAACCGAAGTAGTGGACAACCTATCCTCGATTACATGTAGTCTACCTAGGATCATATCAAGTACGTCGGTGGGAGGGCTATCGCGGCAACCACCAGAGCAGTCGCAACGCCGCCGCGTCGCTTGCGAGACTCGACTCGTTGAGACCGTCTACCGGCACGACTATTATTACTTGATCTACTAGAATATCTACCTGAACTGTCACCTCTTTTATTTGATCTAGATCTAGAGGGACGTCCAGACATTTTTAAATCAAATGTAGGTACTTACAATTTAATTTTATACACACACAAAAACATATTACCAGAACTAAAACTTACGGCACTGTTACCTATTTGAAATTTAACCGTCAGGACACTATTTTATGAAAACCGACAGAAATTAGGCGCCGTGGTGATCACACTTCTGATCTTATAAACGAGACTTGAGAATAATTTTTATAAAAAGAAAACGATCAGCTAGTACAACGTTTAATTATTTAAACTTAATCTCTAACAAATTATTATTAAAACTACGATGCCCTAATACGTCCAGCACGCCCGAATGTCAATAGCGAAGTAAAGTGCGCCTCTCGACTCTCGCCGCAGGCGCTCGGCGTTCCGCTCGACTGCACATTCCACCGTCTAGCCATGCTACGTCACGCAGACGCGCCGCTTGGCCCCGCCCCCTGGCTGGGTATCTCCAACAATAGTATAACGGGCTGGTTTCCGCAACTCCACGATCAAGCGTGTATTTTGCGTACGGACACTACAACATAATGGACACCTGGAGTTAGATTTTAACCACAAAAAAAAAGAAAAATAAAACTTTTTAACAAAAAATTGAACCGACGAAAAGAGAAACTGAAAAGCGAAAAATAACTAAATATGAGTCGGCGCCAAACAACCAATCAACGAAGATCATTAAATTGCTTTAAATAAATAATAAAAACAACGTCACAATAAATACAACGTGAAATTTTCAACGATAAACAATTACTTTCCAAAAATGCGTTCTCCGCTCGGCCACTTGCAACTTGCACGCACTTTGCTTGTTAAAAGTTCGTTTGGTGCCGACTCATAATTAGTTATTTTTCGCTTTTCAGTTTCTCTTTTCGTCGGTTAAATTTTTTGTTAAAAAGTTTTATTTATTTTTTAATGGCAATGTATACATTGTTTATAAAACTTTCGTTTGCAATAGCCAGATTTTTTACTATGTACCGGTTTGTCACATGAAACAGTTTCTACATGATCTACATCCAATGTTCTCAATAATGAACTAGCAACATTTCAATTTTTAAATGCGTTTTTCTCTTGATTGACTCCTGTGGACATACCCTGTTTTTTGCCTGAACCCTTCATATTGATATTACAAAACAGCAGTTTTTATTTCACTTCAATTTGATACATATTTAAAAAGTTAAGAGACTTATTAATTTGGTCGAAATGATGTATCTCGTTGAGTTTAGTGACGCTTGGCAATTAACGAAAATTACGTCAACGTACCATAATATCGTTACGATTGGTTCAGAGTGAATTTACACATTAGACTTGGTCTTTTTTATTGTTTCTGAGTGCCTTGATGTATTATTATGCATTGCTATGAAAGTACTACTTATTATCTGGTGAACTAAGGGCCTAGTGCGAGTTTGAAACGTACACATACGCGATCGAATGCGTCGACTATCATTCATAAATCAATAGTTCCTCCTCGTTTCCGCCAGAGGCGCTACTAATTAACGAATGAAAGTCGACGCATACGATCCCGTATACGTAAGTTTCAAACTACATGTATTTAAGTAAAATAATTATAATTATAAACTACTAATAACGTTATTTACTGCCTACTGCCAGAACTTCTACACGGGCGGCCTATGAGTCATTTATACTCGTAAGGCTCCAGACATCCTGCGTGTTCAGTATAATAATGGTTTCAGGATGCTGTTGGGGATGCGACGATATTGTAGTGTAGATGAAGCGCGAACAAATGACTTGTACGCTATAATAAGGAAAATGACCGCATCCTTACTAACCAGAATACTAAAAACTGAATTGAACTTCCATGAAAACTTGTGTTCATAGAAGTCGAAGGGTGATAAGGGTGGAAAGAGTCTATATCTCACGACATAGGGAATCCTAGTGTGAGGTCTAGGACCTCAACCCAATTATTTGTAACCTTTTTAAGACAGTAAATTATTCTTATTCTTTTAATACATGGCAGTACCAACAGCATTCTGAAAGCCGTAGCTGATCAGCATGATTTTCATTAAGATAGATTTTTTTTGAAGTGTTGGTGCAACAGGGGTAACCTTGTTGTTCATAAATGTTCGTGTTGTTGAATTATTATAATTAGCGATCCGCCCCGGCTTCGCTCGGGTAGCCGTTAAGATTTTTACTAACGAGTGGGTCTCTGTAGTCACAATAAATAAATAATAATAAAAATATTCTCTTCCCAAGCTCATTTTATTTGGAAACTGTTTCGTTCAACAATACTTTAGTTTGCTTCCAAACTCCAAACTATATTTATAAGCAAACTTTGTTTGTTCATGGTGTTTCTGGAAAGTTTTATAATCATTACCTAGCCTAGTAGATATTTTTATCTACATGTCATTTTTTGTTTCAGGAACAGACGATACAATAACCAATGGATTAGGTAGTAATGCTGGTGATTTGTTGGATGGACTAGATACTATATTTTCTGATGAAGTATTTTAATTAATGTTTAATCTACATTATTTATTATAACCTACTTTCATTGCAAAACAACTTTTTTTTTGTAGAAGCAGTGAGTATTTTGCGCTTCATTTCGCGTATTAGCACAAATATTCGTGCAATCTCGCCGTTATAAAATAAACTTTATTCTAATAAAAATATAGTACATTTTATATCGGCCAAAGGACGCAAATATTTGGACAAATCCGCCAACTTATACTAATGTCAAAATGTTTGAGAATGATTTGTAATACTTACCATGGTGCTATAATGGATAATAATGATTGTTTTTTAATTATTACACATGGCCGTAGATACAATCCTGTCAGCTGGGGCGGTGCCCTGCGGGCCATTAGTATAAGGGATTATTAGCGCACTCCGACGGAGTGGCAGCGAAGAGCTGATGGTCTACTCTCGTTTGACGATATTCGATAATCGTACTATCCATCGCACAATTTGATACTCCGGTCAACCATCGTTCCCATATCGCAAGCGATGATCGTGTTTTGAGGTTTGATTCTCTGATCTCTGGTCAATTTCATACGACTATAATAATAAATTATTGTTAGTAATACAGCAAAACACTTATAAACTACTGTTAGTAACTACAACACAACAAAACCTTAATTCTAAAACCGCAGCACCGGGCGGAATATCCGATACCAGGGCGCGTGGTTACTTCACTGCATGCAGTCGTATCCAGCGCTCAAGCATCGGAGAATCCCACCGGTCCGCCAATACGCACAAGATGCTGTTGGTACTGCCACGCATGCGCGTTAAGTTGGAGGCGCACCGCTTACGCATGACTGTAGCGAAGCTGTCAACATTCGCCTCAGCAAACATGCTGGAGGCGCTGCAATAACGCGGCAGCCCCATCAGCATCCTGAACGCATTGTTATACTGTACACGCAGGTCGCTATATGCCCTATAGTCTGTGTTTATTGTGCCTTTTTATGTGCCTATCTCTATTGTGTAGGTATCAGTCGGAACGAAAGTTCGAACTTCGTTTGTCGTTCGTGGAACGCAAGTAGACTCCCACACTCTCAGTCCCAGTAGGTCGCAAGACACCGAGGCACAGCTCGCACCCGTTCTTATGGACGCTTGACCGCTCTTCGCAGCGCAATAAAAATGTGAATAGTGAAATAAAATCACAATAGGCTCAAACCTAGTGTGATTTGATTTCGCTATTTAAATTTCAGTCGTATGTGGAAGCAAATAAAGTTGAATTTCAACTAATTTTGTCGCTTCGCCGCTACTTCGTCGGTTTTCGGTAACCCTAAAGCTAGGAACAAATTATAAGACGCGACTTACAGTCGCGACCGTCGGTCGCGTCTTATTAGTGTGCACAATCGCGTCAGTCGCCGTGTTCAGTCGCGTCACTCGGACGTTTCACCGTCTTACACGGAACCACAGACTACATAGAGATACTACGTATTGAATTGATAGCAGCTTCTACATGTTATTATTATGCTAAAAGAAAATTATAAAGTACTGAGTCAGTACTTTATAATTCCACCAGTCAGTACTACTGACTGGTTATTTAATAACTTTTTATACGTTAGTCAGTATAGCCCTGGGCAGTCAGCCCCGCTACCAACCTGCTGACTGGCTAATCTTTTGCCCACGGCATGAGCTATTATCATTATGTAGCTAATGTCGACACGATAGAAGAAGAAGATACGTTAGTCAGATGCATTAAACAATAAAATAAAGCAAAATACTGTGAAAAACATACAATGTACGTCAAATCTCCTGCGTCATTAGTGACAGCTGGTGACTGACAGCCCCTCGGACGCGACCGATCACTGTGCACATGCGGCTGAGGCGACCGCGACTTATTGAAACATCCGGCGAGCTAGATTTTCGTAAGATGTCCAACCGCTCAAGGTCATGTCAAGTTCACGTCCGCAACTTATTGCTGACAGTTTGCACAGGTAGGTGTAACTTCATTGACCAGATACAGCATCAGCCGCGACCGACGGTCGCGACCGTAAGTCGCGTCTTATAATTTGTTCCTAGCTTAAGCCGTCTGAAAAAGTACTACGCCACCAAGTCATTGGAATTAGGGACGAGAATACCAAATTACCGGATCACTGATTGATACAATACAGTATGTACTTAGTTCATACTAGTGACTTGTATGACAAAAATCTCAAGAAGTGCTAAAGATCAGTGGTCAGTGTACCGAGAGCGAGTATTACAACGACCATACAGCCTAATAGATGCCTAATTTTGAATATAATGCGTACAATAAATTCTGCCACTAGCTGAGGTTGAGGCACTGCAATCCGATTGGCCCTACCAAGGCTATTGGCTAATCACTAACGCGTCAGTTTTGACGGCTCATGTAAGTGGTCGAAACTGATTTGACGACTTCAACTGGCGATCTAAATTAGTGAAATTTCATAGATGTGTTGCAGACATTGTTCGCTGGTTATGAGGCGTCTATGGGCTGTATGGTCGTTGGAGTATTACGACTCTACGTCACTAGAGGAAGCGCGGGGATTGAGCCGGGATCCGAAACCGCATACCTGTCATGCGCCTAATTGTTGTGGTGGTGTAGTAGTTTTAGGGCCTTATTTTAGTAAAGGTTCAACTCCGTGAGGTATTAAATGTCGACAGCGTCCTAGGGCAACATTTCATGTGCGCCTCTCACTGTAAGTCATATTATGTACAAAATATTGTAAGTAACGAAAAAATGCGGCGCATTATCGGTATCTATACTTTTACGTGACCTATTTACCATCGCTTAACATCAGTACCTCTATCATGAGTTTTTCAAAATTTACTGATCTACTGTCGCTATCGACTAGAAAAATATTCGCATTCTTATTGGCTTGGGCGATGTCACTGTCAATGTTGATAGCGACTATACAGGTGTGAGATCTGTGATAGCGACAGATTTTGACATTTTGCAAAACTCATAATAGAGGTACAGGCAGGGTGCAGGTTAGGTGGCGGCCAAACGCAAGCCCACTAGGAACAAAGATAATATAATCACTTAGGAATTTTAAAAAAATCCTACTTTTAGTAAAAAAAAAAAAATCTAAAAAAATCATAAAATCATAAAAAAAAAAAAAAAAAAAAAATCATAAAATCTTTTTTTCGTCCAAAACTTCCGCATGCGCCCCTAGGCAGATGCCTGCCTGCCATAGTTTGTGAGGATAATCCATCGCTGGTTCTACCACTTGCTAGCCTCGTAGCTACGGCCCTCCACACATATTTAATTACTGATCACATGTAATACTGATATGATTCTACTAAACAATGATAAAAATAAAAAGATATTTTACAAGACATCGTTTTTATTTAATTCGGTTTCACTTTAATATGCCTGTTTACAATATGTTTCGAAAGAGAAGCGGAATGGAAATAAGTACTTGGGCACATTTTACACTTGTAAATTTTGGTAGATTCTTTTTTCGTTATTTCTTGGTTTGTTTTTCTGTTGGTTTGCAATATTTGCTGCTTCGCACCCTGGTGCGTTTTCATGTGTCTGTGTATGTTGCTGAGTTTCGTGAATTTTATCTGTAAAAAAAAAATGCCTTCAGCTCTATACACAGGATATCTATCTATCTATACTAATATTATAAACGTGAAAGTTTGTGAGGATGTATGGATGTTTGTTACTCTTTCACGCAAAAACTTCTGTATGGATTTTAACTAAATTTGGCATACAGATATAACCCGGTTTAACATATAGGCTACTATTTATCCCGGGAAGATGAACAGTTCCCGAGGGAAGCGCGATAAACGACATTCACGCGGGCGAAGTCGCGGGCATAGGCTTGTTATCTATATATAAATAAGCAAAGAAAGAACGGCTCAGTACCATTTTCTCCTCTGTCAACCAATTTTTTTTGTTTAGTAGCTATTGACGAGCTTTAGTGTTATCGATAAAAAATGGAAATAGTATTTTCAGCATAGTTCAATCATAAAAATTTAGTTAATTACGGTCGACCACTGGGCGACCTCTCGTTTATATAAGTATAAAAGAAGATAACAAATCTGAGAAAAAATATTACGCGCCAAACATGGGGCTAGTTCGCGAGTTAATCCCTTGAGTCGGTACTGGCCTTTCACTGGCCTTGTGTACAAATATATTTTTGATAACAGTTACTGAACTATCTCTTCAAATGTATTTGAACACAAGGCTAGTCAAAGAGACAGTTACTCATTGAATTGTCTTCAAATGTATTTGTACACAACACAAAGCCAGTGAAAGGCCAGTACCTATTGAACTGACTCGCCATCTGGCCGTGTCCGGAGCGCATAATATATACCCTATGTTTAGAACACATCTATAGTATCACCAATTTAGCTGTTCACGCGGCCATAATTTCAACTAAAGTGACAATTTTTCGGAGAAACCCGGGCCGTCCGAAAGCGCGCTGGGTTGATGATATCGCCAAAGCCAGGAAACACCTGGATAAGGGATGCACAAGATCGAAGAGGCTGGCAAAAACGAAAGGGGGGCCTATACCCAGCAGTGGGTGATACCGGGCTAGGATGATAATGATGATGACAATTTTAGAGTGATGCTAGTGTGGATGAGGAAATAGGTAGTGAGTTTGTATTACTACTAGCGACGTCGTTAACTGAAGAAAGTTGTACGCATCGCTACACATCATCGCATCCAATTTTTCGCATTCGCATCTAATCCCCCCCAGCTGCCTTCTTCAAGTCGTCGTCGGTCCACCTGGCTGGGGACTGCATTTGTCGATTCACGGTCTCCACTCAGACTCATCCGCTCCAACGACCATAGGTCTTTCGACCGACAGACGGGGCCAGAGCCCACTGTCCTATCAGCTTACTGATTTTGTATAAAAACTTTCGCGGGCGCGCCCCTTTGTAACCTCGCGCCCCTAGGCACGTACCTAGTTTGCCTTAGGCATAATCCGCCTCTGTGTGTAGCCGTGTGTACTGTACTTACATTGCATTGTGCGCAAGAAAATGTTGTTTCTTTGCCTGTTTTCATAATTATGACGTCATCATCTTCATTTTTTGAGTGGTCAGAGTCTATGGTCAACATGTCGTCAGTGTCCAAGCAATGGCTCTGAAATAATGCAAGTTCAATAATACAGAGTAAGGTCTAAGGTTGCCTGGTCGAAAATGGCTAAGGCAATTAAGTCCGCCTATGTACGGTCACGATCCTTCGCGGTGATACATTTTGTCGGCAAAATCCCTTGAACGAATCCTGCTACATTACACGTAGCTGCCGCTACCATCTAACATTGAGTGCAAGCGATTTTAGCCTTAGTGGTGGTTCACCGGAAAGATTTCTGACTGTACATTTGTTGCATAAAGTTCAAATAAATAAATACTAAGTGCAGTACAGTTCCTAGGGCAGTGAAGAATAGGGGGAACACTACTGAGTTATTTTAAGGCGAAGTAAATTCTTTCATAAGCTAACAGGTAACAATGGTATCCAAGGACCAGAGGGGGCTCTGATTGTTAACTAGGAAACCTCAATGTTCAGTAGAGGAAAATTAAATACTGTCAATGATAATATTGACGGCATGGACATAAAACTGATTTTTTTTAGCGGGACTTAAATGATACAAGTCCAAGACCCATATTTAAGTTTAAGCTGTTTGAGGTTCAGCCCATACCACACACTGACACTCCATTAAAACCGCGTTGATTTACGTGCCTAGTAGGCACTGCCTACTAATCTACGTAGATTGTTTGTACGTACAAACAGATGGCGTTTTACACGCGCCAGATATGTGTGTAATAATAGGGCTGCGGCCACCCACCGATGACGTCCGTGTCTTAATCGTTTTGTGACAGTAAAATTATCCATAAATGTGCCAAGTTCCTTACTTCAATTCATACTTTGGAAAATTGAAAAGCTTCCGTTTTTTCGTGTCTTGATGAAGAAAACCAACCAAACATAGCACTAGTAACTAGGTACTATCTCTCTAATAATAATTTTTCATTACCTACACATAATAAATTAAAATACAACGCTCACGTACAACGTGTGTCGCTTAAAGCAAACGAAGTGAGGTTTGAAATCCGGGCGGGGTGAGGTAAGTCATCGGCGGGAGGAAATGAGTGGCCTTTCTGTACGTTGTACGTTCACGTTACGGTATGTTCTGAACCCATACACAGACTTCAAACTTAAATATGAAAAGCAGCAAAGTATAAAATTACCTCCTGGTGCTCCTTCAAAGTCTCCTCAGATTTAAACAGGGCCGCACAAGTACTGCAACCAAATACAGTGGTCGGATAACGTTTCTTCAGATCAAACACCAAGTTGACAGGAAGCTCTGGAAAAGTTACATGTAACATGTCACGTGTAATTGAAATAACTGAAAACCTCTTAAGGGGTCATTGTACTCATCATTATGAACACACCTTCATTAGTACCCCTACCACCTGTATTTACCATATTTTATCAAAATAAATTATTTGATTTAAATATCACAAGGGATCTGATGATAATAGCTAAACATTTTTTATGCACATTTTAACTACAGTTTATAAAAAGCTGTTAACGCGAAAATAATCAGCTGTCAAATCCCATGTCAAGTGTTGTGATTGGTTGTTCGTTTTTTTGCTGACCAATCACAGAAGCTGATACTAGATTTGACAACAGATCAAATAGATCAGCTTTCAGAAATAGGGGGACAGATTATTCAACTCGTACTTACGCCGTTTATTTAGCGTGACGGATACCCTGACTATATTATCAGGGCATTTCGTTTCCGTGATATGAACGTGGAAGATAGTAAAATTCTCTTTGGCTTCCTTTTCCTCTATACAGCTGAATACTTCGTCACTTTGTGAGATGCTTTGCTCTTCTGTAAAAAATAACAAAGATACCGATATAATGGCGACAGCAATGTGTTAAGTTTTAAGAAATTAAATTAAGAGCCAATTCCACCTTCACCACCATCCACTTCTAGTGGATCATGAATGGTCCAGATGGCTTGATGATGGCTGATGTTTAAGAAAACTATAAATCTTGACTGGCAGAACAGTCGTTTTGTTCACGGTGCCGGTGGCAATTAGTCCATACAAGTTTAAAATGTATAAAGGTAACATAAAAAAATAAAAAAAACTTGGATTACTGAATTTACTGATGCAGGTTCGTGTGGTTAAACCACTGGTAGGAGATGGGGATGGGGATCGGTAAACAGCAACACCGCTACTGGCATTAAGAGAGCGCATCAAATCAGTGTGTTTATCTTGTTATAGTATTTAAAAATGCAATACCTGAGCTTGTTTTAATGCTTTGTAACAAATCGGGTACAAGCACGAAGCCGTGGGAATCCTCAGAGTCTTTTACCCGACCAGTTAAAAGCGTTACTTTGCTTCTATTGTAGATGTTATCAAATTCGTCTTTGTTGTTTGAGGCCTGTCAAAAGATTCGATAGTAAGGGACTGTTCACACCAAACGTACGTTAACATCAGAAGCGGGATCACCATAGTTTGCCCACATTTATTGTGTCCGTCCTGTAATTATTGTCGTAGCCTATTCCCTTGTAAACTGACTGACAAAAATCGAAATGAAAAAAAAAAGTGTTTATCAGGTGAGTTGTAACCATTTTACAAAGTGTACCTGCAATTGTGTTCCTGTGTTGTGTATGAATAAATTTGTTGATATTTTGATTTCATTACACTCAATTGACCAAGAAACAAAAATCTCTTTGATTAGCAATGTGAGTAACTGCTTAAAACGTAATAAAATAATACCAAAAGAACGCACAAAGAAAATATATTAAAGAGAATATGAAAGAGAGAAAGAGAGCAGAGTTAAGTGCCACTTAAAGAGCATAGCTCGCTGAACAACTCTGAATTTGTGGACTAACCAAACTATCAGTGTCCACGTCTCGACACTGTAAAGCAGCGTAGGGCGGTGTCAGGTGGAATGACGACCTGAAGAAGGTAGCTGGGGTGGACTGGATGCGGAAGGCAGAGGACCGAGTGTTGTGGTGCAGGCAGAGGCCTATGTCTTGCAGTGGACTGTGATAGGCTGAGTTGATGATGATTTCTTATTCACCTTTGTAACAATCAAGTTGTGCCCCATCAAGGATTGTTTTAAATTGGGCACTTTCAGTAGCTGTGAGATGACCGTGTCGGCCGAGCCGATGTCTTCGTCCTTGTAACTGGCTTGCAGCCCAGCTCGGAGCGTCGTTTGTATGAGGTTGACGAAATCAGCCTCATGGAGACCTGTAGCATCTGAAATATACGTGATTGTTGCAATTAATAAATTGCTGCTCAATTTATTATATTTATTCAGTGGTTTTTTTTACCACGACAAGTTCAAAAATTCCGGAGTTTAGTAGGCCTTTCTCACGCTAAATTGTGACGAGAGTTGAATTCGCGTGCAAAACGTTGCGGGACTTTTTAAGACGAGTCAGGTCACGGCTAGGGAATGCAATCTCGCGAGATTTTGGCTAAGCCAAGATCCCGCGAGATCAAGAATTTCAGTCTCGCGGGATCTCACGAGATTGATAATTTAAAATTTTCTATTAAACTTTCTTACTAATTTCCATCATAATCGAAACCTTTTTCAGAAAAGAAACAAGAATTAAAATGAATTTAACTCATTTATTTGGAAACCAATGAAATTTTACACAACGTAACGAAATATAACTTTTTTTAGAGGTAACGAGACTGCATTCCCTACCCAAAACGAAATGTGATTACACGTGGCCATTTGCGACGATTGGCACATAAAATTATAAACTTATACATACTTACTGTAATGTTGGTCTTCAGCGATCTGTTCAAAAACAGGGTCTTCATCAGCTGGCTCCTGTTTAGTGGCATCGGTTTTAATTTGTTGCAGTTTTACTACTTTAGCGACCAATCGCTTTCCATTAGCAGATTTTCCTAGTAATATTTTTTCAGGAATATCTTAAACGGAAGAAAATTACATACAAAAAATGCGTTTACATACAACATAAGCTTCATTCTAAAAGTAAAAAAAAAAGTTAAAGTTAAAAGTTTACAAAAGTTATGAAGTAAAATATTATCAAGTATGGTCAAGCAAGATCCTTTGCGGTGGTACATTTTGTCGACAAAATTGCTTGAACGAATCCTGCTACATTACACGTAGCTTCTGCTGCCATCGAACATTAATTGCAAGCGATTTTAGCCTTAGTGGTGGTTCACCGGAAAGATTTCTGACTGTTCATGGTTACCTAATAAATATCATTAGTCTTTTACTTATATTTTTTAATGAAATATAAATAGTGCACTTACTAACAGTAGGTACTTTAACTGTATTGTTTTGAAGCACGTCTTACCTTTGAAATTGAACTTAGTCTTTATTTTTAACGAACTTGTTTCTTTGTTAAAATAAGCCTCCCGTTTCACTACATCCGATACAAGTGGCTCGATTGGCACTTCGTGTTTCATACTAGGTGTATCCAAAATTTCATTCGGTATTGATGAGGCTTGTACATTTTCTGTAAATAAATAAAGAAATACACACACGTTCCACCCTTAAGAGGACGCTCCCAAAACGTAATTCCCACCCTCGCACTCCCCTTACACTCCGCAACTGCGGGCCGCTCTCCTCAATTTTATGCGAGTTGCAATAGAACTCATTTTCGAGAAAATCGTACTCGCGCGTTTTACAACGGAAGTAAATGACGTAAGTTGCAAAACAGTTTTCGTTTTATTACAAGAATAATAGATAATCTATACAAATTCCCTCTTACCAGTATTTAATCAACTTTATTATCTTCCTATCTGCATACATTTTATATAGCTAACTTGAATAATAATGTAGAAATATTCGATAAATCTCTAAAAACGCATGATTTTGAAAAAATAAAAGTATCGAACAAAAATCAACCTGTTATGTATCTGTCTAGTCAAACGATAGATAAAGGTACAAAAAAACATATATCTAAATTACACATTCATAAAGTATGTGTTCGACTCAGCATATGTTTTCAAAAAGTCACCAAATTTTGGGAGCCTACTCTTAAGCGAGAACTACATTAGACCAACGCACACGTCTGAGACGTCTCACAAGTGTAAGGTTATAAGGTCTAACTTTGTATTGATTAACATTGAAAATTAGGCTTTACAGCGTTGCGTCGAGTTGCATCGCGTAGGCACAGAATATCTAATAGTACTAACGTACAGAACGGCCACTCACCGCCCCCCGCCAATTTAAGATTCCTCGCCCGCGCCCCGCACGCACCGGCTGTCTGACGGCAATATTGGAATGGATGTCTATCGCCTGTCGCTATACAAGCACGCCATCTCTGAGAACTATTGAGAAGCGAGTCGGCATTACGACCGGCGAGTATCCCTAACCTACACGTGGGTGTGCGGTCGTGTACAGACGTGATCTTGTGTATGTAGGTGGTGCTAGCATTTATATTGTATTGAGTGGCCGAGGTGTGGCGTAGGGTGAATCTGATGTAGCTCTACTCAATTAGTTGCCGTATAATATATTTAGGCGCCACCGCGTCCAGATCGGCGTACGTGGCCCACGTCGGCCTAATGTAGTTCTAGCTTTACTCACTAAGTGATTCGCTAATATCTTTATCATGCGTACCGCTAAAGAGTGGAATTCCTTGCCATCTGTATTTCCCAATAAGTATAATCTGGTGGTTTTCAAGGCTTGAATGAATAGGTATTTGCTGGGCAAGCGTGTATCATCGTCACCCGCACTATAACTTAACATCAGGTGAGGTGGCGGTTGCAAGCCAATTAAGAATAGGTACTTATACGACCTTATTCTTAGTTTATACCAAAAAGGTATTATACTGACGTAATAGAGACACTGTCACCTCATTATCACGTCACCGAAAGCGAAATGAGATTATGTGCGAAATTGACACGTGTAGGAGTGATTTTTAGTGATGTGACATGGACGTTTCCGCATTATGATGATGATTGATGACGTCCGTTCCACTTATTTCCCATTTATTTAATATTACTATTTTAACACGTATATATATATATCACGATATTTATATTTTATATTATATTATTATTGCGAAAAACTTTCTAATTATTTTTATCTATGTTTAGTTTACTCACTGTAAAACTGATTTTCGTCCGTGACGCTTTCAAACAAGGTCCAGTTGAAAACCAGCGCCAGACACTAGTTGTCTGGCTTTTTTGCTGAACTGAGCCTATTTGGTGCAGCCGCGAGGCACACAATTATACTTTTAGGAGACTATATTGATTAAAGCTGTATATTATTGTTATTGTGTGTGTTGTGTGGCTGTAGTAAATAAATCATTTTTCTTTCTTTCTTTCTTCTTTCTTTATCGATATAGTTCAACCGGCCATACTTTTAAGCAGTGGTAGTATTTTAAAACTGCTAAGCTATTAAGTAACTATTGTTTTAAAATTACAGATATTTGAGACATAATTTTATTTGTTTTAAAAGATTGAGTTACGCAATTAAGGGCTATATTATAATTACATTATTAATGTCACGAAGGTAAGGAATACATAAGTAAGAAAAAAAAAATCAATTAAACATCATTTCAGCCGTAAGACGTCCACTGCTGGACACAGGCCTCCCCCAAGCATATATTGGGGGGATATGCCATAATCGCTACGCTTGGCAGGCGGGTTGGCGATCGCAGTTGGTTGGTTAAATACTCAGAGAACGCTGCTGCCCATCCTCTGGTGAATCCCTTAGTCGCCTTTTACGACACCCATGAGAAGATATAGGCTGGTGCAATTCTTTACGTCCGGCACCACACGGAACATTTTACAATTAATCATATTAGTTTTAATTAGGTGTATAGAAAGGTTTTCAATCCCGGAACTAAGTTCCTATACACGATTCCGGAATTGGTCAAATTATTGTTTTTTTATGAAAAATTACAATATCTATGAACTTAACAAGTTTTCTTGTCCAGTCAACTTAAGTTACACATCAGACTTATCCTACTAATTTATACTACTACATGTAATACTAATGTAAATTTATAGTATATTTATAATTTGTAGTATATTATTATAGTATATTAAATGTAGTATATTATTTTGCGAGTAAAGTCCACTTCCACCTCCACCTCCACCTCTGCTCCACTCCACTCCGCTCCACTCCACTTCACTTCACCTCCACTTCCACCTCCACCTGCACTTCCACTCCACTTTCATTCATCCATCTATCCATCCATCGTACATTACTATCCGCTCGTGCAAATGCATAGAAGCTTCGTATCTGTCGGGTGAGGGAGGACGCACCCCACGAATCAATTTTTTTATTTTATTCTTTCTTTCTTAAAACCCTTACTAGTTTTTAAGTCATAAGCTTTCAAACACAAAAAGTTTCATCAAAATCGGTCCAGTAGTGTTAGCGTGATGCTCGAACAAACGATTTTATATAATTTTTTAATAGTTAAGATAAGATAAGATAAAAAGTAGCCTATATGTTAATCCAGGTTAAGTTCTATCTGTATGCCAAATTTCATTAAAATCCATTTAGTAGTTATTGCGTGAAAGAGGAACAAACATCCATCCATCCATACTTACAAACTTTCACATTTATAATATTAGTAGTAGGATAGGATAGGATTTTTGGAACTAAAAATTTTGACATTCTGTCTCCATAATAATTTGTCATCTTCGGTTGAACTAGTTTTTTATCTCTAACTCTTCTTATATTATATTTATTTTTAACTTTTACTTTATACTCGTCACTTCGTAGAATATAATAATAAATAATAATAATAATAAAAAAAAAAAAAAAAAATATAATTATAATAAAATATAATAATAATAATTCACTTTGAATATTTACCATTATTAAAGACCTTTATAAGAAACAAACACCGACCCGAACAAATTCCGTAGGTATGGATCATTGGTGATTTCATTAAACGATACAGTTATCCTTAAAATATCTACTGCAAACCCTGTAATTTTTTCGAGGCTTTCAGCTTTTTTTATATTTTATTTTATTGTATAGGATGGCGAAACGAACTAAAGGCCCACCATATGTTAAGCGGTTACCTTTGCCAATAACAACTGCAATACCATCTAGGCTGTTACCTAAATGGTACCGAATGTCGGTTCGCCAAACTGAGACATGAAGATGGAAAGTCTCATGTGATTGTAATTACACCGCCACCCGTACCATTATGACCGAAACACAGCAATGCAAGCATCACTATTTGGCGGAGAATAGTAGATAAGGTGCTTATTCGTTTTAACATTTGTGCCCATCCATTTTTCTTTAATTAATAACAGCATTTACAGGAAATCTGGAAGTTATGAAGTTAGCCTGTCAATATTTTACAGCATTTTTATCCCGGCCGCACATTGTCATAAAATAGCACCGTATTTACATTTTAATATGTCAAAAGCAGACATACGATTCGGAAAATTCTGTCAGTCTGCGGGGCTGGTACTAAAATTAACTGTATAATTATATATGCCATAGACGTACAACATACTATTATAACATCGTAAAAGTACAACCATGGTATAGGTTCCGGCGCGTCAGATTTTTTCTGTGATCAATGAATGAATCATTGTGATTTCCTTCCAATGTGCGGCCGGACTAAATCAACCTTTCAATACTATCAACCGACTTCAAAAAGAGGAGGAGGTTCTCAATTCGATTGTATTTTTTAAAGCAGTAACGGACACTAACTTGTGACATGTATGGAGCTAGGTAGTACAAAATCGTAACTATCGACATATCGATATATTTTGAGCAATCCATATGCGAAACGGTTTCATTTTCACGTACACAATTTTTTTTTATCTAACACATAATTATTTAAAATAACATATTATATAGAAAATAGGGTATTTACTGCATGTTATTAAAGTATTACTAAATAATTTTAAGAATAACTTCTATGAAAATAAGCATTATGAAAGTAGTATTGTTTCTTTAGGTTAATAATGTAAATTACACAGCAGTATAACACAGAATACTACACCAATACGATTATTGATATTAATTGGATAAAATACAGAACGATTGTAAAATAAATCATAAAATAATACGAGATTATATTTTGATGGGACGCTATGGGAGATTACAATTTTCAAAATCGGTTATACTGACATTTTATGATGTCTCTTTCTAGCATATAGGTTTTTTTCGTAAAGATCGGTATCTCAGTCGCACACTTCAGTGGTCTATTACGTCAGTATAGAAATGTCTTTGGTTTATACTAAACCTCTTAAGGGGTCATTGTACTCATCATTATGAACAACTTTTACTATGGGACCAACCCTGAAATCGCGGAAGGAAAATCAGCTGATCCCTACATTTGAGTTCACATAAATCGAAAAAATATAAGGATCAGCTCATTTTTTTTTCGCGATTTCAGGGTTGGTCCCATGGTAAAAGTTGTTCATAATGATGAGTACAATGACCCCTTAAGAGGTTTAGTAACTAAGAATAAGGTTGTATAAAAACAAATATTGTGTTATAGTATTGATGTAAAAATAAAATATTTAAATGGTCACTCGTCACTTATAACGAGTATATTTCTGAAAGGGGTAGGCAGACATGTATTATCTGCCATGACAGTATGAAGTCCCATAAAAGGACGAATCTATTTACATTTCGAATACAAAACCCCAGACTGCTACCTACTTAGTTGTTACCTACTCATGGAAAAATGCAAAAATATTTTAATCGACCCGCGAATCCAGAATTTTACGCTCAGCAGTTGCGCTTGCAACACATTTCAAAGATAATTTTCAACTTCATTTAGAAAAAGAAATACCTTTACCATCAACAACGAATTGTACACCTTCCATAGTGTTGTTTTGTCCATTGTCATTACCAATAGCTAATTGAACTGTTTGCGGTCGATTAGAAACGGGTTCTGTCACAATGTTCGGAAATGTACAATCAACACTTTCTATTTTAAGAGTCCTGTAAAAAACAAGTTTTCATTATCCTGACATACAGACCATAATCCGGATTAACACTACTACTACTACGCTACTTTTTATCCCGGGAAAATGAAAAGTTTTCGGGGGATGCGCGAGAAGTCTTTCTGTGATAAACCGAATATAGTTTAGGACGAAGCCGCGGTTCATCAATCAATCAACTCAGCCTATCGCAGTCCACTGCTGGACATAGCCCTCTCCCAAGTTGCGCCACAACGCTCGGTCCTCTGCCTTCCGCATCCAGTCCCCCCCAGCCACGTTCTTTAGGTCGTCGGTCCACCTGGCAGGGGGGCGCGCTACGCTGCGTGTGCCGATACGCGGTCTCCACTCAAGGATTCGTCTGCTCCAACAGCCATCGGTCCTTCGACAGACATGGCCAGCCCACTGCCACTTCAGCTTACTGATCCTACAAGCTATGTCAGTCACTCCGGTTCTTCTCCGGATAATCTCGTTACGGATTTTATCCTTCAAAGAAACTCCAAGCATAGCTCGCTCCGTAGCTCGCTGAGCGACTTTGAATTTGTGGACTAGCCCAACTGTCAGTGTCCACGTCTCGGCACCGTAAGTCATGACTGGCAGGACGCACTGGTTGAAGACCTTTGTCTTCAAACTTTGCGGTATAGGCGACGAGAAGACTCGGCGAAGTTGCGGTTAAAGTCTAGTAAACAATAATATATAAATTATAAATACCCAGTATCAATCCCTGTATTGTTGGAACCGTTCTGAATCTCGTTTTTCAACTTCTGTATCAATTCTGAAAAAAATATTGAGAAGCATTATTTCATGGTTAGCTGTAACTTTGACGTTACCCACCAGATGGCGCTTAAAGTTAAGGTCAGCTGACAACTCTATGTCCGTATATTCAACATACTCTATGGGTATAACGCAAATCTTAGCGTGACGTGACGCTACATTTTCTCCCGAATCACACCTACCACAAGCCCCCATAAGGAACTTCGTTGAGTAAAAGTTGCCTGCAATGATGATTACATTAACTGAGCCACCAATGAAAAACGATAAAAATATCACTCTACATTTCAGCGATTTGACAAACAGTTCATGTTTGCTAGTTCAAGAGTCAATAAGATACATACTATCATTGGCTGTGATGTCATGAAGCCCTAATGTGTTGAGCACAAATATTTTATCTTGTGACTCGAGTAGTATCCAGCCTTTCTGCTCCAATGTTTGGTACTGCTCGTCACTTAGTGTTATCTGCAATAAACAAGAAAAACTATACTATACAATAATGAATTAAGTCGTCCAATTTAATCAAAATAATGAATATAACCAGTTCATGACTTTTCAAACTAACATGTATATTGTTACAGATAGTGCCATCCACGAAGATGCACCCCCCTCTTCTTCTTAATCGCTCACAGTAGGTACATTATTTATTAGCATTATTGATTAGTTTATTCATCATAGTGTCCGTATGCACACTGGAAGCGATTAGGAAGAGTGGGACGCGTCTTCGTGGATGGCACTATCTGTATATCACGGGATAAAAAATGGAATGGGATGGTAAATATCCCGAGACACATAATAATAACCGGTTTAGAACTTAACTGACTCTTCTTGACTGCCTCGTTGGTCTAGTGGTCGCAAGCACGACTGCTGAGCGTGGGGTCCTGGGTTCGATTCTCGGGTCGGGCAAAGTGTTATTGGGTTTTTCCATTAGGAAATTCTCAGTAGCAGCCCGGAGTATGGATTTGTGCCCGGTTAATGGCAATAGGCTCGCCCCCTATTACATGGGACTATAACATAACTGGCGAAATGTGGGTGTACTATACACCTTTGCCTACCCCTTCGGGGAATTACAGGCGTTATGTTATGTTTTTTTTTTTAGAACTTAACTTAGAACTTCAACTTAAAAATTGCTTTTCTGGCAGAACTTTGGATATTCTCATTTATTTGAATTTAATTTAAGTGTTTACAGGCATATTTTGTGCATGATAAAACACAGACTAACACAATACTGACAAAGATAAAAGAGTAGTCCAGATTTTAGATGTTATTGCCAGACTGTAAATCCTGCTGCTTTAAAGCGCCTTGGGGATGGCCTAAGTCCAGCAGTGGACGCCTTTCAGTTGAAATTGTGATGATGAAGGCAGCTTGGGACCTGAGCTTCATTTCTTACTACTGAGCTATACATTTTTTTACATGTTATTACATAGACAAAAAAAATACGCCACCTCAGTAAAATTATTGCCTTGTTTACTATCGTGTGTCACCACATCAATATCAACATCCTGTGTGTTTGGCTGTTTAAACTGATCAACGACAACATCTTCTTCCATCTGAAAACAAAAGATAAACATTATTGAATTTATAAACATATTTTTAGCAAAATAAATTATTATTATTCAATAATATCCACTTGATTGCAAACACAACCTGATTCATGCAGTTCTTATTTGCAAGGAATTGGTGGTTTGTGTATGGCTTACAGATGTTTATACCAAATTGACTGATTTGGAATTTGTACTTTAAAATGCACAGCAAAACATTTGTAGGATATATTAAAAAAAACAGGCCAAGTGTTAGTTGGACTCACGCAGTAAGGGTTCCGTACCACCCATCGACCTCATACCCCATAGAAACTGATTTAATTTACGAGAGTTTATCAAAATATATCAACGAACGTAAGCGAAATGTGAATTTTTACAACTCTTTCTTACATTGGTACCACCACATACGTCAAGGAGCAGATTTGATAGATTCTTTACCGGGCGCCTATATTTTAGCGAGGCCTCCTTGACTTGCGCGGTATGCTCGAGAGCGGGGCGGAAAGGTACAGTGCGAGTATAGTGCAAATCGGTGCAGGGCATACTGAGTAAAACGGTACTGCACGACAAATCAGTAGGGAGCAACCCAAGTACTAATTACACCATTTACCTGTTCAGTTGTAGTGCTGGAACTAGGTTGCAGGAGGTAACTATTAGTGTACAGACTGTTCTCTCCATCAGGTAATATAAATTGATCTGAAATATTTATCTATAGGTCAGATTAATACAGAATATAAAAAAAAAAAAAAGCAAAGTAGGTATCATACATTGATAAAATGATTCAAGAAATGTACCTAATTAAGTATTTTTTATGTGCACCTACCGCATGTCGTCTTGTTGTGGCAATAAATAATTTTACTTTCTTTTCTTTCTTTCTTTCTTTAATATTAAGCTTTATAGTAGTCAGAATACATCCAGCACTGGACTGCAATAGGCGGAATTGATGATGATGACGGCAATTAAAATATTTGTCATTGGACATAATTAAAATAGGAAACCCTGTCTAACTGTAAGGTGTTTAGTGAGCAAATGAAGAATTATATCACAGTGAGGGATTATAAGCTTGCAGCATATCAAAGTCCACTGTTGGATATAGGCCTCTCCTAAGTTGCGCCACAACACTCGGTTCTCCACACCAGCTACTTTCATCAAGTCATCGGCCACCTGGCTGGGGGGGTTCTAAACAAAGGACATTGCCCATTATCTTAGGAGCTTTAGGCGCCTCAAAAAAAATTGCTATGTCACGGCGGTTTTAGTCTTATTTTGTAGACCAAGAATTATCTTTTATTATTCTGCAAACGATTTTAATTTTTTCACCCTGTCTAATTTTTTCCAACTCCTTAACTGATTGATAAGTACGCTCCGTGCATCGTTGGGCGATATAACTGAACGCACCCATAAGGACATCCATAGACACCATGTATGGTGTTGCAAGATATAATTATTTTGTTAATCGATTTTTGAAATCGATTTTGTAGTATTTTTTAAATAATAAGATTGCAAGCTTTTAAGTTTTTGGGTGTAATAATTAATATCGATTTTATAAGTAATATTTCAGTTAATTTAAAATGATTACAACAATATTTACAATAAATGCATAGGTATTTTAAAGCAAAGAATCATCTTATTTTTCTGTACAAAGATTTCAAAAATATGTTTTGCAATTTCTTTTGATTTGACGTCATATGAGTGATTTTTTATAATTTTTAACGGATTTACGCATGAGAACCGAAATCTAAAGATATAAATTGTGAAAAGAAAAAATAAGAAATCAATCAATCAAGATAAGTCTAGTATAATAGCATCTGAAACACAGTTAAAGTGAATTCATAGAAGTATCGCTATTTAGAATCGATTCCGATTATTTGTGGAAATAGTCTGATATCTGGCAACATTTTCGTTCGGTTTGAATGGAGGATATACTTACGATTCAGTTTAATACATATTTATTATGTTTTTTAATGCTAGGGTGAAAGAAATGTTGATAAAGAACACATAAACATGAAATAATAAGACATAATTTTTTAATAATATACAGTTTTGACATGGCGCCAAAAATGGGCCCATCTGTGGGCATTGTCCTTTGCTTACCAGAAAAAAACTATTACGAAAATGAGTAGGCATTCAGTCTTGATTTATGCCAATGTTAATTATTCATAAAAAAAAAAACATCAAAATCGGACTACTCTGTAAAAAGTTATGTGTATAGGTATGAAAAAAAATATGCTTCAACTTGAGAACCTCCTAATTTTTTTCGTCAGTCAAAAATAATTGCTCCAACATGCATACAGGTTTCTTGGACTTCATGTATTAATTGAGAACAGCTTAATTAGAAGAAACTCGCAGGAGCAGCTGGAAGACCAATTTTTTTATAGATCCTAATTTACCATAGGAACAGTTGACCGCACATCAGTGGTAACACTTGAATTACGGAAACCACCCTTACTGCTTATGAAATAAAGACGCTGTCAAGGTCAAACTGTTACCACTAATGTGCAGCTGACTGAACATTAGGACATATAAAAAACTTTTAATCTGCTGTTCAAGTATATCAACATGTTAACAGCAAATCACGGACTTAAAACGGCATGCAAAATATTTTCTAACTAGTTTTCATACTGTTTACCAATACAAGTGGTGCTATAAAATGCTTAGTGTGCAAAGTGTAAGCAAATTCTTTCTATTAAATGACATGACAAACACTTGTGTAACTCACCAGACACAGATATGAGTTCAGGGGCATTGTCAACATCAACAAAGAACTGTTGTGACGAGACTCCATACACTGTACATGGCTGTACACCCTCCAGCACTTCCTTCACGTCTTGCACCTGAGCTACATACTGGATTTGCCTATTTACTGAAACATGGTAGGAGAATGAATTATTTTCTTCATTGCTAAAATATTGTATAATATGTAGGTACAGTTGACAGCATGACAGTGGTAACACTTCAATTCAAAAATCACCCTTACTGCTTACGAAATAAAGATGCTGCTAATGTCAAAGTGTTACCACCGATGTGCGGTTGACCGTACCATTTGATGATCATGTATGTGGATGTGTTTTATAATTCTACTGATGTAAATGAGAAAGTGTGTATGTTTTGTGCTCAATAACATAAAACTTTGATGGAAATTGGCACAGAGATAGCCGGAAATAAGATACTTTTCATTTACATACTAGGCCACAATGTCGCTAGCGTGAGTTACTTTAGTTCATCAAAGAAATGCTAATGAGACAATAATTTTCTATTGTTTTGCTGCCGCCGGCGGCTTTGAGTCCGTTTATAGGTAATATTATAGAAGTTTTAAGATTTTAAAGGTAATTTTAGAGCACTAGACTAGAGAATTTGAGTAGACTGCTTTTACTAACGGAGAAAGGTGCCATCATCCTGAACCACAAAGAATTGTTCCGGTTCTGGTTCACTACTATTGGTCGGTAGAAACTCGTAGGTTTCATACGTGCTTTTGTCCATTTTTCTGAAAAAAATAAACAATAGTTCACTTACATTAAGTACGACAAGTTAATGAGTTTGTGCATTAAGGTCTGCGATTATTACCTCTGTCCTCTTCAAAGATTGCAGTTGTAGTCACAGAGTTGTAGTAATATTTCACATCTTCTACACACCGGATTACAGTCAAATTATAGTTAACAATTAATAATTATCAATATAAAATCACTTTTTTGTATGAAATAAAGAGCTATGTATGGCATTTTCTTGACACTTATTTGTTTACATTAATGTCATGACATGATGACATTGCTTGTCACCTTTGAATTTTTTTAAATGGTCGCATTCATGAATAAAATAAATGTGTTCAATGAAAATAAAAATAGCCGTTAGGTAAACTCATGGATGTGTGCTCATGGTAATGTGAAATCGAAAACGTAGTTGAGCGTAGAGAATGCTTCACAATGCACAGTATTCCTTAAAGCAAAAATATAGTCTTTCAGTTCTACTGGTTGATGGACAGGCGCTTGAAATTTACCCATCACCATTTGCTGAATTATTGCCTTGTACATAATGTCTTTCTCCACGCACGAAGCTTTTCCTTCCCAATTTGTCAAATGGAATTTATGAAATTCAGCATCGCATCGTAAACGCTGTTTCACCATAGGTAAATCATATGCACATCCATAATACACTATTACACCATTACGTTGAAGTAGTTTGAGCATAACATCTTCATATCTTCCTCCTAAACAATTTAAGGCTAGCGTAGGCCTGGACAGAGATGTATCGAAGGCAGTTAGCTCTTCTGCTTCTTCTAAAGTAAATACAGCAGTAGCTCCTAGGTTAAGAAGATGCTTCCTAACAGATTCATATCCACAATGATTGGCGACAATGTTGAAGGTGCTTATGCCCCAAGCTCTACATAACTGTATGACACTTTGACCACATGGACTATTGGCAGCATTTTGTATGACTGTTTCACCTGGATGCATTTTTCTAAAATCTTTTAGCATTCTGTATGCTGTACAAGGGGCTATTGTTAGCATGGCGGATTCAGCAAGTGGAAGGTTTTTAGAAATAATATGGACATCTCTTTCATTATAAATACCATAGTATCGCCATGAGCCAAGCAACCTAGATGATAGGACTACTCTGTCACCAGGGTCCACTCTACACACATATTTACCAACTTGTACAACTTCTCCAACACCTTCATCTCCAGGGATAGTTGGTAACTCAGGTAGGCAACAATTCTTTCCTGGAATGAAAATAATAATATTTATTTATAATTATTATTCATCCCAACTTGAGGCTAGAAAAGTAAGCTACAGCACAGTAGGTATATTAGTATTAAAAAGAAACTGTTATTTTGGTGTTGTAAAAAAACAAAATAAATAGCATAATATAATTATTTATTACATTTTTAACATCCTAACAATAGCATATAACTAGTCAATAAACAATCACTATTTAAATTAACAACTAAAATCTAGAATGTATTTACATCCTGTAAATCCCTTAGAGGTGAGAGCATTGCCTATGGCCTCTGCAAATTGGTCGAATTTCACCATCTTGTGTACAGGAGCTTTTAGTTTCTGTTGAGACATCAATGAAATTACCTCTGACATCATTTTATCTTTATCTGTGTGGGTAGCTTTTTCATTCCATGCAGTCATCCAGAACCCATGAAATGCTAAGTTTTTAAAAATAAATGCAGATGTAGGTATGATCACTGGGTCTCTTGACATTCCCCCATAGGTGACCATACACCCAGAAGGTTTTAAGTGTCTCAACATTTCTAATGAACTTTTACCTCCAACACAGTTCAAGGCTAGTGAAGGTTTTTCAATTAATTTCTCTCTAAAAATAGTAGTTGATCGCAATTCTTCTTCTGTGAGAACATATGTAGCTCCTAAGTCCCGTAAATATTCCTTCAATTCATTTATTTCAGGTCTATTTCTCACAATGTTGATATTTTGAACTCCCCATGCTTTACATATTTGTATAACATTTTGCCCACATGCACTGTTAGCTCCATTTTGTATGACAACCAAACCGCAATCTCGCACTGGTTGGAAGTCTGACAGCATTCTAAAAGCAGTGCAAGGATTAACAGTAAGTGTGGCAGCTTCTGCTAAACCCAAATTTTCTGGGACCACTTTTAACACATTTTTATTGAATGTGGCTATGTCTCTCCAAGTACCTTGAACAGGCTTTGTAACTATCACTCTATTCCCTGGTCGAACTCCATTCACTTCTTTGCCAATATCTTCAACTACTCCAACACCTTCATTGCCTGGTATACATGGCAGCTCTACTTTGACTGGATATTTTCCTGAAACACAATAAAATATGTAGTAACACCAAGAAAATAACACTAATCATATATCAGTCAAATAATTTATTTCATAAACAAAATCAAATGAAAATACCTTCTTAAGGAATCTTGAATTAAAAAAATCATCATTTAAACTTTGATTATTATAAGAAATTTCCTGTAAAAAGTTTTAATAAGTTTGCAAGTCCAAGTACCTTGAATGGTGTTAATATCAGCCGGATTGACTGGTGCGGCTAGCATGCGAACCAGTACATCCTGGGTACCTAGAGGTGGTACTTCAGTTTCTCTAAACTTTACAACATGTAATGGATCTCCAAATTCGCTGTAAACCAATTGTTTTGACATTAAACTTCGCACAGACACTGCCATGTTCGTAGATCCTTTTCCGTAACATTTTGCAGCCGCAAATACAATTTTCGAGCAAGGTAAAAAAGCCATAGTGTATTTTGAGAACTGGAGTTTGATTGGACACTGATAATTTTTTTGTGTTTCAGTAACTGCTAGTCGCAGTCGCCGACGTTTTTATTTATCTTTTTTTGATTGACATGACAGATCAACAGATGACAGCTGATTCTAGTGGTCGGATAGTATCGATAGTGGAATACTATCGCTGACTATCGATGGTTCGACATTACTCTCGATAGTTTTTAATTTTTACTTGAGAACAAGTTTCTAAACAATTAAATTCCTGAAAATCAGCCTCCTTAAAATGGCTATGATCCTGTGCATACGCATACAATTATTTAGATTTCAGATACCAGCAACCTCTGTGCCTTCTGAACGAGTGTTTTCAGCGGCTGGGACTGTTCTTCCACCAAAAAGAAAGAAATATTCTTATTTTCACACCAAAACAAATCATTGATCGATTAATTTAGTGTTTAAATTTTTTCTTCGTTATTTGTTTTGACGATTAGTAAGAATTGGTGAGGTTTCTTAATCGCCGGTTACTTTTAAGTAGTTTTATTTCTTCGTTTATCTGTTACAATATGATTTTATTTTTCGATAGTACATATCGATAGTTTTCTCAAAACTATATTATATAGATAGTAGACAATTATCTGTCTACGATATAGAAGAATAGACAAAGTACATTGTAATTATAATCTAAGGCCCATATTACAGAAGCTTCCTCAAGTACAGTTTAAACTCCAATCACGTGATCACTACTTAAGCATAGAATCGTTACTTGAGTATCGGTCTTATTCCAGAACGGTAATTATAAACTTTAATTCAACAACATAACACACTAATTTGACCTGAAATAGAATAGAAATCTCTACTCAAGCGTAATCTGGACCACACTAGAGTGATTACAGATCAAATCTCAGCTGAAATTGCGAAACAGGTGACACTATAAAATAAAACTAAACTCAACTGAACTGCTGTGATCAATAAATCTCTGCTTGAGGAACGTTCTAAAATCAAAGCTCAACTCGAAACTAGTTTTAAACAGATATCAACGCTTGAGTATCGTTCTGTAATACGGGCCTAAGATTGTAATAGAACTTTATCTGTCATTTTGTCTAGGGCCGCGTTCAGTACTATCGTCCGACGACGCCCGGAGCGTACTTTGGTCGTTCAGTTACTCAGAGCGATCATTCAAACGAACGCCCAAGGAACGCTCCGTCCGAGCGTCATCCGACGACGTCGGACGATAATACTGAATGCGGCCCAGTGGTCTCATGCATGCTCTTTGATAATTTCATAGGTCAATGGTCATGCTACGCCTGCTGGCCCATAAAATCCTATAGTTTACACGGCACAAATAAGTCGTTGTACATATATCTGCACAAACTTCAAACTCGACGTCCACACGTGATGTTATATGTCTTCACAAACATACTGCGCAGACTTAAGTCGGTGTAATGAGGACCGGCTATTACAGATTTGCGGTTAGAAAACGTCGCGGCTACAAACCGTAGTACAGTGTAGGCCTTATGCGGGCGTCCACACAGTAGCAGTACTGTGTTCACTGTTCTGCCTCGCTGTTCTGCCCCCGTGTGCAGTAGGCATTACTTTGAATTTAACTTGACTGACCATGGATTCTACCTCAGAGATTCTAGAGGTTTATAATCTAAGCTACTAATAGCTTCTTAAATCGTTGGACTTGACAATTGACTTGTACCTATGGACCAGTAATACCTACGAAATAAGCGTGGTATACCTACAATATCCGGGCCACCGTTATGGTGGCCATAGCTAGGGAAGTATGTAATCAAAACTAAAAAGTATCGATATCGATGCTCGTGTTTCGTACCAGAGATGTGTGCTGATGAAAATCATTTTCAAGTAGTAATAAATAATGCAATTATATCAAATACTAAGTTCGGCTGTCCCTAGGACATAAAAAATCAAGCTTCTAGGTCAAGGCAATCATACGGCTATGTCACATTTTGATACTCGCAAACTCACATAAAAAAGCTATAGGGTACTTCGCATTGACCTAGAATCATGAAATTTGGCCAATATATCGAAATATCTTTTTTTTTTTCAATATATCGAACTCCGATTGTATATTTAAAAATATCGATCAATCAAAAATCTGATATTTAAAAAATATCAACAGCCCTAGTTTGTTTACTTGACAGCTCATGTACTATGGGCCACATTACGGGGTAAGCGAGGTTGCCACGCGGCGTAGGTATTTTGACATCCCGTAAAGATGTTGCCAAACAGAGAATATACAAATAGCATGCGATCTCTTTCACCAGACGACATAACACGTTGGTTAACAAGAGACAAAGAATAGTTTCATAATTCAATAACGATTTAATAGATATTTGTATAAACTAGGTGGATATAGAAGAATGCGCCACTTCCATAGGTTTCTTAATTCAATGGACTTGACGCACTCAATGCATTGACTGACGTTGACAAGACAATGACAACACTGACATTGACTTCCAATAAAACAGTTGCAATTTAATTTTTTGAAATATAACTATTTTAAAAAAAGAATAAGAATAGAAAGGTGCTATAAAAAAAAATATCCTTAGTTTATGTTCTTTCATAAAAATTATCTTCTCGGTTCACAACAGTTTCGAATAAAAGCCCAGCCTCCATACAAAATATAACACAGCCTTTACTAAAAGGAGACCTTTTTTATACCATATCCTGCATTAACAGATTATTAAAAGATCTCTAGCTTGAGACGGGAATCGAACATACACAACCGCGGAAAAGTACCATCCCCATATTTTGACTTATGTTGATAGATATCGATTCCCACCCCGATTGGTTCATTGGTGGGTTCGATTCCCACAGGACACAAATATTTGTGTGATGAACATAAGTGTTTGTGTTGGTCTGGGTGTGTTGCTTATGTATTATAAGTATGTATTTACAAAAAAAAAAGTATATAAGTATTATATACATTGTCTAGTACCCATACCACAAGCTCTGCTTAGTTTGGGACTAGATGGTGCTGTGTAAAAATGTCCCAAAGATATATTTATATATTTATTTATCGATAGGGTCAATAAAGTATCAAATCTACTCAACAAACAAGAAATCCATGAAATATGGACAAATATGAAAATAAAATAAAGTGTTTCTTGAGTGGGTACCTAATAAAACTTGGCTACCTTCATCATAATCATCATCATTTCAGCCGAAAAACGTCCACTGCTGGACAAAGGCCTCCCCAAGCATCGACACAACGACCGGTCCTGCGCCTTCTGCATCCAGCGGAATCCCGCGACCTTCACCAGGTCATCGGTCTACCTTGTGGGGGGCCTACCGAAGGCGTACCGTGCCTTGGTATAATTTTATTGAAATGTAGCTAAGCTATGTTAGATTTCGTGGTGGGGTGCTGCGCCAGAAAACTTCCTCGAGTGCCTGACGGCTGGTCCTTCTCGATACGCCCAACCAGCAGCTGGCGTAGCTGGGACAGCTGGCGTAGCTGGCATGCTGGCCTGGTAGCATACTGGCGTAGCTGGCGTAGTTGGCGCAGCTGGCGTAGCTGGTAAAGGCCCGTGAGGTGAGGTGGTGTGCAGTGTTCCGTGTGCGCCACCGAAGAGGGTGCGGCCGACGTTAGGCCGCACGGGGAGGAGGGGCTCGCCTGCTTGTGGCGGACCGGGACCTGCCGGGGGTAGTTGTGTGAATATAGGGTTCCCACGCCCCCGGCCAAAGGTAGTTGAAGGAACACCGTGGTGGTTTTTGTCGGTAAGAGTCCGACACTGGCTCCGCCTACCCTGGGCGGAGTGCGTCCATGAGGATTTCCCCAAGGCAAAAAAAAAAGTTAGATTTGGTGGTATTCCTTCGATCTAAGACAAAATGTTTGTTGGAGAGACTCAAATTGCTTCAAAAAAAGGGTTCGTACATTTTTAATAGAAAAAGCATACTACACCGTTTCTGAATTTCTAGCTGACAATAGTTTATAATGTTCGATATTGTTTTAAGGATGACGCTGGCCACCATATTACCTACTTAGATTAAGTTTAAACATGTTAATTATTTAAATGCATAGTGACTTATGACTATTTTGAATCGTATATTTAATTTTATTTATTTTCTAGTTTGATCATGACTATGCAATATGCAATGTGATTTTAAAGCTATTTTTCATTTTGTTTGTCTAATATTATTATAATTGTAATTTTGTACGCTACATTAGTGGCAGGATATAGAGGCGCTAATAATACTTCTGAAATAACAACCATTGTACCTATATTCACGAAAAATAAATGAATTGAATTGATTTGAGAGATTTGATCTCATTATTGACCCTATTAATTAGTAGCATTAAAATTGTTATTTTTTCCGTTCATGCTGGTTCGATTCCCGGCTCGGCTAAGGGAAGACACTTAAAAAAAAATCTTTGAATGCAGTGTTACTTGCTTTAAAAAATAAAATTAATAATTTCTTATTCTCATATTTAAAGTACTTTCCCCCCATGAAGCATAGCGATGGGACACCTTGTATATTTAGTTTCGAAATTAGTATGATGTTAATCTTGTAACTTTAAAAATATTTGTGAAATATTTAAATCATTTATGGCTATAGAAATCTTCTGCTGGACATAAACCAAAGAATTATTACCCAAGATAGAATGCGGACGGAGAAATTTAAGAACTTCAAAAATGAATAATATCCCGTTCATAAAAGGTATCAAAAAAAAAAAAAAAGGTAAAAATCTTTTATCAAAATCAGGGAGAAAATACCGGGCGAGCCCGGTTTTCTGCGATAGTATCACCGAGAGCCCGCTGTCCCTTTCCTGCATGTATGGATACCCTATAGAAAGAGACAAAGGGCTCCCCAATCATCGGACCGAATTTTAGTCAGCCATCCGCTTTCCAGCTTGATATATAAGTTCCTTGACATAAACATAGCTTCTAAGTTGCTCGACAAGACTGACTCCTCCTACTTCCGTATCCATTACATCTCAGCAACTTTCTTCAGGTTGTAGGTTAGAGGACCAAATGACCATTGTTTCAATAATAGTACATTACTGTCGGTGTCGAGGCTTGAAATAAAGCAATTGACAGCCGAGTAATATTACTTCCGAAGTGATTTTAAGGGGACGAGGCGTTAGCCGAGACCTTTTTAACTAAACGAGGCCGTTAATTGCTTTTTCGGCCGAGTTTTGTATAGTACTTTTCTCTCATTCGCAAGGACACAATACACAAATTAATTCAACAGTATCTAATTTTCATACGCGCCAACTCGTCCGCGAGCGGTTGTTGTTCTATTTTAAATTTTTTGAATAAAAATGCGTATTCAGCATTAAAAACAATAAATATCGTGTACCTAAATCACCTAATTTATAATTTATGTAAGTGTGTACTTATAAAATCTCACTAGCATGATTTAAAAAAGTTGTCAAGCAATTTCTATTATCGTGTTGGAAATTAAATTACTGGCTTCCTGGCGTGTTATTTTGTTGCGTACGAAAAAGAGCCGATAGTTGTTTTTTTTTTTTTAAATAATGAAACAATTTCCGAGCAAGTGGGAAAAAAAGACATTTCATAAATTAAAATTAATAATAAGTATGGTATGTTTAGCAAAACAATTTAAATTATGTAGTAAGGAATTTTGTCATTCCTTCGTCTCTCAGGAACCTGTTAACGCGAATGTCTAAATCTTTCCGAGCCAATGGTGCGGTGGAGCTGGGGGGTGCAATTGCTTCTGGAGGCGGCATTTGGGGCTTCGGGATTCGGAAGCGACGGGCACGGGTTAACTGCCAGGCAGCGCTAGTGTTGCGCATTACTCTACCAATTCCTGTACTTTCGTCCACGGCTGCTAGAACCGGGCGAGGAACACTGAAAAAGATTAGAACTTTTTCTATTAGATCGATGTTAGTACAACCTCACCATACATCACCTACTTTTTAGGGGCTCCGTAACCAGGGTGCCATCGGGACCCTATTACTCTGCTTACGCGTCCTCTGTTCATCCGTCCGTCTGTCTCTCTGTCACAGGGCTGTATCTTTTTACCGTAGGTACAGGCCAGCCAGTTCACAGAATATGTGTTAAGTTACTATGGCATCTATCATGGCAAATACTAAAAATAAAAACAGGTGGCCCCAGAGGAAAAAAAAATCTTGCCTTTTTGTTCCTGCTCTATTTTAAATAGGTACGTTAATATACAATTAGTTTAATTTGTACTTAACTTGAAAAGGGGTCATTGTACTCATCATTATGAACATAACATAACAACAGAACTTTTACTATAATGGGAACAATCCTGAAATCGACAAAATTCATGTATTTGATAAAAAAACAGCTGTTCCCTACATGTGTTCTCATTAATCGGCCAAATCTAGGGAACAGTTGATAATTTTTTCGCGACTTTATGGTTGGTCCCATTATATTATATTATCTGTGCCCATAGTAAAAGTTGTTTTATGATAACAATTACCCCTTTTCAGGTATGTGTGAAGTAGTGTGAACTTTGAACTAAGACTGTTTAAGTACAACCGTCAAATTTGGTGCGATTAATGCATGTGTAGTGGTACGGAACCCATAGTGCGCGAGTCTGACCTGCACTTGGCCGGTTTTTGGTATAAATAAGAGCTAAGTACGACATCGAGCAGGCAATTCATAATACATCATCAGGATTCAGGACCAAGCGCTTTGAGAACTCTTTCCTAATGCGCACAGCCAAGTTGTGGAATTCACTGCTCTGTATTTCTGGGGTGGCTGGAGTGAATCGGCACCTAATGGGTTTGCTCGCTCCATCGTCGACCACATCTTGCCTAAGCTGTCTAGATTGCGGTTAAGAGCAGATCTATATACATGTAATTAAAAAAAAAACTAGCAGTACTTACTAGGCCGTTGTGATTGATGCGCGCAATCGTGCTGGTGCTATCACCGATGGTAATTCTGCTGAAGAATTTCTTTTTAATCCTGGCATACAAAATAATAATGATGACATTAGAAAGTTACCTAAACATTGAGGTATATAGGCTAATACATTTTTTACGGCTTATCAAGTGGAGCTACTAAGCGGAGTAGGGATTCGATTCCCACACGGAAATACGTATAGGTTTGTTTTTATTTCTCTCGGGCCTTGAGACACACGAAGTGTGACATCAGTTCTATCCCGATATTTTAATTGTTGTTATTTAAAGTACCTAAGGCGTTGGAGGGCCGTGACTTCCTTCTGCGAGACCGTTATGCAGTATGCTTCAGTAGGAAGCCGCAGAGCGAGATCGGGAGAGGGCCGATCCCGCTCAGAGAGGAAGGCGCCGCCGGGGAGGCAATCGCTCTAGCGCAAGGCTAGCGATAGGGCTAAAGGCCGCATCCTGCCCCCATATCTCGCAGATGACCTTCGGGATCGTGGACGCTAAGAGTGGGGGATCTCGAGGCGTCTATGAAGCGACCCTGGGGAGGACAGCAGCACGTGGTGATCGCGTGTTGCTGTGGAGAAAACAATATTGTTTTCCCAGAACGTGCCAAAGGCGTAGCACTAGAGGGCACCGGCGCGGTCCATTGGAGTTCCCGGAGCTTTTCTATTTTGTGCTGAGGATGGCCACCGTGTGGTTTTTGTCCGACATATCCCTCTACCTTCCCCAGATGGAGGATATCCATGAAGATTTACACCCGAAAACAAAAACAAAATAAAGGTACCTAAGGGGTAGGTAGGTAATTAATTAATTACTATCTACATAAAAGTTTTAGAAAATAAACTAACCAGAATATTTCACATTGTTTATAGAGGATTTATCTTTCCACTTTTGGGAGCAAACGGGGCAAATCGAACGACGTATGGACCATCGGGGAATTTCTTCATTCTGATTAAGATTCACTTTTAGTAATTCAGGAATTTCGAGAGGAACCTGCAAAGAAATTGTTGTTTTATACTCAGCCTATCGCAGTCCACCGTTAGACATAGGCCTCTCCCAAGGTGCGCCACAACACTCAGTCATCTGGCTACCGCATCCAGTCCACCTCAGCTACCTTCTTAAGGTCGTCGGTCTACTTGGTGCCTTATGCTGCGTTTACCGATTCACCGTCTCCACTCATGGACTCGACTGCTCCAACAGCTATCGGTCCTTTGACAAACTTCGCCAGCCCACTGCTACTTTAGCTTGCTGATCCTACAAGTTATGTTAGTCACTACGTTTATTCTCCAGATAATTTGATTTGATGTGAAGCATAGCTCGCTCCATAGCTCGCTGAGCGACTTTGAATTTGTGCTCTAGCCCAAATTTCTTGTCAAAATTGTCCACACACTGGTTATTTGAAAAATATTTTTATTCTTATGTCTTCTTTTTTGTTTCATGTGAAGCTTATACCGTGGGAAAAAGATTAGTCAGTCAGCAGGTTAGTAGTGGGACTAACTGACCCAAGGTGCGCTGGACGAGCATTTGAACATCATCACTCCTGGAAGCTCTTAAATGCACCTCTTCCTTATGAATTTATAGGAAAAACGTAGCGGTTCCTCGAAAATAATAGCCTTCTTTTTACCCATTACGAGGGTATTGCAAAAGGTGATTTTTTAGGAATTACGTGGGACACTCAGAAAGTTTTGCGAAACTAAAAAAAATTGTTCTATACGTACATATATTTTTATCAAATCTTTTCAAAGTACTTTCCACCAGCCTCTATACAAAGATTCATGCGCCTAAACCAGTTTTCAAAACACTTTTTCCAGTCCGCCGCAGACACCTCGTTTACAGCCTGCTCGAACGCAGCCAGCGCATCTTCCGGCGACGAAAATTGTATCCCTTTGAGCTGATTTTTTATTTTTGGGAATAAAAAGAAGTCACATGGTGCTAGATCAGGGCTGTAAGGAGGGTGACCCAGGAGTTTGACTGGCGTGCTGTCCAGGAAGTCCCTCGTTTTGAGTGCGGTGTGCGCAGGTGCATTGTCGTGGTGGAGCAGTAGCCCGCGGAGCCCTGTGTTTGGTCGCTTGTTGCTTATAACAGAGAAAACTTCTGGCAAACATTTGGTAGTATACCATTCGGCATTAATGCTTCTTTGATCCCGTAAGGGAATTGATACCAAGTGGCCAGTCAAATTAAAAAAGCTAGCGATCAAAATCTTACCCCCGCTTCTAGATCGCTTCACTTTGGTAGGCGTTGGCTCATTTTGAAACACCCAAACAGTCGACTGGCGCTTGGTTTCTGGGTCGTATTGATAAATCCAGGACTCATCACCTGTAACGATGTCGTAAACACGCCGAGACGAGCCTGCTTCAAATTTGTTAAGCATATCACGGCACCATTCCACCCGGGCCTGCTTCTGAGCATCGGTGAGGTTGTGCGGCACCCAGCGTGATACTATCCTCCTCACGCGAAGATGGCTGTGTAGAATCTCGTGAACGCTTCCCGATCCAATCTTCAATATGTGTTGAATCTCCTGATATGTAATTCGCCTATTGTCTTGGATTAAATTTTTCACTGCTAGCACGTTTTCTTCGGTAACAGCCGTCAAAGGGCGACCGCTTCTTTCGTCATCCCCCAAAGTTGGTCGACCGCGCTTGAATTCGTTATACCAACAATACACGGTTGCCTTGGAAGGGCCTTCATCCATGAATGCCATTTGAAGTCTATCGTACGATTCATCCGGTTTCAGGCGACACTTGAAATCGTATAAAATCATAGCTCTAAAATGTTCCCGGCGCAGATCCATATTTCAGTGAGACACAATACTTTGAATTAACTCGCAAAAAATGTGGAGGGAAATTTTGAAATTGGAACTTACTTATTTTTACTTATAAATAATCATATTTTCGAAAAACATTATAACTGGCCAGTCTCCCATATATAAAAACTTTTTTTCGCAATACTTTCTGAGGGGCCTGGTATGGTCAGAAGATAAGCAGCAAACATACTCCTTGTATAGTTATGACAACATACTGCGGTGACCCATCCAATTGCTCAGAGACTATGAACAAAATCTTCAGATGTAATGAAATTTTTCGGTGATGCCTTGTCCAGCTACAGAGCGGACGGCTTATGTTTAATATGATGTAGGGATTTTAAAATTATACTATTCATTCAACCGATGTTCACAAAAATCAAACCGGTGATGGTATGGTCGGGGTTTGGAATGCCAAGATGGAAGGAATGTCCATATCGCGACGTGTAGATATTCGGGAGACTCGAGATCGGGACACGCTGCGCTCTGTCATGCGCATGCTCAGGCCGTGCACGCAGGCCTCAATCCATGGGCTGGTAATGAAAAAAAGAATACATTCACTAAAAAGATTTAGGATCTAGGAGGACAAACAGGGGTATTACATTATTAGGCGTTTTTTTTAAATAAAAAGCTGATTTCCGAAAAAAGGCTTTCATAACAAACAACAACAAATTCAAGATATGGAGCTTTATAGATAAACCATCACTGTATGACTTGTATAACAAAGGAAGGTAGTTGATAGATTAAGGCAAAACAATAGGTAAATGCTTGCTGTTTATAAATGAGGTCACACACAATAAATGCCTTTAAGTCCTTTTGTAAAATGAATTCGTAGACAAAGAATAATTACTATGACGAAACACTCATAACAGTGCCTTATTCGTCAAAGAAAACTGTGAGAAAGTTGTAATAGACATAATTGTATCGAGAGTGAAAGTTAAGTGGGAAACCTAAAGCTTTTTTACAAATGCTTCTTTTTCTTAGTCATCTTTGTTTCTTGTTACGCTATTGTAGATGTCAAGAGAATAGCACAGATTCTTGATGACTTGATTGTCAACATCTATCGGCTACCGATTTATAGAAAAAATTATGCTGCCAATTTTGCAGATTTCATAATAATTTATGCCAAGGTGAAGTTTTATATGGATGACATTTCAGTCAGTATCTATTGTGTAACAATATTTTAAAACTGATTTTATGCATAGAATAGAAAACTATGATTTGCAATGTTTGCTGAATTGACCAACTCATCTGAAACATCGCCATCCCGCGGCAATTGCAGTGTCTTGTCCTGAGCCTCGTCCTCAAGTTCCCGGCTTCGAGCACGCACCATATCCAGAAGAAGTGTTTCGTTGCCACCCAAGTCGTCAGATCTAGAGAATATAACAATATATTAGCCCGAATGTCTTAGGCACCGATTAAACTTGGACTAAGTATGGTGCTCAAGACAGTACCTACTTAAAAAAAAAATAGTCACCTAGTGCCTTAGTCGGTCAAATTGAGTAATGGTGTCGATTCTCTTGTTCACTAACTAAACTTTTTTTAAACTATCGCTCTCCTTTACTAATAGTACATACAAGAAATGGATGGCAACAATTGAAGTGCTGTCAAATTAGTCGGAATTTAAATTTCCATACAAGTTTAGACGTGATCTCTGAACGTGCCTAATAAAATACAAAGAAATGTAACACGTAAACTAATTTGACAGTTCTAAAATAGTTGCCATCCCTTTCATGCTATTAGTAATAGAGAGCGATAGTTTAAAATAATTTTAGTTCGTGTACAAGAGAATCGACACCTATATATTCCGACAGTTATAAGAAAATTCATAACGATTATGATTGTTAACAAAATATGATTCTGCGATCGCCAACCCGCCTGCCATGTGTGGCGTCCTTTTGGGGGAGGCCTATGTATAGCAGTGGACGTCTTTGGGCTGAAACCGCTGAAATGATGATGATGAGGTATATTATCTGACTGTAGTTTCTGTAGTTTGAATACTCGATGAGATCGTTACAAGGGACTTGCGCACCCTGGTCAGAGAAGGCAGTCAGCCTGCCGTATGTATACTGTATAGGTTTCGCTTGGCATTTAGAAATCCCAATAGTTTTACCTATATTTTTTACGAATAAGATGCATCTTGTACATTTCTAGATTCTAATGTAACCGATTTTAATTTGTACATGTTCATTCGCTTAGAAATTTGCAGAAATGGAACATAAAAAAACATCAAAACAGCGCGATTCCGCTCTCTTCTCACACGCATAATTTGCCGTTTGATAGGAATGGACAGTTCTAAAACTAATGCAGCACCTTAAACACTAAATAATCTTGCAGCCATATTTAGCTCTACAGGCGTTTAGGAAACAAGAAGATACACTCGTGTTAGTGACGATGATCCACCAATAAAATTAAATTCAGGTTGTACCAACCGCACGCAATGCACATAGCTGTCGTACATTTCACTTTGCGTGGAGAGCAAGGTGCTGAGATCGGGTGGACTGGTTGTGTCGGAGCCATAGATTGAGGTGTCCCGGTGCGTCGCGCGCATCCTCATCAGCAGTGACGTGTATGGAGTCGCATCGTTGCTCATGAAGGAAATGCGTCGCGGTTCCTCTTCTTGGGGCCTTTAATGAAGAGATATCGTCTATGTTTAAGTTTATGAGAATTGCTTGTGTGCCACCTAGTTGTACCCAAGTCTTGATTCGATTATTTCTTGGACTTGCCTAAATAGCAACGTCGTTAAAACCAGACAAGTCCTATTTAAAATCCGTGTTTATCGTTTAGCAAGTACCCCATTTAAAAATAAAACAATAGCTAGAGCGAAGCCATTGAAATTGGAAAATATATAAACAACAGTTCGCTAGCGGTTTACGACGAAACGCGAGAGTACGGATCGAGACGGATTGGATGCTGGCTTGACTTTTTCACCGTTTACGTGAGTCATACTAATATGACTCAGGTTCTGGTTGTATGTATAAAGAAGGTTATGAACGACGCCTTGCCGGTAGCGGTTGAATCAATGCAACTTGACTCCTAAAAGGCCTTGAGACTTTGAGACCTCTGTCGATGTGACGAACACTGTTGCAACAACATTCTAAAAATAAAATAGGTAAAGATAACCACACGTAATTAACATAATCACGTACTATTGTTGATCGAAGTAACTAATCACCGAAGCAAGGTGATGAAAGCATGACGTGTAATATGTTTGGAGAGTTTAGACATACTTAAATCTAGTCACAATCCAAACATCAAACAATTAGGAATGAAACATAAAACAGAATGGCTAAAATAAACATTACAAAACGTAAAGCATTATAGATATTATTGCAAGAGAAAATGCGATCATACGGGCGAGTACCTACTCAGAATTTAGTGTTTATGTTACGTAGATATACTTAAAAAAACTAGAAAGTGTTAAACGTCAACATAGAAATACTGTTAAAGGAAGATTACTGAAGTGTATTCAAAAGAGAATAACTGTCGCGGCAGTCGGCACTAACCGGAACACACGCCGTGAAGAGTATAGTTTTGAGTAGCGAGCTTTCCAGTCACCATTTTTTCTCCAAGCTGTTTCAGTCTTCCTGAAAATGTATTTAACGATTTTTGAGAATCACATCATATATGATAGATACAGTTTCCAATCAACGGAGCTATTATTGTACAGATTTATGTTTTATTTTATGGACTCTTACAAGCATTGTTCAACAAAATTTTCCGGTAAACATAAAATCCACAGAATGGACGATAACTTTTCAGAATGTTGTAACTTATGTTGTAAGTATGGTTAGTTAATTTCTTTGAAAACCCTTTTATTGTCGATCTTTTTGTCACAATGTATTGAGAGTAACCAGTTGATACAAAGTGAATAAGTTTAAACACGTAATGAGTTGAAGGCCATATCTCTGCGGTGATGCCAAGTGACTAGTGGCTACCACAAGAGTAGGTATAACAATCCAGGGGTGCTGGCCAGAAAACCTCCACGTGTGCCTGACGGCTGCTTGTCCTTCTGGACACGTCTGGAGGGAAGGGCAGTTGTTTGGCCGGTGCATCCTAGGCACGGGCAATAAAATCCTTTGGAGGGATTAACCTTCGGGGGATTTTATTGCCTGTGGCGAATATTCTGGCGCGGGAGGGGCCCGTTCTGGGCCAGTGGGGAGTTGCTCCACGTGTCCCTCTGTTGCCAACAGAGGGCGCAGTGGAGGAGCAGGGGCGCGCCCGGTGTGTACTCACCCTGCCACTGGGCAGGCAGCGGGGGGACTGTCCTTCCCTGCCCCCGTCGATCTCGTAACCCCAGAAGTGCCCGCTGAGTAGTGTTCTCGCGCCTCTTGGGACCGAGGGTCTTGGCTTCACCGCCCGGACCGCGACGAAGAAAACCTCTATAAAAAATTACGGGAGGTAGGGCCTGCGAGCAGCAGACTCGGGGTAATCTGCTGCCCGACCAGCAGCTGGCGTAGCTGGCACAGCCAGCGTAGTTGGTGCAGCTGGTAAAGGCCCATGAGGTGAAGTGGCGTGCAGTGTTCTGTGTGCGCCACCGAGGAGGGTGCGGCCAACGTTTGGCCGCACGGGGAGAAGGGGCTCGCCTGCTTGAGGCAGGCCAGAACCTGTCGGGGGTGGTTGTGTGAATACTCACGGGTTCCCACGCCCCCGGCTAAGGTAATCGAAGGAACACCGTGGTGGTTTTAGTCGGTAAGAGTTCGATACTGGCTCCGCCTACCCTGGGCGGAGTGCGTCCATGAGGATTACCCAACGGAAAAAAAAAAAACAAGGTATAACAATCCAAAGTAACGAATAGTAATAAAACTTTAAAGAATCAACCTTCTTGCTTTAGTTGATTTATTTGTATTGGAGGATAAAAATGTCATTTTGCCATCAGATACAGATAGTGCCGTCCACGAAGATGATGAAGACGCGCCTACTCTTCTTCCTAATCGCTTTACTCTTTGCTTACAATACAAGTGAGTACAAGTGTGCAACATTCACACTATCTGTACCTATGTGTAGATACCAAATTAAAGGTATGTTTCTAGTAGGTATGTATGGCGTACGGCCATCGGCATTACATTTTTAACTATTATGTTTTTATCAGTTTTCTATAGTAAATACAGCATAATCTTATCATAGAGTTTTCTACTCACTGCATTCCTTGAATTTATCCTGCAAGATATTTGAATTTTAGTTAAAATTATTAGAATTGCATTTAAAATATGATTTGATTCGACTCTGCAAAGATACGACCCAAAGAGAATATAACCACCCACTACGTTTAATACGACCGACTAATAGAGTTTACGTAGGTTATAGGATAGGTAAATTCTTTAGATTCGGATTCCATTTTGACATCGACAGATTGGCTTTGGCTTACTAGATTCTTTGGTTTTGGTTACATTTGACGTCAGTTATGAAGTTTAACTTATTGGAGGTTCTTATCACAGTCCAAAATCATCTATGACTGTGTTAATATTCTAATTTGTGAGCCTGTTGGTCCATAAACGGAAGCAAAAGTGTAACGTGTTCACTTTCATTGGCGTCCGCGTTGACCTACGAAGCTAATACATCATCATTATTCAAATTCAATGCAACCTGAGATATTTTAACTCGTTGAAAAACGTTTCTAAATTATACCTTGTGGTGTATTGGTGCTGTTTCTTATTGACCTAGTAAAACGTTCGAGAGTTGTTGTGTTTAAAGATGTTTATTTTGTGTGTAGGTACCTATACCTACTAACAGAATCCAGAAAAAGTTATAAAAAAAATTTACGAGATGTGTCGTGGGACACCCGGCTGGAAAGAAGTTCCTTTTTCTATTTGCTATATATTATGTATTAAATAACAGGCACAATGAAGTAAATTAACGCTTGTAAAGGTAAACACGTTGGTATAACTGCATTGCATGAACTGCATCACGTGCATGGCTGTAACTTAATATAGCAAAAGAGTCGTGACGGTCGAAGACTTACACTTTTTTCGACCTAGCTCTCATTTGCCAAGTGTCTGGAGTGTAACGTGCTCCAATAACACCTACTGTTAAAAACATAAGCCTAGCTCAGAAACTCAGGCTTTTTATGCAAGCTACCAGCAAGTCGTCCACAATGGATCCTATTCAGAAACACGATTACCTTGAGATCTATTGACCTGTAACGAGCGAGCTAGTCATGAAGCACCACTTATTAGCTTATATAGGTACTTATCTCACATAAATAAAATAGCATTGAACAACAAAGAAGTTTAAAAGGAGTTCAATATTATATGAACGTCTTTAACGAGAGCAAGTCCCGTTAAAGAAAATGTAAGCCCCGAGCCTGCAAGATAAATCTGCGGTTAATGTCCCGATTCATAGCCTCATGTCGTGGGAGCGATCCTCGTTTCATTGTCAACAGTACTGATCATTTGTTTTGTGTCACATTTAATTCTACAATGCAATTCGAAAAGTAATTTGATTGAAGCTGTTGTGACGCTGTCAAGCGGCGGCGGGGCGCCAAGCCTGTCTCCTGGCACAGTCGCGCAGCTGCGATCGTCTCGCCTTTAGTCGCTCCGACCGCGAACACCCGCGCACACGTTGAGCCTCTGTGCGCACACCGAACACCGACCCGATGCATCACGCTCGCCGATAACGCGCTCTATTTGAACGTAACAATCATTCTAACTGCACAGTCGAACCCATTCACACTTACTACGGACCATTAACGAATTACGTTTACGTCGTCCCAAATTGTAAGATTCTTCGGAGCGGTAGTGCCCAAACCGGCTCCGTGACCATATGATCCGCTTACACTGGAACTGTTCAGCCTGATTTTCGATATCGGTGGGCAGTCACGATGCGGAACCTCAGCTGAAGTGCATACTGGATTGTTGTTGTGAGTGGACGCAGGCGGAATATGACTTAAGTAGTGACAGAAGACTTTACAAGTGACTGTGATTGTTTTGTGACACGATTGTGCTGGAGATGTGGTGACGTTGATTTTAATGTATTTGTGTTGTTATTGAATAGTGCAATGGCTGGTGCTAGTGAGGAGGGTGGTGGTGTGGAGACCACGCCTGGTTCTACAGTCGAAGGACGCACCAAGCGCGGCCTGAGCGGGTCCATGTCGCTGCGCACGCGCAAGCTGGGCCGGCGCCTCTCGCGCAGCATGTCCATAGTGGCGCTGAAACTACCTGAGAAGGCCCAGAGCATCACACGCTCTTCATCGAAGCTTATGAAATCAGGCAATCGTGACAAAAAGAACAGATCATTCGAGCTCTCCATAATATTGCCAGATAAAACACAGAAACAGGTAAAATTTACATCGTATTGTTATTAATTTAAGCGTTCGCTTAAGGTGATAATTGTTTGATAACGACGTATACATGGCTAGATATTGACGTAACCACTAATAGCCACGAACCAGATAAAGAAGTTACAACAAAAGTAGATAGAAATGATATTTTACTCGTTGTAGAATAAATAATATTTAAAAACTTTAACCGCTAAGAATAAAAAATAAAAGTTGTGTTTTTCTCAAAAATAAATATTTTACTGAACAGACAAATACAACAACAATAACAGATAATAATAAAGTGCTTTATTCAGTAAGTGATAATTTTGAGAGCACAGTAACGTATCTTAGCAAGGATGATAAACGCACGCATCCATGAATTCCAGGGTGTGCAAATATTGATACATATTTATAAACAGAACCAGTTTCCGAGTATTTGCTTCAACTATTTGAGTTAATGTTTGCTGATCGATACCCTCGGGTTTAAAAACAAGTGGTAGGAGGCACAGATTTACGATTTAAGCTCCACGTTTGAAAGGTACACGTATAACGCCATGCATTTGAATGTGCTGTTTACTGAGTCACTGCATTTTGCCACAGCCGCTGGTGTTTCGCCACCGCTGCAATGCCTCGTGTCGCCCACACCGCTGATTTCTCCATTGATATAATAATGAGGTACAATTGCCTTCGCGATCAAATCACTCGGTAGGCATTGTTTGCCTTTGTCATTGAACCGGGGAATGCTCTTTGAAGCAGGATTGTCGAGCTACCGGACGGAGGGACCTATTCTGTTTTGCACAAAGCGATGACTTTCCGCCGATGGTATTTACTGTTTTTAAGCTTCACGTACCTATATTTTTGTTGAATGACGAAGTAATATTAAATTGCAAGGTTGAAGTAGAGTACCCTCATTAATACAGACAGTTGATTTGACAAGAGATACGCATTTCAACTTGACCTGATTGTAAGTAGAGACATGCGGTGTTACAGCTTATTTCAGGAACTGAGAATTGTCGCGGTTTGTGGTCTGCAATCTCGCGGCTTAAGATCATGGCTGGGTTTATTTTTTGTCGAGTTAACTCTTTATGTAAGCTTCCTTAACTGTGAAGGACGGAATCGGTTCCGGTGGTAGGTTGGGTAATTAATGCGCCATCTAATTACCGCTTACATTGAAAACTGCTGCATTCCGGTCGACATTTTCATACTCGCAAGTTTCTCGCAAATACTGTTAACTTTTATTAAATTCAAATAGTTCACAAAGAGATATTTCAAAGTCGTTCTCATGTTTTTGTCGTTTCGTTACAGAGTGGCACGGTCGTTATTATTGTTTTCATAAATATATTTCAAAACAGTGAAAATATTTAAGTAAACATTTATTGTTATATTTGTAGCGAAACTTATTCCATATACCTATAGTTACGTATTTTCAGGTGTTTACTTACACATAAGTAGGTACATAACAATGGTCATAATATCTGCCCGAAGACGTAGCTGCTTTTATCTGCTACAGTGAACGGGCTTGAATGGCGAAGTAGGTAAACCTTACCGTTGTCAATGAAGAGAGGTTCCTGCACACACACTTATAAGAACTGTGACTCTCAGGTAGAATACTCGCCGTGTCCTACTCTATTAGGGACCACCCAAAATCAAGTCCATGATTTTGATTGTTTTCGTAAATTGTTCATAAACAAAATAGATCTACCTATCATCAGCCTTCCTGAGAGTTGCAATGCAGTTATTTTTAGTTTTAATTTTATTATATTAGAATTATATTCCAAAATGTTTATCCTAAGAAAAAATATGTTCCTGAATCAAGAAATCTATAAATTAATAAACGGACCTAGTATTAATATCAACTTACTTGCTGCAAAACTATAAAATGAAACGCTTTAGCAAATGGCAATAGCTTAAAATATCCAAATGTTTATAATTTTATGGATCCTTTACCCCTTAACGAATTTGACTGGAATTGTATTTGTTTACCAAAGCAATGAGTGTAGGTGTAGTCAAACATCGTAAAGGACATTCTTTGTTTCTGCCTTCAAATCCTTGTGAGTTGTGAGAACAATGCCGATTATAACGGACTTGTCGCTTTTGCATTGTAGGAGAATACTATTTGATTAAATATGCAGACATAACTTCTTACTGTGTGAGTGAGCATAGTAATAACTTTGCTTGCCTATCTGTGAGGGACAGAGTAAGGATAATTCACCTTGGGGAACGAGGCGACATGCCAATTTCCTCTTAGTATTTAAATTATTTTGATTGTATCAGTAGCAATTGCTCGTTGAATGATAATTTCTTTACTACCTGTAATAACTGTTTTAAGGTAATTTTGATGTAACTATCAATAGCCATATACATATTTTTATAGGCTCTTCTGTTACACTTGTAAGACTGAAAACAATGAGTGTATCTAGAGATCAGCATTTAGCTTTGTAGTGAAACCGACTCAGCTGTGCCTGTGATCAATCTTTATCATACTTTAGAAATTTCATTAATTTCTGGCCAAAGTTTATGTTTTATAACTAGGTACGTGCAGGCGTGTTAATTGGAAAGTTTATTGTAAAAATGCTAATAAAAAAGAAATTGACCCTAATAGTTAACAAATTTACAAAAACACATTTATAAAACTGTTAAACCTTTAAATAAAGTTTGTCTAAGTAAGCATTCCGTTGTAAACAAGCAAAGGCAGATTGAGATAACATTCATTTGTCCCTTTAATACGCTAATGATGTGGAGACAGATAATATTTAGCTGCAATGAGGATGGACGCCCACGTAATGCACCGGCTCTAATGCAAGTAACGGAAATGTGAAGTCAGACGGTTAATACGAGGATGGTCTCAATAAATGAGGAGTTTCTTTTTGCACTTTGATCATAAGATTTATCATCATTCATTCTTATATCATTAATATTAGTGTTGTGATGATTGAGTGAGGTATTGGATCTCTTCTCGATGTTCTAGGAAGTTATAATGACCTATTCACTCCAAATATGGAAAGCTGTCCCTCTATTTCTTGATATCTCACCTGGCGTTGTTAACATCAGCTTTTGTCAGAGTACTGGTAAAACTTAAGTCCTAACTTGCAATTATTGTTTCTGAACCATTTTGGTCGGTTCCATCTACAACACATATCTTTAAATCCGTTTCCAAACAAGCACGCTAGAGATAAATCAGCTGTCCCGCTTCGAATAACTTCTAATTAAAATAATTGCATCTGAAAGTTAATCCGTGCCCATACACTACTTTTACGTCGTTAGTGACAAACACTGAATTTAATCTTACTTACTTACGGAACCATAAAAACAAACATCACTAACGTAGACGATAGGTGGAATGACAAATTGCGGGTGAAAGTGATGTTGCAATTGCAACGATATACGTTAGTAGGTGGTCGATGGCGTTCCATGCGGGTATCACGCGGCACTTCACTTAATTTGTGATGTGATACGTACGTAAAAATAGTCGCAAACATGTGTATCAATATCATAAGCATAGCATAACTCACGTTTGGGTATTGGGGAACGGTCATTTGTTGACAAACGATTTGGCACAAAACAATCAATGACTGAAATTCTAAATAGACACATGAAGCTTATAATGACAATAATAACACTCAACTCGCATGATTGAGCCCGAAGTCAAATTGACTGGACTTGTTACTAATAGTAGCAAAGGGGACAAGATTTATATAGGTTATTAAATTAGAATCACACTTTAAAATATGTAAAGCAGTTTCAAACGATATTTTAAAACTATTAGTTAATAGACATTATGTTTTGACATTGCCCCGATTTTCTCTTTCTGATCTACGAGGAGTTCGTTCGAGTGCCAACATTCTGAAGTCGTCTGTTGTAAAAAGTCTGTCAGTTTTGTACCTGGCTGTCTGCAAATGTGTTGGTATCATTAATCATGTTTATGGCATGTGTTATGATTAGTGATGGGTTTATGCCGCGGCATTTTGGGCAGATTGAATAAACGCCCAATATCTGTCCGTTTCTGCCCAGTAAATGCCCACATGTCAGGGCATTTACTTTATACTTTTAAAATGATAAATTATTAATTTGTTTTGGTTAAAATGCTTGTGATTAGTTTACGAAAATAACTTTTTGGAGGATTAAAGGTAATTACATTTAAAAAAACCAAAATATCCCTACACTTTTAACAATTTTCTTAACGAATTTCTGTTTTAACTTCATAAAGATTTGTTTTTAGTGGTAATATTCATAATTTCAACATAATTATTGTGTAGCAAGGGGCGCGGGCGGATTGTGCGCTTCGCAGGCGGCAGACGGCACGGTGTTTGTCCCCCAGCACTCCAACTCGACTCGTCCGGGACACGGACTCAACTGTACAATATGACCCGCTGAGTTGGAATTTCTAAATTTTTGTGCGTGTAGGACACTTCAAGACAGAAGCTATCGCCACGAATACATCGGTCTTGCTCTTACAAGAACCGTATGTCGGCTCCAGAGGGTACCTGACTGCGGAACATAAGGTTGTGCAGTCGGAAACTTTCTCGAGTCCGATCAACGATCTGGTCAAGGCTGCGGTGGTGGTGGTCAATAAGGGGCTTGAAGTAATAGAGAACCCTGATCTTGTCACTAATAATGTAGTGGGCGTGGTGATAAAGTTATGCAAGTTTAAGCTTGGGCTAATCAACATGTACTTCAAACCCAATGCTGATATTAGCGCCTACCTGGACAGAGCGAGGAAAACAGCGCAGGATCTCAACGTGGCTTCCATCATCCTAGCTGGAGATGACAACGCCGCAGTCCCTGGTGGGGCTGTGAGATGGAGGACAGTAGGGAAACAGCTGTTATTAAGGCTCTGGCAGGGCTGGATGCCTCAATGAGGAAACTGAGCCCACTTTCTACCGGCTCCAGAATGGGAACCCCTACACGAGTATAGTGTACATCGCAGCCTGCACAGCAAGGACTCTGCACAGGGTGAAGGAGTGGCGACTTGACTCTGACTTCGTAACGCTCTCGGAACACAGCTAGAAAGCTAGCTAGCTAGGTTCCAGCTGGAGATCCGGGCTGGAACTACCGCTGCATCACGTAAAATCAGCAGGATATAAAACACCAGGAAGGCTCGCTGGAGTGAGTTTAGAGACGTGCTTAAGGAACAGTTGGCACGTATGGGCATCGTACCAGAGCGGATCACATAGCCAACTTGGAGAATTGCGAGGATGTAGATGCGGTGGTGAATTGCTGTGAGGAGTCTGTCACCCGGGCATGCAAGGAAGCTATTCCAGTCAAGAGAAATGCGCAGCTTAAGACAAACTGCTGGACCACAGAGTTGCCTGCCAAAAGAGAGGGAGTCATCCTGTTACTCAGGAAAATCCATATGGCCAACCCCAGGCGTAGGCCTTTTGCAGTCGAGGAATATTTAAAAGCGAAAACTGATTACAAAGAGGCCATCCAGGAGGCAATTACTAATGGCTAGAAGGAGTTCTGCACGAGCCAGAAACTCAAGGAAATCTGGAAAAAGTTCACCGCATAACCAGCAAAAGAAGCACCGCCACTGTGGACAGACTCCTTCGAGCTCCAAACAAAAAGGCACCGGGAGCCGGGAGCGGACGGACTTCGACATTTGCAACGAAGCCTACCGCGACAACATCCTTTGCTTGGTAAACCAGTACCTCCACCAGAGCCATTTTTCGACGCAGTGAAAGATGGCGGTCGTCAAAGGGATCCCAAAGCCGGGGAAGGACAACTATTCCTAGGCCCAGTCATACCAACCCATGGTTGTCATACCAACCCATTGGCCATTGGTAACAAAATAATGAAAACACGGTACACTTTTTAACATTTTCATAAAATACAACATTTTCGAAAGATTCTAAAGCTTCACAATTAAACGTTTGACATGAAAATAGCTTAGATTAATATTATTTATTTAAAAAAACCTTTTTTTCTACAAGATACATATATTTAATATAGTCGATTTTTTCTGCCCAGCGATTGGGCGTTTATTTGGGCGTAAATTAGTTTTTGCCCTATTCGCCCAGTTTATGCCCATTTATGCCTTTTGGGTTTAAACCCTCGACCCATCACTAGTTATGATCAAATGATTACTGTTAATTCATGGCAGTCATTTGTCTTAAATCATGTGTTATTAAAAAAATCCAGCGCTCTAGTCTTGCCTTCGGTCGTCCCAATGTAATTGGGCTTGGTGAAGTACGTATTCTTCCATACCTTTCTATCAGCCGTCATCTTTCAGTTAACTTCTTGCCTAGCCTGATTTATTAATTGTCCTGCAATTATTTACATTTTAGTTTCAAAATACAGCCCAACATCTTATGAATGCAGTTTTACAGCTCTATTACGAGATGCATCATTTCTTTTTTGTTTAGCGCATATCAAGACACTTATGTGTACACCTATTTTCATACTCAGTTAAATGTTTGTAAATAACGTGCTCGCTTGGATTGGTGCCATTTCATTGATCGGTAGTCTGATAGGCGACATCACTGCATACTTGTATACTTATAATGTTTATAACTGCAGAGGACGTTAGATCATTAATGAGTAGCAGTTGTACGCAGAAGTAGGTAGTAATTGTTGTTGGATGACTGAGAATGCTGAGATGTTATACGTGGGACACTCAGAAAGTTTTGCGAAACTAAAAAAAATTGTTCTATACGTACATATATTTTTATCAAATCTTTTCAAAGTACTTTCCACCAGCCTCTATACAAAGATTCATGCGCCTAAACCAGTTTTCAAAACACTTTTTCCAGTCCGCCGCAGACACCTCGTTTACAGCCTGCTCGAACGCAGCCAGCGCATCTTCCGGCGACGAAAATTGTATCCCTTTGAGCTGATTTTTTATTTTTGGGAATAAAAAGAAGTCACACGGTGCTAGATCAGGGCTGTAAGGAGGGTGACCCAGGAGTTTGACTGGCGTGCTGTCCAGGAAGTCCCTCGTTTTGAGTGCGGTGTGCGCAGGTGCATTGTCGTGGTGGAGCAGTAGCCCGCGGAGCCCTGTGTTTGGTCGCTTGTTGCTTATAACAGAGAAAACTTCTGGCAAACATTTGGTAGTATACCATTCGGCATTAATGCTTCTTTGATCCCGTAAGGGAATTGATACCAAGTGGCCAGTCAAATTAAAAAAGCTAGCGATCAAAATCTTACCCCCGCTTCTAGATCGCTTCACTTTGGTAGGCGTTGGCTCATTTTGAAACACCCAAACAGTCGACTGGCGCTTGGTTTCTGGGTCGTATTGATAAATCCAGGACTCATCACCTGTAACGATGTCGTAAACACGCCGAGACGAGCCTGCTTCAAATTTGTTAAGCATATCACGGCACCATTCCACCCGGGCCTGCTTCTGAGCATCGGTGAGGTTGTGCGGCACCCAGCGTGATACTATCCTCCTCACGCGAAGATGGCTGTGTAGAATCTCGTGAACGCTTCCCGATCCAATCTTCAATATGTGTTGAATCTCCTGATATGTAATTCGCCTATTGTCTTGGATTAAATTTTTCACTGCTAGCACGTTTTCTTCGGTAACAGCCGTCAAAGGGCGACCGCTTCTTTCGTCATCCCCCAAAGTTGGTCGACCGCGCTTGAATTCGTTATACCAACGATACACGGTTGCCTTGGAAGGGCCTTCATCCATGAATGCCATTTGAAGTCTATCGTACGATTCATCCGGTTTCAGGCGACACTTGAAATCGTATAAAATCATAGCTCTAAAATGTTCCCGGCGCAGATCCATATTTCAGTGAGACACAATACTTTGAATTAACTCGCAAAAAATGTGGAGGGAAATTTTGAAATTGGAACTTACTTATTTTTACTTATAAATAATCATATTTTCGAAAAACATTATAACTGGCCAGTCTCCCATATATAAAAACTTTTTTTCGCAATACTTTCTGAGGGGCCTGGTATTATGTTATCTTATGTAACATCTTTTATAGCGGTAAGGTGTCTTTTCCATAAATGGAAAATAGTCGTAAGCAAGTTATTACATCTTAGATCAAAATAATCTGCATTTTATTATCTTTGACGTCGACATGACATCACAATTAGATATATTTTCAAAATAGTCACTTTATAACTTTTCTTACAAGCCAGTTTCGCCAAAACAGGTTTAGTATAATTTTTTGAAAATATTCTTCTGGTGCATTTTAAGAACTAGAAGATTTGTGATTCAAATTAGTTATCCAAAACTTTTAAAATTATCTAACTTCCGTGATAGTCATGTAACAAATAAAATTTTATTCACAGAATTTAGCATTTTGAATAATTATTATTGATTGCATTTGTGAATATCAAAATATTTGGTCAGATCAGCATAACCGTAATTCTCATCAGGAAATGGTTATTTTCGGAAATTTTATTGTTTTTAAAGAGTTAGGTACATGGAAATCAAACAATGCTATAAAATTAATTAATTAAACCATAAATTAATTAACATTAAATATTTTTATTTGCTAATTCATTAACATTAAACAATTTCATTTAAAGAGGCTGCACGAGTGACGATATTTAATTAATCGTCCGGAGCACCCTGGCCAGTCAGCCCCGCTACCAACCCGCTGACTGGCTAATTTTTAAACCACGAAATGAGCTATTTATCATTATGTCGCTCATGTCGACACGACAGAAGAAGAAGATTAACAAAAACCTCAAAAGGTGAAAGAAACAATTTCTATTATATTTAGAACGCAGAAGTTTACTGAAAGTAAAGTCTTTTCCGTACAGTAGGTAGGTACACGCATAATTAATTAGCCAGTAGTATCTCCTTTTGAAGTCAAGTTTGTTACTTCATATCCGTTTCATTTTATTGAGAGGGTTAACCCTCTGCTGAGGCTGAGCTGAAAACGTGAACACTATTTTTAAAATTTTCTTTATTCTGTGATTACAGGCTAAGAAATTAATCTGTATACTGCCGTCATTGAACATCACTTTATTCTGCGTTATAACTGCCTTACTAAGTAAATGCTTTAGAAACTGCAACTAGGTGCAAAATAATCTGGTTATTGATCTAGTGAAGAGAAATACAGAACACATTATGCGCACGTTATTGAAGAAAGCTGTACCGATCGAGTTAAGGTCTCGGACCTACGATGACTATCACTTTTTGTATCTAAAGCAGCGGTTGAACCGGTCCGAAGGCCTACGAATGCCAACTGGATGCGCTTGCGCACTTAATACAATACGTGGTTTGCGCACATTGGTCAGCAATCTTTGGAGGTATCTTGTGTAGTTAATTTTCTTGTAATAAATTGTGAGGTCTTTAGAATGTTTAAATGTCTTATGAAGTCGGGAAAACGTTTAGTCGAGACAAACTGTTTCGGTTTAGTCTTCTGTCGGTCTACTGCAGGTCGAATAAATGAACTGTCGGTCTAGCGTTCATCGAGATGTTGTCTGTCGGAATGACGTGATAGAATCAATGTATTTAAGAAAAAAGTATATAAGTATTATATCCATTGTCTAGTACCCATAGTACAAGCTCTGCTTAGTTTGGGACTAGATGGTGTTGTGTAAAAATGTCCCAAAAGTATTTATTTATTTATTTTTATTTATTTATCACTGGATCTACTGTATCACCCTAAGATTGACTGACTGAATAGAGAGAATGCCCAAGTCCGCCTGTGTACATAATATGTTGCATGTAGTTTAAATAAATAAAAAAAACAAAAGAATACTGGAACACTATTTAAAAAGCTGTGATTAATTACTAACTTACTGCTTACAGCCAATTATTGTTTTTCATTTTGGCACGAAAAAGACAGAATAATATTTTTTTATTCCTTTAAAGTTGAGATCTATATCTAGACTATTTTCTAGCAAAATTTCATTTACTTATGTTTATAACTGTAGAATTTATTAAGCTGTAAAGGATTAGGACAGACGGACAGACGGACAGACGGACGGACATGACGAAACTATAAGGGTTCCTTGTAGGACTACGGAACCCTAAAAAAGCAGAAAAATATTAGGTATTAATTTTGCAAACAGATTACTCTGAAACGCACATAATAGTCTAGTATTTAGATTCGATGATTATAGTAGTTTTTAATTCGAGACTTTCGTTTGAGAACGATTTCAGAATAAAGTATTAAAAAAAACCGGCCAAGTGCAAGTCGGACTCGCGCAGTAAGGGTTCCGTACCTCTCAACGACCTGATACCCATAAAAACGGATATAATTTATGAGAGTTTATCAAAAGACTTCAACGCACAGTGCGCAAAATATGAATTTTTGCATGTCTTTCTTACGCAGGTACCACCACATATGTCTATGTTTGTCTTATTTTTAGTATTTGTTGCTAATCAACATAATATGCACTATAATCTGACCAAGTTTGACGCTGGTATATATTACCGTTTTGAACAGGAACAAAAACGTTTAAAAAAAAGCATGTTTTTTGAGGTTTCTTGTATGGATAATGGATAAACATATAAACATAACAAAAACATACATAAACCTTTGGTTTTCGACTTTTTTTTGTTTTTAGTATTTGCCGTGATACACCTCATAGCAACACAATTTTTGAGAAAATTTCAACCGGTTACCTATTACCGTGTCGAAATATTTCCGCTCCATTACTTGTAATTGTCAAACACAACACAACTTAGGTAGCCTTAACGAGTATTGATTTGAGGGTTTCAACTTTCAGTATAACACCTTAGAACATCAGCGTTTATTGATTGCATGGACGACAAAAAATCGATCAAACCGGTCACGAGTGTTAGATGCATTAGTTTCGTTTATGCAAATGTAGTGAAAGGATGTGGACTTGCGATTTTCATGCCACATTCGGACGCGAGTGTGAAAGTGAACCTATAGAATTATTGATGTTCTGCTGATTTATTAATTCTATTTTCGAATATTCTATTCCTAAATAGCATTAATTATTTCGCAATTCGCAATTAACTTTCTTCGCAAAAAAATTGTCTTCATATTTTATTAAATTACCTTTATATTAATCAATCAAATCCAATATAATTGGAGGATATATGAAATGTATTTTTGAGTTCTGCAAGAATATTGTAAAAAGTTTTTAGTGACTTCATTAGATAGGTGGGCAGATTAAGGTCACTTTGCATTTTTATATCAGAATATTTATAGATAAGATTAAGAAATCATTCTAGGTCAATTAATTATACCTACACTAATTATATTAATACAATGTTGAGATGTTATGGTTTGTTTCAAAATATTTTACTTATTACGGACTAACTATTCTGATCACCTTATTACTCAAGCGAGCTCGGTAAATGGTAAAACTGCCAAAACATATATTCACTCAGTAAGTAGGGAGTTCAAAATAAGACGTCTTCGAAGTAACTTCGCTGTTGGTGCATCTTATTCTAAATATAGCATTCATAGAGTTACTAAATAAAGCTTAAAGTGTATAGCTTCTGACATGGCGGACCATCGTTCACTATTATTATTAGTTGGCTAGGGCCCAAAAATCTTAGGACATGTCGTAATAAGACTCATAAGATGGAGTAAGAACATTATTTCCGGTGCTGTGTTTTTGGCGTCAAAAACAATATTAGATCCAAAGTATACAAACTATTAGTAGTAGATCTATCTCTATTGTTAATTTGTACTCAGTAATAATTAAGTTCTAGTTTAAGTACTAGAAAGTGGTCCACAATACAATACCTATAATCTGGCCCAATGTATGCGTATAAGTTATAAGCCATTGTTGTTTCAGCAACGTGAGTACCAGATTAGAAATTTTGGCAACATATTCACGATTATGGCAGCTCTTAAATGGCTATAAAGTCTTGTTGTGCGGTTGGCTTGGCACTTCCACCCGAGTTGTGACTGTTTAGAACTAATAAGCCATTACAAGGTATTGCCAAACCACGTTGCCGTAGTATGTCGTAAATGTAACCAGTAACTGACGCCTGTTTACAATGAAAAGCGTTTGTGTTCAATGGAACTTTCCATTAGGACACATTGTAATATTTTTACTCGAAGAAAAATGTTGTAGAAATATTTTTTTTAAATAATTTTCACTTACATCTGCAGCACGAACATCACGCCGCCAAGGTTTATTTTCGTTCGCACAAAATACGAAGAACAGATTGAGACCATTAATGGGTGTAGTGATTGTTTTATAGGGAACAATTTGCTGGTAACATGGCCTTAATTATACCATCTGAAAGGCCTTCATGTGACCAATGAACCGTGTTGTCTTTGTCAACTACGGTAGTACGTGTTGTGTTGCGGGCGGGCACACGTCGACAAGTGTTGTTTACGAAATGGAAAATGGGAAAATTTTATCATTCAAATTGTTTCTGTAATTGTACCTTTTATGTCGGAAAATTATGACATTTTCATGCACATCGGCACTCGGGTTAGTTGGTCCGCAAAGGCATGTAACGCGTTCGTCGTTTTTCTGATCGTGTAAGTCCGGTACAAAAAGTGCTGATTGACGGGTAAAAGTTTTATCAAACCGGGACGTTACTGCTGCGTTCGTGTTTCCGTATATTTTTCCTTCTATGGACTTACTGTCTTTAACTGAATACACGTTTCAGTGTCTTTTTACCCGACTGCGCGACAGCAAAGACAGGGTTATGTTTTTCACGCGTATCTATGTATGTCTGTATGTGGGATTATTTATACCCTCGAAGCATCCCAATGCCTGGATGGATTTTAATGAGTGAGGTGTCTATCGACTCGGCTAAACTGTGCGATGGTTATAGGCTAGGTTTTGTTTTTCTAAAACCAAAATGGCGGCCATGGAATGCAAAATGGTGGTAGAGACAAAAAATAAATTTCACGTACCATAACATGTGGGGTATCACTGAATAGGCCTTTTAAAATCAACATGATGTTTGTTTGATCATTTTACAGCCATAAGCTCCTTTTAAAAATTACACAACCTGAAAATTGTGTATGATGTACATTTCCGACTATAATCGTTCTGGTAGATTGAACGAGGTGTTTATAGAGTTGTAAGAATTATAGTGATAATATTTTATCATCATCATCATCATCATCATCACAGCCGAAAGACGTCCACTGCTCCATTCATAGGCCTCCCCCAAGCATCGCCAATATTTTATAGGTGTTTTTATTTATTTTAGGGCAAACCAAGAACCAAAGGAAGGTGTTAAGCCAAAACCTACAAATTAGAAATAAAAAAGTTAATTTAAAAACCAAAAAACCCAACTGCTTCTAAAAATAACTGAAAAGATGTAAACAAGACGTAGCAGCTATTTAAAATTAAAATTTTCAGGAGCAAATCATAACACGCAGTCGGAGGCTACCTACGAACTATGTAATTCACAAACATACCTACATAGCATGTTATGTTGCGGCAATATCATTAATCGTGTAGAACAATGTATATTGGAAATTAATAAATAAAAATAAATAAATATAAGTATTATATCCATTGTCTAGTACCAGTACAAGCTCTGCTTAGTTTGGGACTAGATAGTGTTGTGTAAAAATTACCAAAAATATAAAATATAATATAAGTATACGTAAAAAGGTGTTTAAGGCTGGTTTATGGCAACTTCTAAACAATATTTTGTAATAAGGTGGCATGTTTTTTAATTTTTGTTTATAACGTTTTAGACACTATAAACTTTTATATTATTTAATCGTATTAAAATGGAAAAACTTGAAACTATAAACAGAGAATAATGTTCGAATTGACCGCTAAAATAAAAAATTTAAATAAAAAAAACTGAGGACATTCTCAGTACAAATTATGTTTTTTTAACCGACTTCAAAAAAAGGAGGAGGTTATGTACTCCGCGGGTTTTTATTTTTATTTTATTTTTTTCATGGTATTTTTTATTTGGTAGAGAAAGTCCGCGCGGTGGTCCCATATAAATTTTATTGACTTAGGTTGAGTAGTTTTTTAACCAGCTTCATTAAATCAGTTTATTTTAGCTTCGCCTATCTAGATGATCTGCTCATTGGTTCATTTTTCTGAGAATTCTTGGCCGATATGCGTGTTTTTTTCACGATAGTGATTGGACGTTTGGAAGAACTGAGTGAGACCTTTTGGCCAGCAGTGGGATAGCGAAGGTTAATAAAAAAAAAAAACTCAAATTGGTTATATAAACATTTATGAATCAACCCTCGCAATTTTCAACTAAAAAGTATAAAATAAAAACTTTTTAACAAAAAAAAAACCGACTTCAAAAACCTTAACTAAAAAGTAAAAAATAATCATTGTATGTATTTTAAAATCTTAACATAAACCAAAATTTTGAAGGCGGCACGTGATTTTCATGTACGTTCACATAAACCTGTTTTTACTATAGATATTGCGCTCGACTGTACATTATATGACGCAAAGGGTCAATCACGCGTCCCCTTCAAACTTTTGGTTTATGTTAAGATTTTAAAATACATACAATGATTATTTTTTACTTTTTAGTTAAGGTTTTTGAAGTCGGTTTTTTTTTTGTTAAAAAGTTTTTTTTTAGTTTCAAGCTATGGAATAACACCATTATAAACATTTTTTAAGTTTTGTAATTTTTTAATAAACTTGTGTAATTTAGCATGTTAACCTGCAGAAAATGTGTGATGCAATGTTCATATATGTATAAATAATAAAAATAGGCTTAAGAATAGGTACGTAATCGATTATACTGAGCTAATCGAGAGGAAACTCTTTGATGTTTAATAAAGCATGAAATCACTGTTGTAGTCGACTGAACGGTTTTCAGGGACAAGTATGACACGATTTTAAATGTGTCTTAGATATTATTTAAAATAATAGGAAGTGATAGGTGACTGTGTGACATTGAACTAAATCTTAATCTTAGTGCTTGCATTGCGGATTTAATATTTCAAAGTCGTTGTAAAATTAAAAAGTGTAGGTTACCTAGGTACTTACTTTTATTTTTAAACGTATAGGCACGCCTAAGGTGACCATACACCTATAGACGCCTCATAACCGGCGACCGATATCTGGGCCCTAATTTTCGCGTTATAGAGATAAATGTCTATTTCGAGATAATCTCTTATTTTAAATCTCTACGAAAAATGTCGCCGATAATGTCAACTGCTATGAACCACTCTTCGTATTTAAAGCACTAGGCGTAGACATATCTCTAACGTGACATTCTGAGAATACGAAAAAATATTTTAAATCGACATTCGCCATCTTGTTTCGACATTATGTCGAGTTCGAGATAATGTCTACGACGCGAGAATCACCCCCCTGTTAACACATCAGTGAGATTTCACTGATGTTTGTCACCTCTATTCGCCGTTTGAAAACTTCAAATCAGTTTCGACCATTTATGTGAGCCGTCAAAACTTCCACGTTAGTGATTAGACAATAGCCGCCTTGGAAAGGCCAATCAGATTGCAGTAGGTACCCCGCCATGCAACAACTAGTTGACAGAATTTATTGTACGCATTATATTCAACATTAGGCGTCTATTTGGCTGTGTGGTCTATGGACGATTCATATCAAAGTGCTGACGTCTGCACGTGCATCTGTCTGTTTTCCCAATAATCTTAAAACTTAAAAACTATATAGCCGATTTTGGTCCGGCTTTACCTAGGTAAATTTAGGTTTGACATTTTTCGAGGGTGGCATGACATTGAACGCTTCTTACCATTGACAAATGTCTTTGCTTCTTACATCCGCAACACCTACCATAAGCAACAAGTTTGCCTTATAGGTAGGGTTTAGATAGCGAATAGACAAAAAAAATAAAAATAAAATTTATAAGGAATATTTGCAAGCTCTTCAATCAGTGTTTAAAGTTGCCATTTGTTTGAAATTCAAAACAGCAAATACTGAACATGATGCGTCTGATACCGCAAGGTGCATGATATTTATCCTTTCCACAAGTGGATGATGGTCGGTGATTGTGTGAAAGTCGCTTCTCGTAGATTATTTTCTCATCATTCCACCGGTCAATAAACTGCATACCATAACGTTTAACGATAATCGCATACACGTAAACAAATTCTGTGACGTCATAGCACACAATAAAATCTAGACAATGGTGTTTTCCCAGATGTCCGCGCCTCGTTAACGGGATGATTAAAAAATGATGCCACGCAGACTGAAATAGAACGCACGGAGAAAGTTGACACGAGCGACTGCTACTCTCGTTTTGACATGATGAAAACTCACTGAGGCAGTTTTGGGTCACTCTCATAATAGTCCCGAATACCAAACAATAAATTACGATTCAACCACAAGTATTTAAGCAAAATGTTTCCTTGGAGATGTCATAAACGCGTTGCGAATCAACTCTTCAACTGAAAAACGTAAGTTGAAAGACGTGTTAATTTTGTGAGGAATGTGTTTTCTACTTATTACTTATACATTTTTGACCTACTTCAGTCCAGATTTTTAAATAAATCGCTTTAATAAATCTGTACATTACCATGTTTGCGTTTGTCTACCAAGCTGTTATACTATTCTCCTCATGCTTGTAGTAAAGTATCACACAGATGGTCGCGTCAATGCGAACACACCGTAAGGATGGTACAGTTATGCAATTAGCTAAGAGAATAGCGTACACAGTAATGTCCTTCTCGGTCAACGGGCTGTGTTACTTACTGCATAAACTACATGTTATAAGCAAGGCTGAGCTATGAAGAATTTGGCTAGGGGTACGTAGAATAGTATTTCACATAAAACATCTTCAAATCGAAGATTTAATGAGTAATACTGTCTTGGCTACTTCGTGTGTGACATTGGCTTTGATTTTTAATTTCTTTTGGAGATTCTTTGATCTGACAAGTGTATGCATATAATTTCTATTCTAAGTTTTGGAAAATTTGGATGTGGACATACTTTGATAATTTTTTTGGTGTATTGGTGTAGGGCGTGTTTATGAAAGAAAATTGTTAGTGTTTCCTAAAAAGAAAAAAACGAGTGTGATATAGCACACGACTGAAGTAATATCTCCCTCTCAACTTCCGTTCACCTCGCCCGATCACAGTTTTCGTAACGCATTCACCAGCTTACTCCCCAAGTCAAGTGTGCGTAAAGAGGTTTTACTTCAAAAAGTAACTTGAATTCTACTTATGGTAGGTATTATGGAATAGCGAAGATCTGCGAAATGATAACATTTTCCTGTTCAAGACACAATACATTACTTACATCTCACATTTAAGGCAGTTACAGTGTTTCTTTGCATATAAACGCACGTCGTACACAATCTCATATAATTCACATAACTAACTTGTTGACACGGGTGCTAGTAAGTTGAGACAGGTAATCATTAGCTGTCGCTGTAGTAATTAGGCAGCTCGGCCTAATTGCAAGAAAGTGAAATGCGAGGCCGGTGCGAACGTGAGATAGTTTCCCATAACGATCGGGTGTATGCACGCACTCGTAAACATTATACGCAGATACGTTCGAGTTTGTTGATTTACCAGTAAATCACTGTATGTTTTGGCGGAATCGTTAGTCCGGAAGTATTCGATGTGCAATTGATTTAGTCAATGCCAGTGCAACTGTTTGGAATGCCATGGCTACATTTCGTTTCAAGATATCAACATTTCTAGAGTTGTAGCACATTCTTTCTGGATCAACTTTTGGGGTGAATTTTGTTTTGTAGGCTCATCATCTCATGCAGGGTGAAAATTGATACAAAAGAATCATGAGCTGGGCTATGCATTTGTAAGTATAAGCAGATAAGCTGAGTTTGTTATTTATCAGTAATTCACTAGGTAGGTATTTGTTTTAGCGGATTCGTTGGTCCGAGAGTGGGCTTGTTGTTGTTCTTTTGCTGCTTTGGAGAGTTGAGTGGAAGAAAATTCTTCATTTTAAAAATCAGAGAGGTCCATGCGTAAAATAAATGGCACAGTTTTATTATGACATATCTAAACTTTAATTGAATTAATCTCAGAAAAAATAATTTAGCCGTGGGTGCAAGTTTCGTTGTTGTTTGAGACGATACTTAAATAAGCAACTGTTGAAGAAGCTTTTTAACCTTGACAGATATATTCAACAAGACCTAAGACTGACACTGGTTAGATAGAACTTAGATTGCACCTCACTGTCCATAGCAGTCTCCATTATTTTTGTTCTTCATTTAAGGGAATCAAGGGCTGGCGGACCTTAACACAGGCTACTTTGTAACCTAGCTAGGACGCCAGTACTTTTGTATTTGTTACTACCTACTATTTAAGATCGTTCCCTAGCTTATACTATATTTTTGTAACAGACTGTACCACATTTTATGAAATAAATAAATATGTATATATACTGGTGTTCTCTTGATCACAAACTAAACTTATTTTAAACTTACGTCCTCTTTTTCTAATAGTAGATACAAGAAAGGGATGGCAACAATTTTAGCGTTGACAAATTAGTTTGCGTGTTACACTTTATTCTTCTTTGTATTTTTAATCGGCACGTTCCGTGATCACGACTGAACTTCTATAGAAATAAATATTCCAATTAATTTGACGGCACTAACATTGTTTCGATCCTTTTCCTGTGTCTAAATTTATTACTAATAATAAAAGAGAGCGATAGTTTAAAATAAGTTTAGTTTGCCAACAAGAGAATCAATACGATTGATTGACTGTTTTTATTCTTTTTAGTATTGAGAATTACAATACAACACATCGATCAAGTTATTCAAGCTCCTATATATCAATTCAGCTTATCTTCTTTGGTTATGCCTATAGGCTGTATTAAGTTTCGCAACTAAACCTAGTATGAACAAGCTGGCTTGTGTTCAAATATAATCGTATTATGTATACTCTGTCTGTCTATGTGTTTGTTTTTACTATGTTTAAATTATTGTCTGCTTATTTTGGTCACCATATTATTTCCCTAGTCCCTCTAAATATTATTTAATCTATTTAAAACTGGGACCTCTATGGGACTTATATCAATGTTTGTTCAATGTTCTACCAACTGTGTATTCTTTATTGTTTGTACAACCTCATTTTGAATAAATGAACTCCTGAAATCTAACAATATTTATAAATGCGAAATTATGGATGTTGGTTTAAACTAAAAAGTCTGAAAGAATTTGGATGAAATTTTACTAGCAAGGTTATAGATTAGTAAATCATATACATTTTGTTGGATTTGGCCTACATCTCATTCATAAATGAAGTTATGTGTTTTAAAAAAAAATTATTTCAATGTTACATTTAGGTAATTTGTGCCTAATGTTAAAGAACATAACAGATCGAATTATATTAATTTTATTTTAAAATAAATACCATATCGTATGGTATTTATTTTAGAAAATCTCGTTTATTTTTTAAGGCTAAGTACTAAATAGTTTAGTTCGTAGCCTGAAATCTAAAAGATGTCATTAAAAAAATATCGTTTGTGATTTTGCATTATTGTTTGTTTATAGTACATATTACCTCAGTGTTTAATACCTATGTATTGTTACGGTTATTGCCATATTTGTTCTGAAGGCTCAGATTTCGATATTATTTGTACCTGTTTTCCTTGAGAACGTAAGACTGCATTTTGCTAATAATATCGACATGCGATATCTTGTACACAGCATATCTATAATTATGTATTTATAGTTATCTATGGTCAGGTATCTAGCAGCCCTATTGTCCTATAGAAGGCAGACAATATCGGCAATAGAGTTGTATTGTGTGGTGTAACTATTAACATAACACAGTTCAAGACTTGTCGAGAGTTTGATGGCAAACGAAGGCGGAAACATACTACAGTATCGCGTGAAATAGCTCTCTCTGTCAACATGAATCATGTTTTCAACATGGGACTTTTCGCTTTGCACATTACCCGTTCAGAATTATAATTAAATATGGAATAAACAGTACGGTATACTTAATATTCGAAAAAGATAGAATTCTGCGAAAACAGATAGGTTAAACGTATAGGAACACTGTAACTAATTAGTTTTTCATACATTTTATCGTTTTGTTGCGTCATTTCCCCATTGTGTTGGCGTTCCCCGAACGGAACAATGTGGATAGAGGCGTGTTCAAATCGCATGTTTGTTTTTACACTACGGAAATGGGTGAGGCGATTTTCATTACTATGTAGCCTATCAACTTATGGTGCTGGACATAGACCTCTCCAAAAAATGGAGTCAATGCCCGTAGTCCCGCGCAGTAGGCCAATTCACGTACTAAAGAAGTGCAGTTGCAATCAAAACAATGCTTTCGTATTTTCTTATCTACGGCGATCGCTATCAGAAACGAACTGCAGTGTCACTGCAACTTAATCGGCACGTCACGAAATTACGTGAATTAGGGCCCAGGGGGTCTTTTCGCGTTTTACGAACGACAAACGAAGTACGAACTTTCGCTCCGACTGATACCTACACAATAAAGATAAAAAAGGCACATAAAAAAAGGCATAATTAAGATAGACTACAGTTCATAGTCATATACAATTTACCGGAGATCAGAGAAACAAACGTCAATATACGATCATCGCATGTGATGAGGGAACGATGGTTAACCGGAGTAGCAAATTGTGCGTTGAATCGTACGATTTATCGAATATTGTCAAACGGGAATAGACCCCCTGGACAAATGCTTTGCTGACTGTAGTGCACTCCTTCTTGATGAAGATTTACATTGACTGCTAGCATGTTTCAAGGCAAGTAAAGTGATGACTAGACATGTGTAATCATACCAAGCATAAAACTTAGGTGTAAAATTGTATGTTTTTATGTAATTCAGCTAGGTAGGTACTGCTTTACCTATACAATTGATTATACGTGTTATCGAAATAACTGAAAACCTCTTAAGGGGTTATTCTACTCATCAGTATAAACAACTTTTACTATGTACCCTACATTTGTGTTTTAATTGACAAAATGTAGGGAACAGCTGTTTTTTTTTCGAGATTTCAGGCTTGGTCCTATATTACTATAATAGATAGAGATAAAAAAAAGTTGTTTATACTGATGAGTACAATGACTGATGAGTTTATGTTTTATAGGTGCATTCACTTGAATGGGAAAAGGCTGAGATGATGATGATGGTGGTAATGACATTTGCTAGGATAATGACGTAAAGTTCTGGTGTGGCGACCGCGTACTGGAAGTAGCGTGGGTAGGCCCCCCACAAGGTGGACCGACGACCTGGTGAAGGTCGCGGGAATCCGCTGGATGCGGAAATCGCAGGACCGCTCGTTGTGGCGATGCTTAGGGGAGGCCTATGTCCAGCAGTGGACGTCTTTCGGCTGAAATGATGATGATGATGAATGACGTTACTGCCAGATATACCTACATATGTATGTATATGCTTATGACTAGAGAATATTTAGGCAACCATGTTTAATGATTATCCTTCCACCCGAACGGACGATAGGATGATATTGAATTATTAGACAATGGCTATCTGTAATTGTATCTCGAGTGACCCAGCCTCCATTCATTATCAGTTAATAAGTACTTCATGATAGTGCGATAATAATTCTCTATTTATCTAGCACATGCTGGCACGTATTATGTTCTTTACGTGAGGTAAGAATGCCTAAAGAAGTAACTGATACTAATTTAAGTTACGTTGGTTCGAAATTACACGGTTACAAAGAAGTTGTGAAATATTGAAGTACCAGGGTTTTTATCACGTTTTAAGAGTATTAAAACAAGGCTAATTAGAACCACACGTTTGAGTTATAAGTTGAAATTGTGTGGTATGGTTACGTACTTATGTGCATTTTTCCAAGGCTTCAGTTTTCTTTAAAAATAAGATCACGAAGCGAATCTTGTCGCGTGATTTGCTTTCAGTAACTGGGCCCTAATTCATGTAATTTCATGACGCGCCGATCAAATTGCAGTGACGCTGCAGTTCGTTTCTGACTGCGATCGCCGTAGATAAGAGAATACGAAAAGTATTTTTTTGATCGAAACTTAACTGCACCTGCACTTCTTTAGTTACGTGAATTAGCCTACTGTTCATCGTCATTTTTAGATAAAGGTAAGTAAGTATTTAAAGCTAATTCGGTGCACCTTTTAGGAACTATAACTAGTGGTGTGTAACTCAGATCAGAACCGGTTCAAATATTCAGACCAATAAACTTGAGCTGTTGAGCTGCAGCTCAATGACAAAATACGCAGCTCACGGCTCCAATAAAAGTATCAATCTGTGAGACATCGTTCGTTGAACGTGAGATAAAAGATGTCCATATCAATCAAACCTGTTTGAACCGGTGATCGGGAGCGGCGATAGATGCCGAGATGCAGATACGAGACGCAGAGTGAGCGAGCGAGCGCAGCTCAAATAGATCGAACGCTCTATTAGCTCAGCGAGTCGCATCACAGATCATAACTCGAAATAGATAGAGGCACAATTTGAGCTAATCTGTGAGCCGGTTTTTAGGTGAACCGTTTGCTGAGCTGCAGCTCACGCATTTTTGTTGAGTTACCCATGTCTAACTATAACTAATAGAATTAAGCGGGTACAACCCATAAATAATTCTAGTCAAACACTAAAACAATCGTTGACTGTTGTCTATATAGTAGGAATTGTGTGATAGATGGAGGTTGTAAACTCGAGGTCAAGCCGCCATACTTAATTGATAGACCTTTATCTGTTGATTGTCATGCAATTTCAATTTAATCCTACGCAGTACTTAAGTTTTTGGCTCTAACAAAAAATAAACACGAAAATATTTGAAGATCTAAATAGAGTGTAGGCGTAATATTATGGATAAGTACTGATGCACCTATTGGATTACGTAGTAGACCCTGGTAAACAGAACTATCCGTTTCGGTTAAAGATCTAAAGGTAGCATACAAACAAGATGGATAGATGGGTAAGGATGTGATGGATATATTGTCAAATTATAGAGTTAAGAGAAGGAGTAAAACAAAGAGAATTGTAGTTAAGAAGAGAAAGGCAATGCGAAGTAAAGGTAATAAATATACTAGATCTTATAGATCCAGTATACAGGACACACATTCTGAAGAATCACCCTGTGAAGATTGCTCATAATGTTTTAAACTGCGCAACACAAACAAACGTTTCGATGCACCAAACGCAAAATTAGTTCTGAAGTGTGAATTAGACTTGGTTTTGTGTTAATAATTATATCACAGATTCAGCATCAAATGACTTGTTCCCAACAGTATATTGTTTATAGAGGTAATCTTCCAGTCTACATAGATACAGAGTTGATTTATCGCTATTTTCCCACAATGCTTTTCGATGAAATTTTTTGCAATACTACTTTACTTTACTACTTTTCTTAGCAATATTGAAATTACTATAATAATGTTGCTATTCATTACAAAATATTTTGCATCATCATTCATCATCTTTTCAGCCGAAAGACGTCCACTGCTGGACATAGGCCTCCCCCAAGAGGGGATATGCCATAATCGTCACGATTGGCAGGTGGAATGGCGATTGCCGTTGGTTGAATAAATACTCAGAGAACGCTGCTGCCCATCCTCTGGTGAACCCCTTAGTCACCCAAGAGAAGAGATGGGGTGGTGCCCGTGGTGCTATTCTTTGTGTCCGGCCCCACACGGAACAAAACGAACTTTTCGATTAAATATGTTATAGTTGTTTTTTGCAATACTACTTTTCTTTACTGCTTTCATTGGCAATATTGAAATTACTATAATAACGTTGCTATTCATTACAAAACATTCTGCATATCTACATTATAATAATATAAATAAATAAATAAATATTGTTGGGACATTTTACACCACCTCCAAAACCACCATCATTTAATTCATTAATTTTTTTTTTTCATTTTTGTCACCATCTAATCCCAAACTAAGCATAGCTTGTACTATGGGTACTAGAAAATGGATATAATACTTAGATACTTTTTTTTGTAAATACATACTTATAATACATAAGAAACACCCAGACCATATATAACTACCTATCTCAGAAGTCATCGGATGTTTGCGATGTCAAGGCATCTGTGGCCACGCGGCCACGCTACGCATTATGCAGACATGAATGGAATCCACGTTGATTACACATTGCTGACATAACAACTTAACAACAACTCGATTGTCGTAGTCATCGGAAGATTATCATCGGTCATCGACAAACAATAGTCAGCCTTAACGCACGTTTTAATTGCACTATTTGCATAGCTCGGCCACACAGAGACTAAGGCCGGGACTCCACCAAAGCGAAGACGAGACGAGCGGAGAGGAGATGTTTTTTAAACAACCAATAGAATTGTGTTATTGATACATCTCCTCTCCGCTCAGCTTCAGTGGAGATCGCTGTTTGGAGATGATTAATATTTGTATGGCGCGATGGAAGCGGAGATATGAGCTGTGCGCGGACGACGCGCAGTGGAGACGAGAGATGTGAGCGGCGTGCAGTGAGTAGTTAAGAAAGAAAGAAAGAAAGAAAACATATTTATTTGCTTCAAAAGTGACGCACAAAATTATTATTATTCTTCTTCTTCAAGTAAAAGAAGAGACTTTTTTTGTAATAATAGCGACATCGTCTACCTTTCGTGTCAGAATGCGTACTGAGCACTCAACGCCTCGCACCCGAGCTGAAAAACATCTCTTCTCGCACAGCACACAGCACACCGCACACATCTCCGCTTTGGTGGAGTCCCCCGAGCTGAAAAACATCTCTTCTCGTACAGCACACATCTCCGCTTTGGTGGAGTCCCCCGAGCTGAAAAACATCTCTTCTCGCACAGCACACAGCACACCGCAAACATCTCTGCTTTGGTGGAGTCCCGGCCTTATTCATTGTGCTAAAATCAAAACGTATTGCGGTTACGTGGTGGAAAAATAGTGTATGGTATAAGGTCTTACTTTAATAATGGCATATATTTTAAGGCTACGCTCTATGAATGGTATATAATTCATTTCAAATATTAAATGAATCATGTATCTGATAATAAAGATTTTTTTTTTTAATAACTACTTAACTAACGATAGGTAGATTCGTAGATTTACTGGCTCTGTATTATTTTCAACCTCATATTTTTTTATCTTTATTTAATTTTGGGGTTTTTATAAATTTGGATAACTGGATACGTCAACGCCATCATGCCTTATACAATCTACAATAAACAAATACTAGATCTACTATTAAATTAAAAAATTAAATTAAAATTTCTTTACTTCGGGCATCTGAACCCATAAACCACATAGAATGAATAAAAATTAACACACATACAAAATAAATTTAAATAAAAATAAAAATAAATTTACACATTTCAAAAATTATTAAAAAATTAAAATTTACATACATCAAAAATAATTGAAAATTTAAATACACACACATCAAAAATAACTGATGTTAAGTTTACCCTAGGCCCGCGTTCAACTGATTGTGGAGTTCATCCATAAAAGAGAAGTCTTAATACTAATAGTAGATCTTAGTATTTGTTTATTAATTTTAATGAAGAATATTTATATGGAATCTAATACTAAAATACACAATATTTTGTCATATGATATGGCCTTTGCAAAACTGAGCAAGCATGTTTCTTGTGTTTTGTTAAACTAGGATCTAGAGATAGAAATTTGACATACGATTTGTGAAGGAGCTTATATAAAATTTCTATCTCAAGTGGGGTAAATCGTGATAGGTTATTAATTTTGATTTAAAGTGAATAAGTGTCAGGGATTTTGTTCAATCCCACACACAAATTCGATGAAATCTGTGATATATGTCGCGTTTAGGTGAGTTGCTTGGTATTGTCTCTTTGTCACATCCTGTGAAGGCATAATGAATCGAGGAGACGGAATCAACAGTGACTCATCGCTCTGCCGTCAATCAGTCATCATAAAATTTTATTGTATTTCTAATTTATGTCCGACCTCGATTCCGATAGTAAATGACCTCTTAAGTTTAATGGTTTTATTAATTAATACAAATATATTGCGAAGTAAGTATTTATAAGTTAATGTGTACAACAGGTAGGAAAAATACTCTGATGTTCACAATTAAATAGTTTTAAGTTGACGACCTCTGTGGTCTAGTGGTTCGCGTGTCGGACTGCTGATAACGAGGTCGTGGGTTCGATTCCCACAGGACACAAATATTTGTGTGATGAACATAAGTGTTTGTGTTGGTCTGGGTGTGTTGCTTATGTATTATAAGTATGTATTTACAAAAAAAAAAGTATATAAGTTTTATATCCATTGTAGTACCCATACCACAAGCTCTGCTTAGTTTGGGACTAGGTGCTGAGTAAAATTTTATTTTTTATTTTTTTATAGTATAAGATGGCAAATCGAGCTAAAGGCCCACCTGATGTTAAGCGGTTACCTTTGCCCATAACAATTTTCCCAAAGATATTTATATTTATTTATTTAAGTCAACTAACGGCTAAAATTAATATCCTATCTATCCACGATTTGTCTTCTAGAGATAGAAATTTGCATCAGCTCCATACAAAATATGACAAATTTCTATCTCTAGTAGGGCAAATCGTGGATAGATTGGATATTAATTTTGGCCGTTAGTTAACTAAGAAAATAATCGACTAACAATTACTCATAAATTAAATTGAACCACGTGTGTCTGTATTAAAGTAACTGTATTTAATACTCATTAATAAAATGAATTATCTTAAAAAATACGAAGTTACAACCATTTCATAATTCCTTGAATATATGCAGTGTATTGAGAAATGTTAACAAACCGATGGTATGTATATGTATATACATAGTATGGCAGTTTAATTTAACCCAAATTAATACCTACAAAGGTGTCATTTAGGTAAACGAAACAATTAATTTTGAACGAAATACTGCAATGACCGTTAAATTTCATTAAATGCAGTTGCATTGCATTGTGCATTGCCAAAGTGAACGGTGCATAAATAATAACAAATATTCTCGGACCTCAGTGCCAAAATTATCTTATCTTACTCAATTCTTAGTGGAACAGATAGTCGGCTGATATGATCAATATCTTTCTTTTGTTATCAATTTTATTAAGCGTGAATTAAAGTGAGATAATAATAATTAATACTTGTAGAAAGGCAGCCGTTTATAAAAAAAGTTTGATATTCAGTTTGACACAGTTAGATGACCACTTGACTCAGAGTAATTACCAATTCTTAGTTTATATTAAACCTCTTAAGGGGAATGTAGCAGCCAAGTGGCGCCCCCATCAGTAAATAAATGATTACTCGCTGAATACATCATTTATCGAAAATTAGTTTTTAACGATTCTGATTAAACTACAGTACTGTACATCAATTGTTAAAACCGAATTTTCGATAAATGATGTATTCAGCGAGTAATATTTTTTTTTACTAATAGGGACGCCACTTGGCTGCTACATTCTCCTTAAGGGGTCATTGTACGCATCATTATGAACAACTTTTACTATGGACCAACCATGAAAATGTGAAAAACTAAATTGAAGTTCCCTTCCCATATTTGGTTGAATTTGGTCATAGGTAAACACACATCTTGGATGACTTTCGCTGGGTAAAATTTCCTAAATATCACCAACATTTACGAAAATTGTGGATGACAAAAAATTGTTTGGCTTATGATTGTCACTTATGACAATCAGAAGGCACAAAAACTAGCCATGGTGATAAAGATAAAAAATATGAATTGCTCCTCCTTCAATCTTGTGGCGATCCGTAATTTGCGTTCTCTGTCCAAGTAGCCGTGACGTCAGTATTTCAAATCTACTGGTAATTAATCTGAGCAACTAGATGAGGCATCGAAATCTAAAAACAACGATTAATAGATTAACTTATTTTTGTTTTAGAAACGGATATCTTTAATGTCACGGATAGGTAAAATACGGATAACTAGACCTTGAATAAAATAAATTTAGATTTCTATACAACGAGTCGAGAACTAGATTTAAAAGGTCCTTTTCATCAGTGGAAGCACCATAAAGTTACTACAGTTTAAAAATGTCTTTGGAAAGCACATTATAGAAACCTGTTATTACGTTCATTCGATGTGCTATCATAATATCGAAATAATAACACTGTACCACCATAGTCTAAGCAAAAAGTACAAAAAATTACAATGACAGGTAACAAAAACCAGTGAATGTCCGGCCGCGGTTCGCACGTTGAACTTTTGAATGTTTTACACAAAAACGTTCCCATCAATCAAATATTTAATTAACGATTGTTCAACAGAAAAACTTTTAGAAATTTAGACTTAGAAACTTCAAAAGGAAAGAATGGGTTTCCTATATTTGGAGTGTTGTTAGTGTAGTTGAAGCGTTACGAGAAGAAAAGATGTAGAAATAAGCGGTTTTCAATTATTCAAATGGAACCTAAGTATAGTCCTAGGGGTCAACTATGTTTCTGTGTTCCTGATCTATCAAATGCTACGACAATTCAGTGCAACGAAGCGTACCGAAATATTCCATATCTATCTTTAACACTTATAAGTGTTTCTCAGATTAATAAATGTCTTTCATAATAGAAATATATGTGAATTATGTGATTGAACCCAACCAGGGTTTGGACCATAGTTGACCCCAGGGGTCAGGACTGTACCTAGTTGTATGATTTTTTGGAACCTTTCTTGGTGTTTTTTTATTGCTAAGCTGGTCAAAGTTTCTTGTAAACTTTTATTATGTGTGATATAGCTGCTAACTTGCTGCTAACCAATAGTCAGGCTATGATTTACTTAACAATAATTGCTTGTGTGTGGTATAACAAGACAGTTATTTATTAATCAATCAATCAATCAAATACTTTATTTCGGACAGCGAAAAGATCCATATTTTTTTAGTAACAGACATGAACTTAAATACTAATGTTAGTAACATCATAAAGTAACATATATTTAAATTTTCTTGCATAGATCACCCGACAGCTAGGTTATCACTCTATGCACAAATTTTTTAATCATAGCAGAGCAAGTATCTGCTGCTATCGCCTTCAGGATATTGTTGGGACTGCCCCTTATTCTTCTCAGTAGTGAAGTAATTAATTAATCATGTTGTTAATTTTATTATCTAATTACATTAATAAACTGTAATTTTGTCGGGTATAATATTAATTTAGTCTATTGATGCTTATAATAACCAATAAATCGCGGAACGTTTTGCTAACGTTTTGTTAATTTCATTCAAGACTATGTATGATTTAATTGCTAATTAATACAGGTGTGTTATCAAAGTTGATTATAAGCTATTTACAAGTAATAATAAGATTGTGTTATAAACATAGTTAATAAACCTGAAATGGTCATGAAACGAAAGCTTATGACATAACATTTAGCTGAATTGCACTTTACTGACATGTACACCTTAACATTGCGTTTGTTCATAGTTTTTTGTTCTCTATTTGCCTACATGACATAATGAAGAAAACTATGTTTTCAATTTACAAAGTAGATCGACGAAAACACACACAGTACAAAATAAAGATTATAAAAAATTGGTATTTAATAATGTAACAATAAAAACCTCAATCGATAAACTAGAAATTTTAAATGCTAGTTAATTTCCGTATCGCGATTGCGTATAAAATCGCCTGACAATCCCCGTTGCAATTTAATTTTTATTACAAAAAGTCTGTAAACTACAGTTAGATTTGTCAGCGATATGACCTTTGTAAGAACATTACTCTTTTCAAAATCTATTTCAATTACAGAAGTATCTTTTATTTTGTAGAAAAAGATAAACTATGTTAGGTAACACTTACGAGTGTTAATTTGTAATTTATCGTGGTAGCAATCATCGATAGCCGCCATGTCTCTATTTCTTCACACAGCTGTTGTTACATTATCTATTACACACTACTTATGTCATTCAGTCACTCTTATCGATCGTTACACCCATTATGTGTATCCATTATGTATTTCCTCTAAATTCGTCTCTACGCAAATCTTCGGATTTAAAGTTGTGAATGTAGTGTGATCTCAAAAAAATTAACACAGAACAAATTACATTATATTTGGTCACACACGAGACCAATTAGGTAAATTGAACAGTTGTTACAGAACATTCTAAATATTTGATTGAATCGTTTAATTTGTATTCAAGGTTCAAATAGGTTGTAAAATTACGTTACGTTTTAGTTAGGTCTGGATTTGCTGGTAAAACACTCTTCATCAAGCAGCAATCATCATCATCCTAGCCCGGTATCCCCCACTGCTGGGTATAGGCCTCCTTTCGTTTTTGCCAGCCTCTTCGATCTTGTGCATCCCTCATCCAGGTGTTTCTTGCTGCTTTGGCGATATCATCAACCCAGCGCGCTTTCGGACGGCCCGGGTTTTTCCGACCTGATGCTGGCCACCTCTCGGTCAACGCTTTACTCCATTGGCCATCTCTACGCCGAGCCAGATCAGCAAATTCAACGCTAAATGATGTTGAGCCAACTTAAATTGAAGAATTTGGTGAATTAACTCACCAAGTCCTTTTAAATTACCTACTCTAAAGGGAACTCATCATAAGTCCTAAAATATTGTAGTTTATATATATATTTAGTGTTTAGTGGATAGCATATCATAATGTAAAGAGAAATGTTAAGAGCGCTAACTGCGCTGTCTTACATTTAAAATGTTCTGGCATGATACGATTCAATAATCTTTTCCATTGTTACCAAACTAAAAACAAACTTGGATTCCAAACTAGTAGCTCCATGCAGGTAATACTGTGTAGTATAGTACTAAGTGTTAATAATGCTCGCTAAAACGTATTGTTTCGTTCGAGATTGTAACCCAATTTAACATCACAACAAAGAAGTCTTCTGTTGCCCAGTTCTCACTTCAATTCCACTTTTGTTGTTACTAGCCGACCAGCATATCTTGACATTTAATGGCACAGCTGTTTGGAAGGGGAATTCGGTTCCCTATTTCACCGTGTGACAAGGTTTTTTGGAAATTTTCAAGATATTATTATTGATATTTTATGTATCACTTTACCTACCTTTAGGAATATGTAGAAGGTGGTGATCTATTGACAATCTTGTCTACTTTCCTGTGTGTATTTGTTAGCACCTAGGACAACATCACACACACGTTAAGAATTCCGTATCAACGTGTGAATTCTCGGTACTTCTCGATCGAAAGTGGTGATTAATTTTAATTGTACACATACGTGGGACACTCAGAAAGTTTTGCGAAACTAAAAAAAATTGTTCTATACGTACATATATTTTTATCAAATCTTTTCAAAGTACTTTCCACCAGCCTCTATACAAAGATTCATGCGCCTAAACCAGTTTTCAAAACACTTTTTCCAGTCCGCCGCAGACACCTCGTTTACAGCCTGCTCGAACGCAGCCAGCGCATCTTCCGGCGACGAAAATTGTATCCCTTTGAGCAGATTTTTTATTTTTGGGAATAAAAAGAAGTCACACGGTGCTAGATCAGGGCTGTAAGGAGGGTGACCCAGGAGTTTGACTGGCGTGCTGTCCAGGAAGTCCCTCGTTTTGAGTGCGGTGTGCGCAGGTGCATTGTCGTGGTGGAGCAGTAGCCCGCGGAGCCCTGTGTTTGGTCGCTTGTTGCTTATAACAGAGAAAACTTCTGGCAAACATTTGGTAGTATACCATTCAGCATTAATGCTTCTTTGATCCCGTAAGGGAATTGATACCAAGTGGCCAGTCAAATTAAAAAAGCTAGCGATCAAAATCTTACCCCCGCTTCTAGATCGCTTCACTTTGGTAGGCGTTGGCTCATTTTGAAACACCCAAACAGTCGACTGGCGCTTGGTTTCTGGGTCGTATTGATAAATCCAGGACTCATCACCTGTAACGATGTCGTAAACACGCCGAGACGAGCCTGCTTCAAATTTGTTAAGCATATCACGGCACCATTCCACCCGGGCCTGCTTCTGAGCATCGGTGAGGTTGTGCGGCACCCAGCGTGATACTATCCTCCTCACGCGAAGATGGCTGTGTAGAATCTCGTGAACGCTTCCCGATCCAATCTTCAATATGTGTTGAATCTCCTGATATGTAATTCGCCTATTGTCTTGGATTAAATTTTTCACTGCTAGCACGTTTTCTTCGGTAACAGCCGTCAAAGGGCGACCGCTTCTTTCGTCATCCCCCAAAGTTGGTCGACCGCGCTTGAATTAGTTATACCAACGATACACGGTTGCCTTGGAAGGGCCTTCATCCATGAATGCCATTTGAAGTCTATCGTACGATTCATCCGGTTTCAGGCGACACTTGAAATCGTATAAAATCATAGCTCTAAAATGTTCCCGGCGCAGATCCATATTTCAGTGAGACACAATACTTTGAATTAACTCGCAAAAAATGTGGAGGGAAATTTTGAAATTGGAACTTACTTATTTTTACTTATAAATAATCATATTTTCGAAAAACATTATAACTGGCCAGTCTCCCATATATAAAAACTTTTTTTCGCAATACTTTCTGAGGGGCCTGGTACATAGGTCAGTTAGGTACTATAAGATTCTATTACCGCCATCAACTAATCGATTTTCCTTAATACATTAACGTCTTTTACGACCTGTGAAAGTAAACTATGTTGGCAATTTTTCATGGATTTCCTTTAGCTTTCCTTATTGCTTGTGTTTCCACAGCAAGGTTGCATGTGTATGCATTACGAGAACATTTCTATCACTAGTTCTCACAAACGTGGATAAACGTCACCTTATATTGGCTAATAGTGGCATTGTTTGGGTTTTTACAATGTTTCATGGGTGGGTACCAGTTGCAATGACACGCATGTTACATGCTCGCTCGTTCGTATGTGAACAATCGTGTCGCTTGTGCCAACAGCCGCCATGTCTTTCTGAGCAACCGTTGCAGTAGAACTTTCCATTTTCTTGACACCTTAAACGATTAGTTTGTAAGTTGTTACGCCGGATTACACAATTAGGTATGTCAGGTATCGATTTTTTTAAATTGTTTACATACGTACAGTCAACAAATCGGAATCATGACCCACTCAGCTGATAATTCGTTTCAAATCGTCAAAACAGTAAGGTTTTCTTCTATGCTGCACTTAGGACATTTTGAATATTACAGAAACTGCATTAAAACGGGTCAGAGGTCTGTGCCGTTTTGAGCTTTGTTATCAATGCAATAGATTTATAATTGGATTGGAAATTATGTTTTTTATTAACCAGGAATTATGTTTTGAATTTCGAATTAGCTGTCGTATCACGTGTTTTTCCTACAAACAACTATATTTTTTAAGAAACCTATACAAACTTTTTCGATTACAGACCATTAATAAAATTAAAATAAAAATTACAAATATAATGTCAAGTATGAAAAGGTGTCAAACAATACTCTTAATATGTGGAACCTCGGACGAAAAAAAAAGGCAGACGGAATCTCGCTATTCAATAAGTGAAGCATCCATAGCAAGCCGGATCGCTTAAAAGTATAGTATGCCAAAAAGCCGTGATTACGCAAAAAATCTAGTGTGACGGTAGTCATTGTTGTAGAGTCATAAATAAAATAACGGTATAAATCTGGTGTGTTAAAATGCTTTCGAAATTATAGTGGGTTCAGGAAAAAATTAAGTGCTTCAGTCTTTGTTTAGCTAGATTCCGTCCGCCTTTTTTATTCGTCCGAGTGTGGTAAATTCATTTAATTTATAATATCCTCTGTACCATATTTCACGCAATAAATGATAAATAAATAAATAACAATATTTGGAGTTAAACATTAATAATAAAATTAGAAAAATAATTTTATTGGTAAACTAGCTGTAACTGTCAATAGCTAACAAAATTGATAACAAGTCAGTTGCCAGGGAAATATCTGTTTAAGCGAAATTCAACCTAATTGTATTAGAATGTCTGTAGGATATTAAGCTTATCGTGGGTCATGATTCCGATTTGTTGACTGTACCTTATGTATCGCTGTCTCGGAATTACTTGAAACTATAATAAAAACTTAATATCTCCCAAGATGAGGCGAAATATTGTGTCAGATTTATTTACTAGCATAAAACATGATAAGTCATTCAAATATCTTGGTATACCTACATAAATTAATAAAGACTGATATGGTTTCATAGGAAGTCTATGCTATGAGGTATTTTTGCTTTTACTGTAGATGAAAACATTAATGAAATCTTCAGAGATAGCTCAAAAAAACAGATACATAGAATATGCTTTATTGTACACCATGAAAATAGCAACTTAAAAAAATATATACCTCTTGAATCACTGAGAAATATGATATTAATACATACATACATATTATCACGCCTGTTTACCATTGGGGTAGGCAGAGACTATAGATTTCCACCTGCTACGATCCTGACACACCTCTTTCGCTTCATCTACGTCCATTAACCTCGTCATGCATGCTCGCCGGTATGATATTAATTAATCAAAATAACACGTTTTTATATAGTGTCTAATGAAGAATTCGATGGAAAAACGCACCTGAAAACGGTTTTATTACATTACCTGAAGTTTTTATAATAAGCAACAGTTCAACAAGTAATGCTACGTTAGAAAATGTTATCATAACTAATAGAACAACTTGTTACTAGTAACTTGCCACAGTTTTTGTTGTTTACAGTGTAGAGGATATAAGCGTTAAAAGTAGAACAATAATACTTTTGAACTAACTCAATCTAGCATTAGGTGAAAGTGATCATCACTTGTTTTGGTTCATATTTGTGTTGTATGTTTATCGCTTTCACTTGTTTAAAAGGTAGCTCATTACTTCCTTATTAAGTGCATGCGTTCATTATCATTTAAGGTCGTAAACATCCACAGCTAAACATAGGACCTTATAAACCGATGAAATTGGAAGGGTCGGGAGGAAATTCCATACCATACGCTTGGCAAAATAAATGAAGACTAGATAGATATGCTTATTGTAGTTCCTTGAAAATTGCAGAAAACAGGAACAACTATAAATTAAGGGTAAACTAGCAGTCTTTAGCGATATCTTCTACACAGCCTTTAGATGGACAAAGAAGATGTAAAATCTAAATCATGGATCATAGAATATTTTTATTAGTCCACAGAAGCGTTTTTCTGTCGTCAAAGCAGCGCGCAGCATTCTGCTTCTCATTTATTATTGCCAATCCATATTAATCATGACATAATCTACAGTCATCGGTCAGTCTTTTGCACATGCATGGAGTTTGAAGCAATGACCTCTCATCTTTGTTTTGCTTAATCAATACCTATACGTATACCTATTCCATTTGCCTAGTGAAATTCATTAGGCAAAGATACCAATTCCAGTTCTTTGTTACTCCAGCTAGTTTTATTCAAAAACACAGTCGTAAATGCTAAAATGAAGTAGAAATCATTAACAGGAGTATCATTGTTCTCATTACGAGCACTTCTAGCAATTACGTGCATGCAGCGATAACGTATTGCATTTAAAGATCGCAATAGCACCATATGGCTGGTTCCATTTACTCATTTGTGTGAAAAGATAAGAAGTTGATGTAAGGAGTGTTGCACCTCTAGTTTTGAAGAAATTTCACCCATTGATTCACTGAAATGACTATTAACCTGTTGTGTACAAAATTCCAAACACAGTTAAAATTCCATTATGTCTCGCGTGGATCCACGTTTAGGCAGACAAGGGGTTAATAAACAAAGTTTAAAAAACTTATTTTAGTTTTATTGAAATTAAAAAACATCCTAATTTTAATAGAGAAGATGGTTGGCAGCTACCACCTGTTTGGAACCCAGTTCTAAAAATAATCAAGTCCCAAACAGCATGTAACACTGTAAAAGATAATGATATTGTGAGTGATTACTGCGTGCATCGAAACGATTTTAATTAATAATATTGTACGGTAGATTAAAATATATTTTTTATAAATATCTGTAAAGACGCTTGTCATCTTAGTCTTCCTGCGACCACGAACGCTGCAAAGCTTTCGAAACGTCAGGAAACCAATCTAAATAATATACGCGATATAATCCGGTTAAACTTGTTTTATTATAATAAACAAAGTTTTATTATGTAGTTTTGAAATACTTATGTATATTCCGTTTATCATATTTTTCACGTGTTTGTAAATATTTTGTTCATGATCAGTATCTTCGCCTGTAAGTTTTGAACACTTCCTACTTTTTGTGACATTGACATTTAATTAAGTATGTAAGTAGGAGAGACTTCTAGACAACATTTTTCTTTTTCTATAATGAATATTCTGATTTCGAAATATCAAAATTATCATAAGTCGGAAGTTTGTGGTCTCTGCGTGTAATGTTACCTAGTTTATTATTTTAATATTTTCCAATGATCTCAATTTATTATGTCACATAACGATGGTAAATGGTTATAGATAAAGTTTAAGCGTCCAAACTTTCATGTGAAATTAAGTGACTTCTGGTATGGCGGCAGCACGGAGTGGTCACGTGGTTCCTTGTGCACCAGGAAGGTATACATGAAGACAAAAACTCTCCTTGGAGACGTGCCCTACAGGCGTAGCATAGGAAGGGCTCTGGAGGCATAATACATTCCCGGAGTCCCCCCTTATTGTGCTGAAGTCGGCCACCTATTCGGCAGTCGGTTTTAGTGGATAAAAATCCCACGCCCCGGCTCCCGTCCCCCCATGAAACCTGCAGCCTTTTGTAGGTTTCCTTCTTGCAGCAAAAAAGTTCATTTATTATTTATTTATTTATTTGTAGGGTTATTGTACACCATAACATACATTACATTGAAGTTACTGCAGATGTGGGTTTAGATAGATAGAATATACTTTATTGTACACCATGAAAATAGTAGTAAACAGGAACAACGTATAAATTATACGGGTTTAGTTCATAGGTGTTCGAACCTAAGAGAAGAAATTATTTAGTTTTTTTTTTTTTTTCTAAGTCTAGGTTAAGTAATAGTTGCATGAGTTTTGTTTATAACCTTATTCAACGTTGAAATAAATTATATAATTTATTTATATTATTAAATATACAACGTGTATCAGAAATGCGTGGTCATATTTAAGAGCTCATTCAGGGCTCAAGAAAATATCAGCTTTTCCCTACTAAATCATCGATGTCGGCCGACAAAATGTTAGGATCAGCTGATTTTTTCTTTCACGATTTCAGGGTTGGTCCCATAGTAAAAGTTGTTCGATAGCATCCCCTGAATAAGCTCTTTAAATATGACCACGCATTTCTCATACACTTACGAACAAAAAATATTCCAAAACCTTCCAACCTTGCCAACATTATTAGTTCCAGTCGGAAAGTAACATTTTATAAATACTTCTAAACCGGATTAATATTTTTGATGGAATACCTACGTTCACATACAATGCTAATGGCAAGGTCGTGGTCAGTCAGTCGATCAGTGGATAAAATGAAAGATAATAGCTGTTTGAGTACAAATTGCTGTGCCATGTAATTTTGCTGTGATGACGACAACACCGAGCCATTGTGCGGCTGTGTCTATTATGACAAGAACATGCAAATAAAAATTCCGAGTTTGGCACAAAAACATGTAGTTGGATTTTATAGAAAAATCTGGGTTATTTGGTATTTTTAACGGCACTGTTTGCTCACTGAAAAGAAAAGTAAAGTAGCCGAACTTTCGTCTCTGTAACTTAAATAAGTGACTAGGTACATAACTAAAAGGTAATCCAAAAAAAAGGTAAGGTAAAGGGTGATTTTATGTTGTGAATTAATAAAATTGAAGGCAATTTATAACACAGATACTCAGGGTTCTGAATAAATTTACGTGAAAATGAATGTAGGCAACAATATGCATTTAAGGGTTAAATACAAACAGTTTTGTTAAATCATGTTAACTTTAGTAACGTCTTACCAAGTGGTTGTCACTCCAGCTCTGCCCGACCAGCAGCTGGCGTAGTTGGCGCAGCTCGCGTAGCTGGTAAAGGCCCGTAAGCTGAGGTGGCGTGCAGTGTTCCGTGTGCGCCACAGAGGAGGGTGCGGCCGTCGTTAGGCCGCACGGGGAGAAGGGGCTCGCCTGCTTGTGGCGAGCCGGGACCTGCCGGGCGTGGTTGTGTGAATACTCACGGGTTCCCACGCCCCCGGCTAAGGTAGTTGAAGGAAAACCGTGGTGGTTTTAGTCGGTAAGAGTCCGACACTGGCTCCGCCTACCCCGGGCGGAGTGCGTCCATGAGGATTTCATTTACAGACTCAAATCTCAGTGAGATTATTTCACATGCAGAAACCCAGACACGTAGACCGTAGACCCGTACACCGTAGGTCCGTAGATCGTCTGTAGGCCATACAAATTTAAATTCAAACGTTTTTTTTTCGAATAAGCATTTACATGCACTTTTAAAACGTTGAGAATCTAGTTGCACGGTTCCCAAAAATTTGGTCCTATGGAGAAGAGCCGGCAAGAAACTCTAGTCCAGTCCAGTCTCCGGTCTGTAAGTCTGTAGGCCATACAAATTTAATAGTCGTTCCGTGCGGGAATTTAACCCGTGACCCGTTGCTGATATTCTGAACATTTGAATAATATAGAATTTAAAACATTTTTTTATCCACTGAATCATCCTATCCTCCACGTGGACCAAGACTGATTTCATCAAGATCTGTTATTTGTTCTTGAACCTAAATATTTGGTTTATTGGTCATCATTGTTCTATTTGAAGTCTGTGACTAATCGTATACAAACACGCTATAAAGCGCAAACCACACATAGAGCGGGTGCGGGTCAGGCGCGGGTCGGGCCCGCGGCGGTTGGAGCGCGGGAGCCGCGCGTGCCTCCCGATCCGCGCGGACCGCGCTCTGTCTGTAGTGGCGGGAGACACGCGCGGCTCCCGCGAACCACCCGCCGCGGGCCCGACCCACGCCTGCGTTTTGTGTGATGTCGTCCATTTAAAAGCAGGTTAATATACCCACCGTACTCCAGACCCGACCCGCGACCGACCCGCACCCGCTTTGTGTGTGATTGGCGCTTTATACATTTAAAATGGTCGCTGATACCTTCACCGCGATTTCGTTTTTCCATTCTAGTAATATTATCACAGAATTGACCTTAAAAGCACACGCAATTGCTGTAACCAGCATAATATGTTGACCTACTAAATGCAGACATTTGCAAATTCCAATATTATTATGTGTATCAAAATATTACTCATATAAGACTACAATTGTTTTGCTCTGTGTCGGTGACCTCTCAAAGGTATGTTATGTTTATTTACTTTCATGAGGTAATCTTTATGTAGGTAGATGTTACAAGTAGCTATGTACTACGTTCAAGTATCTACTCGTAATTTCAAGTAATTACACTTATCTTTACTCCACTTTGTTAATATGTGTTGATTAAATTCAAATTAGACGACTTTCCAAGTAATTGTTTGCGAAATGGATAAGTAAGTACTTGTGATTATCATTATTGACGCTTTCTATTGCCATAATGAATTGACTGGTTTTTCAAGAGTCAATGTCCTTGTTTTATACCAATTATTCGAATGAATAAAGCATCGAATTCAAAGTCAATTTCACACCTATTAAACGTTATTGTTTTTACTTATATGTATGTCGGGATACATATTAATTTAATTACGTTAGCCGTATTTGTTTTTAATCTGAAAATTTGCAATAAAAAACACCACTGAAAAGAAAAAGATTAAAGGTACAAAAATGATATTACATAAGTATGTAATATCATTGAGGTACAAATTAATATTGCACACAAAAGACCTTCATACCTACCTACCTAGATAACATAGGTACTACATATTTAAAAAAAATCTTAATTAAACTGGTTTATCATATTTCGTTACACTTATTTCGGTCGGCAGTTCACGGTCGTTTATTGCCAATATATACAAACATGGAATAATTAATAATTATACTCGTACTTACATGTAACATATTAACTTTCTTACACGCAGTACTTTAGGCAATATTTCGACACGGTTGTTAAACTGATACCTTTAACAAATCAACAGTATGATTCGTAAATATTTTTAGGAAGTCTTATTAGTTTAATTAAGTATAACGTAGTTAGTTTAATTATGTTTTACGTTTAGGTCTTTTTTTTATTTTAAAGTATTTTACTGCAACTGTAATCCAATACTGGTTAAAAATGATTAAAGAGTAATTAAAAAACGTTTACAACGCTAACTTTAAGCCCGCTGAGAATTGAACCACGCACAGCACACGGCATTTAGGCCAATTCACGTAACTAAAGTGCAGTTGCAGTTAAGTTTCGATCAAAACAATGCTTTTCGTATTCTCTTATCTACGGCGATCGCTCTCAGAATCGATCTGCAGCGTCACTGCAACTTAATGGGTGCGTCATAAAATTAAGTGAATTCGGCCACTGTTCATCAACGTTAATTCTCTGATTAATCGGCCGATTGTTCGAAAAATGTACTGGAATTGTGGGTAAACGGTCGTTTAACCAGAGAATTATCGTTGGTGAAATCAAACCTTAGGGCCCTAGATGGTTTGTAAAACGTGTAGGTAAATGAAAGAAATGCCGCAACATATATTGGTCCCCCTTCAAAAACGCGTATCAAAAGATATAAACGCGCCGTCTGGCACTCGCACTCTGCTAGGCTATGTAGGTGTCTAGGCTGTAGTGCACTAAAGTGAAGTGATGTAGGTACAGTCAACTGCATATCAATGGTAACAAAATGATTATAAGCAGAACTGTAAAAACAAAAACATAAAAAGTAAAAACAATAAAGTTAAAGTTAAGTTAAAAATTTGCTGTATTTGTAGGAACAACCTGTATCAACACAAATACTACCCCCCACCAGTTTTTAAAGACGGCTCGCGCAGTCACCGGTGTTCGCTCCATCATAATGTAGCTGAATATTATCTGGTATCTACCCACATTGTACTTATTTAATATCCTACCTTGTTAACTATATTTTTGTTTACCTGTTTGCATAGTCGATGATACTGATGTACGGTAAAACTCTAATGAGTTTATTTATGTTTACATCTTTAGAATGTTTTTGTTATGTATACCACGGAACAAATAAAAAAATAAAAAAATACCAAATTAGAGATTTCAATGCGGATCACAGACTAAAAAAATATAGACGAAATGCTGCGAACAATGATAGTGAAGCCAACAAAATCGTGCTCCTTCGTATACAAACAAACCAGCGCTCACGCACACATGCACCTCAAACCATGCTCACCGCTCTCAGTACACATGTCGCGGCATCGTCTAGTAAGCATGGCCAAAAAAATATATCTTTCAAGACCATCTGTGTGCGTGAGCGCTGGTTTGTACACGGAGGAGCACGGTTTTGTTGTCTTCACTATGATTGTTTGCAGCACTTCGTCTATATTTTTTACTATGTTTGTGCTGCGGATTCAGAAGTGAGATAATGAGTTCTTAGACTGCTTAGTGTTCTTACAGAATAGCCACGCTGGTAAGACTGGAAGTCTATACTAAAATCGTTGGGAAAGAGCTCGTAGAATGAAAGAAGATCTGAAAACTAGCTATCAGAGACCGCGAGTGCAATGACATAGTAAATATTGTAAACACTTGAGTTCATTATAATTTATGTGCAAGGACTCAATGATGCAGTGACACACTTATTTTGAATTTTGAAAACCTACTTCTATGTTTACCTAGGTGCGTTTAAATGACTAACATCAACTACGTATTTAAACTTCGTAATATTATAATATTAATATAATATTTCTTTATGTTTTGATTGTGTTGCATATTGCAATTGCGATTTCAGCCCTGGAAAACTTAAAACTGGATTTTTATTAGCTCCGTTTTTTCAATTTATTTTTTCAGCCTATTTAAATCTTCTAGCCTGTTTTTAGCTTATCTGACTTTCTATTTTATATTTATTTGGCTTGTATGGTAGACGAGTCGTAAGCCACACCTCGATATGTCGCCACCAAGACTTCCACCCGGGGTGGGTGTCCCGGTTTGTCCTGTTATTCGGTATACATATATGCACATCATATTATAAATCCATGATTTTGTAACAAATATTTTCGTTACGTATACGAATATGTATTAGCTTTTTTTATGTGATGATATCACAAATTTTAAATTCAACATGTGACATAGCGGTGTCGCCGATCGTACTTACTTTTTTGACTTAGGGCGGTTATTTCAATAGTCTGATAACTTTTAACTGAGGAATAAATGTGACGTCTTGACAGATTTTCTATACTACAACTGTCAAAATGTCAAACTTACTCCTCAGTTAAACGTTAACTGACTATTGAAAGACCGACCCTTAATGTATGTATGAGACATACTTTACTTACATGCCAAGTTCCATTGTGTTTCTATTAAATAACTTTGAAATACCTAACACATACCAATTTATAAAAGCTGAGCTAGTTCTAACATATTTTGCGACAGAGATTTTGTAGATTTTTATTTTACTAAAAACTTTTACTATAGTGTTCCGTGTGGTGCTGGACATAAAGAATTGCACCACCCTATCTATTCTCATGGGTGTCGTAAAAGGCGACTAAGGGATTCACCAGAGGATGGACAGCAGCGTTCTCTGAGTTTTGTGTGGCGATTATGGCATATGCTTCCTGGCTGGCTGGCTGAACATAGGCCTCCCCCAATATGCTTGGGGGAGGCCTATGTCCAGCAGTGGACTTCTTTCAGCTGAAATGATGACGATGATGATGATGATAGTGTTTTATCGGCCAAACGTTAATCTTTGAGAGAAATGCATTAAATAAATATAAATTATTCCAATAACATAAAGTAATGAATTGATAATTTGTGCGTATTCTCGTCATGCTCTAAATTTCACAATTGAGGTCAATACCGGTTTCGGCGATTAAATGAATCGAGGATGTAACTACCTGCGTACGTAACCGTTTATGCTAAAACGAATTAAATATTCGGTTAAGGTTATTTATTATAACTGATTTATAATTAATTATTATGGATGCTTAGACCACAAACATAGTAAAAAATGTAAACGAAGTGCTGGGAACAATCATAGTGAAGCCATCAAAACCATGCTCCTCCGTGTACCAGCGCCATGCACCTGAAAGATATTTGTTTTTGGCGATCAGGGTTGCCAGATGAATACAAGTGGATTATCGTATTGATGTTCTAAAATTATCGTATATCAAGGAATATCGTGAAATATTATCGTACATAGTGTTGAGCTACGAACAAAAGCAATGATTTTCAGCAACAAAATTATCGTATTTCTGCGTACTACAATCAATTTTGTATCGTACCAGAGCCAAAATTATCGTACATGTACGATAATTATCGTACGTCTGGCAACGCTGTTGGCGATGCTTACTGGACGATGCTGCGACATGTGTACTGAGTGGCGAGCACAGTTTGATGTGCATCTGTGGGCGTGATCGCTGGTTTGTACACGGGGGAGCACGATTTTGTTGGCTTCACTATGATTGTTTGTAGCACTTCGTCTATATTTTTTACTATGTCTGTGGCTTAGACTTAGGATTACTCGACACAAGCAACACTTTCTTTTACCTGATTTGCACAAGCTCATCAATGCACCACTATTAACGGATATTAAATGATTAAATACTTATTTATTATTTAAAACAGACATGAAGAAATACTAATATTGGTATAAATTGTAGGCTCTAGCCTCAGTAGGTACTGCTAATATAAGTAGTTTACAAGAAAAGCGCTATGATGTCATCATTTGAATAAGTATTCTTTTTTTTTTTGCGTTGCATTTATTTATTACACAGTGAAATCACAACGAAGAATAATAAAGCTTAAGTGCTTAAAATATACATAACCAGCCCATTGCTGTCCCACTGCTGGACACGGGTCTCTTCTCAGAATGAGAAGGATTCAGGCCTTAGCACTCTGGCCTACTGCGGGTTGGTGGACTACACACACACACCATCAAGAACTTTCCGAAGCACTCTCAGGTGTGCAGGTTTCCTCACGATGTTTTCCTTCACCGTTTACGCAAGTGATTATCAAATTCTGATCTGCACATGGATCCGAAAAGTTGGATGTGCTGGTTGGGTTTAAATTTAGACCTTCATGGAAGGCAAGCGTTCAACCGCTTGGCAATTTCTACTGTTATGAAACAAAGTATAGGTAACTATTTTAAAAACCTTATTCTAGATTATAAACCCTAATATTAGTAGTTGGATGCACAGTTTTGGTAACACTTTTTTCATATAAGGTCATTGGCCCGAATTAACAATTACATATTTTAATTTATTACAGTACTACCATCATTGCAAACTATAATTGAGGCAATGAGAGCAAAAGTGGCATATCTTTTGCAGACACAAATGGTTTTCAAATAATATATCTGGAAAAGACAGGCCAGTCTTGCGGTCACCGCTTCAATTAGATTTTAGGCACTAACACTACCGCGATTTAGTTTGAAATTAAAGGTATCTATTAGATAGGATTAGGATGGGATAATAGGATAGAAGAATTGCCAAACTTAAGTGGCAGTGGGCGGGGCACATTGCTCGCAGAACGGATGGCCGATGGGGCAGTAAAGTTCTGGAGTGGCGACCGCGTACTGGAAAGCGCAGCGTGGGTAGGCCCCCCACAAGGTGGACCGACGACCTGGTGAAGGTCGCGGGAATCCGCTGGATGCGGAAGGCACAGGACCGGTCGTTGTGGCGATGCTTGGGGGAGGCCTATGTCCAGCAGTGGACGTTTTTCGGCTGAAATGATGATGATGATGAATAGGATATCAATTAATTTAAATATGTTGTCTAATGACAACAACTCACAATAATTTGTGAGTTAAAAACATTGCCTTGTCAATCGTATAAATAAACGTCTAGACCACGATTATTTAGCCTTAGATACCGAGTCGTTGAATATAGTACCTATCTATAACTACAATGTTTGGATAACGTGATAAAAATCTGGTTTACTTAGTGACTAACAGAGATAAATACAAGTTTGTACTTAAAATTCAAAAGTTAGCTACATTTTGTTTAACACCTACACGCCTCCTTTCATGTCGGTCACCTACATGCAAATGTCCTCCACCTTTTATGTCCTCAGCACACGGAAAGTGGAACGACTTCTTTAGTTCTGTGTGTAGGAGTGGGTAATGTGAATTTGCAACAGTTTAAAAAAAAACTGTGTGACTATTCCGTAAGATACGAACACTGTATCGTCAATATCAACCTATAAGGACCCCGCTTTGAGTAAAGGCCTAAGCGCCTCCATTTTCTTCAACTGCTTACGGTCTTGCGCTACTGTGAGCCATTTTTGGCTTGCTGTTTTAAAAATTTCATCTGCCCATCTTTCTTGACCGTCTTAGCCTTCTGTTATCTTGTGGTCCTGTCTCCTGCGTATATGGTTGTTCGTTTGGTCCATTCTTTGTCTGCCGCACGTGCTACGTGGTCGTTCCATTTCCACTTTAGTTTTTGAGAGACTACTACGTGTTAACTATTAAAAGACATCAGTACCTCTATATTTACAAATTTTAATAAATATTTCTGTGGGATTTGGACCACTGATAAACTTAAAACCGGAATATTGTCAGACTTTTTGATAATACTTATTTCCTGTTCATATCGTGCACGTAATGTTAATTTTAGCAATTATTTGATCGTTACAATACCAGCAGTGTTTTAATTGACAGAAAATTGGTGTTTACTTATTTTTAATTGATATAATCTTTGTTTCAGGTAACAACTTCATTAAGTTATTGAGTTAATTGCGGGTACGTATTATGTCAAGAAGGAGTTACTGTAGCTCTGTACCTAATAATCTTTAAGTATGTATACAGATCGTATATAAAAAACACAAAAACATTTTCATAACAAGGTCTGAAGCTAATAATCGTTATACATGTATACATCACGAGCGTCAGTCCTTGTTATGAAAATGTTTTTCGGCTAATTAGAGGAAGGAAATAAAGAGGAAATGTTGTACCAGAGAGTAATTAATTTTCCACGTAAACTGTTGAAGGAAACTAAGATATGATGCAAGCGTGACTTGCTAACGAAAAAGTTGGTAACAAATATTATCGATAAAACTGACAAACTAGGGTTTAAAGTTTTATAGCTTAGAATTCATAAAACTGTTTAATGAAAAAACTTAAACAAATATAATGTTTTCATAAAATCTAAAGTGCGTAATAACAATAACAGAACAATCTTTATAAAAATAGTTTCGTGGTTCTTTCAATTTATAAGCAAATAAAGGAACCACTTTCTCTACACCACGACTAAACGCATTTATATTTATTTTATTAAATAATAATTTGTAATCTGTTTTCTCTTAACATTTGTTATAATTCAGCTAAGTAAATAGTTAATTACGTGTAGTGTTATGTAAAAAGTAATGCGGGCACACTCGAATAATTCGAATAGAATGGGAAACGGAACGATGCTTATGCTATTCGAGTTATGCCACTAACTTTTTTTTTCCACGTGTCGAACATACATAATATTTACTTTGTTGCGAAATCTTGCCAAACTGATAATGTAGGTACTTACGTTATTTTGTTGTGTCCTATATTTCTACAAGTAACAGATGTTTGCATTGAAAGATATTGGTGTTGATCGTTCTCTTTAACTGATAGTAGATAGAAGAAAGGGATGGCAATATTTTTATGCAGTCAAAATAGTATGAATTAATTTTTTAAATTAAAGTTTAGTTGTGATCTCAAAACGTGCCGATTAAAAAACGAAGAAGTAAACTAATGTTTCTAATGTATTATAAGTATGTACGTGGGACACTCAGAAAGTTTTGCGAAACTAAAAAAAATTGTTCTATACGTACATATATTTTTATCAAATCTTTTCAAAGTACTTTCCACCAGCCTCTATACAAAGATTCATGCGCCTAAACCAGTTTTCAAAACACTTTTTCCAGTCCGCCGCAGACACCTCGTTTACAGCCTGCTCGAACGCAGCCAGCGCATCTTCCGGCGACGAAAATTGTATCCCTTTGAGCTGATTTTTTATTTTTGGGAATAAAAAGAAGTCACACGGTGCTAGATCAGGGCTGTAAGGAGGGTGACCCAGGAGTTTGACTGGCGTGCTGTCCAGGAAGTCCCTCGTTTTGAGTGCGGTGTGCGCAGGTGCATTGTCGTGGTGGAGCAGTAGCCCGCGGAGCCCTGTGTTTGGTCGCTTGTTGCTTATAACAGAGAAAACTTCTGGCAAACATTTGGTAGTATACCATTCGGCATTAATGCTTCTTTGATCCCGTAAGGGAATTGATACCAAGTGGCCAGTCAAATTAAAAAAGCTAGCGATCAAAATCTTACCCCCGCTTCTAGATCGCTTCACTTTGGTAGGCGTTGGCTCATTTTGAAACACCCAAACAGTCGACTGGCGCTTGGTTTCTGGGTCGTATTGATAAATCCAGGACTCATCACCTGTAACGATGTCGTAAACACGCCGAGACGAGCCTGCTTCAAATTTGTTAAGCATATCACGGCACCATTCCACCCGGGCCTGCTTCTGAGCATCGGTGAGGTTGTGCGGCACCCAGCGTGATACTATCCTCCTCACGCGAAGATGGCTGTGTAGAATCTCGTGAACGCTTCCCGATCCAATCTTCAATATGTGTTGAATCTCCTGATATGTAATTCGCCTATTGTCTTGGATTAAATTTTTCACTGCTAGCACGTTTTCTTCGGTAACAGCCGTCAAAGGGCGACCGCTTCTTTCGTCATCCCCCAAAGTTGGTCGACCGCGCTTGAATTCGTTATACCAACGATACACGGTTGCCTTGGAAGGGCCTTCATCCATGAATGCCATTTGAAGTCTATCGTACGATTCATCCGGTTTCAGGCGACACTTGAAATCGTATAAAATCATAGCTCTAAAATGTTCCCGGCGCAGATCCATATTTCAGTGAGACACAATACTTTGAATTAACTCGCAAAAAATGTGGAGGGAAATTTTGAAATTGGAACTTACTTATTTTTACTTATAAATAATCATATTTTCGAAAAACATTATAACTGGCCAGTCTCCCATATATAAAAACTTTTTTTCGCAATACTTTCTGAGGGGCCTGGTATTAACAAAAAAAAGTATATAAGTATTATATCCATTGTCTAGTACCCATAGTACAAGCTCTGCTTGGTTTGGGACTTGATGGTGTACGGTACGTGTGTGTAAAATGTCTCAAATATTTATTTATTTTCATTTAATTTGACAGTTCAAAAATTCCTTGCTATCTCTTTCTTGTTTTTACTAAAAGAAAAAGATACGAATAGTTTAAGAAGAAGAGAATCAACACCAATCTTAATTTTATTCTCAATTTAATAGATGCGATACAAGATTTCGGAGTCATTGCGCGAAAAACGATGGACAACCACTGTTGCACTTGCAAAATTGTTAAGTATGAATTAAATAATTAATAATAATTCATCATCCTCCTCGTCTTTTCCCAACTATGTTGGGGTTTGCTTCCAGTCTAACAGGATTCGGCTGAACCTCAGTATTTTACACGAAGCGACTGCCATCATACCCACGCAACCCATTTACTGGGTAATACCAACATTCGGAAGTTAGACCAGTTGTCAGACTTTCGGGTGTCTGACTACCGGTAACGACTGCCATAGATGTATGTATGGCAACCGGGACCAACAGCTAAACGTGCACTCCGAGGCACGGAGGGGTCTCGATGTCAAGGAAATGGTCAGCCATCTACGGATTGAACGCGGCAAGTGTAGCTTAACCTCGCAGATCATACAATCCGCGGTTGCTTCTTAGCCACGAGCCTATTTGGCTTGATTTAATAAAATTATAATAATTATATTATTAAATTAAACCTAATTAAGAAATTTGATTTTGAAATCGCTGCACCTGAAAAAAACCCTGGCCCAATAATTCCTTATAGAGTGAATATTGGTAAAAGTGAGCGAAGTCCGTCCTTGAGTGTTAAACGGACAACAACAAAGCAAGCTTTATGTAACACAAAGAGATCAATGGCCAGTGGCCATATGTATCAGACAAATGCTAATCAATTGCTCGAATCCGATCAGTGTTGCTTGGCTACCCACGTACGAGTCTCCACTGTATGTTGATATCGTTGTTTTATTACTGACATGCATTTGTTTTATGCGGTCACCGCGGTGCGCATGCGCCTCTATAAATGTATCTGATTGATGTTTCTTGACTGATTTATGCTATCAAATGTTTCGGAACTTTCCTTAGTGAATGACCTGTTGTTGAACGTCGTTTACTACTTTTTAACATGTTTTCATAATAATAAAGTTTTTTGTCGTGTTTTGAACATTGTTTCAAAGTTTCTGGAAAATTACATTTATATTTATTCGTCTAAATCTGAATAATGTTCTCGCAAACATTAGCGTGCTCTGCAATACAAGGTATAGGTAGGTATAAAAAAAACAACAAATATGAGGTGCTAATATTTTAAATCCTTGAGGACAAAGTCACAATTTTTCTTATGATGAGTCAACTGAACTATTAGTTAGTCAATAGTCAACAACATTTTAGTTCAAGTTTCATCATTATCATTAAATATCCATTTTATTCAAATGTTACTTCCAGAAGTACTAGATGCAGTTGAATATGTAGAATCTTCATGATGATTCAATGATTCGTGTTCAGACATAGTGTATTGTGGGCTGCTATGGGAATAAGGTTCCGTGTGGTGCCGGACGTAAAGAATTGCACCACCTATATCTTCTCATGGGTGTCGTAAAAGGCGACTATGGGATTCCCCAGAGGATGGGCAGCAGCGTTCTCTGAGTATTTAACCAACCAACTGCGATCGCCAACCCGCCTGCCAAGCGTGGCGATTTTGGTATATCCCTCCTTTTTGGGAAGGCCTATGTCCAGCAGTGGACGTCATTCGGCTGAAATGATGATGATGATGATGGGGATACGGGCGATAGAGAAACTCCTTTAATGTCTATATTCAGTTTTTATTTGCTTACACTCATACTATCTTAACACTAATTTATCAGTCTAAATTCTGGAATAACTAACTATACTATGGCACCAAACAGAAAAAACAACACGAGCAGTTGCAGTCAGTAGGTGTCGCGATGGCTTCCAAGAGGTCACTGTTGAGCTCTGCCCATCGCAACCACTCCCAGACTCCACCCAACGACGACCTCTGTGGTCTAGTGGTTCGAGTGTCAGACTGCTGATCACGAGGTCGTGGGTTCGATTCCCACAGGACACAAATATTTGTGTGATGAACATGAGTGTTGTGTTGGGCTGGTTGTTTCTTATGTATTATAAGTATAGCACAAGCTCTGTTTAGTTTGGGACTAGATGGTGATGTGTAAAATGTCCCAAAAATATTTATATTTTATATTTTTATTTAACGCTGTGTCAGCGTTAGTGTTGTTTTTTGTTAGTTGTCCATTGTCCACCATACTCATGGCCAGATGCGACAAATATAACTTTACTTTACTTTACTTACTTTGCTTAACTTTACTTTACTTACTTTGCTTAACTTTACTTTACTATTTGCCTCCGTTTCCCAGCTAGTGGGGTTTACCGGTACTGTTAGATAAGACCTCAGACTGCCCATGACGACTGTCATAAATATCTGCATAACAGCTGGGCCTGACCACTTAAAGTGCTTTTAGATGAACAAAAGGTTTTAAACTCGTTATGTTATCAGCGTAGTGGAATGGTCACACAAACTTAATTGTGGCAACGTTGCTTAACCTTTAAATTGATCTACAAAGATCAATTAATCTGCGTTCTACTCAATTAGCCATCGGATTCTTGAATTCTAAATCGAGATGATAAATATCAGTCTGATTACCATCTTTGAAATGATATTTCTTAATTGCCATTTTATAACATAATAAGCAGTTATCGTTGAAGGACAGTAGCATTTCCATAAATTAATGTCTTACAGTAAAAGTGGGTATTTGCAAGGCAATCGTGCCATTTTCTGGGCGCATAGCAACCGATTGTGTTGCATTTCACGGCGAAAAGACCTCGGGACATTCGATTGTAGTAAGTAATAGTGCTAAACAGCTGTAATGTATGTGTTTCTGTCAAACACGACATCGCGCACCTACTTTTCAACTTACGTATAACTATGGTTGGTAAAATTGCGATTAACTTCTCTGAAACGACTGTAAGAAAGTTACTATTGTTATATACCTTGTAACTTAGGTTTTTGTATAGTTGTTGCAATGTAATAGATTTGTTGCAATGCTGCAAAAAGTACCTATTCAAGACGTTTGTTAAAATAAATCTAAATATGATGCAAAGTGAAAAGCATCAGCCAATGTTGTTCACGTCATGTTTTAATATACAATATGATTTCGATTAAAACTCATCAAACATGTGGGTATTAAGTCAAATAAAAACTGAAATAAATAACAATAGTTCAGTTGTACATACCTATGCAAAGTATTGTTGTAGTAAGGCCGGTGTTTACCTGAGTTAATTCTCTGAATAATTATTAACCCTTAACTCCTAAAAGTAATGTGCTAGAATTTTAGGCAAACAGTTGTTTAATTAGATAGTCAAAACATTCCTGATCATGTAAAATGTGCTACAAAATTCTGACGTAGGTGCATCCAAGCAAACCTAAATCCATCTTTCATTCAACAATCATCCCGAATTTTATGCGACTCAGATTATTCGATACCCAAACGATTGTTCGAAACACATCCGGCACGGAATCGATGGTGTTTGACTCATTTAAACACCGAAAGTGATTGTGCAACAAGGAAATCATGTCGGTAACACAATATGTCGATGATATCGCCTCGTTTACGTGATACGTGGATGTTTTCAACGTTTTGGAGCACGCGAACTGTTCACCGTAATGTTTAATGTTGCATGTGTGTGATAATGGATGGGTTCACGGACTTCATGGTACAGTCTAACAAAGCAATTAGTATGCAGGGTCGCCAGATATAAATGAAGTTTTCTCAGAAGATTATGGATGTTTTTGAGTCAAATATGATTTTAATAACGGAAAAACATAAACTGTATTTATACAAAACCCTAATCAAACCGTTCTATAATAATTTTCTGAGAAATCTTCATCTATGTCTGGTGACTCTGTATACGAATTGCTTTGTTAGATTGTTGTACATACTAACAATAATAAAAATACCTCTAAGCATTTAAAACATGTCAAGCTCAATAATTATTGTGCTTTTTGAAAAAAAAATCTACCTAAATTGGATTACCCTTGGTCTGTAAAATTGTGTTGATTTTACTGTTAGGACATTCCTAGAAGCTGCTGCCCTATGTTAGAAATTGCGTTTGGCTGGACTTACTTGTTTTGGCAATCTAAGGCTACAACTAAAGTACCTGAAATTCTGCCTAGTTGTTCAAGAAAGAGGCGTAGTCGATGGTTGATTATCCATATTATGCTATGTCTGTTAGTGTGTAAGAGGTGAAATTATTTGTTGTTTGTTTTGGTATGTTTATATCATCAGCGTTCTTCGGCGGCGACGTGAATGGAATACCAATGGTACCAAGTACTAACACAAGGTGCATCGATACGATATCGATTGAAGGCACGCACAATAAAGAATCGAGTTTCACTATGTTGCATATAAATATTTTATGAGGTGGTCAACATTGTAATTTGTGTCTCTTTGTGTACAATATGGTGTTACTCTGCGTTCCATAAATAGTCAATGAAGGTATAGGTTCTAATTAAGCCTTATTGTGAACTAATTGTACATTATCTATGCCACCATTTATCAAGTGTAGTTAAATTGGAATATCCATAATTTATAGCTGTAGCTTTAGGCTGCAGGTCACTTCAGTTGTAGCTAACAGCTACAACAGAAGTAACCAGGACAGTGCCACGGGGCCCTAAAGGTGCTTCCGTAAACTCGGAACTCGCTCTTGAAGAAGTGCAAACTAATTTTCTTTCATCATCCTCATAAAAAAAAACCGACACGACGGCGTTTTGTTTGGGCGTATTTTTGGTTGGTCAAGATTGTAGATCGTGACTTATTGGAATTGCAGTGGTTGGGAATGTGTGGTCTGTGGGACTTGTTTCAAGAAAAGAACAAGAAAAGAGTTCAGTTCAATCTTGCTGCTTCGTAACCCCAGAACCTCCAGCCAGCTACGGCCCTGGAAACTCTCTTCAAATAGGACATAATTTTCACTTACCTCAGCAAATAGGTCATTATTCTTTGGTTACATGCATTCACTTTTCTTTTTACTTACGTAACAAAGCAAAGCATACAATCCATTCATAGTTTTGAACCTTTTATTGTGTTTTTCACCTTGAAATGAATTCTACACCAACTCTTTTGTCGAGTTCGCTAATTTGCTTGCATTGAAACTATTGTTCTATTACGTTTAAATGTGGGAATTAATATAATCGCGTTCCTTCTCGCTGGTAAACATAATTGCATAGCAGAGAGAGTGTTTATCTCACTCATCATCCGCTTAGGTACAGTTTGTCCTTACCGTATCGGCCCGGAGGCTGTTTTCTAGTTTTGCTTGAACCCTAATTTATGATTGGGAACAGAAGTTTGCATTTTTCGATCCATGATTTTGTGTACTGAAACAAGCCGTAACGGCTGAATGGATTTGAATTTCTTTTTTGTACAGTCAACCGCACGTCAGTGGACTCAGTGGTAATACTTGAATTAAGTAAACCACCCTTAACGCTGATTAAATAAAGATGCTGTCAAGGTCAGACTGTTACCACTAACGTGCGGTCGACTGTACAGACAATAATATCCTGGATGCTATACCAACTTTTTCCTGCCAGATAACTAAGAACTTTCTTCGATGTACTCAAATAAGTTATTTTAAACAGAAAATATTGTTGAATTCACGTTGCATTTGTCACTGGTTGTTTAACAAGCGTCAAGTTACTCAACTCGCCATTCAGACGAACTCAAGGTGAGATTATGCTTTGCATTTTTTATTAGCAGTAGCACTGCCTTGCCCTGAAACGCTTTGTGACGTGCGCCATGCAATGACTTTCTATACCTTTATGGCGGACTATACAATAGATTATTGTCATTAAATCCAGCATGAAACATGTTGATCCGCCCATTAATATGGATTTCCTCGCAGTTCTATCTTTTATACATATTATTATCCATAGGATGTTGATTTCCTTTTTCATTTTACAAATCGAAACAAGCAGATATGGAGGGATCGTGAGTCCATTTTTAACGTATATTTCACAAGAGCTGACCTCGATTCGCCATTTGCTACCTTTTATTCTCGATGTCCAGCGATCTTTAAGATTTGGTCTGTGCACTAACTTTAAGCTTTTGCATGAATTTAAAACGTTTATTGTGAAACATATTTATACCTTTTCATTGAATAAGTATAGTGAAATTAATATTCCGATGTGATCCTGTTTTCTTACGTCACTTAGGGCCTATTAATCCTGCCAAGTAAAGCAAGGGGTTTTAAAGTTAGCCTTATCTAGATCATATCAAGAAACTTCCACACTTGTTCTAAATTAGCATCCTGCGCCCGCGACGCAATCGTTTACAAGTTTCAAGTACGACGACGACGGTGTTGTAGGTAATATGTTCAGCTACAATAATATCATTTGCATCACGTGTTCGAACAAGTTACACAGGTTATTAGATACTCCGAATTTAGAATTGTTCAGACGCTACTGTTTCTAGAAACGGAACAATTTTCCCACTAACATTAGATACTATAGCGTTTGTAAGCTCATTGTAGTGAGACTATGAGATAATCGTGCTATTGTTGCTTCGTGTTGTATAATAAAATCAGCTGTAATAAATGTAATAATACACCTCAGCCATAAATTATACCTAACACAGATTACTTCACAAATTACCAATTAGTGAAGCAGCTCCCTTAATCGGCTCAGCGCCGAGCGATTCAGAGAAACCTTAAAAGCGAAAGGGACGGCTTGAGGATAAGCGCTGGCGCCGGAATTTGGATTATGCGCTAAACGCGTCATTTTATTTATGTAACCTCAGGAAATTAGAGCACATCGGTGCTAATTTACTGAAAACAAATTAGCTGTCGGGTCGGGAAGTAAATAATCGAATAATAAACGTGGCGATTATTGGCATTCAAATTGTAATTAAAAGCCTTTATTAAACGACTGGCACTAGCAGTACTTCCTTTTATCGTATTAAGTATCGGAATTGGTAATCAGGAAGTGTATCAAAATACAAACAAAAAATAATTAAATGATACAGGCAACTTATAGTGTAGGTTTTATCTTGCACGGTTTGTGCATTATGTGCCTCTGATGTCATTCGTATGTATTGTTCAGTAAAATTAGATAGGTGGGCGGACACGTTCATGTAATTCTAGAACTAGTTATTGTGTCCTTCAGTATTCTATTACATACCTCGTATGATTTTGAGTTGCTTTTAGCAGGTTTAATATGTCTTAATTGGATTTTTCATGTCAAATTGTTTGGCAAAAGAACGTTAGTCGTCAGCTGGCTAGATGGACTGGTAAAATCGCCAAAATAGTGAGGAAAAACTAAAAGAGGAATCTCCATGGCTCGACGTTTACTTGTTAAAGAATGGTATGGAAACCAAAAAACAATACTTGAGAAACCGAAAACGAAAGAAATAGCTTCAAAGAAAAAAATGAATCTTCCATAAGTATAGCAAATTAGCAAGACACGAGATTCAAAATTGCTATCTTCATAATAAAAATATGACTTAACAGTTTTTAATAAACAAAAAATTTAAACCTCGTGTCATTGGTCCGTTTTCGGAATTCGCCGGTTCGATACACTATAAGCTATTATTATCTAGAAACGACATTCGCAGAAACCGGTAAACTGGTTCTCAATGTGGGCCCTGTGTAACAACATCTATCTAGAGTGAACCATCGCCTTCGGCTGGCAATCTTACAGATTTACATACTGATGCATTTAAACCAGGTATTTGCTCATATATCTAAGCTGAATTTTCAAGTTTTCTTATTTATTCCCTATTTATACTTATGCCTCGGGGCCCGTAATCAGATTGTCTCAGAATTCAATAAAATTGTGGAGTTTATCAATTACGATAAGGTGCCATTTTTCTAGATTTTAATTAACGATACCACTGCTGTCGAATAAAATTAAAAATCATTTTTTTAGTCAGCTTTTAAACCTTATAAACATAAAGTGTGTTTAGAAACGTACTTCAATGACTTGTGATGGCAAATAATCAAATAAAAACAAACCCAAACGGATATTACATAATACTTGTTTGCTTTTAAGTTACTTAAAATACGGTTACCATAATTCCATAAACATATACAGGTTGACTGGTTGAACGAGGGACTTATTGAAAGAGGATGTTCAGTACTTGATTCTCGTTCCAAATATGTAGAAAAAATGGTTTATTATTTTGAGGAAAGAGGTAGGGGTCTTGAACGCCCCTAAGCCACTGCGACCTGATAAGATCTATTGTGACGCCTCTTGCAGTATTACAGCACTTCCTCATGCTGCAAGTCAATCATAAAGTCGACTACGACCTTGGGGGAGGAGGATATGATCTCCTGCATTGCGATGACGTGGCCTCCAAGATGCTGACTTCTGATGTGGTGCACTGCATCACATTCGCATAGGACATGGATGGGCGTCTCATCCTTTTCGCGACAAAACCTGCAAACTGTGGAAAAAATGGTAATAGGTGCCTTAATTTTTGAAATATTTTTCCATTAGATTTCATCCATTACTGTGGACACTATTCCGCGCTAACGTAACTAAATAAATAAATAATAAATATTTTTGGGACATTTTTACACACCAAATCACCAAATTTTCATGTACCTAGTGAGATGATGCACCTAGCACGGCAGTGTCCATCGGTCGCTGTTTTCACCCTCTTCGCCTGTCGTACTAGACAGAGCCCTAGACAGTCCGAGCTTGCGCGAGCATTTTGGCTCGTACGCGTGATTTATCGTGGAATATTTTTTTCAACATTTTTGTTTATTATGTGTATGCACATACTAAACTAATAAACTACCATATTCTTAAATATGTCCTTCGTTCACCCAGTCATCCAGTATACATGCTGGAAGTCGACCCCAACATAGTTGGCAAAAGGCGAGGAAGATGATGGCATGGTGTACGTACATTCTACCATGTTCTTGAATAATGTCCATCGTTCACTGAGTCACCCTGTACACGCTGAAATTTTAATGGTTGTTTACTCTTCATTATGGTCCGTGTAGTGCCGGACTTAAAGAATAGCACCACCCTTATCTCTTCTCATGGGTGTCGTAAAAGGCGACTAAGGGATTCACCAGAGGATGGGCAGCAGCGTTCTCTGAGTATTTAACCAACCAACTGCGATCGCCAACCCGCCTGCCAAGCGTGGCGATTATGGCATATCCCCCCCTTAATTGGGGGAGGCCTATGTCCAGTAGTGGACGTCTTTCGGCTGTAATGATGAATGATGACTCTTCATTATGAAAAACTTTTACTACCCTGAAATCACGGAAAAAACAATCAGCTGGTCCCTACATTTTATCGATTCAAGTTAATACAAATGTAGGGACCAGCTGTTTAATTTTTCACAATTTCAGGGCCTATCCTATACCCTATACTCATCATTATGAACAAATTTTACTATGGGATAGGTCCCATAATAAAAGTTGTTCATAATTATGAGTTATTTTAAGGAAAACAACCATTAAAATTTTGTTTATTCATAGTCCTCATAATGGCAAAATGGGAGCTCCTAACGGCCAAAATTAATATCCAATCTATCCACGATTTGCCCTACTAGAGATAGGAATTTGACATAAGCTCCATACAAAATATGTCATATTTCTATCTCTAGTAGGGTAAATCGTAGATAGATAAGATAGATTGGATATTAATTTTGGCCGTAAGTGTTTGCAATGGACTGAATCGCAGCTTTCGGACAGCTGTTACGCTAGTCGGTAGTGCGGTACCTATACCTATTTGGCGATTTTCCGCAACTCCACGCTCGGCGTGTATTTTGTGTGTGGGGTAGGAATAACTTGTTTACTCGAGCCACCCCAGCTCCTCGAGGAAGGCCAGCAGACGCTTGATGTTGCTGACTGGCGGATTACCTATTCACCGCAACGTCTCACAAAGGCCCAGCATATGTAATTAATACGCTGATAAACATCAATACCTTGTTTATCGTACATGGATAAACAGTTTTAGTTTAAAAATTAAATAATGTAAAATGCTCGTATTATCTGAAACCTGTTTGATCAGCATATTTATGATGTGTTTTGAATAAAATAAACGAATGCTCTCACAATAAATACGTGTGATGTAACATTTGCATAAATAAATAGACTTCAGGTCAAATCCTTTTGACACGATCACGAGGAAACCAGAGAACATTAAGTGATCAAAAAAACATGATAAGTTGGCAAGCGTCATGACATTTTAAATATTATGTAAAGAATTGTTATTTTTCTAATTATTTTTCTAGAAAGAAAGAAAAGAAAGAAAGAAATAAATTATTATATGTTTTCTTATTATGTACTATATTTTTATGGAGTCGGAATACTTTTGCAGAGCAGCTATCGTCGTTTCTAAACAATAGACTGCTTGCTTATACTGTTATTTTTCTACCTACAAAGAAAGCAAGTAAAATTAAGACAAAGAAAGCAAGTAAATGACATAGATCCAATAGGAAAATTTGAGAGACAATAATTGGAAATTGGCACACCAAAAATATTTAAACTCGGTATAATTATGATAGCGGCTGAATAATGTGCCTCAGCTAACTAACAACAAAATTAACAAAATGGTTACAGAAAGTATCGATAAAACGCCTACTGCTTACAAAGCAATGTTCCAGACTATAATAGCATTTGAAATCCTAAACAGATTACAAACACAGGTATCGAATCGCTAAACTTTACATGAAATAGTTCAGTACGTATTTTCAGAATCCAAATAATCAGAAGATTCTAGACTAAATAATTACCTATTGCGTAATTTCGGAGGTGTTACAAAGTATTTTCACGATCTCCGACAATTTTCTCTGATGCTGTGTTTTCTGAAAAATAATTATTCAAGTAATTTTTGAGATGCACGAGGCATTTTTTATGGCATATGATTGCGAAACGAGCTAAAGGCCCACATAATGTTAAGCAGTTATATTTGCCCGTAACAACTGCAAAGGACCTAGGTGGTATGCAATTTAGGGAACAACCTAGAACCTAGGTTAGGACCTTTGCAGTAGGGGTTGTTGCCTAATTGTATTGCAAATCGCGTTCGCCAAACTGAGACCTAAAGATGGAAAGCCTCATGTAATTATAATTTCACCCGTATAATTTACCCTTTACACCGGAATATAGCAATACAGGTATCACCGTTTGGCGGCAGAAATAGGTAGCATTCACAAAGAGCTCAACACTACTAAATACAAATTCTAAATTGTTTAAAAAATAAAAATCTTTAGCTAAGTCTGACTCTACATTTCCAAGACACAGAATCCTCTGTATCTTAATTTTGGACCACTGCAGGTACAAACCAAACCACGGCATATGTTATAATTATAATAAGTAAAGTATCCCCTTTGACTAAATATCCCGAAGGAAAGTTTTACGTTTCACCTAATGCTTGTAGCATACAAAAATAAAAAAGTTATTACGTTTACATACCAAATAGTTATGTATAATGACCAATGACATCAATTTCAATCAGCTTGTAATCGCAATTGCGACTTTTATACTTTTAGGGTTTTAAAAAAAACATTGTTTGTCATCTTACGGCCAAAATTAATATCCTGTCGACCCAGGGATTGCTTTAAAACTAGAGATAGAAATAGCGTTTGGGTCAAAAAAATGCATTATTTATTGAATGGATGGGCGCCATCGCTTATGGCTCGCGGTGGTTCCAACTTGCATTTTTTACGAAAACGTTATGGACCGACAAACACTTGACGGGTTAGCATAAATTCTATGGAGCTTATGTCAAATTTCTATCTCTAGTAAGGCAAATCTTGGATAGATACGAAATTAATTTTGTCCAGTAGATAGCACTTAGTCTGAAAATTGTATAATCATCCGAGGACGTGCATAACAAAGAAACAACATCGGTAGCCGAGACAGAACAGGATATCAACAAAATCTGCTAAACAAGCATGGATGCATGTCGATTACAAGAGTTCACATGGTAAGTCCGCGAAATATTGTTGGCTAACATTAACAACCATATCTAATTCAACATTAGTAGGTTTCATACGTAACCGAATACCCAATGACCGATCACGGAATACACTACATAGGGCATTCAGTCGTTTACGAAACAAACATTGCTTAATTATTTTCAAGTTATAATATTGCTCTTATGCTGACCGATAGAGCTCCGTACAAAGCATTTATAATTAATTCAACTTTTACGGAAAATATTGTGCATGCAAAGTATTTATCTTTAGGTTTTGTGCCATTATTACAATCCATCTTACAATCTTTCTTAATGCCTGTCGGTACTTTATGAAAAACTTCAATTTCCTTTCTTTTTATTTGCAGTAAATGCTCTGTTACGTGGTCTTTGATCGTACGTATCTACATAATAATACATAGTTTCGTTCAATACTGATTACTGAATGATGATAGTTTTTAACAATAATCACTACACGTCTCGTCAATTTAGCTTGTATAGTTTAACAGTTCTATTGATACACAATTTTGGATTTTATCTCCAAAGGATAGAATTTGAATTAGATTGTAAATATATATATATGTGTTGGTTGATATATTCTCGTACCTATATTATGATTGATTTATGTATCATTGTCATCTTTCTATTGTTCTATCAATATGTAGTTATAATTTATACGTGTAGCCTACAGCTGTATTTGTGTTGCTTAAAACATAGAAACAAACAATGAAAACGCAGAGCATTCGTTATATAACTAATTTAAAATGTTATCAATATGTTTATGTTTTTTTTGTTTATGTTTTTTCGACTGCTGAGCGTGGGGTCCTGGGTTCGATTCCCGGGTCGGGCAAAGTGTTATTGGGTTTTTTCATTACGAAATTCTCAGTAGCAGCCCGGAGTCTGGATTTGTGCCCGGTCAATGGCAATAGGCTCGCCCCCTATTACATGGGACTATAACATAACTGGCGAAATGTGGGTGTACTATTACACCTCTGCCTACCCCTTCGGGGAAATACAGGCGTGATGTTATGTTATGTTATCAATATGTTTGGTGATAAGTAATTATGCATTATGCATAATTGTGTACAAATAAATTTTATTATCTATGATTTGCACAATTCTATTATTAATTATTGCTAAAGACACATTGGTCAAGTAAATAGAGAAGCTACAATTGATAATAATTGTATGAATACGACTTTTAGAATTAACTGCAAAAATAAGTCGCTAGGGACGTCACCCAAAGATGGATTCAAAGTGGAAGTTAAATTTGATACCACGAGCAGAGTTCACGCTAGCTTAAAGGCTTTGCACTGACGTACTGAACCAGGAGTAGCAGGTTCTGATCCTGCTCGTGAGCGAACTTTTCTTTCCACAATTTCTATCTTTAGCTCTTATTGACACAATACTTACAGATAAATATATTCCTAAGTATGTTATGTTCTGAAACCACTGAAACCTATGAATCCTGTGATAATGTTGTTTTTAGTGTAACAGGAGATACCTGCTTTATAGAAATACTGTAACATAACTTCTTACTCAATACTCTATCAACATCTCCAACTAATAAACTGCATTGCCGTCTTTTTGTTACAAAACAGCATGAAAATCCAATAATTCCATGTAACAGTTACATTAATGAGTCCATAATCTCATACTCATACATACGCGAGCTTCCTCCATCGAAGTTAGACGAATTCAAGTCAATGTAACAATTTAATTAGAATAATAACGATGGGGCAATCATGCATAAAGTTGTTCCGTATGAGTGAGTCAAGCTTGGTCCCGACTCCCGTTTCCTAGTACAATAAACACATAATACACAGTATTGGACACTCATCTGATTCGTCACTATTATTGTATCGTACCTATTTCACTATTGAATTTTATAAACTGCCTTATTCAGCATTCAGCACACAGGTTACATTTAAATAGAATATTGTGGGAACATGATGTTTCATGCCTCGTATGGACTGTATTGAGAGAAAAAATCTCTGTCCAGCTTCCTCAAACTTGAACGTAAAATCAAGTCTGAAATAAATACTGATTCTTGTTTTATCAACAGAATTGAAAAGGAGCTGAAAATAATTGCAAAAAAGTTTTCATTATTGAAATCCAGATAGGTAAGGTGAGGAGGGGCTTGTGGCGAAGTAACAACCACATGGATTGTACATACAATCTGCGAGGTTAAGCTGCGCTTGCCGCGGTCAATCCGTAGATGGGTGACCGTTTCGTTACACATCGAGACCCTTCCGTGCCTCGGAGAGCACGTTAAGCTAGCTAAGCTAAAAAGTCTGAAAGAAAGTCTGACAACTGGTCTAACCTCCGAATGTCAGTATTACCCAGTAACTGGGTTGCGATTTGCGATGTTTAGCCGCATCTGGTGAGACTGTAAGTCGACCCAAATATAATTGGGAAAAAGCACGGAGGATGATGAGATAGGCAAGGTAAATGTTATTTATTCCAAGCTTGGACGAATAATTTTTTTCTTTTTATTCGTCCAAGATTCCAAGTAAAAAATAGAGGTGACGATTCATTGCAGTAGGTATATACACCTACACAGATTGTAAGATGCCCCTGGCCGTTTCTAGGCAGGATTAAGCAATCGTTTAGATTGCTTTATCGCATGTTGCCCTAACGCCCTAAGGGTCAGTGCAAAACAATGCAGTATCAAGATAGTTATATCAGGGAAGGTGAAAGTGGGATGTGTTCATTGTTGCCAACGGAAATGAACTGACGGCTGGTTATTTATGATAACAGGATTATAACACTGGCGATAATGCGGCGGAGAAAGCGTAAGAAAACATCAATGCTAAGAATCATAATACATATCATCATCATCAGTTCAGCCGAAAGACGTCCACTGCAGGACATAGGCCTCCCCCAAGCATCGCCAACTGGTCATGTTTGGGAGGATATGCCATAATCGCTACGCTTGGCAGGCGGGTTGGCGATCGCAGTTGGATGGTTAAATACTCAGAGAACGCTGCTGCCCATCCTCTGGTGAATCCACTAGTCGCCTTTTACGACACCCATGAGAAGATATAGGGTGGTACAATTCTTTACGTCCGGCACCACATGGAACAAGTACATATATGATAGGTATTATAGGTCAAGACATCAATCGTGAAGATCAAACTGCTGCTGTAATAGTCAACACTACCATTACAGCTCTCATTAATTCTACTTTCTACGATGAAAAACGCTTTGCAGCAGATGTTGTAAACTCATAACCTAACCATTAACCAGGGTCTGCTAAATAGAACACAATTTGTTACTGAAATACATCTTAGTGGAGCAGTAGTGTGACAGACGGGTAAAGAGAGCGAGACACGTCCGTTGCCAAACGTTGAGCTTCGGTAGAAAGTGACCCGTCGTGACAAAGGTCGGAAATGATTTCCAATAGTAACGACCCTTGACGAGTCGCTTACCGAAACTCAAGACAATTCACATTGAGTTTCTAATCTGTGTCGCATTTGTTAGTGTGTTATGTAAGCATTCGGTACATTACACATATGTATATAAACATCGTCTTTTTTGTATTAGGGGAATCAGCTTCAGCTGTGCAAATATGAGACGTTGAAACGCTTGAGCTAACTATATCTTAGAAGATTTAAAAATTGCAAGGCACTTACCGAGTTTCTATCAGATGCTGCAATGCGATGCGGGCAATTATGTTGCTTTCTTTGTGACCGAACGTTTAAGACCAAGTTTGGCTTTGCAAGTCATACACGAGCGCATGCCAGGCGCTGACTGGATGTCGCCGTCGACGGACACGTCGTGGAATGGAGGACATCATCATCATCATCATCAGATGCTGTAGTAGACATAATTATAAAAGGTTTAATCAGTTGACTTTTACAAATTTCTGAAGCGAAATCATAAGAAACTAGTCGCTTATCTTTTTCATCAGAAACATTTATTTTTCTATGTGCTTGTTCTACATGTTTTGTCTAAGTTTAAGATTAGCTGTTTGTATTCTGCTGTCTTGCGATGTCAGTAGTTCAGTACTAGTCAGTAGAAAACAAAAAAAACGTGTGGATCGTTACCATGGATAATTAATTGATGAATAAGAAAGATGTAACAGAGCTTTATGCTGTAATAAGATTATCTGAATAAAGCCTATAGGTTCTCTATCAGCAGTTGTCGTAAGATGTGACAAAAGCATATTATAGAAAGCAGCATAGTATACACAAAACACTGTTTAAAATACTTAGGTATATAGGTGTAGTTTTCTGTGGGAGCCATGAAATTCAAACCCTTAATGAAGAACCTAGTTTTCTATGCGCTAATAAATGCTCAAATAGTTATTTAAAAAAAAATTAAACAGTGACAATCGAGCAAGCAAATATTAACTTAACGTACGATTTAGGTATTGTAGTTCCATATCGCGCAAGAAAGTTTCGCTTTATAATCCGTGTCAATGTGAATAAAAGTGAAAAGTTATAAATATGAAAAGAATTAACGAAAATTTCTAAACTGTTGGAACGTGACGCGTCACCATGTGTTTTAGTATTGATAATATGTAATTATAACATCGGCGGCTGAAAAGTGTGTCAGTCGGCGACCCGACGACATGTTTGGGCGACAGTGTTTCCAAGTCCCTGCGATATTCGAGAGAAATGCATTCAAATTTTTATTGCTTCTCGTAAATATGGAACAGCGCGATAGTGTTTCTTCTATTAATAGAGTGTTTTTAATATTTTCTATAAGTATCACAGCGCCCACGTGTAAAGCAATTAGTGGTAGCAGCCTAAAACACACGGAGGCCTTTGCGTTTATAAATAGCTTTGTTCATTAATCTTGTTTCGGCTATTTTATACTTATGCAATGGCAGTTAATAATTGTGATGATACGATACTGCCTGCTTCCATACAGATAACTTGATGTATGATTACCTCGTAGTAATTTTTTCCACAGTTCTAGTCCCTCATTCTCAAATATCAGATTAGTAAGTGCAAAGTTATTTCTAGTTGTATTTGAGTTGTATTAATTCATCGGTATTTTCAAAAATAATTCCGCCAACTTCTGCGTTATGTCCGCTCACAGTTTTTGCAATTCTTAACATTTGTTTAAATAATACATTTCGCGCTTTTTCCGGCTTTGATGTTAACGGTGGACTACCATATGTTCCGTTGTATTACGTGAACGCGCGCTAAAGTCGATTGCGGTTTTTGAAATAATGTTATCCGCATTTAGGAACCTTGCGTCCAGACTGGTGAAACTGGGATTCTCGATGGACATTAAAACCGGACATTCACCCTCGTTACAGCATCTAAAGCTTGTTTTGAAAATTATTCAGCAGGAAACCTGTCCTCGAAACACGTTTGTATCAATTTCATCAAGACTTTAATTATGTAATTGATGATTAGATATGGGTGGATTAAAACGTAGTAGGTAGGATAATAAAACAACACATTGAGCTAAGACACTTAATCATGTTATTATGCTATTTTTATAAAAATATTTGACTCAAATACGACGTGTACAGTCAGCTACACAAAAATGTGTACACAAACAAAATTAAAACATAAGTTTTAGGAAAAACTTGTTGATGAAGTCTTTATATTTTACAAACCAGGTATTCGTATGTATTAGCAGATGCTAAGCGTAAAATATTGAAATATTTCATTCCTACTTTTTTTAATTCACGTTTTAATTTCGCTAAGTGCATACATCTTTGTGCAGCTGACTGTACCTATTGGTAAAGTGGAAGTTCCAGCAAGGGCTTCGAAAGTTTTACTTAGATACAAATGGACTTTTCCTTTTGTACCCAATCAGTACTATCTGCAGTATTTTAATAACTGAATATTCTGATTAGTCATCCCTTGTAAGACGCATCAGATAAAGTACAAGTAATGCATAATATTGAAGATAAGGCACAATGGACTCAATGTCTATGAGGTCGTGGCGAATACATCATGAAATCGATGTGTGTCATACTTTAGCATTTTAACTGAGGCTGTGTCGACTTGACCCCAAACTAAATCAGCAATTTCTAATAATAAACATATGCTTTATGCACTTTCTACAGTTAAATTATAGACAAACACGCTTATGTATTTGTTGTTTTATACCTACATGTATTTTGATGTGTGGTGAAAGGAGAACAACAAATCACATGATTTTAGTTTATTAATGAAATTGGAAATAGTTTTTAAGTCAAACAAAATCAAAACTAAACCAGATTGCACTTCCGGAATATTTTAAAGTAGGTATATTTATGTTCTATTAATTACGTATTCAATGAAAATCTAGATCACATCATCGTTAATGAAATTGAATAACAAGATGAAACACACACTGGTAATAATGAATAATTTATACTTACCTAAACATTCCGTGACGACGCGACGAGAAAAGTTCTCGGAAAGAAAGTTCCTATAGGTAGAGCCTATCACGAGAAGTATGTAGATACAAAGTCTAATAATAAATACCATATTTATTCAAATTCAAACGACAATAAAGATAATGGAAATGTGGCCCGTTGAATGGAGGAAGTAGAAGTGACCCGTGGGTCGCCAGACATCTCCGAGTGCTGCGAATATTATGCGAACAATAGACCTACATTACTCAGACCTAGACGCTAAACAACCTTAGGCCTAAGCCTAAACAAGAACAGACATTCACAAACATAACACAATTAGACATTCTAAAATGTCCAGAAGAAATGTATTCCTTTGGCAGTAACAAAACTATCTTGCAATTATACATTTTGAAATTTTAATGGCTTCTTTCCCGAAAAGGAGTCATTGTACTCATTAAGTTTTACTATGGGACCAACCCCGAAATCACGAAAAAAATATCAGGTGGTCCTACGAACATTTTATCGATTTAAGTGAACATAAATGTAATGTATGTAACATAACATAACATCACGCCTGTATTTCCCCAAAAGTGTAGGCAGAGGTGTATAGTACACCCACATTTCGCCAGTTATGTTATAGTCCCATGTAATAGGGGGCGAGCCTATTGCCATTGACCGGACACAAATCCAGACTCCGGGCTGCTACTGAGAATTTTCTAATGAAAAAACCCAATAACACTATGCCCGACCCCGGGTCGAACCCAGGACCCCACGCTCAGCAGTCGCGCTTGCAACCACTAGACCAACGAGGCAGTCGTCGTCGTTAATGTACCTATGTAATGTTTAATAAAAGGACCAACAGATATTTTTTTCGCGATTTCAGGGTTGGTCCCATAGTAAAAGTTGTTCATAATGATGAGTACAATTACCCCTTTTCGGGTAAGAAACGATTAAAATTTCAGCATGCATGTGTGTACACAACTTATCTAGAATAAAAGTTAAGAATTTTCGAATGATAAAATAGGTACCATTCCAAATAAACACTGGTTTTTTTTTCAAAGATATGACTTGTTCTCGTATTTACCTAGTCATTACCTATTTTGTATTATGATTAAAAAAATACCTATAAACTGACCTACTGAAGACTTCAATTTTGAACCGTTTGCCTGAAATTGAACAACCGTTTCTTTGTAGAGCTAAACTTACAGTAAAACATAACGGAAAATCATATCTAAGTAACACACTACCCGCATAATGAAGCGAGTAAATAATACCAATGTATTATAACTACATATCCTTGTCCTATTAGATATTATACTTGTAATGAATACACGGTGGTCGTTGAAGAGTATCGGATCGTGACAGAGACAGACCAACCCATAGATTCGTAATCGTAATCATAATTAGTTATAGGCACCTAACACTGAACTTCGTTTCATGAATGGTAAGGAATATCATATTTAAATAAACAATGGGATATAAAGTTTAATAGATTTTATAGTACTACCTAAGTATGTTGATCTCCGACACCCATATTCTTAGTTGTTTCCTCAAATGATTCTAGATTCAAACTCAGTCAAGGGTTCCTACAAATAAAATCAAAACCCGTCGAATACATAACCTCCTCCTTTTTTTGAAGTCGGTTAAAAATCGGTATTCTTAGACATTTCCTCAAGACTATACGTTTTAGACATTTCTTCATTTCTTGAGGAAATATACAACGCCACGACCACAGACTTATATGTTATATATTTGGCCGCGACGGATAATTGTATGGGTCTTTGTACCTTCACATATTTCATAAATTCGTCAAAATCGGTAATTTTTCAGAATAGAAAAATCAATTATCACGTCGCAAATGACACTTTTCCAGTCTTGAGGTAGCCTAAAGGCCCTACTGAAGATAGAAAATTGACATATTTAGTATGGAGCTTATAATATATATATGTCAAATTCCTATCTCTTGTGGGGCAAATCTTGAATAGATCGGACATTAATTTTGGCCGTTATTGGTTGATCGCGATGTACCTTGAATCGATACCATGAATCTTATCATGAGTACCACGGATGAAATATTTTATTGAGTGAGGTTGAGTGGAGTCTAAAACGTTTGAAGAAACAACTAAGAATATGGATGTGACTCTACTAACTACTTTATACCTAATAATTATTATGTACTGTGTGTTTATGCTCCGAAAAGACTCAGATCTTTTAATGCCTCAAATTTTCTCGAGGCTATCGTTAGCAGAAACTGGGAAATATGAAACAAAACTAGTACCTACCTACCTACCAACTTAAATTCGATAAAAAGTAGAATATCTACCTATTAGCAGTATATTATAATGTATGTATGTGCTATTAGGTACCTATGCAGCTTCGTCCGCAACTTGAACTTTTATAAATTTAAATGCGTTAAAAATAAATAGAATCCCAACAGAAGACAATAATATCAAGAGAAATGATACAATTTAATATTTAGAGGTCATCAACTTTCAACAGGACACGAAACCTTATTTTCATACAATGACCAACACAGCACGATGTTCAACTGAATCCCAGAAAAAAAACTAAAACTGGGAGATTTAATTAATGCATTTGCTTAATATTTGCATAGGCCTGATTATATTTTTATTCAAAAGTATTAAAATCGCGATACTCATAAAATGTATAAACAATGCCATCTATACACGTTTACGGAACTTTGAGGCGCGTTGAATTGGATACAAGTATAAATAAAATCCACAAGATGGCGCCATTAGCACAACGCTATAAATAAAATCCTCAAGATGGCGCCACAAGAAGAAAGCATGTATGATGCCGAATAAAATAACTAGATGGCGCTACTAAGCTTAAAACAAACGACGCGGCGACGCCGACGGTCAACCACTGCCATTGCGGTTGTTGTCGATGGGTTAGAAAGAATAAATAAATAAATAATAAATAAATATTTTTGGGACATTTTACATATCACCATCTAGTCCCAAACTAAGCAGAGCTTGTGCTATGGGTACCTACTAGACAATGCATATAATACTTATATACTTTTTTTTGTTGTTGTTGTAAATACATACTTATAATACATAAGAAACAACCAGACCAACACAAACACTCATTTTCATCACACCAATATTTGTGTCCTGTGGGAATCGAACCCACGACCTCGTAATCAGCAGTCCGACACTCGAACCACTAGACCACAGAGGTCGTCATTAGACCACAGAGGTTGTCGTCAGAGAATAGAAGCACTAAGTGAAGCTTGCTAGCTATTATTTTTCATTTTTAAGTAGTATCAAAATTTGTAGCTGGCTAGTACCTATAAGTATACCTACTAAAGATGAAAGGTTTGATAAACATTCTTAGAATAAATTGAAGACAAATATGGTGCAGTGGTAGATCGTGCAAAGTGCAAGCTTCCGCTAAAAGTTCCAGGATCAATTCAAGACAAATATTGTATAGTCTACAGAGAGGCATGGGAGTGACCGCGTATAAAACAGAAAAATAGACAGATACATTAGCGAGGTCGAGATGAGTAACTAACTTTGCTAATCAAAGTAGATTTTATTGTAAAGAAAATTGTTAGGGTTATGGGCCATAACATAACTATTTTCTTTTTTCCATAACTTATGGCAGGTCCATTACATACGTACCTATTTCCTTACGTAAGGACATACCTAATCAATAACGTATATAAATATCGACCTATTTAGTGTTTCTGAAGTTCTCGTAAAATTGTTCATACTAGCTTTGATTATAGGTAGGCAGTAGGTAGGCTATATTATTAATTTTATTAAAGCATACATACTTAGTACATTTGACGTCACGTGAAAATGTTCAAATTTTCTTTAAGATGACAGGTCTCAAAATTAGATGAGTCACTTGCAGCGGTGATATTGATAACATTAATTTGAATTTTATGTGACTGGGTTTATCTTTTGTAATAATCAAGGTTAAGTTAAGTGCACCACATACTGCCCCCATCTATTTTTCACGTCTTCCTTGTCCATCCAAAGGTTGTCTGGAAGATATCGCTATTAGCGATAAGACCGCCAATGTACCTTTATTTTACATGTTAGTCCTAAGTTTAATAATGTTATTGGTGTACAATAAAGAATATTCTATCTATTCTATCTAAGTTAGCTGTCTGCCTCAGATGACTCAAGAACAACAACATTAAATAAAACAACTAGATCCAAATACCTTTTAATATTAGTAGGTTTGGCTTTTATTTAATCACTAGATCTGTCTTCTTCATCGACTTAAAAATAGGTGGTTAATAGGTGTTCCTTAATGCAAAATTATTTAAATCATAGGTAGGTACTCAAAGTATTTCTTTTGAATTATTTAAATCATAAACACAATGTTGTAAAATCTTTATGGCATTATGGTTTAAATCCAATAAGAATAATAAATTCAATTAATTGAAGTGATGTCTGTCTACCTGCGTCAAGTAGGTACATCCACAAATAAATTATAATCAAGAACCATCCATCTTTCTGGTTTTGTAAGATCAAAAACGCATTGGCCGTGTAAAATCGTCTGCCCCTTGTTCGCTTGATCTTGTTCAAATTTTTTTGCTCGTTGAAGATGTATCAGACGCATTATCCTGGAGGTTTGGTATCGGGTGCGAGGGCCGGGAGGGGGGCGCTGCTGGTACGCTGCGCCCGTCGCGTGCGCATAACTCGAGCGTGACGTCACTCGAGGGCCCGGTAAAAAACGCCATGAACCCGGTCCGTCAAGGCCTCTGAGACTCCAGCATTTACATGTTATTATACCTACATAGTACATACTAATGCGATTTGCTCACGTTTCGGTATGCTAGAAGGGCATAGTTGCATGCCTAGGAGACTCATTTCCATTTTCGAAGTTTATAAAGAACTACGGGAATGCAAATGATAAAATCAACATCTCAAAATATATCACAAACATTTAATTATGTAGGTATTAATAACTTTACAATAAATTAAAATCGTTTGTTTTCTTGAAATTTGTATGCTCGTAGAATGATTTATTAATTCCATGTTTTGACGTTTTGAGGGAAAAAAATATAATACTATCAATTAATGACGACTGGAATTATAGATCCAATATACTAAGGAAAATTATGACCGAAGACGTGTCCGTTAGTTGCACGAGATCAATTTCCTTATATCACGATCAGAGACAGTTACAAGCCCTATATAGATCACTATCACTCAATTTATATATCAATATGATAGTAATATAGAAATAATGCACGTTTTTTATTATCAACCGTTAGATAAACTGCGCAGTGATTGAAAATCCCACGTTACTTGTGATTTGTTCTACCGTTTTCCTGGTCAAATGTGGGAGTCTGCTTCACGGATAAAATCCGTTTCATTCGATTTGGCTACATCACGGAAGGCCCATCTAACCTACATTTTAGACATCACGCAAGGGGTAAAGATTCCTCTACTGTTATAGTAGCCAATCTATGACACACAAAAACAACAAAGTAAGCAGAAGTTTTAAGAGATTCAATCACGGTAATTCCACCATTTATGAGAGTCCAGCATTCGTGTTGAATTTTAATTTGCTTGACCCAACGTTTATAAACCGTTATATCTCCGTAAGTCATACACGAGATATGTATGTAATGACACTAAAGGTAATATTTTTCTTTGCAGGTGACAGTGTTGGGCAACAGTTCAGTAGCAGAAATCGTTTGTGAGCCATTGAACGAATTGGGAGCAGTGCTAGCTGGTCTTCCAAGTGGGCCACTATCGGCACCTCAATCTCTACCCCTTGGTGGATCCGTCCCGCTACCTGATTCGCCACCACCTGCTCCACCTGTGGCCCTGCTCTTCCTCGGCGGCTCCAAAGCTCCAGTGGATCCCAGAGCATCAGCAACGGTGTTGGAAGGAGAAGTGCTGGTCGTGGAACATCAACCACCGCAATGGGACGGCCGAGATTTGGAAACGTTTATCACTTGGGAAAAGATTTATGGTTAGTATCTTTGATATTGTAGGTAGATCTGGTTTATCTACAAAGTGTTATTAAAATAACTTAAGGGGTCATTGTACTCACCATTATGAACAACTATTACTATGGGACCAACCCAAAAATCGCGAAATATAAATCAGCAGTTCCCTACATTTGTGTTCAAAAGCAACATAAATCGACAAAATGTAGGGAACAGCTGTTTTTTTTCGCGACTTCATGGTGGGTCCCATAGTGAATGTTGTTCATACTGATGAGTTCAATGACTCCTTAAAAGTTTTTCAGTTATTTCAATAACACGTTGTATAGCAATTTTCTATCGCAAGGATAGCGGATGTTATAAAATGGCAATATTGTATTCAAAGCCTGTTGAGACACAAGCGGTTCACAAAACAATGTGTTGAACGTTAACTTTCTTCAAGGAACCGCCCTGCACGCTGAACATCAATAAGCTAAGCTGCAAACGATGCGCGTTCATTCAGTATTCCGCCGGCAGACACACGATGTTTGTATTGTAGAAAGCGGTTTGGCAATAAGACGCATACGCATGCTATTGTCCGGTAATCTTTCCTAGAAGGCGCTTTTATGCATTAGGTACGTAGCCGTCGTGACTACCATACCATATCAGTTGATTCAAGACGAAATCAAGTGATTAGAGAGGTGACATGGCAATTATATTTATTTGAGAACTATGACAACTTAAAATTTGTGCTGCTGAATTTTATTTTTAGGTATAAGCAATACGTGGGACACTCAGAAAGTTTTGCGAAACAAAAAAAAATTGTTCTATACGTACATATATTTTTATCAAATCTTTTCAAAGTACTTTCCACCAGCCTCTATACAAAGATTCATGCGCCTAAACCAGTTTTCAAAACACTTTTTCCAGTCCGCCGCAGACACCTCGTTTACAGCCTGCTCGAACGCAGCCAGCGCATCTTCCGGCGACGAAAATTGTATCCCTTTGAGCTGATTTTTTATTTTTGGGAATAAAAAGAAGTCACACGGTGCTAGATCAGGGCTGTAAGGAGGGTGACCCAGGAGTTTGACTGGCGTGCTGTCCAGGAAGTCCCTCGTTTTGAGTGCGGTGTGCGCAGGTGCATTGTCGTGGTGGAGCAGTAGCCCGCGGAGCCCTGTGTTTGGTCGCTTGTTGCTTATAACAGAGAAAACTTCTGGCAAACATTTGGTAGTATACCATTCGGCATTAATGATTCTTTGATCCCGTAAGGGAATTGATACCAAGTGGCCAGTCAAATTAAAAAAGCTAGCGATCAAAATCTTACCCCCGCTTCTAGATCGCTTCACTTTGGTAGGCGTTGGCTCATTTTGAAACACCCAAACAGTCGACTGGCGCTTGGTTTCTGGGTCGTATTGATAAATCCAGGACTCATCACCTGTAACGATGTCGTAAACACGCCGAGACGAGCCTGCTTCAAATTTGTTAAGCATATCACGGCACCATTCCACCCGGGCCTGCTTCTGAGCATCGGTGAGGTTGTGCGGCACCCAGCGTGATACTATCCTCCTCACGCGAAGATGGCTGTGTAGAATCTCGTGAACGCTTCCCGATCCAATCTTCAATATGTGTTGAATCTCCTGATATGTAATTCGCCTATTGTCTTGGATTAAATTTTTCACTGCTAGCACGTTTTCTTCGGTAACAGCCGTCAAAGGGCGACCGCTTCTTTCGTCATCCCCCAAAGTTGGTCGACCGCGCTTGAATTCGTTATACCAACGATACACGGTTGCCTTGGAAGGGCCTTCATCCATGAATGCCATTTGAAGTCTATCGTACGATTCATCCGGTTTCAGGCGACACTTGAAATCGTATAAAATCATAGCTCTAAAATGTTCCCGGCGCAGATCCATATTTCAGTGAGACACAATACTTTGAATTAACTCGCAAAAAATGTGGAGGGAAATTTTGAAATTGGAACTTACTTATTTTTACTTATAAATAATCATATTTTCGAAAAACATTATAACTGGCCAGTCTCCCATATATAAAAACTTTTTTTCGCAATACTTTCTGAGGGGCCTGGTACATACCTAGTTAAGGCTCTGAAAATGCAAAGTTCTACCTAATTAAGGGTCAAAAATTGCCAAGTTCTCAGTCGATTAAGATGAATTTTAAACGCACGGTGAATCATTTTATTTTACCGATGTGCAACGTGACCTCACCGACGACGCCCACGTAAATTTTTGTATAGACTCCATACTATGTTATGCAGATGTTTCATAAAATAACACGGTCAATAACCGTCAATTATATCAAACTGGTGCACATGAACGTAATACAATTAGCATGACAAGTACTTTCTCTTTGATTGCAGCTTCAACTTTGTTTTCGGCGGTGGAGCTATACGGGAAACCGCTACTACGCGCAGCTGTCATCACCAAGGAAGAGTTTCATCTTTTATTCTACTTCTTGGAGTCTGTTTCCGAAGCCAGCGAAGCTCTCACAGAACGCATGAGAAAATACATTGATTCTGGTTTACTGATTAATGATTGCAAACATGAGGATGACGATGTAGATCTGTTAGAAGAATCAGTAATCGAAGAAGAGCCCAAAAGCATACTTACCGAACTTATTCAAGAAGGTGTGCTAACTCAGCACGATGTCGATACGTCTTCAGTGATAACGAACTCTGAATTCAACGACTCAAACACGACTGACAATCACAAAATTGATGACGACAATCGATCTAGCGTTTCTTCTGTCAGTCTTCGCAAAGTTATCGTCGACATACCAATAGAATGCGATGAATCAGTGGCCGACAGTTCGATCATAGAATCTAGTGATAATGTAACAACTGTCACTATTAGAAGCAGTGGACAGTGTTGCGTCGAACACAGAATATCAGCTGATGCCAGCGAAAACGTGTGGGCAAACGTTCGGTGGGATTTTCTAAACCCCACTGATTTTGGCTACGATCAAATTCCAAGTGTCAAACGGAGTCGTTCTGAATCAGCCATCACCCCTGTCTCTCAACGAAAAAATGAGGATCTTTATGAAAGGCTTCACGAACATGATGTTGAGGCCGAATCATGTGGGAGCATTACACCTTACGAATCGATAGAGGATCTTTATGACTGTATAAAGAATGCTCAGTACAGCAGTGCTGCCGCTGACGAGTCTTCGCCTTCGACCGAGAGCCAATCGGAGCCTCAATATCCGGATTACTACGAAAAAGCGAGCACTGCTCGTCAGAGTTCCGTGAGTAGTGAAAAAAGCGGAGCCTCATCCGCGTTTCCGTTTTCGAAATGCGGTTCGAGTGATACGGACGCGTTTACATCGTGTGAGTCGACTAGTGGGATAAGTACTTTTGCTACGAAAAGCATCCCGGAGTCGCTCAAGTGTCGGGAGTTACCTCCTCCGCCGGCGGATGGAGATTCTAGTGAGAGCGCTATCCTCCTGAAGCAGTTGTTCACTGGTGAGCTGATGGATGCCTACGGAGAGTTCCTGTCGGCGTATCCCTACGCCCGAGCACTGCTACGTCGGAAAATTCGCCGTGACGAGCACTTCGCAGCCCTGGCTGACATCCGACGAGGCGCTGCCAAGTATACTATTAGCGACTACCTCGAATTACCGGTAAGTACTTGCATTATCAACGGTGTTACATACATTTGAATTATTGCCTGCACGTATTGTACTGTGACATGTGTTACGAAAGTTGCTAGGATAAATGTTTCTTCATTGCACTTGAACTTACGAAGAGTTCGTATCTGAGCGTGGATGAGTGTAATGAACGTGTCAAATGTGGTCATTATGTTTAATAGACGAAGAAAACGAGAACAATGCAGCGCAGAGCGAGGCTTGAGGTAGATTGATTTAGATCGAGAGTAGGTTTAATCTGAGCGACAATGATCCGTGTGACATGTGCACGCGCCGACCATTCAATGCTAATGGACCGGAAGAGTGCACATGTTCAGCTCTCTTTGTGATCATGACAGACATTGTTTCCCTGAACACTCGATGCCGCAAAGGTTTCAGTTTCAAACCAAAAAATTACCAATTAAGAAAAACAACTATAGATGAAATTGCCATTAAATATATCAAAAATTCCCATAAACTATATCAGGTGTTGTAAAAGGTAGAACAGAAAAGGCGAATACTTCTAAAGTTGCCTTTTGAAGGCATACGTATGTGTAAAAAGTATGCGTGATTCTGATTCTATCGACGCGACTCGCACATTCAATTATAGTTACAAAACGCTATAACCTAATAGGGTTAGCAACTTGGCAAAATCGCATTTTTATTCATTCTAAAGTTTACTCACAGAGTTTTCGTGTTTTTGTCGTGACTTACAGAGCCGAGACGTGGACACTCACGGTACGGCTGGTTCACAAATTTAATGTCGCTCAGCGTGCTATGGAAAGGGCTATGCTCGGAGTTTCTCTGAGGGATCGGATCCGAAACGAGGTGATCCGACAGAGAACCAAAGTTGTCGACATAGCTCACAGGATAAGCAAGCTGAAGTGGCAGTGGGCCGGCCATATTATCCGGAGAATCGAACCGACCAACCGAGACCGTGAATCGAAAAACGTAGCGTAGGACGCCCTCGTGCTAGGTGGAGTGACGATCTACGCAAGGTGGTTGGTATAAACTAGATGAGAGTGCCCGAGGATAGAAGTCAGTGGCGTGCTATTGGAGAAGCCTATGGCCAGCAGTGGACTGCGATAGGCTGAGGATGATGATGATAAGCGTTTAATTTACGCGTTTTTGATATCAAGAACTGCTGTTTTAAGTTATATTTTGTTTTGCTAAAGGTAATAGTAATAGTGAAAGCCCTTGGAATTGTGATGTTACGATTTGCCCCTCGCACAGATTGTAGAGATATGACTTGGTACCTTGACTAGCTTGGTACTAATACTAATACCAGTCGCCTTTGCACTCAAATAGCGCTATCACCATATCATTATGATAAAATACCATGGCTAAAAACATTGAGTAGGTACAGATTTTTTGTTTCTTGGAAGGTTTTAAACAGATTATGGATTTCAGTAGAGTGAAAATTTGCCATTTTCCCTCTATATTTATTATATACATAGATACTTTCGTAGCCCAGAACCATAGACAACGCCTCTGATTCAGAATATAAGTCTACGGAGCAGAATGTCCACATTTTGTTACGAGAATTGATTACAATTTCAAATTAGCAATTAGAAAATGTCCAACACCAAGTGAAGCATGACAAATACTATTCCTAAGAATACACACGAATAATGATGCAGATTTTAGATACTAACTAATAAATTAAGTGTGCAATCTGAATTCAGTAAAACCAAGTTATGTTGTTAATAATAATTATAAGAACGAAGATTCATGTTAGAAGGAGGGATTATAAATATAAAGTTAGATTGTTATTAACGAACCTACAGTAAACATAAATGGTTACGTATATAGTAATCTAAAGGCATCTAATAAATACCAAACGGAAGCTTTATGTACATTGTAAGACACGTCATATCGCAACATAAGGTACAGAGCTTACAAGCGACGTACGCGCACCGTGCTGAGTGCACATCAGCGGAATCATGGGAAAAATCTTATTTATTGCACATTTCGACTCATCTACATACATTCTAAAAACATTTGCTGGCTTGTTGTATGCAGATTAGAAATAGTAGGACTTCAAATGTCGTTTAATATGGCTTTACATAGAAAGGTTTGCACAGATTGACTTTAAGTTTAAGTTATTTATAGGTCGTTTTCGGTTAAATGAGATTCTGTAGTCGCTATACTGATCTTATAAGATGCTGGAGTAGCTTGTATGGTTGACTGGTTTTAATAGCAAACACGACATTTAAAAAAATTAAACAAGTAGGTAAGTACACCACTTCTTGTATTTTTTGACTAGTTTCTGGAAAAAAAATTTATACCAGCAATAGGTAAAGAGCAAAGCACGACGCGTTTCGTTTCTGCCTAACCTTATTTGAGAACATTCTTGAATTTAATAATTTCTTAGTTTTTCGCGATCAGGAAAACCAATTTAAATAATACACGCGATTTAATCCGGTTAAACTTTGTTTTATTATTCTTGAATTTTTTACACTTTTCAATAATCTATTTCTGATTTGATTTTAAACAATCCTAATAAATTGTTTTCTATTTATTTCTGATTTGAGTTTAAAAAAAATCCCAATAAGCTGTACGTTTACCATGTTGAACATCTTACAGCTTAACCAAAATAGAGAGGTCCGGATTTAATTCCAATGATTTGCAATTACATTGTTACAAGACATTGTATACTATAAAATGTTGCTATCAGATAAATTGATCACAGCATGAATGCAGACTAACCCTACCCGCCCACGCCTAACTTTACAAATGACTGCACTTGACCATCCGTAGGAACAAATTTAATCCTATTGAATTCCATACCTTAGCAGAAGAAGCAAGAAATATTCCCTTCATAAATATGTTCTAGCGAATATGTATGTTTCCTTACCCATGGTAATGTAAAGATTGTTAATTTTATACAAGCTGGATTGTCTAACGATGAATTTAGTGCCTATGATGGTAAGAATGCGGCAGGATGTACGTTTTACGATAATGAGCGACTGTATACACCTTCCAAGCTTGTTGTAAAGGCAGATTAGAATTGGTAATAACCATAGATATCACTTCAGATATCTATGGTAATAACACTAATAACATAATGTTGGTACTTTAAGTCGTTGGGCTTAAATAATATTGTTGGAACAGTTTGAACCTTATCATTTGCTATGCTATGCTATGGGGGTGCTAAGATTAACTATGGCAGAGATAAATTATTGAAATAATAATAATTTGGTTTTTCATCTCTTTAATTCCAAATTAAATAAATAATAAATCAATATTTTTGGGACATTTTTAAACAGCACCATCTCTAGTCCCAAACTAAGTAGAGCTTGTACAGTCTAACAAAGCAATTAGTATACAGGGCCGCCAGATATTGCGGGAAGTATCTGTGTCGCATAGGCCGGGAGCCGACTCCCGAGTGTCATCACTGCGGGAGCTGCCTTGAGGACACGGCGCAGCACACACTGGCGGAATGCCCAGCTTGGGCCACGCAGCGCCGTGACCTTATAACTGCAGTAGGCGGCAGCGATCTCTCGCTTCCGGCTGTTGTTTTGGCTATGGTTGGGAGCGAGAACGCTTGAGAGGGCGTCGTCTCCTTTTGCGAGGAGGTGATGCTCGCTAAGGAGGCGGCGGAGAGGGTTCGAGAGGCAACGACCTCCCTCCCCACCCGCAGGAGACGGACCGGGCGTCGCAGGAGGGCGTACGCCGACCTCCAGCCACCCTAGGAGTGGGCCTGCGGGCGGCGGACTCGGGGTAGCCCGCCGCCCGATCAGTCAAGGCCCGTGACGGTGGCGCGTCGTGTTCCGCGCGCGCCAGTCAAGAGAAGGGTGCGGCCGATGATGCCGCACGGGGAGAAGGGGCTCGCCTACTAGTGGCGAGCCGGGACCTGCCGGGGATGGTTGGACGACTATAAGTTTCCCACACCCCCGGCCAATGGTTGGAAGAGGAACACCGTGGTGGTTTTAGTCGGTAAGAGTCCGACACTGGCTCCGCCTTCCCCGGGCGGAGTGCGTCCATGAGGATTTCCCCACAAAAAAAAAAAAAAAAAAAAAAATGGCCGCCAGATATAGATGAAGATTTCTCAGGAAGTTATTATAGAATGGTTTGATTAGGGTTTTGTATAAATACAGTTTAACTTTTTCCATTATTAAAATAATATTTCACTTGAAAACATCCATAATTTTCTGAGAAAACTTCATTTATATATCTCTACCCTGTATACCAATTGCTTTGTTAGACTGTACTATGGGTACTAGACAATAGATACGATACATATATACTTTTTTTTTTGTAAATACATAATTATAATATATAAGAAACACCCAGACCAACACAAACACTTATGTTCATCAAACAAATTCAAATTCTCGGTGTAGTTTGCGGTAAAGGAACTTTTTTTTTGTTTAGTAGCAAAGTTTGACGACCTCTGCGGTCTAGTGGTTCGAGTGTCGGACTGCTGATCACGAGGTCGTGGGTTCGATTCCCAAAGGACACAAATATTTGTGTGATGAACATGAGTGTTTGTGTTGGTCTGGTTGTTTCTTATAAACATAACATAATCAGCCCATTACTGTCCCACTGCTGGGCACGGGCCTCTTCTCAGTATGAGAAGGTTAATGCCTTAGTCCACCACGCTGGCTTAGTGCGGGTTGGTGGACTACACACACCATCGAGAACTGTATGGAGCACTCTCTGGTGTGCAGGTTTCCTCACGATGTTTTTCTTCACCGTTAAAGCAAGTGATAATCAAATTCTGATCCGCACATGAATCCGAAAAGTCAAAGGTGCGGGCCGGGATCGAACTTGTACCCTCCTGCATGGAAGGCAAGCGTTCAACCACTAGGCTATCACTGCTGTAGTTGGTTGGTTGTTTCTTATGTATTATAATTATTTATTTACAAATAAAAAAAGGAAATAAGTATTATATCCATTATCTAGTACCCATAGCACAAGCTCTGCTTAGTTTGGGACTAAGATGGTGCTGTGTAAAATGCCCCAAAAATATTTATTTATTTATACAATCGTTTTCGACTACACGAGCGTTACTTCATAAGCTTCGTCCATAGAAACATAAATAATATTTCCTTATATTATTTTCTATGGTTTCATCTCTATACTAATGGATTTTGCTGTCCATTTACTAGACGCAATCAGTTAGCTTAAGACGCTGACAACAGCCAAATACCCCAAATAGGCTTCTTTTAAAAACATTTTTAGCTGTATCTATTCGGTCTGTGGCAGTGAAAAAAATATATGTTAATCTTGATCGTATTTTCTGAAACTATATTGTGCCCAAAACACGTTTTCTTTAAGTTTTCTCGATAGAAAAGAATTGTAAACTAACCTCTTAAAACATGCTTTAAAGCAAACAATCTCTATTGTTTACTAAATATTATAAATAAAATTAAGAAAACATTTGAGAAAGACAATAATCTAAACATTTGTTGTTTCTGTTTTTCAAATAAGCTTTTAGTTTTTAATTTAAAAAAAAATTGTTAATTTTCATTCAAGTTGAGCGGCGTATCCGACGTCCCTCGGCTCGTTGCCTCTCTTTCAGTTCTGTACGAAACGACAGTGACCGCAGAGGTCTGATTTTTTAGGTGTTGTCAGCCTCTCAAGCTATAACTATGACGCCTTCATAAAGACATATTATTTTAGAACAAACCACGAACCACAACTTGAGAACTACGGAACTATCTTTGGGCTTCCTTTATAAATGTATTTTGACAAGCAAACTCTGACCACCGTGCACGTAAAATATAAAGACATCAAGGCAGTCTTACAAAAGTACTCTTATCTGTTTCTAAACGTGTGAATACATGTAATGGTAGACGTGGAGTATCACAGGATAGATATCAGAAGTGTGAACGCATCGCGAGGCGACGCGCTTCGTGCGGGGAATGTTAAATGATTCTGCGTGTGAGCACTCAAATCTAGATACCCATTAGATACTGTTACAGGGCCACGGCTTGCTGTGTGGCGGTATAGTATTTTGTGATCTTCATCATCTTCTATTAGATATTCTAGTCTATTGTAAAATTGGGCGTTTTAAACAGTTTCATTGTCCATGACTCGGTTTAGGCACGTAGACCTATTTTCCGTTTGATTACCTCAAGCCTATAGTAGATTTAGTTTTTTTTAAAGAAAAGGCTTCGCTGCACTAGGATTTCTCCTGCGTCGTCGGTGCGTTTACAAACACAAATATCACGTGCACCAACACCAAGACCTGGAACAACTATCTGTGGATCACACAACTATTTGCTCCTCTTGCAGGAATCGATATTCTAGAATGATTGTCACCTAGAGTTTGTCACCATTTGGCTCTGCTTAGGAACTTGTCATCCAGTTTCATTATCAATGATTCAGTTTAGGCACGTAGAGATATTATTCATATTGAACTAAGTTTACGGGACTTGTCGCGCACAATTAAATCAAAATATAACAAACATTTTGACTAACCTCGACGTTTCGGTCAAGTTGCAATGGCCGTGGTCACGAGCAGACAGATATTATTCGTTGAATTACCTCAAGCCTACTGTAGATTTAGATTTTTGCAGTTATTTTTTGTATTTTCTGTGCATTGCAAGAGGCCTCGACTGCCTCGTTGGTCTAGTGGTTGCAAGCGCGACTGCTAAGCGTGGGGTCCTGGGTTCGATTCCCGGGTCGGGCAAAGTGTTATTGGGTTTTTTCATTACGAAATTCTCAGTAGCAGCCCGGAGTCTGGATTTGTGCCCGGTCAATGGCAATAGGCTCGCCCCCTATTACATGGGACTATAACATAACTGGCGAAATGTGGGTGTACTATTACACCACTGCATACCCCTTCGGGGAAATACAGGCGTTATGTTATGTTATGTTATGTTGTTAAGAGGCCCATGACCAACCTGGGATTGCGGAGGCTTTGAATTTAGTGTTTAGTTGATCTACCTATATTATGATGAGTATTTTAATACTCATAACGAATAATCAAAGTTAAAAGAAGCTGAAGTCGATTAAAAATACTAAAATACCATTCAAAACAAACGTGTCAGTTATTTTTCTTAAAATGTCGTAACATTATTTTTATGACAAGAAGTTCTCGTAAAATAATGTAAGCGAAGAGCGTTTCATTATTTAAACACATAATAAACATTTCGTAATAACAACAATTCCGAAGCCGGGGCAATAAGGATTTTGATCATACATAAAATCGCCCGAGCATTCTAGCAGAAAATGGAATCTGCCTTTAAAAATATCCTTCTTCATTTAAATAACTTATTTTTACCCTATAAACATTGACCATAAAAGATATACAGCATGACTGGATAAACGAGGCCGCGAGGCACATATTCGAGTATATGGTAGAATGTGCGAATACACAATGAAAAAATGTTGAAAATAATATTTAACGATAAACCACGTGAACAGAAACAGAGTGCCTAGTGCGAATTTAAAACTTATACGATATCGATTGCATCGACTTTCATTCATAAAACAGTAGCGCCCCTGGAGGAAGCGAGGAGGACCTACTGATTTATGAATTAAATTCGAAGAATTCGATAGCGATTTCGATAGCGTATGTGTTTAGTTTCAAACTCTGAATCAGCACTCTGGAGTAAAAATGCACGCGTAGGCTCGGTAGCGTCCAGTCCCTGTCTGGGGAGCGATCGAACGAATATTCGGTTCCACAGAAATAGGCGTGTCCAAAATGACAGTTTTCAAAAATCCCCACATACTAGAGGCTAGGGTTCTGCTGGCTGGTACAAAAGGTGGAAAGGGGGGAGATAGCGACCGATGTACACTGCCGTGCTAGGTGCATCACCTCACCGCATGCAACTTTGATTTGTAAGTGCGGAACAATGTCCACAGTAATTTATGAAATCGATTCGACAAATAAATACCAATAATACCTACCTAGAATCCAGTCCTGAACGTCTTCCTTCAATTAAAAGTTCCTCGTTCAACCAGACACCCTGTACAATAAAATATACTAGTTACCAGTAGATAAATATGTTTTCTGCAATATCAATCTATTACGCTTCTGTCAAAAAGACAAATCGGTTCGCTACTGCCTCCAGCATTTCCCGACACACCCCCGCCGCACTCGCCGAGGCCGCGGCCTAACATTCCTAGGCCTCACTCCACCATCTACATACCATCTAAGATGGCGCTGATTACCTTAGATCTTGCAAACTGGTCGTATTGAGGACATTAGGATACGATCTTGATTCTACATCGGTTTTAAATACGTGTCAATGACATTTTAACCCAGTGCAGTGCAGTGCACACAATTTGAGATGGTATTTTATTATTATTTCTGCTATCAACAACAAGTAGAGAATGCGGACTTAATAAAAGTAATGACATACAATAATATCTAAAAAAATTGTCAGTCTCCTGCATCTGTTTCGTATGTAGAAATGTCTCAAGGCTACACAAATTCTCGTCTACGTGGATTTTGCATTAAAACATATGGTTGCACAGCAGCGAAAATTTATCCTGAACAAAAAATACATATCTACGTGCCCATCTGTAATATTTTTAATCTCAGAAAGTGGCGTCATGCTATTTAAAAGTTGTTCGTTACAATGAGTTTGTTTTGGCGACTCCATCTTTCTATGACGGCATCCTTTGGCATGGCCTACGAAATTAGTCATATTGTAAATTATTTGTGATTGTATCTAGCCAAATATCGTTGTTATATCTGATACCAGCTTTGATTAAAGTGTGTAAAGTTGAACAAGAATATCACAATAGAGCAAGGAATGTTTTCGACGACTATTTGAAATGTTTTCTACCTTTCCACGATACAGCCCCGACTTATAATTTATTTTATTATTCTAAATAACAATCTGTATTTAAAATAGAAAATTCAACACGTAGATATTTTAATGGATAGTAAAAGCTCAAGGAAAACCACGACAGTAAATACTTGTGTAGAATCTAGAGATTTGCTTTTGAAATTCTCCCGTACGTCCGGAGCGGACGTTCCATACATACTGAAGGATTGAAATAAACTTAAACCAATCAAGCGAATCAACTCTTAACACGATGACACAAAATTCTAAATCGAATGACAAAAAATAAGTGGAAATATTTCGAAACGACGAACAGAGAATTCAACGATCATTGATGAACAGATTTTTAAGTAAATGAGAGTATTTTGGGAAAAGCCAGCGTACCAGTGAAACCTATCTTACAATAAAGAAAGTTCATCTGAATATTTTCTCAGTCTTTTTGGTTTTATGTTTCCGTTTGACTGGAAGATTTAATAGCTTTGTCCGATAAACAACAAAAAAAAAAAAGAAAACGGTTCCCATCCACATTGCTGCTTCATTAGTCATACAAATATTATTGAAGTTTAGAAGAGTGTAATATTCTTCTTATGGTTAAAACATCCTGACCAAAAACATATACTTGTTTCCAAGGTACTAAAATAGGTATTACGTATTCACAAATTGGATTTTGTTGAAATTCGAATCAACAAAGTGTCTTGCTCTTGCCCAAGACGCGTTACCTTTTCTGGTGGGATTTGCGAAGTGACGTGCCTAGCCTAAAAATATGTTAATCTTCTAAACTTGATATAAGAAGACAGTAGTTACACAATTGGACAGGTAGACTACTTGTTACTTATTTCAACACGTACAGTTTTCGTAATGGTACAGCCAACAGCAAGAGACAATGAATAATTTGTTACTTTTTTCTAATACATTTTTGGTTCTTTTTAACCGACTTCAAAAAAAGGAGGAGGTTCTCAATTTGATTGTATTTTTTCTATGATTGTTAACTCAGAACTCCGTCATTTATCAACCGATTTGGAAAAATAGTTTTCATTTAATAGGATATACTTCCAGATTTGTCCCATTTTTATCAAAATCTATGTAGTTCTGATAGTGGGATCCATGTGGGATTGAGGGAACTCCTCAAAATATTATAGGCATACTTTGGTATTTTCATCAACAAATCAAATATCATTTAGTGAAGATCTGATGAAGATCTTCGGAGATAAAGAAGGGAACACTTCAATGGATGATATCAAATCATCGGGGATTGCAGCAATCGCTTGTCTTTCTATTGTTAATGTGACAAAAAATAGAAAAAAAAACTATAAAAAAGTAAAAACCAACTACAAATATTTTTTTATTAACAAAAACAAAAAACCCGACTGCGTCTAAAAATAACAGAAAAGATATAAACAAGACTTATCAACACGCAGTCGGAGGCTACGTATGTTTTTGGTCATGAATTACATAATAGTTCATAGGTAGCCTCCGCCTGCGTGTTGATAAGTCTTGTTTATATCTTTTCTGTTATTTTTAGACGCAGTCGGGTTTTTTGTTTTTGTTAATTAATTTTTTTATTTGAATTTTTTTAGTTTTGTCATGTTTTATTTATCATACTATTATTTTTTTTTTTGAAAAGTCAAATTCATTTTTAACGTTGAATATGTTGTTGTTTTTTAGCATTTCTCATTCCAAATTACATTTAAACATATAAGTTGTATATATTTTCGTAAACCATTTATAAAACCCTTTATTTTGATATGCCACTCGATAGGTTTTGAGCAAAAAAAAAATTTTGAAGGCACATAAAATGGCTCCGAAAAGCGGCAATTTTAATTTATATAATTTTGATATACCCAGTGTCACTCTCACAATTAAGACGAATCCAACGACACCTCTCAAGCTAAGATCCATCAAGCCGTTTAGGCTACAGAGCGTGCGAAAGAAATATACATACATACATACATACATACATACACTCGAAAAACATAACCCTCCTTCTGGCGCAGTCGGGTAAAAAGAATAAAATTGTTCGTGTGAAACAGTTTAGGAAGTCGGTGCCAATTTTTTCTCAAATCAAACCGAATCAAAGGCACTTACTTCCTAAACTGTTTTACACAAATTATTTTATTCTTTTTGAAGTCTGTTTTTACTTTTTTAGGATTCCGTACCCAAAGGGTGCTAACGGGACCCTATTACTCTCGCTACGCTGTCCGTCCGTCCGTCCGTCTGTCTGTCACAGGGCTGTATCTCTGTAACGGTAATAGATAACCAGTTGAAATTTTCAGAGAATATGTGTTACTATGAGGAGTATCACGACAAATACTAAAACAAAAAAAAAGTCTTAAACCAAAGGGGGGACCCCCTACAACCTACTGACCCCATACAAGAAACTTCCAAAAACATTTTATCGTTTTTGTTCCTGCTCTATCTTTAAAACGGTAATACATACCACCGTCAAACTTGGTCTGATTATAGTGCATACTATGTTATGTAGTTTAGCAACAAAAACTAAAAATAGGGCAAACATAGACATATGTGGTGGTACCTACGTAAGAAAGAGATGCAAAAATTCACATTTCGCGTACGATCGTTGATGTTTTTTGATAAACTCACTAAATTAAATCAGTTTCTGTGGGGTATCAGGTCGATGGGTGGTACGGAACCCTTACTGCGTGAGTCTGACTCACACTTGGCCTGTTTTTTTATTAATGTTTATTTTTAAGTTGCCTGTACAGACGAGTTTCTTCAAGAAGATATGCATAAGCTAATTATTTGAATGTTAAAAGCTGTAACCTCAATAGTTGTTCACATTGAAGTCGCATCTTAAATACTGTGACTTATGCGTTGCGTAATAACTACTGGATGGTAGTTAAACGTGTTTGCGATATTTGAATTGTGTTGATTGCTTTGTTCATTAAGCAATGAGTTATAACGAGAGTAATGCATTTACAAGTACGGAGATACGTTGATGATTGCGTTTAGTCGACTAACACAATTTTGTCCTTTATTAAGTAATATATCCTTGTCTGTTTGCATTTTGTCTTCCTCTATGTAATCGTTTATTAAGTTTTTGATACCTACGACTTGCTCTATAATATAATCTGAGCCTGCGACCAAAACTCCGTAAAAATCTAAAAGCCAAAGAGAAATCTACTACAATATTAGATTCTTCGTTGAATTTAGAAGCGAAATCCATATCTTTCTAAGGAATCTATTTCTAAAGCATTTACTACCACATCCCTTTTTAGAGTTATCAGAGAAGTTAACGATGAATGACAAATCAGGACAAATCCTTCTTGTTTAGAAACTCATTTTTTATCTGCCATTATCTCGAGCATTCATCAGACGGGCTTTGAAGTGGTTTCATAAAAAGCTCCATCCCATCTTAGTGCAATAAAATTAATATCGTCAATGGCGCCAATACTTGCTGTTTCACATCCTATTTATGTAGTTTGTCTAAGGGCTTCTTAGCTTTGAGAATTATAGTTCTTATTCGTATACAGACAAGGTTCTAGAGATGTATAGAATTGCGCATCAACATTTGAAAACTATCTCGTAGAATTCAATTTGAATTTTTACAGACATGACACAGTCATAAACCTGCCAGACGGGAATCCTTTATCAGACACTGAATAGGAACATTATGTTTTATGGTGTTTGGGAATATAAAAATAAGAATACATAATAATAACATACTATTCTATAGGTATGTACTGTACCTTAAGTATATACGATAAAAATATACCTCTTCTAATAGGCACTTATGTTTGGATCATTAAGGTCCGCATTATAGAATATTCCTACAGTACAGTTGGATCTTTTATCACCTGATCACGAATCTTTACTTGAGCATCGGTCTTATTCCAATATAGTACCTAATTATAAAAGTCAATTCAACAACAATATAATCTGAAATAGCAATGTACTCAGCTGTCTCGATCACAATTCCCTGATTACAGATCAAATCTCTGCTCAAACACTAATTGAATCAACTGAGTAAGTAACATTTTAGAATAAAGCTGAAGTCAGCTGAACTGTGATCAATTAATCTATGCTTGAGGAATATTCTAAAATTAAAGCTCAAATCAAAACTAGTTTTAAACAGTAATCAAAGCTTGAGTTTCATTCGTATTGTAATACGCGCCTAAGATTCTGCTTTAAAAGCGATTGCTACATCATCCATGTAGATACTTATCAAATGAAGGTTAAAATGGCATAAAATCAATGTATAACTTAAGATTAATGTTGAAATGCCATTCAGCATTTATAGAATACTCACCTATCATAAACATGCATTTAGTGGAGGTGTCAAAAGATTTTAATTAAAATTCATAAGTATACTATGTACGAAATTTTCTGACTTCATTTTATTGAATTTATTACAAAATTATGTTGCTTCGATATAAATACATAAAAATAAAACAACCTTCGCCTTTTAAGGGGAGAACGGCTCTGATAATCTTGGTTTGGATATAGCGGCATATAATTTTCCAAGATAGGAAGCATAAAATAAACTTTTAGGGACGACGGGACGACACACATACCAATTGGTTACGGTTATAAAACGTGTTTCGATTGTACAGTAGATTTTTAGCAAAGGTGCGACAACAATAAGAATACAAACGAACAATAAAAGTTTGGAGTACCGATAATATCAGCTGTTGACGATACATTTCAGAAAGCAGTCGATATTTGAATCAACCATAAAAGGTACCTGAGAGAAGTAAACATTAACGGTAAAAAAGATAATTAACGTAAAACACAGTCCGATGGTTTATTACATAATTGATGTTGTCAGCGGCCGAATGCTTAATTCGTTAATGGAGCCAGTCCCTCTACACTCAGCCCTGGTAATGGCGAAACGTCTAACGGTACGAGAGTACAACTTTTGTTGATTGATGAACTTTTCGTTGGTGACGCAGTATTTACGACAAACGCCTTACGCTTTGGTGGCAAGTGATCGTATGTCACGTCACGTCTTAAAAGCATCTTGACCAAAAACACTCTATTTCTGGATACGACAGCTATGGTATGTGTTTGTGTTGTAGGAATCAATCTGCGAAAATGTTGACAGATCGGTGGGGTCATCAATGCTTGTCAGCATATTTAATCGTTGATCTTTCAGCATATAAAATTGGAAAACTAGAATTTTTTGCCTGCAATGCGCAGCAATTGTCTAAACTGATTTATGTTTCAAATCTCGTATTGTGTTTGTAAGAAATTAATAAAAGTATCCATTGACTGTATATTAGCAGTGGTGCGTGCGCGCCTACCGACAGCCGCCCCTCCCAGTTCTGCTTTCTACATGCGCGATTTCACTGACGGCGCCCGCGTCGCCGCCGCCACCGCTCCCAGCTGCTTTTTGTACTAACACACGCGATTTTTCACAAATACTTACAGTTTTCACACTTGTATGATATTACGCATTCGAAACAGGTTTTGCTTTTCGCAACAGAGAATTCTCGTGATAATATTCTCTCCCGTGGTGTATGATACCACCGCCTGCATCGTAAATAGCCCTCAGTCACACATTCTCTGGCAGAAATTCCAAAACAATGAACAACATTTTATCTCTATTCTACACCGGCTTTGCCCAGTAGTATCAATGTGTTAGATAAGGCAATAAATTCTGCGGCCCTCACAATAGGATTCTTCGTACATTGGTAGCGCGTGCGCTTGCACTCCGCTATGTAGGCTAGGCTTTCTTTGAGACTCCGTGACTCATATCTGAGTCAGAACTGAGATGATCTGTCTGACGCTAAACCATTACTTATTATACATTATTGTTTATTTTCTTAGCGTTTCCATATTACTATAAAAAAAGTTTATTGACGCAATCAATCTTAGCCTAAGAATATATTGTACACCAGAAAATTGTTACTAGGTATGACAATGGCCTCTGTGGTTGTGGTAAGGCTATTTATTATTCACAATTTGATATGAGATCCCTGCCCTTCAAAGTAGGAAAAGACATGTGTCTTGAAGGCCAGTGTTTATAAATTATTCTGAATATTACCTAAAGTGATTTAATTACATAATATAATCATTCCCCATAGATGTATTATTCAGGTCAGGTCCTGGTTGGGTTTGAAGAGGCTTTATAATTATTTGTAATTATAGGCGCTAATGATTTCATTATTAACTACAAAGATAATAACGTACACCCTATACACAATAAAAAATACAAAAACAATTCTTGTTTATCGATAAATAATGTTTCTCTAAGCTCAGAGGTCTTAAAACACCAATATGCCAAGGTTGTATGCCAATGAGTCATGCATGTCTTCTAAAATGATGCTTTTGCGTTTTAAAGTGCGCTGAATTCTATCAAATAAAAAAGTAAACATGACAGTGTAATAAATAAGACAGCAATATATTATTAACTTGAACTTTGTATTTAACATTTTGGTCGGATGAAACCTATTTACCATGGAATTACGTTATTTAAGTGAACTACTACGCGGCGGAAGCTTACATATTCCGGTCGTGTTATGTCCAACATCCGTTGTATTGTGGTCATTCAATTCTAATGTAGAGGTAACTACTGCACGTGAGCATCTACTGAACGCGGTTCGTTTGATTCGAATAGCAGCATCTGAAACAAAGATAATCTCATCAATTACCGTGCAAAAATAACGAATTTCGGAACTTGCCACACACGTGCTTTGTGTACTGAAGAAGATTTATGAAGTGTTGGGGAAAAAGATACGTGTACCTCTTGGAAAAAAACTTGCCTTCAAACAACCACATGTTTTTGTGCATACAGCGGGTTCTTCAAAGAAAATCAAACAATTTGAAAACACACAGAATGAAGGACGACCGACACACGTGTCCGCAAACATTTTTGGGCCCTGTTTGTACAAAACTGAGGTCTTAATGATCTTTGTTGTTTGTTGATCTATGGTCTGCCCTTAAATATTGTACCGAATTTTTTTTGGTCGTTACGAACCAAATTTATGTAGTGATACTTTGTTGGAGGCCATTTTTTGACCAGTGCTCGTAGCGTAGGCGGTTGATGCGTCAATGACCCGCAAAACTTGCGAATCCGCATTCAGCAGGTAGCACAACGGCTTAGTTTTGATTAAAAAAAGCGATTCACTTATTGTTTGACAAAATTTTATCGAATTTACAGACAGTGGCTTAGTCATCGATTACAATAGGCTTACTCAGGGCTTTTGCTAGCTAATTAGCTGTTTGCCTTGTTTGGAAGGACACTTTCGGAATGCTGTTCACTAACCAATGTAGTGGCGGTGCTTGTCTCGGAGGAATGAAGCCCTAATTATATTTTTACTAACTGGGTTATAATCCGAGCAATTCTTGTATTGCTCGTCGGAAGGCTTGTCTGTCATTTACAACTAGTTCCGTGACCTCGCTCACGCATTCCCGCGCCTGCACCTAACTGTACTTTCCCGTTGACTTAATGCCGACTTTGGACAGAACCTGATCTTAGGCAAGTGTACATTATAGCGCTGAGATGGCGATCGGCTGTTGCAATTTAATTATATTTTGTGTATGCGAAGCGAAGCAGGCGTTACGTAGATCCCAAGTCCCAACGGACCAGCCGAAGCCGTAGCCTGTGGGCCCGCGTGCCGCGCATTCCAGCCGAGTGCCGCCGAGGCCGGCCGAAGCAGCCCGAGCGTGCTACTGCCCGCGGCCGACTTCACACCGGAGTATGCGCGAGCGCGGCGAGAACGTCTCGTTTGTCTGCACAAGCTATCTGTCAACAAACTTCTCCGTCGAAAATAGCTGGCAGCTCAACTTTCGAGTGATCCTTTCCAATATTGACTGGTTTATTGTGTTGTGTGAGATCTCATCAGAGAACTCGAATTATAAGTTCGGAATTGACTCTGCGGAGGAACCGTGTTATTTTTTCTTTGGATCGCGTGCAACGCTCGCCGTGAGCTGGAACCGCGGACGTGTGTGAGTGACTGTTCCGTCTACCTACATGGAAAGTAGCCCTTGATGAAGCCAGTGCTTCGATCCTATCCATCGGATTTTGTGATGTCTTATGATTTACGGTAAATAAAACTCTTATGTGAGAGTGTTTTTTTGTGTTCAAACAGCGGGTGACGATTCTATGGCCTCGATACTTTGGCATTGGACTATTCCGTTAACTAACGATTGTTTTTTGATTCAACTTCTTCAGTGATTAAATTTCTTATAAATCCTTGTCAAACGGTTGTTAAGATTTAGTCATTACAAATTGATGATTGATTAGTAAGCATGCGTTCACAAGCATAGCGCCAGGTGTGTGAGTCCAAGATTAAATTATGAAATGGCTTTCAATAAAATTATAAGTAGCATACAATACTTACATTATGTAATTATTATAACAAATGTTATTATAATCATGGTAATAAGTTAGTAATAAATACAAGACATAATTATAGTTCAGTTAGTGCCAAATCTGAATTTGATATCATACAGCTCTACATATTATAAGGTATTTAATTGAAATTGTAAGAATCCTAGTTTATAATATAAGTCTTTAATGTTTGCTTATTTGTTGAAAATAAAAAGGTTCTACCTACCTACCTACTAAGGATTCCATTTAGACTTGATCGGTCCGCAACCAAAATAAGCAATTATATTTAGTTCGAAGACGATTTTTGGGTAAAAAGTTTTTAATTTGGTCAAAATTGTTTAACGAAAGCTTTCCTCAACTATTTTGACTCAATAAATTGAGTTAACTACTTTCTCTAATATACAAGCTGCAATCTAAAGTAATCAAAAATGTGCTCCTAGAACAATAACGTCATCGTTAGAGCTATTATTTTATTACTGGTAATCTCCTTGAGACAGGTTTTAGCGCGCCAATCATCAGAAAACGTTCTCCAACGGAAATATTCGACAACGCACAGGCTCAGAGTTGTGTTTTAAACCGGTAATACCATAAAGGTAAAAGGTTACTTAGTATTAACAATAATTTTATACCTAATACTAGCTATTCAATGCTACGAAGAGTGACATTCTAGAACCATCGGCGTAGTTTATTTTGTCCCTATGTGTGTCACAAAAAAGTCCAATTCAATCTTACTACATCTGGGGTATTCCCTTAATATCAGTTTAAAAACTTTTTCTAATACAAATCACACATATTCATTTGTTTCTTTTTTTTCATAATCTGCTTAAAATTCTAAAATGTTAATAAGTAATTTCATTTGTTTATCTTTAGTATCTAATTAATTTGTTGATTTAAATTCAATAAGTTGTCAATGCTTTAATCATTGTTTTGTGATCGCTCGTGATATCATCTAGAACTTTCTTTTTAACAATTTAGGAACCTATGTATCATGAATGGAATTGTTTTTAAGATCTTGGTAATTCTGCAATGTTGTGCCATAATCTTCCAGTTGAAGATCTTAGTATATATCCATCATTCATTGTCTATCATGGTCATGTGTGTGTGTGGTTTTATCAACTTTCATCCTCTATAAGACCAAAAAGCATTCCAAGACGTATTGATACAAATTTTAGATGCTCAAATTGTGGACATAATAAGTAAAACTGATGAGGCTATCCATTGTTTTAACCCATCGATGTTTTAACCTTCTTATACACGGCCAGCTCAAACAGTATAAACATAAAACAATCCTACAACGTAGGTAGGAAGATATTATTATATCAAAGTAAATGTTGACACTAAACGTTACTACATCATCATTTTCAATATTGGAAGACATTACTGAGTCCCTCGTCTATAATTTGAACTATCTCCCGTGTGGAATTCTCATGAACCTCATCATCTGCATCGTCGTTAGTGTTAATCACTTCTTGTTCGTAACCAGTTATTGCCTCTGATTTCTATCCCTAGCGTAAACATCCGCGACCGCCTGCAGGGCATGTTTGGCGACTAAAGCTTTCTATTCCCGGACCAAGCTACCGGATCCGGAAGAATTCTGATTATAACCTCGTTACTACCATACCACCAAGACTCTCCGTTTCAATGTTCTATTCCATTTGTATTTTCTAGTTACATGTCATCATTATAATGTACTTAGTGTTTCTGTCTTTGCATACGTAATGGTGTTCAGAATTTGTAGTGTGCGCGTTTTCTGGCTATGCTTTCCATATTTATAATTTTGACGCTGTATAAGCAGTGTCGTGTTCAGATTATTTGTTACTTAGTATTTTCTTTAATTCAATCTGGATTCCAAGATTTGCACCACAACAATTTATAAATAATCCCCGTTTAAAATCAGGAGTATCAAAAGTAGATAGATAGATAGAGTATACTTTATTGTTTGCACACCATAAAAATTAAAATAAAGTTATAACAAACATGAGCACAGTACTAACAATTGGCGGTCTTATCGCTTAAAGCAATTTCTTCCAGACAACCACTGGATGGACTTGAAATGTACAAGAAAATATAACAGGTAGTTGGCGGTGTACTATAGAGAAAACATGTTATGTATATTCTTATATAAATAACTAAAATAAAAACAAAAGTACCCAAAATTCCACCGGAAAATTTTTTCATGTTTCGCAGGCATCCCAAAGTATAACATCCAAAGCTGTATGAATGGATATAGGTCGTACTACCTGGTCTAGTAAATAGGGTTAGCGAAGTAGGGCTTCACAACTGCACGTGTGTGGAAGCCTTGATGACCGAGACTGGCCATGTTTAGTAAACGCGTGAACATTGTTACCCATGGCCAGATTATATAAAAAAAAATATTAATCTGCTTTATAGCACATAAGATTAATATTGTTAAAGATAAAGATATATTTATTTCTAAAAACATGTGTGTGTGTTTGTGTTATGGTCTTAAATTAGATTTTTAAAACGTGTTTATTGACTAACAACATCTTAAATCCACATAAAGAAAGTATGGTCACGGAAGTTGCTATACTTAGAGTAATGAATGCTTCATTGAAATAAAAACGCCTACTAAATCACAATTCATCACTATATGCTTTTAAAAAAAAAAAAAAAAAAAAAAAAAAAAAAAATGGGCCGAATGAAATGATTAAAGCACGTTACATTAAAGCAGTCATTTAAATACAATCAGCCAATTAAAATCACATCATAATGAATTTGCGAGTTGTTTGACATTCTGAAACTTTCTCTACCCAATCCTCCTGCCAATATAACAAGTAACGAAGCCAAAGGGCAAAAGTTAAGTAATGCGATTACCTACAAAAATAAATTGCTCGCTATTTGTTTTTAATGTCTCTTTTGAAATTAACGAGATCAATATCGTTTTTACCTCACTGATGTCCGATAATATTGAATGAGTACTTCGTTTGTCATTGACACAGTGATTTCTCTAATTATCCCAAAGGTCATTTTAATTATACCCTCATGATTGTTATTTATGATGCCTGATTGCAATTTGTCAACATCATTTATTTTGTTGATTTAATTTAATTTGTTGATGATATCATAATATCGTTTAATACTCATAACAACCTTAAATTAAATATTTAAAACATTTTTCGTGAATTTTCGATTAGCTCAATTAGTTTTCAACACTCAGTGGTGTTAATTAGGGAAATCATTACATTAATCATGTAGACGTCGTTCAGCGTTAACAGCTCTGACACACAGTTGCCAGTTAAGGCAATTGTTCAAATTACGTTATTTTTCATTTTGTCTAATTCACGCTTTAAATCGTAAGTAATGAGCGACAGCTTCACTCGGCAAGTCATCGTTTTGACGCTTCTTTTGATGCCAGTTTTAGAAGATCACTCAGAAGTAATCGATCGTTTTTAGAAGGAAGATTCCACGTTTTTGTTTTGTGACAGAGAAAAGCCTTTTTATCAATTTTGTTTCCAATGTCAATGTATTACGGTAAATTATATTTGAAATGTTTTACAACTTTCACTTCTCAAGATTAGAAATATTTATATAATAAAAAAATATAAATTTGAGCATTTGAAAAATAACTTAAACATTGTAGGTATGCGGGCATTAGTGGGCGGAGTTAATGATGCAAGATAAGATATGAATTGGCCTGAGTAATTATCAAATTTCACGCGTCTCTCGCTATTTATCGGAGAATAAATATTGTTAGCCTGATTTTATCGTTTACGACACATGCTTGTTTCATAACTAACTTAAGTACTCACATGTACGTGGAAGCCAGTGAGTGTGAATAAGCACAAATATACATACATGGTCTATTGGTATGTGTAAACTTATCGACATTCAAAAAAAGGTCACAAGTAGGGACATTGTTTATAATGTTTTGGTGACATCGAACGGATTAACATCTTATGACAAACTTGGACTGCATTAGAACGTAGTTAAAAGCGGACAGAAAGAATTTTTATTGGTCTCAGAAAGGGGACATAAACTTTTATTATTTTTTGGATAAAGACAAGATAATTAACGGCCATCTGGTTATAAATACGGAAGACATTTGTTGGAAATATGTATTATGACATTTAGGAACGGATCAATACCACAAAATGGATGCTTACAAACAATGGATAAGTAGATATACGGTCAAAATTAATATCCAATCTATCCACGATTTACCCTACTAGAGATAGAAATATGACATGTTTTGTATGGAGCTTATGTCAAATTCTTATCTCTAGTAGGGCAAATCGTGGATAGATTGGATATTAACTTGGCCCGATAAGGAGTTACAACCTAAATCTGAGATTAACGACAGGGAATTATGTATAGTACTGGTGCAATGGAATGTTTTTCCCTTAACGAAGAGTATACCTTAACATTTCAACAATCTAATCGAATGAGTACATAACAAAGTTTGTTTGACCTACAGAAGATGTTGTCCTCCCGTTACGAATAGACATGGTCGGTGAACAAGCGACCTAGAGAAAGCTGGTTACAACGAGGAGCATAATTTTACTATTGATGCATAATAATTCCTTGACCTACTGGCTAATAAAGTAATAAGACAAAAACTTGGGTCACCGGTGCTGGTAATAGATTTGTAATTGGAAATTAATAGCACTTGGTAATTATTCGCCTTATACATACTAAGCAAGTATGGCTAAGTAAATACACAGATTGTAATTATGAATACTGGGAAAGTGGGAACTTGAAAACATTAAAATACTAAAGGTAAATCTAAACTATAAAGAGTAATAGATTTGTAATTGGAAATTAATAACACTTGGTAATTATTCGGCTTATACTATATGGCTAATTAAATACTCAGATTGTGATTATGAATACTGGGAAAGTGGGAACTTGAAGACATTAAAATCCTGAAGGTAAATCTAAACTATAAAGAGTAATAGATTTGTAATTGGAAATTAATAGCATTTGGTAGTTATTCACCTTATACTAAGTAAGTATAGCTAAGTTAATATACAGATTGTAATTATGAATACTGGGAAAGTAGAAACTTGAAGACATTAAAATCCTGAAGGTAAATCTTAACTACAAAGAGTAACGCGAAGGCTGTAATTTGTAACACATGTAAGTATCATCCTCAGAGAACTAAGCAATAACTTGGTCTAATAGAATAGAAGATGTCAAAACACAATTGTTTTGACAAATTACTTGATTGATTGCAACCTTTTACTTCATACTTATGTAGCCTCACATGCAATGTTTGTAAGAAATGTGAGCGATTCATCCGAATGCAATAACTATTGCGTTTAGAATATAGTACGTAGTTTTTATATTGCCTCAATAGAAAAACAAAGAAATTAACTATAGACAGTGGATGAGCGTATCAGAGCCAGCGACCGGGTTATAGCGCTCCCATCGACGACGGAGGCAACAGTTAGAAACATTTAAATAACTCTGTCACGCTGCGGTTAATGTATACGAGTACCAAGTAACGGGCCTGCGCCCTTCATAACATCTTGAGGCTAGTGAAGTAACAAGAACGCACTCCCATCACTATTTGACACTCCGTAAATGAACAGACAAACTGTTTACATAACTGAAGTGCCCCGAAAAATAAATATAGGTACCTCAAAAAACAAGAAATCACACGCAACTTGTGACAAATCTAATACATAAAACAAATAAAGAAATTCTAACTATAGAGCTCAGACCAAATTTTTTTGTTGTTGATCTAAGCTAAAAGTATATCAAAGCGTAGTAACTCTGTCACACAGATTACAATACAATAAATTTGCTGCAGGAAAAGGAAATGCTTCATTAAGGTAGGCGTTAATATTTCTTTTGGGTTATATACGTATTTTAAGTTTATTTGGAATATTTAAATATAAAGTAAGCTTAAATAAACTTGAGGGTTTTGGCTTTCACTCACGTCTCGTCATTAGAGTAAACGACTCCGTGTTCCGCGGTTTCTCGTTTACTTTTAAGTGGCACAAATCTGCTAAAAAATAAAATAAAAATGTTAACTAGTAGCATTATATTTATCAGCCGAAGTTGGAATAAAGTTCTTTTTTTGTAAACTGCTAATAGGTTTTGAGTAGATTTCGAAATTATTGAATTCTTACACGCAGTAACATACTCCTATAATCTGAGGTATGGTGTACATTTAAAGTCATTTCTCGATGATGTGGTCTGCGAGTGACAGTGGTGTCGTGCCGGGTCAACGAGACGGACAGCGTGGTGGGCTGAGCGTGACGTCTGCCACCCGATAGCCCATCTCACGAACGACCCACTTCTAACTCAAGGTCACAGCCTGACCCCCTAAACTTTGTAACAATTCCTCAACCCACACCTGAAATTGGAGCGCAGTTATATAACCACCACTGAAACAGAATGTCGGCGGGCAATGAACTCACCCCTATAAGGCAATTGGTCTGAGCCATTCTCCGACCGTCAAAATACTGACATGGTTTGACATGATGTAAAGAAATAAAAAAACCTAAGGAATGAGAAGAAATTTATTATTCTGAATGCGTCATCGATCATGCATAAGAATCATGAATAGATTCAATGGATTTTGGGGATCCGAGTGTTTTTATTGTTTGGCAATGATACTCGTACCATCTAGAACTAAATATAATAGTTACTTTTTAGGGTTCCGAAGTCCTACAAGGAACCCTTATAGTTTCGTCATGTCCGTCCGTCTGTCCGTCTGTCCGTCTGTCCGTCTGTCCGTCTGTCCTAATCCTTTACAGCTTAATAACTTCTACAGTTATAAACATAAGTAAATGAAATTTTGTTAAAAAATAGTCTACATATAGATCTCAATTTTAAAAGAATAAAAAAATAGTTTTTACGTATTTTAGGGGTGGCGTCCATACATGTGAAATGGTGATGAAAAAAATTTTTTCACTGCACCCCCTCGTGTGGGATATAATTGAATAGGTCTACTAAAATGAAGATAATGTTTCATACACCACTTTTTTATCAGGTGTACCATCTGCGAAATATAGCCCGCCAAAGTGGCTTGCAATGTGTCCCCCCCCCTGCCATTTCTAAACTATGCAACGTAGAAAGTTATAATCTTCCACATTGATAGACCTTTGTGAAAACTCTCTTTTAAAATTATTTCGAGTATAATGTGATTATAATTTTTTGAGTTATAGAGAGAAAACTGAAAAATACTTAAAACGTCCTAGTTCAAAGGTCATTGATCTTAGAGAAAAATGATCATGCAAATAATGCTCCTTTAGCTACTTTCTATTTGACAAAATTACAAAAAGTTACTTTGACACGACATCACACTTCTTAAATTTGGCTTCTTGAATTTATCGCTAGATGGCGCTACTAACAACACGCTCTGAGTCGCGAATGCTGCCGATTATTGCAAAAACTTAAATAGCCATGATTAATATTCGATTTGATTCGTTTGTAATTACACCTACTTAAGGAACCCTATAATACTGAGCATGGCCCGACATGCTCTTGGCCGGTTTTTTTCTTGGTTGTGAAATTTGAACTAGAAAATGAGCCGAAAAGGGTCTTTCCGCTTTGAATAATTACTATTTAGGTGGGTGGATGTATAAACATGGTCGTGCGCAGGCTACGCGACAGATTTGTAGATAGGGCGTCAATCAGAGCGTGTGCGCGCGGTATCACGGGCTTTCTGATACACAACACAACACACTTTCTAATCTACGCCTTTGTCACTGCGCTCGACTATTGGCTAACTTGTCTTTATACCAGACTTTCGCCAATTGTTTTCACGCTACATTAGATTTCTTCACGGTTTTCTTGGCAACGATATCCAATATATTATTTTGGCCGGTTGCGTCATAATAGTAAATTATCTTCAGTACTTTTTGGCAAGCATTAAGGTTTACGTTAGCGCACTGCGCATCACGAGCAGGAACATGACATTGGTTTTGTCAGTCTTGACAGTTTACGTTTAATCTAAACTGCGGTTAACCAGACCGCTACTCAGATTATATTGCCAGCTTACCGGGAGTTAGTTTCCAATGACGAATTCGATACGAGGCATCCTCGGTCCCAAAGCTCCGTGAAATAGGAGAGCGGATTGACAAGAAGCTTAGCCGCAGTGCCTCTCTTGATAAGGTGACGTGTATGCGTGTATTTTAGAAGTGCGCGGGGATGTGATGTGCGCGGGAGGGTGGGTGTGCAGGACCGGTCCGCGTACCGGTTTGCGTCGACGTCGCCGACTTAGGACTAACCGTTTTATTAGCTGAGCCATGCTCCACTAACTATAGCTACTGAGTACCGGCCGTGGCTAGCAGCCCTCGAGCGCCGCGACGAACAAGCCTTGTTCAAGCAGTTGCTATACTTACAATTCAAACATTCATTACGGACGTCGCGAGTATTATGAACTTGAAATTTAGACTTACCTAACACGTTTTAACTTTCGGTCACAGTACCAGGTGGCCTACTTACCTTGTATAGACGGCGCATTCACAATCGTCATAAAAAGAAGTAAACAATCGTCTTGACACAGGTGTAAAAGTGAAAATACAAGCATATTTCGTTTATGACTTGGTTGAGTGCAGTCGGGCGTGTTTTCGCAACGGCTGGCTCCAGCTCATAAGTCACAACATTTTAAGCCCTTCGTAGAATACTGTCACGCTGGTAATCTCATTAGTGTTACCTGCCAATGGTGGTTACGAACTAACCTACTTTGAATATTTCTCCTACAGAATTATGCAAATATGTTTTACTTACAGATGTTATTTCCATTAACAATTAATTTTATAGGTAATTTGATAGTTTCATATTACTGTTTAGTGTAAATAAAATAATGTGCTGCAAAGTTTTATGCTGCATTTTAGGAAAAATTGCTCACATTTCTTTTTTTATAATTATTGCTTGCATTTTTGAAACATGTCCACGAATATTACATTCCCTCTGGCCTCTATGAGCCTGCTTCTAGTAAAAAGTAAACCGGAAAATGTAGTAAGAATGATCTTGTAGATATGATAGAAGTCTTCCTCAGGTTTGTATCTATTTTCGCTTTCAGTTTTGGCCTTGTCTGTTTCTATTTCGACGCCTCGATGGCAACCTGCCACCACAATGTTTTGGACAGTGGCACACTTTCGAGTGTTTCGAACACGCCGCATCGTGTGATTAAGTCTCAGCTTCATTTAATTACAATATTAACTCGGTAACTGGGTTAACGAACTTAATAGTATTATTCATAAACGTGTGAACACTCAGCTGAACTTCTTTCGACACCTATTATTTCCACATCTGCTAGTATGTACGGTCACAATACTTCGCGGTGGTACAGTTTGTCGACAAAATCCCTTGAATGAATCCTGCTACGTTACGCATACCTACCGCTGCTATCGAACATTGAGTGCAAGCGATTTTAGCCTTAGTGGTGGTTCACCGGAAAGATTTCTGATTGTACCATAAGGTACCTATTATTATTATATTATTGTGATGCACACGTTTTGCTTTGGGACAGTAATAGTTGAATGCAAATGTGAACGCGTTTTGCCATTTCCGTCCGTCACGGTACGCACACTGTGTGAATGAATCACAAACAAAGCTATTTCGAGAGTTGCTATCGTTCAGTTGAATGACAATACCGACGCAGATCGGTCAACGATCCAAATTGTCCACACCTGAGCGCGTGTCGTGCTGTGTTCGCATGTTTGTTAGTCTACTGTGATTTGAGAGGCCATAGAGTTTCGCCCCCGCTGCGGTTGAAGTACCGCCGTCACAGAAGTAATGTTTGGTTGTAGGCGTTTCATCGTACGGGATAAATCGAGCAACTGCACGATATGGGTTTACATGAGGGTGGCGTAAGCGCTGCTCGTGACTGGTCGTCACAGCATCAGCACTACAGTGGATAACATTTGCCGCCATGTTCGAGTCGTTGGTGTCGCGGTTGACGTCGCCGCCCGTGTCGCGCCGCCGGCACACCGTGCACGCCGCGCGGGAGGTGTGCAGCGAGCCCGAGGAGGACGCGGCGCCCGCGCAGCGTCGCTCGCGCACGGCCAAGCAGCTGCTGGACAAACGCCGGAAGGCTCGGCTCTCGTGCGCCGACCTCACCGCCACCGTCAATGCAGAGCCGGAGCGCTCCTCGCGTATGGATGCCCTGAAGGCTTTCTTGCCACTGCGACAGTCGAAGTCTCTCGGACGTCTTGATGGTCTCAAAGAGGTGAGTGTTTGTTTTATGATCTAAAACGGTTATTTTTATAATTTATAAATATCAAGTTGCATGCAGCTGATTGTAAAGTTTAGATTGGTGCATTCACGTATGGCAGCATGTTCGTGTTGTAAAAATGTAAAATACTCATTTACTCTCAGACTCGTGAACTTTATTTCATTTGTACCTATGGCAAGCAGTTTACCTAAAAACGTTCGAATGATGGAGTTACGGTAATCAGTGGACAACTTGCGACACTAGAGAACGCAACAAGTTGTGGTGACCTTCGCGTCGTCGCTCCCATGCGCGTGCGGCGGCCTCGTACACCTGTTACGGCTCCCCCTCCTCGCCTCAAAAACCTCATGCAGTGCTTGCACAACCAATAACACCTAACATTACATCTTGACCATTTTGTAAAACCACAAGAGACGCAGCCCGCTGAGTACGACGCACCCAATTCTGAAATGCGTCCATAGTAACATCCGTCAGGTTGCGAAACTGACAGTTGAGGGCGTTTCTATGAACTATGACATCACACTGAGTCAGGTAAGACTATACAAACAATACAAGGGATTCGACATTTGACTGCATGACTCGCTGAATCTCTGACACGAATCATAATGCAATATGAGATTCAAGGAGCACTGTTTCAAGTGTATTAAGCCTCTCTCAGATTCCACTCCAAAGATTAGCTCAAACATGTTTTATTCGGCCGTAGTACACGAGTGTTTAATAATACATTATCTACACGGTCTTTAATAATAATTCAGCGTGTTTTAAATAATTATGTAGATTATAGTCGCGAGTCGCGTGAATAGATTTTATTTGTAAAACAAATTCGGAAACGGATTAGTTTTGCAATGTTAATGTCGGCTAACCTGATCTGCATTTCCTTATAAAGGTTTTGAGGTTGATGGTCCATGACCTACAAATGTATGAATTGAGGACACCACTAAATAATAATAAATCAATGTATAGTTTGACAAGTTTGACACCTCCCTAAGACTATTGAAGATAGATTGTAGTGAATAAATACAAAACACATTCAAAACGTTACTAACTCCTTCCAGAGGCTGGTAGGCAATGAATTCATTTGTACAGTCAGCCGCGTAGCCGTAGCGACTTACCTATTATTTTTGTATTTTATGAATAATTCCTTGTTGACATAAGAAGCATGATACACACACAAGATAAGATTTACTATTTCCTCGTTCATTTTGGCAGCCAAAAATAATATTGAAGAGACGTCGTCGTAAACAGAGTGAATTATTATAATATGGAATTTAACTCTTGATTCTCCGATCGAATATTTAACCACGCAATTTAATATATTCAAAATATGTCGAATGCTGAAGGTCTGACAAACAGAATTACCATATTCATAATTGCATTGTCAATCAGTTGTGGGAACTGCCAAAGATTAAAATGATTTGCTGGCGAGGACAAGCCGTGTAAAGTTCAATTTGAGAAGGAGGCACGCGGGCACCGTTACGACATACGCCGCGAACCTTCCAATACTTTGCAGATAGTACAAGAATGCAAGATAGGCAGGTAGGGGCAGGTATGCTCTGCGCGAGCGCAGCCTTGATAGCAGGTACACTCACACACCCACGCGGCTGTCACCACGAGCCTGTCGGGGTGTGCGCGCTGTTTGCCCATGTGATTTACAGACAAATGCCACGTCTCTACTCGCGCATCTGTTCGTCCGTCTCTTTGTGAGCGCATCTCTATTGCGTTAACGCCTTTTGTCTGCTGCCTCAAATGGGGAACATCTGCGTTTGAAAAAGTTCTTATTAAATTTTTTGATGATGTATGTACGTAGTACGTACCTGGATCGAATGATAATTACAGCGTGCGCGTACGCCGCGTAGCCACGCTAGATGCTTTTGATAGCTTTGTTTGCGTTTTGATGAATATCACGATTCAAGACTCGAATAACGGTTATTAAGAGCACATTAAAATAATAATACACAATTAATTTCATTTTATTGTACGAATACTTTAACTTAAAATAAAGAAATCGTGTACCTACAAAGTAACGGCATGAAATAGACCAACCACCTTAATTATAATTGTTAATTAGATACCTACCTATTTAATTTTCATTGAACCTTCAATTTCAACCAATGTTTCCTAGGCTGTTTATTAATAGTACATTACTGCCGCGGTCTATAATGAGTACTTTGCTGGTCGCGCTGATGATGGCCGACAGCGCAGCGTAGCGCAGCTCCAGGCCGACACAGCGCGGTCAGCGTGCAGCACTTGATGGACGAGCTGAGATAAAGGCCGAGGCCGTAGGTCGAGGCCTTTACAGCGAGGACAGCAAGGGCTCCAATGATGGCCAAGCTGGAAGGCCTAGAGCGTAATAGCTAGGCTAGCTCGAGGCAATCATAGCGTGACCAGCGAAGCAGTCATAGTGGGCCAAGGCTTGTATAGTGCTTTACTCAAAAATGCAAGTACCTAATCTAAATAAAACCAGCAAGTAATTTAAATAAAATATATATTAATTAACTAGAAATTTAATTAAAATGACAATTATGAAAAGTACAGTTACTAAAATTCAACACCGACTTTCCCGGTTTGATATTACTAATAGTTTGCGATAATTTTAATGCGGTGTTTGACTGCTGTATTATTTCTTCATTTATTACTTCATTTTCCACTGCACAAATTTTTCATATGCAAGCTTATATTTTTCCTTTGAGTTTCGCGGTATTAAATTTTCAACCACTAATTTCGCTTCATCTTTAATGTCTGGCGGTGTTAAACACGTTGAATCGGAAGAATGTTCGCTTTGAGAGCTCATTTTTAGCAAAAAAGTCACTAAATAAAATAAAAAATTTCGCTGAACCGCGCTTTTGTTACTTCTTTGTTTTTTTTTTAGCAATGGTAGTTGGAACTATACAGCCAAATATGGAATAAAATCTTTTTGTACCTATCTCTATAAATACAAACAGCTGTGTTTTAAATAAAATCTTTTTGCATTAGATTTTTTTTAAACGTTGAAACGTCAAAATAGCGGCCGGCAATGTTTTGCCGGCCTGTTAGAGCGACCAGCAAAACTTTGCCGGCCGCTCCTTGAAACAGAACGGCAAGGTCGACTTTGCTCAAACACGGTTGTCAAAATAATGACCACATTACATGCATTTTTGAGTAAAGGTTATAATATCTTATCTGCGGTTGACTAATGTTATAAAACTACTTTATGTGAGAGCTGCCTAGATTTACATGGTACCTAAGCTACGTATAGTCAGGCGCATATCTGTGGTAACTTAACCAGTTTATGCGGAGCCTGTTTTGTATGAAACTTACATACTAAGCCAGTGCCGCTGCGGTTGACCATACCACAGGGTTGGTACAGTCGACAAAATGTCTGTGGTAACAGTTTGACCTTGACAGCGACTTTATTTTGTAAACAGTAAGGGCGATTTTCGCAGTTCAAGTGCTACCGCTGACGTGTGGCTGACTACATAATTTTGTTTTGAAAAACGTATAGAATGCATGGATGTCGATCTGATTCAGATTACGTCATCAATACAGCCTATCGCAGTCCATTGCTGGACATAGGCCTCTCCCAAGACGCGCTACAACACTCGGTCCTCCGCCTTCCGCATCCAATCCATCCCAGCCACTTTCTTCAGGTCGTCAGTCCACCCATATGGGGCCCTACGCTGCGTTTGCCGATTCGCGGTCTACTCTCAAGGATTCGTTTGCTACAGCGGCCATCGGTTATTTGATAGACATCGCTAATCAACTGCCACTGCCAGTGCCAGCGTTGTACAGGCATCGCCACATCTCTATATACCGTTCATCGATGTGACACCGTTGAAGAGCATCCAGAACTGCCCAAGTTCAGATAGAGTCGAAAGCCTTCTCGTAGTCCACAAATACCATAGCGGCTGATTGCTCTTCAGTCTTCTGAACAATCTGCCGAACAGTATGGATGTGGTCACATTGGTGTGTAGCATTTTCGAAACCTAGTTTGCTCTGGTGGCTGGAATTATTTGAGTCGTCTGGCGAGACGATTCTTGAAAACCCTCGAGAACAAGATTTTATCACCATTTTTACAGCACGGAACCACCACACTCCCACTCCTTGCCTCCTGTGTAGAGCCTTGTTGGATGACGGAATTAAACACGCTCTAGCTACTTCAGGGCCAGATTCACGCTTGCTCTTTGAAGTTCAGTGGTGATTCTATCATCATTCGGAGCTTTGTTGTTCTTAAACTGCTCTATGGCCGCCCTAATCTACTACCCACGATCGGGTTCCATTCTTCTAGTCCATCTAAAGGATTTCTGGAAGAGATTACCTTGTGCGTTAGGCAGTGGCGTGCATTGGCCTACTTCACTTGAATTTAATTGTGGTATAAGTTATTGATTTTTTTATGTATGAAGATTAATTTAGCATTAATAGGTCTATTTTAAGATAAATAATCATCGTACTCTGAAAAAAGGATAATAATTTACACCACTATTGAATTTGAATGAGGAAGGTACTAGGTATTGCCTAATTGCCTATATGCAATGCACGCGCCTGGCGTTAGGACCCCCCATTGTACTTATATAATATAATATTTCTGTAAACGTCTGTCTCGCCGTTCTCGTGGAATACAAATGCCCAAAGAAGATTTCGGCTTCATTCATTCAGAGGTGATTATTTTGCCATCCGCGGCTTTCATTTCAGATTTGTCCTCCCTAGCTGCTGAGGGAATCAATACTTACAATCACGTAGCGTCGCACACATTCATATCACGCTTACCAGATTTTTTCAAGGTGTAATACCAGATTCTCGATGCTGATTGGTATTTCCTCGAGGCAGTGGTAACGGAACAGTAACTACTCGTCACCGCGGGCAAGACGAGATCAATTAAGCGATTGTGAACGATAGACAAAGCGGTTCTGCGAACCCATGACTGAGAACCACATTAGATACATTCACTCAGATCGTACGCCGTAAATGGCGATAGAATAGTGCCAGTACGGTCATTTGTAACTCATTTCCTTCCATTTATAACTCATTATTTACATTTCATCATTCCCAGGGGGTCCATACTCATGTGTACAATGAGCAAAGTGATATTTAACTTTTTGTCGTGGCCAACATGTAGATTGGAAACAAATGGAATAATTATACAAGCTGTAAATTATAGAATTTTTATAATAGCAATTTTACAATAATTTTTGTTCGCATACGTTTTAAGTTTTACTAGTAACTTAAAGGAACGTTGAAAGATTTTTTCTGTCATTTCATTATTGTAACTAATGATAATGACCTATTCAGAACTTGTTTTGAATCTGTGCGTGGAGGTTCGTTCTCTATTGACATAAAAATATTTTGCACGTGTGTTGAATTGCTGGCATCGGCGTCCTACTTTTCGTCACAATCATTATAGTATTGTGTTAAAACACGATAAATTGTACATGTGTAGGAGGTCGATTTGAAGAATGAAATACAAAATAATATAAAAGGTATACATATACATCATGTTCAAAATAACGCCAGAGATTAAAATCCTATAGAATCAATCATGTCCCTTCTCAAACATGGTCCTATTTGATGATTTGAACAACACCGGTTAGGGTATGATTCATCTCGTTATTTAAGCAGAGTTTGTTCGTTAATTTGAAGTCTATTAGGCACACATAGGTGTATGATACGATTGAATCAATTAATTTTCAATTGTAAAAAAATACTTTTTTATGAATATCGATAAAAGGTTTTTGTGAATCCTATTTTCATGATGTATTTGCGTAACTCTAATCTGACTCTAACTTACTTATTTACTACTAGTTTGGTTTTTTGATCTTCAACGAATAAAAATTACGTTGAGGACGACCTAAGGTAATCAATACCGTCTACTTATAACTTAACCAGCTAAGTTTGTACCTATAGCAGGTATCAGTATAAATAAAATATAATTTTGTGGTTGCTAGAGCGAGCGGACAGCGTCGTCATTTGTGCGGACAAAACATCGGCTTCGAAGAATTGCCTCATCTGCGATACGTGTCGTGTTTTATTTACTTACATGTTGTTTATTTTTTTCTGTTACATCGTTAGCTCGTAGCTTTGTTTCTTAACGTTATACGCCAATATTATATTACCTATAGCTCCGATATATCTTGTCGATTAGATTTATTTCCACCACACCTCTGTTACTCAGCGGCAAACCGGCTTAGAGTTATTATGGCGATCAGTTTTATGCGAGTCTTTAACCAAAATTAGAAGACTGACCAGACCATGTCGGTCGTATAGCAGAGTTAATTGTGCAACTATTGGACACTATAAGGATTAGATCGGAATCTACAACATTCTTGTCTGGTTACGTTGTATCGGGCGGGATATTGGTATTGAATATTATTGAGAGAGTAAATGGCGTGTTCTTGGCATTGTTGTTGGGGAACGGCCAAACTGAGACATTATTTAGAGAGTGCAGATAGCGCCTTGAGAATAGACGTTTGATTTATAGCGGCCATTACACTTGCCAAAACGTAACACATTCATTTATAACATTTACGTGGGAGGTGATTTTACAATTGTTTATGGTTACTGGATTCTGTTAGAGCGTATAAAATTTGCGTGCCGATATAGTTAATTGTTTTATGAGAACTTATTGTTATTCCAGTAATGGAACAATGTACAGCTTTATTATTTAGTTTTCGTCCAGTTTCTTAAACTAGTAATTTAATTTAGTACAAAATAATTTGGGCCTATTGAATTATTGTTTACTAAACTTTGCCCACAGCCGTAAAATTCGGATTATCACAGATAAACTTATCTCTTATCCGTCGGGAACGATTTATTTCTCGGGATAAAAATAACGTATGTTAATCCGGTTTATGATATATCTGTGTGCCAAATTTCATCCAAATCCGTTGAGCCATTTCAGCGTGATTGAGTAACAAACATCCAAATATCCAAACATCATCACAAACTTTATAATATAACACATTTATAATATTACATAGGTAGTAGGATCGTTTGTTGTCATTGTCATTAATTTATCTTGATCAAAATACTTGTAACAAAAGTTCACAAAGTTTCTTCAGAAACGTGATGTCGTTCGTTATAGACTGGATGCAATAATGCATTTAAAAAGCAGTTGTCGAAATAACATCTTCTAGCCGTGTGAAGTTCGAAGGAAGAGGGTTCACTAGTAAAGGTCTCTTGCCTTTCCTTTTCGAGTTCTTGTTGACATTTTAAGTTGTGCGACTACTTTGGTAGTTATACCTACTTATCTATAATATCATACTCGTCCTCCTTGTTGGTAATTTCATTCTCACTCTCATCATCCTCCGCGCCTTTTTCCCAATTATACTGGGGTCGGCTTCCAGTCTAACCAGATGCGGCTATTTCGCACCAATTCTTTGCTGAGACGAGACCCAGAAAACTCTTTTAATTTCTGCCTGAAGAAACATTATACGATATTATAGTCAAATTACAATACATAAATATTTTATTTGGTTTGACGCTTTCTGTCATCATTTCATCATTTCAGCCGAAAGACGTCCACTACTGGACATAGGCCTCCCCCAATTAAGGGACGCTTACTGTGCAAGCAAATATTTGCATAAAAATTCCTCATCAAATTTTTCGTAAAAAACATCTTGACAGGTTAATGACAATTTTAATGTATTGCTCTCATCAACCTGACAACCTTTTTACTCGCATCTTAGGTGAAATTTATCAAATTCAAAATGTCTCGTTTGATAAATCACAAGCCAATGTTTATGTAAATCAATAGTTGAGTTTGAGAGATTTATTTGAAAATAATTGACTGGATTCGGTCACTCTCATTCTCCTGCGAATCTCCTCATTTCTGGTTAGATCAGTATCGGTTGTTGTTGTGGCGATGAATGGGGGACGCCTATGTCTAGCAGTGGATGTCTTTCGGCTGAAATGATGATGATGTTGAAGACTAGATTCGAATTGCTGAATTACTTGACACGTTTGTTTTTTAACAGCTTCCGTACATTTCAATTTATCACAGAGTTTAGCAACATAACTGCATCTTCGTTGCATCAAAATGTATCTAAGGATACCATAATCATCACATAGTGATATCGTTCGATAGAGGACATAACATGTCTCACAAAAAGGTTTTTGCTATGGTCTCTTAACGCAAGGCAAGCTAGTTATACCCATATACATTCCATACCTTGATGATACCGTTTTTCATGCTAATATTAATTATAATCGTCACACGCAGTGCTTAGGAACCGGTGCATTACATTTACTCGTAGATTTGAATTCCAAATTGGAAACGACTCGGCACAACAATTCTTAGCACTTTTATAACTGTATAAGTAGAATGGTATATCTTTACATCGTGAACTTTTTCTAAGTAAAAAAAAATTAGTTTATTTCGCTCCACAGCTGCGACATACATAGTGACTAGTGAGGTTATTACTCTCGGCATCCGCAATCTATCTCTCTGGTTGCGCCTGCGCAACGTTAACGTTACTTACGAGTACCTTACTCGGTCCATTGTGTGTTTAGTGCTTAGGCATTGACATCATCTCCACACGTGAAGTGGTGTAGGATCAGTTACAAAAGAGGCGAAGAAAAAGAAAGTATGGAACTGCGTTTGACATGTTTGATTAGAAAAGTAAATGTTGAACAGGTACCTAAGTGGTGTGGTAGCACTGTAATTTTTGTATTAAACCTTTTGGTTATTACCATATTAACAATTATGTAACGACAATTGCATATCAATAATTTTATTATTTTTAACGCATTTACGCAAGCGAAGCGAAATCTAACGATTTAAATTGTGGAAAGAAAAAATCGCTCACGAGCAGGATTCGAACCTGCGACTCCAGGCTCAGTACGCCAGTGCTTTAGCCACTAAACTACCGTGAATACTGCTCGTGGTATCGAAATTAACCTCCACTTTTCCTGTTTTTGCTTTTTCTTTTTTTTCTGCTCGTAAGCGATTTTTTCTTTCCACAATTTAAATCGTTAATTGCATATAACTTAAATATTGAAGAGTAATAGATAATACTATGATATAACACTAAACAAATACTTCTAAAAGATAAAGTAACCGTAAAACGGCAATCGATTCTTAAAAAGTCATTACACAACCACCTAATTCGCGTATATTTCATTCTCTGAGAAACAATAAATAATTCTGTAATCAACCAAAAAGCGTTGTCATTGTACCAATCACACAACTTTCTATTGTTTCGTATAACGTAATAATTTACTTTGCACCAAAGAGGCAATCGTCCACTTGATTGTAATTAAATAATGATAGGTGTTAAAATAATGGACGATCGCGATAGCTGGTGAATGGGTGATGTAACAATGAGTGTCAATCCCGGTGCAATGCGCGGGCGCAGTTCTGAAACGCCGCAGACTGACACGCCCATTCTTACGTCGACGTAGCAGACAGGTGTGGGCAAACGCACGTACACGTGGCTTTTTTCTTTATTTTTGCAACTGCAGTACGTGATAAATAAATTATTTGTTTTTTTATTAAGTAAGTACATCATTGCAGACTATATTTATCACGTTGCATTTTTTGCAACTGAATTTGACAAAAAATCCGTGCAAATTAAATGACATTTTAAATCAAATTTATTTATTTTAATTGGACATTAAGAAAATAAATTACGTTCACGTATCTAACATAAGTACATCGTAACTAAGAAAAGACCAATGAACTTGAACAGAAGCCCTTAAGTTAGCTTTATATGGACCAGTGTACCTGCTTCCTTACTTAAGGGTAAAGACATCCATCCACAGTCCTCCATGTGTTGATTTCATCCCATAAATTATGTCCGTCCTTATCTAACAACTTATATGGACGTAAAATACGAAGCAGTAGGTCTACTCGCGTTTTACGAACGACAAACGAAGTACGAACTTTCGTTCCGACTGATACTTACATAATAAAGATAGGCACATAAAAAAGGCACAGTTAAGATAGACTACGGTTCATAGTCGTATACAATTTACCGGAGATGAGGAAAACAAATGTCAAAACACGATCATCGCATGCGATAAGGGAACGATGGTTGACCGGAGTAGCAAATTGTGCGATGAATCGTACGATTTATCGAATATCGTCGAACGGGAGTTGACCCCCAGTTCAATGTCCAAGTTACAAGTATCAATAACGGTTGCATACGCATATCATGATGATCTTATATTGTACATACCTAATTCTATAAGTAGGTACGCAGAAAAAATTATAAAGTAAGATGAGATTATATCAGTTGACATTTTCATTTTTAAGTAGCATACGTTTTGTGAAGTTGTTAGACGACTATCAACGTAACTATACATGCTGAAATTTGAATCGCTTATTTCCCGAAAAGGGGTCATTGTACTCGTAATTATGAACAACTTTTACTATGGGACCAACCCTGAAATCGCAAAAAAAAATCTGTTGGTTGGCATGTGTGTTCACTTAAATCGATAAAATGTAAGGACCACCTGATTTTTTTTCACGATTTCAGGGTTGGCCCCATAGAAAAAGTTGTTCATAATGATGAGTACCATGACCCCTTTTCGGGAAATAAGCGATTCAAATTGCAGCATATATAGGGCTCCAAAACAAATGTCGCCCAAATTCTTGGTCTTGCATTGTCGTAAGATCAATGCCAGACCGCAAGACTGCAAGACCAAGGCTTTGGGCAACAAAACCCGTACTCATCACAGAAAAGTGGTTGGCGACCGCAGAGCGCAGAGCATGTCCTATCGACCCCTTGACTCTTTTTCGAATCAAAGACATTGGTGTAGATTCTCTTTTCGAAAGGGATGGCAAAAATTTTAGTGCTGTCAAATTAGTTTACGTGATACATTTCTTTGTATTTTGGTCGCCATGTTCAGAGATCACGACTAAATATGTATGGAAATTTTAATTCAGACTAATATGACAGCTCTAAAATTGTTGCCATCCCTTTCTTGTACTTACTATTAGTAAAAGAGAGCGATAGTTTAAAATAAGTTTAGTTCGTGAACAAGAGAATCGACACCATTGATGGTTATTAGTATTGCCCAGTCTTGATCTAACAGACTTGCGTCCTTGCATTGATTGGTCTTGCGAAAATGCAAAACCAAGACTTTTGGCAACACTAACCAAAATAAGCGGAAAATATAGCATTTGGCTTAGACACGCAGTTTTTAAAATAGCAAACTAGTTTCAGTTGTTTATTGCCCGCTCATTTCAAAACCCTAAGTCATCAAGCATTAATTCGTTTCCTCCGTATATACTCGTTTAGTTTCTCTCGTCGACTGACTCATAATACTCATATGAACCGTCATTTTTTCCGTCATATATTTTATTATAATGACCATGGTTTTATTAAACAAGACTTCTGAGAACCGTCGGAATCTGTCGATCTCGTCGAACTTTCCTCTTGTGTAAAGTTTATTTTGTACCTACCTACTTGCACAACTTTTCCGTTGCGCAAGAGGCGGCGACGGAAAAGCGACGATTTTCATTCTATTACGTAAGTTGATCGACACGTGACGCTGCATGTCGTTAGAGATAGCTTGTATGGGTGTCTATGGTTGCTGCTTCTATTGTGGTCAGTTTCATATCATTAGGGCCGTCTCAAATGTAAAATAGTATAAACCCTATACCAGTCGATTCTCCTAATTATTCTTAACAAAATGCTTTCAGGTTTGCGCTATACAAAAAATATCATCATCATCATTTCAGCCGAAAGACGTCCACTACTGGACATAGGCCTCCCCCAACTAAAGGGGGGGTATGCTATAAAAATATAGTTTGTGCCAATACCACAGAATAAATATAGTGCACGAGAAAAGTTTAGGGCCGTTATAAACCCATGCATAGTATCTTTCTTTCCGTGCGTTTCAAATTCAATCATTATTTAAACGTGTTATATCTAGTTTAGTTAAACAAATTCAATCATGTTTTCAATGTCATTCAGAAATATAAGTAAACACATAGGTACTAAGGTACACTCGACTTCACGTCAGTAGTAAGGTAACAGTTTGACCTTGACAGCGTCTTTATTTTGTAAGCAGTAAGGGCAGTTTTCGTAATTCAAGCGTAACCACTAACGTGCTATTATTGTAAATGAAATGTTTCGCAATATTTTTTTTCTGTTGTTTATTTAATTCGATAACAGTACTGTACAGAGTTGAGTTCATGTTTGCTTATTCATTAACGGTAAAGTGAAGCAGCCCTGCGCGTGTTGTGGGAGCGACACGTGCGTGAGTGGTTGCGCCACGCTCGGAAGTAGACTGTATCAATATGACGCTGACGCTACACCCACTACTGCCTTGCCAATTATAGCTCTGCCAAGTGCTACCCCTACGTTACGTCATTCTCGTATCTACTTTACATCAAGCACGTAAATTCAATATGACAAAAGACTGTTAGACAGCTTTCTTCCTTTTCTAATATCATGAAGCACTTTCTTCGAAGAAATCGATTAAAGATTAGTTGTAGTTTGTGGGTACATTTCACCAATTATACTGTCGACCCCTAATTCTGAGGCTGCTTATAATGTACCTATTGACGTTTGCAAAATCACGTTTTAATTAATTTGTAATAAGATAAGATGGGACTGGCATCATGGCATGCATGTACCTAAGTTTGTAAAAAAGTATCTAATAATAAATAAAGCGAAAAAAAAATACATTTCAGAATATGATACAATTTTACAGAGAGATATCAGAGCAAGGTAAACATACCCATTACATTCTATGCAACAGAGAGTCGCTTACGCTATTATCTTGACGCGACAGTGAGAATCACGATTGTTGAACAACATTGCGTCTCGACATCAACTTGCGCATCTCGCAAACAATGGCTGTAGGTATGTGTTGACAAGAACTAACTAAAATAACGCCTATGTGCGTTCTTCCATTGTAACAACGTATGTTCCCATCGACCACACTTTTCCCGTACTTTCCGTAACTGTGCGAGTTTTTCCGACAACTTGTGTCTTACTTTCTAATGATTGATTCTTTGACTGGGCAAGCCTATGCAGCAGCCAAGCGACGCCCCATCAGTAAACGAATTATTTCTTGCTGAATACGTCATTTATCGAAAATCCTTCTTTGACGATTGTAGTACAGGTACAGTACTTTAATTAGAAACAATAAACTCTGTAAATTATAGGTCGCTGTAGTTGTAGCTACAAAAAGTGCCAAAAGGGGCCGTTTTTCGCATATTTTGTATCTACATCTACAGCGAACTATAATTTACAGAGTTAATATTTTCTAATTAAACTGCAGTACCTGTACTTCAATCGTTAAAAACCGGCCAAGAGCATGTCGGGCCATGCTCAGTATTATAGGGTTCCTAATTACAAACGAATCAAATCGAATATTAATCATAGCTATTTTAGTTTTTGCAAACAGCGCCACCTAGCGCTGAATGTAAGAAGCAAAATTTAAGAAGTGTGTCATATCAATATAACACAAAGTTACTTTTTGTGATTTAACTAAAGGAGCATTCTTTGCTAAATAATTTTTCTCTAAGGTCAATGACCTTTGAAATAGGACGTCTTAAGTATTTTTCAGTTTTCTCACTATAACTTGAAAATGTATAATCACATTATACTCGAAATAATTTTAAATAGAGTTTTTATAAAGGTCTATCAATGTGGAAGACTGTAAGTTTCTACGTTGCATAGTTTAGAAATGGCAGGGGCGGGACACATTGCAAGCCACTTTGGCGGGCTTATTTCGCAGATGGTATACCTGATAAAAAAGTTGTGTATAAAACATTACCTTCATTTTAGTAGACCTATTCAATGATACCCCATACGAGGGGGTGCAGCGAAAAAATAAATTTCATCCCCGTTTCACATGTATGGGCGCCACCCCTAAAACACGTAAAAACGATTTTTTTATTCTTTTAAAATTGAGATCTATATCTATACCATTTTTTAACAAAATTTCATTTACTTATGTTTATAGCTGTAGAAGTTATTAAGCTGTAAAGGATTAGGACAGACGGACAGACGGACGGACATGACGAAATTATAAGGGTTCCTTGTAGGACTACGGAACCCTAAAAAGAATTTTAGATAAGTGATTACTGATGGAGGCGCCACTTGCCTAATGTTTCGGTATTTCTTTGTCGCCTTATTAGTGTTTACTGAGTTCCGAATGACACCAACATCTACTATTTGGTACACACAGACCAGTAAGCTTCAAGACTCCGCATAAACAAAGTTTTGTATTCGAACGCAGTCGTAAAACGTTGGTGGGGTCAGGGGGGCGGACGGCGCGTTATGATTGGCCGGTTCAAAAGTTCGGTGGTATGATTCCTTATGATTGGTGCCGCTCGCTGACTGAGTGACGTTCCGATTGGCGGAGGGACGTATGATATGCAGTGGTAGAGCATATGCGTTGTGACCGGGGGTGTCCAGCTAACCGGCATCTAGAGGCTTACTGGTCTATGACTGACAGCAATTACGCAGTGAAAGTGTTTTTAATTTCTTATCTCACGTCAATCTTTATTACGCTGTAACATTACAACTGATATGTAATCACTAATTACCGTTTAAGGTGCTCTGTTATGTTTAGTTAAATTACTCGTATTACTGTAAACGCAGTAAACCTCGTGTAAAACGTTGCGAGTTAGATCGATATGGTATTACCTATTAGGCCGGGGGCAAAGCGAACTGATTGCAGGCATTTTGCTATATCTCAACGATAATCGTTGCTCATTCAATTTGCTATTAAGCATTAATAGAACGGTGCTTCCCTGTTTGCTGCATTTAAGTGCATAGGAATTAGGGTTGCCGTACGCCCGGAATTTTCCGGACATGTCCTAGAATTTAGTTCTTTGCCCAGAATGCGAAGGGAATTCTAAGAAGTCCGGAATTTTCATGTAAATGAAGGAAGAAAAATGATAAATCGAATAAAAAAAAAAAAAAAATTGAATGTTTTCAATTTAATCAACGTAAACAATTACCACGGGTAGGTGAAGTATCTAGCTAATCATTGGTACCCGCATCACATAATAATATGCATCGCTTCACGCAAGAAATCGACATGCCGCGAAATTAAATTTAATGTCCGGAATTTTCTCCGGATTTTCTTTTTTTATCTGGTAACCCTGATCGTAATTGAAACAGTACTGCCGGGTTAAATCGAATTAGTTAGCTGATAGGATGGCCAATCATAACGCAGGCGATCCTAGTGATTGCACTGGAGAATATTGGGAAGATATAACGCTGCAGGCTTCGCTCATCACTAAACGGGACTAACATTCCTGAGTTCGATGACTGAAAGATAACTTTGAAGAGAGTTAGACATTGTCTAACTATAAGGGTAAGCGTATGCTGAGACGCAGGCGGTGCAGCCCGTGCAGCACAGCGCAGTACAGAATATGGAAGCAGAATATGAATGAATGCAGGGTATGGAAATTGACGCAGATATTATATTATCTATGACACACATGACATTTAAAACATGTCTGCATTTCACGTGCCTCTGTGGTTGTTTGGCACATTGTTTGGCTTGTTTATAGTATGAGCTCTTCCCTGCTGTGTATGAAGTTCATACACAGCAGGGAAGAGCATATTTTGCAACGTATGAACAAGTACAGTAGGCGAATTCAGGTAACTAAAGAAATGCAGTTGCAGTTAAGTTTTGATCAAAAAACGCTTTTCGTATTGTCTTATCTTCGGCGGTCGCTGTCAGTTACCAACTGCACCGTCACTGCAACTTGATCAGCGCGTCATGAAATTACGTGAATTAGGACCCAAAGCTGACGACGACTATGACGACATCTGTGGTCTAGCGATTCGAGTGTCGGATTGCTGATAACGAGGTCGTGGGTTCGATTCCCACAGAACACAAATATTTGTGTGAAGAACATAACTGTTTTTGTTGGTCTGGGTGTTTCTTATGAATTATAAGCATGTATTTACAAAAAAAAAGTATATAAGTATTATATCCGTTGTCTAGTACCCATAGTACAAGCTCTGCTTAGTTTGTGACTAAATGTTGCTGTGTAATAATGTCCCAAAGATATTTATTAATTATTTATTTAAATGTCATGTGTGTCATTATGTCTGCATCAACTGCCATGCCCTGCGAATTCTGTACTACACTGTACTGCATCGCCTGCATCTCAGCACTGCATACGCTCAGCCTTATAATCGATAATAGCACAGAGTGGAGATTGATTGGTAAATGTTTTATTAAAAATCGAAAGTTGCGAGTTGCTATAAAAATGCATTTTTTTGCGTTTGTATTTAATTGCCGATTAATCTGTTGCTTGCACGCAACAGCTATAACTAGTTTGTTGGTTAAATTTTGTTTACTTTCGTTTCTAGTTAGTAGGCTGTGTAATCTTCGATCTTTATGTACCAAATAGTAGATGTTGGTGTCATTCGGAACTAGTTTAACTTCACTTTAATCAACATTCTACTTAAAGAATTTACGACTTACATATGCGGTGTAAACCGAGGTTTGCATATTAACGTACGTATTAATTTTATGATAACATCCGTCTGTAATTACTTAAGAATATTTTCATATTAATTCAAAGCCTATAATGTTTTGATGTATTTTATAGTAGTGTTAATACATACATATACGAGTCTCTTTCGATATAAAATATAAGTATATATAATAACGTTCGCAGTAACATCAGAACGTGATTGGATTCATGATGTTATATTCTGAGTCGTTGCCCAATGCTCAACACAAACACAATATAACAATCTAAGGTACATATGGTATCTACGAATATATTACCATATATGAGTAGTCATTGTCACATTTCAGAGCTTACACTTAAAAAAGGATTATTGTTATTAAAGACGAAAATTTAAGTACCTATACCATGCCTATTTTAGTAATTTATAGTCTTACAGCCTGACATCATTTTTGTTACAAAATAAAAATACACATACCAGGTGTATGTGTATTTTTATGGTAATACTACTTAATACCTATGAAAAAAAGTTTGTTTAAATGTAGGCAAACCTTAACAAACCTGTAATTCAAAAAAGTGACTACAAAACTATTGTAAATCAACTAACCAAAATTGTTGTGAAATTTTTGTTCTTTATAGGTAAACAGTTTTGTTACAGTTTTATTTTGTTTTGTTCCGTGTGGTGCTGGACACAAAGAATATAGCACCACCCCATCTCAGAATCTTCTCCTGGGTGTCGTAAAAGGCGACTAAGGGGTTCACCAGAGGATGGGCAGCAGCATTCTCTGAGTATAAAACCAACTGCGATCGCCAACCCGCCTGCCAAGCGTGGTGATTATGGCGTTTCCCCATCATTTTGGGGGAGGCCTATGTCCAGCAGTGGATATCTTTCGGCTGAAATGATGAAACAGTTTTGTTAAATAAAATTAACTTTAATAACTTCTTACCAAATTGTCTGTTAAGCTCCAATTTTTTTTTCTGTATGTCAGGCCTACGTTCTATACATATTATTCGTTATTTTTAGAACACCATGCTTTGATTCGTGCAATAGTTAAAAAAAACAGACACAGCGCACACGAAACATGTAAGTAAAATTTTCTTGATTTCTTTTTCAGTCCATCAGAGTACTTTGTTGCATGAAGTAGGGACGCTTTATCATGCACGGAGTCATCTGCAACTTATGAATTTACATGTTTACGAGTGTTCTCAGCTGGTGGGCCGCCGCGATTTGTTCTGCAAAATGGGACCCGCATGACAGCCGGCTAACCGACCACCATTAACCAAAGAAGCCTGGTTAACCATTAATACTGATGCCAATTCTTACGGGGCGTATTTTATCTTCGATTTATCCTGCCCAGTGGGCACTGCGTTATCTTTCCTCCTTCAGAAACCTTTGAAACACAATAGTGTGGCGTGTTTTATTTGTACCATGATATTCGTGAACCGTTTTTTCAGTATCAATGTTGTGTCAAGGGATTTTTAGTGCAAATGTGCCAGATAATGGTCGTAATATTAGGATAAATTTCGTAACAAACGGTAGGTAAGGTAAAGTAGGTTACAGAACTAAAATAACCAAATTGTGGAATGGTGTCCTTAACTTTAATATTATTAATTCAATCAATAAAATATTATATACTAGCTGTGCCCGTAATGCGTTGCAATGCCATTTTTTTGGGCCAGGAATCTTCGCGGGCATACCTAAGCAGGATATCTCGTCAAGTTTCATCAATGATTTAGGAACACATAGACGACAAATATACAAATCATCATCCAACGAGCCTTGTCCCAATTATATTTTGGTCGGCTTCCAGTCTAGCCAGATACGGCTGAACATCAGTATTTTACACAAACTTACAAATATACATTAATTTTTATACATATATAGATTAAATAAGAAATATTAATCACACCTTCATCTCTTATTATGTCACCAACACATTTGACTTTTTTTCACACAATTGACAACACTAAAGTTGAAAGGAAAATCCTTTGGAGGAGATTCAGCTTTAGAATGAAATGCAATAAACCCATTGCCGTCAATCACACAAAAATCCCTATATTGAAGAAACTTGCAGTAACTTGATACCCAATCACGATATCCACAAACTTCTGTAGATTTGATTGGAAACAACAATTATCTTGAGTATCAATCTAATCAAGATACAAAAGGCAAGCATTGCAGCAGAGGTCGAGGGTCGCATTGCATCAGCGCTGCACTTTCGATGCGCTTGCGCAGTGAAAGGCTCATCCTCGGCTTGAGGCGCAAGCGCAGGTGCATCTACTCAATAGCATCAGTCAAACAATATGCGGTGTTAGTGCAGTAACATTTATTTGTACTCGAGGGGTTTATCTCCCCAGACGAATAGCTAATAGGTACTTGAATGGAGCTAAAAAAATAAAAATTAATTGATATAAATAAATATTTTTGGGACATTTTTACATAACACCATCTAGTCCCAAACAAACCAGTAGCTTTTGCTATGGGTACTAGACAATGGATATAATACTTATATACTTTTTTTGTAAATACATAGGTACTTATATTATAATACATAAGAAACACTCGACCAACACAAACACTCATGTTCATCACACAAATATTTGTGTCCTGTGATCCTGTGGGAATCGAACCCACGACCTCGTGATCAGCAGTCCGACCCTTGAACCACTAGACCACATGATATAATAATATATATGATATGTATTTATTGGTATTCACATGCAATTGTATTGTCTGCCCCTGCTAAGGGCTCATTTGATTGCAAAATAAATTATTGTCGATGGATGTTTCAAATGTCAGCTGATTATTGCTAGTGATAATGTTACAAATAAAAATAAGTCAAATAAAACCATGTTAAGTACATACACCTGTGAGTTTGAAGTAATGTATACCTACTAAAATGTCCGATGTCGGCAAGCTCTAATGTCTCGTACATTATTTTAATGACCGTCATTAGTCTACTTTTAGAGGCAATGTAATTATTACACTTCGATATATTATGGATTGTTTAAATACTCTTGAGTTAAAGTATTTATTTTGTAACCTGAAGTCCTCGTGTCGTGTATTCGTAGGAGGAGTAAATATTTCTAAACTTATTTATTCCACTGTTATAATTTCAGTTATTTTAAAGCACGTACCATCTTCAATCAAAAATATTATAGATGCACGATCGTCGCTCGAAAAACGGCGGCATCAAAACTGAATAATCAGTCGTGTGCACAGATAATATAATACTATCTATAGAGTCGTGTGCATAGTTTTGCTCTCAGCCATTTCACGACCGCGCTAGCGGTGAAACGTTTTACGATGCTAAAGTGTGTAAAAAAAACTACTCCAAATGTGCAAACAAAGGATGGAGCGTCGTATTTGTCGTTGTCGTAAACATAATTACAACTTTACAAGTACACTTTATAGCGGAGACGTTTTTAGGGTTTACTTTTGTACAAGACCGTGCATCGAAAGTATATTTGATCAAAGCATATCATAGTTTACGCGGAACTACGCATGCGTATCAGGATATATTCCAATTATTCCACCTCTTGATTTATAACTCCTTTGTGCTTAATTATTTAGAGCATAATTTATATTGCCTACCTAAAAAGTATATTATATTTTGTGATTATAATGGTCTATTGTAACTTACCCAGTGTTGTGGTTGGGTCTAAAGCCTGCCGCTCAATTGCTTCAGTAACCGTGTTCGTAGTTCGTGCCCGTTGTCTCTCATTACACAGGAAGTTTATTACTGGCTGTCTGTTGTTTCATTAGTGCCGTTCTATCATTACGAGGCATCTCCAAGGTGCAACATGGAAAATTGTCACGGGCAAATAACGGGAAATGCATCGCGCAAATTATAACGTCCGGATTGATGTTTCTACTTTCATACTCGAGGGCTTATAAAAGGACGGCTTTTTGCAGCTGGTACTGCTATTCATTTGCAGTTTGCACGACTGCATCGCATTGCAGTCGTTTTCTCTTAGTAGAATATATTTTTGTTGTTAGCTTGATGACGGTTGCCTTTACTTTTCAAGCGCTTGATCGTTCACGTGCGATCATGAAATTGATATCGCCAGCAAGATGCGATTCGTGAACGCCGTCATGAATCATGATTCATAATCTATAACCATGTAACTGCACTGTTTGTTACGACCTTTTTTTGTAAACTATTACACAATAACTTTTACTTCTTACTATTACACACTTTTGGAAATAAATACCGACATTGTTAGTATAGCGATAGAAATCTCACGATAAAGTAATGTAACAAGTGCCTGCTATATTTTCCCGTGCTCGTTATTTAGAGCCTACTTTTTCTGGTGTCACTTTAATATATATTTAATCCGCTGAATGCGGAAAGCGCAGGACCGGTCGTTGTGGCGATGCTTGGGGGAGGCCTATGTCCAGCAGTGGACGTCTTTCGGCTGAAATGATGATGATGATGATGATGACTAGCTGTGCGTAGCAAAGCCATCTTTTTTTAGAGCAGGAACCATCGCGGGCGTACGCAGAACAACTCACCAAAGTTTCATCATATTCGGATGAATGTTTTAGGAACGCATAGAGGACAAACATACAAAGAAACATTAATTTTTAGGGTTCCGTAGTTTCAACAAGGAACCCTTATAGTTTCTTCATGTCCGTCCGTCTGTCCGTCTGTCCCTCTGTCCGTCTGTCCATCTGTCCGTCTGTCCATCTGTCCGTCTGTCCGTCTGTCCGTCTGTCCGTCTGTCCTAATCCTTTACAGATTAATAACTTCTACAGTTATAAACATAAGTAAATGAAATTTTGTTAAAAAATGGTTTAGATATAGATCTCAATTTTAAAAGAATAAAAAAAATCTTGATTACGTATTTTAGGGGTGGCGCCCCATACATGTGAAATGGGGATGAAAAATATTTTTTCGCTGCACCCCCTCGTGTGGGGTATCATTGAATAGGTCTACTAAAATGAAGGTAATGTTTTATACACATGTTTTTTATCAGGTGTACCATCTGCGAAATACAGCCCGCCAAAGTGGCTTGCAATGTGTGTCCCCATTTCTAAGCTATACAACGTAGAAACTTATAATCTTCCACATTGATAGGCCTTTATAAAAACTCTCTTTTAAAATTATTTCGAGTATAATGTGATTATAAATTTTTGAGTTATAGTGAGAAAACTGCAAAATACTTAAGACGTCCTAGTTCATAGGTCATTGACCTTAGAGAAAAATTATCGTAGCAAATAATACTCCTTTAGTTACTACCTATTTAAAAAAAAATCACATAAAGTAACTTTGTGTTATATTGATATGACACACTTCTTAAATACAAAAAATATAATAATAAATAAAAAACTAAAATAGCAATGATTAATATTCGATTTGATTCGTTTCTAATTAGGAACCCTATAATACTGAGCATGGCCCGACATGCTCTTGGCCGGTTTTTATATAATATCTTAATTTGTATAATTCTTCTGCAGTACGCGTGTTTGTCACCTAACTCCTCCTTAACGGCTGGACAGATTTGGATGAAATTTTGTGTGTATATTTCAATGGGTTCACGGATGGTTTGAAAACACAATTGGACCCGCGCGCGCGCGCGTTGGTTTGAGTAGGTGGCGCTACTTTTCCTGGCAGGACGACGAGTCCGCTAGTATATAGATATATAATATTGTAGTAGTATCGATCGTATCTGCACAGTCCTATGCATTTAGAAAAACATATACTTTTAATTAATGGGGCTATTAGAGAGTACGACACTTAGCTTTTATACAAAGTGTTAATAGTTTGCCGAGCTATTAATTCCATTAAACAAATAATTACTCATTGAGAGTGGCTGGATAAGATCTCGTAATGTGTGGCTTCCTCCAGTTGCGTGCTATCTAGTCAAGATGGTGTGAACTTGTTCGTGGCAACTGTCGCAGCCACGTACCATGAACATTAAACAATGCTCGTCTGTCGGCGCAAGGAGCCGCTACTGAAAGTTCAACTCACGAATTATGTTTTACTAGAAATGACGGTTGTTTTTATATTTTGTGTCTAGTTGGATTTTTTGTTGAGCTAGCATAAAATTAATACTTTACGTGATTATTTTTTTTATTATTTGCATGCAGTTTATTTTACTCTGTTTATTTGTTCCATGTAAGAAACGTTACCATTTTGGTATGATAAAATAAATAATAATTTAAATTTTATTCTGTTAGATTATAATAGAATGCTTTACTATATTACGGTTTAATGTTCTCTCATAATAACTTATTTATTTATATTTATATATGCTTTATTGTACACCATAAAAGACATTACATTGATATGCATTTAAACTATTGTACAAATGGCGGCCTTATCGCGATCAGCGATTTCTTAATTTAAGTTATTATTTCTACTTGTATCGAGTTCTTCTACTTGCTGCCATAACATGAAACACTACATATCTTATTGATTAGTTTTCTAGTTAGCTCGCGGTGTAGTTGCAATAACAGTCAACATAAAATAATTATAATATTTTTCTTTCTGGATTTAATCTGTATACTCGTGGTATCTTGGAGGCGGTCGGATGATTTAAATACCCAGGCTATTTCAATACCGCGGCCATCGTGTTTATGACTTTATTTTTCATCTATTTCTGAACGCAACAAACATAAATAAAAGATCTGTGAATATTAAGGTGAAAGACGCCAACACAAATCAAATAAAACTTTTTAACAAAAAATTGAACCGACGAAAAGTGAAACTGAAAAGCGAAAAATAACTAATTATGAGTCGGCGCCAAACGAACAAGTGCGTGTAAGTTGCAAGTGGCCGAGCGGAGAACGCATTTTTGGAAAGTTATTGTTTATCGTTGAAAATTTCACGTTGTATTTGATGTGACGTTGTTTTTATTATTTATTTAAAGTAATTTAATGATCTTCGTTGATTGGTTGTTTGGCGCCGACTCATAATTAGTTATTTTTCGCTTTTCAGTTTCACTTTTCGTCGGTTCAATTTTTTGTTAAAAAGTTTTATTTTTCATTTTTTTGTGGTTAATATCTAACTCCAGGTGTCCATTATGTCGTAGTGTCTAGAACTATATTTATGTGTGTCAAGTTTCAACAGAATCGGTTAACAGGTAAGAATTCAGTGGGTGAACAAAAACTCATCCCCTGTTTTGCTACCCTTAGGGGTGGATTTTGATTTTGAAATTAAAATGGGACCAACTTCGAGATATACCCTATCCATTAAAAAAAGAATCATCAAAATCGGACCACTCTGTAAATAGTTATGCGTGGTCATACATAAAAAAAAAAAAAAAAAAAAAAAAAAAAAATACGCGTCGAATTGAGAACCTCCTCCTTTTTTTCGTCGGTTAAAAAGAGTTTTTAACTTTCTGTTAAACGATTTAGGTATGTACTTACCTAGCTAGGTAGATACAGTTACTATTGTTGAAACCAGAACGAAGTCTCGATTAAATATTTTACTAACAACATTTCCAGAAAAACTAATCCGCATGGTTTTTAAGATCTTTAAGATTAGTAAGAAACCACACCTTATAAGTCTTGTCGCCTTTTACGACAATTACGACTCTTCCAGTCGCGCCATCTTTAAATCTCTAGCGGTGTAACAAAAGATGTCTACTTCATAGTTCGCGTACTCATCAGTTAGTCTTATAAGAGTGAATCAGATATCCTCATATACAAGTTAATAAGTGTGATAACCGTACATGTTGGTCGCATAGGAATGCTAACAGGTAATTAGCAACTAAACGATGAAGAGATAGTGTTACAATTGCTACTCGTCTTGATATTGAGTTTTTGCGAGCTAACACTCTTATTTGCATTACTATTTGGAAAGTTTGTTAGTTGATATGTGTGATTATGTATTAGTAAGTGATTTAATTATTATGTACTTTACATACTTAGATTAGACGACCACAGCATAGATAAGTGAAGGAAAGGTCAGAAAATTAAATGAAATAGAAGGTAGTCAATTTCGTTTATTGGCAACTATAAATGCTTACACGTCAACAACTGATTACAATAATTTGATTACATATTTTACCAATAAAAACGTATTGATTTGAGCACTTCAGTATCAAAAACGTAATAGGAATCAGGGTTGGAACAAATAATGATTTTAAAAAAAACATGATTTTTTGGATGAATTGCTTAAAATCATGATGATGACACTTAAAACAAAATATACCCAATTATTATATAAGACAATTATTTGGAGCCGTGGCCTCGTCAGCATCTGTTGAAAGAGTCCTTTACACGTTTGGATTTGTACATTCCAAAATCAGAAATAGACTAGGAACAGATAAAGCTGGAAAGTTGATCTTTTTGTTCATGTATTTAAATTCCAACACAAACTCTTTTTATTATCATACCTAACTAGGTTAATAATTTTATTTAATTTAATTACTTGTATTGAAGAAAGAAAATAAATAAAACAATTTGATTAAAAAAACACACATTCAAAATGCTCCCAAATCATGCCAACACATGAGAATCAAGTAATTTCAACAAACTGCCGAATATGATACCTACTATGGAATTTGTTTATTCTATTTTCGTATGCCACTCTTATCCTTAACTCTGAATCCTTCTCGTTCTGAGAAGAGACCCATGTCCAACAGTGGGGCAGTAATGGGCTTGTTATGTTATGATTATGACAGTCTCTTATACTTATCTATGGCATTACCGTCGTGTGCGATAGAAAGCGATCAAGTTACACATGAATATCGCGTAAAGCGTGAAAGCACAGCGACACGTGTCGTGCGATCAAGCGATCAATCCGCTTTCACGCTTCACAACAGCGCTTGACGAATGGCCGACGAAAGTCTATGATTGTTAGTTTCCCGGACTATAATTGGATCTAAACTACAAGACGGCCGCGCCAAGGGATTACTGTTGTACTGTCTATACAATTTCTAAGATCTGCACAGATATTTCAATCACTACCTGTATACTTAAACGCTAAGATTATAATCCTGGGAAAACTTGTTCGAGAAAACTGTTTTTAATTTTTTATGCAAATTATAGGTTCTCTTAATCAGATATAAAAGCATAGAGAGATAGAAGCATACCCTGTATAAGAAATCGCTGTAATCGTTATAATTTGATTACCAGTGTCTGTGCTTAGTTCAATATTTATCCATATTCATGACAGTATATTGAAATACAGGACTTTAAGATTCAATGTAAGAGGCTATATGCAACTGCATAGGTATCGTATAAGGAAAGAAATGTTGTTTTATTAACTGTCGTAGAGCCGCGATACAGTCGGCTCGCAATATTTCAGGAGGCTTTTGCACAGAGGCCAGTAATTAGTGGTAATCGATCTCTCAGTTTACGCCTGTTCGTATATGGTATGGGCGGGGCGGAGACGGGCGCGAGCGCATCGTTCGAGTGCATTCACTCGCGCACTCCTGCGCAGCTAATTTCTCTATCTTTAGCACGGTGTAAATGACCGCCAGCCCTGCTACTGACTAAAGAGAAACTGCATTAGATGCGTCCGGTTTATGGGCACACGTCAAATAGTCAATACTTCCTTCAGTTAAGCTGCAGGAACTTTGAAATGAAAGGTACTTAGGTATTTGACGTTACTTAAGGTAGATAAAGTTCCCGCATTGATTTTGTCGAGAATGAAAGTAGATCTGGTAATAACATACTTGTGATTATCTCGGTAACCGTTGGTAATAGGCGGGGAGAATTTCCTTTAAAACTAGATGGCGCAATTACGCAGCAGCGTAACGGTTCCTGGAATCGGTGGCTTTACTCGTTTAATTTTCCACTAGATAATATCCGCATCACTATGCTACACTTCAAGGAAACCTACTCAGCTACATAACTGCTAGATATTTTAACATTCATAATACTAAGGGCACACATAAAGTAGTTTGGCGAATTTTCGCGTTATCGCGACAGCCCGAAGACAAGAAATGTACCTAAGCAATTTCTTTTGAATTTGTTCGCCACACTTATCACGACAACGCAAACTTTCGCCTAATCCCGATTAATGTGGCCTCAGCATTAAACTCCGGTCTTAAATTACTTATATTGTTGTCATTATTCATACATTTTGACTTAATTTTAATTTAAGTAAAAGCATAGCATACGACGAAGACATTAAGGTAATTGCCTACTTTTACTACAATTTTAAACGTCATAGCGCATTACGAAAATAAAATTATTGTACATACGATTGACATCTGTCACAGACACGTCTATTAAGTACATGAGATTTGTCAAACATATCCACACAAGTTTAACTTTCGCTCAGCGAGAGTTTCCAGTAAACATGGATTGTAATGCTGCAGCATAATTATAGACCTTAATATTTACCTGCTTAACGTCCAAAGTGCCGACACTTACGTTCATTAACTGGCTTTAAATCGATTTTCTATTTATGGCCTGATAGAAAACTGATTTCAATCAAGAGTGTTGGACGTAAAAGTGCTATTCAGGTTCTTTTTACCTTTTTAGTGTTAAACCATTAAGCCGGTTGAGAAGACGATTGTAAATTACTGAACTGTCGTCTTTATGTAATGTCTTAAGGTGGTCATTCACCTGGAGCATTCGCGTGTAAAGCAAGATTATATTTTGAGCATTACGTTACAGCTCGACGCACTGACTAGGAGCATTCGCTTTTGTAACCTCTCAAACATTGATTATGAATCTTTGCTCTCAAACTGTAAACGTTACTCCTGCTGCAATGTTACAACTTGTGTCGGTCGTGTTACAAGCGGCGCGCATTGTAATGCTCGGTTCTCTGAACTCACTGCTGCAATGTTACAAATTGTAACAACAGGTGTGCGCGTGCCGGATGCATTCACTGATGTAATGCTCGAATCTGAACTGTTACATTACACGCAAATGCTCCCGGTGAATGACCACCTTAACATTCGTTTGGTAGAATAATGTCAATTAAAAAGTTCTACGATTTAAACACATTTAATCAGGATCAGAAATAACGTTGTTAAGCAAGCCTCAGACCGCAGAGCACATTTGTATATGCCTCAGATTGCAAGACTTTTATTCGGCCGATAGTTTAATAAATCACCCAACTATCAGCGAATACTGGCATCTTAACTAATTTCCCAATTTTTCCATTTGAATTTCAAAATTTTGCTTTAGAGATATTGTCAAGTCGGTACCAAAAAATTAAATAATGTTGTTTTTGTGAAAGTCTTAGTATAAGTATGAGTATTTTTACGAGTGGCCGTGAGTTGCTGCATGTAGCCAGGTGGTCGTCGGATTTAGTTCAAACACGTAAACATTTTTATTACATCACATAACGTTTCACGCTCTCTCTCATTCTATCTAGCCAGACGTTTATCATAATAGCTCGCTTTTAATTCACTATCCAGTGTTTTAGAAATTTCACGAAACTTGAAGCATGCGTGGTTATCAGGTGAACTAGGCCTATTATATCATTTGTTTCGTAAGCTAGACATAAATCGTCCTCAAGTAAAAATAACCTGTATCTGACAGCGAGCAGGTTTACTAAAACTAAGAAAAAGTTGTATTTATCAGTTACGTTAGGTAAACATGCACAATGGACTTGGGCAATAGGAAAACTTCTTGTTGGAATTAGCAATGCAAGTCAAAACGGAGTCCTTTTCGTAACTGCTATGGTTATGGTGTTGTGCAATGGAAATCTTTAGTGCGTATTTGTAATAGTTGTAGAACTTATAACTGACAAACAAGTTTAAAAAGGCGGTTAAATGACAAAGGTATGCAATAATTCGAATAAATTAACCAATAAAGTTTAAATAATAACCATTGGGAAATACGCTCAAGATGTTATAAGTATCAATTTCGTAAGGTCATTATCTGAGGGCCAATTCATATTGTACATAATTTACAATAAATTATGAATTGTACGTAATTTAAAATGTTCAAAATATAGTTCTGATCTAGACTTAATGTCACAAATAAACGTCAAACAGGATCATCTACTGTAACATGGGCGATGCCAGGGGGGAGCAGGGGTCTGCGAGTTTCGAACCTAGAATACTTTATTAATAAAGTATTATTAGCTATTAAGCTAGAAGATTAAGTTTTAATTCAGATATGTTTTCTTGTAGTAAACGATTAACATAACATAACAAAACGCCTGTACTTCCCCGAAGGGGTAGGCAGAGGTGTATAGCACCCACATTTCGCCAGTTATGTTAAAGTCCCATGTAATAGGGGGCGAGCCTATTGCCATTAACCGGGCACAAATCCAGACTCCGGGCTGCTACTGAGAATTTCCACAAGTAAACGACTAAAACTTACAAATTGTACCTATTTATTTTACCTACAAATCATATCCACTATCTTGCCCCCCCCCTCACTGCCTCATTGGCTGGCGACGCCTTTGTACTGTCATGAGATTGACATACAACATTAAGATTGGTATTTTATTACTGAAATCTATACAATAACATTTAAATAAAAATTACATTGAGATTAGGCCGTAACTATAATTAGAACTTTTTTAATTACGAGAATAGTAACCCTCTGATTTACTTTTAAAATAAGTCTCTACTGATCTTGATATTTATATAATATTAATACAATTCGAGTCATTGCACACGTTAGGTGGGTCAATTAATGTCACGCGGCTTGCGTCGAGCAACGGATGTTGAAGCAGTGTCGCCACCGGCTTGCGAAACTGATCGATGCTTAGATTGCAACCCGTTGATAGCCGAGATGAAATAATTACCTCTTAGCACGTGTATTGCTTTATCGAGATTAATACTCGTTACGAGCTAGACATTAATTATAATTATTGATTTACTAATTATTGTTGTTTTATTTTTTTCAGGTAAGGATTGGCTATACATTTAGTTGTATCAAGAATTAATGGTAAGATTAAGTTATATTTGTTTATAGAGACGGAAATGTATAGAGTCAGAGGATTAGTGTTTATGGACTGCTTTTGGTCAATGTAAAATTGATTAAGGACTGACAGGGAATGTCTTGACTCAGTATCTTTGTTAGATATTACAACCTTACAACCTCCATCTATTCATCCGTACCCATCGAAGTGATGGTGAGGTTTGTCAGTACGGCTTTAAATATGATCTGTGTTAGTTAAGCAACCAGCAATATAGCTCTAAAACTCTAAACCTCTAAGGAGTCTAAGGGATTTCGCAGACAGAAGGCGATAACGCGTTCAAGCGTCCCGCGTTCTGTATTCGAGCGTGCAGTTACTTCGTGCATGGTAATATCATAATTAAATAAATTCTAATTATTTCACTATGGTAATATGTAGTTAATTATAGTTTAATTTGTTCGTTTATAGGTGAAAAAGTGTTGAATATTAAATGTAAGAAATAAGGGTGCTACATCTGTCAACAAACTGCTTTACACTTTGGCAGTATTGTCTGCAAAATTGTTAATTCTGAGAGGAAACACTTTTTATTTTTCATAATTTTTTTTCTTCTTCACGTTGCTCACATTCTAGTTGACCGACGACGCGGTCAGAGTGCCTGTCGTATGTATGTGTGACGTAATACAACACAAAGAACGCAGAACGCGGAACGTTGAACGCGTGAACGCTTTCTGTCTGTGAAATCCCCAAGATATTATAGACTATAATATTGCCTATTAACCTATTTAAATCTATTTTAGCCCCAAAATATTAATAAAAAGGCATTATTATTATGTATTAGTCAACGAACTCAAAGTAATTAATTAACCACGTGTCATAATATCATAATATTAAGATATCTAGCACCATAACAACGGGTGGCTGCGTCCATCCATCTGTGAGAATGCGTATCGTAGTCTCATTACTGATCCTATTACGAGCCTCTCTCCCGCCCTTTACCCCTGTAGGACGTAATTAATATGGAGAAAGGTTATTATTTCGATACCAATGCGGCTGCGTCCACTTCAAAAGATATAATAGTAATTTCCCACTCAGGCTTCACGCATTATCAGAGAAAGTTTTGTTAAAGGAATGCGCGATAAGCGTTTTTTTTGGAGTTCAAGTTCCCTATTTATTTTCTTATTTGACAGGGTAGATACATGGCTGGCACCTCTATTTATAGGACATGATGGGAAGACGAAACATCTTGCCTCATTTTCTCTGTTCTATAGCAGCAGGTGAATGCCTACATTGTAAAATATCAATGTATATGCATTTTTTGTTGTGGATAGTCCAGAAGCTAGTGTAGCAATAATTACAAATTGTAATTTAAAGTTTGTATAAAAAATTTAAATGTTTTTTTTTATAATATAGGATGGCGAAACGAGCTAAAGGCCCACCTGATGTTAAGAGGTTACCTTTGCCCATAACAACTACAATACCATCTAGGCTGTTGCCTAAATGGTACCGCAAGTCGATTTGCTAAACTGAGACATGAAGGTGGAAAGTCTCATGTGATTGTAATTTCACCGGCACCCGTACCCTTCAGACCGAAACACAGGAATGCAAGAATCACTATTTCGCGGAGAAGAGCTCTACCTACTTTACCTACTTTTCACATGTTTTTTATAACTTTATTGTTATGATATGCAAACAATAAAGAATACCTACTCTATGTACCTATCTATCCAACGTCTTCTGCGATGAAGTAGAACGAGAATAACAATTTAAAGAATTCAAAGCGTAGTAATTACAAAGTTACAACTTACGAAATTACTGGAAATACGCGCGTAGTTTTTGCGTTGAGTTGCGCTTGCGCCGCCGCCGACGAGAGCAGAGGCAAACATGTCGCAGGGTGGTATGCGCAAGCGCGGCTGCCGAGGTTTAGTAACACAAACATGCTGTTAATTACGTGAATTATCAACCAACTGTCCCCTTGAGTGATAAAATGTGCATAAAAAAACACATTGCGTAACGCGACATTTTAAACTCTTTTACGCTTTGTTTTTCCTTGATAATTTTTAGTTCAATTAGCTTAAAAAAGAGCATAGTTATTGCTGCTCTAATTTACGTACATACATTATAAAATCGTCAGCAGTAAACATAGACATCAGCTGTCAAAAGCGCTACCTAGTTCAAACCTTGGAATCCTAATCGTGTATGCAGAGGGTATGATTCAAACAATGTATCACTGAAAAATAGACAAGCCGAAAATTAAAACAGTACCGTCCAAATTTTCCATAAAGCTCAATTCACGAATTGTAAGCATAGATTTCAAGATTAAACGATCATAATCTATGGAATTTTCGGGACCCGAAGGTTCTGCGTAATCGAGACGAACGCCCAGCAGCTTATTTCGAAAGATGCGTAGAATCGAAATATAAATAATTGGGCCCTAAAAGTGAAAGCCGTGAGTTACGGCCACTAATGCGCTTATCTAATTCGCCCCACTCAATCATGGGCACTCGAGACAAAACGACGCGAGACACTGAGTACCTAATATATTTTAAATATCACTTGTCATTAGTATTATGCATTATCTATTACCGGCGTTATGTAACAATCGTGAGACTCATTATGCCCTCTGGCACTCACTTATAAGTTCACTATGTATACAGACATCAAACACATTATTCCTTATAAATTAAATAGTACAGACTATTTTAGACTCTATTTACGAATATGTAGCGCCTAGATCAGTATACAGAAGTCATGTATTGGTCTTCGAAGCCTTGTTGTGATGTACCTGTGAGCGCTATTTAACATAATAGCATGTGACTCGTGATTTCTGTAAGTCATTGTCATTTAATTATGTGTAATTAATATATTTTCCGCAATTACTGAAGTACTTAGCAAATGAGCTAGTAGTTTACGAATATTAGCTCATTACCTTTTATTTAGTGATGTTTTTCAGTGGAATCAGGTGTAAAGTCTAAATGGATTTGCTAATGGGACATCGGATGTAACGAAAATGACAGGTTCTTTAACGTTTTTTGTAATTACAAAATATTTAATATGTCGTCCTTTTATAATAAATCATTACTAGTACCTACACATCACGAACAATTTCGCATTATTCATTCGCTTCTAAGAATTCAAGAATTTTTAATTACATCCAGATAAAATTGGACAATAAATGACGAAAGCTAAATCGATTACTTATTACCAAATTAGAAAGTTAATATGGATAATAACGTTAAAAGTGATTTATTTACTCAATGAATCATAAATAAGAATTTGAATCTCATCTCGATTCGAAGCATCATAGATAAAGTAATTTACTCGGACGTTAGCTCCGAAACCACAATATTTCTTTCATATCAGTGAGATTGCCGCTCGTACCATAATTTATATTTCGAATATTTTAATGCAGTGCAATTGCGTCATAGAGATTACTCCAGAAACAATTTGGTGGGTAGGTAACGTGACGTCATTTCGACCCATCTCTCATGGTGAATGATAACCCGATGGCGGTTAATGAGCCACATTAATCTCGGTCCAGTCAAAGGGAATCACTTTCACTCTGTACTCGATATATGAAACAAAAGTTCAACAACTTTTATAATTAAGTGAAACGTTGCTCTCGGTGGGTAAACATATCGATGTATATACTTGTTTGTGCCCATGTTCAGTTAAAACGATTGCAGTTTTATAGGTACTGAAATCTAGAAATCTGACGAATTTTCGATTGATTTTATTCCAATGGCAAACCCTTGTATAATCTCTGTATAGTTATATTACATTTATATTATTATAATATACATTTACATATTCAGTCGGCTCGCCTTTAAAAATAAGTTAAGGAAATATTTCCGTGAAAACAATTTAGCAGATTCAGCTCGACTTTGATTTATCTTGATGTTATATATTTATAGTTATATATGTAGGTATGTATAATATATATATTTTATTTTATGTATAATGTACATATGTATTTATCTATTTTATTTTTTATTATTTTTATTATATGTAATTATAAGTCCGTAGTACGAAACATATTTTACTACTTTACTGGTGCATCTACCCTATACTTTGTCTCTGCATTACCCTAAGGTTGTCTGGTAGAGAACGCCTATGGCGTTAAGACCGCCTTTGTACCCTGTTGTGCATAAAGAATTAAATAAATAAATAAATAAATAAATAAATATTATATTTATTTTAACTCACTTTTTCACTTCACTTTTTCAAGTTAATATACTCAGAAAAGTTAATTAACTAAGTTAATTTACTCTCAGGCCCGTATTTCAGAACGTTCCTCAAGCATAGATTCATTGATCACAGTTCAGCTGAGTTTAGCCTTATTCTACACTGTCACCTGTTTCAGTGTTTGAGCAGAGATTTCTGTCCTATTTCAGGTTATATTCGTGTGTTATGTTGTTGAATTGAAGTTTATAATTACCGTGTTGAAATAAGACCGATGCTCAAGTAACGATTCTCAGTTGACTGAAGATCAAACTGTACTTAAGGAACGTTCTGTGATACGGACCTCAGACCAAATATGAGTTTAGATAAAGTAGTGTATGAAACTGACACAACTAGGTATTAAAACACTCGTTTCATACTATTAAATAAAAATTAAAATCACACTCGTGTTTTAATAACCCCTGTTATGCTACAGTTCTAGTTGGTCTGAGCCAAGTTTTTTTTTTTTTTTTTTTTTTTTTTTTTTTTTTATAGTATAGTATGGCGAAACGAGCTAAAGGCCCACCTGATGTTAAGCGGTTACCTTTGCCCATGACAACTTCAATACCACCTAGACTGAACCACCACCACCTATATACAAATACGTAACATAAATAGGGCACTAATAAAATGGATAAATGGAGAAAATGAGACCAAGACTGTAACTCTCATTTTTCCAGTGACAACGACTTGAGTTGTCCTTTTCATCGCACTGTGTGAAAATTACATTATGGTCAATTTTAAGAACCATTTAAGTATGACCTTTTTCCGCACAGAAATGTTTTAATGAATCATTCGTGCGTCGCAAACTTATTGAAATTAAATATCTTGATTACATAACGTATTGCAGCATGATATCAAGCAAAATGATCGGATTCACGGAATTTTTAATGAACGAGAGGTCGGATACGATGACTACCTTTATCAGAAGCTAAATCATTATTATATAACTGATGAGGCATTTGTTTCTCGTAATTTCGTACTCTGCTAATAATGATGCCAAGTCTCTTGTATAGTCAACCGCATAATAATGGTAACGAAACCATTAAAAGTGGAACGGCTTAGTATGTAAATTGCATACAAAACAAGCTCAGCTTATATTTTTATTACCATCGATATGAGCTTGTACAGTTGGTACACTGTATATCTTTTTCTAACAAACATTTTAAGGCAATGTATTTATTTTAAGCCAACTTTGTGAAGAGAGAAATAAAATTTATTTATTATTATTATTATTTATTATTTTAAATTTATTGAAAAAGGACAGAAAATATTAATAACTATTAAATTAGTCTATGCTCTCGAAATTTTCCGGAAAATAGTCGTGACCTATAGCGATGGAGACTAAATTCCCGTTGAAAACAAGCAAGTGGACCAATTTGACAGGACTAAAATCTTCTATCCTTTTCTAATGAATTTTACTAGAAAGAGACGTATAGTAAGACCAAATTAGTTTAGTTCGTATACAGCAGACTCAGCATCATTATGATAATTACGTTCTTCTTTAACGTTTGCATCATGGTCTAGCTTTTGTTCAATTACCAATGATGAGGTCAGCTGACAGCTCCCAGTTGAAATAATAATATTTGCCTCAACACACTACTAGAGAATAGTAGTCGCACATCCACGCTATCGCCACCGCAATCCACTAAATAGGATCGTTTGATGTTCATAGCTTAACTCCATGTTAGCTCTGGTGGAAAAGGGACCCAATTTTTTTTTTTATGTTGTGACATGGCGAAACGAGCTAAAGTCCCACCTGATGTTAAGCGGTTACCTTTGCCCATAACAACTGCAATACCACCTAGGCTGTTGCCTAAATGGTACCGCTATCCGGTTTGCCAAACTGAGACATGAAGATGGAAAGTATCGTGTGATTGTAATATTTTCATACTCGCTGAAACTAGGGATGCGAGCGAAGGATGCGAGTGGTACTCCTTTCCCCTCGTCGCACCTCGCCACCGGACCACGCTGTAGTGCTTAGCTCCCATCCCGCATCTTGCATATCTTACTGCTCCACTACACCACTTAGATAACAGCTCGTCCGGGGAAGTACTACCACCGTATCTACTTCTCCGCCAAATAGTGATGCTTGCATTGCTGTGTTTCGGTCTGAAGGGTACGGGTGCCAGTGAAATTACAATCACATGAGACTTTCCATCTTCATGTCTCAGTTTGGCGATCGACTTGCGGTACCATTTAGGCAACAGCCTAGGTGGTATTGCAGTTTTTATGGGCAAAGGTAACCACTTAACATCAGGTAGGCCTTTAGCTCGTTTAGCCATCATATACTAAAAAAAAAAAAGATTTGGTGGAAATAGACTAAGGCTTATATTCAGAGACGAATCCAAGCGTGAACTCATACTTCCAACTGTCAAAATGCAGTGCTATTGACAGTTGGAATAATGAGTTCACGTTTAGATTCGTCTCTGAATGTAAGCCTAAGGCCGGGACTTCACCAAAGCGGAGACGATACGAGCGGAGAGGAGATCTTTTTAAAATAACCAAAAGAATTGTGTTATTGACACATCTCCTCTCCGCTCAGCTTCAGTGGAGATCGCTGTGCGGAGATGTGTAATATTTGTATAGCGCGATGGAAGCGGAGATGTGAGCTGTGCGCGGACGACGCGCAGAGGAGACGAGAGATGTGAGCGGCGTGCAGTGAGTAGTTCTTCTTCTTCAAGTAAAAGAAGATACTTTTTTTGTAATAATAGCGACATCGTCTACCTTTCGTGTCAGAATGCGTACTGAGCACTCAACGCCTCGCACCTGAGCTGAAAAACATCTCTTCTCGCACAGCACACCGCACACATCTCCGCTTTGGTGGAGTCCCCCGAGCTGAAAAACATCTTTTCTCGCATAGCACACAGCACACCGCACACATCTCTGCTTTGGTGGAGTCCCGGCCTTATAGTTTCATAGCTTAGCCGTGCCCCTCACACACCTCTTAGTTTCCTCACACATCCTTGGTGGTAAACCACCCGTAGATTGGCTTTAGGTACCTCATATCGATTGGTCTGTCCAATTACCTGAAGTCCCTCTACTTATGAGTTTCTAGTTAATTGAAATCCTTACTTGAAATCAAATGATGACGTTGTCTATAATAGATTTTAGAACCCAATTAAAACATATGAGAGAAAGTCTGCAAGATTTGCAGAAGGCTCATGAATACTGATGAAAAATTATGTAAGGTAAATTAACTCTTAGAACATTTTTTGAACTGGCAGGTAATATAACATAATATTATACTTTGTTAGAGATTATTATCTAACATGCATTGCCTGCTGCCCAAAAAAAATATTTTTATTAGATGCTAAAACATTATAAAGTAGTATAATAGCGGTAATAAGTGAAACATTATATTTCAACATCAAACATTAGAAAAGCCGCTTGATAAAAACTGTTACGCACAAAATTATTTTATCTTGTAATCTAATGGGCTATGTGACCAACTAAGAAATTTTCTAATAGAGTTATTCTACTAAACTACACTTTCCCAACTGGAAACTTAAACCAAACTCAGAAAATTTAGCAGTCCTAAGCGATTTTTAAACAAACTCTAGAAGGCAAGCATTTTTAAAACCACGCATGAACTACTACATGAACAACACAAAACAAAATCAATAAATCAATTTGCAAAGAACTATAACTCACTTAACTAAACCCGTCACGTTCGTCAACAAAAAAAACACGTTAAAAAATGGCAACACGTGCTTATAATAAATAGCAGTTATAGTAGCACATTAGTTTAAATGTTTGCCAACTAGCAAGATGGACAGGATAGGACAGTATCTAGAAAGTCATCATCTAATGGCTCTAACGGCAATCGAGACACGTCATCAGTTATGTGGAGAAGTAATTCTACTAATCCTACTAATATTATAAATTCGAAAGTATGAATGTTTGTTTGTTTAAAAGTTTATTTGTTTGTTCTTCAATCACGCTAAAACTTCTAAACAGATTTGGATGTAATTTGGCACACAGATAGACCATAGCCAGGATTAATATATATGCTTTTTACATCCCGGGATTACAAGCAGTTCCCGAGGGATGCGCAATAATGTCTTTCTGTGATAAGCCGAATTATATGCAGGTGAAGCCGCGAGCATAGACTAGTTGTTATTAAATATTATGTGACCGTGCCCCTAAAAAGGAACTCAAAATAGTAAAGATGATAAGATTTTATTTGCTTCGTTTCAAGTTAAGTGAAGTTTCAACGAATTAAGTAATTTTACAGAATTTCGTAATTATATTTGCTTGCTAGAACTATTCAGTGACCCCAATCAAAGTGAGCCTTGGTCTTGGATAACAAAATACGACATAGCTCTTTGCAGTGCACAAGCTAACTAATAAAATAGTAAGTTATTTCTGTAGATCCTGCTCCTCATCTTTCAATGGATATTTTTCAACATTTCATGTTTTCGTTATATTCAGCATATAACGACCAACTAACAGTTATAAAAAACATGTATGATCACAGACTATCAAGCCATAATTGTATGAACAGTTATTTATAAAACGCAAATGTTCAATACATTAGTTTTTGTGTACCTACCTACATCAGTGCAATAACCTTTCAATGGAACGGTGTTATGAAAACGTCATCTTCTCACAATGTATTACTTACATAATTGTTTAATTAAATTGAAAACTGACATTTACAACTTGTTTGAGTTAAACTTTAGCAATCTGATAAGATTACATTTAATTAACAAACAACGTAAGCAGATAAATTAGATTTAAATGTTCCAAATGATTTAAGACTTATCCATTGCAATCAGCGCCCGCGCATTCGAGTTATTGTCAGCATCTAGATCGTCAGTCACTTATGTAACTGACTTATTTAACTCGCATTTCTATTCATACAACTTTGTACAATGACGCTGACAGGTCGATAAAGAGGATGAAAGCGCTACTTGACTCCATCTCAGACCAAAAGAATAAGATAGACGGTGCGCGTAGAACTAGTGAATAAAGCCAGAAAAAGGAATACAAAATGGCAAAGGAGTATCTACTATTCCGCCCACAGTGTTCTCGAGCCGCAATCTGGAGCGTACGTCTAATTCTCAAACTAAAAAAATAAGTTTGACGCTCCTGACCGCGGCCCGTGAACCCTGTGGTCGGAATGGTAAGTACTCCTTTGCCATTTTGTATTCTTTTTCCTGGCTTCATTTGCTAGTACTACGCGCTCCGCCTATCTTATTCTTTTGGTCTGAGGACACCACCTAAATATCTTACTACACGTTCCATAAAGAAACCGATTAAATAACTAAACAAAACTCAATTTACTTCACGTTTTTTTGTTCATATTCACATTATAATACAATAAACAGTGAGCGGCCACATTCTTCAAGCAAACAATAGAATTAACTATTAATAATTTCTTCAGCGGACTCTTATTCGCTTTGTGTATTCATGAGCTAATTACTCTATTCAAAGTTATTCCAACGTCATAACCATCGGTCAACGTCGATATCCCCTTCTAAAGTGTGTGCTAGAGTGCGTAGGATCGTGACCAAACTCCTGAAATGGTCATATCGGCGTCCGTCGGTGTGGCCGTCTCGTCGGTACACCATCGCGACTTGTGCTCATACACTATTTCCCTATCACGATGGTAGTAGAGCATAATTTCGGGTGACAACCTGACCATACGCGTGTGTACAATCGATAGTAGAGACTCGGGCGGCGCGGCGCGGCGTTGGCAATGCAACCCATCGCGCATGGCTAATGCGCGCGCGCAATCAAGCTGCATAGCGATGAGGGTGTGCTCGTGTGCGCTGATCAGCTAAGCTCTTCGACTATCAAATTTTATTTGCCGCAGTGTTTTATTGCCTTATTTGTATTCAATACAGGAAGTATTATTAAAACACAAAATTTGTTGAAACGACACTCGTGTCGAAACTAAGCTGTATTAAGCAGCGCATCATAGTACCTAATAATTATATTTGATTCTCAGACATTAAATCATATAACGTGATCATGATGCAGTCACACCGAGTAATTCGTATTTATAGGAGAAAGTCATGTCTGTGCAACGGTGTAACACAAAGATTCAGTAGGTAAATCACAGATTTTCCTACGTGAGAACGAATGAAACGTGTTTATAAAGATAAAAAGATGTTTATGTTAGTATTTCACCTGCATTACATTATATTTCATGTGGATTATGTAACTCACATAAATAAATATCCCGTTTTCACTTTCAAAGACTCTGATTTTTATTCATTTTAACGTTCAGAGATAGGTATCTGGAAGTAGCGCCAGTGACAGAAAAGTTAAGTAGCAACAGACCTATCATTGTGTGGACATGTGATGAGGAGTAATGAGGAGCATGTTACGAGAAAAGTTTTAAGTATGAATGTGGGTGGATGGCTATAATAAAAGAGGCAGACCGAAGAAAACATGGATTGATTGTGTGAAAGATGATATGAATAGAAAGAAAGTGAACACGGAGATGACGGCTGATAGAGATGTAAGGAAGAAAAATACATGTTGCGCCGACCCCAAATAAATTGGAATAAGGGCAGGAGGACGTTGTTCAGAGATATTATTATCTTGCAACTCTATAAACTAAAGCAATTACTGACGAAAAAGGTTGGCCGTACGACACAATGGGACAGCAAAATGCCACAATAAACAAAAAGACAAAAGAAAGACTATATCATCAGAAGGTATTAACATCCAGAGGGCACGCCCCGCATATTGTAATTTTATTGTGAATCTCATCAAAGGCGGTATCATGACTTATTAAACTACTTGTAGACGCCGCTCTTTGTTCACAACAAAACGAACATTGCAAATATTCCAAGAGGTTACTAGAACAAGCACTGAAATAGTCAGATATTAATGATTTGATTAAAGATAGTGACTCATCAGTTAGCTTTACAAGGAAGGAATCGAAAACAAAGTAAAATTTTGCCGACTTTGTGATTGACTTATACACAATGGAATGGAAACGATAGCAGCGTCTGGGAACCATGGAATAAAGAAAACAAGGGGAAGTGGCATGAGCCTACCGCACGCGTGGCACAATCAATTAAGCGCAGATGCGCAACATTAACTTAATCGCGTATAGTTTTCCGCCGCGAGTGCCGCTACACTATGACGTCTCTAATGCTTACGTGAAATACTAGATAATACCTTATTGTATAATTATAACGTGTAAAAAGGATAGCAGAACAAGAATGATTTTCATAGAGGTGTATTGTATATTGTATCACTGCTATGTGTAATTTTTTGATAAACTTAATAATAAAATAAAATATGAATAATATAATAAATAACGTTTATTTTCAAAAACTTAGTACATTTGTTTACAAATATAATAGTAATTTTAAAATAATGTACACAAAAGTGTTATTCATTTATATTTTATGTTATTATTGTTTTATGATGTTTATTTTTGTTATTAAATAAACTTCAATGAAACAATTTTAGTTTTAACAACTTGTATTACAATTAATTTAAAAAAACATTGTATTATTGCTAGGCCCCATTTGAATTTTAAATAGACCCAATCACATAATTGTTTTTTGTGTATTTTAATGTACCTACTATTTCAATTGTCAATGTGTGATTTTGGCGACACTTTTTCCCGTACTAAGTAATCGAAAGGGCACTTCCATTTGTTTTCTTTATTTCGTGCTGGGAACGTATAAAATTGCGTGAGTTAGTTTCTGAGGTCCATCACGCACGCTTCGGAAATCGGAATAGAAGCGGTCCATTCACATAATGGACGTGGAACAGAAAATTGGATAATGCCTTACAAGTAACTGCACCGGACTCATTAGAACAACCTACCTATTTACTGGAATCTCGCCAGCAACGCCCGCTTAAGCGTGCTACAAATTATTAGCATAATATTAAGGAAATCTGTTATTTTGTTTTCTAACAAAGCATTATTAAAAAATTAACTTTACTATTTTTGTGTGATATTAAAACTGTATTTAAAATAAATGTTGGCTAAAAGTCGGCTGTGTTCATCGCGACAATTTTCGTGATAATATTTCTTAACGTATCGTGACAGTCGCAATGTTTCGCAGCCCCGTTGCATTATAAATGGTGATGTACTTAAAGCTATTTAGCTATGTTGAAATTTAACTTTGCTAACCATGGAATACCTATTAGCTGATATTTAAATCTTATTAACAAAAAAAAAGATTTCTGCTTCTTCTTATCGTGTCAATGGTTCAAATAAGTTAGGTAACAGTTTTGTTTGGATGTTTTTTTATTAGAACGTGGCCACTTCTATGGCGTTTTCAGTGGCGGAGAATAGGTCATCTCTTGTGCAGGTGTTCGGGCACAAGGGACACGTTAGCAAGTGCGACAAGGATTGCTCTGGGTCACCGCAGTCACAGTGTGCAAGACTAGATTTCTGCTAAAAACTTACTAGTTTTCGTTTTACGCTACTTAGAAATAAAAACTATATGGCATACCCATTAAACTTGAAACTCTTAATACGTTATTTTGATTATTCCCTGTTTTTGAATCCACACCATTGTTAATAGAAGGTGTGACAGTTTTACAACAACCACCAAACATTAAATCGCACACACAGACATTCTGTAATCGCACATTGATACGTGTAGCCTGAAATTTTTGGGCACGCATTTATAAATATAAATAAATATAAATATCTTCGGGACATTTTTACACAGCACCATCTAGTCCCAAACTAAGCAGAGCTTGTGGTATGGGTACTAGACAATGGATATAATACTTATATACTTTTTTTTTGTAAATACATACTTATAATACATAAGAAACAACCAGACCAACACAAACACTCATGTTCATCACACAAAAATATTTGTGTCCTGTGGGAATCGAACCCACGACCTCATGATCAGCAGTCCGACACTCGAACCACTAGACCACAGAGGTCGTATTTATAATGTAACATGTAACTTTGTTGAAGTTTATATTTAATCCTCATACATTATAACACTTTATACATATACATAGAGACGTGCTGAATGAATACCATTGCGTTATTTTGACCTAAAAACAAAGTTACATCGTCTACTAGCTTTGTAAGCGTTTTGGTTAAAGTCTGTTTTTTCTCTCTTGTGTTATTTAGTAAACAATCTTAGCATGTTTCTTTAGTCAAATAACTACTGATAAAATATAATTACAAGTTCTGCACATGTAATTAGGTTACTAAAATTATTTTGTGTGTGAAATTGTTAACATAATGATTTTTAATAATAATTATTGAATGTTATACAACGTGTATCAGAAATGCGTGGTCATATTTTAAGATCTAATTCAGGGCATAGCATTGAACAAAAAATACTATGGGACCAACCCTGAAATCAAATCAAATCAAATCAATCAAAGCGAAAAAAATATCAGCTGTTCCCTACAAAATCACTGACGTCGCTTGACAAAATGTATGGGTCAGCTGATTTTTATTTCGTGATTTCAGGGTTGGTACCATAGTGAAAGATGGTCACTAGCATCCCCTGAATAAGCTCTTCAAATATGACCACGCATTTCTGATACACGTTATTATAATGTGTGAAATTGTTAATATAATGTCTTTTAATAATTATTATTGACGAATTTCATTAAAAAGACATGCCAAGTTTGTTTACTAAATAAGACAAGTAAGAAAAAACAGTGTGTACAAACTACGCACATGACTAGTTTGCTACTATTGGAAGCGCGGGGGTGACAAAATGTAAATGTTAAGAATTTGCATTAATAGCCAATTGTCAATTCAGCGTGTTCAGTACGCGAGTAGGCACTTCACTGACTGGTTTGGATATGACACATGTTTGAGTACATGTATGTGAGTGAATATGCACGCCATTAGAATTTTAATAGGGCCGATGCGAAGATATGCGGACCATCATTAATATTGAACCTGACGGTACGACACGATTTTATACCCTATTCAGGATATAACATCTTGAGACTTCTAGAGATTTTCCCTTTGATATCTGGTTTTCCCGTGGGAATACTTTGCCGGTCGGTATTATAACAAGAACCACCGCAAGATTCTTAAATTAATTAAAAGTCATTGAAATGCTTTTTAACCTCATAAAATGTAACTGCTATAATATGTCTAAAGAATAGTTTATTTCTTAGTTATTGTTCCATTTCCATTTTTAAATAAAACTTTCCTAAAAGTACTTCTGAGTCGTATCCGATTCGAATTGCCTCTCTGATAGCTTGGAGAAATTAAAAACGGCGATTTAAAAATTACGATCAACAGTTTTTTAATGGGAAGGAGGAAAAGACCAATCTATAAAAGGCAAACGTAAACGATCGTCGTGCTCCCCATTGGAGCGTGGTTAGTGGCAGTTAATCGAATTACTGACGACAGCAGACGGCCAATGATATAATTTAACTGGTTTAATTCAATCGGACACAGTCGGGGTCGATGAATTCGGGTTACTCTGTCAGAAACACCCTTCACATTGTTGTTGTTTATTTAGGTCGAATGTCATAGTTGAAATTAAATAATTACGTTCATAATAACACGATTGCAAAATGTTCATAATTTGATTAAACGTGTCCTCAATAAAAACTCATTTTTTTGTGTTATCTCAGCGCGAGTTTAATAGAGTGTAATATATCCGATGATTAGAGCTGTCATCTTACACATGACACTATTTAAATATTAGAATTTTAATTTTAATCGATTACTCAACAATCGTTATCCAACTCGCTAAGGTGACAACCGAATAGCAATCGATACCTACGATCGTGTGTTGCAACACGACGGAAGTTTCGACACTGCGATTATTAGTCGTTGAATTATGATAAACATCGGAGTTATGGCAATTAATGTGGACTATAGGTTATAATTTTGCTAATTGGCACACTATGCAGGCTGTTTCCTGTTTTACAATATTTAAATCTGTGTGAACAACCCCTTTACATAAAGTGAATGTTTGAAGGTATGGGGACATTTTTAGGGTTTCGTACCCAAAGGGTGCCAAACGAGACCCTATTACTCTCACTACGCTGTCCGTCCGTCCGTCTGTCTGTCTGTCTGTCTTTCACAGGGCTGTATCTTTTGAACGATAATAGGTACCCGGTTGAAATTTTCTCAGAATATGTGTTGCTATGACCCTATCACTACAAATACTAAAAATAAAAATAAAGTCTAAAACCAAAGGGTATTAAGTGTTATACTATAAGTATGTATTTACAAAAAAATAAGTATATAATAAGTATCATATTCACTGTCTAGTACCCATAGTATAAGCTCTGCTTAGTTTGGGACTATGGGATAGTGCTGTGTAAAAATGTCCCAAAAATATTTATATAATTTATTTACAAGAAACCTCGAAAAACATGCATTTTTCAAACTTTTTTGTTTCTGCTCTATCTTCAAAACGGTAATACATACCAGCGTCAAACTTGGTTTGATTAAAGTGCATACTATGTGTTAGCAACAAATAATAAAAATAGGGTAAACATAGACATATGTGGTGGTACCGACCGTAAGAAAAAGATGCAAAAATTCATATTTCGCTCTCGGTGCGTTGATGTCTTTTGATGAACTCTCGTAAATTAAATCGGTTTCTATGGGGTATCAGGTCGATAGGTGGTATGGAACCCTTACTGCGTGAGTCCGTCTCGCACTTGGCCGGTTTTTATTGGATCAACATAGTTGTAGTGAATTCCATTAACTTCGTTTAGGGTTATTTGCATATATTTGTGAAGTAGTCCAGTTAGTATTCGTAAAGCGGGAAGATTACTGAAAATACTGTTCATCACCGGTGAAAAAGGCCTTAAAGATTAGATTACGAACATTATATTTCAACCAAGATCAAAAACTTGTACTAGAAATTGTGTATTGTTCTGACCTTTCATGACCACTTAACTAGTCAGTTTTTGCGACCGCAGAAAGCATTAGGTTCAGGGGGCAGTGCTGGCCAAGTTCACGTACTGATCTGGCGCTAGATCTGCGACGTATGTACTCGGTTATGATTGATAAGTCGTGTGACATACTCCACTTCACATCGCCGCGGGCGCAGCATATCGGAGATTGCGCGCGCGCGTGCCGCCGGTTCACTGCCTTCACGAAACTCTTTTATTACACCGATCTTATTACTATTACATTGATATGTTACACCGATGATTTATATACTCTCTGTCACTCGTAAATAACTCTGACCTACTGCATCTATTGTGTGTCGTGTATAGTTTTAAATGACCGAAGTAGGCTGCCAGTTTCTGCAATGACCGGTTTGTAGGACGGTCACTGTTTGATGAGTTGAAACTTGAAAGTAGAGATGGGCCGACTACACACCAACTAGTCGGGAAAAGCGACTATTCGGCATATTTTCTAGTCGGTATGTAATTGAAGACTAGTCGGCCTAAATGGTTGAATATTCGGCATTTATTTTCAGTAAAAAGTTAAAAAATGTAAAACTGTTCAATTAGCACTAACAAGACATATATTAATAATTTCTTAGGTCTTCGCGATCACTACACATTATAATAAAACAAAGTTTAACCGGATTAAATCGTATAAACATCGCAGTAAACAGCCCGCAACATGTAAAATACACTGACATTGTGAGTGATTACTGAGTGCATCGAAACGATTTTAATTAATAAAAATTGTACGGTAGATTAAAGTATTTTTTTGAAATATCTTTAGACGCTTGTCATCATAGACTTTCTGCGACCACGAATGCTGCAAAGCTTTCAAAACGTCAGGAAAACCAATTTAAATAATACACGCGAATTAGTCCGGTTAAACATTTGTTTTATTATAAAACTTATATTTATATTTCCATAGATATTCCTAGCCTCACTAGTATAGTCTTTTACTATAGACAGTGCTAGCGGGACAGCTTAGATTTGTTTATATTGCCAATATGAGCCGTTTCTAGGTATTATTCCATTTCTGTGTATCACTGAAGACTGAAATTGTGTCAGCGAGCCGGAGATGCCCGAATTTGACAAAAGTAAGGATAATCGACATTGCCGAATAGTCGGGCGACTAGTAGGCATTTTTCTAACCGATTAGTCGGCTAGTCTGCTGATCGGCAAAACCCATAGTCAGCCCATCACTAATTGAAATCATCGATATCTCAAGAATCAATTGTGACATTAATATTCCTGTTATAGATTACGGCTTTGTTGTAAAGATCTGTGTTTACTTTTACTTTTTTATAGAGTTGATTTCTATAACCTATATCGGTTTTATGTAGAGATAAATTATAGCATCCTCGTAAAGTCACCGAACAAAGAGTAACTCATACTATTGTTCATTCAATAAAACGAGTATTTTGTGTTATAAAAAGCATTAACAATGAAATAAAATAGGCACATAAACAATAAACAAAGAGTGATGGTACTCTGAAGCCTATCGTGTTTCAATGAAATATTTGGAATATAGGAAATAGTGTATATATAATAGTACAGTGTATATTATTTATCCGCATATCAGAATTTGAAACTTGTATAAACACCTTTGTCCGCTGATGCAGATGACTTCATCGGTGCCGCTCGTCTAACAAACGCAATGCCTTATAAACCAGTATTTCATAAAAATCATGAATCGGTTTGCAAAACTAAATTACACACTAGTAATTTCGCATTGTTTATTTCTCTGTTCTTAGAGACTATTCCTGCGACACGCTATAATTTTAGCTTTTTAAATGGTCACTCCAGTCACAATGAGCAAGATCCTTAGTTTGTTCATGCCTTTTTAGGGTTCCGTAGTCCTACAAGGAACCCTTATAGTTTCGTCATGTCCGTCCGTCTGTCCGTCTGTCCGTCTGTCCATCTGTCCGTCTGTCCGTCTGTCCGTCTGTCCTAATCCTTTACAGCTTGATAACTTCTACAGTTATAAACATAAGTAAATAAAAATTTGCAAAAAAATAGTCTAGATATAGATCTCAATTATAAATTAATAAAAAAATCGTGATTACGTATTTTAGGGGTGGCGCCCATACATGTGAAATGGGGATGAAAATATTTTTTTCGCTGCACCCCCTCGTGTGGGGTATCATTTAATAGGTCTACTAAAATGAAGGTAATGTTTCAGACATTACTTTTTTATCAGGTGTACCATCTGCGAAATATAGCCCGCCAAAGTGGCTTGCAATGTGTCCCCCCCCAGCCATTTCTGAACTATGCAACGTAGAAACTTATAATCTTCCACATTGATAGACCTTAGTAAAAACTCTCTTTTAAAATTATTTCGAGTATAATTTGATAATAAATTTTCGAGTTATAGAGAGAAAACTGAAAAATACTTAAAACGTCCTAGTTCAAAGGTTATTGACCTTAGAGAAAAATTATCTTAGCAAATAATGCTCCTTTAGCTACTTTCTATTTAAAAATATTACAAAAAGTAACTTTGTGTTATATTGAAATGACAAACTTCTTAAATTTGGCGCTGTACAGCGCCATCTAGCGGCTAGTAGCAACACTCTCTGAGTCGCCAATGCTGCCGTCTATTGCATTTGGCACTTTATAGCGCCATCTAGCGGCGGCTACTAACAACACTATCTGAGTCGCTAATGCTGCCGTCTATTGCAAAAACCAAAATAGCCATTATTAATATTCGATTTGATTTGTTTGTAACACCTAGGATCCCTATAATACTGAGCATGACCCGACATGCTCTTGGCCGGTTTTTTTGGTTAAGCTTTTTGGTATTGGTATTTGGTAAGCTTAACCAAAAAAAGGCATGACCAAACTAAGGATCTTGCTCATTGTGACTGGAGTGACCCAGAGCAATCCATGTCACACTTGCTAGTGTGTGCACTAGAGAAGTAGAGACGATCTCTACGCCTCGCCACCGCCACTTCAATGGCGTTGCAAACGCCACAGCGTTGCAAACGCTAAAGTCGCCACGTTTTCTAAAAAAAGATTTAAACAGAGAATAGGTATATTGATTTAAACCATTGACACGATCATAAGAAGAAGAAGAATTAAGAAAATTGTTGAATTATTTATTTATTATGATTTAAAGAGAGCTTACAACTAATTACAAAATATAAATGGCATGGTACGGGTTAAGGACATTTTCTATACATATCCGCACACATTTAAATGTTATCGTACCGATACTTAAACTGCAATTCACATTAATTATAAATAAAACTACTTCCAAGATTTCGTTAAACAATTATCACGGTTTATGTCAATTAGTGCAAATTAGTTACATATTATGTTACATTAATATTAGGCGGGCGGGCTGTATCCCGAAAACGTACGTTTGGGCGGGAGACGTGACAGTGCGCAGCGGGGGCGGCTAGGCTGCGCCGGCGCAGCGGGCGTAGGCCGGCTCGCGCAGTCCTTACCGCGCCGCGCTACGGGACGCACGCCCGTAGAGCCCTTTCTTACTACGTATAGTATAATAACAATTGCCTATAACATAAACAAGGGTCGAACGTGACCCCGCGTGTGATGTTCCCGTGTCAGTGACTACTACTTGCCTACACAAAGGACTTATGATGCATGTGAGTGCTTCTGCCTTGCTACTGTACTAGATACATTCATGGACTATTTATACTTAGATGAAGATTTAGGTTGAGTTTATTATATTGTTAAGTTATACAGCGTGAATTTCTTGACAACTTGTTGCATGAATCTCGACAACTATGTTTAAATATATTAGCAATATAATATTGGGTACCCGTATTGTCAACTAAACAATAGTGGTTTCAACCAAACTCTATTATTCGTGACAAGGCCAGTCACAATCGATTTCTTTTAGTTACAGTATGATTCAATGTTGTCGACAATGCGTCAAGTTTCTAAGCATCCTGTTTTTGTAATGCATCTGGCAACCTTAATTGCGCCAGGCTCCGACTTAATGCTAGCAATTAAGCCACCTGTCTGTCATGGTATTTTCCTTGACGCTTGTGGTACGACCTACGATATGCTTATTATTATTTCCCTGTAATTGTTATCTCCTTGAACCACAGAAGTTTTATATTCAAATAGCTATTAATTTTGACATATCAATGTTGCATATCATTAATTTGTATATTGATTTGTAGATAGATAGAGTAGACGTTAGACTTAGTAGACTTTTTTTTATGTACAGCAAAAAAAAGCAGTCTTATTGCTTAAAGCAATTTCTTACAAACAACGATTGGATTATTCTGCGTGGAGACCGTGCATCAGCAAACGTAGTGTAGTACGTAGGATGCCCTAAGGCTCGGTGAAGCGATTATACTGGCAAAGTGGCTGGTAGTAGCTTGATGGGAGTGGCGAGGATCAATGTCAGTGGCATCGTATTGGAGTGGCCTATGTCTTGAAGTTGACTAATATAGGCCGATGATGATGATGGACTATTGGATGGATTTTTACAAGAAACATAACGGGCAGTTGGCGGTGTCATTCATCATTCATCATCATTTCAGCCGAAAGACGTCCACTGCTGGACATAGGCCTCCCCCAAGCATCGCCACAACGACCGGTCCTGTGCCTTCCGCATCCAGCGGATTCACGCGACCTTCACCAGGTCGTCGGTCCACCTTGCGGGGGGCCTACCCACGCTGCGCCTTCTAGTACGCGGTCGCCACTCCAGAACTTTACTGCCCCATCGGCCATCCGTTCTGCGTTGGCGGTGTACTAGAAGAAAATATCACTTATTATGTATAACGTTCACTGCTTAAAGTAACAATATAATAAGACAGAGTGATAGTTTTATTCAAAGTTTCACTCAAAGTTGAAGCACAGAAACAATCGATGTGTGCCCGCAAGCGGCACGTAAAATGTTCGTTGACACACACATAAGCTAACGTAAGCTGTACTGAACTTGAATTTGCTTCACTCCGTGTGCTACTACTGCGGTTCTAAGCCTAATTATTCTAAGGTTCACTGCATAACCTTCTGATTTTTTTCCAGTTATAATCACAGTGTATAATATCTTTACACTAACAAATAGTCCAGGTCCAAAACACAATTGTTTTGTATTTGTAAATACACGGGTTGTTTGTAAAACAGAGTTCTTAGTACGATGGTATTGAGAACGTAATGTATCGGTGCGAATGAAAAAAGTCGAGTGGATTTGCGATATTGGCAGCCAGACAGACGATTAATATCATGTAATACAATGCCCGACAATGCATGCATATTTCACATGGAATTATTAATACATTCAGATATAAATCAGATATTTGTGTGTATAAGTAGGTATGCCAAACAAAGCTTTATTGGACTGCCCAATTACATTTAAAAGCGTATATTTGATATTGTATACATACTATAACTCATACGTTTATTTACGTATTTGGGCGATGATATACTTCAACGGGAATACAATATTATTTATTTTCCACTTCAGGTACTATCTAAATTCGAACTTTATTATTGTTTGAGTATAAAGTGCTTTTAATATATAGGTAGGTACTTTAGCTTTTGTATTTCCATAATAATCAGGTATAAGGTAAAAGAGAAAAATCTCATTTTAAGAAAAAAAACATTCTACTATGTTTGTGTAGCATTTTGTATCATCTTCAAACAAAGGTTATAATAGTCTTAAAAACCCTAAAATATGTGCAGCATTAGAGTTTATCTTTCTTAACTTGAAACATGAAATGTAATAATAATAGAATAATAGACGAAGATTTAGGCCACACTAGTTCAAATATGTGCATAGGAAATCATAACAATAGCTTATTAAGACTATCGTAGTATAAACATTTAACAAAATATAATGACAACATTCAGTTTATCTACTTCATATTTACTTGTAAAACAAAATAATTCTGGGATTGTTCCTTATCTCAACAATCTGTACTTAAAAAGAGAGTAACATTCTTTTTCGTAGTAGCATTGCCATCGCATCGTCCCAAATTGTAAGCAAAAAGCTGAGAACAAAAGCGATTGACGTCTTCCTTGTTTAGAGCACCGCTAATAAACAGAACACCCATATAAAAGCAGATCCATTCTTACCTGAACCTCGAAAACTTAGTAATTACCACGGACGAGAAAAAAGAAGGACTCCGCGCCACATATGACAAAAGTGAAGCACCCTGCCAACCCGCCTTGTTTGTATACGTGCCTCACGCACACACGTCGTAGTACGCTGGTCAACCGCCATTATGCGACGTTTCTATTCTCCAATTACACACACACAGTACGGTAGGGTGCTTCACTTTCGTCGGCGCGGAGTCCTTCTTTTTTTCTCATCCGTGGTAATTACCTAATGAACAGAGCCGACATGAGCTCGAGGCTAATCGGTCCCGTTCCTTCGTGTTTATATTTTGTTGAGCCTCGCGTTATATAAGATAATTGGAAAGGTCTCAACGTATGAGCCATCGAAGATACGATAGATTGAAACGTATTTCATAATTGTTCCGTAATTATCCAGTTTGAACCAGATTTATGGGTCCGTAACCCAAAACTCAACTCGACTCGTTACAGTAGGTAGTACGTAACGAGTGATTGATCGATACAGTTAATTAAATTATCTGTGCATCGATTCGCTTTTTGTTTTACGGTAGTGAATTGAACCGATGTATATTTTTTGTGTATTCTGAAACACGCCATGTTATCATTTACATATTACGAAGAGTCTCATGAGTTCAGATTACAGACCAAAAGGTCTATAATCTGAGCTCATGTCTGCTGAGCGTGGGGTCCTGGATTTGATTCCCGGGTCGGCTAAAGTGTTATTGGGTTTTTTCAGTAGGAAATTCTCAGTAGCAGCCCGGATTCTGGATTTGTGCCCGGTTTATGGCAATAGGCTCGCCCTCTGTTACATGGTACTTACAACATAGTTAGCGAAATGTGGGTGTACTATACACGTCTGCCTACCCCTTCGGGGAAATACAGGCGTGACGTTTTCTTATGTTATGCATTTTCTGATTTTGGTAAAATGTTGCTCAGAATGTCGCAGTAGGTACCTACGTATAGGGTTACCATATCTCAGGAATTTCCCTTAGACTTCAGGATTTTTAGTCTCCTGACAGGATTGCGGCCGGGTTTTTAAAATCTTAGGATTTTTAAATTTTTCAATAAATACAGTAAAATAACATCATAACATCACGCCTGTATTTCCCCGAAGGGGTAGGCAGAGGTGTATAGTACACCCACATTTCGCCAGTTATATAATAAGTCCCATGTAATAGGGGGCGAGCCTAAATACAGTAAATAAATAAACACAGTAGGTTTTTTTAATGTTTTTTTTGTCTAGAGCTGTTAATTACGTTTCCGAAAAAAACTCAGGACTTTTCTTCTATGGAAATTAGGCTTTTGGTCAGGACTTTTAAATTTTCCATCTGGTACTTCTAGGCAAATCTTACTCTGTCACATCACGAGAGGCGTTCTCGACAAAGGTATAGTAGATGTAAACAAGGTTCACATTAATAATGCATTGTTTAGATGCATCTCATTAAGTGTTCATAACTCCACTTCGAAAGCGCATCTAATTGTAGCCTACATAAGCACCAGGGATGTTTAACAAATGGTATAATTATCATGATTAATATCCACCATTTGAACGAGATCATAGTTAATAATTACGAATGCTCAAATTTTAATTTTCCTGGGTATTATACTGTTTTTTTTTTCTAGTCCAGCGTATTCAGTGTCTAGTATCATTAATCGGCCTTTATAAATATTAACAAGCATAACTAGTTACCGCACCTGTCAATTACAAACACACCTGATCGGCAGTAAACCTGAAAAAAATACCTCTCGTTGACAGACATAATGGCAAACGAAACAAAATTACCTTGACAAAACACGAACGAATTTATTTAAGTAGATGCTTCTTATAATGGCGAGGCAGGCGACGGACAACATGTCTCAGAGTTATTTGCAAATGGAGCAAAAAACTCATCCCTGAAGTACGCGCGTGCTCGCAGCTCTCGTAAAGGAAATACTAATTAAATTTGATACTTGGATACAACGTAGTATATGCAAGACGGGATCTCCCGAAAGATGCCATGATCAATTTAGCACAAGAAAACACCTGTGTACCTTTTTATACTACTATGAAACTAGCAATTATGTGCCCTTTGTTTTCCATGCAACCTTAACAATTGAAAGTTCATTTAGTGTGCTTAAGTAGGTCCAAGATAATCTCAATTGTGACACAGTTTCCTTCCTACGTGAATTGCATTATGAGATCTGTAGAAAAATAAATAAAACTCATTGTTTTTGTAGGAACTTGAACAATACTGTTTGCCGAATTTCCTTATTCGTCAAGGATTAATTAACTTGAAAAAAATATGAAGTTCTGTTTTGCATTTGAAATGCAAGCTCGTAAAGAATTAAATATGAAATAACCTATTGCATTGTATGAATAATAATTAATCATAGGAATACATGGGACGAGTATACGAGAGTGCGTTGCGTCATGCATGATAATAAGAAGACATTACAAAATTACCCACCATTGTTCTGGGTTCGCGGAACACTGTTTCTTGGTGCGCCCGCGCCGATCGGAGGCTAATAGGGCTCGCATCATTGTGCATCTCCGCCGGTTCCCACAAGACGAAACTCAAAATCAAACAACACCGTGGAAGTAACACTATGCGAAATTCTATGAAACATCTTGTTTAGGAAGTCACGTACTTAATTCGACAATTATTGCGTACGCGCTTAAAAAATTGTCACGTACGTAACGTTCCCAAAAGACTCCCTCTAAAATTATTCCCACTGCAATCTGTGCAGCATCTTCCAATCTAAAGATAACAACTGCGCCAACACGTGTTAGAACAGTAAGTTTAGTGACCCCCCGACGCGCGACGTGACGTCAGGAACCGTCCACAGTCATTATTCGACGTCCTGCTGTGATTTGACTGGCTTTGTACCCTCCGTCGTAACATTCAACAAATGCTTTGGTAATTGTTTTGTAACGAGGACATTTACAAAGCCAGGAGTCATTTGAAAAATATTCATGAATACGAGGCAAAGGAACAAAGATCCTCGGTTACCATGAGGAAGCAATTACGAGTGTTCTTTTTGTTGTTTTTGCATTCTTTAATAAAATAAATTGCATGTAAAATAAGTAAAGAGGAAGGACGTTAATGACGTTACATGTTGGAATCTCAGTGCGCATGAGATTTCAAGATGCGACGCATGAATAGAGGTGGTCGTGAATCAGGTGTGGGACGTGACTTTCTGAAAGGGGTGCGGACAGAGGATGGTCAGTGATCTACATCGTCGGCGACACGTCCGCCCGTACCCATTTCCAGGGGATTACGTGACCGTGAACAAAGCCTCCACGACAAGTGTACTGCAACAAAAAAACTTAGGAATTAACTTCTTCCTTATAGAGTCGACAAAAAACTACATAAGATTCCTTCGGGGTCAATTTGGGGAAAAAAGATTTAAAAAGAAACCGTTAGGTACCTACTTGGATGACTAATAAAAACTAGACAGTCCGTTATTCAAAAACGCATTTTGGTTGGAAATAACAGTTTTAATTATACCTACGTACCTAGTAGCCACGAGGTTAACCTTACAATGGATAAATCGTAAAGGAATCTGTGAAATAAGTTTCTTTACAATTTTTAATTACTATAAAAAATGACTGTTACGTAAAGACTTGTTTCTAGCTTTCAGCAATCACATGAATATTTTCAGCTAGTAAAATAAAATGATAAAAAGTGCTGACACATTATTACGGCGCCTCCTCGGGGAGTTAATTGGTAGTTTCGCGCTGGTTGCGTGCGCGCAGCGTTTAAATCATATTCCGGGAACCATGGAGCGGTGACCATGACTCGCTCCGCTGCGTCCTTGGGGATATCCAGTTGAGGTAGAAAAACATCCTAAAACATTTTAAAATGATGCATATAACGGGGAAGCTTTACCTAACTTATATCGCTAGATAAAACAATATTTTTTGGTCAAAAAACTCATTTTGTAAAGCATAGTCTCAGAACAAAAGGATAAGTCCAAAATAATAAGATAGACGGAGCGCGTAGAACTGGAAAATGATGGCAGAAAAAGGAATACACAATGGCAAAGGAGCACCTACTATTCCGCCCAGTGTTCGCGAGCCGCAATCTGGAGCGTATATCTTATGCTCAAACTAAAATAATAAGATGACGCTCCCGACCGTGGCTCGTGAACACTGTGGGCGGAATAGTAGATACTCCAAAAAATTGCAAACATTTTGTATTCCTTTTTCTGGCTTCAGTCGCTAGTTCTGCGCACTCCGTCTATCTTGTTCTATTGGTCTGAGAGCATAGTAAACCTGCAACTTTCTGTCAATAGTTATTCATTATGTTCGAACAAGAAAGAATCATTGGCTAACTTTAAACAAGGGAGAGAACCAATAAAACATTGTTGATGTCAGTCTATCTTTTTTGAACTTCAAGTAACATTAAGATACAATCCTACTTATCCTACTTCCTACTTATAATATTATATGCGAAAGTGTATTTGCTGGTTTGTTCTTCTTTCACGCAGCAACGGAGCAACCTGATTTTTTGGATAGTGATGATTGTATAAGCCGGGGAGTGACATAGGCTAATAAAAAATAATTTGATGAAAAGTTTTTTAATACACCACGTTTTTAAAACGAAAGCAAGTTAATATTGCATTGTCATCCACTCCTGAGCTATGTTTAAAGTTTCAAGTGTCTAGCTCATTGGGAAGTTAGTTTAAAGTCGATTGCATATTTTGTACCGAACAGACAGACATGACTGAAAGAGAGTTAATAAAAACGTGGTAAAAAAAATTGCATGTGTTATAACCAAGCGGAAGGACATGACAACCTTCGATCAACAATAGTACGCACGGCTACACATCAAGCTGTACATTTCCAGTATAAGCTGATCTCGCATTTTACGGAAAGCCTATGCAATGCGAGGTCAGCATAAACTGGAAATGTACAGCTTGATGTGTAGCCGTGTGTACATGACAACATTGCATACAATATCGTCCTAAAATAATGCTAAAATAAAGAACCACGGGAGCGAAGCCGCGGGTAAAAACTATTAGCCTAGGGCTGCACAACGATTTTTATTCGCTCTCTTTTTATTCGCGCACTATGTCTCACCTACCGCCGCGATTTTAAATCGCCAGTGTACACCTACATATTATGATTCCGTGTGTTACAGATTTAGCGATAAAAAATCGCGAGAGTATAAATCACAGTGCGGTGTAGGCCTTAACCTTAATCCTACAATAAAATTAATACATAACACGCACTACTAGTATTGACATTTGGAACGCACGAATCTTAAAGTAGGTATAACTAAACTTTTTATACGCATATAAATTATATACGTAGTACTGTGTACCGAACATGATTATACACAGATGCGAAATCTATAAGTTCGATCGTGATTGTAACATCTTATAATTGAAAATAATTATTGGTATTTTTATTCAAGGTGATGTTTTGTCCTTATTCAGCATCTATTGCTTCGTGTGGTGTAGCCGTGTATAATTTGTAATTACGCAATATATGCTAGCGTAGTATTTTGATTGAACATTTTCAATTGTAAGTATACCTACATATAAATTATACACCACTTTTATTTGCGAGAAAAACTTTACAGACAGACTGCTAATCATTCACACAACTTATGAAGGATCTATTCTGAAATCTTGAAAAAAACTGCTACTTACATCTCATGTGGTAAAAATTCAAATTTAGTAAATTTTCTTTTATCCTACATACTAAAATGAATTTGAAGTTTACGAAATGGGATCTCTTTCGTGTATTGAAAAAAAAAGTTGACGAAATGCGATGTTTACTAAAGTGCATGAAATAAAAAAAAAACCGCTTTTTCATATACAAGTGGACAACCTAACTCGATCAAAATGTATGGGACAGGATTATTGGGTACTTGAAAGAGTACTAGGTATTATAGGTACTGGGGTGCATTAAAAGAGCCTTGTGGCATACTGCCTTAATTGACAGTTGCACCGCTACATTTACTAATCTACAGTAACATAGTGACGCACGGATTTGGGTCATTAGCATAATATAAATATAATTGAATGTATTAGTCTTTAGGCACTACAATGGAGACTTGGATAATATAAACTTGTTCTACATGTATTTTACTGAGTTTCTCTGAACACCAAGACATCCTCTACCAACATAATACAGCCTCAACGAGTGAAGATATTTAATTGATCGTTCGGTGCACCCTGGGCAGTCAGCCCCACTACCAACCTACTGTCTTGACTGGCTAATCTTTTCTACGGCATGAGCTATTATAATTATGTAGCTCATGTCGACACGATAGAAGAAGAAGAAGATTAGGTACTTAATATAAACTAACACTCTTCTTCGTGGATACCGAGTGGATGTGGTCATCACTTAAGGGTTAGCAGCATGCTTGACAATCCGTCATCATTCCTCAGGTGCCGTTGCTTTCTTCGTGCACTTATAACAAGTATAATTGATAGAAGCCTCAACTTGGTTGGTCCAACTCAAAGTCTACGGATAGGTTTTTCAAAATTGACCCCGAAAAGGGAAGGAAAGGGGTTTCAAAATGTAAGCGGATAAAGTCGCGGGTGCTTAGTAAATTTAAAACACACTCCAGTTATTACAAAAGGTTAGACCATGTTTAGACTCTAGTTTAAACCGGGTCTAATTCCATAACATAACATAATCAGTCTATTATTGTCCCACTACTGGGCACGGGCCTCTTCTCACAATGAGAAGGTTAAAGCCTTGGTCAGCCACGCTGGCCAAGCACTAGCTGTTTGGCACTAGCTAAACTCCATACTTATATAAAAAAGAGTTAAGCCCGCGGCTTAGGCTAAACCTAATAACATAGCTATTATTTAACCCGATTTTGTAATAAAGTGACAAGTCAAGTTACAGCTCGCATTGTTTTGAAATTAATAGATGTTTGATAACATGAAGATACGTCGTAGTATCTCCATTCATCAAATTTGCCCACTTATCTAAATACAACTTAGCGTGGTTTACGTAATGTTAAAAGTGGCACATCGATTTTAATATTGACACGCCATGATTCTACTTCCTCAGTTCAATACTTTCTCATGTTTTATGTAATTTTATTATCATTCGATACAACAATAATATTAGCTGTATGCAAATGAAACAGTGCTAACTCCAAAGTATATATTGACTCGGACAGATTTCAAAATTTCAATGTTTAGTACATAATGTATCCTCAATACGAATTTCAGAAGTAGAACTGGTCGATTTTATGTATTGTTTCATTGTATTGTTTCATTGTATTGGTTCATTAATAAAAATAATATTTTATTTCAGACGTATTATCCATAGCATTAGCTCGTCCGTGTGGTGCTGGACGTAAAGAATTGCACCACCCTCTTTCTTATTATGGGTGTCGTAAAAGGCGACTAAGGGATACACCAGAGAATGGGCAGCAGCGTTCTCTGAGTATTTAAACAACCAACTGCGATCGCCAACTCGCCTGCCAAGCGTGGCGATTATGGCATATATCCCCCTTTGGGGGAGACCTTTGTTCAGCAGTGGACGTCTTTCGGCTGAAATGATGATCCATTGCATTAAAATTATGAAATTAAAAAAATACAGACGAATTAATGTTTAATATTACTAGATTTGATACAGTTAAACAAATAATTTATCACGGGCTCGTAACCAAAAACAATAAAACAAATAAATAACATGCCGATACATATACGAGACCAAAAAAGCCTTCCATCTCAGCATATGCTGCAACACCGACTTTTTGCAGCGCTGGTTATGGCCACGGACAGCCACGAGCAAATACGTGATATAATTAAATAAGAAAAATATACATGAACTTACAACTATTAACATAGAAATGTTGTAATTATCCAAGACATTACATAAAATGTAAAGTGCTTATCACCTTGCAAACCTAGATTAAATATGACCTCGTTCTGACATGACAACCTTAAACTACGTATATTATAATAATAATAATGTATAATTATGATTATGTTGTCTCATTTGATATTTTCAAGTCTTTGAGTTTGAACAAATTTCCGTTCAGATTCATATCAAAGAGTGCAAATATCTATAATTTAGTGGACATGTATAAATTGTTAATGTAAATTGAAAAACAATGCTGCGCGTTACGCAAAGAGAAAGCGGGAAACAGAGTTATCGGTACTTTGCTTAGTTTTGCGGTAACGTGTAGGTACAACACTAAAACCAGTCATCACTTCTTTGAAACCTAAACATTTAATGAGACGTATGAGCTTGAATTAAGTAACAGATTAAACATTAGTCACGTTGGTTTTCACATCGAGAAACTGAAGTAAATAAAAAAAAAGATAAATTTTTTAATCACTACTTTTGTCAGATTGATATTTATTAAAGTTTAAAGTTACCAAAATAATAACATTGATGTTCAAAAAAAGTATCGTACCAGGTAGCTGTCACCTCCATCTTACGGCCACCCCATGTATCATAAGTTGACGTAAATCCGATCAAATATTTAACGGGATTCGGATTTTATTCTTAACCCAATCGGATTTTTGATAATAAATTTCTACCTGTCTAAAGCGATTATTACGTAAAATAATATTTTTCCACTTTTATGCTCGTAACCCTTCGGTTGTTAGGTAATAGATGCAGTAAACGTCGCATTAGAATATGTTCATAAATCTTCAGTTTAACTGCTTTATCGCTACCCATGCCCTTTGGGTTATCAGAGGTATAAAAGTATTGACAGGCATTAGTTTATCGACTAAAAATCGCTATCTTTTATAAGAAAAAATATCAAATACAAGATATTATGTTCCTATTCAACTGGGGTTACCAGACAACAGGATTTCTCCTTACACGTCAGGATTTTCAGGCATTTGTCAGGACTCCAGCCAGACTTTGTAAATGTCAAGACTTTTTGATTATTAATATTTATTGCATCATTATTTAGGTATAGAAATGATTGTCTCATTGACACAATAGTAATCTGAATTTGCACATAACATGAAAACTTCAAAAAACTGTTACCCTTTCTTCCCCCCCCCCCCGATCTCTTTGAAAGACAAAATAAATGACAGATCATTCAGTATAAAAATTCGGGCTTTTTACCCTAGACGCAACCGATTGAGAATAAGTTGCCACGATTTTTTTAGACTCTTGTATATTCAATATATTCTGTAGACTCTTGTTATCTCTTTTTCTGTTACTCAATCATTCATAACTGTCAGCATAAAAGGCACTGTAACATCACTTAAAGTCAATCCAATCAATGATCTTACTACTTTAGGTGCGAAGGGGGCATAAAAATGTGTTTAATTGTAAGGTCAGGCATTGACCCGCGGGAGCAGTTCCGAGGCTCAATTAACCGTCCTATACACGGACCTCCAGGTTCGAGGCCCGTGCATGTTACGTGCGTGCCTCGGGCGATGCACTTTCTCCCATAGACTTATTTAAAATCGTCTCCAAGTGATTGACGCCGAAGCCGCCGCACTATTGTTAACTATAACGTGACGTAACACATTAGATGTGCCGTCACTCAATTTACAAGAGGTTTTGTTAAAGTGTAATGATGCGTATTCTTCGTGCTTGCCATTTAATTGTTAAGCAATAGGTATGTGCGCTTAACCAATGTCTAGTCTATGTACAAATTGTTACTAAAGATGCAATGATTTTCACGCCTCGTCCATAGCTCAAACTTATTGAAGCTGTCATCCTTTCTTATTCATCACAATACAATTGATAAGTTTAATATTTTCTTTAGGACTTTGCAATAGAGGTATGTTTCAAAATGAATAATTTAATGCAACCAGTATAAGTAGGTACAGTCAAACCGCATATCAATGGCAACATAACCATTATAAGCGGAACTGTTTTAGGCCCGTATTACAGAATTAAACTCGAACTTTGATCACTGTTTGAAACTAGTTTTGAGTTGAGCTTTTATTTTAGAATATTCCTCAAGCATAGATAATTTTGTTTGACCACAGTTCAACTGACTTCAGTTTTATTCTAAAATATTACCTACTGGTCGTAGATTCATACTTGAGCAGAGATTTGATCTGTAATCACTCAAGTGTGGTCAAGCACAGTGCTTGAGTGCAGATTTCCTTGCAATTTCAGGTTAACTTGTTGTTGAAGTGAAGTTTGTAATTACCGTATTGGAATAAGGCCGATGCTCAAGTAACGATTCGATGCTTAAGTAGTGATCAGGTGATTAAAGATCAGACTAACTTTAATTGAGGAACGTTCTGTAAAATGGACCTTAGTATGTTAATTTCATACAAGACAGGCTCTGTTTCCTGGTTGTGTTACCTTAAATATGCGGTTGAGTGTACTTGGATTCTAAAGTGATTTTTAATGACGGAATAAAGGAGCCAAGATATCCATTTTGTTTGAAAGCATCCACATCCCTGCAAGTATAGTTTACTAGCCTATGCCCGCGACTTCGCCCGCGTGAATGTCGTTTATCGCGCATCCCTCGGGAACTGTTCATCTTCCCATAAAAAGTAGCCTATATGTTAATTCGGGTTATGTTCTATCTGTTTGCCAAATTTCATTAAAACCCATACAGAAGTTTTTGCGTGAAAGAGTAACAAACATCCACACATCCATACACCCATACATCCTCATAAACTTTCACGTTTATAATATTAGTAGGAAGTAGGATAGTACAGTCGAGCGCACATCAATGTTAACAGTCATCTTGACAGCGTCTTTACATTGTAAGCAGAAATCCCGCGGTTTTGTAATTAATGTTACCACTGCCGTGCGGTTGACTGTATCTTTTTTTTTTTTTTTTTTTTTTATTCTTAACAGGCTTGCGTTTGACCGTATCTACGCTATTATCTCATGCTCTTCTCATTTTGAACTTCATTTGTGTACTTTATTTTATGCTCAGGAAAAGGCATTCCAAACGCCGAGTTAAATTGGTCTGAACGCGAGAATAATGTTTTATCGTTGCCATTAATTGTTGAGTTCTCGAACGCGACCCAAGTTGGCATCTCATTTGAAAGATTGTTAAGTTTCATGAGGATTTTTCCCCGTCCTTGTTTTAAAACGAATGTTGTCGAGGAGGGCTCGGGGGGTGTGTAAGAAGGCCATCGACCGCAATCTCCTGCGTGCCGTGATTCGGCCCATAATGCATTATTCCGAATCACCGCGGCAGTCCTATATCATTCTCAATCGAAAATTCCACGCTTGATGTCTTCTTTGGTAACAAGTAACAACGCTGCTTTCGATATGATTTATGACCATTCGCCTTCAACCGGTAATTACCTGACATTATTTCATACACATACCTTGTTCGTCGTCGTGTTAAGTGATTCTCTTGTGTTTAAGGTCACCTCAATAATTTAAAAACAATGAAATAATAAATAAAAATGATATTATTTGTTGATGAACGCGATCTTCTTACAAAAGACATCAACGCGCCGAAACGCCTCTCTTACGCATTGTGTACCTATTCTGTAACCCGCCCAGTAATAACTAGCACTATTATTAGACTTTCTGATACAAAAAATAGCTCTCTTTTCTACGTTACTACATTTTCAAATAACGGCAGGCAACAAGCATATATTTCTTTCGGTTTAAAAACAATGAAATAATGTTTTAAAGTATCAATAAACACAATATTGTTGTTTTTTGTTTTTTTTTATCTTCTTACAAAAGACGTCAACGCCCCGAAACGCCTCTTTTACGCATTGTGTAACATAGCGTAGAGTGTAATATGTTTATGTTCATGTTTATGTTTATGTTTGTTTATGTTGTATCTATTCTGTAACCTTCTCTATTATTGGACTTTCTGGTACAAACATTAGCTCTCTATTCCAGTTACCACTTATTTTATTAACGGTAGGCAACAAGTATGTATTTATTTAGGTTTAAAAACAACGAAATAATGAATAAAAGTATCAATAAACACAGTATTGTTATTATTGTTTGTCAATGTATTACAAGTATGTATTTACAAAAAAAAAAGTATATAAGTATAATATCCATTGTCTAGTACCCATAGTACAAGCTCTGCTTAGTGTGGGAATAGATGGTGCTGTGTAAAAAATGTCCGAAAGATATTATTTATTTATTTATTAAAATGAACTCAATCTTCTTACAAAAGACTTCAACGCGCCAAAATGTCTCTCATACATTGTGTAAATTAACGTAGAGTATATTAAGTTTATGTTGTGTACCTATTCTGTAACCTGCCTTATTATTGGCTCTTTATTCTTGTTACTATGTATTGTATTCTATGTAACAGCAGGTAACAAGTGTATGTATTTATTTAGGTTTGAAAACAATGAAATGGTAAATTAAAATATCAATAAAAACAATATTGTTATTATTGTTTGTTGATGAACTAAATCTTCTTACAAAAGACTCAACGGGCCGAAATGCATTGTGTGCCTATTCCGTAACCCGCCTTAATAAAAACTTAGCATGTAAATTAACACAATTATCAGACTTTCTGGAGTTTCTAGTATAAACATTGGCTCTCTGTTCTAGTTACCACTTATTCTATTAACGGCGGGCAACAAGTATGTATTTATTTAGGTCAGTAACAACACAGCAGCCGTCATTATTCTTGCGCGTTATCTTGTAATCGATACCGTGATGTTTTTTCGCATAATAATAATGTGCCCATTGTGTTATTATTGACATGAATTATATACACATACTAAAGTTTGACATCAATTGATTACATAACAGAACGAGAAATAGTATTGACGTTTCTATATAGGTGAGTAAATATTGAATAGTGAATAGAACGATCCATCCGCTCACATAGCACTATGATTCCAAAGACATTTCTATTGATGAAGAATAGCGTTTAATATTAATTAATTATTATTAGGGCAAAGGCTTCCCTAAACTTTCCTTTGGTTATCCAAAGGAAGGAGAGTAGGAAGGCCTTTGCCCAGCAGTGGGACACTTCAGGTTTATAATAATAAATAATGGCTATAACCAGTCCAGTTAGTTAGTGGTGTATACACTAGTTAGTTTAAGTATTATAAAGTTTTTTTATTAGGAAATTCTAAGTAGCAGTTTGGATCTGGATTTGTGCCCGGTTAATGGTAATAGGCTCGCGCCCTATTACATGGGACTTATAATACATCTGGTGAAATGTGGGTGTACTATACACCTCTGCTTACACCTTCGGGGAAATATAGGCGTGATTTTATGTATGTGTAGTTAGCCATATTAGAGGGGCTTGTGGCTAAGTTATTAGCACTTGGATTGCAAGATTTGCTAGATAAAGCTGCGCTTGCCGCGGTCAGTCCTTGCATAGGTGCTGATCGTTTCGATGCACATCGAGAGCCCTCTGTGCCTCGGAGAGCACGTTAAGCCGTCGGTCCCGGTGGCCATACAAATATCTATGGCAGTCGTTACGGGTACCTAGTCAGAAACCCGAAACTCTGACAAATGGTTTAACCGTAGAATGTCGGTATATTACCCAGTAACTGGGTTGCGGGTCTGATGGCAGTCGCTACATGTGAAATACTGCTGAATACGGCGGATGTTTAGCCGCATCTGGTGAGAGTGAAAGCCGACCCCAACATAATTTGGGAAAAGGCTCAGAAAAGGATGTTGTTAAGTTATATTAATTTTGTTCGTATTAATTTAGAAAAAAACTGTCACACATTTATACCGGGTGGCCGATAGAATGACGTCCAAACTTCTTATGTCGTGCCCCATCCAAAATGACTGTTCCGCGATTTTTAGTAGTTTTCGAGATATTCATGTTATTTTAAATGTAGGTACTCCCATAAAAGTTCATTCAATTAGGTACATTTTCTTTGCTGATTTGCTAGGAAAAATGACCCGTAAACACAGACCAACATTTTTTGGTCTAAGCCTGTAAAGTACTTATTTTTATGCATGATTTGGAGAGTCCGTAGAAGTTTTTAAAATCAGTTTTTGTCAAGACAATCATTATAAGTTGTTTTTTGGATTCAAATTAAGAGTCAACTTACCACGTAAACCAAGCAAAATTTTTGGAAAATTATGTTATTTTTGGTCAATAAGTCTCCCCAGATAGTTTCTTGAGACTTTGAATCCTAAAATAGAAATATTTAATTATTTTTTCTCCCACATGCTCGGAAATTGGTTCATAATTAAAAAAAAAAAATACAACAATCGGCTCTTTTCCGTACGCAACGAAATAATAGGCCGGTAATATCCAACAGGACGATAATAGAAATTGCTGGACACTTTTTATTTTTTAAATTATGCTACCGAGGTTTTTAAGTACACACTTACATAAATTAGGTGTAAAAACACCTATCAAAATATACAAAATATTTATCATTATACAGGCTGAATGCGCATTTTTTTTTCAAAACTTTGAAAACAGAACAAGAACCGCGCGCGGGCGGGCATATTGGCGTGAATGAAAGTGAGATACTCTTGAACTAATTTGTGTTGTGTTTCCTCGCAAATGAGAGAAAAGTACTATACAAGTCTCGGCCGAAATAGCAATTAACGGCCTCGTTTAGTTAAAAAGGACTCGGCTTGCGCCTCGTCCTTTAAAAATCACTTGGGAATTAAATTGCTTCATTTCAGGCCTCGACAGTAATGTACTATTAAACGCATTTTTACATAACATACATAACGTCACGCCTGTATTTCCCCGAAGGGGTAGGCAGAGGTGTAATAGTACACCCACATTTCGCCAGTACTGTTATAGTCCCATGTATAAGGGGGCGAGCCTATTGCCATTGACCGGGCACAAATCCAGGCTCCGGGCTGCTACTGAGAATTTCCTAATGAAAAATCCCAATAACACTTTGCCCGTCCCGGGAATCGAACCCAGGACCCCACGCGCAACAGTCGCGCTTGCAACCACTAGACCAACGAGGCAGTCGCAGTACGCATTTTTACGCATGCTAAAATTTCATTATATATATTCCTATAAGCGGTTTACGTGTACCGCCACCGCCACTATTTGAGCAGATGTACTATACTTATAGTTCAGTTTCTATAGTTGACCTTTGATAAAGATATCACTTTTACTGAACGGTATTTTATCCAAAAGTGAAATGTTATCTGTGATCTTAGGATTGTTTTCATGGAGGATGAGTAGGCGCTTGCAGTGTGGCACAACAATAGAGGTATGTGAGTGCGACCCGCCGCGACCCCGCGCGATGTCGCCGCGATATCTTCTACCTACTCCTTATTCCGGATGAACTTTGCGGGTATTTAGTTCAACGTGATCGGCATTGTGTATCTTGTCGTGTACCGTATTTTATAATGGACGATTTCCCTTTCAGGTATTTGAAGGCTTACGATTAAATATTTTGTAAATTCATGTGTAGGAATTAGCGTTATATTCTGAATTAATTAACAAAGACACGAGTCACAGTGTTAATTGTAAAAAAACATCGAATTCACACAACTTTTCAAGGTACCTCAAATAATTCCCATAAACTTGAATTCGAAGACCTCTAAAAATTGCTCGATCGATTATAAGAGGAATAAAAAATTATAAATTCAAATAGATTCATTATAGAAGTAACATTTAATTGTTTATGCAAATTATTCTCGAGTATTCACGACCCTATTCGGAGTTTGTATTGCACATCCTTGTTCCGATCTCTGGTCTCGAACTCTCGGTGAATCATGCGCATGCGCATTGCATTCCGCGAATCAGTTCGCATACCGCATTACCGTTAATAACCTTTATGCCATTAAATTTGCTTTAAAACCAATGTGAAGTGATAATTTTGTCGTAATGATGGCGCCTGGAGAGCTTATTGCGAATGGAAATTACCAATTTGCTAATAATGTCTGCATTTTTGGCGGAAATGTCTTGTTAACGATAATGAAGAAGGTAGTGATGTATTTATTTTATTTAAGGAGATCGGTTCTATAAATAGTTTTCAGAAACAGTTTTTTATCTTGTAGGTATATTCTTTGAGTATTGATTGCATATGTATATTATATTCTTTTAATATTAATTGATGAGGGGTACGTAGATTCGTGGCTAAATAGCTATGCCAATAGCCACGCCACGCAGATTGATTGGTAACTTGACTTCGGTGGAAATAACTACTACTATAATTGTACCTGTGTGTGTGTGTGTGAGCTTTTTTTATAGTATAGGATGGCGAAACGAGCTAAAAGCCGACCTGATGTTAAGCGGTTACCTTTGCCTATAACAACTTCAATACCACCTAGGCTGTTGCCTTAATGGTACCGCAAGTCGGTTCGCTAAACTGAGACATGAAGATGGAAAGTCTCATGTGATTGTAATTTCACCGGCACCCGTACCCTAAAGGGTCTAAAGACCGAAACACAGCAATGCAATCATCACTATTTGGCAGCAGGAAGGAGTAGGTACGGTGGTAGTACTTCCCCGGACGAGCTCTTTTAGAAAGAGCTCTACTACTACTGCTTAAGCGTACATTAAATACAACACTTCATTTACCTAACTGTGGGCCATATTTTCATAATTATCATCGAGATTATGCCATTACGAGACCGTATACACCTATTGGACATCTCTAAACTACATAAAGACTTAATCATTATGTATTTACATAACAGAGCGGAGGATTAGCCAGTCTTGTTTACATCTATCTTTTATGACTTATACGTGCTTTAGTCTAAATAACTGATTTGCCTCATTTATTACATACAACACATTAATTACATATAAGCAGTTACATAAGCCCCAATACAACACACGATGACAACTTTCAACTTCCTTTGCGCAATAACGAGCGATACGTGATACGTGACATTATGTAAGGATAGCAAAGAAGCTACTATCATACTCCAATTTACTATTGATACACAAAGTAACTATTAGAGATAGTGCCCGACCTACATTCGGAACTTTATGACATGTTTGTCATAAAACTGGGACATTTCAAATACCCGTTGTTATGACTATAGGTGTGTCTACTAAAACAGGAAACTAAAAGTTAAAGATAATTTGTACTCGCGCAGTAAGCATGGTTCTGTATCACCCATTGACCTTAATACCCCGTAGAAACTGATTTAATTTATTACAGTACTAAAGTTGTCTTGAAAGACATCAACGGCATTGCTGCATTGTTGGTGAAATATGAAATTTTTCATATCTTTTTTCCGCAACTTCTTTTTTACCAACATATTTATCTGTTTACCTTTTTTTGTTAAATTATATAAGTACGCACTATGCACTAGAATCACACCAAGTTTGTTGCCACAATTTTTAAGATATAACAGGAACAAAAATAAAAGATTTTTTCTTATGGATTCTTCTATTTTCTTTAATAAATAAAAAAGTCTAAAGTTTCATGATTGAGTTCATAGTAACACATTCTGTGAAAATTTCAACTGACTTGCTATTACGGTGATAAAGATACAGCCTTATGACAGACAAACGGACGCACGGACAGACGGCGCGGCGTAGGCAGTATAATAAGGTCTGGTTGGCACCCTTTGTGTATAGATTTACGGAACCCTAAAAAGTAAAAGATATATATAATTTGTAAAAAGCGTAGGCGGGGAAGAGGGGGAGGCGCACGCGCTTGTTATCTCAGTTTAAGAACTTTTGGACAGTTCACTCGTTATCTAAAAAACTTACGCCTAAACCCACTTTACGTTAAAGTAAACATTTGACTTAGAAAGTGCAGTTCCGTGTAACGCGTACAGATAACAGTCGCGTGTTTGTGATGCTCTGGATGCGTGCTTAAAAAAATAACACGGAGAAATGCGATCATTGAGAAGCAAACATGCTATCTCCACTTAGTCTTAAGAAAAGGATTTATTATCTTTCAGAAATTTCGTTTTATCTCGAAAACAAAAACATTTGTTGGGTTTGTTAATAAAAAACTTTAATCCCATTTTAAGTACTTAGTTGTTCGGTTGTAAAAAATGTTTGAATACGGTTCCTTAGATTGCCTTTCACATTTGATAAAGAATCTTTTCTTGAAAGAGATTTAAGAGTTATTACCGAAAACTGGTTCAGACTATTTCTTAGAAAGATTTATATAATAGCTCAATGGGATTCCTTTCAACAGAATTTGAGACAGGGAGTGATTAGCTTAATTAATCTCAAACATAAATATTAATTACAATAATAATCTAATGATTATCAAACGATTTGTTCATTTAATTACATAATCTAAAATTGTAATGTGTCGTAAATATGTATACTCGAAAACTTGCAATGGAGAACTTTAAATTATAATTGTTGAAATGTAAAAGCACGTGTTAATTTAGCATGTTTTTTATAAACATCAATAAATTTAATCATGTAGACTTGTAGAGGATTTTTTAACCTTTTGAGCGTTTCGGCAGCCGGCGTCGTGTCGCCGTAAAGGAGATACAAAAGAAAATCAATCAATAAAAATATTATTTAGACCACCGCACCGGGAGTCTCGCGAAAAGAGTGACCGACATAGCTTGTAGGAGAGCAGCTTTCAGTAAGCTGAAGTGGCAGTGGGCTGGCCATGTCTGTCGAAGGACCGATGGCTGCTGGAGCAGACGAGTCCTTGAGTGGGGGGACCGCGAATTGGCAAACGTAGTTTAGGGCGCCACCCAGAGAGGTGGACCGGCGACCTGGGCCCCAAGTCTGCTAATTACACTAAATAACCAACCATCACCATTCCACCGACACCCTACTGACACTCATAAACAACTGTGACAAAATGGGTAGTCTGCTAAAACTTAAATCTCGACGGAATGGCAATAGAATGGTAATGTCAAATCGATGTTGCCAATTAAAATCTACCATTAGTTGTATTGTTTTTTATCAACCTTTTTTTTAGTTTTTATCAATGAAATATTTAAATTAAGGATTTTATTGATATTACCTACCTCTTAAGGGGTCATTATACTCATCCGTATGAACAACTTTTACATTTACGTTTTTAGCGTACTAAGCGGCAATGCTATCGACATACGTGTTATTGAAAACCTCTTAAGGGGTCATTATACTCATCTGTATGAACAACTTTTACGTTTACGTTTTTAGCGTACTACGCGGTAATACTATCCGACATACGACGTGTTATTGAAAACCTCTTAAGGGGTCATTGTACTCATCCGAATCATCATCACCATCATCATCATCATCAGAATAATAGTTATTTAGAGACCAATGGCTATCCAATGACTTTCCACTGAACTACAATAAAATTAAAAACCATAAAATCAAAATTAAAATCAAATAATTTATTTGTGAAACATAGGTAAAAGTTAAAAACTTTGTGGAAAATTAAAATATTAAGTCACACTATATTTAACCTTGAAAGGCATACAAATTACATAGTATAGAACACAGCATACATAGCATTTTCATTTTTATTCCATTCGTTTCTACCATTCAACTGCCATTGGACTATTTGCTATTCTGTAAACCAATAGTGTATCAATGTCTTCTCGATAGCTTAAGTTTCGGTAGTCTACTCGTTATTTGACGTTTCTGACAATCGTCTCTCAATGACTTTTTGCCATCGAACTACAACTGAGAGGTCATTTTGCAAACATACCTTTTTTGCAGTTATTGTTATAACAATTGAACTTTTTTTTGTAAAATAAAGTTGAATTGTGTATTGTAGTAATTTATTTCGACCATAATATTCAATTTTAGACTATAAATGCGACCTTGAGAATCAGTTACACAATCGATGGGCATGTACTATTGACTATTGACATATTATAGCAATACTATCGTTAGTGTCTATAGAGTATTTGACACTAATAGTGCTATGAATAGTATTGCATAAAAAGCTATCAATACGGTCGATAGCAACGATCGCTTCGATAGTATCTAAAGCTAACCTTGAGAATCAGTTACTCTATCGATAGTATCGATAGCATGGCACCTGCCAATATTATCGACATATATATTATCGTCAGTATAAACAACTTTTACTATGAACACAACCCTGAAAACGCGAAAAAAAAAAGCTTATCCCTACATTTTCCTGATTTCGCGGCCCTACATTTGTGTTCACATAAATCGACGAAATGTAGAGAACAGCAGTTTTTTTACGTTTGAAATGTTTCAATTATTTTTCAACACACTTACTCGTTAAGTGGCTCTTATTGCACCACTTTTAGGTTCATAATGTAGCTTATAATAACACCCGCGTGGTTTTTACTTTATATTATCGCACTAGTGCTTTTTAGTTTTTACTTTAGGTACTTACAGTTTATTTTTTAATTTTATAAAAGCAGCAAAATATTTTGATGTCTACACAAAATTTAAAAAAATTGTGAACAAATCAACTATTTAATTTGTGTTAAACATTTAATTTCATTAAATTATTTATGTTTGTCAACAAATTAACATTAATTTGTGTTATAAATAATAAATTATATTTTTAATATTAGGTTGTTTGGCGGTTTCCTTCTACCAACTGCGCGCGCATACCTATACATCACCGTGCGATTACAGTGATCCGCTCGCCATTATTCACAAATTCAATATTTGCCTAAAATACGTTCATATGTTTTTTCCTCGCAAGTGTGTTGAAAAACGTCGTATGACACGCGTGAGCATTACAATAAATAATAATAAATAGCCAACTTAGCTTAAGTTACTTGAAGCGAAGTTCGCTACGTCGCCGCGTCGTTTACGTAACTATTGGAACATGAAGCAACTACGTGAATCCTTAATTGATAAAAACCAACCATCGCCATTCCACCGACATCCTACTGACACTCCTATACAACTGTGACAAAATGGGTATTCTGCTAAAACTTAAATGTCAATCTCGTCGGAATGGCAATAGAATGGTAATGGGATATCAATTGTTTTCAAATCGATGTTGCCCATTTAAATCTACCATTAGTAGTTGTATTGTTTTTTATCAAACTTTTTTTAAGTTATTATCAATGAAATATTTAAATTAAGGATTTTATTGATATTACCTACAAAATTTTCATGTCTATAAAATAATTAAAACACATCAAACGTAAAAAAACAGCTGTTTCCTACATTTTGTCGATTTATGTGAACACAAATGTAGGGAAGAGCTGATATTTTTTGGCGATTTTAGGGTTGGTCCCATAGTAAAAGTTCTTCACACGGATGAGTACAATGACCCCTTAAGAGGTTTTCAATAATACGCATATCGATAGCGTACTACGCTACACGGTTATACATCGACACACGTGTTATTGAAAACTTCTTAAGGGGTCATTGTACTCATCCGTATGAAAAACATTTACGTTTACGTTTTTAGGGTACTACGCGGCAATACTATCCACATAAGACGTGTTATTGAAAACCTCTTAAGGGGTCATTATACTCATCCGTAAGAGCAACTTTTGGTACTTTTACGTTTACGTTTTTAGCGTACTACGAGGCAATACTATCGACGTACAACGTGTTATTGAAAATCTCTTAAGGGGTCATTATACTCATCCGTATGCACAACTTTTACGTTTACGTTTTGAGCGTGCTACGCGGTAATGCTATCGACATATGACGTGTTAATGAAACCTCTTAAGGGGTCATTATACTCATCCGTCATTGTACTCATCTGTATGATCAACTTTTACTAAGGGACCAATCCTGAAATCGCAAAAAAAAACGAATATGTACAATGACCCTTTAAGGGGTCATTGTACACATTCGATGTATGAAAAACATTTATTAGGGACCAAAGTTGAAATCACCAAAAAAAAATTATTTAAAAAAAATATGATGGCAAAAAAATCATCGTAAGACGATTGTGGGAAACGTCAAATAACAGCAGAATAGCAAATAGTCCAATGGCAGTTGAATTGTAGTCAATGGCAGTTCACTGGAAAGTCATTGGAAAGCCATTGGTCTCAAAATAACTAGTAGAATACCAAATGGCTAAAACTATTCCACCGACACTCTACCGACACCCAACTGAAGCGTTTGTCAATTAGCAGACTCGGGGCCCTGATAAAAGTAGCTGGGGGGATTGGATGCGGAAGGCAGTGGACTGCGATAGGCTGTTGATAGTCTCGCGAGCGCTTAATGAATTAAAATTGTTTTGGGAACAGATAATTAGAATGTATAGTGTTAGTTTAATCTGTGTACAAAGACCGAGTAACGGTGCCAGTGTCAGGCTGTCCATTCAAATGAAAATCACTATGATCGCGTCAGTTCGTCGGTTCGCGGTTGTGCGCACATTAATATGTTATTATGAACAGTACAATAACTCCGCGTCACGTGCACATTGTGTAGGCATCCTTAATGGAGTCAATAACGATCCATTAATTTTTTCATCAAACCATAATCAACGGATACAAAAAACGCAAATTTGATGTGTGTAAAATCCAAAGTATTAAAACGTATTAATAGTGATCATCATTAAAATGAATACCTACATACAATATACGTAGGTATCTAACTATACCCTTTTTGTTCATTATATAAAGATTTGCAAGATATATATGAAAACGTTTAATATATACGTTAACGTTTTGACTACCGAGTACCATTATAAAAATAGTAATACACTGATAACTGTTTTAAAACCATTTTGCACATTAAAATCCAAAATACAGGTAATTCTTGTAGGTATGTAAATAATTAATTGTTATTTATTAATATAGGTATACATATTTATACTGTAATGTTTTATAAGTAGTATTTTAGTTCATACATCACTATTTTTTATTACAAAAATAAGCGTAGGCGCTATTCCCCATTAAGCACAATTTTTACTATGAGACGAAAAAAGAAATCGTGAAAAAAATATCAGCTGTTCCATGCCTATTATGTAGATACCTAACTTGATCAAAATATGTAAAACAATCGTTTTTTTTACGATTTCAGAGTTGGTTCCATAGTAAAAGTTGTACTCAAAGTTTCAACATTGTTTTATGAATAAAACCTTATTCATTATAATTTTTGCTTATGAACTACTACACCACATACCAGGCCCCTCAGAAAGTATTGCGAAAAAATGTTTTTATATATGGGAGACTGGCCAGTTATAATGTTTTTCGAAAATATGATTATTTATAAGTAAAAATAAGTAAGTTCCAATTTCAAAATTTCCCTCCACATTTTTTGCGAGTTAATTCAAAGTATTGTGTCTCACTGAAATATGGATCTGCGCCGGGAACATTTTAGAGCTATGATTTTATACGATTTCAAGTGTCGCCTGAAACCGGATGAATCGTACGATAGACTTCAAATGGCATTCATGGATGAAGGCCCTTCCAAGGCAACCGTGTATCGTTGGTATAACGAATTCAAGCGCGGTCGACCAACTTTGGGGGATGACGAAAGAAGCGGTCGCCCTTTGACGGCTGTTACCGAAGAAAACGTGCTAGCAGTGAAAAATTTAATCCAAGACAATAGGCGAATTACATATCAGGAGATTCAACACATATTGAAGATTGGATCGGGAAGCGTTCACGAGATTCTACACAGCCATCTTCGCGTGAGGAGGATAGTATCACGCTGGGTGCCGCACAACCTCACCGATGCTCAGAAGCAGGCCCGGGTGGAATGGTGCCGTGATATGCTTAACAAATTTGAAGCAGGCTCGTCTCGGCGTGTTTACGACATCGTTACAGGTGATGAGTCCTGGATTTATCAATACGACCCAGAAACCAAGCGCCAGTCGACTGTTTGGGTGTTTCAAAATGAGCCAACGCCTACCAAAGTGAAGCGATCTAGAAGCGGGGGTAAGATTTTGATCGCTAGCTTTTTTAATTTGACTGGCCACTTGGTATCAATTCCCTTACGGGATCAAAGAAGCATTAATGCCGAATGGTATACTACCAAATGTTTGCCAGAAGTTTTCTCTGTTATAAGCAACAAGCGACCAAACACAGGGCTCCGCGGGCTACTGCTCCACCACGACAATGCACCTGCGCACACCGCACTCAAAACGAGGGACTTCCTGGACAGCACGCCAGTCAAACTCCTGGGTCACCCTCCTTACAGCCCTGATCTAGCACCGTGTGACTTCTTTTTATTCCCAAAAATAAAAAATCAGCTCAAAGGGATACAATTTTCGTAGCCGGAAGATGCGCTGGCTGCGTTCGAGCAGGCTGTAAACGAGGTGTCTGCGGCGGACTGGAAAAAGTGTTTTGAAAACTGGTTTAGGCGCATGAATCTTTGTATAGAGGCTGGTGGAAAGTACTTTGAAAAGATTTGATAAAAATATATGTACGTATAGAACAATTTTTTTTAGTTTCGCAAAACTTTCTGAGTGTCCCACGTATATGTACATGTATGTATGTATTTAATACGTTTCTGTAAAGAAACTCCCTGTAGGGAAGAGTCTTTACAGAAACGTAGGTATTCAATGTTAAATTTAGATAATCAAATAACTCCTGGGATAGTTAATTTTGAAATTCCAAAATGTTTATCGCCATTGCAGTTGACTCTACAGCATATTATACTTCTTATAGTACGGTCGCACCAATTTCTCAGAAGGTAATGGAAGCGTTGCACGTAACTGAGAGACTAATGTTGGTCATGGCGAGTCAAACGCATAATTTTACGAGCCACTGAACACGGGCACACACAAACCAAATCATTTGATACGAATGATACGATTTTATACCAGCCTGTAACTGTCCCACAGAGCGGTAAATGACTTTTCTAATACAGAGTGGCAACGAGCATTATTGATCACCATGGCTGTTGATTTTGGCGATTTTCGACCATTAATTCCATGAAGAACCACCATACACCATTCACCAGAGGATAGGCTCTCTAAGTATTTAACCAACTAACTGCGATCGTGGCGAATATGCCATATCCCCCCAACATATGCTTGGGGGAGGCCCATGTCCGGTAGTGGACGTCATTCGGCTGAAATGATGATGATGATGATGAATTCCATGGAGACTGAATAAAATGGGCCCATATGAAAAGTAAAACGATACTCTTACTTAAATGATGACGTAATCATATTTTTTTAAGAGAAGCCAGGATTTCCGAAGTCGGGTTTTAGAACTAAAATCATAATTATGCTGCCAAAGCTCACGCACGTCGCATCGGCTAACGTATTTGCTAGTGAGTTTTAAGAAAATCGCTTAAAACCATGTAATAATAGAGGTTTGCAGTATAATTTGTTACAGAGATTTGTTAGATGACGCTGATACCGTTTCGGTTAATTCATTTTTGAAATTCAATATATTTTATATTTTTGGGACATGTTTACACGGCACCATCTAGTCCCAAAGTAAGCAGAGCTTGTGCTATGGGTACTAGACAATGGATATAATACTTATATACTTTTTTTCGTAAATAAATACTTATAATACATAAGAAACACCCAGACCAACACAAACACTTATGTTCATCACACAAATATTTGTGTTCTGTGGGAATCGAACCACTAGACCACAGACGTCGTCGATATTTTTAAAACCATGCTAGATATCAAAGTGAAAGAAGTAATGAATGTATTAATTGTATACTTGTTTAACCTAAATTTTATTCAGTTACAACTCGGGAATATTGCAGGGCCTGAAGCCCCGTACGAGTTGATCAATGTCCTTACATAACGATGTTTTCTTAAAAAGTCAGTCAAACCCGAAAAGTAATTACCCTCACCTTTTAAGATTTAAGTGCATCGTTTAACTCGGAATGTATGTACTTCGCGGCTGCGATGATTACTAATTCATTCGCGACCTCTAGATAAAAGAATGTATGTGAGAATCTACACGCATTAAAAACAATTTTGCTTAAGGCTGCGTGTGATGTAAGCTGCATACAATGACTGGCAGATTCTCACGCTCCTTTGTCCTGTTATAATAAGGTATCATTGTCGTGGACACAGTTGAAAGACTCGTGAGGGTGCACCCTCAGGACTCTTGTACGACGCGATGAGAATTTAGATTACGTTACGTTTCAATAGATGACTTATTAAAGTTGGTATGGTCATAATATGCTTGAACAGATATGCACACGCCTTGGGCTTTAAGGCATTATGCATAGCTAACGTTGACACAAAATTACTGGAAAACGGTACTGGATATCAGTTACGTTTTTATTAAACTAAACTTACTTGGGGCAAGTCCTTAAAGAGAGCGGCTCATCATCAGCCCATTACTGTCGCACTGCTGGTCAACGGAAATAATTAGTTTGATCTGTCCCGTCATCAGTAATAGGGGCGACAGATCGAACTTTTTATTCCTGTTTGTCCTCCTAAGGGAACATAGTAGGGAGACAGACCGGAATAATTCTCTCAGAATGAGAAGGATTCATGCCTTAAGGGTTAAGACAGCGGATAGTGGCAGCGAAATCAAAGCTACGGGATTAATGTTGATTCTAATTTCTAGTCTAGGTACCCGTAACCAAAAACTGCTCAATAATACGATAGCAGACCTAGTGGTGTGGTGCGGCTTGGGAGAGACCTATGCCAAGCAGTGAACCGCGGTAGACTGAAGTTTCATTTTATTGATGAGACCTAGCTTGCAAGATCCACTACCAATGTCTCTTTTAGATATCAAATCTTAACAAGAATAAGAGCAAAACAATGTCTGATCTGTTGCTAATTTGTTTCATTTTATCTCTCCAGATCGAGCGATTGGCGCAGTACGAGCGGCTGGTCGGTGGCGGATGCGCGCGTCGCCGGGCAGCGCGTCTTTCAGACCTGGAGCGTGTGCAGGACCTGTTCCCGCACGACTACCTGGCGCTGCACGATGCCGACGCGCCAGCCGCACTTGCTTCGCACCATGCACAGGTAACACGTCACTGACCGTCACTGTCAACGACCAGGATTGGTTGATGGTGGGGTTGCCGTTAAACTTATTAGTTCAGGGTATGAGCATAAGAAAAGAGATCAGTAGAAGTGAAACTCGCGCCCCAGACGCGTTCAAATAAAAAATCAGTTGGTCCCTACATTTGTGTTCACATAAATCGATAAAATGTAGGGACCACCTGTTTTTTTTTTTGCTATTTCAGGTTTGATCCCATACTCCCATAGTAAAAGTTGTTCATAATGATGAGTACAATGACCACTTTTCGGGAAAGGAGTGATTAAAATTTCCCACGTTTTTAAAACGAAAGTGAGTTGATATTGATTTGTCATCCATTTCTGAACAATGTTTAAAGTTTAAAATCTCTAGCTTATCGGGACATTCGTTTAAAATCGATTGCAAATTTTGTATCGAACAGACAGGCAGGACGGAAAGCGAGTTAATAAAACGTGGTAAATAGATGAAACAAAACTTCTACTAAGAAATAATAACACTATAATTACTAATTTCAGAAACAGAAGAGTCTGCGCAAGCGACCGAGCTTGGACATCGGAGGGAGTATCAGTGCGAGCAGCAGCGCCCTTTGTCCGCGCACCTTCATCATGGAAGCGCCCGTGCAGCTCAGCCCCCTCGGCACCACCTCCCCGCCCCTCGACCGCCATCTGTTCCTCTTCAGCGACCTCCTGCTCGTCGGCAAGGCGAGGGGAACCAACTGCTTCAAGCTGAAGGAGAGCGTTCGACTTGCAGAAGTTTGGATATCGTTGTCTGACGGTGATGATACAGGCTTCATGGTCGGATGGCCCACTGTTACCGGTGTTGCTAATTACCTCGCCATCTACCCCACGCAAGCTGCCAGAGACACTTGGTATAGGTAGGAGTATAAGCATAATAAGTTTGCAAGCTATTTCTGTTTTCTAAAGATCATGGTTTGATATTTTTGTTTATTTTCAGAAAAATCCAAAATGCTCTAACCGCTCAACTGGCCACAGAACCAAAATCTACAAATATTCAGATTTTCTACAAAGATGCGACGAGCTCGATAGAATTCGTAAGTATTTTGGTTATTTTAGTATTCAGTCAAAATATAAACTCAACTTATTTTTGTATTTGAAGGCTTTAAAACGATGTTATACTTGGAGGAGATATATTTCCTCTATTATTATTGTACCATGATTCCTAACAAGTAGTGACTGATTCCAGTGTAAGACCGTGTCTGTGAGTCCGGAGATGAGCGCGCGCTGCGTGGTGCGGCAAGCGTTGCACGTGCTGCAGACCGGCAGCGCGGAGGGTGAGGGTGACGGGGAGGGGGATGAGCACGAAGGGGAGGGTCGCTGGGGCGCCGCCACCGAGTTTACGCTCTGCGTGCGGACGGGAAGGGACGCTCCGCCTACACCGCTCAGGGGCATCGAAAGACCACATGCTGTACAGGTAAGGTTATCTGATATGATAAGACACATCAACTGGTTTTTAAATGTAACATCGCAATCTCAAGTTAATCATAAAAGACGAAATTTCAACCGAAACTTTAATTTTTATAAATTCCAGATGTCGAGAATAAGGCAAACGCTATCAAGTGAAGATGGGTTTGACTTGGAACACGTTAACGCCAAGAACAATCCCTGCGGCCTAGTCTTCGAATTAAGAAAGAAGAATCAGGGATTAAAAAAGTAAGTACCAATGTCGGCATTACGTATTTTTACAACGTTAGCGTAATCGTAAATATGTTTCAGGGATGATAATAATAGTACATTACTGTCGAAGCCTGAAATGAAGCAATTTACGGCCGAGTAATATTGGAAGTACGAGGCGAAGCCGAGTACTTCCCAAGTGATTTTGAAAGGACGAGGCGCAAGCCGAGTCCTTTTTAACTAAACGAGGCCGTTAATTGCTATTTCGGCCGAGACTTGTATAGTACTTTTCTCTCATTTGCGAGGAAACACAACACAAATTAATTCAACAGTATCTCATTTTCATTCACGCTAATTCGCCCGCGCGCGGTTCTTGTTCTAATTTCAAAGCATAGCATAGGTAGCATAATTTAAAAAATAAAAACTTCAGCAATTTCTATTATTGTCGTGTTGGATATTACTGGCCTGTTATTTCGTTGTGTACGGAAAAGAGCCGATTGAGATGTATTATTGTTTTGAATAATGGACCAATTTCCGAGCAAGTGGGAGAAAAGATACTTTTTAGGGTTCCGTAGTCCTACAAGGAACCCTTATAGTTTCGTCATGTCCGTCCGTCTGTCCGGCTGTCCTAATTCTTTACAGCTTAATAACTTCTACAGTTATAAACAGAAGTAAATGAAATTTTGTTAAAAAATGGTTTAGATATAGGTCTCAATTATAAAAGAATAAAAAAAATCTTGATAACGTATTTTAGGGGTGGCGCCCATACATGTGAAATGGGGATGTTTTTTTTTTGCTGCACCCCCTCTTGTGGGGTATCATTGAATAGGTCTACTAAAATGAAAGTAATGTTTCATACATAACTTTTTTATCAGGTATACCATCTGCGAAATACAGTTGGCCAAAGTGGCTTGCAATGTGTCCCCCCCCCCCTGCCATTTCTAAACTATGCAACGTAGAAACTTATAGTCTTCCAAATTAATAGACCTTTATAAAAACTCTCTTTTAAAATTATTTCGAGTATAATGTGATTATAAATTTTTGAGTTATAGTAAGAAAACTGAAAAATACTTAAGACGTCCTAGTTCATAGGTCATTGACCTTAGAGAAAAATTATCTTAGCAAATAATGCTCCTTTAGTTACTTTTTATTAAAAAAAATCACAAAAAGAAACTTTGTGTTATATTGATATGACACACTTCTTAAATTTAGCTTCTTAAATTTAGCGCTAGGTGGCGCTGTTTGCAAAAACTAAAATAGCAATGATTATTATTAGATTTGATTCGTTTGTAATTAGGAACCCTATAATACTGAGCATGGCCCATGCTCTTGGCCGGTTTTTAAATAATGGGCCAATTTCCGAACAAGTGGGAGAAAAGTTTTTGATTTCAATAGTCTTGGTGGACTTAATAGCGTGTGTGTGTGTGTGTCAGCGGCAGCTCTGGCGGCGGGCGCGGGCTGCGGCTGCTGCGGCGCGGCGGGCGGCTGTTCGGCGTGGCGCTCACGCGGCTGTGCGGCGGCGCGCCGGCGCCCGCGCTGCTGCTGGCGCTGCGCCGCCTGCGCGCGCTGGCCCCCAACACGCACGGCGTCTTCCGCAGGAGCGCCAACGCCAAGGCGCTCAGGCTGCTCCGAGATAAGGTATGTGATATATACCTACGTGCATCAACCTCCTTCTTAGTGATTTTAGTTTTCTATATATATACCTTTTTGGAAGGCTATGTCATTACTGACATGAACAATAAAATGTTGCAATTTCTTATTATGTCGTATTATTCATATAATATAATATATATGGTATAATAAGATGTTTCACCAGGTATTCTCTTCCCGCAATGACAGTGCGATGCCTCCAAGCTACGTCACGATCAGCGCTGCCATTGATTGATACCTTCAATATGCTTAAGGAGATTTTTGTTCATAATGAATATAAAATAAATTCCTAGCCTATTTGTTATCTCGTGTTATTAATCTAATTAGTTAATAAAGGAAACTATATTAAATTACTAGTTAAAAAGTGATTCTTTATAGAAGAAAAAAATGAAAAAATGCATTTTGCTCGGGTAATTTATTTTCACAAAGTGGCAGCACATCAAACTGCCAAGTGTCACGCTAACAGCCCGCTATTGGCTCCACGGCCGATGACGTAGTACGGAGGCAATCACGTGACCTAGCTGTCACGGGAAGAGACTACCTGGTGTTATTATACCATGGTATTAATTCACAGACCAGTAAGCTTCAAGACTCCGCATAAACAAAGTTTTGTATTCGAACGCAGTCGTAAAACATTGGTGGGGTCAGGGGGGCGGACGGCGCGTTATGATTGGCCGGCTCAAACGTTCGGTGGTATGATTCCTTATGATTGGTGCCGCTCGCTGACTGAGTGACGTTCCGATTGGCGGAGGGACGTATGATATGCAGTGGTAGATCATATGCGTTGTGACCGGGGGTGTCCAGCTAACCGGCGCCTAGAGGCTTACTGGTCTATGTATTAATTATACAACAGTACACAGAGAAAATAATCACTATGCAACAGTATGTCTTCATCTTAGTGGTTCGAGTGTCGGACTTCTGATCACGAGGTCGTGGGTTCCATTCCCACAGGACACAAATATTTGTGTGATGAACGTATTTGTTTATTTTGGTCCGGGTGTTTCTTATGTATTATAAGTATGTATTTACAAAAAAAAAGTATATAAGTATCATATCCATTGTCTTGTACCCATAGTACAAGCTCTGCTTAGTTTGGAACTTGTTAGATGGTGCTGTGTAAAAATGTCCCTGAAATATTTATTTTATTTATTTTCAAAGCTTAATTATTTTTTTCAACACACTTGCTCGTAATGTGTATCTTATTGCACTGCTTTTAGGTTCATAATGTAGCTTATAACGCACGCGTGCTTTTTACTTTATATTATCGCACTAGTGCTTTTTACTTTACAGTTTGTTTTAAAATCGCAGCAAAGAGTTTTTATATTTAAACAAAATTAAAGTCAACTGTATTAATTAAAATATGATAAATAAACATTTAATTTCATCAAATTATGTATTTTTGACAACAAATCAACGTTAATTTGGGTTATAACAAAAAAAATATTATTATATTTTTAATATTAGGCTGTTTGGCGGTTTCCTTCCACCACTTATAGCTACTTAACTGTACGTCGTGTTACCGTGTGGCACGGTGTAATGGTTACAGTAATCCGCGCGCCATTTTTCACATATTCAATGTTTGTCTAAAATATGTTTATATGTTTTTTCCTCGCAAGTGTGTTGAAAAACGTCGTATGACACGCGTGAACTGAGCGTGAGCTCGGGCTGCAATCCAGCTTCGAGTATAATAGCCAAATTAGCTCACTTGTATCATAATGTACTATTACTAACTTCATAATACAAAGCTAGTGCTAGTGAGCTTTCGGATATTTTTTCAGTTACCCTGTATATTATAAAAATATTATCTGTCATTCATTACCTATATTCGCTATGGCCACCGATCAGATCTGCTATGGCAGGCGCTCCGTGTAAAATATGGATGTTCAGCCGCATCTGGCTAGACTGAAAGCCGACCCCAATATAATTGGGAAAAGGCTCGGAGGATGATGATGATATTACCTTTATTCGTGATTGCGTTTCCTCCCATTTTACGGTACCAGTCATTTACATTAAAAGGCTTCCAGTGAGAGAGTGCGAACATTCACGTATAATGTAACAAATTCTCCGGAACAAATAAATAAAATTTGTACCTGTGAATTTCCTACATTACACGCGAATGCCTAGGAAAGCTCCCTTAATGAAATCTACTACTTGTCATATAATATGTATACTCGTACCGTAGATGATTAAAACTTGATCAATTTTTTCTTTAGAAAATTAAATATAACATAGTATGACAGGTATTGAGCATACAAATAACGAGTGATGTTGTCTCAGCTGGACGTGCTGGGCCCGTGGGCGGAGGGCTGCCCGGAGCTGGAGCGCGCGCCCGTGCTGCTGCTGGCGGCGCTCGTCAAGGAGTTCTTCCGCGCGCTGCCGCAACCCCTACTCTCAGCTGATCTGTACCCCGCTTGGCTACAAGTTCTCAGTAAGTATTACCTAACAAAACCTTCAAGTAGAAAACATTTAACAAGTTGGATGCTTGTTCAAGCTTCAGTGTTCCTCAATATTTTGTGCGATATCGCAAAAGAAAATACTTTTTTCTGTATTCTGTGGTCAATAGTACTTAGACATGTTGGTAAAAGTTGTTAGGATATAAGATTCCATTGTTATTGTAACGCTTTAACGTCGTAACTTTTTGTTACAGCCTTATCACAAAATGAAAAGGTGACAGCCGTGCGTTCGCTGCTTCTGAAGTTGCCCAAGGCTCACTACACCATGCTGACCTACTTCATATGCTTGCTGCAAGCCATCGCTAAGAAGTCCAATATTAACCTCATGTGTCCCATGAACCTTGGCGTGTGCGTTGGCCCCAGCCTGCTCTGGCCAAACACGCCCTGTGACAAAGCTCCAAAAGCAATTCCAATGGTCGTAGAACTCCTTATTGTGAAAGCTGAAGCTTTATTTGGGCCTCAGATTTCAGGTCTGTTAGGCAATGGCAGCTCTGAAACCTCGAACGCTTTACTGGATTCAGGCGCCGAGGAAAGCGATAGTCTTCATTCTGTTGGAATATCCTTAGATTCGATGGAACTATCCACACCACGCAAGGAAAAACTATCTTTAAGTCGAGATTCAGGGCTGACACTTTCAGAAGACGATTCAAACAGCAACGGAGGAAACAGTCCTGCGCCTCGAAATATCTTACATAGTTTGTCGGCACCCACGTGCAACATGCAGCAAGACTCAAAGTTGGTAGTGCGATACAATATCGACAACCATAACGTTAGTGGTCTGCCTCAAAATAGTCAAAGGCAGAAGATTTATTCAAACAAAGCAGAACTTTATAGTACCGTTAACGATGAATTATATAACACGCCATATATGGGAGAGAGATATGTACATAACTCAATTAATATTGGAATTTCAAATGGTATTGACGAAAGAAATTATGTATCTAAAGCCGCACTACAGCGATCGACGGCTGATGTTTACGAACAAAGTCCAGCGAAGTATATAACGGGCTTGGAGCCGCAAAAACCACCGAGAAGTAACGTTTCGAAGGCAGCCCGTACGTCAAAAGTTTACAGCATGTTTGCCGAAACACAAGAAGCAAACAAAAATATTGCAAACAAAAACTTTAACAGAGCAAAGAGCTCAGACAATCTTTTGGAATCGAAACAGGAAAATATCGAAAATAAACGCGACCTGGTTTCTAGTCAAGAAAATATTGTGTATAGTAACATACACGATCTAGCCATGTTTACAGAGAATATCCAACGACAGAATCAATATCAAACGCACGCAGAAACAGTCTCAAATACGAATTATGCCCGAGTGTACACAGGATGGGAAAAAAAGAGTGCTAACTATACAAACAAAACGAATAGTTACGCTGCTGATAATATCTACGGCCAAATGGCCAAAAAACAGGGTGAGACTTCGCAATCTAAAATAGATGGGAATTTGACACCGGCAGCCACCATTTTTACACGAAATGACTGGACTCGTCAAGCAGCAAGAACAAAGAGCTTAGAAGTCAGTGAAGAAGTACACGCTAACACGGAGAAAATGCGCAATGGCAATTACGAAATAACAAATTGCTGCCGGAAAAGACGTTTCGATCCTGCGCACATGTGCACCAAAAGTTGTACAATTACACCGGCCAATAGAGAACAGGACAAGCATAACATGAAACCTTTACAAAACTCTTATTCTTACGTCGACAGCATCCATAATAATAATTCAGATGATAACAAAAAGTCAAGGATACGTAATTACAACATTAATAAATTAAATCAGTCAAAGTCCCTGGCAAACATTATTCTACACAGCGACTCGAGCAGTAGCGACACATTATACCAGCCGCAAAACTCGTTCAACAGCCGATCAACGGAATCACCGGCCAGTGAGAATTCCTACGAGAATTGCTATACCACTCAATACATTGATCCCTTATACACATCAGTTTACAATCGCCGAAGAGACATTTTTCACGACATGAAATCGCCGAACATGTTCCCTTCTGATATTTACAAAGCAACACCGACGGCTGTCACGCCCGAGTACAACAACTCCGGATACGAACAGAATAATAATAAAAAACCTCCCCACATGCCACCGCCAGTACCGCCAAGAAAAATGGTATATCAGAGAGTACTGAAGAAGTTCCAACCGGTGCACGTGAACAAAGACGACAAGAACTCACGTTCCAAGTCTGTGCCTCGGCTGTACAGGGAGCCATCCAACGGTGCCGACACGAAAGAACAGAATAATATTATTGCTTTAGAAGGCTCCGAGTCAGATACCGAGTCGGAATCATACGTTTAAATGCTGAGTAAGCACAAAACTAATGACTTACCATAAGTGGAGATATATTTAAATTATTAATAATGTTGCGTGTCGAAGTAATAATAACATCGACCATACACCCCATAGACGCCTATGAAATTCACATCTATGAAATGTCACTAATGTATGTCGCCACTATTCACCACTTGAAAACTTCAAATCAGTTTCGACCACTTACGTGAGCCGTCAAAACTGCCGCGTTATTGATTAGCCAATAGCCGCTTTGGTAAGGCCAATCGGAATGCAGTACCCCCCCCCCCGCCTCAGCTAGTTGACAGAGTTTATTGTACGCATTATATTTAACATTAGGCCTCTATCGGGCTATATGGTCGATGAATAATAATGATCTGTGTTGAACAAAATTTGTAATAAACGTTGAATGAAACTTGATGTAAGAAAGACACTATGTTTTGAACCAGTTTGTATACTTACTACATTTTTAAGACCTTTTAATTTCATAGTGATAATATAAGAAATCTATTTTGAATCCCGCCTTAAAAATTATAATATGTGACCATAACCAGAGTTGTTTTGGTGATGTAATTCCAAAGACGTAAGAATAGTTTCAAACTTTATGGTATAGTTTAGATGAATGTAACGATGGGATATAACTGTTAATATGTTGTCGTTAATAAATCCATTAATGTAGGACGTGTTTATATGCCAATCACTCGCTATAAAACTTTAACCATGTTAGATAGTAGTTGTCGTAGTGCACATAAGGGTTTGTTCTGGTCTGTTCACATTGTGACGCAACGCACTGTAAACTTAAATTACCGTAAAATGACCTTACTTAGCCCACAAGTCCTACTTTGCCTAAGCCATCAACTTAATTTTTACAAACACTGTCACATTATAACTGAACCAAAAGAGTTAGCGTTGTCACAGTTTTAAAATCTCTCCAAGTACGGAAACCATAGCTTTTATAGTTTAAAAAACAAATAGGCAAAGTAGGGCTTGTGGGCAAAGTTAGGGCATTTTACGGTATAGCTATAGCTGGTTGCTTGATAAAATGTGACGCAAGACACGACGCCAACTCAAACAGCCACGCACTACGGTGTTTTTTCTCTCTTGTTAAGACAAATAAAAATTGTTAAATAAGTTTAGTAAAAACAATCTTGGCCCATCTCTTTAATCAAATAACTACTGATAAAATATAATTACTAGTTTTGCAAATGTAATCTGGTTAAAAAATGTTATTTAGTGTGTGAAATTGTTAACATAATGTCTTTTACTAATTATTATTGACGAATTGCATTAAAAAGACGTGCCAAGATTCTTTACTATATAACACAAGTAAGAAAAAACAGAGATTACCTACATACATAATTAGCTGCGCGACGTCGTCAGCTTTGTGTTGCTTCCTTGAAAGATCGCGAGGCGCGAGGCGTCTCGTACAAATCGACAACTCTATGAGCATTTGCGTGTAAATGTGAACCGCACCTTAAGTTTTCTACTTTATGTAACTAGCGCAGATCTAGCGCAGATCTAGCGCCATTGCAAATATAGAACTATGACTTAGTGTGTTATTTTGTAACTGGAAATATTAAAATCTATTTGATTATGTAATTAATGAATGCCTGCTGTGTATATAATGTAGATAAATTGTACGTACATTTATAATAAAATATATTAAATAATTTTAATGATGTTTAAATTAAATGTGCCCTTATACACTTTTTTTAGGTAACTTGAAATTAACCTAAAAATAAATAAGTAAAGATACTTATTCATCAGATTCACTAAGTTCACTTTATTTATAAACTCTATCAATCAAAAGTAAAACAAAAAAAGTGCTAGTAGGTAAGACAATAAATAATTTAAAAAAAACGATAAAATACACAAAAACATCCAATACACAAGTTGTACGGTAGTACATATATAAACAGAATGTAACGTAACAATGGTGTCGATTCTCTTGTTCACGAACTAAACTTATTTTGAACTGTCGCTCTCTTTTATTAATAGTAGATACAAGAAAGGGATGGCAATAATTTGAGAAATGTCAAATTAGTCGGAATTTAGATTTCCATACAAGTTTAGTCGTGATCTCGGAACGCGCACACTAAAATACAAAGAAATGTAACACGTAAACTAATTTGACAATTCTAAAATTGTTGTCATCCCTTTCTGGTATGTACTATTAGTAAAAGAGAGCGTTAGTTTAAAATTAGTTTACTTCGCTATCAAGAGAATCGACACCATTTCTAAGTTAGTAGTAGGGATTCGCCGATACTGGATCAAGTCTGGGGGCCGACGCTGCCGACTAGTCTCACATGGCACATATGACCGCGAAATGATTAAGTTAGTCTTATAAAACCGCGAATTAATTTGATTACACGTATCAAACCGCGAATTAATTTGATATCAAACCGCGAATTATGTTGATTGATCGATCTGATCGCGGGTTTGGTCTTTGCTGGTAGTAGTAGGGATTCGCCGATACTGGATCAAGTCTGGGGGCCGACGCTGCCGACTAGTCTCACATGGCACATATGACCGCGAAATGATTAAGTTAGTCTTATAAAACCGCGAATTAATTTGATTACACGTATCAAACCGCGAATTAATTTGATATCAAACCGCGAATTACTTTATCGATCCGCGAATAAATTTGATATCAAAACGCGAATTAATCAGACTACACGTATCAAACCGCGAATTATGTTGATTGATCGATCTGATCGCGGGTTTGGTCTTTGCTGGTAGTAGTAGGGATTCGCCGATACTGGATCAAGTCTGGGGGCCGACGCTGCCGACTAGTCTCACATGGCACATATGACCGCGAAATGATTAAGTTAGTCTTATAAAACCGCGAATTAATTTGATTACACGTATCAAACCGCGAATTAATTTGATATCAAACCGCGAATTACTTTATCGATCCGCGAATAAATTTGATATCAAAACGCGAATTAATCAGACTACACGTATCAAACCGCGAATTATGTTGATTGATCGATCTGATCGCGGGTTTGGTCTTTGCTGGTAGTAGTAGGGATTCGCCGATACTGGATCAAGTCTGGGGGCCGACGCTGCCGACTAGTCTCACATGGCACATATGACCGCGAAATGATTAAGTTAGTCTTATAAAACCGCGAATTAATTTGATTACACGTATCAAACCGCGAATTAATTTGATATCAAACCGCGAACAAAACGCGAATTAATCAGACTACACGTATCAAACCGCGAATTATGTTGATTGATCGATCTGATCGCGGGTTTGGTCTTTGCTGGTAGTAGTAGGGATTCGCCGATACTGGATCAAGTCTGGGGGCCGACGCTGCCGACTAGTCTCACATGGCACATATGACCGCGAAATGATTAAGTTAGTCTTATAAAACCGCGAATTAATTTGATTACACGTATCAAACCGCGAATTAATTTGATATCAAACCGCGAATTACTTTATCGAACCGCGAATAAATTTGATATCAAAACGCGAATTAATCAGACTACACGTATCAAACCGCGAATTATGTTGATTGATCGATCTGATCGCGGGTTTGGTCTTTGCTGGTAGTAGTAGGGATTCGCCGATACTGGATCAAGTCTGGGGGCCGACGCTGCCGACCAGTCTCACATGGCACATATGACCGCGAAATGATTAAGTTAGTCTTATAAAACCGCGAATTAATTTGATTACACGTATCAAACCGCGAATTAATTTGATATCAAACCGCGAATTACTTTATCGAACCGCGAATAAATTTGATATCAAAACGCGAATTAATCAGACTACACGTATCAAACCGCGAATTATGTTGATTGATCGATCTGATCGCGGGTTTGGTCTTTGCTGGTAGTAGTAGGGATTCGCCGATACTGGATCAAGCCTGGGGGCCGACGCTGCCGACTAGTCTCACATGGCACATGTGACCTCGAAATGATTAAGTTAGTCTTATAAAACCGCGAATTAATTTGATTACACGTATCAAACCGCGAATTAATTTGATATCAAACCGCGAATTACTTTATCGATCCGCGAATAAATTTGATATCAAAACGCGAATTAATCAGACTACACGTATCAAACCGCGAATTATGTTGATTGATCGATCTGATCGCGGGTTTGGTCTTTGCTGGTAGTAGTAGGGATTCGCCGATACTGGATCAAGTCTGGGGGCCGACGCTGCCGACTAGTCTCACATGGCACATATGACCGCGAAATGATTAAGTTAGTCTTATAAAACCGCGAATTAATTTGATTACACGTATCAAACCGCGAATTAATTTGATATCAAACCGCGAATTACTTTATCGATCCGCGAATAAATTTGATATCAAAACGCGAATTAATCAGACTACACGTATCAAACCGCGAATTATGTTGATTGATCGATCTGATCGCGGGTTTGGTCTTTGCTGGTAGTAGTAGGGATTCGCCGATACTGGATCAAGTCTGGGGGCCGACGCTGCCGACTAGTCTCACATGGCACATATGACCGCGAAATGATTAAGTTAGTCTTATAAAACCGCGAATTAATTTGATTACACGTATCAAACCGCGAATTAATTTGATATCAAACCGCGAATTATGTTGATTGATCGATCTGATCGCGGGTTTGGTCTTTGCTGGTAGTAGTAGGGATTCGCCGATACTGGATCAAGTCTGGGGGCCGACGCTGCCGACTAGTCTCACATGGCACATATGACCGCGAAATGATTAAGTTAGTCTTATAAAACCGCGAATTAATTTGATTACACGTATCAAACCGCGAATTAATTTGATATCAAACCGCGAATTACTTTATCGAACCGCGAATAAATTTGATATCAAAACGCGAATTAATCAGACTACACGTATCAAACCGCGAATTATGTTGATTGATCGATCTGATCGCGGGTTTGGTCTTTGCTGGTAGTAGTAGGGATTCGCCGATACTGGATCAAGTCTGGGGGCCGACGCTGCCGACCAGTCTCACATGGCACATATGACCGCGAAATGATTAAGTTAGTCTTATAAAACCGCGAATTAATTTGATTACACGTATCAAACCGCGAATTAATTTGATATCAAACCGCGAATTACTTTATCGAACCGCGAATAAATTTGATATCAAAACGCGAATTAATCAGACTACACGTATCAAACCGCGAATTATGTTGATTGATCGATCTGATCGCGGGTTTGGTCTTTGCTGGTAGTAGTAGGGATTCGCCGATACTGGATCAAGCCTGGGGGCCGACGCTGCCGACTAGTCTCACATGGCACATGTGACCTCGAAATGATTAAGTTAGTCTTATAAAACCGCGAATTAATTTGATTACACGTATCAAACCGCGAATTAATTTGATATCAAACCGCGAATTACTTTATCGATCCGCGAATAAATTTGATATCAAAACGCGAATTAATCAGACTACACGTATCAAACCGCGAATTATGTTGATTGATCGATCTGATCGCGGGTTTGGTCTTTGCTGGTAGTAGTAGGGATTCGCCGATACTGGATCAAGTCTGGGGGCCGACGCTGCCGACTAGTCTCACATGGCACATATGACCGCGAAATGATTAAGTTAGTCTTATAAAACCGCGAATTAATTTGATTACACGTATCAAACCGCGAATTAATTTGATATCAAACCGCGAATTACTTTATCGAACCGCGAATAAATTTGATATCAAAACGCGAATTAATCAGACTACACGTATCAAACCGCGAATTATGTTGATTGATCGATCTGATCGCGGGTTTGGTCTTTGCTGGTAGTAGTAGGGATTCGACGATACTGGATAAAGTTACTCTTGTCAAAGATTCACCGGCTAAGATAATGCCATAATCAGGTACTTCTTTTTTTGTTTTGGGGGCATTGTTAAGCGTTTATGAGTTGTATTTTTATTAATTCTATTGTAAGGATTTGCCTTATTCTTCTCAGAAACTGGCTATTGTGTTTTATTTTAATTACCTTTTGAAGCATTTTTTAATCCAATAGAGAGTTGTTCTAACGATCCGAGTAAATCATCAACTACTAATATTCAAAAACATGAAATGTATAGTTTTGGGTATTGTATAAAGCGTTCATATGACGACATATTATCAAAATGAGATATATAGTGCCCAAAAATTGTGTACAAGTATTCATGAAACATTTATGTAAAGACCTAAAAACAATATGTGAAAAAATTGCTTCAATCATGTCCTGTTTCATTAAAAAACGAAGATAAAAATATTATTTCAAACAAAAAAATCTGTCGTATTTGTGAAACTTAATTAACAGATGAACATTTTTATGATTTCGATTGGCATACTTGTATATTTAGAGGTGTTGCACATGAAATATGTAATTCTAAGTTTAGAACACCCCGTCATATTCCTGTTTTTTTTTTTTACGTAACTTAAGTTATTACGACGCTCATTTTATTGTTCACGGATTAAATTTTGATAACGGTGAAGTTGAAATTATTCTTCAAAATAAATAAAAATACATATCATTTTATAAAAAGTTAAAAATAAATAATCAACAAGTTAGCTAAAGGTTCCTAGACTCTTTAAATTTTTTATCATGTAGTTTAGATCAGTTGGCTAAAATTCTATAAAAGTGTTTTTATTTTTATATTATCAGACTCTAAGAAAATGTAATGGACATTATTCTTAGTTAATAAACATACACGTAACATAGAAAAATAATATAAATTTTGATGACAGTGATGTTGAAATTATTCTTCAAACTAAAGAAAAATAAATTTCCTTTTCTAAAAAGTTAAAAATAAATAATCAACAAGTTAGCTTATGATTCGTAGATTCCTTAATTTTTTTTATCATTTAGTTTTTTTATCAATTGGTTAAAAATTAAAATTCTGTAAAAGTGTTTTTAATTTTATATTATCAGACTCTAAGAAAATGTAATGGATATTATTCTTAGTTAATAAACATACACGTAACATAGAAAAATTATATAAAATTTTGATGACAGTGATGTTGAAATTATTCTTCAAACTAAATAAAAATACATATCATTTTATAAAAAGTTAAAAATAAATAATCAACAAGTTAGCTAAAGGTTCGTAGACCCTTAAATTTTTTTATCATGTAGTTTAGATCAGTTGGCTAAAATTCTATAAAAGTGTTTTTATTTTTATATTATCAGACTCTAAGAAAATGTAATGGACATTATTCTTAGTTAATAAACATACACGTAACATAGAAAAATAATTTAAATTTTGATGACAGTGATGTTGAAATTATTCTTCAAACTAAAGAAAAATAAATTTCCTTTTCTAAAAAGTTAAAAATAAATAATCAACAAGTTAGCTTATGATTCGTAGATTCCTTAATTTTTTTTATCATTTAGTTTTTTTTATCAATTGGTTAAAAATTAAAATTCTGTAAAAGTGTTTTCAATTTTATATTATCAGACTCTAAGAAAATGTAATGGACATTATTCTTAGTTAATAAACATATTCCTTAATTATTTTTATCATTTAGTTTTTTTATGAATTGGTTAAAAATTCTGTAAAAGTGTTTTTAATTTTATATTATCAGACTCTAAGAAAATGTAATGGACATTATTCTTAGTTAATAAACATACAGGTAACATAGAAAAATAATATAAATTTTGATGACAGTGATTTTGAAATTATTCTTCAAACTAAAGAAAAATAAATTTCCTTTTATAAAAAGTTAAAAATAAATAATCAATAAGTTAGCTTATGATTCGTAGATTCTTTAATTTTTTTATCAGTTAGTTTTTTTATCAAATTGGTTAAAATTCTGTAAAAGTGTTTTTAATTTTATATTATCAGACTCTAAGAAAATGTAATGGACATTATTCTTAGTTAATAAACATACACGTAACGTAGAAAAATAAGTTAGATGAAAATTATTTTGTAGGCTAGATTGTAATGCATTATTAGAATAGTGTTTTTTTTATAATAAGGAAAAAAAATTGTTTAGATCAGTTTGCTAAAAATCTTCATGACGATCAATTTGGAGAATTAAAAAGAAACTTCCCTAATAATCAAGATGTAATTGCTTAAAACTAACGTCACTACGTAACCAAGTCCATTTTATAGCTCACTTACAGATTCTCATATTCATATTAATTTATTTGTAAAGTCAATTTACACGTCATTAGTTTTATAAATCGTTACATATTATCATAGAATAGAATCTTATTAAGTAGGTGTTAAGGTAAAAATATAAAATTGTACAAAAATAAAATAAAGTTACAATAGAAAATACATGTCTAAAGAGTCAAATTCAAATGTCACAAAATAATAAAAAGTCAAAAAACTAAGCATGTCACAACTTTAAATTTAAATGATATTAATTACATTCAAAAACAGATGTCATAATTAAAATAATTAAATAATATTAACAAACATATCCAAACGATGATTACAATCATGCAAATGATATTTGACAACACTTTCATTGTCGTTAGTATGTTTGATTATTCGGACTTATATTTGAAAACGGATGTTTTACTTTTACTCGTGTATTTTTTAGAAGTTTGTTTGGAGTACCCTGATGTCCATGATTTACATTCGAACTATCCTTTATGTCCAGACAATATTTGTTTACTAAAGAAACTAAGTTCGTTAGATAAATTCATTACAGAAATCTAAAACAATGTATTGAAATGAGGATAAAGTTAGTTAAAATTCATAGAGTTTTAAGATTTAAACAGAGCCCTTGGTTAAAAAGATATATAGATTCAAATTTAAATTTCAGAACATTAGCTAAATCAGATTTTGAAAAAGACTTTTACAAGTTAATGAACAATTCTGTCTTTGGTAAGACGATGGAAAATATTTTGATAAAATGGTAAATGTAAAATTGGTAACTCACTGGGAAAACCACGGTAAAATTTTCGGTGCTCAAGATTTAATTGCGAAACCGAGTTCCATAGTTTACCAATATTTTCAGAAAATTTAGTTGCGGTTCAAACGCGGAAAACCAAATTAACACATAACAACCCAATTCTTTTAGGATTTTAGATATTTCAAAAACTTTTATGTATGATTTTTATACATTTTTATAACTACATGTGTAAAAAATTTAACAACAAAATTATGTTATTATATACAAATACTGATAGTTTGATATTATCAAATTTTTACAAATGATTTTTATGATGATATAAAACCAGACCTCGATGTCCCTACATACTTTGATACATCAGACTATGACTCAAATATTGTTTTCGGATACCCAAAAAGAAATAAAAAGAAATTAGGTTATTTTAAAGACGAAAATAATAGAAAAAAAAAATGTAGGGTATAAGATAAAAACTTTATGCTTTTGATGTTGAGGATAAATTCATAGCAAAAGCGAAAGGTGTAAGCAAAAGTATTACCAAAAAGATAAATATGGTGAAGTCATGTCTATTTAATAAAAAATTTCAATATTGTAGTATGCTTACATTTACATTGCATTATATGATAAAGATATTTTGTTAAGTTTCTGAGTAAAAATTGTATGTTTTTAATTTTGATGACGGAAAGTTAAAAATAAATAATCAATAAGTTGAACTCGAGGAAGAATTGAGCAAGTTACGATAGGATATCATAGTCTGCTGCCCGACCAGTAGCTGGCGTAGCTTGGCGTGGCTGGCACAGCTGGCGTAGCTGACACAGTTGGCGTAGGTGGCGCGGCTGACGTAGCTGACACAGCTGGCGTAGCTGGCCCAGCTGGCGTAGTTGGTGCAGGTAGCGTAGCGTCGAGGGTGGTTGTGTGAATACTCACGGGTTCCTACGCCCCCGGCTAAGGTAGTTGAAGGAACACCGTGGTGGTTTTAGTCGGTAAGAGTCCGACACTGGCTCCACCTACCCCGGGCGGAGTGCGTTCATGAGGATTTCCCCACGGCAAAAAAAGGGTTATCTGAAGTCCGAAGACAGCGGGAGGGCGATCAACTTTCCCAGTGCGGTGTCGGGTTCATCGTCCACAAGTCTCTGGTGAACAACGTAGTGAAGATAGAGAGTGTGCGTCGACTAGGGTGGCGTACCTTATACTCAGATTAAGCAAAAGGTATTCGTTGAAGGTCGTACAGGTATACGCCCCGACCTTGACACATCCCTGAAGATATCCTCCAATGCAGCAGTGAACAGTTTCGGAGAAATCACATCTCTCTGTCTCACGCCTCGCTGCAGAAGGATAGGTTTCGAGGCTTGGTCCTATAATCGGACTGACATAGTGGCTTTTTCAAACAAACACTTTAACACTTCGATATATCGATAGTCAATCTGGCACCGTTGAAGAGACTGTTGTACAGCCCAAGTCTCGATCGAATGGAAGGCTTTCTCGTAGTCCACAAACGCTAAACAAAGAGGCAAGTTATACTTTTCGGTTTTCTGTATTACCTGCCGCACCGTATGTATGTAGTCTACGATGTTAAAGCCTTTTCGGAACCCAGCCTGTTCGGGGGGTTGGAATTCATCAAACCTGCGTGAAAGACGGTTCGTAATGATTCTTGAAAACAGCTTGTTATCTACAAGTGTTGGTGGTTCAGGAGTGAATGAGGCCTATAGTTCTTCAGTAGAGTATTATCGCCCTTTTTGAAGAAAAGCACCACCACACCTCTGCTCCATGCCTGTGGCGTTCTTCCCTCGAGAATGACAGAATCAAACAACTTCTGAAGTGCCTTAACGATCGGTTTTCCACTAACCTTCAGGAGCTCGGCAGTAATGGCGTTTCAAGGACTTTGAGATCTGTCTATTGAGCCGCCGGTACTTAGTCGCATCATCTGAGGGCTGAGAATCATCTCGCGTCTATCCGCATTTCTACAAACCCATGGTTGTAATCGTCCACTAAGCTCCCTAGACATTCGAAACGATTCTGAATTTCGAGCTAAAAGCTGCGAGTGGGGCAATTTGGATATGGATATCGGAATCACCGGGTAGAACTGGCGGCTCAATAGACAGATCTCAAAGTCCTTGAAAAGTGACCTACGCCGATTTAATACTGAACGTATTGAAGACGCGATAGAGAAGGACAAGGGTTCCAAAGTCTTCACAAGGGACCTGTCTATTGGACAGACCCAGGTTGCAAAACTGAGGAACGACGATGGCAGAGTCGTATCCTCCAAGCCAGAGCTCTTGAAAGAGGTCGAGAATGGACAGTTATAAACGTCCACGCGGAAACCCGCTGCAAATCGGGCGAACAACCAAAGAGCTCGAGTGACCCGACACTATACCAAATATATTCCAGACATCAGCCTGTACGAGATTAGGATAGCTCTGAAGCCGCTCAAAAACAAGGCGCCGGGTGATGACGGAATTACGGCCGAACTCCTGAAGGTTGGTGGAAAACCGATCCTTAAGGCCCTTCAGAAGTTTTTTGATATAACTTGCCTCTTTGTTTAGCGTTTGTGGACTACGAGAAAGCCTTCCATTCGATCGAGACTTGGGCTGTACAACAGTCTCTTCAACGGTGCCAGATTGACTATCGATATATCGAAGTGTTAAAGTGTTTGTTTGAAAAAGCCACTATGTCAGTCCGATTATAGGACCAAGCCTCGAAACCTATCCTTCTGCAGCGAGGCGTGAGACAGAGAGATGTGATTTCTCCGAAACTGTTCACTGCTGCATTGGAGGATATCTTCAGGGATGTGTCAAGGTCGGGGCGTATACCTGTACGACCTTCAACGAATACCTTTTGCTTAATCTGAGTATAAGGTACGCCACCCTAGTCGACGCACACTCTCTATCTTCACTACGTTGTTCACCAGAGACTTGTGGACGATGAACCCGACACCGCACTGGGAAAGTTGATCGCCCTCCCGCTGTCTTCGGACTTCAGATAACCCTTTTTTTGCCGTGGGGAAATCCTCATGAACGCACTCCGCCCGGGGTAGGTGGAGCCAGTGTCGGACTCTTACCGACTAAAACCACCACGGTGTTCCTTCAACTACCTTAGCCGGGGGCGTAGGAACCCGTGAGTATTCACACAACCACCCTCGACGCTACGCTACCTGCGCCAACTACGCCAGCTGGGCCAGCTACGCCAGCTGTGTCAGCTACGTCAGCCGCGCCACCTACGCCAACTGTGCCAGCCACGCCAAGCTACGCCAGCTACTAGTCGGGCAGCAGACTATGATATCCTATCGTAACTTGCTCAATTCTTCCTCGAGTTCAACTTATTGATTATTTATTTTTAACTTTCCGTCATCGAAATTAAAAACATACAATTTTTACTCAGAAACTTAACAAAATATCTTGATCATATAATGCAATGTAAATGTAAGCATACTACAATATTGAAATTTTTTATTAAATAGACATGACTTCACCATATTTATCTTTTTGGTAATACTTTTGCTTACACCTTTCGCTTTTGCTATGAATTTATCCTCAACATCAAAAGCATAAAGTTTTTATCTTATACCCTACATTTTTTTTTTCTATTATTTTCGTCTTTAAAATAACCTAATTTCTTTTTATTTCTTTTTGGGTATCCGAAAACAATATTTGAGTCATAGTCTGATGTATCAAAGTATGTAGGGACATCGAGGTCTGGTTTTATATCATCATAAAAATCATTTGTAAAAATTTGATAATATCAAACTATCAGTATTTGTATATAATAACATAATTTTGTTGTTAAATTTTTTACACATGTAGTTATAAAAATGTATAAAAATCATACATAAAAGTTTTTGAAATATCTAAAATCCTAAAAGAATTGGGTTGTTATGTGTTAATTTGGTTTTCCGCGTTTGAACCGCAACTAAATTTTCTGAAAATATTGGTAAACTATGGAACTCGGTTTCGCAATTAAATCTTGAGCACCGAAAATTTTACCGTGGTTTTCCCAGTGAGTTACCAATTTTACATTTACCATTTTATCAAAATATTTTCCATCGTCTTACCAAAGACAGAATTGTTCATTAACTTGTAAAAGTCTTTTTCAAAATCTGATTTAGCTAATGTTCTGAAATTTAAATTTGAATCTATATATCTTTTTAACCAAGGGCTCTGTTTAAATCTTAAAACTCTATGAATTTTAACTAACTTTATCCTCATTTCAATACATTGTTTTAGATTTCTGTAATGAATTTATCTAACGAACTTAGTTTCTTTAGTAAACAAATATTGTCTGGACATAAAGGATAGTTCGAATGTAAATCATGGACATCAGGGTACTCCAAACAAACTTCTAAAAAATACACGAGTAAAAGTAAAACATCCGTTTTCAAATATAAGTCCGAATAATCAAACATACTAACGACAATGAAAGTGTTGTCAAATATCATTTGCATGATTGTAATCATCGTTTGGATATGTTTGTTAATATTATTTAATTATTTTAATTATGACATCTGTTTTTGAATGTAATTAATATCATTTAAATTTAAAGTTGTGACATGCTTAGTTTATTGACTTTTTATTATTTTGTGACATTTGAATTTGACTCTTTAGACATGTATTTTCTATTGTAACTTTATTTTATTTTTGTACAATTTTATATTTTTACCTTAACACCTACTTAATAAGATTCTATTCTATGATAATATGTAACGATTTATAAAACTAATGTCGTGTAAATTGACTTTACAAATAAATTAATATGAATATGAGAATCTGTAAGTGAGCTATAAAATGGACTTGGTTACGTAGTGACGTTAGTTTTAAGCAATTACATCTTGATTATTAGGGAAGTTTCTTTTTAATTCTCCAAATTGATCGTCATGAAGATTTTTAGCAAACTGATCTAAACAATTTTTTTTCCTTATTATAAAAAAAACACTATTCTAATAATGCATTACAATCTACGTTACGTGTATGTTTATTAACTAAGAATAATGTCCATTACATTTTCTTAGAGTCTGATAATATAAAATTAAAAACACTTTTACAGAATTTTAACCAATTTGATAAAAAAACTAACTGATAAAAAAATTAAAGAATCTACGAATCATAAGCTAACTTATTGATTATTTATTTTTAACTTTTTATAAAAGGAAATTTATTTTTCTTTAGTTTGAAGAATAATTTCAAAATCACTGTCATCAAAATTTATATTATTTTTCTACGTTACGTGTATGTTTATTAACTAAGAATAATGTCCATTACATTTTCTTAGAGTCTGATAATATAAAATTAAAAACACTTTTACAGAATTTTAACCAATTTGATAAAAAAACTAACTGATAAAAAAATTAAAGAATCTACGAATCATAAGCTAACTTATTGATTATTTATTTTTAACTTTTTATAAAAGGAAATTTATTTTTCTTTAGTTTGAAGAATAATTTCAAAATCACTGTCATCAAAATTTATATTATTTTTCTATGTTACCTGTATGTTTATTAACTAAGAATAATGTCCATTACATTTTCTTAGAGTCTGATAATATAAAATTAAAAACACTTTTACAGAATTTTTAACCAATTCATAAAAAAACTAAATGATAAAAATAATTAAGGAATATGTTTATTAACTAAGAATAATGTCCATTACATTTTCTTAGAGTCTGATAATATAAAATTAAAAACACTTTTACAGAATTTTAATTTTTAACCAATTGATAAAAAAAACTAAATGATAAAAAAAATTAAGGAATCTACGAATCATAAGCTAACTTGTTGATTATTTATTTTTAACTTTTTAGAAAAGGAAATTTATTTTTCTTTAGTTTGAAGAATAATTTCAACATCACTGTCATCAAAATTTAAATTATTTTTCTATGTTACGTGTATGTTTATTAACTAAGAATAATGTCCATTACATTTTCTTAGAGTCTGATAATATAAAAATAAAAACACTTTTATAGAATTTTAGCCAACTGATCTAAACTACATGATAAAAAAATTTAAGGGTCTACGAACCTTTAGCTAACTTGTTGATTATTTATTTTTAACTTTTTATAAAATGATATGTATTTTTATTTAGTTTGAAGAATAATTTCAACATCACTGTCATCAAAATTTTATATAATTTTTCTATGTTACGTGTATGTTTATTAACTAAGAATAATATCCATTACATTTTCTTAGAGTCTGATAATATAAAATTAAAAACACTTTTACAGAATTTTAATTTTTAACCAATTGATAAAAAAACTAAATGATAAAAAAAATTAAGGAATCTACGAATCATAAGCTAACTTGTTGATTATTTATTTTTAACTTTTTAGAAAAGGAAATTTATTTTTCTTTAGTTTGAAGAATAATTTCAACATCACTGTCATCAAAATTTATATTATTTTTCTATGTTACGTGTATGTTTATTAACTAAGAATAATGTCCATTACATTTTCTTAGAGTCTGATAATATAAAAATAAAAACACTTTTATAGAATTTTAGCCAACTGATCTAAACTACATGATAAAAAATTTAAAGAGTCTAGGAACCTTTAGCTAACTTGTTGATTATTTATTTTTAACTTTTTATAAAATGATATGTATTTTTATTTATTTTGAAGAATAATTTCAACTTCACCGTTATCAAAATTTAATCCGTGAACAATAAAATGAGCGTCGTAATAACTTAAGTTACGTAAAAAAAAAAAACAGGAATATGACGGGGTGTTCTAAACTTAGAATTACATATTTCATGTGCAACACCTCTAAATATACAAGTATGCCAATCGAAATCATAAAAATGTTCATCTGTTAATTAAGTTTCACTATGGCATTCTCTTAGCCGGTGAATCTTTGATAAGAGTAACTTTATCCAGTATCGGCGAATCCCTACTACTACCAGCAAAGACCAAACCCGCGATCAGATCGATCAATCAACATAATTCGCGGTTTGATACGTGTAGTCTGATTAATTCGCGTTTTGATATCAAATTTATTCGCGGATCGATAAGGTAATTCGCGGTTTGATATCAAATTAATTCGCGGTTTGATACGTGTAATCAAATTAATTCGCGGTTTTATAAGACTAACTTAATCATTTCGCGGTCATATGTGCCATGTGAGACTAGTCGGCAGCGTCGGCCCCCAGACTTGATCCAGTATCGGCGAATCCCTACTACTACCAGCAAAGACCAAACCCGCGATCAGATCGATCAATCAACATAATTCGCGGTTTGATACGTGTAGTCTGATTAATTCGCGTTTTGATATCAAATTTATTCGCGGATCGATAAAGTAATTCGCGGTTTGATATCAAATTAATTCGCGGTTTGATACGTGTAATCAAATTAATTCGCGGTTTTATAAGACTAACTTAATCATTTCGCGGTCATATGTGCCATGTGAGACTAGTCGGCAGCGTCGGCCCCCAGACTTGATCCAGTATCGGCGAATCCCTACTACTTAAGTTAGTGAGATCTATTGTGAGTGGTGTGGTTTTAGAATTAATTCAGGTGCCTTACGACTGTATCGAGTTCTGTACTAATCGAATTTGAATTCGGGTTAGTGTCAATTCGTACCACTGAGGTAATATGTACTGAAACCAGGGAAGGGTGACGAGGCATCGTGAGGCGAGCTACAGCAGCCCCCGGGAATAGTAAATGATGGCCACGACTGCTCTGTCAAGAGCGAAACGACGAAGAAGTAGAAAAAATAAGAAAAACATTGCACAATTATATTGTAGGTGTATGGGCCGCCTTAGGCTGCTTTTCCACCAAGGATGTGCGAGGCGAGCGAGGCGCGAGGATGTGTAGCGGCGCACAGTGGGTTATGGGTGGAATAAAGTATTTTTTTTTAGTTGTTCCCTTTATGTAAATTTATATTTTATCATAAAAAGATATTCTAATATGTTATTCGGCCTTACATCACATATCCTATCTATTTTCATGTTTTGAGTAATTTATAGTAAATTAAAACATAACTTCACCGACAAACAATTGGTGGTCCGTGTTTGGGCAAATCACAGGGCAAATGGTCCCCCTCCACAAAACGGTTCCAACCACTGCTCTGATAACTTATTACATGTCTTCTTTACTGTGATCATTATCTGGATATTCATATTCATATCCATTGTCAAGTTCTTCATTGCGAAGGCCGTTGAGTGATCTATCTCTGCTAAGAGAGACGTATCACCCGATGGACTTAAGAAGACACAATAATCATAAATCTTCATTGCAAACGTTAGTTAACTGAAGCATAAAATGCATTGATCTTTATATCATGTTAGATGTATAGAAGCTGGCACAAGCTTATTAATAACGCGTAGTACCTTCAGTACAGACCACCGGTGGCCATGATGATGATGGTTATCTTGCCGTCGTCACGTACCAAGCCGTTTGGTTCTAATATAGCTGGACGAATATTGTCATTTATGCTGTGGTGACGTATTCTGACCTGCACTCCTGCTGGTCAGGCTGTTGACAGATTGCTTAGAGAAAATCTAGCTCCAGGTCTTGGAAGTCACCGATCAGTTTCATTGTATTGTAGTATAAGCAGAAAATCTTGGCTACCGCACGCCTAGGGCGACAGGCCGCATCCGTGTTGCTGTGAGAGAAACAATATTGTTTTCCAGGGACGTGCCAAAGGCGTAGCACTATAGGGGCACCGGCACGGGCCAATGGAGTTCGCGGAGTTCCTATTTTCTGCTGAGGATGGCCACTGTGTGGTTTTAGTCGGTAGGAGTCCGACATTTCCACCCGAAAACAAAAAAGAAAGGTAAAGTGCAACCGAAGGTATCTAATAGGCAATGTGACGACTATCGTTACGGCACATATAATATCTACAAAGTGGAAATGACAATACGACATTAAATTAAAACCACGAACAGAGTATCACGTTCTCTGACCGTACACAAAAATCAATCTAATCCAGTTAATAGTTTAGCCACAGGAAATTATTCAAATTTTATGAATTTTGAATGTAGGACCATTATGGGGAGCCTTTGAGGTCACGACGTACAGAGTGGAGGCTCTGTGTGTCCATTAAAATTACCTCGGGGATGCCGATGGCACGAAGTAGTCTCGGGCCGCCGTGTACCAATCCAATCGGGAAAGTGTAAGGGGAGACAATAAAGTCTCCCTTGAGACGTGTCTAAAAGGCGTAGCACAGGAAGGGCTCCGGAGGCTTATTATTTTCCCAGAGTCCCCCTTATTGTGCTGAAGATGGCTACCGGGGGGGTTTTAGTGGGTAAAAATCCCACACACCCAGCCAGCAGCCTTTTGAAGGATACCTAATAGAATATAAAAAAAAAAAAAAAAATTTTTGGCATTTCTAGGCAAAGATCGTTAGGTCGAAGATCTCCATATGATTTTCCCCCCGATTCAGTACTACACGATAACTAGTTCTCGACCGGTTCGGTTTGTTATCTGGTTTCGTCTGATGATTCACGCAACGAGAGAAAAAGAGATAACAAACCGAATCGGTCGACACCTGGTTATCGTGTGGTTCTGAATCGGGGGGCTGATGCGACTGATGTCAGTATTTAAAACGGAGCGTCTGCCAGCAGACTCGCAACCCAGTTACTGAGCAATTTACGTGGCTAAGTTACGTAGTGACCCTTTCGTTACACATGGAGACTGGAGACCCTTCCGTGCCTCAGAAAGCACGTTGCACTGTTGATCCTGGTTTTCCTAAGGTTAGACCAGTTGTCAGACTTTCAGGCTTCTAACTACCCGTAATGACTGAAATAGATATTCGTTTGACAACCGGACCGACAGCGCAACGTGCTCTCCATTATACACGCAGGACGTGGGTTCGATCCTCAAGAAGTGTTTCTCTTAGCATTTTTTATTTTTAGTTCAGTTGATGTACCTACTAACAACAGTCTTGCACTAAAATTATCAGGTGGCGTTAGTAAGCGGTTACCTTTTTTGAAGTTGAATATTGGTCTCTATTTCAGTATATTACAATGTACTCTGTGGTGCTCTCTGAGGCACGAAAGAGTCTCCCATGGTATATATATTTGTGTGATGAACATAAGTGTTTGTGTTTGTCTGGGTGTTTCTTATGTATTATAAGTATGTATTTACAAAAAAACAAGTAGATAAGTATTATATCCATTGTCTAGTACCCATAGTACAAGCTCCGCTTAGTTTGGGACTAGGTGGTGCTGTGTAAAATGTCCCAAAAATATTCATTTATTTATTTATATTAAAATCATTATAATATGGAGTCTCCTACGAAACAGTCACCACGAACCTTAGTCACGAGCTCGCGTGCATTTTGTTAATTATATAGGTAGGTACGTAAATTAAAACTAGTGTACCTATTTTAACTAATAATTTAATTTTCTTTTATAAATTCATATATTTCACTCTTATTATCATCATCACAGTCACGAATAAAACAATACCTAAATATTACATGTAAGCTAATAAAACTTGTGTACAGTTATTAATTAAAATTATTATTACTTAATTCGGCTATTTACAAAGAATGTTTATAATTCGAAATCATCTTATGGACAAGTCATGCTGAGCGTGGAATATTCAGATACCTTACTACCTGTGTGCTACTAGAATGCCGTTTTTCCTTCCCGCGCCCTCGTACCGCACCTCAAGCCAGGCCCGTCTAGTTAGTACTAATACTGACCAATAGCAACGCTGTAAAGTGCCTTTTGACATCCACGGCATTCTCACAGCAGACAAGTACCTACGTGTTAATGAAATAACGCAAAACCTGAAAGGAGGAAAATCTGAATCGGGAGTGGAATCGATTTAATTACTTTTTTGAAAGAGATTGCCTTAACTAAAATTCAGTACAGAGATACCTAAAGTAACGGTCGGCACCCTAGACACAGACCCTAGACAGGCATCCCTAAATTTTTTAACGGTTTTAGTTACACATATAAATTGTGGAAAGAAAAAAATCGCTCACGAGCAGGATTCGAACCTGTGACTCCTGGCTCAGTACGCCAGTGCTTTAGCCATTAAGCTACCGTAAACACTGCTCGTGGTATCGAATTTAACTTCCACTTACTACATCTTTGGGTGACGTCAGCGACATCTCGACTAACTTTGCAGTTAGTTAATTCTAAGTCGTATAGATGTGCCTACCCATACTAATAATTGTATTATTTTTTACGCATTTACGCATGCGAAGCGAAATCTAAAGATATAGGTAAATTGTGGAAAGAAAAGATTTATAAAGCATAGTGTTTACTAAGCTTGCCCTGTTTTTAGGGTTCCGTACCAATAAAGCAAAAAACGGAACCCTTATAGGATCACTTTGTTGTCCGACTGTCTGGCTGTCTGTCTGTCTGTCTGTCCGTCTGTCAAGAATTTTTATCTCAGGTACGGGTAAAGGTATCAAGTTGAAATAAATACCACATACTAAAGTCAATTATCCCTTGAAGTAATAAAAAATTCAACCTTCTAAGTCAACGCCATAAAAGGATAGGGCCATTTATGTCATGAATTTTGATACTCGCAAACTCACTCATCAAAACCTATAGGATACTTCCAGTTGATCTAGAATCATGAAATTTTGCAGAAAGCAAGGTCTTACAGCACAAGTAAAGGAAACTATCCGAAAATTATGAATTTGTGGTTATATCACAGGCAAAAAATATTTTTTGTGATTGCAAACTTACATTTGAAGTTGGAGAATCGACCGTGTTGCAGACCGATGTCAACGTCAACTCAGCCTATCGCAGTCCACTGCTGGACATAGGCCTCTTCCAAGTTGCGCCAAGACCGATGTATGGGAGAATTTTTTTTTGAAGGACAAAAAGAAAGTAAGATATTTATTTTGAATTGTACAGATCATTTTCAGCATAGAACAAACACAATTTACAGATAATATAATAAAAAATAAAAAATCATGCAACCAGATTCTACTATCTATTTTTTCCTTTGCAAAGCTAAGTTTGTCCTTCAATCCGACTTACGTTTTCGTTAGAGTAATGTTCGGTGCTCATCTATAATTTATGAATTACAGTAAGTTAATTATTAATAAATATAAGGCAAATACAGACATGCGTGGTGGTATGTACCTGGTTATAAAAGATTTGCAAATATGAAAGACATAAACGGGATGTACTGCACCTTTGGTGAAGTCTCATAAATTAAATCAGTTTCTACGGAGTATCAGGTCGATATCAGGTTGGAAACCTTAGTGCGCGAGTCCGACTCGCACTTGCCGGTATTTTTTTATGTTAATGGTAAATCAGAATAGAATATTTGGTTCAACAATCTTCTACAATAATTCATTACTGTAGTAAAAGGTATAGTTGTATCAGCTGATTACAATTAAAAATAATTGGGCTAACCTTAGGGTTCAGCGTCATTTCAACTAAAATAAAAAAATATGTGTATCTTATATTATATAAAAATATTTTTATAACGTAATAGAATAGTTTAATAGGTAGATGATTTTTCAAAATATAGAAGTAAGTACATCTACTGCACGCATCAACATCAGCTACTTTATGAAATATTCAAAAATAACAATAATAAAAACACTGTATCGAACGTGCTATAAAATTGAATCGTCATGGTCCAGCAATAACACTATAGTAACAACCAACAACTCGATATCGTAGTACCACCCCATTATTATTATTATTTCAGTTATTTTCCCCTTGACATTAACTTTATTTTCCGAGAATGAGCACGTGCTCAGGTTTAACATTAGATCTGCACACTGATTGGAAAACACACAGTAGATGATCGCAATAGCTTTTGTTTTAACTGTACACACAAATACAGCAATATACACCATGACTTTTTAATCACCATCCAATTTTTTTCATTATGATATTTGCTGAAAATAATAAAATACGTGTTTTTTCTTTTAGTCATTCGGTACTAAAATATTGAGATATAAGGCATCACAAAGTTTACGTTTGGCTTATAAATCACTGTGTTGAAAATAGTAAAACACGTGTTTTTTCCTTTTATTATCACTAAATACTAAAATATTGAGATATTCCATCTCAAAAATCACGTTTGACATGGCAACCACACAGAAATTGATAATTTTTCCGGGAAAATGATTTTATTGCGAAAATTTTAACTACCAATTTTTTTCCAAAAATTGAGTCTTTGAATGATATCTAATGCCTTTAAAAAAATTGGATGGTGATTCAAAAGTCATCCTGTCATGTAAATCCACATTTGCAAAAATAATAGTTCAATCTTTAATAATAATATTGGCAGATGAATAGGTACGTACTACCTAGGAGTTACCGAGAAGACAGATTTTTGAAAAATACTACACTGCAATGAAACATTCATGAACTGTCAAAAATTATTGCATTTAGCAAAGCTTTATTTAAACTCGGGAAACACTCGCATGTTTGCTGAATTTTAATAAAGCTGCCAGAATTTTTAAATCGGGATCAACTGTTATCGCTATATAAGTTAAATATCTGCCAATTTATCTATTTAGAATCATTTACGGCCAAAATTAATATCCAATCTATCCACGATTTGCCCTACTAGAGATAGAAATTTGACATATTTTGTATGCAGCTTATGTCAAATTTCTATCTCTAGTAGGGCAAATCGTGGATAGATTGGATATTAATTTTGGCCGTTAATGGTTCTAATACTCATTCACGATGCTCGATAATATTTTGATCTACTTAAAAGATCGTATTAGGATATTACATCCCCTCCAAAATGTCAAATAGAATCTGAGTACCTACTTTATTACCATTGCCCTGCAGTACAAGCAAGTTATATTTTTATTATACTGGGAGTCAGGGAAACGCTTCCGAAAACGAAGATAGTGCTGGTGATTACTGATACGCAACCACAAAAAAATGCGATACTTTTTTAGACATTTTCATATTTTTTTTGCATTTTTCTAGCTTTGGGCAATTGAATAAACTGATTTGCAAAAAAACCCCATTTATTTACTTATTTTTTTAAAGTTAACAATGTAATTCAAATAAAATATCAGCTGGCGCTAGGGGTGAACGACATCTGCTCGCATACGCAGTCCGTGTCGTAGCAAGCGAAGCAAGCGCGGTAGGTTAGGCAATCCCGATTTTTGTACGCTTTACATTGTGGGTTTGCAAAATACCAAATCACTAAAACAATGAGTATAAGGCTATAATGGTTATTGGTATTCGATTATGCTTAGGTAGTATAACATTAGCGTTTCAGTTTCAGGAGCGTTTCCCTGGCACCCAGTATCTTGCTTGTAACTACTGCAGGGTATAGGTTATTCTGTTCTTTTCCCATATTATACTGAACTGTTTCCTGCTGCTGTACTCCTTCCATCAGGAGTCAAATTGTATACATTTTAATATACTTCTCTTTATCCTTTATGCCAACATCACTACATAACAACGACCATACCGATCGTCTGCAACACATCTATGAAATTTCACTAATGTAGGTCACCACTATTCGCCACTTGAAATCATCAAATCAGTTTCGACCACTTACATGAGCCGTCAAAACTGCCGCGTTAGTGATTAGCCAATAGCCGCCGCGGTAGCGCCAATCGGATTGCAGTACCCCGCCTCAGCTAGTGGCAGAATTTATTGTACGCATTATGTATTCAACATTAGACGTATATTGGGCTGTATCACAGAAATAGATAGAGATAGAATGGTTGTAATCACAATTTTACTTGCGATTCATGCGTGGCAACTTTCGAACAAACTGCGCCTTACATATTGACGTCATAATTTTTTTTTAATTAACTTTAATCAAATGTACGTTTCTGCAGTTAGAAACACAACGATAAGACATTTCTACGGTTTTTGCCACAGTATTTAAAAAAACAATTCATAAGGCGTACTGAGAAAGGCTTTGAAATGCACTGCACTATGGTGCAGAACTGCAGAATGTTGGCACGCGCGCCCTGCCCACTTTTTCATTCTGTCTATTTCTGTGGGCTGTAAGATCGTTGATAACATTCCAACGATCTTAACTTTAAAAAAACGTGTAAACATAACTAAAATAAGAAAATATATTATAATATAATACTTGGGTGTCTAATAAGCCAGTGTATTAAATAATTATGGCGATTTAATACAACTTACAAACTACTTACAAATTCTTAAATATCTATTCAGCAGGCTTGTGTATGCCTTTCCGATTTGCATTGATATGGACCAAGTTCTGTGTGTGTGTGTGTGTCTATGTTTTAGGTGAGATCGTTACGGTAGTATCCGTAGAATTAGTTGTTCTTTTGTCTTCTTCTTCTTCCTCAACTGGGGCAACGTAATTCCACGACTGCGTCTCGCCAGTGCCGAAGAGTATGAAGTAACCGGCGGACGCAATGTACAACGAAGCACCCGTGATGAATACTGGACGCCATTCCGCGAAACCATTCTGGAGTTTAAATAATAATGTTAGTCACGCCCTCGGATGAATAAAAAAAGGCGGACGGAACCTCGCTAAGAAAAGATTGAAGCACTTATTTTTTTCCTAAACCCACTATGATTTTGATAGCATTTTAACGGGTTCAACACGCCAGATATATGTTGTTATTTTATTTGTGACATTACGACAATGAGAGAGATTTGTTGCTCGTGGCTTTTTGTCTTACTAGGGTAGTGGGCGTGAATGTGTGCATGCCAGCCCGTACTTTTAAGCGAGCCGTCTTGCTGTGGGTTCACTCATTGTTTAGCGAGATTCCGTCCACATTTTTTATTCGTCCATTGTCACACCCATCTAATTCACGAGCAAAGTAAAGGGAAAAGAGATTATCTTAAAAGATGCCAGCAGGACATGTATAGAATCTAAGCTAAATACTTACTCCATTCTTCGTAAAGTGTGCGGTAACAAGTGGCGTAACAAAGCCTGCAGTGTTGCCAATTCCGTTCGCGATGCCGTAGAGGGTTCCCGCGAAGTTAGGAGCCAGATCCTGATGGTTCACCAGGTTAGTCAGTGTAGCCGCACCGTTAGAGCCCATGGAGAAGGTAATCAGAGCCACGGAGAGGATGGGTGCGCAGCCTGTGTAGCCCAGCGCGATGAGGAGCAGCCCGGGCACCACGTGAGAGAACAGGCAGAAGAATTTCCTCATAAACGTTGTTGATACAACATTCTGTTTCACGATCCTGTAATGAAAATGATTCGTTTTTCTTAAAATATACAACGATGCCTGAAAAACACCATTCTGCTTAGACATTTTATTTATTTAATTCTTTATGCACAACTGGGTACAAAGGTGGTCTTAGTAGGCGTTCTCTGCCAGACAACCTTAGGGTAATTCAGAGACAAAGAATAAGGTAGATGCACCAGTAAAGTAGTTAAATAAGGTTAGAACTACGGACTTATAATTAACATATACTAAAAATAAATAGATACATACGTACATATAACGTATATATTACGTACGTATATATTTTACCATTAACGCACGAAGCGATTTACTAATAGCTTTATCATGCATACCCACCACTAAAGATAGGAATTCCTTGCAGGCGTATGTATTTCCCGAGAAGTATAATCTGGTTGTCTTCAAAACTCGAGCGACTAGGTTTTTTTGCTGGTTTAGCGTGAACCATCGTCTACCGGATCACCGCTTAACATCAGGTGAGGTGGCGGTCTGAATCAAGCCCATTAAGAATAAAAAAGGTGTTTTAAAAGACGACGAAGTTCTGCCAGTTCCATTACAGGGTCTGGTTTTATAAAAAAGTATTGAAAGCAGAAACTTTTAAAACAAAATGAACTATCCATTAGGTATTTATTTATTTAATTCTTTATGCACAACAGTGTACAAAGGCCATAGGCGTTCTCTACCAGACAACCTTAGGGTAATGCAGAGACAAAGAATAAGGTAGATGCACCAGTAAAGTACCTAGTAAAATATGTTTCGTACTACGGACTTATAATTACATATAATAAAAATAGATAAATACCTATGTACATTATACATATAATAATATATACACATTATACATACCTACATATATAACTATAAATATATAACATCAAGATAATTCAAAGCCGAGCTGAATCTGCTAAATTGTACGTTCCACTAAAATATTAAGATTGGGTGCATGAAAAGAGCCTCCACGCGTGACGATATTGAATTGACCGTCCGGCGCACCCTGGGCAGTCAGCCTAACCTGGCTGCCTGCTACCAACCTGCTGACTGGCTAATCTTTTTCCCAGGGCATGAGCTATTATCATTAGGTCGCTCATGTCGATACGATAGAAAAAGAAGTGTACGTCCCTTACGTGCTTTTAATGATGTTTCATTGCTCAACGCTCTGATTACTCAAAAACCAGAAGTTGATATTTTTTACACCAAAATAAACCAATTTGTCAGCTTTTGTCATAAATTTTTATGTGATTATAATTAGACTTATAAGAATTATATATGTACCTAAATTATAACTTGGCCTAGTGTACGTGTTGGGCAACTGTAAGTACAGTAGGCAGCTGTTAAATAAATAAATAAATAAATTTGAGACGCCCTTCATAACGAGGCACTCGTGTCAGTAAGCCCTAACAATGGATTTCTCATTCAAATATAATCTGATTTCTTACCTGTCACCGATGGCTCCAAATATGAGAGAGAATATCATTCTAGCAAGGTAGGGCAATGAGGACAGAGTGCCGGTTGACGTGAGGTTGAACCCTAGAGCACTGGACACGAACTTAGGAGCCGCCGTCATCACGAAGTACAGGCCCCAGTTGCTGCCATAATGCAGAATCACCATAGCGAGAAATGGGAACGAAGTGAATATTTTCTTAAATGGCGGTACAATCTGTAAAAAAAAACTATATTATTAACTAAGCAATCGTAAACTTTTCATATAGGAAAATGCCACAAAACACCAAGAGTACAGAAGTAAAGCTCATTTATGTACTGCTGAACTGTGTAACACACACACACCGACATAGCGGGTGCCACTCGCGTTCGAATTTCAAACGTGTTCTTAGATTTCGTGTACGTGAGAAATTAAATATTAAATCATTATTAATTGTAAATTGAAAGTGATTCTGATAACGTAGCTCACAGGAACAACAGGGTTTTTGTTACATACTGTATCATCATCATCATCATTACAGCCGAAAGACGTCCACTGCTGGACATAGGCCTCCCCCAAGACGGGGGGATATGCCATAATCACAACGCTTGGCAGGCGGGTTGGCGATCGCAGTTGGTTGGTTAAATACTCAGAAAACGCTGCTGCCCATCCTCTGGTGAATCCCTTAGTCGCCTTTTACGACACCCATGAGAAGATATAGGGTGGTGTAATTCTTTACGTCCGGCACCACACGGAACACATACTGTATACAGAGACGAATCTAAACGTGAACTAATGCTTCCAGCTGTCAAAATGCAATGCTATTTGCGTCGTGTCATCAATGTGTTAAAATTGGTTCACTTGTGAGTGGTGAAGAAGATCTGACATTTGGAATTCCTCAGGGCTCGATTCTTGGTCCTACTCTTTTTCTTATCTACATAAATGAGCTATGTCGACTGTCAATACATAATTGTATTTTTTTTATTATACGCAAATGACACGGTTCTAATTATAAATGGAGCAACTTGGGTGGAGACACAGAATAACGCAGAATGTGCACTTATAACGGTAACTAGCTAGAAGTAGCTGTGTTAAATATCTTGGCGTTTTAATAGATGACACTCTCAGTTGGACTCCTCATGTAAACTCTCTCACTGGACGTGTTAGAAAATTAATCTACATATTCAAAAAACTTAACAAATGTGCGGACTCAGAGACACTCAAACTAGTTTACTTCGCTCTTTGCTAATCTCTAATAACATATTGTAATGTGCATGGAGTGGCTGCTGTAAAACTCTAATGATTAGGCTAGAGAGAGCTCAAAGAGCTGTATTAAAAGTTATCACCTCAAACCAATACGATATCCCACGACTACGCTTTATGAGGACTGTGACCTTCTAACGTCAGAAAACTTTTTCATCTTATTACAGATCTTACGTATTGCGTAAACACTCATCCAAAACCATCGAAATCACCAACAGCCAACGTCGTGTAAAAAAAAAGTATTCTTCATTCTCACATACACAAAACCTCATTAGCCCAGAGACATTATAATGTTATATCTAACTAGGTACTTGTACAACCAATCTAATAAAAAACTTCAAATCTATCACCTGAATAAATATAAAGTGAAGTCTACTATGACTGATTGGTTTATGAGCTTAAATTATGAAGAAATTGAGGCACTACTGAAACCTCCGTCATAATCTCACATCGAACACATTCCACTGTTACAGACACCACCCAAAACGCCCACACTACACATCACATACACAATCACACCCTATATAAACCGACACACACTACACACCTTATCACACACCTTATCACACCACACCCAGCACAGCTTTGGTAGATACGTATCATAACATTTCTGATATGATCTAAAATTTCTATTTCTATTTGTTTTTGTAAAACCTAAAATTGATTATTATTATTTTTCCTTCTGCATGCATCCTTTCCTCGCGTTATTTTATTATTTACTTCTGATAGAGAGCGCCTTGACTTCCATAATACAAGTTCTACTTAGTTTGGAAGTCAAGAGTTCAATTTCTTGTACCTATGTTTTATGCAATAAACGTTTTTATTTTATTATTTATTCATCGGAAATACAACAACTCCTATTTCACTATCCTAAACGAAACAATGATCACGGCAGTAAGTATTATAAGATCTCTCCTCGATTATGAAGTTTAAAATGCCAGAATATTAAAAAAAACTCACGATTTTGGTTTATGCGGGTAATTAGAAGTAAACACCACGTACCTTAAATTGAGGTCATTGCTAAAAATAAGGTTATAGATTAATATCGTTAGTGCTTTAAATAACTACATTTACATGGCCAAAACGTTTGCTGCAATATATTTTTTCTAAAGTGTTTGTAAGGTAAGAAAAAACGTATATTACATAAATCGTGCATTCTTTTTATAGCAAATTCTCGTTCTAAGTTACAGCTAGCACGACTTAATTTATTTGATAGGCACTAAAGGACTATACGACACCGGGTAAGTTCTGGTTTCATACACCAAAATATAGTGCAACAGTTTAGATTGAAAGGATAGAGTGCAAACTTTACCCTACTCTTCCGGTACCCTTAAAATTACTCTAAAGTCAAGGTACATAACGGTTAATAATTTAATAATACCAGGGGCCTAGTACGGGTTTGACATTTACCAATACTTCCTTTGGCGTAGCCAGGTAGTGGCATGGGACACACACCCCCCCCCCCACTAGAAGCCTTTGGAGAATAAAAGTGAATCAGTTATTAAAAACCCAATACCTACATCTGCAATTTTTTCTTTCTCATGAAAACGCTTAGAAACTCTCACTCTCTCTACTCGTATCTAATTTGTGATGTTACCTAACACAAAACAATTTTGCAATAAATCGTTCTTAAATCTTCTCCTAGTACTTGGAACTTTGTAAATATATATCACACGTCCGTTCAAGCAAAGCCCAAATGGCAAACATATGAGAAAATAAGCTTGAAAATTATTTAAAAATACGCTTACAATAGATTAATGTTTTAGAAAACCCCAAAAAAAATTTGGCCTGTAAACCGAAAGCAGGTAGCGGAAGTGTTATAAAAAATATCTCATTTTCTCAAAGGCAGATTAAATAGCAAATAAACTCAAATTTTCGCGCTCGCTTCTCTCGCACTGTCATTTCCTTATATGAATAGCTAACAATATCCAGAAACAGCTACAAATAATAACATCGGACATGTTAAGCTTTGAATTATTTAAATGATGATCCCTAAATATTTATGATACGGGAACGGGCAGAGAAAGGTGAAAAATATCTCAATTATGATTTACAATATAGATACCTAACAAAGCAATTAGTATACAGGATCGCCACTCGCAGACTCGACAGATATAGATGAAGATTTCTCAGGAAATGATTATAGAACATTTTGATTAGGGTTTTGTATAAATACAGTTTAACTTTGTCCGTTATTAAAATGATATTTCACTCTAAAACATTCATAATAAAATTAATCTTCTAAGAAAACTTCATTTATATCTGGTGACCTTGGATACTAATTGCTTTGTTAGACTGTACGTCAAAGGGAATAAATACTACTATTACTATTAGCTAATAACAAACAAACATACCTTGGAATCTTTAGAGCTCTGCTGAACTTTGTCGCCGATGGCCTCTAGGATGTACTTTTTCTCTGTGTCTGAGATGCGGGGATGCTGCACAGGAGAGTCGTACACCAAGAACCACCATAAAAGGCACCATGCTAACGCGATCACTCCTGGAACATTCGGGACAGTATTGTAAATAAGTATAATGGCTTTATTGATACTTGAGGGGTTCGTGGCTAAGTAACAACAATGTGGATTGCGACATCAGCGAGGTTAAGCTGTGCTAGCCGCGGTCAGTTTGTGGATGGGTGACAGTTTTGTTGCACATCGGAATCCCTTCGTGCCTCGGAGAGAACGTAAAGACGTCGGTCCTGTGCTTGCACCTGAGCCCTAATTCACGTAAACAGAGCTTGGGCGAGCATTTTGACTACTATACCTACGCGTGATTTGTCGTAGAATATTTTTTTCATATTTTTTTCTTTATATTTACGCACATTCTACCATATTCTTGAATATGTCTCTCATTCACCCGGTCATGCTATATATCACTATTTATTTTCTCGCAGGCAATGGTAAAAAGTAGAGTACACAACTCGTGAGAAAAAAAATCATCTCTGTCCCTGTATCCCTCGAATTAAATTCCCTTTTTTTTCAATTGTTGTATAATTTACTATTTCAATACACTTGCACGTAAAGTGGCTTTTATTGCACGGCTTTTAAGTTCATAATGCAGCTTATAACGCACGCGTGCTTTTTACCTTACATTATCGCACTAGTGCTTTTTACTTTACAGTTTATTTTTAAATCTCAGCAAAGAGTTTTTAAGCCTAAACAAAGTTTAACATTTATGTGACTAAATAAACTGTATTAATTAAAATATGATAAATAAACATTTAAATTCATCAAATTAGTAAATTAGGGGTATTCCGTGGCGTGGCGTTAATTTGTTGACAAAAATATATAATTCAATACATTCATCAAATTATTTATTTTTGTCAAAAAATTAACGCCACGCCACAGACCACCCCGTAATCTAAATCTTACGTCTTCTTTGTTCATCCAAAGGTTGTCTAGATGATATCGCTTTTAGCGATAAGACTGCCAATGTACCCATAATTTACATGCACTGACTTAGTTTACATGTTGCTCCTGTTTTCGGCTATTTTTATGATGCACCTACAGTAAAGCATATTCTATATAACTAGTATACCTATAGGTATTATTATAAGCTAGCTCTCAGGGCAATAACTATTTCAAAGACATCTACAAGCCCGTCACGGCTCAATTAACTATGTAGAAATCAGCACCACGCCGTGGAATTTAAATAGAGGCAAGTAATAAGAAAGCAAAATATTTTGTAATACTTGCATTATCTGAGCTCTGGTTGTATTAAATAAATATTCAGAAAACGCTCCATCTATCTATCTATATATTTTGAACAAGCATATTTTATCATCCATCAGTATTTTACACGGAGCGACCGCCATCAGAACCCCGCAACCCAGTTACTGGGTAGGTAATACCGACATTCGGAGGTTAGACCAGTTGTCAGGCTTTCGGGCTGACTACCTGTTTCGATTACCATAGATATTCGTATGGCAACCGGAACCAACAGCTAAGTGCTCTCCGAGGCACGGAGGGGTCTTGATGTGAAATGAAATGGTCACCCATCCACGGACTGACCGCGGCAAGTGTAGCTTAACCTCACAGATCCTCGCAGTTGCTACCTACTTAGCCACAAGCCCCTCATGCATGAATATTTATTTTTGTTAATTTAGCACTATTATTATTATTACCTACTTACGGCCAAAATTAATATCCAATCTATCTACGATTTACCCTACTAGAGGTAGAAATTTGACATATTTTGTATGGAGCTAATGTCAAATTTCCATCTCCAGTAGGGCAAATCGCGGATAGATTGGATATTATTATTGGCCGTTAAACAAATTAGGTATCAGTTTACGGGCATAGATTCTCACAATAAACTTACTTATTTAGTAGTAGTAGAGCTCCTTTGTGAAAGAGCTCGTCCGGGGAAGTACTACTACCGTGCCTACTTCTCCGCCAAATAGTGATGCTTGCATTGCTGTGTTTCGGTCTGAAGGGTACGGGTGCCGGTGAAATTACAATCACATGAGACTTTCCATCTTCGTGTCTCAGTTTGGCTAACCGACTTGCGGTACCATTAAGGCAACAGCCTAGGTGGTATTGAAGTTGTCATGGGCAAAGGTAACCGCTTAACATCAGGTGGGCCTTTAGCTCGTTTCGCCATCCTATACTATAAAAAAAAAAAAAAAAAAACAGAGTTCACTTAGCATGAGAAACTTAAAAATTGAAATGGTAAAATAACAGTTCATAATTCCAAAATCTCGTCGCCTTGCAACTTGTACATGTTTCTTAATAACAATTTTGACATTCAATCCTTCATGACTTCCGATTTCGATGTAAAGTAGATTGTATACGGCCAAAATTAATATCCAATCTATCCACGATTTACCCTACTGGAGATAGAAATTTGACATATTTTGTATGGAGCTTATGTCAAATTCCTATCTCTAGTAGGGCAAATCGTGGTTCGATTGATATTAATTTTGGCCGTTAGTTGCATCGCAGGAACAAATGAAACCAACAATTGAGATAAAATATATCCTATATGTAGCTTCAGACTATGGGCACTTACCATATAGTTTCATTGAAATCTGTTCAGTAGTTTTTGCATGATTGGGGAACAAACATGTTTAGCTAACAGACACAGTTTTGACATTTCTACTGTTTTATTATAAGTATAGAATGTATAGAATAGATAGATTTAATTTATGTAAAACGACTATCAGTCAATTGCAACATGATATACGGCCAAAATCAATACCCAATCTATCCACGATTTACCCTACTAGAGATAGAAATTTGACATATTTTGTATGAAGCTTATGTCAAATTCCTATCTCTAGTAGGGCAAACCGTGGATAGATTGGATATTAATTTTGGCCGATAATAGATATGGTAAGTATCTAATAACTTCTTAGGTTTTCGCGATCACTACACAGATAATGATATTTTGAGTGATTACTGCGTGCATCGAAACGATTTTAATTAATAATATTGTACGGTATATATAATTTTTTTTTTTTTTTTAGAAATATTTGTAAAGACGCTTGTCATCTTAGTCTACCTGCGACCACGAAATGCTGCAAAGCTTTCGAAACGTCAAGGAAACCAATTTAAATAATATACGCGATTTAATCCGGTTAAACTTTGGTAAGTATCTGTTGTTCCATACTGTAACGCTCCGAGTTCGCTCACCTTACGAGAAAAATGAGCGTGATAATACAAACGAGCACGCATTTTTAAACCACGCGTGATGAATTGCTAATCTATATCTATACACTACTATATGTATATCTATACAAATATTATAAAGAAAAATCGGTCCATTTTTTTGTTTCTTTGTAATCAATAAACTCTGAAACTACTGAACCGATTTTAATAATTCTTTAACAATTCATTTTTTTTTTCAAATAAACCTAATTACAGGCACTTTTGAAACGTCAGGGTCTATTTTCCCAAAACATATAAAAGCAAACCACATTGGCCAAAGCATTCGTATGTTATTCATTAGTTATAATTAGCAGGGGTAAGAGATATTAAGTCGCTGGTACCTACTAACGGCCAAAATTAATATCCAATCTATCCACGATTTGCCCTACTAGAGATAGGAATTTGACATAAACTCCATACAAAATATGTCAAATTCCTATCTCTAGTAGGGTAAATCGTGGATAGATTGGATATTAATTTTGGCCGTATAAAATCCAAAAAATCCGGAAGTCTACCAAAGTTCCCGAGGGATGCGCTAACGTTTTTCTGTGATAAGCTGAATAACACTTATGCGAAGCAGCGGGCCGAAGCTAGTAATACAATAATCTATCAAAAACACAGAATGATCTTCTGAAAAACGCAAATATCTCGGAACTAGATTTCGGAAACTAGACGGGTTTTTATCATGAATCACCACAAATAAACCTTTGGAATTGCACCCATGTAAAACAACAGTTTATATAGTATGGGTAATAGTCTCAATTTCTTTTCTAATGCTTAAATAATTTGTTAAAATATTGCAATGATTTTCCTGTAACGGTATGTTGGCCCGTATGAATTGGGTACAATTCCAAATGGACCCAATATGGATCCAATCATCACCGACATGTCAAAAAATGCATTAATGTCAGCACGTCGAAGTCACACAAAGACTTATCATATTATTTGCTTTGAACAACTAACGACTCATATAGCGGAAACCAACTAGCTGATATGTAGGATTACACATACCATATGAGGCTTTCCTTTGTAGACTGGGTGGGAAAAATGAGAGATTATAAATAAATAAATAAATATCTTTGGGACATTTTTACACTGCACCATCTAGTCCCAAACTAAGCAGAGCTTGTGCTATGGGTACTAGACAATGGATATAATAATTATATACCTTTTTTTTGTAAATACATACTTATAATATAAGAAACACCCAGACCAACACAAACACTTAAACACTTAATTATCTCTCCCTCTTTAAGATAAATAGCGTAACGTATTTAATTTTTACTTTATTCTCAAGCAATTCTCAAGCATTCAAGTGGCTCGTGGTTTAATGGCTACCAAACAGATCAAACGCGCAATTAATATTTTGTTACTCAATCGCGCTGAAACGGCTGAACGGATTTTGATGAAATTTGGTACACAGATAGATCATAATGCGAATTAACATGTAAGCATTTTATTCCGGGAAGATAAACAGTTCACGAAGGATGCGAAATAACATCTTTCTGTGATAAACCGAAATACACGCGGGCGGGCGTATTATTCGGAATAAGAAGGAAACCTTTTACGCTTGATTTCACCAGCCATAATTCTCTGGTTAAACGACCGTTTACCCACTATTCCAGTAAATTTTTCGACTAATCGGCCGATTAATAAAAGAATTAACGATGATGAACCGCGGCCTAATACAATCGACTTCGGTCACAGAATTAACTGTACTTACTTTATTATTATCTAGATAACGGTCAGTCGTAACTACTTACCGGGTACATAAAACGCGTAATCCCATCCGAAGTTTTCAATGAGTGGTCCTGTCAGCGACCATGTGACTACAGTGCCGATTGCACCACCTAGCAGCGCGCTAACGAACTTGCCCTTCTCCGCGGGGGGAGCCCAGTGGGCCACTAAAGCGTGCAGCGCTGGAAACAGGAATCCCTGAAACAAATGATACTTAGTTAAATTTTCTATATTTTTTCCATAGTGATAATTTAAACGAATTATCGGATTCGTCAAAAAAATTGTTCAAGCGTCTGCATTGATATAGGCCATCATATATCCTAATGTCCCAATCAATCCAATTTAATTGCAGTCAGCACAGTATGTATTTTTCTTCCATTTTATACATCAGGCGACAACCCAGTGTACCTACACTTTCGACCTAGCCATATCCTCTTTCACACATTCAATCCATCTTTGTTTTGCTCTGCCTTTTTCTAAGCCTAATCACACAGAACATTATTATCGAAATAAACGTCAAATTTAACTAAACTGCCCACTAAACTGCCTATACGGTACTATGCTGACATCTGTTGTTTAAAGTTTCTTCTCACGTAAATGTGCAAAAATATGTACATATATATAAAACGTAGTGATGACACAGATTACACTTACACACGTAACACAAATTGACACCTTTTTAAGATCCCGTCGGGGTGATCATATCCAACACAATAGGAGGGACTATATAGGAACCAATTCATGCTGCAGGAGTAACTGCCTAAACGGTACTGTTATGTTGTTTAAAGTGCTCCTCACGTAAATGTGCCAAAAATATGTACATAGATAAAACGTAGTAATGACACAGATTACACTTACACACGTAACACAAATTGACACCTTTTTAAGCCCCTCGGGGTGATCATCTATACAAACCTTAGGACAGCTTGTGGTGAGCTATCGGTGAGTGGCGACACTGTGTACCTTATCGTCTCAAAGAGTCGCTTAGGACAAAAAAAAACATTGGTTAGACTTAGGACCTTATCTCCAGTTTGCCTTTATTGGGTACCTGGAGTGGAACCCCAAGAGTGCCTGTAGGACTCCCAACTCTGGCTTGCCTTGGTCGACCAGCCAGAGGGGGGCCGTCAGAGCTATACGCTCAGGGTTGGAAGTATCTAATGGCGTCATCATCATCATCTGAGGTTTAGTCGTGAAAAGGTAACAAACAAACAGGCAGACAAAGTTACTTTCACATTTATAATATTAGTATAAATGTATTCTACTGTTAATTAATAACTCCATTTGACATTGTTATAATTAAATTACTATTACTTGACTGCCTCGTTGGTCTAGTGGTCGCAAGCGCGACTGCTGAGCGTGGGGTCCTGGGTTCGATTCTCGTGTCGGGCAAAGTGTTATTGGGTTTTTCATTAGGAAATTCTCAGTAGCAGTCCGGAGTATGGATTTGTGACCCGGTTGATGGCAATAGGCTCGCCCTCTATTACATGGGACTATAACATAACTGGAGAAATGTGGGTGTACTATACACCTCTGCCTACCCCTTCGGGAAATACAGGCGTGATGTTATGTTATGTTACTATTACGCACGAACAAGTTGCCTTCCTATAGCCTACTCCATTCCATGGAAATAAAGAACACATTTGCGCCAGTCATCATCATCATTTCAGCCGAAAGACGTCCACTGCTGGACATAGGCCTCCCCCAAGCATCGCCACAATGACCGGTCTTGTGCCTTCCGCATCCAGCGGATTCCCGCGACCTTCACCAGGTCGTCGGTCCACCTTGTGGGGGGCCTACCCACGCTGCGCCTTCCAGTACGCGGTCGCCACTCCAGAACTTTACTGCCCCATCCCATCGGCCATCAGTTCTGCGAGCAATGTGCCCCGCCCACTGCCACTTAAGTTTGGCAATTCTTCGGACTATGTCGGTTACTTTCGTTCTCCTACGAATCTCCTCATTTCTGATTCGATCACGCAGGGACACTCCGAGCATAGCCCTCTCCATTGCCCTTTGAGTGACTTTGAGCCTTCTTATCAGGCCCATTGTGAGCGACCACGTTTCAGTATCGTAAGTAATTACTGGCAACACACACTGGTCAAAGCGCCAGTGCGATACAATAAATCCACAGTTCCATAAACGACGAGAGAACGTTTTGCGAAACTTCTATGAACGTATATAAATTATTGTTTAACAGTTAATGATGTTATCGCAAAAATTATTCTTGTGTCGTCATAAACTGTTCAGCACTGGAATGAGCATTAAAATGCGAAAAACCTCCATCACTTAAAATAGCTGGATAATGTTTTTCTATTAGTGTGTTCATTTGTTATTAAATGCAGCAGGTAGGTATCTTTTAATAACTGTGTTTCACGTAGGTTCACATTGATATAAATACAATTGGCACTTCCATGATAAATAATGGCCGTGGGAAATTAGGAGTCATCTTGATTAGGTGTTCCTGGGCTAGCATACTTACAATATACAACGTGTTATTGAAATAACTGAAAACCTCTTAAGGGGTCATTATACTCATTAGAATGAACAACTTTTAGTAGGGGACCAACCCTGACATCGCGAAAAAAAAACTATTGGTTTTGTTAGTATAAGGATGCATGGGCTATAAGTAACTAGATTGATAAGCTTCATTTCTGTATAGTTACTTAATAATTCTGATTTTGCTTGAAAACTCCACAAAACATCCTTCATTAACAATAAGTATAATAATATGTAGAATGTAGATATAAGCACAAAATAGTTAGGTAGTATACAATGTGGAGATGACAATACGACATTAAATAAAATCACGTACAGAGTATCACATGACCGTACACAAAAAATCAATCAAATCCAGTTAATAGCTTAGCCACAGGAAATTATTTTAATTTCATTAATTTTGAATGTAGGACGATTTTTCTAGGCAAATATCGTTAGGTCAAAGACCTGTGCGAGTCCATATGATTTTAAATTCTCTTTCTCAACGATTACAGATTACAGATTACCAACAAATGGTGCTACTTATTATTTCGATGTATTAATATTTATTATGTTTAAAAATTAGTTTATTTGTCTTTTCGATAAACAACTTATTTATGTGTATAAAATGCTTCTATACGGTACTAGTAACAACTGTGTTGTCGTATTGTCATCTCCACGTTGTATTCTTACCTATCCTTCATTGGTAGATAACAAAAGAATGAATGATGATTTTTTCGCGGAATTCGTAATATTTCTAGTCATACAAATACCAGTGCATGGAGGCATTAAACATGTTTACAAGCGCAGTTATGTGCCCTATCTAGTTTACTTTAACAAATTAAAAATACATTCATGCGCCGCAGTGACAAAAGAAAAAGGACTAGCTACCTACTACGGTTTTAAATTACTTTTCATTTCTCATACTCGGAAAGTAGTGTTTGTTTGATCCGAGTAGCGGGTGGAAAACGCTGATTCCCTCCCTAGGGCGGGAAAAACTCATAGTAATTGCTTTCCTCCCTAGGGCCGGAATGAATTTTAAAAATAGAACTATAGATAGTCGGCTACGATTTTTTTTTCATAATTAAGAAAAATATCGAAAAAATGCCGCGGTCTTGTGAGTTTATAAACTGCCAGTATGAATTTTAAAAAAACCTAGAAGCGGGCCGGCCCGGCGCCGGTGGTGACGCGGGGTGTTCCATAATTAAAATTTAAGAAAGACTATACAATTTGCCGGGATACTAACTTTGTCTGTACCGAAATTCAAAATCTCAGTTTTATAGACTAATATTTGATTAAAAATGAGTTCAAGCGATTCTGAACTGTTGACCCCAGATTCGGTTAAAGACGAGGCAAAAACAGTATTCGAAAATCTTTTGCCAGAAATTTCAAAGTAACGATACTTAAATACATACAATGATTTTATGAAGTAGCTAACATACAAGAATATACGTATTTTAGAAAAACTACTATTTATTACTTTCGTTCTTCGTGTCAGTGGGGCGACTGTTCTTTTGTCAGACTTGGCAAGCCCAAAATTTTGCAACCTCTACGGCGTTATCCTTATATTCGAAATGAAAAGTAGAGTGCTTTACTCGGACTATAGCCGCCCTCGCTGCGCTCGGGCGTCTAAATACCTCGTATGGGAATTGATTCCTTTCGACCCTTGTGTAACAATCTACTATTGTATTCGTGCGTTTTATTTCACCTACAAGTCTACAACAACAAAAATTTACACTGAAAACTTAGGAAAAGCAACCTTTTCATTTTTGATAAGTATTCGTTGCAAAGAATGATTTAACTAGGTATTATTTATTTAAAGAAAAAGGAGCACCAGCAATGCAATTACAAAGCATATTGCAGAACTTAATAGCAAAACGAAATTATGTCAGGTGTTATAGAGTTATCAAATAACGAATTGAATATATATAAAAAAATTGATTGATGGCAATGATGGCAGACACGTCTGTGGGTGTCACAGGAGTTTTATTTATAAAAAGTGTAAAACCCTTATTTTGTGTTGCTTGTGATTCTGTGCATATTCCAAATGCCAAATGGTGTTCAGTGATGCTGAATTGCTGTATAATTGACTGTAAAAGCCATAGTGAACGAAATTAACCAAACATAACCTATGCCTTCATAAACTATCGCTATCTCATAGGTATACGCTGGTGACGAATCTATGCATTCTCTATCTAAGATAATATTTGAATCTCTTTGTGTAACGTCAATTTAAAATAAAGCGTGTTCAGGCAATTTGATTTTATTAGATCATCAAAAAAATCTTCGAATTCGAATGACATGTTCACCCAAATTCATTCTTCGACAACGCGATCATCAACTCAGCCTATCGCAGTCCAATGCTGGACATAGGCCTCTCCCAAGTTGCAACATAACACTCGGTCCTCTGCCTTCCGCATCCAGTACCCCCAGCCACCTTTTTCAGGTCGTCGGTCCACCTGGTGGAGGGCGCCCTACGCTGCGTTTGCCGATTCGCGGTCTCCACTCAAGGACTCGTCTGCTCCAGCGGCCAGCAATCCTTCGACAGACATGGCCAGCCCACTGACACTTCAGCTTACTGATCCTGCAAGCTATGTTGGTCACTCCGGTTCTTCTCCGGATAATCTCGTTACGGATTTTATCCTTCAAAGAAACTCCAAGCATAGCTCGCTCCATAGCTTGCTGAGCGACTTTGAGTAACAACGCGATGGTATAATCAAAATTATTATAATTTGTAACTAAGATAGTGGAAAGTAAACACATCTGGAAGTATTGTTTTCAAGAAGAAACTTACTTTTTAGATAAATGAATGCTTCGTAGATTTAACTTGTTTATATTTCTGTGAACCGGAAATACTGGAATACCTACCAAAACACTCTTTGCAAATGCAGTTATGTTAATTAATAATTAAATATCTCTGCAATGAAGGTCTTACAATCCAATACTTACCTACGTATAATCAGACTTTATCCAAAAATACCTAATTGTTATTAGTAATTACGAAAGGCATTGACGACGGAGCTTTGAATAAAAAAAAAATATGGCCAAAATTATACAGTCAAGCGCATATGATATTATTACCAGTATAAGCTGGAGGATGATGATGATAAGCTGATCCGGTCTTATATGAAATTTACATTCTAAACCAGTTTCACTTATAATGGTTTTGTAACCATGAACATGCGGCCAACTGCACCTACTATAATAGTGAATTAATAGTATATGTTTTAACTCTATAATAGCTACCTAGACTACGGAGTAGGTATGGATAAAGAATTTGGCGTAACTATCGGTTTGATCTGGTTGTGAGAATTAAGATTATATGGTCATTGGACTGCCCATGCTATAATTATGATGCAAATAAATTGGTTAAATCACAGCTTTTTCTAGTATTTATTGGCCTATGTTCAACAGTGGACGTACAAAGGCTGCGATGATGATGACGAAAAGTATCATCATCCTCCGAACCTTTTCGCAATTATATTGGGGTCGACTTCCAGCCTAACCAGATGCGGCTGATCATCAGTATGTTATACGGAGCGACTGCCTTTAGATCCCCGTAACCCAGTTACTGATGGGTAATACTAACATTCGGAGGTTAGACCAGTTGTCACAGACATTCAGGCTCTGACTACCCGTAACGACTGCCATAGATAAACGTATGGCAACCGGGACCGACAGCTTATCGTGCTCTCCGAGACACGGAGGTCTCGATGTGTATCGAATCGGTCACCCATCCACGGACTGATCGCGGCAAGCGCAGCTTAACCTCGCAGATCGTACAATCCACGCGGCTGTTACTTCGCCACGAGCCTCTCAAAAACTCGATGACGAAAAGTATTTTCTTACCGATAATATTAAGATTTTCGTATTCAAATATCGCCATTTCACAGGCAAGACTGTGCAATCAGCACAGAGCAGAACAGAGAGAAATGGCACAGAATAGAGGAGGCCTATGCCCAAAGGTGGGTAGATATAGGCTAATGCTGGTGATCTTCTTCTATCGTGTCGACATGAGCTACATAATGGTAATAGCTCATGCCGTGGGCAAAAGATTAGCCAGTCAGCAGGTTGGTAGCGGGGATGACTGCCCAGGGTGCGCCAGACGATCAATTAAATATCGTCACTCGTGGAGGCTCTTTTAAATGCTGGTGATGATCCGATTGATTTATTGTAATCGCATGTAAGTTTATGACTTTATAAGATAAATTATGTATGTATTATATTATTTATTGGTTAAGTAAGTTAAGTTAAATTAGTTAAGTTTCCGACTTTTACTGTTAACTGCACTGGTAACTACCCTGTGTTTCTTCCCAGACATTCCAGTCCATTCAATGGTTGTCTGGAAGAGATCGCCGTGGAGCGATAAGACCGCCAATTGTACGCATATACCTACCTAGTTTATATTAATCATGTTTTTATGTTGTGCAATAAGAGGATTTGTATTGTATTGTATTGTATGATTCAAATGGTAGAAAATAGTCTATCACAAAAAACTTACCGCGGCCAGTCCAGTGACGAACCTCACAGCGACGAGCACCATGTAGTGGAGTCTCGCAGCCTGCGGGCTCAGCATGGTCAAGATAGCGCTTATCAGCATCGTGATGAACACCAACTTCCTCGGGCCCCAGAACTCAGCCGCCGTGCCACCCACCAGGCAGGATATGGAGTAGCCCCAGAAGTAGCCTGACAGCACGTAGGCCTGCTGCTGAGCCGTCCACGTGAAGGTGACCACGCCATCTGGCTGCGTAACATACAAACAAAACTTACACCCGGCGCATATTATTATTTAACTCAACCCAGACCAGACGACTGCAGGCTGTCTAAACTAATGGTTATGGTTTTGTAAACTAATATCCCACTACTACAACTGCATATTAATAGATACCACGTCACCCCTCAGTGCTACGGGGACGTAGGAAGCATTTGCGAACAAAAGACATAAACGCGCCGTTTGTCACTCGGCTGGGGTTTTACTCCCGACTGGATCGAGTTCTGTATCCATCGAATTAGTCTCAATTCGTACTGCATTCTTCTAGGAATTAACATTAGTTCGATTTGGTTCAGAGCTCGAACCAGTCGCGAGTAAGACCCCAGCCGAGTGACAAACGGCGCGTTTATGTCTTTTGTTCGCAAATGCTTCCTACGTCCCCCGTAGCACTGAGAGGGGACGAGGTACCTACTAATATGCAGTGGGAGCAGTGGGACATTAGTTTACAAAACCATACACGCCACACGCCGTGTGCTGTGTGTGGGCTGGGTTTAATATAAATCAAGATCAATAATAGAAGTTTTTAAACTTTCGCGAATTTCACTCATATTGAACTAAGTTTACGGGACTTGTCGCGCACAATTAAATAAAAATATAACAAGCAAGATGGATATAGGTTGTCCTCCTCGTGGAATCCGGTAATCGAGAAGTGTTCGCGTCGTGGTATGTCTACATGTATGTCCGCCGAAACTGTCAGCATTGTGTGTCGTGATTCAGCATATCTTGTTACGGACAGCGACGTTACGAAAAACCAACCACGGGTAGTTCGAGAAAACACCCGCCGCTCAAGACGATGACACCCACATACTTCAGTCTGCTCGTGACCACGGCCAATGCAACTTGACCGAAACGTCGAGGTTAGTCAAAATGCTTGTTATATTTTGATTTAATTGTGCGCGACTAGTCCCGTAAACTTAGTTCAATAAGATCAATAATAATATGTATAATAATAAATAAATATTTTTAGACATTTTTACACAGCACCATCTAGTCCCAAACTAAGCAGAGCTTGTGCTATGGGTACTAGACAATGGATATAATAATTATTTATATTTTTTTCGTAAATACATACTTATAATGCATAAGAAACACCCAAACTAACACAAACACTTATGTTCATCACATAAATATTTGTGTCCTGTGGGAATCGAACCCACGACTTCGTGATCAGCAGTCCGACACTCGAACCGCTAGACCACACACATAGAACATAGAACCCTTAATTTACATACGTTTTTTACTAACTATTGGACCAACGTTAAATTAAATTAAATTAAAATTAATTTATTTCACCGACACTGGCATGGAGATACGCACGAATATTGTACGAACGTAGCCTTTTAAGGTGAACTTGAAATGGCTGCGGTTCTTAAGCCTAGTTATTCTAAGAATGTATCCGTCTTAGCACGTGCTTTGGCTAAGCGCAGTATCCCTGTAACTGTCCCGCAACTGTCAATCTACAAGTGCAAGACAGAGACTGAACATGTCTTAGCATAAGCACGTGTTAAGCAATTTTTATGTTTATTTCGGCCTTGATCTATGATTTCTTACCGACAGAAACTTTAATAAAAAAAAATTGGACATTTTCCATGGCGTAAAAGCTGTCAAATGTCAAAATTTTTAAGCGATCTCTAATAAAATTTAAAGTTATCGATTATATTACAACAATACATACATACATTTAAACTTAGTTATTTGGACCACTTGATTATAAAATTGCATCCTTTAACTCGAGAATTTTCGGTATTTAATGTTTCCGTTCATGCAACGTTGATCTTTTAACAAATGGCTGTTGAATCTCGAATATAAGATCCTATTTAATGCGATATAAAAAGTACACATAAGTACAGTCGGCCATACGTCAGTGGTGTGGTAACACTAAGGAGGCGGCGGAGAGGGTTCGAGAGGCGATGACCTCTCTTCCCATCCGCAGGAGACGACCTGGGCGTCGTAGGAGGGCGTATGCCGACCTCCAGCCACCCTAGGTGTGGGCCTGCGGGCGGCGGACTCGGGGTGGCCCGCCGCCCGACCAGTTAAGGCCCGTGACCGTGGCGCGTAGTGTTCCGCGCGCGCCAGTCAAGAGGAGGGTGCGGCCGTTGTGATTGCCGCACGGGGAGAAGGGGCTCGCCTGCCAGTGGCGAGCCGGGACCTGCCGGGGATGGTTGGGCGAATACGGGAGTATTTCCCACGCCCCCGGCCAAGGTCGGTAGAGGAACACCGTGGTGGTTTTTAGTCGGTAAGAGTCCGACACTGGCTCTGCCTTCCCCGGGCGGAGTGGGTCCATGAGGATTTTCCCCACGGAAAAAAAAAAAAAAAAAAAAAAGTGGTGTGGTAACACTTGAACTACAAAAACCGCCCTTACTGTTACGTAATAAAGACGCTGTCTGTTACCACCGCTGATGTGTTCTCGAATGTACGTCTATTTTCTAGCTACTTATCTTGTATTGTGTAGTATAATTAAGTATTTTATTGTTATTTACTTACTTGCTACTGTACTGTTTGAACGTTTCATCTCTGGTAATAAAATCTTATGTCTGTTTGTTGAGACTTTTAGGTATCTACAAATATAAAATGTAAACTTATGCTCTTATGTTTATCTCATATTTAATTATATTATCAAGTTAATTTATTATTCATAATAATACTTATGATAGTACGGTTAGATGCACATCAATAGTAAAAAACCCATTATAAGCAGAACTATCTTAGTTTGTAAGATTCATAGAAGAATTGTTCTTGCTGCATATAAATGATTTGCTTAAGCCTTAACCTTTGAATATGCAGACGACAGCACCGTTGTTGAGAGCTATACATCCAGTGCACGAGCTAGTGGGCCTCAAATCAGTTCTCAAAGAGAGGTCATGGTTGAGCGCTTGAACTTGTCCCTGAAAGCTGTCTCCGAGTGGGGTGATGCTCACTTGGTCAAGTTCAATGCTGCTAAGACTCGCGTGTCTTTTCTCTGCTAAACGGAGTAAATTCGAACTGACTCCAACTTTTCGTGATGCATCCGTGCCAATAACAGACCACCTTGAACTTCTTGGCGTGTCATTAACATCTACCCTCAACTTTGGCTCATACATAGAGTCTAAGGCTCAATTTGCTGCGAAAAAGCTAAGCATTCTATCTAAGGGGAGACGGTACTTCACACCAGAACAGCTGCTCAAATTGTACCAAGCACAAGTTCGGTCGTGTATGGAGTAGGTACTACTCACATCTTTGGGATGGTTCGGCCAAATATCAGCTTGCGGCTCTTGAGTCGACCGAGGGGCGTGCCAAGAGGCTTATTTGCAACGATTCACTGGTCGATGCCAAACTACAATGTCTCGAGCATCGGTGCAAAGTTGCTAGTCTGTCGGTCTTTTATCGGATGCATTTCGGAAATATTTTTGCAATAAGAAATATACTCTGGATTAATGTCAAAAAATCATTATGATAATAGTTTTTATTTTTGGGTTTTTAATCTTTCAGATATTAGGAGGTTAAGTTTGTAATTACGCATAAGGGTTTAGGTAGTGAGGCACTTAAACAAAAATAGTTTAATTACATTCGAATTAACGTTAAACTAAACCAGAAAGCGATCAAAACCGCCTATTTCAAAATAATATAGAATTTTTTGATTACTTATTTATTTATTTATGTACACACAACACATTTATAATAGATAACATACAGAACAAACACTTGAGCACAAAGGTACTGCTTATCTCTAAAATAAATTTCTTCCAGCAGACCTGCGACAGGAAAGAAGGATAAAAGAAAGACGTAGACACAGTGTGTGACATTAAATACATACTAAATATAAACATACTTACGATAATAAATTATAAACTACGTAAACATACCTATACCAATAAAAAAAATATATATAATAAATAAAAAATATGATATTATAATCAACACCGAGAGAATAAACAACTTATTTAATTAGACGATCAATGTACTGAGGAAAGGTAATGTTCTTTGACATTTATTTAAATTCCTTTTTTTTTACTTTTATTTAAATTCCATATTTTTTCAGACTAAAATAAAATCCATGTGAAATCATAATTCAAAAGAAGATTTTTATATAGGTACATAAATGGTTAAGACACTTGCCGCAACTTCAGCCTGGTTCTGGGCATACTCCTTTCATTAACGCAATATTTCTTCAAATCTACATCTCTAACTTTGACACACAAGTTAAGAGGCTGACAATGACAACACCTAAAAAATCAGACCTCTGCGGTCACTGTCGTTTCGTACAGAACTGAAAGAGAGGCAACGCGCCGAGGGACGTCGGATACGCCGCTCAACTTGAATGAAAATTACCAATATTTTTTTTAAATAAAAAACTAAAAGCTTATTTGAAAAACAGAAACAACAAATGTTTAGATTATTGTCTTTCTCAAATGTTTTCTTAATTTTATTTATAATATTTAGTAAATAATAGAGATTGTTTGCTTTAAAGCATGTTTTAAGAGCTTAGTTTACAATTCTTTTCTATAGAGAAAACTTCATGAAAACGTGTTTTGGGCACAATACAGTTTCAGAAAATACGATCAAGATTAACATTATATTTTTTTCACTGCCACAAACTGAATAGATACAGCTAAAAATGTTTTTAAAAGAAGCCTATTTGGGGTATTTGGCTGTTGTCAGCGTCTTAACAGAAATATTAAACAAGAAGTAACACAAACAAAAGTTTTCAGGACACTTGTGTTACGGAAAATTAGCATAACATTACGAGTTGATACACATGAAATTTGAATTGAGTATCTATTTATAATAAAAAACTAAAGGTACATGTACCTTTATATGATATGATGATAAAATAACGAATAGATACTTATGCGAAACAGTTGAATAAAGAAGTGACACAATTTTATTGTTTATAGAGTGACGACTTTCTAAACGACTTATTGCTGGTAAGGATCAAGTAATCCAAGAACTTCACAACTTATTTTATGAGTCGTAACATACCAGAAATTTTTCCTAAAATACCTACCTACTTTATTTAGGCTTGGCAATTAGGTGTGGAATTAAATGGAATTTAACATCAGCCAATTGTCCACATTTAGCAAGATAACAATATTGAGCTCTTTTCTTATCACATTTTCGCATACTTCTTGAGTTATCCCACTGAGAGCGTCCCGAATATTATATTTAAAGATTTATTGACTTATTGGCATAGACACGTGACCCTTTAGATAGCTCCACAGAAAAAGTCAGGAGCTATCAAATCCGGTGATCTTGGGGGCCAATCAATGTCACCATTTCTTGAAATTAATTAACCTGGAAACATGCATCTCAATGTTTCGATTGCATCTTGTGAATTCTCGTGCCGTATGACATGAGGCCCCGTTTTGTTTGAACCACACGATTTCCAAGCCCAACTCCAGACTCCTTTAAAGCAACAAAAAATTGTTAACCATCTCATGGTAGCGATTGCCATTCACTGTTACTGCAGTTCCTGTAGCATCCTTCAAAGAAGTTCGTTATGCTTCTAGAGGTGTACATATGGTAGATGTTACATTTCATTTAATTCTATACGAAATTGCCAAGCCTAATTAAAGTATTTTTAGAAAATTATCTGGTATTTTTAATTTTTCACACAATTAATTTTATAAAAAGAGTTCTTATTTGGCCGCCCTGTATAAGACCTTACTTTAGTCTCGAGCGTGTCAGAAAGTATTTCCTTTTCGTTAACAACCTCCGTTTTGATTCAACTACCACAATAACAAAAAAAAAAAAAAATGTTCTACGAAGTCCTTTGATTAAAAACTCACTTTGTATACACTAAGGTTATTGTAACGTTTCAAGGAAATGATTAGCTCGTACATTGTTTATCAGTAAGTTATAGTTTGTGCGGGATAACAACGCAATAGCGGACGTCGAACCCTCCTTACTAATGCATTATGTCATGTCAACGATTATCACTGGCATATCGTAGTGATAGCTTCACTGACCGCAAGGTCTTGGCATAGCAACCCCTTTATTATGAAATGCTAGCTAAATGACATTAACGACAGATTAGTATGGGTAGCGATTCGCTTATAACTTGCAACTTCGGGATAAAAGTGGGGTCAATGTCCGTTATTGCCATCTTATCCTACACGAACTACAGGTCTTGCTATGACGTTGACAGTAGGTACAAAGGTATTGTTAAAGTATTACCTGTCGTAGTTCTCGCTTTGTGACCACGGTACTGTTATATAACGATGTGTCGTTTGTCACTATGGCCTCGCACTCGCTTTTCACCCTGTGAATTACAATGACATAACTATTGAGTAAAATTACACAGGTAGGTACATAATATTATATCCATGACTGACTTAGCTATCTGATTATGAGAACGTGTATATACTACTAATATTGAGCTGTTGAATAGTAAAATTAGAAAAAATAAAACCGACTTCAAAAACCTTAACTAAAAAGTTAAAAATAATCCTTGTATTTATTTTAAAATCTTAACTTAAACAACATTTTTAAGGCGGCGCGTGGTTGACCCTTTGCGTCATGTAATGTACAGTCCAGCGCAATATCTATAGTAAAAACAGTTTATGTGAACGTACATGAAAATCACGCGCCGCCTTCAAAATGTTGTTTAAGTTAAGATTTTAAAATAAATACAAGGATTATTTTTAACTTTTTAGTTAAGGTTTTTGAAGTCGGTTTTATTTTTTGTTAAAAAGTTTTTATTTCATACTTTTTAGTTGAGGGTTGATTCATAAATGTTTATATAACCAATTTGAGAATATATTTTTATTAACCTTTGCTATCCCACTGCTGGGAAAAGGTCTCGCTCATGTTCTTCCAAACGTCCAATCACTATCGTGAAAAAAAAACACGCATATCGGCCAAGAATTCTCAGAATGAGGAACCAATGAGCAGATCATCTAGATACGTAAAGCTAAAATAAACTGATTTATTGAAGCTGGTTAAAAAACTACTTAACCTAAGTCAATAAAATTTATATGGGACCACCGCGCGGACTTTCTCTACCAAATAAAAAAACAACCACGTAAATCGGCCCACAAATCTCGGAGTAATCGGTGTACATACATGAAAAAAAAAAAAAAAAAAAACAAAAAAAAAAAAAAAACCCGCGGAATACATAACCTCCTCCTTTTTTTGAAGTCGGTTAAAAAGCCCTGAAATTCCTGATTCTCTATGAGATTTAAGAAAAACTTGTAAATAACGTGACTGTGTTACAGTGATATTATATAGGTTGAAATCAAATACATCAAATACTTGTTTATCGCAAACGTTTTTGTATTGGAAGTCAAAATGTCCAGCATTACACAGGGAAATTTTGACTGTTTCTTAGGAAAAGTTGTTCAGTAAAATTGGTAGAACCCACTGACGATGAAAAAATTCAGTATATTATTAAATTTTTTCGTTTATAATAAACATTTTTACCCAAAATGTCAATAGTGTAATCAACATTTAACTAAAAAAGAACATGCCAGACACATTGTTTTTATAAGAGTTCATCAAAGGAGCAGCATTTTTTTTTTCTGAGATTTTAAATTTACAAAGACGATTTGCAACCATAATATTTTTTTTCTATCCTTTATCCGCGACCATTCCAAGATTTATCGTTATTTCACATGAACATCTTCATGACGTTAACACTGATGATGACGCACAAAATAGGTAGGTACGAACAATGTGTATGTAACTCATGTGTCTTGTGGAAAAAATATATTGACATTGTCTGTTTATTACACTTACTGGTTTTCCAAAGATGCAAAAAAAACAGAGAATATTGATACAAATTACGAACATCAACAGTAAAATTCGAAAACATCATCATCTTTTTCCAGACCGGACTGGTTTACGTCCAGAGGACTAGGCTGAGACGTAGTAGGTAGAGTATGTAGATGTATATAGAATCACAGTAAACATAATCGCTGTTTTTGATTACTTGTCTTATTTAGTAAACAATCTTGGTATGTCTTTTTAATGCAATTCGTCAATAATAATTATCAAAAGACATTATGTTAACAATTACAGACACTAAATAACATGTATTAACCTAATTACATGTACAGAACTAGTAATTATATTTTATCAGTAGTTATTTGAGTAAAGAGACTTGCCAAGATTGTTTACTAAATAAGACAACAGAGAAAAAACAGAATATACATGCTATAAGTACCTATTTATTTGTTCACATTATATCAGAAGCTGTTCATTTGGCAGATTGAGCTAATCGAGCAATACCATCTAGGCTGTTGCCTAAATGATATCGCCTATCAAGGTCGCCAAACTGAGACATTAATATGGAAAGTCTCATGTGATTTTAATTTCACCGGAACCCGCACCCTTTTACCAGAACACAGGAATGCAAGCATCACTGTTTGGCGGCAGAAATAAGTACTGTCGAGTACAGTGCCGGTGGTAGTACTTCCCCGGACGAGCTGTTTAAGTAGTTTCAACATAAACACAGAATATTATACCTATAAAAAGCCGTTAATAGTTGATAACATGTATAACAATAACTATTCAATCAATAACAGGTAATGTGAATGAAAGGAAAACGACTGAAACTAATCGTGAACGTTGATAATAATTTTCTTTAAGTACGGCTTTATAACATGTTTATTTTATGGCTCTGTCTTTGTATATAAATGCAAAAATATGGATGTTTGTTTGTACTTCAATCAAGCTGAAACGGCTAACACATTTGTATGAAATGTCACACAGATAGTCCCGGAAGATCAGTTCCCGAGGAATATTATTTCAGCCGTAAGACGTCCACTGCTGGACACAGGCCTCCCCCAGGCATATATTGGGGGGATATGCCATAATCGCCACGCTTGGCAGGCGGGTTGGCGATCGCAGTTGGTTGGTTAAATACTCAGAGAACGCTGCTGCCCATCCTCTGGTGAATCCCTTAGTCGCCTTTTACGACACCCATGCGAAGATATAGGGTGGTGCAATTCTTTACGTCCGGCACCACATGGAAGAAATCCCGAGGAATGCGCGATATGTACATAAATAAACATTTTGATTTGATTTCAATTGCACATATGATATGACGTATGATAATAATTACATTCAACACTTTCAACTCACGACGAGGCATAATAGAAAATTAATTGTTCTGACGTCTAATACTTGTATATTATTGTTCTGACGTCTAATACTCGTGTATGATTGTTTTGACGTCTAATACTCGTGTATCATATTATGTATTATGTGTGTGTTGTGTGTATGTTGTGTTATGATGTGTTTATTTTATTTATTATTTATGATTAGGGACGTTTACGTAAAATACCTAAGCACAATTTGGTAAAAACTGACTATGGGAACGGTACCCTTTGCCTAGATAACGTCCACAGAGTCCTACTCTTGCTCAATCTTGTAATTTCGAAACTAAAACGAACTAAGTGCAACAAAGATATAATTAAACGTAATCCTTTTTAAAATTACATCGATTTGTATGATATTACATGCATACTCCGATTCAGTTGAATTAAAATTCCGCAATCGTTATTTCTATTTTATAACAACTACTCACGAGCAGCGTAAACACGCTAGCACATTCACGTCACACACTTTAAATTTAAAATAATATTCCCAAACATTTTCCATACATTTTCGATGAAAGAATATTCGCAAACACACTTGGGGTCTACTCGTCTATCGTGACATTCGTGACATCTATCGTGTCGAAACCTACTGTAATCATGTTGATTTAATTGTTGTTTATACGAAGCAACGAACAATACTAATCGATAATTTTCGTAACCATAGATCATAATCATACAACTATACAAGGTGTTGATCTGTAATCGTGCCATATTTCTAGATCTGGTGATAAATAATGAACAATAGTCACCTAAAAATACTTTAAAAATTCTACGATTATTTAATACCTAAAGTTTCACTTAGAAACATAGCGAGGGTTCGAGAATAAATCCCGAACGACTCGGAAAATAAGTCATCGGCGGCATTGTCAAAGGGTGGAAATACCTGCAAATTGTTTTGGTGGTGTCGCACGCATCGTTTTTGTGTCGCACGTGACACACGGGGGGAATTTGTTTGTTCTTCTTCTTCTTCTTGTTCTTTATTTGTTTGTTTACAAATAGGTATTTAACAAAAAAAATATTTCTTTGGTATTGATTTTTTTACTGATTCGTGTTCAGTATCAGTGGTATAGTCACCTCCTTAAATATGGCACGAATGCAGAGCAACATGTTGTATATATACATATAATTAAAATAAATTTAAGATAATACCTATACCTACCTACCTAAATTTTCTAAAATACTGTTATTGTTGATATTTGTTTTTGATATAGGTAATGTTGGATACTGTCATCTCCCCTCTTTGAGGTGGGCGCTAATAACTGCGACACAGTTCTCTGAACTAATGCAGCTGTTAACGTACACAAAATATGTAAATCAGTTTGTTCCAATAAAAAATTTGAATTTGAACTACTGTAAATGTCATTGACAGTATTTCTTTTGTTTTTGACTCATTCATTCCCAACATTTTCTATGGTGACGTCGTAATAATTCACAATAATTTGTCTGTGAATTCGATAAACGACAAAGAATCCGAACGTTTATTATAGTAGGGTACGACATTTGGTACGACCTATAAATATGCAGAGTACTATCACAGTCTAAGGAACTCTAGCTCTGCTCTTCGGAATAGGTAGAGCTAATGTGCCTAAAGTTCAAAGAACACATACAAAAAAAGTGGAGACTTCCTTACGATTAAGTTTTTTTCGGAATAATTGTTTTTTTTACCTCTACCATGTTAGTTCTAATTATTAAAGCTGGTCTGGTATGTAAATTACTTTAGCTTCCACATTTACTTACGACGTCGTTCAAACGAATATTAGTTTTTTTTTTTTTTGAAAAAAAAAAATCGTGTAAACTCTTTTTTTAAAAACAGAAACAGGAAATGAATTTGATAGTTGTTTTCCTTTGTTAATTTTAGTTGTACTTAAGTAATGTTCCGAAACTCGGACAAATATTCAAAAAAAAAAATTGTCGTAAGGAAGTCTCCACCTTTTTTGTCTCTATTCTTTGAACTTTAGGCACATTAGCTCTACCTATTCCGATCACCGATTATGACTTATGACTTATTTTCTTGAGAACGTTATAAATATTGCAGATGATTTTATAAGAAGAGCAATTACCGTCATAGTTAGTCCACTGATCGTGAAAATGTAGACAGCACGTGCCGCGCCACGCGTGGCGAACTGATGCGATTTGAAGCCATGGATATCGCTCACTCACGTGTATAACGCACATTTTAACAGGCACATTTATTTATTTTACCAAGGCCTCCTCATATGAATCATAAGTTGATTGATAAGCTGAGGTTGCGTACAAAAGGCTGTTTAATTTAGGTAAGTACTTGTATTTTCAATTAGAGAAAAAAACGAAGACCCGTTAATGAAAATTCTTTCAAATAAAGTGAATATAAAAACCACCGGCCAAGTGCGAGTCGGACACGCACAGTAAGGGTTCCGTACCTCTCAACGACCTGATACCCCATAAAAACTGATTTAGTTTACGAGAGTTTATCAAAAGACATCAACGTACAGTGCGCGAAATATGAATTTTTGCATGTCTTTCTTACGCAGGTACCACTACATATGTCTATGTTTGTCTTATTTTTAGTATTTGTTACTAAACTACATAATATGCACTATAATCTGACCAAGTTTGACATTAGTATATATTACGGTTTTGAAGATAGAGCAGGAACAAAAACGTTGAATAAAATGCATGTTTTTTGAGGTTTCTTGTATGGGGACCCCTTTGTTTTTAGTATTTGTCGTGATGCACCTCATAGCAACACATATTCTGAGAAAATTTCAACCGGTTACCTATTACCGTTCAAAAGATACAGCTCTGTGACAGACAGACGGACGGACGGACGGACGGACAGCGTAGCGAGAGTAATAGGGTCCCGAGAGTTATGTAATAGTGTCAATTATATACAAGTTGTTGATCTGTAACCGTGCCATATTTCTAGAGCAAATGGTAAATAATCTCTAAAAATACTTGAAAAATTCTACATAACATAACATCACGCCTGTATTTCCCCGAAGGGGTAGGCAGAGGTGTAATAGTACACCCACATTTCACCAGCACGAAAGTAGTAGTTTTCGTTTCGTTTCTACGATTATTTAATAACCAAATTTTCACTTGGAAACATAGCGAGGGTTTGAGAATAAATCCCGAATGACTGAAAATAAGTAATCGTCGGTGGCATTGTCAAAGGGTGGAAATACCTGCAAATTATTTTGGTGGTTTCGCAGCCATCGTTTTTTTGTCGTTTGTAGAAGTGGGTGGCAGACTATATTCTTTATGATTGTACAGTCAAATGCATATCAATGGTAACAAAACCAGTATAAGCCGAGACTGTCTTGTAACGGTTTTCTTACCTTTGATAATATGCAGTTCACCGTACATTGCACATTTAGATTGGATATTTTTTATGAGGAATGACATTAAAAATTATGAATAAAGTGGCTACGAGGTAACTATGTGTCCTTAGAATGTGAACGTAGGCGTTAGTAACAGACAATTACCTACTTGTTATACTACTTATGCAGTGTGTTGTTTTTTATTTCCTTTAAACTTCGGAAAATTGCTTAGTACTTTTGTTCCAAAGGAATACAATGCTAAAACGTTTTTTCCTTAGTTTTTTGTTACATCCTCATAATCTTCAGACTACTAGGGCCCCTTTTTTTCATGCCACCCACCAGCCATCCTGGTTCTGCGCCAGTCGCATTCAGGTGTAAGTCGTGACTATGGTTACCATATGACACAGGCGTTTTAAGGCTTAGACAGTCATGTTGCCGGCACTGATCTTAAACTTACACGCGTTCCTAGGTAATCGGGCGTATGTTATTTTTTACATTACTGCTTTTTACCAGGTTAATACCTTAGACTGGTTTCTGAAAAATCAGGCATTTTAGGCACCCTAGACAGGCATATCTCTTCATTTTGAAATGGTAAGCCTTGTCGCGACAGCCTTAAACCCACCGTCTTATGTGGATTATTTATTACGCTGTAGTACCAAGGTAGGTTGTCACGATCAGACACTTATTAACTCAGTCGATATGTCAATAACCATTTGAACGTTTTATCGTGAAAATAGAATGTCATTATCTGAAATTACACAAGTATTTTTTTTTCTTTTTTTTATAGTATAGGATGACGAAACGAGCTAAAGGCTCACCTGATGTTAAGCGGTTACCTTTGCCCATAACAACTGCAATACCACCTAGGCTGTTGCCTAAATGGTACCGCAAGTCGGTTCGCCAAACTGAGATATGAAGATGGAATGCGAAGTGTTTTAAACGAACCGTAGCAAAAGTTGTTCTTTTTGATGAGTAGGTCCTATATTCACCTTTTAAACTACCTCAGCTAATAATTTTACACATTTTAAATAAAGAATAAGCGCAAGACAAACAAGGGGGTTAAACAAGGGTTGAAAGTTTGTAAGTTTTATCTGTGATAATTCATATTTGGCTTTTTGGTTCAAAATAAATAGTAACATTCAGTCTTTTTGTAAAATCAATCCTTAAGGCGGAAAAACAGGGGGTGAAAGTTTGAATGGAAAACCGGTGTTTTTTTTATGAAAAACCGTTATTTTATGAAAAATGGTATTTAGTTGCAAATAAATAAATACGTTTTTCAATGTTTTTGAAAAATCTACCTTAAAAAAGTGATAGTTTGTATGGAAATAAATCCATAATATGTTTGACTTTTCATAGGTGAGCACTAAGAAATTATTTTAAAAAATCATCCCCTAAGGGGGTTTAAATAGGGAGAGAAATGTTGGATGGTTCCTGAGATGTTATCGATGGGAAATCCCATCGGGCACACGGCTAGTAATATAATAAATACAAATATATAGTGATGCAGTCTGGTGCACTTGATACACTGTACCTGACAAGCGGTCACCATTCATTGTGTCTTCACGCATCACTGCTGGCTTAGACATACCTCTATACATACACACACTATGGTATATTAAACAATCACCACCATATACCATATAATACCATACCACTTACACTCGAACAAAGAAATAAGTAAAAAGGATCACTGGATATCGACGAAATTTTTTTTTTGGAAATTACACTGAAAAAAAAATAGCTGAACAAGCAAGGACTTGCCTTAGCTAAATTAGCTACTTGCCAAATTTTAATTAGTAGAAACAATTTTTTTGTTAAAATAGCTAAACCGATTTGCTGCACTCCTCAAACTAGCTAGCTACTAGTAGCGTCAATTTATTAGTCACCTTTTTAGGGTTCCATACCCGAAGGGTTCCAAACGGGACCCTATTACTCTCGCTACGCTGTCCGTCCGTCCGTCCGTCCGTCCGTCCGTCCGTCTGTCTGTCACAGGGCTGTATCTTTTGAACGGTAATAGGTATCCGGTTGAAATTTTCTCAGAAAATGTGTTGCTATGAGGTGTATCACGACAAATACTAAAAACACAAAAAAGTCTAAAACCAAAGGGGGTCCCCATACAAAAAACCTCAAAAAACATGTATTTTTTTCAACGTTTTTGTTCCTGCTCTATCTTCAAAACGGTAATATATACCGGCGTCAAACTTGGTCAGATTATAGAACATATTATGTAGTTTAGCAACAAATACTAAAAATAAGACAAACATAGACATATGTGGTGGTACCAGCGTAAGAAAGACATGCAAAAATGCATATTTCGTACACTGTGCGTTGATGTCTTTTGGTAAACTCTCGTAAATTAAATTAGTTTTTATGGGGTATCAGGTCGTTGAGAGGTACGGAACTCTTACTGCGCGAGTCTGACTCGCACTTGGCTGGTTTTTTATGTTACTAGCAGCTAAAATTTGTGCTCCTCATAACAAAACTTTTTTTTTCAGTGTATGTTAGCCAATTTTGAATAAGGTTTTGTACAAATAGACACAGTTATCTTTGTCAGTTATTTAAATAATAATTCATTTATGTGCATTCATAATTTCTTTTAAAACTTAATCTACATAATTTGGAGGCCCTGCAAACTCATATCTTTGTTAGATTGTACATCAAAACGTCACACGATCATCATGAAATGTATGTGGTAAACCTACGTTGACAGATTGCAAGCAGCCATCATGGTTATACAAGTGTCGCTTGCGCAAGCCTTTGACATTAGCTAACATGACTTGTGACACAAAAGATTAAAAAAATAAAGGCCCTTTATAACATGTATATATGTACAGCTAAAAGTATCATGGCAGCAATGAATCTTTGATAATTTTGCATGATATTTTGCAATCAGTATAAGAATGAAAACATGATAGAAATACTTTCATTATTCCACCAATATTTATTGCTCGACCCAACTACCTAGCAAGTATGTTATAAATACGGAAAGGTTAAAAACCCACTACAGTCATGAAATCATAATTCAATGAAGCATTTCTATGGATTTTCAGTCGCAGAAATATATTTAGCGTAAAATTATGCATCTGATGTATAATATTGATAAAACCAACACAAACAGTCTCCGAAACGATTCATTCAGTCACGACTCACGTGTTCAACTACATAGTTACATAAAAATTAATATATCTCTCTGTTTATGTATTTCCCCGCATTTCAATGCGTCAATACCAAAAAAACTAGTCAAATAAGTTTTGTAATCGGAAGTACCTGGTCGTTCCATTTTCTCATTATTGTTATAGAGATAATAGCATTGTAAAAAAGACGTTTCGTGTGGTGCCGAACATAGGGAATAGCACCACCCCATCTCTTCTCATGGGTGTTGTAAAAGGTGACTAAGGGGTTCACCTGAGGATGGGCAGCAGCTTTCTCTGAGTATTTATTTAACCAACTACATCGCCAACCCACCTGCCAAGCATAGCGATTATGGCATATTCCCCCCTTTTGGGGCAGGCCTATGTCCAGCAGTGGACGTCTTTTGGCTAAAATGATGATGTGATGATGATGAAACAACACCGAATATCATTACCTGTGACTTCCTTCTGGACGCGATTTCGTCCACGTATCCCTCAAACATTAAACTCCCATAAATTATTCCTTAATCTATTAAAAATAAATAAATGAATGCGGACCCGTCAGACGTCGTCCTGCCCAGAAAAGCAGCGCCACATATCATTAAAATCGTCCCTGCCGTTTAGGAGAAGATCAGTGACATACCGACAGCAGCGTCATCACCGGGTCTAATTGTGGATCCAGGAACCCGTTGAAATATACACACAAAATTTCATCCAAATCAGTCCAGCCATTTATGAAGAACTCTACTAACTACTAACATAAAACATAAACCAGCCCATTACTGTCGAAGCCTTTAGTCCACCACGCTGGCCTAGTGCGGGTTAGCGGACTACACACACCATTGAGAACTGTATGGAGCACTCTCTGGTGTGCAGGTTTCCTCACGATGTTTTCCTTCACCGTTAAAGCAACTAACTACTAATTAGAAGAATTATAAACATATAAGATAATATAATGTATTCTGTGACTTTATCAAACTGTTTGATAAAGTCACAGAATTCAAGTTGAATGAAGTTGAATAAGTTTGATTCAAACATAATATTTTTTACGTGTATATGAACCACATTACATGAGAAGTGTTGACAGTTCTCCGGTATTATGTAGATATATGTAGATATGTTGTGTAAAGTTTACCTATAGTACAATCAGAACTCACGACGCCATGATACCGCGACAAGTCACGTACAGATAACGTATTGGGTTTAAAGCCTGCAATAACGCACAACTATGTCCCTAGTTCTTCGTCTACAAACACTATTTGAAAATCTACCTGACTAACAGACCAAGCGCAGCCAAAACCGGTGGGTCTAGGAGGGTGAAATTTTGCACAAGAGTTACTTCAATGACGTAGGTGAGCACTAGGTAAGGATTTATAAAAAATCATCCCCTATGGGGGTGAAAAGCGATGGTAAAGATTGTACGAAGAAACATTTTGTATCGACATTCCAGGCTTCCAGCACGGGAGCGAAGAGGTTCGAACCCGCGGGTCGGGTGTCAGCTAGTAATTTATAAACCTATAGGTATAATAAGTATCTGTTTATGTATATTCTGGTCCTAATTTTTTCCTACCAAACTTTTCATTGTGCTATTTTAAAACAAATATTAACTAATAATACTCTTTTATGTTATCAAATTGTACGCCAATCAAGGCAAAGCATAGTGATACTGGATTATTTATAAATTAACACCATGTATTGTATATCATACCTATGTTTGACAAAAAAAAAATTGAATTTGAATTTTTCGAAAAGAATGCTGATGATTGGAATTAATTTTGTTGATTTTCTTCAGTAAAGTAAAATGAATCGCAATTTCTCGTTATAATTTCTTGCACAATATGTCTGTGACTCTGTGTTTATGTTGAAACCACTTTATTAGACTCTTAAACTGACACTCAAGAGGCACTGGCATGAAGGAAGTCTAAAGATATAAATTGTGGAAAGAAAAATTCGCTCACGAGCTGGATTCGAAACTGCGACTCCTGGTTCAGTACACCCAGTGCTTTAGCCGCTAAGCTACCGTGAACTCTGCTTCCTTCTTTCAGCTTGCCTTTTTTTTTGCTTTGTTTTAGTATTTTTTTTTTGCTTTCTTTCTTTCCACGTTTTACATATTTAGATTTCGCTTCGCATGCATAACTGCTTTAAAATAATAGTCGTTTGTTCAAAATATCTACTGAATATTAAAATACACAACTTACGATGTGGTCGTAGAATCATCAGGTACCATCGCAATGATATTGACGCTCATGTTGACCCTCATCATGTAATTGACCCAACACGCGAAGAACATCATGATGGCGACATTGAACCGCGCCGGAACCACATCTGAAAAGAAGAACCCTTCTGATTAGCATACCGAGGAACCGTTACAAAAGATAACTCAGGACATTCGAAGAACCCACGTACTTTTACAAACACAAAACCGAAGGCATTTTCCTCATCGACGCTACATGTTAATCAACTTCCGAATGGCTTAACAATCTATGATGCAATCAGATTGATTGTCAGATTTCAATAACCTCGCATCATCACATTAATAACTTAGTTATATTCGCCAAACTTTGTTCTACCCATGGATGAATCAAAAAGGCGGACGGAATCTCGCTAAACAATAAGTGAAGCACCCATAGTAAGACGGTACGGGCTGGCACGCATACATTCACACCCATAGTAAGACAATAAGCCACGATTACGCAACAAATCTCGTGCGTACAGGCACAGGTCATTGCCGTAGTGTCAAAAATAAAATAACAACAATGTAATCTATACTATAATAAAACTGTAAAGGTCGAAAAGTCTGTACATTGAGTTTTTTTTCGCGAAAACCGGCTAGGGGGACTAGAAATAAGCTATAGAACACGAATCAATCTATACTTACTATAATAAAACTGTAAAGGTCGAAAAGTCTGTACATTGAGTTTTTTTTCGCGAAAACCGGCTAGGGGGCTAGAAATAAGCTATAGAACACGAATCAATCGTTTAAAAAAATTATGTCTGTCTATCTGTCTGTCTGTCTGTTTGTTACCTCATCACGTGAAAACGGCTGAACGGATCGTAATGAAACTTATCATTTGTATTGGTATTAGTCTAACTTAAAATATAGGGTATGATTTATCTGAATCGGTTGAGTAGATCCAGCGATACAGCTTGACCCCTCTATTGTATTAAGTTGCATACAAAGTAGAGGTCATGATTGTTGGTTAGATGCAGGTTGCAGGTTCCTAAAAATACAACTGGATTCTATTAGTATTATAGAAAATATAGAATAACATAACATAGCCCATCACTGTCCCGCTGCTGGGCATGGCCCTCTTCTTGGAATGAGAAGAGTTAAGGAACTGGAAAATATGGAATAACATAACGTAGTCAACCCATTACTGTCCCACTACTAGGTATAGCCCTCTTCTCAAAATGAGAAGAGTTAATGAACTGGATATTATTAGTATTCTAGAATAACATAACATTACCAGCCCATTACAGTCCCACTGCTGGACACGGGCCTCTTCTCAGGATAAGAAGAGATGTGGTTAGTGTTATAAAATAACATAATCAGCCCAATTACTTCCCACTGCTGGGCACGAGCGTCTTCTCAGAATGAGGGAGTTTAGGGCTAATTCCATGAAATTCCATCACCTTAGCCAGTTGGTTGTAAAAACAAAATATAGTATGTTCGGTAAATAGTGTAATCGTCTGTGTAGGCGCTTATATGTATATATTTGAAGATATTGTGTTCATAATTATGACACGATGTTATTTTCCGACATCCACGCGGACGGAGTCGCGGGCACAGCTAGTTAGTAATAACAATGTATTTAGTAGTAGTAGAGCTCCTTTGTGAAAGAGCTCGTCCGGGGAAGTACTACCACCGTGCCTACTTCTCCGCCAAGTAGTGATGCTTGCATTGCTGTGTTTCGGTCTGAAGGGTACGGGTGCCGGTGAAATTACAATCACATGAGACTTTCCATCTTCATGTCTCAGTTTGGCGAACCGTCTTGCGGTACCATTTAGGCAACAGCCTAGGTGGTATTGAAGTTGTCATGGGCAAAGGTAACTGCTTAACATCAGGTGGGCCTTTAGCTCGTTTCGCTATCATATAGGTACTATAAAAAAAAAATGTGGTGTGTTAAAATGCTGTCAAAATTATAACGGGTTTAGGAAAAAATGAAGTGCTTCAATCTTTTCATAGCGAGATTCTGTCCAACTTTTTTTATTCGTTCGAGGTTCTACCTGTGCTTTAAGATGATATCATTTCGTCATCGACCTTAGACGAATGCGGAAATAGACACGAGTTTTTGAGTTTGGCAAATAGTTATCAACAAGAATGCGCGACCTCGCAGAACCCGTAAGTAAGTGTGCGGAACATAAACTTTCCAATACATTGTCAATATCAGACGGACACGCGGTGACAAATGTGTGCGGTTCATTGCACCGTGCATAATGAGATACCCACTTATTAGAATTAGAAATACTGTGATTATAAACAAAAAAAACAAGCCGAAGCGAAAGTTAACGTTTTGACACATTGAGAACTTGAACTAGTTTCTTGCACCGAAATTATTGACTTGCTTCATGCAAGTGAAATTAAATGAAATTGAATTAATTGAAATTAAATAAAATAAAATAATTTATTCTGCGAATTGGATGTTTAAATCACTTTTACAAGTCAGTTCTTTCAAAAACTGGATGGTGTCGGCATTTCCTATGTGACTGATAAGAAACGCCGTAACAAACTCGGGGATCAAAGTCTCTTTAAAGTCCAGACATTTATCTTGTACTTATTGAGAATTTGTGCGAGAAAACTGCAGGGCAACGGCAATGCCTGGACTGGCCTTTTGAAGAAAGTGCCAGGTTAATTTGAGTGGACCTATCCCTACTGTTTTAGGGAGCTCAACATCCTGACACACAACATTACTACCAACCAGGACCATTCAATTAGGCCTTAAAAACCCAAACTACCAGTCAGTTATACTACAAGTACTAAACCTGAATAATGCTGCTGAATATAATAAAAATTTATAAACAGAGACAAATTAGTAACGCATTTAAATCGGGCTATCGTCTGCTATGGTCTCATACATTCACAACCAATTCTAAAATTCAAGATTCCAAACAAGTATTGGCTATCACGTTCATACAGGCAAGCACGTGAGTGATCATGAGAACTAGCGTCGTAAAATGTCTCTGTCTAGCATTTTTTGACCTTTCGTTTTTTTACCAGTAACAAAGTAGTAGGTACCTACTTAATATAACCAACTTAAAACTTGGTTTTGAAAACCTGCCTTAATATTATTCCTAAGGGCTTCTACTAAAAATTGCTGAAATACAGCAAAAAATATTGTTGATACACAAATCCTATTAGTGATCAACAATATCACTAAGTTGTTTTTTTTTTTTTTTTTTCGAATGGACTCTCGCAGATTTGGTACCCAAAATACTTAGATACCCTAACTGCTTAACCGGGCGGGTGGCGGAGAATCCCGTTAGGGACTCAAAAACCTTTAACATTTTTCACGGTGCTTATATAGAAACAACTACGTATTAGACTATAGCAAATACCTAGTAGAATTAATCAGATTCTGTTGCAAAACATCATGTTTTTCTATAGCCATGGCCTGGTTCAATAGCCGCACGTGATGACAACAACACAACCTCAGTCCGTCACTGTACCCGTAGGCCATCGATTTGTGTTTTTGAAGATGATCCCCGACGACCTCCACGCTCGGAACTTAGGACACACCTACTTTATCACTATCTGAATAATAATTATGATGACGTCATCTTAAAAGTTAGACTTTATTGTACAATAATGCTGTTTAACCTATCAACCGGCGTTTTTATAGATATAATTTGAGACTGTTTCTACGGAGTTTAAAAAAAATTCTAAGCAGTGTTTGCTGATTTTAGACTTGGTAACAGCGACATTTAGCATAATATATGGTACTTAGCTAAGATACCTTACAGCATCATTGAATTTTACGATCATCTCTAACATTGAAGTATTCATTATTATTCTATCGTCATAAAATTGTGAGTTTGAAGGTTTCTAGTTATAACTTGACACGAGATATCTCTCTCTATTAACGCGATATTGACTTATGAATAATCGAAGTACCTACGCGTTTACCATGAAAGTTATTTTTTGTTGAAGAACTTCTAAAACGTCCCCGACTTCTTGAGGACCCCTCCTCAAGAAGTCGGGGACGTTTTAGAACGACTTCTTGGTTGGTTTATGTAACTAAAGATTTTATTCTCCAAAACCACCATCTATTATTTTCTGTCTTTTTTGAAGCAAACGTGGTAAGATGCAGATAAAATAAATCCGGTAACAGATAGGTCCTTCTAGAATTTATTCTATCTTTAGATAGACAGTGGGCGTGTTCAGATAATATTATATATTAAGCAGGTACTCCTTAAATAACAGCAAATTCGCAGAATCACTTGACTGAGGGCGGGATGACCATTGTCATGGGCCTATTGTGTTGTTGTGAATAGCTTGTCGTTTACCTAATTGATGTGTTTGCAAACGTAGCTATTACTGCCTGGTATCATAGCCAAGTTGACAATCTACACAATCGTCAATCATCAACGCTAATAGAAAACGATCAAAATGTATGGGAATGACATATCTCAACGAAAAAATCATTCGTTCAGATATGTCATTCCTATACATTTTGATTGTTTTCTATTAGCGTTGACGATTGTAGATTGTGTAGATTGTCAACTTGGCTAGGGGGGCTGGTACACTTCACTTCGTACCAGGCGCGGATTAAGAGATTCTACCTGATGACTCGTCTCTATTAATAATTTTACGCAGAGTATTTTGATGTAAATCCTTTAAAACGTGTTCGAAGCAGTTGATCTTTAACATTAGGTGCCTATTCAAAATGATGTTTCGGAGATATCTGCACCAACGCATTGAAAAAAAAAATCAAAATTCAAAAATCTTTATTTGTCTCAAATTAGTACCAGTAACATAAAATTGAGGCAGTCTCAGTAAGTAATAAACAATACTTGTGTTGGGGCTGATATTAGCCATGGGCGTACACATTAGCTATGGTAGCCGAAGCACCAATAATTGACTTGTACAGTATGTACAGTCCTAATGTAAATGTGTGATAGAATGAGCTACTTAACCGCGCAGACGCATGCTTATTTTAATGAGTTTAGACGGCGTCAATCATTTGCGTAACGGTATGCTCGTGGCGCTAGTGCTAGTGCATTCTGGAAGATTCTGAATGTCTATGTAGCGGTGAAAGTGCAAGAATGCAGGGTCTGGCTAGGCAGGCGCCTCGCTGACGCCGCGCAGCCGCCGCGCTGCTGGCGCCAGCCTCCGCTAATGACTGACCATCCCGTTTCTGCCCCATAACACTATATTAGGCTCAAACCGATGTGTACTTTTATCATTGCGTGCACATTAAATTGCTTAAGTGGAATGTCAAGTGCGAATTATTTTTTACCAGCTTTCTTACAATAAGTTTTTATGGTAAATAGTAGGTAATATTAGCAGTTCACTAAACTAAGTGATATGAGTTTTTGACCTAATCAAACACTAGGTAATACCCATAATTTTTGTTGTATAGTATTCTGGGGCCTTATTCCCGACTGGATCGAGTGCTGTATCAATCGAATTTGAATTCGAGTTAGTGTCAAATCGTACTGCATTTTTATAGGAATTGACATTAGCTCGATTTGGTTCAGAGCTCGAACCAGTCGGTATTAAGGTCCCTGGCTACTTAGAAGAAGTATAGGTAGGCACATTAAATTAGTAGTTATGAAGGAACTTCGAGCATTCGGCTGTAATGTAACAATTCAAAATTCGACGTTTAGCATTACATTACAAAAGTGCGCCAGCTCAACGTACTGTACGAGGAGCATTCGCTTTTGTAACCGCCCGACATTGAGCATCGCTTGTTACGAACTGCGGTCATTCGTGCGTGTAACATTGTTTTGGTGGTTACCAAAAAGTACAAGTTACAAGTGGTGCGCACTGTATTATTCGGAATTAACGTACTCACTACTGCAATGTTCGAACTTGTAACATTCTAAGTCTGTAATCCTCGCCTCGAAGTATTCACCGGTGTAATGTTCAAACTTGAGCTGTTACATTACACGCTAGTGCTCGCGGTGTGTACGCTCATTTAAAGCCAAATGATTTGAGCAGTCCCTAACTTTCACCTAGCACTAGAAGCGGTCAAGGACATTGAAAGTATTTATACGTACCTATCTGTGACTTTAATCTGGTCATCACGAAACCTAACGACAGCCGAGACGAAAACACATCTCAAAATAAAAAATAATAACAAATGTGACAGATATCGAACAGAACTTTCAAAGTGATTAAACACTCACTCCGACGAGTTACAAGTTTCATACTCTAACGGTACAGCCTACTTATGTTACAAAGGTTTATGATTCATTTTGCACGGCACCAGTGAACATTGAGATGCAAAATTTTATCTTCAATGAGTCGGTTAATACATCTTTACATCACGCAGGCGGAGCCGCGTGGTAAAATATTCAAACAATTAAATGTATTTGTGTCATTTGTTATATTTATATTGAAAACAATATTTTTAAATAATACACAAACGGCATTGTATTTTAACCTTTTAGTCAAACTAACTTTAAAAAGAACGCAATTCATATTTCACAAGAGATTTCAAATTTCACAAGACTTGATTAATGAGATCTGCAATGAAATAAGCGGACTTAAGAGGAAATTACCGACGTTTTTCTAAACGAAATTCGGGTGCGCATACGCAACCAACAGCACGTGTCACTGGCGCGTGGCGGTGATCGTATCGATTTCCTTGTTGTTCTGTTAACCTCCAGAGAAGGCCTTTATTCCACATTATTAAACTATTACTACAACCTTATTGCTAAACAATCTATATTGTAACTTTATGCATAGAGTAGTCATTGATAGAGTAGAAAAATAAAGCGGTCTGCTTATTAATTGTATTAGTTACTAGCCTATGCCCGCGGCTTCGCCCGCATGGATGTCGTTTATCCCGCATCCCTCGGGAACTATTCATCTTACCGGGATCAAAGTTTCCGATATGTTAATCTGGGTTATGTTCTAACTGTATGTCTAATTTCATTAAAATCCATACAGTAGTTTTTGCGTGAAAGAGTAACAAACATCCATACATACATACAAACTTTCACCTTTATTATTAGTAGGAAGGATTATTATTTTTTAACCGACGAAAAAAAGGAGGAGGTTCTCAATTCGACGCGTATATTTTTTTTATTTTTTTTTATGTACGACCACGCCTAACTTTTTACAGAGTGGTCCGATTTTGAAGATTTTAATGGATAGGATATATCTCGAAGTTGATCCCATTTAAATTTGAAAATCAAAATCCGGGGTGGATTGGAAAATCAAAATTAGGGTAGGAAACAGGGGATGAGTGTTTATTCACCCACTGAATTCTTACCTGTTAACCGATTCTGTTGAAACTTGGCACACACAAATGTTGTTCTAGATACTACGAGACCTGGAGTTAAGATTTTAGCGACAAAATAATTAAAAACTGAACTTTTTAACAAAAAATTCAACCGACGAAAACAGAAACTGAAAAGCGAAAAATAAAATGAAGCTTTTTAGTCTTAATAACTCTTCTCCTAACTAAACTAATATAAATAACTAATTATGAGTCGAGGCCAAACAACCAATCAACGAAGATCATTAAATAACTTTAAAGAAATAATAAAAACAAAATAACATCAAATACAAAGTGAAATTATCAACGATAAACAATAAGTTTCCAAAAATGCGTACTCCGCTCGACCTCTTGTAACTCTCACGCACTTTGCTTGTTTGTTTGGCGCCGATTCATTATTAGTTATTTACATTAGTTAGGAGAAGAGTTATTAAGACTAAAAAGCTTCATTTTATTTTTCGCTTTTCAGTTTCAATTTTTTTTTTTTTTTTTCACTAATAGAAAGCTACTTTATCCAGAAGTAACATAAGTTTTATTTCATTTCAGTATGCGGGCGAAGCCGCGGGCACAGGTTATCATGATAATATAACATTTTTAAAAACATTAGGTAGGAAATTTTAAGAATGTTCATTACGCGCATCACAAAGTTAAGAATCAGATATTTAAAATTCAAAAACGATTTTGAAAACCCAAACCCTCCCCCCTAGCCAAGTTGACAATCTACAATCGTCAACGCTAATAGAAAACAATCAAAATGTATGGGAATGACATCTCAACGAAAAAGTTATTCGTTGAGATCTTTGAAAATGGAATCTATGGAAGCGACATTATTGTCTATGCAATTTTACAGATAAGATATTTATAGTCTTCTCTCTTTAACATACGTACAACCACATGTGAAGGAAAGATACGACACTACTTTCATACGTCAGTTTTCCGTGACATTTCTTAAATGAATTACTAAGCGTGGCGATTATTTGAAAATCCGCCATTTTATGTCTCGATTTGTTGTGGTTAATAAAACCACAAAATCTAAGAATTAAAACGTTTATTATCCATTTTAACCCAGGAATCATCACAATTTTTCTGAAACAACTCTATCGATAAGTACTACAATTATATTTTTGTAAAGAACAAGACTACTAGGCGGCCATAATATGTCTCGGACATATCAAAAATCGACACGGTTTTTTTTCGTTTATGTCAAGTCCAATAGTTCCATAGTCAAAGGTTGAGATATGTATGATCACCGCCATCAAGTAATGAGACAAGAATAAAAACATTTGAATATAAAAACAACCCACGATCGCCAATGACTTTTTAATTTCTCATAAAGTTTTTTTTTAATTTCACACTTTGTAAACCACTTGCATGAAAACTTGTAATTTTACTAAACTATATTGTAAAAATTGTAACGAAAATAGAAAAAAAATACAATTAAGTATCACAGATAATATAATAAGTATCAAGAAATTATTGCAACGTTTTTCTATGATGTTGACTGTAGGTGCTGTAGGTAACTACATTGTTATGAACAAGTTAGGTATCCTTATTTGTGTTTACATACCTACTAGAAACAATATTCACACGGAAAATAATGCAATAGAGTGCATAATTTTCCTTGTAAATAAGAAAGAAATATAGGTACCAATGGAAGTAGGAAAACAGGATTTGATCAAGGTTCCTACTGCGAAAGTTGTTAAATTACCGATGATAGTTAAGTATGTACACAATCAGCTCATTATTGACCCACTTCTGGGAACGAGCCTCTTCTCAATGCGAGAAGAGTCAAACCTTAGTCCACCACGCTGGACTAGAGCGGTTTGGCGCACTACACACACCATCGAGAACTGTATGAAGCATTCTCAGGTGTGCAGGTTTCCTCAAGATGTTTTCCTTCACCATTAAAGCAAGTGTGATAATCAAATCCTGATCTGCACATGAATTCGAAAAGACAGAGGTACAGACCGGGCTCGAACTCAGAAGGAAGGCAAGCGTTCAACCTCTTATCTGTAACTGCTATTTAAGTACATATGTATCTTCTTACATATAAAAATCATGTGTCACGGTGTTTTTGGTCGCACTCCTCCGAAACGGCTCGACCGATTTTTATGAAATTGTTGATGTATATCTGGTAGGTATGAGAATAGGTCGTAAAGTATATTTCATACCGCTAGGTGATTAGGGTGTACCTATTCAGAAAAAAAAATATGGCAGAACAACGTTTGCCGGGTCAGCTAGTAATATATATAATTCTTCTGTACGTGTGTTTTTCACCTAACTCCTACTAAACGGCTTGACTGATTTGGATACAATTTTGTGTGTATATTATAATGGGTTCCTGGATGAGTTGAAAATACAATTGGACCCGGTAGGTGGTGCTGATGTCGGTATGTCACTGATTTTATACGGGAGGGACGATTTTAATTATATGCTTTGTGTCCCTGTAAGGTTTGAATTTACAAATGGACCCGGTAAGTGGCCCTGCAGTCGGTGTGTCACCAAATTTGACATATAAAATATCACATTTAACGTGGCACTGCTTTTTTCGGGCAGGAAGACCAGGCATAGGTCCGCTAGTACCCGATACACTTTTATATAAAAAAATCTGATCGTCAGTAACTAGTGATAACTACACAAGCCCACTGAACCGTGCAGCAACGGAACCAAGCATTTTAATCCGTTCCTGCCAAGGGCAACCGTCGTCAATGAACAAACCGTGCATAATGCTATAAATATCGTATTTTGTAAAACATACGTTTTGTACGAATAACCTATTATAACGTTCTTTATGAAGCCTCGTAAACATTAATCATGCATTCACTTGAAGTCATATTTTAGGTTTCATTAGAGACTTAAACTCGTTTTGATTTGGCATTTAGCTCTCTCTTTCTGTCAATAGGTTTCTTTAATTTGAATTCACATAACATTGACGTCAATATGAACATTATTGCTACGTATAGTAAATTATTAATTTTTAAACTTGATATTTAACACAATACATATTAGTATTCTAAAAACGCATACCAACACATACGTTTCGTAATAGATTAGCAAGCTGGCTGCCGTTCCATCTGATGGGAAGCAGTTACTGATAGCTACTGCCGCCTATGTTAACTTAAGATTGCTGATGCGTTGCCAACCTCTTACAGTTCGCAAGACTAAGGAACTGGCGAACAAAAAGATCTAGGTAATAATTAAACAACTTTAACCGGATTACATCACGTATATGATTTAAATTGGTTTTCCTGACGTTTCGTAAGCTTTGCAGCGTTCGTGGTCGTAGGAAGACTAAGATGACAAGCGTCTTTACACAGATATTTCTAAAAATAATTTTACAATTTTTAATTAATTAAAATCTTCTCGATGCACGCAGTAGTCACTCACAGTATCGTTATGTTTTACAGATGTTGGTAAATTAAATTAAATTTTACAGGGCGCATGACGCCCGTATTAGGGTTCCGTACCCGAAGGGTGCCAAACGGGACCCTATTACTCTCGCTACGCTGTCCGTCCGTCCGCTTGTCTGTCACAGGGCTGTATCTTTTGAACGGTAATAGGTAACCGGTTGAAATTTTCTCAGAAATTGTGTTGCTATGATACACATCACGACAAATACTAAAAATAAAAAAAGTCTAAAACCAAAGGGGGTCCCCATACAAGAAACCTCAAAAATCATGCATTTTTTCAACGTTTTTGTTCCTGCTCTATTTTCAAAACGGTAATATATACCAACGTCAAACTTGGTCAGATTATAGTGCATATTATGTAGTTTAGCAACAAATACAAAAAATAAGACAAACATAGACATATGTGGAGGTACCTGCGTAAGAAAGACATGCAAAAATTGATATTTCGCGCACTGTGCGTTGATATATTTTGATAAACTCTCGTAAATTAAATCAGTTTTTATGGGGTATCAGGTCGTTGAGAGGTACGGAACCCTTACTGCGCGAGTCCGACTCGCACTTGGCCGGTTTTTTTTTTTTTTTGGATTCACAAACTTCTGACGCACTCATTTTAGCACACTTTTAGGCCTATTGAATTGAAATTGAGCACCTATAGAATTAGATTCATGTAATTTGGAATCGTTGATGAGTGGAATGGTTGGATTAAAAAAAACATGTTTTGCCCTGATACCGTAAAATTATATACAACGTGTATCAGAAATGCGTGGTCATATTTTAAGAGCTCATTCAGGGCATAGCATAGAACAACTTTTACTATGGGACCAACCCTGAAATCGCGGAAAAAATCCCTATTGCTGTTCCCTACTAAATCTTCGATGTCGCTCGACAAAATGTAAGGAACAGCTAATTTTTTTTTTGCGATTTTAGGGTTGGTCCTGTAGTAAAAGTTGTTCTATGCTATGCCCTGAATGAACTCTTAAAATATGACCACGCATTTCTGATACACGTTGTATATCGTTTTGTTAGCCAGCTCCTCAGTCATCTCATGTGTAATTTCACGACAACTTACACCCTTCAAACCGAACACGGCAATCTGCTTTACGGCAGAAATAGTATGATGGAAGAACTCCCTTGAAGAACTCAGTCTCAAGGAAACCTCACTACTACTATTTTTTTTAAAGGCCCCATCTGATGTAAAGCGGTTACCTTTGCCCAATACAACTACAAATTGTAATATTTTAATTGTTTTCCTACTACTAGAAAAAAAATCTTAATTAAAACTTAATCTTGTTGAGTTTTTTGTGAATTTTCGACTACTTTATTATTCAAATCTTCTAGGTTCGAGTCTGTAAGGTGGGGGGCAGATCCCCACCCTGCTCCCCCCTGGAGACGCATGAGCGTTAATGCAAGCATCTCTGTTTGTCGCCGGTGGTAGTACTTCCCCGGACTGTTTCACATGAAGCTCTACTACTGCTAAAGATTTATACTTATTTATTTATTATATTCTTTATTGTACATACACCAAACGAAAACAAAGACAGTAGTCAGTACTTCTAAGTTATTACTGAAAATATGATGACAGTCTGAATGACTCTCAATGAAAACTCATTGAGACATTGTACACCATGCTGCCTACTCAATTAATTTTAAACATCTACCTAGCATCTACTTTGATTCATAATGACGATCTAACATCTACTTTGATGGATAAGTGTGATGATTAATTGTACATCCACCTAATTATTAGTAAGCAAAAACTTATTAAAACCAAATTACTAACAGCAACTTCAATTGTTAAATCAGTTTAGGATCGAGGAAACTCAATAGGGCAACCCTATTCACGTATGACGTCATCACTAACTAATGACAATATGCAGGACTAAAATACGACCAGGAAAACCCGCAAAGAAAATTTTAAGCGGTAGGTTAGTGTGGACCTTATTTGTTAGGCAATTAGCATATAATTTTCTTCGGTTTCCATAGCGGGTAGCGGCTAGGTATACTATTTACATTTTCTTGGTACAAAGGTTTATTTAATTTTCACAATCATATCGCAAATAACTTAATGTTTTCCAATGAGTGACTACAGCCCAAATTTAACCATCACCCTCTAGAGTAGACGAATTGCTGCGAACAAACACAGTGAAGCCAACAAAACCATGCACCTGAAGGGTATTTGATTTCGCGATGCTTACTGGACGATGCCGCGACATGTGTACTGAGAGCAGAAAGCACGGTTTGAGATGCATGTGCGTGTGTGAGCGCTAGTTTGTACACGGAGGAGCACGGTTTTGTTGACTTCACTATGATTGTTCGCAGCAGTTCGTGTATATTTTTTACTGTCTGCACCATAACAAAGCTAGACACGGCTATTATTTCATTATCCACGCTATATTTCTGTTTCAATAAATACAAAGCGAGAAACAACAAGAATATTGAAACCCGACAAACTAGTGTTACTTATACGAATACACTCATGGATAAGGTAAATTACTTATAATGAAAATACTAATTAGGAATCTATCTTTAGGCACGCGCACGCCGCACACGATTCTTGATAATAAAATTCAATATACACGAATATGGGTAAATTGTAAATACGTAGAAAATTTACGTTTTAATTCGGCATGTTGTTTCAGCTGTGCACAATAACAGCTGAGGTACAAAGTGGGCAAGTGTTTTTATTGGTACTATTAGAATTAAATAAAGACATGGAACACACGGCTACACATCAAGCTGTATAAAACCAGTAAAGACTGACCTCGCGTTGTAAGGAAAACCTATACAATGCGAGGTCAGCTTATACTGGAAATGTACAGCTTGATGTGTAGCCGTGTGTACCAACCAATCCAATAAAGCCTTTCACTAACTCACTAGGTATTAGCCGATTTTCAGGAGCAAGAACCTTTTGCTCCAGAAAAACTGCTACAGCAGGAGAAGGATATGCCTAAGACGTGAAACTTGTATTGATTACAATCTTAAACTCATTATATATTAGCCGATTTACAGGAGCAAGATAGAGATCTTTTGCTTCTGAAAAGCGGCTACAGCGGGAGAAGGTTATGTGTCAAGCATACTTAATTGACCTAAGACGTGAAACTTATATTGATTACAATCTTAAACTCATCATTCATCATCATCATTTCAGCCGAAAGACGTCCACTGCTGGATATAGAGGCCTCCCCCAAACATCGCCACAACGACCGGTCCTGTGCCTTCCGCATCCAGCGAATCTTAAACTCATTATGTACCTATTAGCCGATTTTCAGGAGCAAGAAAGAGACCTTTGCTCCTCAAAAGCAGCTACAGCGGGATAAGGATTTGTATCAAGCTTACTCAATTGACCTAAGACGTGAATCTTGTATTGATGACAATCGTAAACTCAATATGTATTAGACGATTTTCAGGAGAAAAAAAGAGACCGTTTGCTCCTGAAAAGCAGCTACAGCGGGAGTAGGATTTGTATCAAGCTTACTCACTTGACCTAAGATGTGAAACTTGTATTGATTACAATCTTAAACTCATTATGTATTAGCTGATTTTCAGGAGCAAGAAAGAGACCGTTTGCTCCTGAAAAGCGGTTACAGCGGGAGAAGGACTTTTATCAAGCTTACTCACTTGACCGAAACGAAAAGACGTGATACTTGTATTGATTACAATCTTAAACTCATTATGTATTAGCCGATTTTCAGGAGCAAGAAAGGGACCTTTTGCTCCTGAAAAGCGGCTACAGCGGGACAAGGATTTGTATCAAGCTTACTCAATTGACCTAACACGCGAAACTTGTGTTGATTACAATCTTATACTCATTATGTATTAGTCGATTTTCAGGAGCAAGAAAGAGACTTTTTGCTCCTACAAAACTGCTACAGTAGAAGGATCTGTATCAAAGTTCAGAATCAGAATTTATTTATTTGAAAACACAGGTAAACCAGCTGAGATACTTAATTGACGTAAGACATGAAACTTATATTTATTACAATCTTGAAATCTTAATTTTTTAAGTGTACTAAGTTATCATTATTATTTTTAGGTCGTCACTGGAAAATAGGTGCTACTGAATTTCATGTTCCTATCTGTTGAAACATGTTTAATTAGTATCATCTAAATTGGATAATATTTGAAAAAAAACCACCGATAATTATCTATTAAAACCCACTGTATACAAATTACAAAGTGAGTAAAAAGTTAAATAGTTTCTGACGGCCACTGACGATAATAACTTTTAACAACACCTCTCGCTTGGTACAAACAACACTTTAATAACAATTACACAGCGTTACAAGCTAAAAGTACGCTCAAAAAAACATACAAGGGAAATACCAACACTCACTGAAATCTGATTCCATGAATTATCTCATAATTTGTTTTGATGATGTCTAATTAAACGTCTTTACCTAAGTAATTACTGCTTATTGTTACACAGCTACCTTAGCTTCGCCACAGCGTCAATTACTTTTCTATTTTATTAAACCTTAATTTTATTCAAAAGGCACAATAACTTACCGAAAAATTTAATATGGATTTTCATTTTGTTGTTATGCACGTAACATGAGGTGAACACAAAACAGCCGCACTGTTTGTAAGCACGCACGCGCGTCGGCGGAGGTTGCGAATTTGAACTATGCGGGCTGCGCGCACGCTCGTCTTTCTGCGACTGCCTTCCTTTACGTCGATCGTTGATAGTCGCCTGCTTTGAGATCCGCACACTGCATTCAACGAAGGCCTCACCTCGCGTGCCACTTCAAAACATCCGATAGTCAATGAATATTGGCATTAGCGCCGTAACTTAAAACCTATAGCGCATACCCGAGTGCTCATACAGACATACTTACATTATCTACTTTTAGAGACATGACCTGGTAAGCAAATAGACCAAATTAAAATGCTTCACGCTTATCTGCACCTGTGTAGTAAGCAGTAATGCAACAAAGTGTCAATCAAGAAGCGAATTTTAAACATTTTACCTCATCAGTTGGATTAGTCATATTACTTATAGGCATTTTGAATGCTCTTTTATTTAGTTTTAAAGTTAGGTCAAGGAAAACCATCATCAGTCCCTAATAACACTTGACCTTCTGAAAAATTGGGATCGTAGAAGGTAGGTACCTACTTGATAGATCTTAGTCATAGTACCTATCATAACAATAGAAAATCACAAGGAACTTGGTTAAATTATTATAATTGCAGGCTTTGCAAATCTAATCTACCTACCATTGTTGTTAACTAGTTTTGTATTATACCGTGATGCTACAAGGTGTAATTAAAATAACTGAAAACCTCATAGGGGCACATTGTACTCATCATTATCAACAACTTTGACTATGGGAGCACTCAGAAATAGCGAAAATAAAATCGGCTGTAGCCTACACTTTGTCGAATTATGTGAACATAAATGTATGGAGCAGCTGTTTTTTTTTCCAATTTCAGGGTTGGTCCCATAATAAAAGTTGATCATAATGAAGAGTATAATGAGCCCTTAAGAGGTCTTCAGGGATTTCAATTAAACCTTGTATGAAATACTGGTGAAATTATTCATTTATAGGTACCTACTTAGCCTGGAAACAATATTGTTTCCTGGGACGTGCGTGCCAAAGAAGTAGCGTAGCACTAGAGGGGCACCGGCGTGTTCCATTGGAGTTCCCGGAGCCCTCTATTTTTGCTGAGGATGGCCAGCACCGTGTGGTTTCAGTCGGTTGGCCGGGGGCGTGGGAAATACTCCCGTATTCGCCCAACCATCCCCGGCAGGTCCCGGCTCATCACTGGCAGGCGAGCCCCTTCTCCCCGTGCGGCAACCACAACGGCCGCACCCTCCTCTTGACTGGCGCGCGCGGAACACTACGCGCCACCGTCACGGGCCTTGACTGGTCGGGCGGCGGGCCACCCCGAGACCGCAGCTCGCAGGCCCACACCTAGGGTGGCTGGAGGTCGGCATACGCCCTCCTACGACACCCAGGTCGTCTCCTGCTGATGGGAAGAGAGGTCATCGCCTCTTGAACCCTCTCCGCCGCCTCCTTAGCGAGCATCACCTCATCGCAGAAGGAGACGACGCCTTCCCAAGCGCTCTCGCTCCCGACCACAGACAGAACCACGGCCGGAAGCGAGAGATCGCTGCCGCCTACTGCAGTGATGAGGTCACGGCGCTGCGCGGCACAAGCTGGGCACTCCGCCAATGTGTGCTACGCCGTGTCCTCTGGGCAGCTGCCGCAGTGATGACACTCGGGCGTCGGCTCCCGGCCTATGCGACACAGATAATTACCGAAGCAACCATGCCCCGAGAGTATCTGCGTCAGCCGGTAGGTGGTCTTATATTTATGTAGTTTTGTTATAGATATATGTATAGTATTTATGTTATGTAGTTATGTATTCTATTATGTTGTTACACTGCGTACTACCCCTCTCTTTACTTGCCCATATTGTCCATCCTAAGGTTGTCTGGAAGAAATCGCCTTGAGCGATAAGACCACCCATTGTACATGTGTTCTATATAAGTCATATATGTTGCTATCTTCTTTTGTGTACAATAAAGAGTATTTGTATTGTATTGTGAGGGCACCATGGCTCCTCTCCAGCCACTCCTCCATTACGGGCCTTACCGCCGCGATAACGGCGTGCCCTGCGCTGGGTTGCGAAAGTCGCTCCTCCCATTCAGTCACTAGGATCTGGCGGACCTCGCTCCAATCAGGCGGGTCCTCGCGCTGGTGATACCTTAACGCAAGGTCTCTCGCCTCCAGATCCTAGGGCATTGATCCGGCTAGGAGGCTCGCCGCCTCAAAGGAGATCGTACGATATCCCCGTATCACCCTGATTGCCATCGCACGCTGCAGCCTACGTAGCAGCACGATGTTACAGCGTGTCAGGGTGTCCACCCACACGGGCCCCATAAAGGGCCATGGACCGTACGATCCCCACGTAGAGCCTCCGGCAGGAGGCGTTTGGCCCACGCAAGTTTGGGAGCAACCGCGATAACGCAGCCACGGCCCCCATCAGCTTGGGTGCCAACCGCTGACAGTGTGGCCCAAAGCCACACCGGCTATCGAGGACGAGTCCCAGGTACTTCATCGTCGTCACGATGCCGATGCGGACTCCTCCTACCATTATGTTGGATCCCGGGGGTGGCCCCTTTCGAGGCCCGTGAAAACACAGAGCCTCAGACTTGTGTAGAGCCACCTCGAGACCCAACCGCCGGATCCTTCCAACGACCTGCGCAACCCCCGCTGTCGCCAGCATGGTCGCCTGCCGGAGCGTCTTCCCCCTCGCCATGACCAGCGTGTCGTCGGCGTAGCAGGAGAGCACCGCGCAGCACCCAGTCGCAACCGATGTTCCACAGAAGCGGCCCCAGAACCGATCCCTGTGGCACACCGCACGACATCTCTTGCCGACCCCATCCTTCCCGACCCGGGTAGATGACGGCCCTGTCCGTCAGATAGGCCCCAATAGTGTGGCGGAGGTAGGTCGGCACCCGATGTAATTCGAGTGCCGCCCTAATGCAACTCCAGGGCAAGGTGTTGAAAGCGTTGGCGATGTCAAGAGACACCGCCAAAACCACCTCCCCCCGGGCCACTGCTCTCTCCGCCAGAGCCCTCACGCGCATGATAGCGTCCACAGTTGAGCGCCCCCGGCGTAAACCAAATTGGTTTTCTGCCAGATCCGGCCCCATCCTAGTCAGGTGCTGGACAAGGCGGTCTGCAATTACTCTCTCAAAGAGCTTGCCCACCTCATCCAGCAACACGATAGGGCGGTATGCAGATGGTGAGTCTGCCGGGCGCCCCCCCTTCTTCAGCAGGACCAGTTTGCCAGTCTTCCACCTCCGTGGAAACTGGCCCCGCTCTCCTTAGCCTGCCTCATCCACTGCCCACTTCTGCAGTTACTGACTTCCCAAAAATGAAAAGTGAATCTGGTGTGTTTGGAATGGCAAGTTTGATATCCCTTTTAGCAATAAGACTGCCAATGTACCCATAATTTATACGTTGTTTCTGTTAACTACTATTTTCATGGTGTACAATAAAGCATATTCTATCTTTCTATCATCATTCTTTCGTCGGAGAATCTACACTCGAAGTTGTTAAGGATTATGTATCATCATCATTATTTCAGCCGAAAGACGTCTACTGCTGGACATAGGCCTCTCCAAACATTTCCACAACGACCGGTCCCGGTCGGTTTCCCGCGACCTTTACCAGGTCGTCAGTCCAATTTGTGGGGGGCATACCCACGCTGCGCCTTCCAGTACGCGGTTGCCACTCAGAACTTTGCTGCCCCATCGGCGTTCCGTTCGTTCGTGATCAAGTTCGCGGGAATCCGCTGGATGTGGAAAGTGTATAGGATCGATCGTTGTGGCGATGCTTGGGGGAGGCCTATGTCCAACAGTGGACGTCCTTCGGCTGAAATGATGATCATTATTCTTCAATAAAAGGTGAAAAGGTGTTTTAGAAATGAACGTAGCATTAGTAGTCACTGCACCTACTGTTGTAGTAAGCCCAAGCACAACTACGGATCATTTAGTCCTGGATGCCTGTGGATAATAAATAAATACCTACCTATGTACTTCTCAGCTTCTTACCGCGTTACGACGTTACCATAAATTATAGCATTTAAACCTGTTTTGTGTAATTTATTTCTGTACTAATAACATCTGTTTTTGCCCTTCTTAACAAATTAGGAATGCACGGTTGTTGAATTTTACGTCATATATTTACATGTTCAACATTTTCATTCAGTCTTTTATGTAGGTAGGTACCCAAAATTGTTATTTCCTGCATTTTAGTTAATTTTTTAGAGTTTTCGATATATTTTTATCTTGATTTAAAAAAAAGTATTTTTTGTTTATTGATTAAATCAATTTAAAATACATGGTGATAACAAGTATATACCACACAAACCATCGCGGGCTTAACAGTGGTACACAGACACATCATCTCGGTGTATAACATCATTTTAAGTTACTTAGTTACTTGTTTATTGTAATTGCATGTAAGTTTATGATTTCATAAGATAAATTATGTATGTATGATAATATTCATTGATTAAGTTAGTTTAGTTTAGTTAATTAAGTTTTAATTAAGTTTCCGACTTTTACTAGGTATTAACTGCACCGGTAACTACCCTGTGTTTCTTCTATGACATTCCAGTCCATTCAAAGAACAAATCAAAAATTCTGATTTAAAGTTGGGGTGCATTAAAAGAGCCTCCACGATGACGATATTTATTTTAATCAATCGTCCGGCGCACCCTGGTCAGTCGGCCCTGCTACCAACCTGCTGACTGGCTAATCTTTTCCCCACGACATGAGCTATTATCCTTATATAGCTCATGTCGATACGATAGAAGAAGAAGAATGGTTGTCTGGAAGAGATCACCGTGAAGCGATAAGACCGCCAATATCATTGTACACTTAGTCTTATACCTAGTTTATAATTATCATTTTTTTATGTTGTGCAATAAAGAGGATTTGTATTGTATTATATGTGTATAGTTACTTCAAATTCAAATTAACTTTATTTGCTTTAAATGTGGTACAGAGGATGGTAATACACTCTAAATAGGTAACTTATAAAACATAACCTAGTATTAATACCTTTACACTTATAACCCATATCAGATCCCCCTAGATCAAATCTTAAAAGGAAAATGTAATAAAACAATTAATTACACAGTATAAAACGCGCAAACCAGTTGGCTATTACACAGTAGCTGTAGAGTGTAGAGCTAGCAAAATAAAAACAAGCCTTGTTGTGTTGCTGACCATCCCGACCTTTTATAGTGCATTGCCTCACCTTGACTCGGGACTAATAGAAAAGTTACAAGAAACTAGCTTAGTGAAAGTATTTTCTGATTACCATTTTTTTTTATTAATTATTCGTTGAAATTAAAATCGAAACATAATATTGATTTGCTCTTCTATATATTCCATAGAAATCTAAATAAAGGTATATATGTATTCGCATAAACCTCATCTAATTAATTACCGTTTAATTTGCTGTCCGGGAATTATTTTGTATTCTAACAAAATTTACTAACATTTTTGTTTTTGCGTTTTTCATGATATAGGAAGGCGAAATGGGCTAAAGGTCTACCCGATGTTGTGTTACCTTTGCCCATAACAACTCCATCGAGGCAGGGCCGGATCTAGGACGCGCGCGCCAGTCAAGACGCGCGCGCCAGTCAAGAGGAGGGTGCGGCCGTTGTGGTTGCCGCATGGGGAAAAGGGGCCCGCCTGCCAATGGCGAGCCGGTACCTGCCGGGGATGGTTGGGCGAATACGGGAGTATTTCCCACGCCCCTGGCCAAGGGTCGGTAGAGGAACACCGTGGTGGTTTTTAGTCGGTAAGAGTCCGACACTGGCTCCGCCTTCCCCGGGCGGAGTGCGTCCATGAGGATTTTCCCCATGGAAAAAAATAAAAAAATAATTTAAATGAAACGGATCTAACGCGCTGGCGATGACTGTGGGGCGCCCAGTTACCATCAGTCTCGCTATCTGCGCTATGCTGGACCCGGTTTCTGGACAAAAATTCTAGTGAGAGGCAACATTTAAAAAAAACATCTTCACCCATACCATACCCTTCGCACCGGAACACAGCGATGCAAAATGCAAGCAGCAGTGTTTGCGGCGGCAGAAGTAGATATATACGGTGGTAGTATTTCCCCTGACGAGATCTTACATAAGGATCTCTACTATTTACCACCGTACTATTATTTGTTATGCTACTACTGAAATAAATAAATACTTTTGGGACATTTTAACACAGCACCATCTAGTTCAGTTCCAAACTAAGCAGAGCTTGTGCTATGGGTAGGTACTAGACAATGGATATAATATATATGGATATAAATGCGAAATGTTTATTTGTCCTTCAGTCACGCTAAAACGGCTGAACGGATTTACATGGTACATAGAAATAATACTTTTTATTGACATATTTATTATCACGAGAGCGCAGCTGCGGGCATCAGCTTGTGTAAAAATAAAATGTTCTTGAAATTGTAAATAAAGTAAACAGCCTTTTCCTAGTTTATGCCACAGACATAGTAAAAAATATAGACGAAGTGCTGCGAACAATCATAGTGTAGCCAGCAAAAACTATGCTCCTTCATGTACAACCAGCGCTCACGCATACACCATGCACCGAAGGATATTTGCTTTCGCAATGTTTACGCGGCGCGACATGTGTGTGTACTGAGAGGGGTGAGCACGGTTTGACGTGCATGTATGTGCGTGAGCGCTGATTGTAGGTACACGAAGGAGCATAGTTTTTTGGCTTCACTAGATTGTTCGAAGCACTTCGTCTATATTTTTTAATATGTCTATGTCTGTGGTTTAAACTAGGTAAATGAACGATAAGAACTGACAGTAATTAAGACTTTTCGAGTTCCACTGTTCCAATATTTGCCATTCCATCTTATTTTTTTGCCGTGTAGCCTACTTAATTATTAGTAGATAACAGAATTACAATTCAAGCAATAATTAGCCAAGATAATACAGTTACCGAGGGATCGGGTGCAAGATCTACAACGAGACATTGCTCTCAGGTGGTTTGCAATGTTGCCCACTTTTTGATCCTTTTCTCGTGTGTACGGTGAAGACTTACATGCAGGACCAGTTCTAGATGCAGGACAAGATCCCGGTAATTTTATTCTATCAGGATTATAAAAAGTTAACCACAGAAATATTACCCGTCAGTACAAACTTATCATCCACATCAAGTAATATTTTTTTTATGTTTACCAAAACATGTACGGTACGGTGTAAAAAAGCTGTTATTAATTAAGTCTCATCAAGTCACACATTTAATACTTGTAGGTATTAGTAGCCGGCAAATAACTTGAACAGAGATGGTGCCACTGATTCGTATATTACCATAGTGACATAAAGGTTAGAATCGTTTAAATCGATCACTTAAACATGCGCAATGTTTAAGTTATTTGCCGTAAGGTATACTTATTTAGATTTCTCGTTCATCAGGAAGTTAACGCCACCTCTTCAAGGTCCATCTCCTCGGCAGACGCGCTACTAGCAACTACTCGACCAAGAAAACGGTTCTTATGTAGGTATTTACTTTTGTCTTAAAATGCCACGTCAAATGCGTACCTTCGTTAAAATGACGAAACCGTCCTGAAATATTTACAGCCATAGACATGTGTTATATTTCTATGTTTACAGCGCATTGCTTTATGAAAATGCGTGCTCTTGCTGTGTGACGTGACGGTAATATACAACCTTATTCTTAGTTTACTGAAAAGGGATCATTGTACTCATAATAATATTACCTATCCTAAAAATTATTGTATGCCCAAAATGGGCTGATTGATGTAACTAACACTATTATGTATGTATAACAACTGTAACCACTCAATCAGAAACAATAAAGTTTACTTACTTACTTATCATTATATTACAACGGGACCAACCCTAAAATCGCAAAAAAATTGCATACATTTGTTCCCGATTTCGTAGATTTATATAAGTAAACACAAATGTAGTAATAAAATAAACTTAAAAAAAACCGGCCAAGAGCATGTCGGGCCATGCTCAGTATTATAGGGTTCCTTAAGTAGGTGTAATTACAAACGAATCAAATCGAATATTAATCATGGCTATTTTAGTTTTTGCAATAATCGGCAGCATTCGCGACTCAGAGCGTGTTGTTAGTAGCGCCATCTAGCGATAAATTCAAGAAGCCAAAATTAAGAAGTCTGTCATGTCAGTTACTTTTTGTGATTTTTTCAAATAGAAAGTAGTTAAAGGAGGATTATTTGCTATTATAATTTTTCTCTAAGGTCAATGACCTTTGAACTAGGACGTTTTAAGTATTTTTCAGTTTTCTGTCTATAACTCAAAAAATTATAATCACATTATACTCGAAATAATTTTAAAAGAGAGTTTTCACAAAGGTCTATCAATGTGGAAGATAATAAGTTTCTACGTTGCATATTTTAGAAATGGCAGGGGGGGGGACACATTGCAAGCCATATTGGCGGGCTATATTTCGCAGATGGTACACCTGATAAAAAAAGTGATGTATGAAACATAACCTTCATTTTAGTAGACCTATTCAATGATACCCCACACGAGGGGGTGCAGCGAAAAATTTTTTTTCATCCCCATTTCACATGTATGGACGCCACCCCTAAAATACGTAAAAACGATTTTTTTATTCTTTTAAAATTGATATCTATATACAGACTATTTAAAAAAAAAAACATTTACTAATGTTTATAACTGTAGAAGTTATTCAGCTGTAAAGGATTAGGACAGACGGACGGACATGACGAAACTATAAGGGTCCCTTGTAGGACTACGGAACCCTAAAAAAGTAAAAACCGACTTCAATAAGAATAAAATAATTCGTGTAAAACAGTTTAGGAAGTAGGAGCCTTTGATTCAGTTTCATTTAAGAAAAAATTGGCACCGACTTCCTAAACTGTTTTACACATTTATTTTATTCTTTTTTAAGTCGGATTTTACAATTTTTTTCAATTTTATTTTATTTTTTCTATTTTGAGTGGCATTAACAATAGAAAGACAAGCGATTACTGCAATCCAGGATGATTTGCTGTCATCCATTGAAGAGTTCACTTCTTTATCTCCGAAGATCTTCACCAAATGATACATTCTGAATGCAAATGCTTGATTTGTTGATGAAAATATCAAAATCGCCATATGTATGCCCATAATATTTGAAGAGTTCCCTCAATTCTACATGGATCCCATTATCAGAACTGGATTTTGATAAAAATGAGACCAATCTGGAAGTACCTACCTACCTATATCCTTTGAAATAAAAAAATAATGTTCCAAATCGGTTTGTAAATGATGGAGTTATGAGGTAACAAACATAAAATAAGTCTGATAAATACACTGAGGTGTTATAATTCCTCAGTGGATAAATAGCAATTTTTTCCGCCGCCATCCCAGAAGTCAAACAATAAAACCATTGATCTATCCATCATTGAACTATCTACAATTTGAATAATAGAAATACATATACCTATATAGGTAGTAGGTATATCTAATGTTCAGTGACTACGATGAACTTTCAAGATGTGTGTTGTTAAATGTGTGCCAGAGAGCTTTTTCGACACGAAAAATGTTTTTTGTAACTCAAAAATTACCCCAAAGCACACCCTGGATTCTCAATGATGTTGCTTGAAACAATGTGTTATGGTTTTTAATCATGAAAAATAATGTTGAATATTTTTACGAAAAACTGTCATGACTCATGTTGTAATAATTAATTTTATAAGTAGATAGGTTTTATGTGTGTTTTATTATACACACACACTACACTACACTGATTTCACACTTTTTACACTGATTTCTGACACACAGGCTAGATTATAGCTTAGTTTAGAAATCAGAGCTTTCAACAAATTATGAACTTATTTGGTGTCAAAAAAAAAAATTTTTTTTTTGCCGCCGCCTGCGAGATGCATACAAGAGTTGCATTGATAAGTTTCGATAACTTTGATCTGCAAGGAGAAGGGCACGCCACAATAGCGGCGGCAAGGCCCGTCATTGAGGAGTGGCTGGAGAGGAGCCATGGTGCCCTCACCTACCGGCTGACGCAGATACTCTTGGGGCATGGTTGCTTCGGTAAGTATCTGTGTCGCATAGGCCGGGAGCCGACGCCCAAGTCTCATCACTGCGGGAGCTGCCCAGAGGACACGGCGCAGAACACATTGACGGAGTGCCCAGCTTGGGCCGCGCAGCGCCGTGACCTCATCACTGCAGTAGGCGGCAGCGATCTCTCGCTTCCGGCCGTGGTTCTGTCTATGGTCTGGAACGAGAGCGCTTGGGAAGGCGTCGTCTCCTTCTGCGAGGAGGTTTGCTCGCTAAGGAGGCGGCGGAGATGGTTCGAGAGGCGATGACCTCTCTTCCCATCCGCAGGAAACGACCTGGGCGTCGTAGGAGGGCGTATGCCGACCTCCAGCCACCCTAGGTGTGGGCCTGCGGGCGTCGGACTCGGGGTGGCCCGCCGGCCGACCAGTCAAGGCCCGTGACGGTGGCGCGTAGTGTTCCACGCGCGCCAATCAAGAGGAGGGTGCAGCCGTTGTGTTTGCCGCACGGGGAGAAGGGGCTCGCCTGCCAGTGACGAACCGGGACCTGCCGGGGATGGTTGGGAGAATACGGGAGTATTTCCCACGCCCCCGGCCAAGGGTCGGTAGAGGAACACCGTGGTGGATTTTAGTCGGTAAGAGTCCGACACTAGCTCCGCCTTCCCCGGGCAGAGTGCGTCCATGAGGATTTTCCCCACGAAAAAAAAAAGAAATATGTGCTGCAAGGAGATAGATCAGAGAGAATCAATGGTATCTGGCCACTATCTACTAACTACTTGTTGTATCTGTCTCTGTCATCAAAGTGGATCTCAGATGAATTACCTAGATTAAATAGCTAGATGCTATCATAACTACGAGAAGAGGATTTAAATCGCTCATCTGCCTGCCATTCTGTCATGTACAAAGATATTAATAATCACGTAGGTAGGTACTTATGTCAGTAGTGCTAGTGATTTACAGTTAATAATAATAAAATGGATGTAGCAGAGTAAGAGGCAAGCAAACAAGTGTTTTTATATAGGTATATGTATATAGCCAAAAGGGGCCCGTTTTAATAGTCATCAAAGAAAGTCATGGTGATCATAGATACAATAATATGGCAGTAAACGATCCCTTTACTTTTGACTGCCTCGTCCTGAAGCACACCTCGGACACTCAATACAACATTAACGCTAGCACCACCTACATACACAAGATTACGTCTGTAAATGAACACAAACACACGTATAGGTTAGGGACGCTCGCCGCTCGTAGTGCCGTCTGAGTTCCAAGCGCTTTTCAGTAGTTCACAGAGATGACGTGCTTATATGTATAGCGACTGGCGATTGACATCCATTGCCTGATTGCAGTCCAAGTGCCGTCAAACTGCGGGCGCGTGCGAGGAATCTTGAATTGGCGGGGGGCGGTGAGTGACGGTTCTATTAGATATACAGTGACTGGAGGTGGGGTCCTGGGGGTCTACTCGTGTTTTAGGATAAGTTTAATAAAAAATATGAAACAGTTTTTCTTCTTAACCGTATTCAGACGAAATGAGAATTCGACCAAGTGCGATCAAATGGATTAATCATCGCATAGTTTGCTACTCTGTACAACCATCATTTCCATATCGCATGCGATGATCGTGTTTTGATGTTTGTTTCTCTGTACGTGTGTCAATTGCATACGACTATGAATCATACATACATAAATACATATTATCACGCCTGTTTCCCATTGGGGTAGGCAGAGACTATGGATTTCCACCTGCTACCACACCTCTTTCACTTCATCTATAGAATAGAATAGAATATAATCTTTATTGGTGTGATTTTGGTACAGAAGATCTTAATTCTAATGTACACATACATATTTTATGATTCACAAAATCTGCCAGTTGGCTTACACTCATGCATTATAATTATTCAAATTTAACAAAATCATAATGAAAGTCAAATTTAAAAAATAATAATTATTTTATTATTTTAACGCATTTTACGCATGCGAAGCGAATTCACGAGCAGGATTCGAACCTGCGACTCCTGGCTCAGTACGCCAGTGCTTTAAGCCACTAAGCTACCGTGAACACTGCTCGTGGTATCGAAATTATCCTCCACTATACGTCTTTGGGTGACGTCTGCGTCTAAGACGTATAGTGGAGGATAATTTCGATACTACGAGCAGTGTTCACGGTAGCTTAGTGGCTTAAAGCACTGGCGTACTGAGCCAGGAGTCGCAGGTTCGAATCCTGCTCGTGAGCGATTTTTTCTTTCCACAATTTAAATCTTTAAAAAATAATAATTAAAAGTAAATAAAATAAAATCAATCAATCTACGTTCATTAAACCTCTATGAATCGTAATATATCTTTAATGTGCCTTTTTTATGTGCCTATCTTTATTATAAGGAAACGAAAGTTCGTACTTCATTTGTCGTTCGTCAAATGTGAGTGAACCCCTGGGTTCGGTTCTCGGGTCGGGCAAAAAGTGTTATTGCTATTTTGAGAATTTTTGGCAAGTAAATTTTGTATGACGCTTCATGATTACTTATCAATCAAGATGATTTTCAAGTAGATACTTGTCTTGATTGATTATCTTACCACTTCAGATAAATGCACTCCTAATCCCACCACCGAAACCCACTATCTATCAAAGGTATGATACATAAACGTATAGGTATCTACCTACTAGCAGATACGGCTTCGCTCGCAGCGCCGACCAAGCATGATTCCATAAACATCTTTGTAATCACTGTACTGTATTTAATATCGGTGTGGATGGCAGATTATACCCACTGCTGCATCATCATCAACTCAGCCTATCGCAGTCCACTGCTGAACATAGGCCCCTCCTAAATTGCACCACAACACTCGGTCCTCTGCCTCGTTACTACTGCATAATCACTTCAAGACAATTTTTTTCAAATATCAATCAGACAGAACAACAATGGCTAAAAAGCATTACGTAGTTGTAAGCCGTTTCTTGTATAATAATACATAACCTCCTCCTTTTTTTTGAAGTCGGTTAAAAATTAACAAAACTCTAAACCTATATGCCTTACGCAAAAATTAATGTAAAATAAAACTGATGAAATGGTTCTTGACATTAGATTACACAGCAACTGAAAATCTCATAAATCAACAAATTAACACGAATAAATGACTACAAAATAAAAATATAATAAAAATAAGGCAAACATCCCGAAACTGCACCCTGTAGTCTTACACACATCTATCGCTTACACTAACACAAATACACCTTACACACATAAAACATCCACACAAGAACTCATAACACAAACCCATTCAAGTACACACACAGACTTTTACCTGATGTGAATGTGGCATATCATTAGTCAGTTTTTTTGCCTCTTTTTAGAAAGACCTGTTTAACAGTAGGTCTTTGCGTTTCAGTGTAGGTAATTTGTAAACTGATTCCCTATATACAGGCATGCCTACATTGGGAATCCAGTGATTCGTACCTAGAATGACCTAGATAGACACTCCGCGGAATGACTAAACTTGTCTATCCTACCACACCCCGGCCACTCAATACAATATGAATGCTAGCACCGCCTACATACGCAAGCTTACGTCTTATACAAACACGCACACACGTGAATGAATAAGGATGCCTTCCGCTCAAAATGCCGACTGCGTTCCAATCGCTTCTCAGTAGTTCTGAGAGATGGCGTTAGCTTGTGTAGCGAAAATGACAGTGAAGACTACGATCGGGGAATTATGTTTTCGACAGTAATATCTCTATAGGATGTTCAAAAAAACTAATTATAGGATAATGTGTTTAAAAAATTCCTTCCTCTCTTATCATAGGTAAGTACATACGCAATTTTACAGTAAAAAAATTCTCACTATAGTTGTAAAATTAAACTCTCGCGGTAAGTAGATACCTACCTATAATAAAATACTATAAATAGGTACTCAAAGCTTTCAAGCATGACAAGCTTTTTTTTCCTTTTTGTCATAATTGGTAAAGTACAAAAAAAATCGTTTAATTGTAAAATCAAATGATCACTGTTCTGTAGTTCTACCTATAAAGGTTTTATTGTGGCTTACCTTATTTCATCCTTCGGAAATCGAAAAAAAAACTTCTGTTTTCTTGTCTAGATGTAGACATACATCCGTGTGAAGCACAACACACTACCATTTTCAATAAAAATTTAACTATAAACACCAAAAAATGTATTTCATAACACACTCGATTGACACCCATTGAATATTGCAGTCCAATTGCCGTCAAACTGCGGGCACGTGCGGGGCGCGGGTGAGGATCTTAAATTGGCGGGGGGCGGTGAGTGGCCGTTCTGTACGATAGTACTATTAGATATTCTGTTATCCTACCCAAGCTTTCACCAACGCCTTTCGGCAAACCCCGAAATAGATCCTAATTTAATCGCCTAACTTTAGCAAACAGACAAACGTCGCCTCAGCGGAAACTTGAATATCTTCGGAGTCTTTAGATCACAGAAATAGACTTTAGGCCCACAAATGTCATTTATGCATACACATTTACCTTTCGTTATTTCGTTATACTGTAATTCTTGTAACTATTAAATTTCATTTTACGTACGTCCATTGGAAAAAATTGTGTCGCTGGGAGGACGTCCTCCGGAAAACGTTTATGACGAATATCCCAAAAAGGGTTGGACACACAACTCTGAAATGTTCATACACAATTACACGACGTCATACTCTAAATATTTACTTAACTAAAATTAAGAAATTCGAGACTTTTCCGCTGGGAGTACGCACACACTTCGAAGGTCGTGTAATGCTAGGTCTGTGATCTTTTCTTACTTTCTGGTGTAAGGGTTTTCTACATTTTCCCTGAGCTGTTTCCCAGCTATTGCATTGTTGCGAAATAAATTGTAGACTTTTGAAAGAAAGCGCTTTCGAAAGAATTAGGTTCAGACGATGACCAGAACAATGTGGCTTTCGGATATTCTTCTTTAATTCTCGCCTGCACACCACTTGTGTCCCCCCGCGGCAGCAGCTCCACCATACCCTTGACCGATTAGTTTATATATTGAGGTTAAGACCAAGCTGTGTTCAGAGTAGGTACACCAACCAACGAGCATGCATGACAAGGTTAATGAACGTAGATGAAGCGAAAGAGGTGAGTCAGGATCGTAGCAGGTGGAAATCTAGTCTCTGCCTACCCCAATGGGAAGCAGGCGTGATATGTAAGTATATACGTATGTATGTAATTACGAAAGTAGTAGTAAAGTAAGGTGTTTGCTCGAAGAATGAAATAAAACGCAAACATAATTGTAACTGTAATATATTGCAAATTATCTAATCTAGATACACAAAGAATGATAACATGACTAGTTATATTTTAATTAAACATAATGCCATTAAGTACATTCGACGTAACTTTACATCTGTTGATTTATATCAGGTGGGTTAAAAACGTTAAAATATTTTTACATGAGAACTTAAGTATTCTAAATGGCAAGGGGTCGGTAAAATTATGGATAATTTATGCTACACCGCGCCGGGCCCTAGACGGGTGCGAACCGTGCCTCGGACGAGGCACGAGCAGACGACGACGAGACGGAAAGCAGTTCATACTACACCGTGACGGGACCAAGCAGCACGGGCCTCGGATGCCGCTCGGTGTAGCATGAATAGCTTTCCGTCTACTTCATACAAAACGTTCGTGAAGTGACTCGGCCGTGCCTCGGCCGAGGCGCAGCTCGCGCCCGCCTCGGTCCCGGCACGGTGTATTATAAAACCTTTAATCACGTGACAAAGTACTGCCAATACCATGAATTTCGAGTTCATTCGGTATTTATCACGGTAAATTCGAGCCCCTAATTAATTATCGAGACGAGATGTCAAATTCGAGCCCGTCGTATTGCGCTAAATTATTTCCAAATTCGGATCTATGGTATTTTTAAGCAAACTATGTTTGTTACTAACTCCAATCTATTCAGTATGGATTTTTCGAGGTACTGTACTGTACTGTGGCGAATTGATGAGGGACTGGCTTATTGAAACGAAAACTGTACCTATAATTGACACGCGTAATTCAAACATTGATGGGACAAAAGGGGACAAAAGGGTAAATCATTAGCTTTTTTATTCTAACTTTGGAACGATTACAAACAATTTCCCTGAACTTTGTCGCAGTCTGGGCGGCTTATCAGTACTAACATAGGACCGCCCGCCCGTGCCAATCGAAATATGACCCTAATGAAGCTACTGATGATAAAAGACGTTCTGGCGCAAATTTTGTGCATGACTTAGCAGACAGATTTTCGGGAGACAGTAGATAGATAGATAGATAGAGTATACTTTATTGTTTACACACAATAAAAACTTTTTAACAAAAAATTGAACCGACGAAAAGAGAAACTGAAAAGCGAAAAATAACTAATTATGAGTCGGCGCCAAACGAACTTTTAACAAGCAAAGTGCGTGTAAGTTGCAAGTGGCCGAGCGGAGAACGCATTTTTGGAAAGTTATTGTTTATCGTTGAAAATTTCACGTTGTATTTGATGTGACATTGTTTTTATTATTTATTTAAAGTAATTTAATGATCTTCGTTGATTGGTTGTTTGGCGCCGACTCATAATTAGTTATTTTTCGCTTTTCAGTTTCTCTTTTCGTCGGTTCAATTTTTTGTTAAAAAGTTTTATTTTTAATTTTTTTGTGGTTAAAATCTAACTCCAGGTCTCCATTATGTCGTAGTGTCTAGAACTATATTTATGTGTGTCAAGTTTCAACAGAATCGGTTAACAGGTAAGAATTCAGTGGGTGAACAAAAACTCATCCCCTGTTTTACTACCCTCAGGGGTGGATTTTGATTTTGAAATTTAAATGGGACCAACTTCAAGATATACCCTATCCATTTAAAAAAAGAATCATCAAAATCGGACCACTCTGTAAAAAGTTATGCGTGGTCATACATAAAAAAAAAAAAAAAAAAAAAAAAAAAAAATATATATACGCGTCGAATTGAGAACCTCCTCCTTTTTTTCGTCGGTTAAAAAATAAAAACAAAGTTGTAACAAACATGAGCACAGTACTAACAATTGGCGGTCTTATCGCTTAAAGCAATTTCTATAACAGTACAGTACCTATAATTAAAGATTTTTGTTTTTTTCTGTTTGGTTTTTTTATCAGTTATATTAAAAATGTTAAAACTTATTGTTTTAACATTTTTATTTTATTAGCTCTTTGTGCGATTAGTATGAACAAATGGGTCCATGCAAAAAGTTCTAAAAAATGAAATGGGCACAAGTGACTATAGACTCAAAAGTCTAGCTTTTTATGGTGGAAATTTTTCGTATACTGCCTAATGATCTAAAATGTGTTTGGCATATCATTTGTGCATGTTATTATACTAATTTAATGTTTCTTTCAAGTTTTGGTAAAATAGTTGATTGACCCAAAAAAATATTATAATTAAAGTGTATCTTAAATTATTTCGAAACATAAACAAAAATAAATACATTTTCCAAACATAATCTAACTTTTTGATAAAACGCTTTCTACGTGTAGAAAAACAAAATGTATTGGATGGACATGACAATTATTTTATATCTTTTTTACAGCTGATGAAAACCTCATAATCTTTATTGTCAACTTTGTCCACAGAACCAGTTTTATATTCAGTATTATTATTATTTTATATTCAGTACTTTATGTACAGTCACAAGCAATAATATCTGATAAATGGAGTGAATAAATATGTGCCTATGTCACAGTCTAGTAAGCCTCTAGACGCCGACTAACCGGATACCCCCGGTCACCAAGCATATACAGTAGCCCTGCATATCATACGCCCCGCCACAAGAGTTCGTCTTGAGCCGACCAATCACAACGCACCGTCCACCCCGTCCCCGCCAACATTTTGCGACTGTGTTCTCATGCAAAACTTTGTTTATGCGACGTCTTGAGACTTACTGGTCTGAGGCCTATGTATAGAAGAGATGGCTTTACTCCCTATAGTCATATATTATTTAATCGCGCGGCTTGGGTCAGGCAGATATTATGGGCAGTTTTAAATCTGTCGACAGGCAGATACTTATTATTACTCTGACTGTACATACATAAAATATCCATCAATATTACGTAGATAGTTCTACATTTACTTCGATGCGATCCGGTAGTGTTGACAGCCATTCCCCTTACAAGGCCCATGGTCAACTATTCGCCGTTCTCGTGTTTATAACAAAAGACCGACGACATATTTACTATTAAGATGCGTAGATTCACGCCTCGTTAATTTTATTTAGACATTAAAGTCATGTTCGAAAATATTTACAACACAACAATTGTGATACTCATATCTAACTTCAAAAACTATTGTTAACAACGTGTAACACACAAGTAATAGAATTCTTTAAGTTATTTAAAGTAAAAGTCACATAATAATATCTTATTGAAAGAAAAACTAAAAATTTTGTTGACTTATTTAAAATAATGAATTAAAATAATACAACATTTATAATTTCCTATTACATTTTTTTTTTACAAATTATACAAGGTTAGTCGAAAAGGGTGTATATTTAATCATTAACCCCTGGCAATTATAATATCACTGATGACACTGATAATAACTGATCAATAATTTAAAGAAGAGTTGGAAAATTTTGGGCCCACCCCTCAATATAATTAATTAATACAACATTGGACAGGGCACTTAAAGAAGAACATTAGTTACTATCGAGATAAGATCAAATTTCAGTCAAAATTCAAGGTCAAATCCTATCCTACTAATATTATAAACGTTAATGTTTATGAGGATGTATGGATGTGTGGATGTATGTTACTCTTTCACGCAAATACTGTATGGATTTTAATTAAATTTGGCATGCAGATAGAACATAACCCGGATTAGCATATAGGCTACTTTTTATCCCGGGAAGATGAACAGTTCCCGAGGAATGCGCAAAAATAAAAACCACTCAAAGAAAAAAAAAAAAAAAAAAAAAAAAAAACCGACTTCAAAAACCTTAACTAAAAAGTAAAAAATAATCCTTGTATCAAAATCTTTTCACAAATAAACCAACATTTTGAAGGCGGCGCATGATTGTCATGTACCTACGTACACTTATACCGTTTTTTTCGCTCGACTGTACATTATATTTACATGACGCTCACGATGATTGATCGTGAAATACATGCACAGTCAACAAATCGGAATCATGACCCACGATAAGCTACAGAATACAGAATATCCTACAGACATTCTAATACAATTAGGTTGAATTTCGCTTAAACAGATATTTCCCTGGCAACAGACTTGTTATAAATTTTGTTAGCTATTGACAGTGACAGCTAGTTTACCAATACATTTATTTTTCTAAATTTTATTCTTGATGTTTAACTCCAAATATTGTTATTTATTTATCATTTATTGCGTGAAATATGGTACAGAGGATATCTTAAATTAAATCTATATTCCACATATTTGGCCGTTAAGAGTATTGTTTGACACCTTTTCATACTTGACATCAAGTGATTATTTTCTCAGTGCTTAGTGATTATTTTCTCTGTGCTTGACATTTTATTATTTGTCATTTTTTATTTTTATTTTATTAATGTTCTGTAATCGAAGAAGTTAGTATAGGTTTCTTAAAAAATATAGTTGTTTGTAGGAAAACCACATGAAACGTCAGCTTATTCGAAATTCAAAACATAATTCCTGCTTTATCAAAAACACAGTTTCCAATCCAATTAAAAAATCTATTGCATTGATAACAAAGCTCAAGATGGCACAGACCTCTGACCCGTTTTAATGCAGTTTCTGTAATATTCAAAATGTCCTAAGTGCAGCATAGAAGAAAACCTTACTGTTTTGACGATTTCAAACGAATTATCAGCTGAGTGGGTCATGATTCCGATTTGTTGACTGTACATACATACGTTAATAAGAAAGGGTCAATCACGCGCCGCCTTCAAAATGTTGGTTTATTTATGAAAAGATTTTGATATACATACAAGGATTATTTTTTACTTTTTAGTTAAGGTTTTTGAAGTCGGTTTTTTTTTTGTTAGAATTTTTTATTTCATACTTTTTAGTTGATAATTGCGAGGGTTGATTCATAAATGTTTATATAACCAATTTGAGAATATATTTTTATTAACCTTTGCTATCCCACTGCTGGGCAAAGGTCTCGCTCATGTTCTTCCAAACGTCCAATCACTATAGTGAAAAAAAACACGCATATCGGCCAAGAATACTCAGAAAAACAGATCATCTAGATACGCGAAGCTAACATAAGTAAACTAATTTATTGAAGCTGGTTAAAAAACTACTCAACCTAAGTCAATAAAATTTATATGGGACCACCGCGCGGGCTTCCTCTACCAAATAAAAAAACAACCACGTAAATCGGCCCATAAATCTCGGAGTAATCGGTGTACAAACATGAAAAAAAAAAAAAAAAAAAAAAAAAACCCGCCGAATACATAACCTCCTCCTTTTTTTGAAGTCGGTTAAAAAAAACATTTACTCGGGCCACACCTCGGCCACTCAATACAATATAAATGCTAGCACCACCCACATACACAAGATTACGTCTGTATACGAACGCGCACACACGTGTAGGTTAGGAATGCTCGCCGCTCGTAATGTTCCAAGCACTTCTCAGTAGTTTTCAGAGATGGCGTGCTTGTATAGGGACTGGTGATTGACATCCATTGCAATCATGCAGTTCAATTGCCGTCAAACTGCGGGCGGGTATGGGGCACGGGTGAGGAATCTTAAATTGGCGGGGAGCGGTGAGTGGCCATTCTGTACGTTAGTACTATTAGGTATTCTGTGCTCGGGCGAAGTCGCGGGCATAGGCTAGTAATTAATATATCACTACCTACACGGCATTGTAGTTTCGAAGATACTGACATTTAATTATTTTATTATTTTTAACGCATTTACGCATGCGAAGCGAAATCTAAAGATTTAAATTGTGGAAAGAAAAAATCGCTCACGAGCAGGATTCGAACCTGCGACTCTTGGCTCAGTACGCCAGTGCTTTAGCCACCCAAGACGTATAGTGGAGGATAATTTCGATACCACGAGCAGTGTTCACGGTAACTTAGTGGCTAAAGCACTGGCGTACTGAGCCAGGAGTCGCAGGTTCGAATCCTGCTCGTGAGCGATTTTTTCTTTCCACAATTTAAATCTTTATACTGACATTTGACCTTGGTCGTAACAGTAACTAATGATCTTCTGTAAAACCTCTACCCACTGGTTATTATATCAATTATTGCTATTGAAGGGTGGGAATATTCCCCGAACATTCTCTCTCAATTATCCTTTCAGAAAATATTGTTACAAGAGTTGTTTAGTCACCCTGATTTATAGGTGCGGCACGCTATGATGGCGTTTTTGACGTTTGTGTGCTTATGAAGATCCGTAAATATTGACTGCTACGTATGAAGAAACAATTGCCATACTTCATTCTCAATAGTGATACACTGCTACAGCAAAATAATTTTTCGAATTTCGAATCCATTTTTCAAATTCAAATTCTATTTATTTCTACTGTTTTTTTTAAGTATGTCACAGTTTTTTTATATATATAAATAGCGATTAAATAAAATGGCTAGAAGTTATGTTTATTGAATAATTTGATAAATTAAATTGGAGTTGGTCAACTGCTGAGCGTGGGGTCCTGGGTTCGATTCCCGGGTCGGGCAAAGTGTTATTGGGTTTTTTCATTAGGATATTCTCAGTAGCAGCCCGGAGTCTGGATTTGTGCCCGGTCAATGGCAATAGGCTCGCCCCATATTACATGGGACTATAACATAACTGGTGAAATATGGGTGTACTATACACCTCTGCCTACCCCTTCGGGGAAATACAGGCGTGATGTTATGTTATGAGTTGGTCAAAGTAATAAGCCTGGTCCCAATCGCTAATAATTTATAATGTGTCACAACACTAATGGAAAATGTCAAAAACGCCATCAAAGCGTGCCGCGGGTAGTTACTAATAATTCAGAAAATTCGAGTCAAACGTGTCCAAGACGTTAACTTCTTGTGGATTTTGTGGAACTAAAGTTATACGTACAGTACTACACAAAAGATGAGGCGCGTCGTCCATCTTTTTATATATCTATAATTTGAAATGTGTCACAACACTATTGGAAAATGTCAAAAACGCCATCAAAACGTGCTGCGGGTATAGATACTAATAATTCAGAAAATTCGAGTCAAACGTGTCCAAGACGTTAACTTCTTGTGGATTTTGTGGAACTAAAGTTATACGTACAGTACTACACAAAAGATGAGGCGCGTCGTCCATCTTTTTATATATCTATAATTTGAAATGTGTCACAACACTATTGGAAAATGTCAAAAACGCCATCAAAACGTGCTGCGGGTATAGATACTAATAATTCAGAAAATTCGAGTCAAACGTGTCCAAGACGTTAACTTCTTGTGGATTTTGTGGAACTAAAGTTATACGTACAGTACTACACAAAAGATGAGGCGCGTCGTCCATCTTTTTATATATCTATAATTTGAAATGTGTCACAACACTATTGGAAAATGTCAAAAACGCCATCAAAACGTGCTGCGGGTATAGATACTAATAATTCAGAAAATTCGAGTCAAACGTGTCCAAGACGTTAACTTCTTGTGGATTTTGTGGAACTAAAGTTATACGTACAGTACTACACAAAAGATGAGGCGCGTCGTCTATCTTCGTTCGCGCAGACACGAAATGACGATCGACGAAAACACCCGAAACATTAAAAAATATAATCAACCTTATGCAATGCCCATAAGGTGTTAACATTGATTGCCGTGGCGTATTTTTCTATTTCGCTCACACGCTTCCGTAAACTAGCGGCAGCGGCTGAGACTTTTGGCGCGCAGCGATGGTGTTTTCTGATTGGTTAATCAATTTCCCGTGTATTTAAATTATCATCTGCGCAAGTACAGTCGAGGAATGAAAAGGTTCGTCACATTAAGGTCTATTTTGCTTGTACTGGCAGATAACAATAATGACAGTTGTACGTACACCCACCTAATTATCTCTCGTTCGGAGTTTGAAAAGGTAACATGTACTCGCGACACGTTTAAAGGAATCAATTTGAAAATTGACGAACCTTTTCGTTCTTCGACAGAGCGGTGAGCCATGTAAAATGTGTACTATTGTAATTTAATATCCTTTCGGTTAAGTACTCCCTTTCCTACTAACATTATATTTACCGCACTAAGATTAAACTCTTGGCTGATTTAGTGCCCACCATCCGTGCGTACTCTATGAGATCGTCGACGATAATGTTCTTCTTACTGGCAGTATGCCTCTTATATACTTTATACAGCATCACAGCTCCATTCACCCACATCGGTATGTAGTTCAAATCGCTTTCATTCGGATAATTTTCATCCACACTGTCGATATCGGAATCGAGTCTCGAATAAGGCGTCGCCTCTAACTTAGGAATACATTCTGACAGCGGGACCCATTTGAAAGTCTCCGGACACAATAAATCAGACGGGAAGAAGTTTCCTTTATACCTCATTTTGCAGCAAGAGTGTATGTAGAAGCCCATGTAGTAATACTCGATTTGCTGACATAGGGAGTGCATGTGCCTTGTGAACTCGATCTCCCTAAAATAGAACGGAAATATGCATTTATCATAGCTATCATTGAACTACACTACTAGAATTTCTTGTAATTCAAACAAAATTTTAGAATAATTATTCAAGCATGGTCGAATATACAAGGTGTAACAGAATTGCCGCACTTTTCTTCTTCTTATCGTGTCAATGACTTTGGCACAGATGGACTTTGACCAGATAGTGGCACACTCTATGTCCCTATGTGTAGCCTGCATCAAGTACTCCCGAGAGCAGGCGGGGCACAGCGGGCATGCAAGCAGGTGAGACATACTTTGCGTGGGAGCTCCACAGTCGCTCCCAGTTTTACTTGCGTCGATAAAACCCCACCTAGCCAGGTTATCCTTGCACCGACCAACTTATGTCCGTAAACGATTAAGCGACTTCCAAATTGGCCACTACAACTCGCCCCCAGGAGACAAATGCTCAGCTGGCTTTACAAGTTCACGAAGTTTAGTGTGCCACACGTAGCGCCTTGCTTCCTCTGGACTTCGTTCTGTGGTGGTCGTAAGTCTCAAGAAGCTTTTAAGAAAATAGTTTGTTCAGAATCTACTACTGTATCTTATTGACTATGGGACCAAGTTCGAAAACTCAAAAAAAATCGTTTCCCCATAGAAATTAAATATCTCAAAATAAATACAGGAAAGCATTTTTTGTTTGATATTTCGACTTTGTTCCCATACCCATAGTGAAAATGATTCGGTAGCTAGTTTGAACAAACTATTTTCTCAAAGGGCGTCAATTCTGTTACACCTTGTATGCAACGTGTAACAGAATGAAATCAAGACCTCAAACAGTAGACATCCTAATTAAAATATTAAGAATAGGTATCTGGTAATATTTTTTAATCACGAAATTACATGGTTTTTTACACGCTTTTTTTATGGCTGCAGGATGCCGTTAAGCGATTACCTGACATACGGAAACCCATTTTGCTGTTCTTCCTGGAGCTCGAGGACCTACTCGGTATCCACTGATATACCTATTTATCCTTAGTATCCATAACCATTATTTTTATGGGTAAAATATAACAACGTATAAACTATACCAATCGATTTTCCTAATGATTCTGACTTTCAGGACTTTCGTCTATTCTGTTACACGTTGTATATGTTGAACGGACTATACTTGAGCCAGTAAGAAAATATAAATCCATGTTATAACTTTAAGAATACCATATTACGGTTGATTTTCGAATGATAAAAGCTAATAAAAAGATCATATAATTATTTTAATTGCAATGGAAACTGAACCATGTGTATAAGAATTAAAGTTCACAATCGAAAAGCATATTAAATTATTCATTCCATCCATATTCAAATTGGCTGATGCATAGTTTACTTTTATTTAAAGCTGTAACTAAAAACTAGGGAAATAGAAATAGGTAGCTACAGTCAAGTGCATATCAATGGTAACAAAACCAATATATGCAGAGCTTGTCTTGTATGAAACTTAAATACTAATTCAGTTCCGCTTATGATGGTTTAATTAAATAATTGACTATAAGTACACATGATATAATACTGACATTACTGACTATACAATATTTTTCTCTCTTGTCTTTAGTAAACAATCTTGGCATGTCTCTTTATTCAAATAACTACTGATGAAATATAATTACTGGTTCTGCACATGTAATTAGATTTTAAAAAATACCAGCTGGTGAAATTATTAATAACATAATGTCTTATAATTATTATTGACGAATTGAATTTAAAAGACATGCCAAGATTGTTTACTAAATAAGACAAGTAAGAAAAAACAGAGTATAAAAGTTTTTTTTAAATTTTATATGTGTATTATATGTGTATACAACGTGTATCAGAAATGCGTGGTCATATTTTAAAAGCTCATTCAGGGCATAGCATAGAACAACTCTTACTATGGGACCAACCCTGAAATAGCGAAAAAAATATGAGCTGTTCCCTACTAAATCATCGATGTCTTTCGACAAAATGTAAGGATCAGCAGATTTTTTTTTCGCGATTTCAAGGTTGGTCCCATAGTCAAAGTTGTTAGATAGCATCCCCTGAATGAGCTCTTCAAATATGATCACGCATTTCTGATACACTTTTTTTTTTTTTTTTTTTTATGATTAAAGATCTGCTCATGACCACAATCTAGACAGCTTTGTCAGGATGTGGTCGACGATGGAGCGAGCAAACCTATTAGGTGCCGATTCACTCCAGCTTTAAAGGCGTTAGGGTTACACGTTGTATAGGTTTATAAGTAATTATAGGGTATATAGGTTTTTACAAGCATTTCTTTATAGGTAAAAATATGATTTCTCACCTTAGTGCTCCGTAAGTTCCTAGCGTCAAATTCATATATTGTGGGTCATAAAAGAAGTAGACGGAGGAGACGCACTTGGGCAGGATGTCGATGACGCCCACGGCGATGAGCTTGCCGTCCAGCCAGTACTGCTGGTGGAACGAGCCGTAGCCGCAGCGGGGCCCGTTGTCTCTGTACTCTTCCTGTAAAACATTCAAGAGTTAATACATAGATAAATAAAACAAGGCAGGTTTGAAACATTCCCGTAAACATCGGAGAATCTACACTCGAAGTTGTTGACGATTATGTTTACCTAGGACAAACTGTCCAGCTAGGTAAGTCCAACATCGAGAAAGAGGTCAATCGTCGAACCCGACTTGGTTGGGCAGCGTTCGGGAAGCTTCGCAATATCTTCTCGTCCAAAATACCGCAGTGTCTCAAGACGAAAGTCTTTGACCAGTGTGTGTTGCCAGTAATTACTTACGGTACAGAAACGTGGTCGCTCACAATGGGCCTGATAAGAAGGCTCAAAGTCACTCAAAGGGCAATGGAGAGGGCAGTGGCGTGCATTGCATATAGGCAATTAGGCAGTACCCAGTACCTACCCCATTCAAATTCAATAGTGGTGTAAGTTATTATCTTTTTTTCAAAGTACGATGATTAATTATCATTTATTAGACCTATTAATACTAAATTATTCTGCCTACATACAAAAATCAATAACTTACACCACAATTAAATTCAAATTAAGTAGGCCACTGCACGCCACTGGGAGAGGGCTATGCTCGGAGTGTCCCTGCGTGATCGAATCAGAAATGAGGAGATTCGCAGGAGAACGAAAGTAACCGACATAGCCCGAAGAATTGCCAAACTTAAGTCGCAGTGGGCGGGGCACATTGCTCGCAGAACGGATGGCCGATGGGGCAGTAAAGTTCTGGAGTGGCGACCGCGTACTGGAAGGCGCAGCGTGGGTAGGCCCCCCACAAGGTGGACCGACGACCTGGTGAAGGTCGCGGGAATCCGCTGGATGCGGAAGGCACAGGACCGGTCGTTGTGGCGATGCTTGGGGGAGGCGTATGTCCAGCAATGGACGTCTTTCGGCTGAAATGATGATGATCATGATGATGAGGTTTGAAAGAAAAGAAAGAAAGAAAGAAACATTTATTTGACACAAAGCTTGCTTGTGTATCTAATAGATCATCATCATCATTTCAGCCGAAAGACGTCCACTGCTGGACATACGCCTCCCCCAAGTATCGCCACAACGACCGGTCCTGCGCCTTCCGCATCCAGCGGATTCCCGCGACCTTCACCAGGTCGTCGGTCCACCTTGTGGGGGGCCTACCCACGCTGCGCCTTCCAGTACGCGGTCGCCACTCCAGAACTTTACTGCCCCATCGGCCATCCGTTCTGCGAGCAATGTGCCCCGCCCACTGCCACTTAAGTTTGGCAATTCTTCGGGCTATGTCGGTTACTTTCGTTCTCCTGCGAATCTCCTCATTTCTGATTCGATCACGCAGGGACACTCCGAGCATAGCCCTCTCCCAGTGGCGTGCAGTGGCCTACTTAATTTGAATTTAATTGCCTACCCGCACTAGTGCCTAACGCTGGTTTTCAACTGAACCTTCATTCGTAAACGTGGCGGATGTAAACCTGACACCTGTAGCTATCTACCACATTTAATTTGCCACGCAGGAACAACGCTTGATGCTTCAATTTGTGCAAAATTATCGCTTCTCCGACGGAACGCCCAGATCGAAACATCGCATGCCACTTTACGTATGTGTACAATTAGTAAGTTTACTAGTGATGCTGAGTTTCTTGCGTTTCTTGGTGTGCATGAGAAAATATGAGTAAGTGCGCCGTACCTGTTGATATTGTTACTAAACTGTATTTGTAAAATTAATGGGAGAAAAGCGGCGACACTTACACCCACAATTATTATTATACACTAATCTATGCCCACGGCTTCGCCCGCGTGTAATTCGGCTTATCACAGAAAGACGTTATCACACATCCCTCGGGAACTGTTTATTTTCCCGGGATAAAAAGGAGCCTATATGTTAATCCTGGTTATGGTTTATCTGTGTGCCAAATTTCAGTCAAATCCGTTCAACGGTTAACGCGTGATTAAGTAACAAACATCCAAACATCTTCACAAACTTTCACATCCTATCCTACTAATATTATAAACCAGCCTACGCCCACGACTTCGCCCGCGTGAATGTCGTTTATCGCGCATCCCTCGGGAACTGTTCATCTTCCCGGGATAAAAGTAGCCTATATGTTAATCCGGGTTATGTTCTATCAGTATGCCAAATTTCATTAAAATCTGTCCAGCCATTCTTGAGTTTTAAATGGTGTAACTAACCCGACTTTGTTTTATATATTTAGATGTGAAAGTTTGTGAAGATGTTTGGTTGTTTGTTACTCAATCACGCTGTAAGAGCTAAACGGATTTGGATAAAATTTGCCAGATGATGGGAATCAGCATCCTCTGAGTATTTAACCAATCAACTGCGATCGCCAACCCTCCTGCCAAGCGTGGCGATTATGGCATATCCCCCCTTTGGGGGAGGCCTATGTCCAGCAGTGGACGACTTTCGGCTGAAGTGATGATAAACAGTTAAGTCCGGGATCTGAGAAGATCACTCCTTATCTATGTATGCTACTTTATTGTTTACTAGCTGTGCCCGCGACTCCGTCCGCGTGGATGTCGGAAAATAACATCGTGTCATAATTATGAACACAATATCTTCAAATATATAGATATAAGCGCCTACACAGACGATTACACTATTTACCGACCATACTATATTTTGTTTTTACAACCAACCGGCTAAGGTGATGGAATTTCATGGAATTAGCCCTAAACTCCCTCATTCTGAGAAGACGCTCGTGCCCAGTAGTGGGAAGTAATTGGGTTGATTATGTTATTCTATAACACTAACCACATCTCTTCTTATGCTGAGAAGAGGCCCGTGTCCAGCAGTGGGACTGTAATGGGCTGGTAATGTTATGTTATTCTAGAATACTAATAATATCCAGTTCATTAACTCTTCTCATTTTGAGAAGAGGGCCATACCCAGTAGTGGGACAGTAATGGGTTGACTACGTTATGTTATTCAATATTTTCTAGTTTCTTAACTCTTCTCGTTCCGAGAAGAGGTCCGTGCCCAGCAGTGGGGCAGTAGGTAATGAGCTGATTATGTTATGATAATCTATTACACTAACAATTTCCAGTTCCTTAACTCTTCTCAATCCAAGAAGAGGGCCATGCCCAGCAGCGGGACAGTGATGGGCTATGTTATGTTATTCTATATTTTCTATAATACTAATAGAAGCCAGTTGTATTTTTAGGAACCTGCAACCTGCATCCAACCAACAATCATGACCTCTACTTTGTATGCAACTTAATACAATAGAGGGGTCAAGCTGTATCGCTGGATCTACTCAACCGATTCAGATAAAACATACCCTATATTTTAAGTTAGACTAATACCAATACAAATGCTAAGTTTCATTACGATCCGTTCAGCCGTTTTCACGTGATGAGGTAACAAACAGACAGACAGACAGACATAATTTTTTTTAACGATTGATTCGTGTTCTATAGCTTATTTCTAGTCCCCCTAGCCGGTTTTCGCGAAAAAATACTCAATGTACAGACTTTTCGACCTTTACAGTTTTATTATAGTATAGATAGATAGGTCACGATATTCACTTACCAACAATGGACTTTGCACCAAAAACTCCCTAAACTTAGGCTCTGTACATTTCTCTGGCTTATCATCGTGTATTGTTGTTTGATACTTGACATATACGTCATAAGCCTCCTTTGCTGTCGCCAACCATTCTGGACTCGGTGGTGACGTCCGGACCAATTTGATCTAAAAATAAGTAGATAATGACTTAATGAAAAATGTTGCATCAAAAAGCAGCTTCGTTTGAAACGAAAGAATACAGTCATAAAATAATATTAAAGAAAGATTTTATTTTATTTTGGCTTGCACAGATCGCATACAGCATAAACACAAAACAGAACCATGACTATAAAAAATACACAACCAACTATCTATTATTAATTATTGAAATGAAATGACATGAAATTATTTATTCTACAAACAAATGTTAAATTCACTTTTACCACTCAGTTCTTTTAAAAACTAGATGGCGTCCGCATTTCCTACGTGACTACATCTGAGAAGAAACGCCGAAACAAACTCTGGGATCAGAGTATCTTTTAAAGTCCAGACATTTAATTTGTGTGAGGACAATGCAGGGCAATAACCCTTGGACTGGCCTTTTGAAGAAAGTACAAGGTCGAATTGAGTGGACCTGTTCCAACTGATAGCAAGCATGCATCAGCAATAGTTTAGCACAACCATATTTTAAGGAGCTCAACAAGCTGACAGATATATTATTACAGACACATAGACATTACAGTTTCTTGCAAATTATTATTTGAATAGACGTGCCAAGATTGTTCACTAAATAAGACAAGAGAGAAAAATCTTTATACAGGGTGTCAGGGAAACGCTTCCGAAAAGTGCTGGTGATTACTGATACGAAACCACGAAAAAAAATCCGATTCTATTTTTTAATTTTTTTTCATTTTTCATTATACGTGGGACACTCAGAAAGTTTTGCGAAACTAAAAAAAATTGTTCTATACGTACATATATTTTTATCAAATCTTTTCAAAGTACTTTCCACCAGCCTCTATACAAAGATTCATGCGCCTAAACCAGTTTTCAAAACACTTATTCCAGTCCGCCGCAGACACCTCGTTTACAGCCTGCTCGAACGCAGCCAGCGCATCTTCCGGCGACGAAAATTGTATCCCTTTGAGCTGATTTTTTATTTTTGGGAATAAAAAGAAGTCACACGGTGCTAGATCAGGGCTGTAAGGAGGGTGACCCAGGAGTTTGACTGGCGTGCTGTCCAGGAAGTCCCTCGTTTTGAGTGCGGTGTGCGCAGGTGCATTGTCGTGGTGGAGCAGTAGCCCGCGGAGCCCTGTGTTTGGTCGCTTGTTGCTTATAACAGAGAAAACTTCCGGCAAACATTTGGTAGTATACCATTCGGCATTAATGCTTCTTTGATCCCGTAAGGGAATTGATACCAAGTGGCCAGTCAAATTAAAAAAGCTAGCGATCAAAATCTTACCCCCGCTTCTAGATCGCTTCACTTTGGTAGGCGTTGGCTCATTTTGAAACACCCAAACAGTCGACTGGCGCTTGGTTTCTGGGTCGTATTGATAAATCCAGGACTCATCACCTGTAACGATGTCGTAAACACGCCGAGACGAGCCTGCTTCAAATTTGTTAAGCATATCACGGCACCATTCCACCCGGGCCTGCTTCTGAGCATCGGTGAGGTTGTGCGGCACCCAGCGTGATACTATCCTCCTCACGCGAAGATGGCTGTGTAGAATCTCGTGAACGCTTCCCGATCCCAATCTTCAATATGTGTTGAATCTCCTGATATGTAATTCGCCTATTGTCTTGGATTAAATTTTTCACTGCTAGCACGTTTTCTTCGGTAACAGCCGTCAAAGGGCGACCGCTTCTTTCGTCATCCCCCAAAGTTGGTCGACCGCGCTTGAATTCGTTATACCAACGATACACGGTTGCCTTGGAAGGGCCTTCATCCATGAATGCCATTTGAAGTCTATCGTACGATTCATCCGGTTTCAGGCGACACTTGAAATCGTATAAAATCATAGCTCTAAAATGTTCCCGGCGCAGATCCATATTTCAGTGAGACACAATACTTTGAATTAACTCGCAAAAAATGTGGAGGGAAATTTTGAAATTGGAACTTACTTATTTTTACTTATAAATAATCATATTTTCGAAAAACATTATAACTGGCCAGTCTCCCATATATAAAAACTTTTTTTCGCAATACTTTCTGAGGGGCCTGGTATATGAGTTTTATTTAACTGCTCAAAGCTGGTTATACCAGGCCCCTCAGAAAGTATTGCGAAAAAAAGTTTTTATATATGGGAGACTGGCCAGTTATAATTTTTTTCGAAAATATGATTATTTATAAGTAAAAATAAGTAAGTTCCAATTTCAAAATTTCCCTCCACATTTTTTGCGAGTTAATTCAAAGTATTGTGTCTCACTGAAATATGGATCTGCGCCGTGAACATTTTAGAGCTATGATTTTATACGATTTCAAGTGTCGCCTGAAACCGGATGAATCGTACGATAGACTTCAAATGGCATTCATGGATGAAGGCCCTTCCAAGGCAACCGTGTATCGTTGGTATAACGAATTCAAGCGCGGTCGACCAACTTTGGGGGATGACGAAAGAAGCGGTCGCCCTTTGACGGCTGTTACCGAAGAAAACGTGCTAGCAGTGAAAAATTTAATCCAAGACAATAGGCGAATTACATATCAGGAGATTCAACACATATTGAAGATTGGATCGGGAAGCGTTCACGAGATTCTACACAGCCATCTTCGCGTGAGGAGGATAGTATCACGCTGGGTGCCGCACAACCTCACCGATGCTCAGAAGCAGGCCCGGGTGGAATGGTGCCGTGATATGCTTAACAAATTTGAAGCAGGCTCGTCTCGGCGTGTTTACGACATCGTTACAGGTGATGAGTCCTGGATTTATCAATACGACCCAGAAACCAAGCGCCAGTCGACTGTTTGGGTGTTTCAAAATGAGCCAACGCCTACCAAAGTGAAGCGATCTAGAAGCGGGGGTAAGATTTTGATCGCTAGCTTTTTTAATTTGACTGGCCACTTGGTATCAATTCCCTTACGGGATCAAAGAAGCATTAATGCCGAATGGTATACTACCAAATGTTTGCCAGAAGTTTTCTCTGTTATAAGCAACAAGCGACCAAACACAGGGCTCCGCGGGCTACTGCTCCACCACGACAATGCACCTGCGCACACCGCACTCAAAACGAGGGACTTCCTGGACAGCACGCCAGTCAAACTCCTGGGTCACCCTCCTTACAGCCCTGATCTAGCACCGTGTGATTTCTTTTTATTCCCAAAAATAAAAAATCAGCTCAAAGGGATACAATTTTCGTCGCCGGAAGATGCGCTGGCTGCGTTCGAGCAGGCTGTAAACGAGGTGTCTGCGGCGGACTGGAAAAAGTGTTTTGAAAACTGGTTTAGGCGCATGAATCTTTGTATAGAGGCTGGTCGAAAGTACTTTGAAAAGATTTGATAAAAATATATGTACGTATAGAACAATTTTTTTTAGTTTCGCAAAACTTTCTGAGTGTCCCACGTATATGAAAACTGAAAAAATATACATATGAAAAAATCTAAAAAAAGAATCGCATATTTTTTTCGTGGTTTCGTATCAGTAATCACCAGCACCTATCTTCGTTTTCGGAAGCGTTCCCCTTACACCCAGTATACTTAAGTTACCTATTGCGATTGTAATCAATTTGGAAAACACGTTCAAAGATTTAACTTAGCAGAACTCAGTATAAGTACATTTATGATCCGGTCACAACAAAAACGAAACAATGGTAGACAAAAAAGTAATGGAACATTGATTGAGTACCTCCAGTTTATGTTTGACATCATCAGGCAACTCATTTATAAAATCCTCAATTTGTTTCTCCTTGTTTTTGCGGCTGGTATTTACGGGAACTAAGTCAATGCCCTTCTCTTTAAGTTTTTCTAGCTTCCTCTCACGCCTCAGCTGTTTAGCTTTTTTACAAGGTGCTTTACTAGGGTCGGGACCTGAATCTGTAAAAAAGATGCTTTTATTTTAAGAGGTTTTTTATCATTATCATTTGTAAGAAATATGACAAAATTGTCAAAACCGTTTTGGTAAAACAAAGTAAAGGACATGTAATTCTTACAAACCTAATCACTTTAAAATTTATGACAAAAGCTGACAAATTGGTTTATTTTGTTGTAAAAAATATCATCTTCTGGCTGCTGAGCAATCAGTGTTGAGCAATGAAACAGCATTATTAGTGAGAGCATACTGGGAAGTACATGTGCGTGTCAGTGATATAATTCCCATAATTCAGGGACCTCAGCCTACCGTTCAAGAATACAGGCTAGATGTTACTGTGCAATTAAATCAGTTGCAGTAATAAATTAATAATAAAATTTTGTTACAAACACTAATAAAGTAGTATAATAAATAAGTGTTTGTCGGAATTGCATAATTTAATTGCCCCCAGGCCATTCCATCATCGACCAGACACACGGCAATCATTACAGCCGAAAGACGTCCACTACTGGACATAGGCCTCCCCCAATTAAGGGGGGGGGGACATATAGTACACCCACATTTCGCCAGTTATGTTATAGTCCCATGTAATAGGGGGCGAGCCTATTGCCATTGACCGGGCAAAACATAATAACATAATAAACATAACATAATTCTTTGTTATCTGTGTTTCCCAATAGGCATAATTTGGTGTCTTCAAGGCACAAGTGAATAATTTATTGCTGGGCAAGCATGCACCATCGTCGACCGCACCATCACTTAACACCAGGTGAGGTAACGGTCAAACGAAAGCCCATACACTCTGTTATTTATTACTTGTCTTATTTAGTAAACAATCTTGACATGTCTTTTTAATGCAATTCGTTAATAGTAATTATTAAGACATTATGTTAACAATTTTACACACAATTTTTTTTTTAACCTTATTACATGTGCAGAACTAGTAATTATATTTTTTCAGTAGTTATTTGAATAGTGACATGCCAAGATTGTTTCCTATATAAGACAAGAGAGAAAAAACAGACTACATGATAAAATAAAAGTATAATGACTCAGTTACAATGTAAATGAACTATTTGTTTGTTGTAGCTCTTTATTGACCTTTATACTTTAATTAATACCTATTGTTTAATAACTGTATATTATCAACACAAGTCTAGCTGTTTTGGTTTATATTTGTAGATAATGTGACAAAAACATGAAACAGTAGATAATATTAACAAAGTATAAAACAAACCTTTTTTTATCAACTTCTCCTGTGCCGCTATAGACTCAGTTAGATTTTTTCTTGTATTATCTTTTTGAACCATACTGTTATCTGAAAATCAATGGGGTAATTGTATCAGAATTGAAAACATATTTCAATATCTTTTAATGTGTGACAATCTTTTGTTTCAATTTAAAACACAGAAATTTTCAACATGAGTCATTGCCTACTTTTGTTATCAAGATTATTTTTTCATGTGTTTATTTAAATTGTACAATATTGCTAATTTTATTACCGTCACATAGAACAACTGATAAGTATAAAATCAAAGCCCACCATACATACAACAACATTTTCTTCTTTGTGTAAAAGACTTTTTTTTATTATTTGTTGATAAATTATAGAGAATGCCCTACATTCACACTAAGTTTGACACTTATAAGTTTAAGTGTTATTAAGATAGTGCAGGCGTAAAAAACATTGAAAAAATGCATCTTTTTCATTGTTGCTTGTATGGGGATATTAGATTTTTTTAAATTTTATTATTTGCCATGAAAGAAAGCCAGACTAATATATTTTATTATTTTTAACGCATTTTACGCATGCGAAGCGAAATCTAAAGATTTAAATTGTGTAAAGAAAAACAAGAATAAGATATCGCTGACGTCACCCAAAGACGTATAGTGGAGGATAATTTCGATACCACAAGCAGTGTTCATGGTAGCTTAGTGGCTAAAGCACTGGCGTACTGAGCCAGGAGTCACAGGTTCGAATCCTGCTCGTGAGCGATTTTTTCTTTCCACAATTTAAATCTTCAGACTAATATAATTTCAAAAAAGATACAGCCTTGTGACAAAGAGATGGATGGACGAACAGACGGCGTGAGCAGAGTAATAGGGTCCTGCTGGTAACTTTTGAGTATGGAATACTAAATAATTTATTTCTTCTAAGGTATGGTTGTACAATAATGATTAAAGTATAAACATGGAGTACTTATACTTTAACAGTAGTATACTGTAATAATTACTGGCATACCTACCTTAGAAGAAAATCATTTTGTCATCGTCAAAAACTAAATCAAAGTGGTTATAACTGCTTTGATTTTATATGACTCAAATCAAGCAGATCATATTCTAGATGGGTAGCATATCTGGCAGTTTTTTTTAAAATTATTTTAGTAAACATAAACATTAAAATGTTAAGGTTTTTGCTAATGTATTTAGATGTGATTTTCTTAAAGAAAATGTTCTGAAACCATACCTCCAACTCCTTCCCCTGCAGTGCTGTCCAGAAGTTCACTATTTTTAACAATATCCAAGTTAATGTCTTGATGCTCTCTTATAGTCTCAATGAACTGTTCCCCACCCTCCTCAAAACCTTCTCCCAATATATCACTGCCACTGCTACAGGTTGACATCTTTCTTCCTCCATCTCCCAATGTAAGTAGGGACCCATCCTGACCAACTAACAACTTGTTGACACGCTTCAGCACCTTCTTTTGTGATTTTGATGGTTTGAAACCTAAGGCCATGCATCTAGATACAAATACAAATTACTCAAATAGGTTTATGTACTCAGACTTCTAACATACCAAGATCTAGCCAGTACAACCAAATATTGTTGACTTAACATAATTTTTTTGGCAATTTTGTCAGCTGCATCATTCTGTTTGTTTAGGCAAAGCTGGGTAAACACACACAGAGAGTGGAATCCATTGTGCAAGGCAAGCATCATTGTGGTAATTCTACAATAAATATACAAACCGTATAGTGTATTGAGGACAACAAGTAACATCATTGGTGGGTTTGTAACAATATTTTCCTGATCGTCTCCATCCTCTATCGATTAAATCTTGATAATCGCTCACAGTCATGGCATGAGCCCACATACCTGTATTAATTTAAAGTCTTAATATATCTTATATCTTAATATATTTTATATGTCTTAGTATCAGGAGGTTTACCTATAAAATTGTTTATAAACTTACCATGGCTATAATTAGTATCGGGGCGCTTACAATAGCCACATCTATAGCTTTCATGTTCAGCATAATACTCTACAAGACTGCGTAGCATTTTACAATCAGCTCACCCACTTAATTGACTAGCAAATATTTCGTGAATCATATAATTTTGGAGGATCCTGAACCAAACAAAATCTAAGAATTAATGAATGACAGGCTGTGATGACAGGTGACAAAATGACAGTACATATGACAGTAAGCAATGACAGATGTGAGAAAAGACAAAATTGTCAAACAAGGGGTACGTTCAGTATTATCGTCGGACGACGGCGGACGACGCCCGGAGCGTTCTTAGGTCGTTCAGTTACTCGGAGTGATCGTCTGGGCGTTCACACCAAACCGTTCAGTATTGTGAGCGGGCGTCGTCGGGCGATCGCACCGGTCACCCCGTGAAATAGTAGGGTAAAAGACGCCCTGCTGTCATGTTGACAGATAATAGTATGAAATGACAGATAATTTGAGGTTTCGATTGTTATAATTGTCAGTGCTTCATTGTTCTAGTGTCAGTTTCATGAGGTCGCCCGAAGTCGTTCAGTATCTCTGAGAAAATCGTCAATGATCGAGCGATATTCGCACCGGGTGACTAGCCACTGGCTACGTTCACTTATTACACACTCAGTGTGAAAGTCACCCGGTGCGAATATCGCTCGATCATTGACGATTTTCTCAGAGATACTGAACGACTTCGGGCGACCTCATGAAACTGACACTAGAACAATGAAGCACTGACAATTATAACAATCGAAACTGATAACGGGAAGATAAAGATATAAGATAAAACCATTACAATATGTTATCAATTTAATCAACAAAATAAATTAAATAAAATGGACAAATTTCTACGTCCAGATAAATTGAACATTGATCCATCTGACAGCTCCGCTTCAAAAGAATGGGAACACTGGAAGAGGACATTTGAAAATTTTCTACCATTGTGCGTCAAAGATGAGACATCGGATACATCAGATAAGAAATTAAATTTACTTATAAATCATGTCTCAGCGAGAATTTACACATTTATCAGTGAGTGCGATACTTACGAGGTAGCCTTGAGCACATTAAATTACATATTCATCAAGCCAAAGAATATAATTTACGCTAGACACATGTTGGCTACTAGAAGACAACAGAGCGAAGAAAATATTGACGCTTATATCCAAGCTTTGAAAATAATGTCGAAAGATTGTAAATTTGAAAAAGTGGATGCAGAGACGAATAAATGTGACAACATACGAGATGCATTTATTTCGGGCCTTAAATCAAATAACATCAGACATCGATTACTTGAAAATTTGACGCTGTCACTGGACCAAGCCTACAATCAGGCAATATCGTTGGAAATGGCCGAATCGAGTTCACATGATTATAATGCTTCGAATTTAAATGCTGTACAAGGTCTAGAAAGTTCCATGCAAGGTCTAGAAAGTTCCATGGCACCGATAGCAGCAGCCTCTAACATCAAGCGTAAATGTTTCTTCTGTGGTGGGCGCGTACATCGTAGGAAGGATTGTCCTGCTATCGATGTTATCTGTCAGATTTGTGACAAGAAGGGACATCTTGCTAATGTTTGTCGAAATAAGAAACCTAATACTGTTGCAGGCATGGAAAAGGAAGCTATGACTAACAGTTCAGCATGTATAATAGCAGCGACACCTGATTCCCTTAAAAAAGCTACTGTAACAGCCTACATTCAAGGGATACGTGCTCAAGCATTGATTGATACGGGTAGTTCTATCAGTTTTATGGATGATGATTTTTTCAAGTTGAGTCGTTTAAAAAAGAAACCCAGCAATCAGACAATTTCAATGGCTTCAACTACACTTAAATCCCAGGTAGAAGGACAGACCTGTGTCTCAGCTAAAATTGGAGATCATGATTACAATGGTTTGAATTTACTTATTGTAAAGAATTTGTGCGCTGATCTTATCATTGGTCACGATATACTAGAAAAGCATTCTTCGCTAGAGTTAACTTTTGGTGGATCTAAAGATCCTATCAAAATATGTAGTGTTGCTGCAGCCTCTGTGCCTGCTGTACCTTTGTTTTCAAACGTATCTCCAGATTGTAAGCCTATCGCTATAAGATCTCGGAGATACAGTGAAGATGATAAGAAATTCATCAGCGATGAAATAAGAAAACTATTGACTAATAACATAATAGAAGAGAGCACGTCTCCCTGGAGAGCTCAAGTTCTTATTACAAGGAATTCTAATCACAAGAAACGACTTGTTATCGATTATTCTCAAACAATAAATAGATATACACAATTAGATGCATACCCACTTCCAAATATGGAAGAGTTGGTGACACAGATTTCAAAATATCGCATATATAGCGCTATAGATTTGCAAAGTGCTTATCATCAAGTCCCAATACTGCCGGAAGAACGTCTCTTCACTGCTTTCGAAGCTTTGGGAAATCTTTACCAATTTCGGCGTATTCCATTTGGTGTCACTAACGGTGTTTCAAGTTTTCAAAGAACTATAGATTGGGTAATCCGACAAGAAGGGCTTCAAGGAACCTATGCCTATTTAGATGACATAACGGTGTGTGGAAAAACGCAGGATGAGCATGATGAAAATCTTAAAAAATTTTTAGCTGCTGCGCAGAGATACGGGCTGACTTTGAATAAAGAAAAGAGTAAGTTTTCTCAGAACTCTATTAATATTCTGGGATACAATATAAAGGACCATGTCATTAGGCCAGATGCCGATCGCTTACATTCATTATTAAGTTTGCCTCCACCATGTGATTTGCCATCATTAAGAAGAGTTATAGGAATGTTTGCACATTATTGCAAATGGATTCCAAATTTCTCAGAAAGAGTTCACGCCCTTAGTCATGCGAAACTATTTCCATTGAACAAAGAGCTAATCCATAGTTTCGAAGACCTGAAATCTGACATTGCAAAATCTGCAATTCATGCTATTGATAATAATGCACTGTTCACAGTAGAAACGGATGCATCAAATCATTCGATTGCGGCAACTTTGTCACAAGCTGATCGACCGGTTGCATTTTTTTCGAGAATGTTAAATAATAGCGAACTGAACCACTCGGCTATAGAGAAAGAAGCTTACGCTATAGTGGAATCGCTAAAGAAATGGCGTCATTTTCTCATTGGCAAACCATTTCGTCTCATTACTGACCAACGATCAGTATCTTTCATGTTCAATAATAAACTGACAAATAAAATTAAAAATGAAAAAAATCAGCGTTGGCGTTTGGAGCTAGCACCATTTAAGTATGATATTTTATACCGTCCTGGAAAGCAAAATGATGTCGCTGACGCGCTCTCACGGGTGTGTGCTTCGATGCCAATGCGAACGGAACGACTTATATCTTTACATGAAGCTTTGTGTCATCCAGGCGTGGCGCGAATGACCCATTGGGTAAGATCAAAGAATATGTCTTATTCCACAGAAGAGATAAGTAAGATGATTAAATCTTGCCGGATTTGTTCGGAAATAAAGCCGAGATTTTTCAGACCTACCTCACCTGATCCAGTTTTAATAAAAGCTACTTCGCCTATGGAGAGATTAAGCGTTGACTTCAAAGGCCCAGTACCTTCTAATACAAGAAACAAGTACATATTGACTGTGATCGACGAGTACTCTCGCTTCCCCTTCGCGTTTCCGTGCGCCGATATGAGCTCTACGACGGTGATTAAACATCTAAACGAAATATTTATGCTATTTGGCATGCCGTCTTACCTTCATTCAGATCGAGGAGCTTCATTTATATCAGCGGAAGTAAAGAATTTCTTGAATTCACGTGGAATTGCTACGAGTAGAACTACACCGTACAATCCAAGAGGGAATGGACAAGTGGAGCGTTTTAACGGAACTCTTTGGAAATCAATCCAGTTAGCACTACGTTCACGCAACCTAGCGATAGAAAACTGGGAAAAGGTTCTTGCTCAAGCATTACATTCAATTAGATCTTTGCTGTGCACAGCTACTCATTGTACGCCGCACGAAAGAATGTTTACGCATACGAGGCGGTCTTCAAATGGAGTATCTATACCCACCTGGTTGGCAGAATCTGAACAAGTGCTAATGCGAAAATTTAACCGCACTAATAAATATCAACCAGTCGTTGAAGAGGTGACACTGCTTCATGTTAATCCAGATTACTCCTATGTTCGCCTTGCAGATGGCCGCGAATCGACTGTTTCGAACCGTCACTTAGCACCATTAGGTCAAGATAGCGAGATTATCCAAGAAATGCCTGGAACATTAAACGAGACGAGAGACTCAGATGAGACAAGAGAAGAAGGCGTAATTAGTTATGATTCGCAGACTACGAACATGGACGAGGAAACTGAGGAACCGCTGCCAGTTGAGACAGAACCTCCGCCTACAGAACAGCCAGCTGAGGATCAACGAAGATCAACTAGAGAGCGCAGGCTTCCGAGCCGCTACAACGATTACGTCCTGAACGGCTGTTTCTTTCCTCTAGCATGGAAGAATGTTATGATATAGAAACTCTCTGGAGTTTCAGTACTTGTATCGTCTATGAACGTTGTAGTTTTTATAATGATACAAGTACTGAAACTCCAGAGAGTTTCTATATCATAACAGAAACCTCAAATTATCTGTCATTTCATACTTTTATCTGTCAACATGACAGCAGAGCGTCTTTTACCCTACTATTTCACGGGGTGACCGGTGCGTACGCTCGACGACGCTCGCTCACAATACTGAACGGTTTGGGGTGAACGCCCGGACGATCACTCCGAGTAACTGAACGACCAAACAACGCTCCGGGCGTCGTCCGCCGTCGTCGGACGATAATAGTGAACGCACCCTAGGTCATAGAGAAATGACTAACTAGGTTTGAACCATAAAGTTACTATACTGACGTCAGGGCTACGTTCACTTATTACGCACTCAGTGTGAAAGTCACCCGGTGCGAATATCGCCCGATCATTGACGATTTTCTCAGAGTGACTGAACGACTTCGGGCGACCTTATGAAACTGACACTAGAACAATGAAGCACTGACAATTATGACAATCGAAACCTCAAATTATCTGTCATTTCATACTTTTATCTGTCAACATGACAGCAGAGCGTCTTTTACCCTACTATTTCACGGGGTGACCGGTGCGTACGCTCGACGACGCCCGCTCACAATACTGAACGGTTTGATGTGAACGCCCGGACGATCACTCCGAGTTTTAACTGAACGACCAAACAACGCTCCGGGCGTCGTCCGCCGTCGTCGGACGATAATAGTGAACGCACCCCAGTATACAAATGTCTTTGGTTTGAACTAGGTCCACAGGTCCACTCCCGACTGGTTCGAGTTGTGATCCAAATCGAGTTAATGTCAATTCCTTAGAGGTTGGACTGTCAGTTCCTCTCAACGACCATATAGCCCATAAATGCTTCATAACAGGCGACGAATGTCTGCAACACATCTATGAAATTTCACTAATGTAGGTCGCCACTATTCGCCACTTGAAATCGTCAAATTAGTTTCGACAACTACATGAACCGTCAAAACTGCCACGTTTGTGATCAGCCAATAGCCGCCTTGGTAGGGCCAATCGGATTGCAGTACTCCACCTCAGCTAGTGGCAGAATTTATTGTACGCAATAAATTCAACATTAGGCGTCTATTGGGCTGTATGGTCGTTGGTTCCTATAGAAATTGATAGTAGCTCTATTTGGTTCAGAACTCGAACCAGTCGGGAGCTTTGACTATGGATTCCATTCTCAAAGGTCGGAAGTGAGGCCCTGTATTTATTAAAATTCTAAAGCGGCCTCCAAGCGATTGCCTGTATTCGCCGAATGCGCATTTCTACATCAGATGAGGCGGCGGTCAAACGCAAGCATTGATATTAAATAATTTAAAAATAAATAAAAAACACTTCTAATGTATTTGCCTTGCCTTCGTATACATTGGCAAATATACACCCCTACTTTAAAATCACCAGAAAAATTCAAGGGTACCTAGTCTCTGCTCATCATTTTAAACAACTTTTATTATGGGACCAACCCTGAAGTTTGAATTATTGTTTCGCGACTTCAGGGTTGGTCCCATAATAAAAGTTGTTCACAATGATGAGCAGAGACTACCCTTAATTTTTTTCTGTTGATTAAAAAAAGCCGAGACCAGCCGAGACGTGGACACTGACAGTTGGGCTAGTCCACAAATTCAAAGTCATGGAGCGAGCTATGCTTGGAGTTAAGGATAAAATCCGTAACGAGATTATCCGGAAAAGAACCGAAGTGACCGACATAGCTTGTAGGATCAGTATAATATTGTTTTCCCGGGACGTGCTAAAGGCATAGCACTAGAGGGGCACCGGCGCGGTCCATTGGAGTTCCCGGAGCTCCTCTATTTTGTGCAGAGGATGGCCACCGTGTGGTTTTAGTCGGTAAGAGTCCGACATACCCCTCCGCCGTCCCCAGATGGAGGGTATCCATGAGGACTTCCACCCGAAAAAAAAAAAAAAAAAAAAAAAGAAAAGGTAAGCTGAAGTGGCAGTGGGCTACGTGGTACGCAGCGTAGCCCCCCCCCCCCGCCAGGTGGACCGACGACCTGAAGACTTGGGATAGGCCTACGTCCAGCAGGGGACGGCGATACGCTGAGTTGATGATGATGATGATGATGATGATTAAAAAATAGTGTTATTTATGAATACAGGCGAATAAGCCCTCCACACGAAAGTATATTCTTCTTCGGCGATCGTTGGGGCAACCACAGATTTGACATTTACTACTGTTCTACGCTAATAACAAGAAACTGTTTTACTTAGTTCTTGTTCCTAGGTTCTACGTAGGTATCTTGTCAAAGGTTCTACGGTAGTAAATGTAGATTTCCGCATAGGAAGTTACAACGGGTGCGAAGCCGTGGCTAAAAGTAAGTAAAAAAATTGTAATTTAACACAAAATTATGTACAAACCATTTATTCATTTTCATGGCAATGTTCGACTTATGTCTTTCTTAATTTTAATTTTTATGTTAATTATATATATTATTTATATGTTAATTACAAATTACAAAAATTATTTTATTTAGAACAGCCAAAATCTGGTAGTCATTATAATTTTTAAATTGGAGTTACTCTTGCTAGTGATGACCTGATACTACCTTCTTCAACTTCTGTTATGTTTGACATTATGGATGGCAAAGGATTTATCATATACTTGCGTCGAGGCCTGAAAAATGAAAACAATGTTGAGTAGGTATGATGTTCCGCCCTCACTAAGTAATAGTAGCGACGGGTCTCTCCAGCAAAATGTAAAGACGACGTGAAATAGGTAGCTGGGTAATCTGGGTTGGGTGTGGAAGACGGAAGCCCAAGTCTTGCGTAATAACGGTCTACGGTCTATGTTCAGCAGTGGACTGCGATAGGCTGAGTTCTTGATCATAGGTCCGCACAACACAGCCACAATTTTTTTCAAGGAAGACACCACCTTTAGGAGGGGCTTGTGACTCGTGGCTAAGTAGCAACCGCGTGGATTGTATGATCTGCGAGGTTAAGCTACACTTGCCGCGGTCAGTCCATGGATGAGTTACCATTTCGTTACACATCGAGACCCCTCCTTGCCTCGGAGAGCACGTTAAGCTGTCGGTCTCGGTTGCCATACGAATATCCATGGCAGTCGTTACGGGTAGTCAGAAGCCCAAAAGTATGACAACTGGTCTAACCTCCGAATGTCGGTATTACCCAGTGACTGGGTTGCGAGGGTCTGATGGCAGTGGCGCCGTGTAAAATTAGGAAATCAGACTAACTTACCTTAAGTGACGTCTGATTGTAATTTTATGAACGGCTCATCCTGAAAACAATTTTACATGGTAGTATTCGTCTCCAACGAACTCAAGCGCGTAGTTTTTTTAGAATCCTAACAAATAAAACAAAAAACTGAACACAGCCAGCAATGTCTAGCTGTCAGAAATGACATCTGTCAAATCACTTTCTTCAGAGTACCTAGCAGGGGTTGCCATTACCAATTGGGTGGGTGACACTTTATATCAGAAAGGGTGGGAACCTAATTGTTTTCAGGATGAGCCGTTCATAAAATTACAATCAGACGTCACTTAAGGTAAGTTAGTCTGATTTCCTAATTTTATTTCACGGCTCATCCTGAAAACAATTTTACATGGTAGATGTTCAGAGATGAGTAATGGCTATATACTTGTGTGTGAGTAAGAGGATCATGAAAAGTGAAACTCAACTACTTATTCTTTACACCATATATTTCTGTAATAAATATGTGGTATAAATTTGAGGAAAAGTAATAGTAATAATAAACATCAATCTCTTAAAATTTAACAATCACTCATAGTACCTTCCAAGATACATAATTGTTATAAAACTCAAAGAATAAAATAAAAATAACATAACCAATATCCTAAAATTAGACAATTTAATTGTTCCTTACATCATAATTATTATAAATCAGTCTTTGGGTATCTTATATTATGATTAATTTATTCCAGAATGGAATTAGCAAAAGTAAGGTCAGTTCTGTCACTTACAATGGGTAAATTATAATGTTTCGCAAAGACTGCTGACTTTGCCGACCAGCCTGCAGTCTTTTTGATAATTTCAATAGACACACCTGTTATTTTGGCCTTTGAAGTAGACGCATGTCTGGTACTATGTGAGGAAAAAATACTAGTGTCAATGCCGCTTTCCGCAAGAATTTCCTTTATCCAACGGCTTATTGTTTGGGAAGTGGCTTTTTTAAAGGGTTTTGTAGTAGTGATTAACAGGTAAGGCACATCTCCTCGAGCTTCCTTAGTGTCTTGCATATATAACTTTAAAGTATTTGCTGGGCACACTGTCTGGTTTTCAAAGTAAGGCAAGCGTAAAGTGGTGTTTGTTTTAGTTTTGATAGATGTTTTTAAAACATCAGAAATATTAATAACAACACAATTAGGTGTAAACTGTATGTCTTTCATTTTGATAGACGCCAATGTCTGAACTCTGTGAGCAGTAGTCAGAGCCAATAAAGTTACTAATTTTTTCGACAATTCTTTTAGACTTAAAACAGTTGGCATCTTACTTAAGAATTCTAGTACCACTGCTGGATCCCAGGTTTCTGTATATCTAGGAAGAGAGGGTCTTTGTCTAAAAGCTCCCTTTAACAACCGCTTAACATTCTCATCTTTCCCAACTTCAGAGCTTACTAGCAGAGACAACGCTGAGCGGTGTGTATTTAATGTAGAATAGTTACAACCAGTATTAAAAGCTTCTGACAGGAAGCCTATTATTTGTGATACAGTAGCTTTATAAACATCAATATTGTTGGTGTGACAGTGTGCCCACCACTTTTTATATGAGCAGTCATATTGTTTTTGTGTACCTGGAGCTAAGGATCCAAGCATTACCTCCAAGGAAGCTTGAGGTAGAAGTCTTAGCTGGAATGCCGTCCGGAGAAGAGTCCTGCAGCCAGGGTAAGATGGGAGCTCAGGCGATGTTGTGTGCTAAAAGGAGATGAAAGTAAGTCACTGTTAGCATCAAAGATTATAGGTTTCGATATCATCAATAATTTAGCTAAGGGAAACCATGGTTGTGCTGGCCACCAGGGAAAAACAAGGATTCCCTCAGCTTGATCATGTCTTATTTTTTCTAAACATTTAGTTATTACTGAAAAGGGGGGAAATGCATAGAAGAATGATTTGCTCCAGTCTAATGTGAATGCATCTATATCAAAAGCCATTGGATCTCTTTTCCAAGAGACATATTTTAAACATTTAGTGTTTATTCTGGTAGCAAACAAATCTATTTCAGGTGTACCAAAATGTTGGGTAATTTTAATAAATGCATAGTCTGCTAAGGACCATTCTGTATCATGATTTAAATTCCTAGACTCCCTGTCTGCTTCTGTATTTTCTTTGGACTTAATATATGAAGCTGTAACCCATATGTGTCTATCTTCACACCATTGCCATAGTTCCTGAGTAATAGCATTTAAATGTTCAAATTGGACACTACCCATTTTATTAATACATGATATGGCTGTAGTGTTGTCTATTCGAAGTAGTATATGACAGTTTGACATATTCTTAGCAAATGATCTTAGGCCAAAATAAGCTGCTAACAGTTCCAGGTAATTAATATGTTTCTGTTTTTCAGACATATTCCAAAGTCCCCCTATCGATTCGCCTAGGCAATGAGCCCCCCAACCTGTAAGCGAAGAATCTGTGAAGATTTCTAATTTAATTTTTTGTAAAGAAAATGATTTTTTAGATATGGGGATATTAAGTAACCACCATTTCAGTTCTGGAGCTATTACTGAGGAAATATTCATAAAGCTCTCAAAGTTACCATTTGATGACTGTAGGGCTAAGTATTTTTCTCTTTCCATAAGTTTGGTGTGCCGCCAGCCATATGGGATGGCTGGACAAGCTGCAGACAATGTTCCAAGTAGTTGGGCAAGACTCCTAATTTTGCAACTTTTTTGTAACATGAATTGCTTTATCATACTAATAATTTTTTCTTTTTTCTCAGATGGTAATTCTACAGTCAAGTGTTGGGAATTAATAATAAACCCTAAAAATTTGCACTGCCTACTAGGGGTTAAATTGCTTTTTTCATAATTAAGTATAAAACCTAGACATTCTAGGATCTGTATGATATGGCATGTTTGAGTTTGACATTCTTCATATGTCCTTGCTATGCATTGAATGTCATCTAAGTAAATTACTGTTATATAGCCTAAGTTCCTTATGTATGACATCACAGGTTTTAATATTTTTGTGAACACATTAGGTGCCGTACACAGGCCATATGGTAGTGCTGTAAATTCATATAACTGTTTGATATATTTAAATCTAAGATACTTCCTGTCTTGTACAGCAACTGGTATTAAAAGATAAGATTCTTTTAGATCTAATGTTGTCATAAAGCAGTCTTTATGAACCAACCTAGTAGAGGTCCGTAAATCTTCCATCTTAAAATGAGATGTAGAGATAAACTTATTCAGGGTTTTTAAATTTAAAATAAACCTAAATTTACCATTAGGCTTGGGTACCAAGAATATGTTTGAAAGGTATTGCCCATCTTCAGTTCTGCAGGGTGTTATAGCACCCAATTTAAGTAAATCATTAATTGACCTCTTCATATTAAATTCCTCAGATTGAGAAAAGGTATTAGTAGGAATTCTGACCTGAACTGGTACAGAACTAAAAGGTATGTGGTAGCCTTGGACCCAATCCAGTATAACCCCATCATTAGTAATAATCTGCCAACAACTTAAGTATCTAGCTAGATTACCAGCATGTTGTACCTGTTGTGCAGTTAGCGTCGGTGGCGAGCATGCTGGTAGTCCTTCTCGGGACGATTCACGGGTGCACGTTTCAATGGCCTTCTGGGTGGCTGGTATGTTTTCTTCAGTTGTGGCTGTGCTGGTTGACGCTTCTGCCCCCCACGCGTAGTGTTCTTCTGTTGTGTGTTTTGGCGTGTGGGGGCAGCCCAGTTTCCCGGACGATTGAATGCAGGGGGCTTAGGCTTTCTTAATTGTAAACCCGATTTTTCAATTTCTTTGTTGTTCTTTATTTTTTCAGCCAGGTTTTCTCCAAATAGATATTGGTTTCTGGGTATACATTCTGCCATTTTCGTGAATGATTTGTCTAAAAGAGGTGCTAGCAACTGTTTTCTAGTATTTGTTTCTTTATGATGCAGTGATGTTAGGAGTTTTGCTCCATCACTAATCATTCTTAGTGCCTCTGACACTTCCTGTCCTGCTAGAATGGTAGTCATTGCCTGACCTAAGCAGGCCAGTGCTATGCCCAACTGCTGTTGTTTGGCCTTCAACAGCTGGTCTCGGTTGCAGGCTGATTCCGTTAAAGCTGCCTTTACTTCTGGGTTTAACTCGGGGGCCTCCAAAAGGGGGCAGTTTATAGGGATTTTATAATTTATCATAATGTCTTTTATTTCTTCACTATCCTGCAAAATAATTTTTTCCCACCTTGAGCCTACAAGATTATTTATCTGCGGGCCATATTTTTCCTCCGTAGGCCTGTCATTCCCTAAGGCAACTAACAAGGCTTCAGGTATTGGGGCTTCATTGGTGCCTTCTCCAATGGCATCGATTGTGACAGTATCTGAAATACATACAAGTTATCTTCCTGTAACTTGGGGCCTTTAAGCTTATTGTATAATTATTTATTTGCTACGGCCGTGATGTCCACCATGGTTTGTCACGCAAAATATGGTAGCATAACATCAGAATTGATATCTCGTATCAAAATCTGATCCTCGTGCGGAAGTATCGCGTACTGGCACGGGTGGCAGTCAGGGTCGCCTTACTGACTGATCAATTCGAAGTAACCATAAGGAATCTCGTTCCATGGTTTTGCATACTTTAACTGGTAGTGAAGTTAACTTTTTCATAACCTGGAAACAAGACATTAGTACTTACCAACATTCTCCTTTTCCTGATTATCTTCGGTGTGGCGAGGAGGAGATCGTGGTGGGCTACCTGATCGGGATCTATTTCGGGATCGAGATCGATCAGACCGAGCAACAGAATAGCGGGAACGGTGGCGTGAGTTAGAGCGGTGGCGATTGTACCGGCGTCGTCGCCGTGACAATTTCTTTAATTTCCTCTTGATCTCCTTTAATACATCTTCTTCCGGCTCCGAACTAGACATTTTAACCACAGCACACTGATTTTAACTGTTATAAACTCGAAAAACTTTTACTCACACACAATCCTACGCGTTAGCGTGAGCGCGCGAAGTCGAAAAGTGATTTGACAGATGTCATTTCTGACAGCTAGACATTGCTGGCTGTGTTCAGTTTTTTGTTTTATTTGTTAGGATTCTAAAAAAACTACGCGCTTGAGTTCGTTGGAGACGAATACTACCATGTAAAATTGTTTTCAGGATGAGCCGTGAAATAAAATACTGATGTTCAGCCGCATCTGGATAGACTGGAAGCCGACCCCAATATAGTTAGGAAAAGGCGCGGAGGATGATGATGGTTCAGTAGTTACAGAGTTTATCAATTACAAACAAACAAACAAATCTTTCCTCTTTATAATATTAGTATTGATGGTTTTATGTTGAATAAAAACTTAACTATTATACCCATACCTACCTACCTGTCTCTATGCGTCTGATTCCATGGCTGTACTTGTGTCTCTCCCCATATCAGAAATACAAGTCCGCTCATAAATAATATTGAAGCATGAAAGCACCAAATATGCTTCCAAACAAGCGGCAAATTCTAAAAAGTATAAAGTAACGATACTAATACATATTGTATTAATATAAAGTTGGTGTATGTGTTCGTGTACCTACCTATTTTAACATTAAGTAGGTATATGGTTAATGGTAGGCCTTCTTCAGGTTTTATAGGCTATCTCTGTGCAAGCATCAGGACCGTAGCCAGGGGTACGCCAGGGCAGGCTAAGCCTGCCCTGGAAAATTTTGAGCCTGCCCTAGCCACTAGCCTAAGCTTACTAAGAATTTTGAAACTAAGCGTAATCAAGCAGGCACGGATCTAGATGGAGGCAATTGCCTCCCCCTCAGGTCGATCTAAGTACTTCCTAACTCGCATCATTACCAGTATTGGTAGTGAACTAAAAGTATTTCGAAAAAAAAACAACGCTTACTTCGGGGGCGTGCTCAGATGGCTTCTTTAATTTTCCCAGATGTAAAGAGCTATCTCGGTTTTTTACATACACAGTCCAAAAAAAATCGCGCTCGCTTCGCTCGCACCCTGTATTCAACCCTCGTTTGCCCTATATGCTTGGCTTAATTGAAAGCAACTATTCATATTATGCAATTCATTTATTTATATTTTATAAAGAGGAAAACTTGGGAGAGGCTTATGTCCAGCAGTGGATTGCGATAGGTCGAATTGATGAAATAGGAACAACTGAAACCGCCAAAAACATTGAAAAAAATTCGCTTTATAAAAATAAAAAAACAGCCTGTCCTGAATTTTCATGAGCCTGCCCTGATAACACAGTCTGGCTACGGCCCTGGCAAGCATGGTATAATAAGATGTTTAGATTACTCTAAACCATAGACATAGTAAACAATATAGACGAAGGGCTGCGAATAATCATAGTGAAGCCAAAAAAACGCACACACAATGCACCTGAAGGATATATGCTTTCGCGATGCTTACTGGACGATGCCGTGCGTGAGAGCTGGTTATACACGAAGGAGTACGGGTTTTTGGCTTCACTATGATTGTTCGCAGCACTTCGACCATATTTTTTACTGTCTGTACTCAATACTGATTTAGTAATTTAGTCATGAAGAAATAACAAACGGCGAAACTACTATCGTATTTAAATCACTACTATACTACACGGCCTACAGGACACGTACTCATTGAATATCGTAACCTTCGTAGGTGGTACCATCGTAACCCTACATTATATAAGAGTTGCACATGTGTACGAGGAATTATATCTAAATTAATTTATTTCAAATGTGTTTGAGCCTGTCACATACTAGGTCGACGATCGCTTCACGCATGCACGTCCTATTATAAGTAGGACAGGTGGCGTTTGTGGTGAAACCCGAAAAACAAGTACGTATTTGCCTTGAGACTGTCAGGATCATCATTATCATGGCCCTATCGATGCACTGCTGGATAAAATTATCCTCTCCCTTATGTCATTCCTCTCTTTTCTGCACCGAGCACATCCAGAAGGCCTATTCTCGTAATTAAAAACGTTCAAAACATAGTTCCAAACTAATCTCTTAAAATCTCAATCTCCTGACAGTACATATTCCTGTTTGCCGTTTATTTGTGACACTTTATGTCACCAATAAGAGCCTCCACGAGTGACGATATTTAATTGATCGTCCGGCGCACCCTGGGCAGTCAGCCCCGCTACCAACCTGCTGACTGGCTAATCTTTTTCCCACGGCATGAGCTATTATCATTATGTAGCTCATGTCGACACTATAGAAGAAGAAGATGTCACCAATAAATGGCACCCAGAAACATCTACATCTACTGTTAGGAGATTGAGATTTAAAGCATCGAGATTAGTTTGGAACTATATTTTGAACGTTTTTAATTACGAGAATTGGCCATCAGGTCTTTCCTACGATGGCTGTAATATCGTCATCCCATTTCATTGGCTGACTGGCCTACCAACGGATAGTTTTGCCCTGTTCGTTATCCCTGTAAGAGCTCTATTCCACTTGCCATCGCTTCTCCAAATACCTACAGGCAGAATTTTTAGATTTTACGATAGGACGATTTAGAATAAAGCAAAGGAAAGAAGTTTGACGAAAGAGTAAGGCTTACATTCAGAGAAGAATCCAAGCGTGAACTCATGCTTCCAACTGTCAAATAGCACTGCATTTTGACAGTTGGAAGCATGAGTTCACGCTTAGATTCGTCTCTGAATATAAGCCTAAGACGGAAGGAACTCGGGAAGCACTATAGCTCAGTGGCGGCTGTACCTTAAGTGCACTCGTGCGCTGCACTACCAGTTCATAAATTTATAATACCTTTAAAAAGAATCACAAAATATCTAAAACATCAATATTACGCACCTACTTTATACTTACGAATAGTTATGAAGTAGAAGAAGTAAAAACTTATTTTCACTCGAACAAAAAAGTCCCGTGCGCTTCGCGGAGCGCACGCAGTGCGCTCATACAACTTCTATGAAATTCGAGCTACATCACCTGGCGCGTGAGACGGAAGATAATTAGTACATTTACTATGAAGTAACTAGCCTAGATTCGTGCGCCGCACGGACCGAAAATTTCCAAGATTGACCGATCGTTGACAAAATGCACTTCTAATTGTCATAGTTCCCGCGCTCGTTTAAATTTCTTGTTGTTTTGTTATTATTTAGTGTTTTTACGTTACTGTGACTTTGTATTGGTGTAAAAATTAGCATTCAATTTAATTTTGACGACTATAGTAGTAGTATTTATTAAAAGCAATAATATAACTTTTCAAAACAACTTTTCTTAATTTAAAAGTGATTTAAACAATAAAAAGCAACGGTTGTGTTGATTTCTTTTATTTTCTTAGTACGTTTTTGGTGGTGAGTCGATTTGGATGGACACTGGTATTAAAGATTTTTATTGTATTTTAAACTTGAAGGAATTATTCCTACAAGATCATATTTATTGTATTTTGTATTTTAAATTAATCAATACAGAGCACCACCGGTTCTCTGAGCCAGCAGCCACCACTGCTATAGCTATGACAGAAAAACTATCACCATCGAATAAGGCAGAAAGGCTCTCGGTCAGAAGCTGTCAAGTATTGAGTAAATAAGACCTTATAATCCTTTCTTTTGGTTACCTAATGGAAACTGCCTACTGTCAATTTCCTAATGACTTATCCCAATCGACCCAGTCCCTGGTCCAAGCGTATGTATCCTATGTGTCTGTATATGTAGCGTATGCTCCACCAACAATATTAATCAAAGCGGTAGGTACCTTATACTTGTAGGTTACTTGTCCAACGCAGAGGGATACTATTATACCCGACGTATTTCCAATAATTTTAATTACTGTATTTATAGAATTCACAAAGGTTGGTGTTAGTTCCTGAAAAACAGGCGATTTCACTTGTTATACCTGCCCGGAAATATTGTTAAGGATCAAGATCAAAAAGATAGGTAGTAGCATCTTCATCTCATCATTGTCATCGATTTTTTATACGTAGTACGTCTCTTTCAGTGTAAAAAAAAATCGTAACCTTATTGTCTTTCACGAAATCCAGCTATATTTTTGGTCTGTCTGACATCTACATGTGTGGTGGTAATTCTATGCATCTACAGTACTGGATAATAATATAAAATTTCCCCATGTCCTTTGCTGAATTCAACCTAACCGTCAAATAGGTATTATTTCGGCTCCGTTAAATTAACATAAGCGTACATAACACAGGTCCAATGTAAGGTCCATTCCGGCAGCAGTTAATGCAACAGCTAAGGTTAGCAGAAGAGGTCCAGGTATCACAGGCAGCATCCAGGTTACACAAACCAGAAATCCGGGGATCACGTGAGCTACATCAAATGAAATGTGTCAATCAAAAGGGGATAAATAAGTACGTAAGAGATTGTGAAACTGGTCAGCAGTATGTAAACATTTAGGTAGGGTTGTTAAGATAATTCAAGGTGAATGAGGTTCACCCCAAAGGCTGGTTATTAATAGTAGAGCTCCTTGTAAAAGAGCTCTTCCAGGGAAGTACTACCACCGTACCTATGTCTGCCGCCTAACAGTTATGCTTGCATTGCTGTGTTCCGGTGTGAAGGGTATCTACTAGAGGTGTGTAACTCAGCTCAGAACCGGTTCAAATATGCAGATCAATAAGCTTAAGCTGTTGAGCTGCAGCTCAATGACAAAATACGCAGCTCACGGCTCAAAGAATAGTATCTGTCTGTACGACAATGTTCGTTGCACGAAAGATAAAAGATGTGCATATCAATAAACACCTGTTTGAACCGGTGAGCGGGAGCGGCAACAGATCGGCGCGGTGAGTCGCAGAGTGAGCGAGCGAGTGCAGCTCAAACAGATCGAACGCTCTGTAAGCTCAGCGACTCGCATCACAGATCATAAGTCGAAGTAGGCAGACATACAAATTGAGCTGATCTGTGAGCCGGTTCACAGCTCCGGCTCACTGACGTGAACCGTGAGTTGAGCTGCAGCTCACGCATTTTTGTTGAGTTACCCATGTCTAGTATCTACGGGTGCCGGTGAAATTATAATCACATGAGACTTTCCACAGTTTGGCGAATGCGATTTGCAATACCGTTTAGGCAACAATCTATGTGGTATTGCAGTTGTTATGGGCAAAAGTAACCGCTTATAATCGGGTGGGCTAAAGGCCAAACGAGCTAAAGGCTCGTTTCGCCATCCTAATATGCCATAAAAAAGATAGGTAGTGGGAGTAGAACACAGTAGTGGTTGATAAGAGTCTGACATAACCCTATGACTTCCCCCAGGTGGAGGTAGCTATAAAAAAATCTCCACGTAAATGAGGTTGGAATAAGAATAGAGTATACTATTGGCTTTCATCATCATCATCATCATCATCATCATCATCACCATCATCACCACCATCATCATTTTAGCCGAAAGACGCCCACAGCTGGACATAGCCCGCCCCCAAGTATCGCCACAACGACCGATCCTGCGCTTCCCGTATTTCAGCGGATTCCCGCGACCTATCGACTTTACTAAGTTTAAATTTACCTTACATTCATAATCTAAATCTTTATTGTATACACCACAGATAATATAATACTATAGTAGTATACACATAGGTACACAGAATGACTCGTAGAACGAGGGACTTATTGAAGGAGGATGTTCAGTACTTGATTCTCGTGATCTCGACCCAAATATTTATAAAAATGGCACCTCAATTTTTAAATCATTCATCAAGAACTGTGGGCACTATTCCGCGCTTATAAATCAAAGCTCTCTCATTATCTCATGCGGTGAGGGGATGCACCTAGCACGGCAGTGTCCATCCGTCGCTATTTCCACCCTCACCGTCTTTTATTCTAGCCAGCAGACCCCTAGACAGTCAGAGCTTGAGCGAGCATTTTTCTCCTGTACGCGTGATAGTGGTTTTGTTTTTCTTTAAGTGTACGCACTTTCTACCATATCCTTGAATACGTCCCTCGTTCACCCACCCAATCATGCCTTGAATACGTCCCTCGTTCACCCACCCAGTCATGCTGTTTATGTACATTGACAACCTCAACAATTACTAAACTTTATTGTTGTAGGTCCTACCGACGAGGCTTTGAAGACCTGTAGTCCCGGTAGATCAAATACCAAAAAGCCTCGCTTTCTTCAAATTGACTGTGAGTAGTTGATAATACTGAAACTTACACACGAATATGAAATATTTTCGAAGATGTTTTATCCGTCTGACTCGTGGTTTGTGTCTGTACAAATGAAAAGTTTGGATGAGGATCGTTCCCAATACTAAACGCAAGAAAAATGGTAGCGCTGTAAGTGCCGAGGCCTGAAAAATAATTGAAACGAGTACATTTATCAATAAATTGTCGTTATTTTTAATTAATTACTAGTGAAACAATAAACAACTAGTACCTATTCAAAATTATTAAGAAATTTTTATTTACTGAACCTACAGCCTACACTTCAATACGATACGATACGACATAATGAGAAACGTCAAACCCGACGTTATAAATTTTCAGAAACGTAAATTAATAGATAGATAGAGTATACTTTATTGTTAGCATACCATAAAAATTAAAATTATTAGGTATTTTGTTGATCATTAATTAATAAAAAGATGCTTACGCTATAAATACTGTATTTGGCGACCTTAGAATAGTAAAAAGGACCGTGGATGCAAAGAGAGATAATCATCCATGAATATCCAAAGTTAAGGATGCAGAGAGCCCAAAACGGTACAGATCTTAGTATGAGTCGCCATGGAGCCTGGGCATTTGTCATCTAAAGTATAAAAACAAAATAGTACAGTTACTTTTACCACAACTTTATCCATTAAAATTATAAATAGGCAAATTGCTAAGCGTACGCGCCGAGTAGTCACTTGGGATTCCGGTGACGTCACTACTTTCTCGTTCGTTTGTTCACTTGTTTTGAGGATTGGAAAATAAGTCATAATGTAATGGCGCACTGACGTTTCTTTGAATAAATCTATTTCATAAAATTCTTAAAACAGTGGTTATTTCAATATCCGCGAACTCGGCCCTAAAAGTGATGACATACAACGCACAGCCTAAACCGTTGGGTCCGGTGGGTCTAGGAGGATGAAATTTTGCACAGGTAAAATTCTTAAAACTGATTAAGTGATGACAGACAACGCACAGCCTAAACCGGTGGGTCTAGGAGGATGAAATTTTACACAGGAGTTATTTTTGAAAATTCATCCCCTAAAGGGGTTAAATAGGGGTTTAAAGTTTGTAAGAAGAAAACAAGGGAGCAAAGCAACGGGCGGGTGCGGCGTCGGCTAGTTTACCTATAAAAAATTAATACCGCATCCCTTTCGGGTGCCAACTTGGAATAGAGCCAAATCGTTAATTAAGTAAACGAATTTTAAATAATACTCACTTTAATAGGAAAAATGTTACCAATAGTATTGAATAAATACGCCAATTCCTCATCAGATATGCAAGGGTGTTTCCTTGGATAATCAGTGACAACAAGGACCCAAATGATGGACCATAAGATCTGAGTCCCGCCGGATATGTAGAATCCTACCGGCCATCGCGAGTAATAGTGAACTGCGGCACACATAAGGAACGTAGACAAAGTTCCTGTGGTTATACCTGATGACAAACATACAATTACATGTGTTCACCGTCATAAGTCATACTGTCCAATGCGTCCCCGACGCGCATACATACGTCGGGGTCGCATTGGAAAACAGTATGGTTCAAAACAAAACCGATCCAACGCGCACCGGTAAAGTTTTTATATACTGTAGCACCGGTAAAACTTGTGCTAGTCCTATGTTTTTAATCAACATTAGAGACATCTCAGATACCGTTACAGGATAAAAATCAATAATAATATTGTCGTGTTGCAGGTTTTGATAATATAATCACTTCTAGGAAATAAATCCAATTCAAGACGATCTTGGCTCGTATTGTGACTAACGGCCAAAATTAATATCCATCCAATCTGTCCACGATTTGCCCTACTAGAGATAGAAATTTGACATAAGCTTCATACCAAAATATATACTATTTCTATTAGTAGGGCAAACAGTGGATAGATAGGATATTAATTTTGGCCGTAAAACAATTTATGTATTTAAACTATCTCTGACGCTCACTATGCGTTAATTTAATTATCTACTAGGATCAGAACAAACTGAATGCTTACCACAGTATGCCCACATGAAATGGTTCCTTTCTATTGGCGGTACCCAGTATCTTAACACCTGAACCATACTTGGCTGCATGGCTCCCTGTGTAAGATAATCTACAATATTTTAACCCTGCATATAGCATACCTGTTTAAATGCAAATCTGTAGGAAATTTCATGGGGAATCCAAATATGGTATAAGAATTTCATTATGAAATCTTACAAAATAATGAAGAAATTGCGGCAGATGTGAACCTAGGAAAATCGCGCGGATAATCGGGAAAATTGCGTGCAAATATTCGGGGGACGCTGCGCGATCCACTCGAGAGTCGAGGGCAAATTAATTACGCCATGAGGATGGGCATTAGCATCCGCCTGTGTGCGCAATAGCCGCAGCCGCTGTCTTGTCATTTAGTACATTTATGTCCGCATAATTCGACAAAATGTAGGCAATAATTAATATTTTTTTACGATTTCTGCATTGGTTCCATAGCAAAAGTTGTTCATACTGGTGAGTACAATGACTCCTTAAGAGGTTTTCAGTTATTTCAGTTACACGTTGTATACAGCGTGTGCCATCGCAGTGCCACTTGGAGGGAACGTGCTTTAAATATTGTTTGTTTTTCAAAACAAGTACCTAAGTATAATAGGCACTACATTTTTTTTATACTTAAAAGCGTCTTCCCTAAGCCGGGGATCGAACCAGTCAGCATGAAAGGAAAAAATATAACTGTAATAAATACTTTTCCTTCAAGTGGCATTGTGATTTTGTGATGGGATGCCCTGATTTATTATCACCGCACTCGTCAAACGATTTGAAACGATTGAAATTGCTATAGAAGCGAATCGAAAGATTCTAATCCTTGAAATTTCCTTTGAAAATGCCTTCAAATCGCCTTTCATATACCCACAAGATTTAGTTCTTGAGGTTTAAGTCGAGAACGAGTCGAGTATAAGAACCACTCAATAAAAATACGGCCACAGATACTAACAGCAGAAAATCCCTTAATTATCCGTACTAAGAACAGTGCCCAAAAGTGGTAATAGGCCGAGGCTGGAGTAAGGCAGCTCAGGACTCCAGATATCATGCCAGCAATGCCCACCACCCACGTAGGACCTAGCCTAGAAAGTTATTTAATTATTTAGGTTTAACACGAAAGATGTACAGCTAAACAAAAAATAATAGTTATAATTCATGCAGGATAACATGGCAATAGCGGTCACTAACCCGATTCGCTACACATACTAATCGGTCTTTAATGTCAATAAAAGGGTTGCTACAACATAGAACAAATATTATAACGAGCGTGCTGTTAACCTGACTACTCTACCACGATACCAGTGAAATTATCACACGTTTTCAAGGTTTCGTAGACTTGGTGTCATAGAAATCTAAATAATAAGGTAATAGAAGTGGTAAACGTGCGTGTACTTGTCGCCGCGTCCAGAGGTGTCTCATAGGACACCAGTGCGCGAACCGTTTGCTCGATCATGAGTGCTGTTTGTATTAAAATTGTATTTTGCAGCATATGTAACAGCGGATATTTTTAGGCTTAATTTATTTTGCATTGAATGCTAGGAAAATGGTGTGCGTAATTGCGTATTTATGTGTTGGTAGCGGCGAACCAGCGACGCGCTTTCTAGTATTAAAAGACAGTAGCTAACATTTCTATTACCTTATTATTTAGATTTCTGTGCTTGGCGTGTAGACTTCGTTGACATGACAGAAAGACACAAAGCATAAGTAAGGAGGGGTCAACTATATTGCCTTGTTACCCTGCATGTAAGGTGTACACAGCGCCTAGTACGAGTTTGAAACTTACTTACTTACTTAACTTGCTTATCCATTTACTCTGACTGTCTTTCTATTTATTTTTAAAATGTTGTTGATATTATTATTATGTATTATTAAGTTATGTCATCATCCTCCTGCCACTATCCCAATTTATTTGGGGTCGGCGCAGCATGTTTTTTTCTTCCATACATCTCTATCAGCCGTCATCTCCGTGTTCACTTTCTTTCTATTCATATCATCTTTCACACAATCCATCCATATTTTCTTCAGTCTCCCTCTATTATTAAGTTATGTAATGATGTGGAATTACAAACGCCTCTTCAGGCAGATTTTGGTGATACAAATGTTATAACATCACATTATACCCAAAATGCATTGAATGAATAAATTATTATGATTATGATGACGCATACGCGATCGAATGCTTCGACTTTCATTCATAAATCAATAATTCCTCCACGATTCTGCCAGGGGCCCTACTGATTTATGAATGAAAGTCGACGCATTCGATCGCTGCGTAAGTTTCAAACTCGCACTAGGCATAGCAGAGATTATCAACTTCTAGTTCTGTGAGGCATAGGCACTCTGACAGACAAACTATAATCTAATTATCTTGGTTATACCATAGAATAGTGGTAGTTATACCACAGACATATATTAAAGGTAAACAACAAAATACAACACCTAAATAATTTGGCGAACATTGCATAAATATTTAATTCTAGATAATAATATAATAATGATCATAACTGAGGAATATTAAAATTATTTCCTTACCTATCTCCAATACTATGAAAAATCGGAAAGCAGATGCAATATCCTACGTGATAGGCTGAGAACAATTTCCCTACTTTCGTGTCATCCCAGTTTATTATGTCGAACATCTGAAAAGTTAAATGAAATGCAAAATAGTCACACAAAAGTATTATTATGAATAGGATTTTGCTATATATGCAAGCGTGTACCATCGTCGGCTGCACCATCGCACCTCTGTTATTAGTTTTACAAAATGTCCAAATCTACTGTCGCTATCGACTATAGAAAAATATTCGCGCTCTTATTGGCTCGGGCAATGTCACTGTCAATATTATGCCTAAAGCTCAGAGGAACAACTAAAGCAGCCTAAAGGAATAATCTATTACCTATTGTTTATTGCACATTTATTTTAAAAACATGGATGGACGTATCGAACGACGTTCAGTTTCGTGGTCACTTGGAGGGTAAAGCCAAAATGGCTTCCAAAAAACTCGGGGTGCTCAATAGAGCGAGACAATATTTCAGACCGGCTCATCGGCTAAAACTTTATAAGGCACAAATCCGGCCGCACATGGAATATTGCTCTCACCTCTGGGCTGGATCACTCGAGTACCTACTCCTTCCACTTGACCGCATTCAGCGCAGAGCGGCTCGAATCATCGGCGACTATGCTATTCCCAATCGGCTAGACCCTCTTGCTTTGCGAAGAAACGTTGCATCTCTATGTGTCCTATATCGCATGTATGTACAATGGGGAGTGCTCTGAGGAATTGTTCGACCTTATAGCAGCCGCTGACTTCCACCATCGTACCACCCGCTATAAATCTAAATTCCATCCTCACCATCTTGATGGTTGGTGGTCAACTACAGTACGTTTCACACGCCACTTTTTGCCTCGTACAGCAAAACTGTGGAACCAACTTCCGTCAGCGGTTTTCCCGAACAAATTCGGCATGGGAGCCTTCAACAAAAGAGCATAAGTACGTCTTTTTAAAAGGTCGGCGACGCATCGGCAACTCCCCTGGTGTTGCGGATGTCCATGGGCGGCGGAGATTGCTTACCATCAGGTGACCCGCATGCTCGTTTGCACTCATATGCTATAAAAAATAATAATAAAAATGTATAAAACTTTTTGTTAATTTTCAACCGACTACGACAAAGCCAAAAGAAGGGTTACTTTAGCAAGCTATGTATGTAAAATATGAATGTCTCACATCATAGTTTTTAAATGTAGCAACCATTAACAACAATATGAACAATTAAAAAAAGATTGCTAAGCCACATATACCAGGCCCCTCAGAAAGTATTGCGAAAAAAAGTTTTTATATATGGGAGACTGGCCAGTTATAATGTTTTTCGAAAATATGATTATTTATAAGTAAAAATAAGTAAGTTCCAATTTCAAAATTTCCCTCCACATTTTTTGCGAGTTAATTCAAAGTATTGTGTCTCACTGAAATATGGATCTGCGCCGGGAACATTTTAGAGCTATGATTTTATACGATTTCAAGTGTCGCCTGAAACCGGATGAATCGTACGATAGACTTCAAATGGCATTCATGGATGAAGGCCCTTCCAAGGCAACCGTGTATCGTTGGTATAACGAATTCAAGCGCGGTCGACCAACTTTGGGGGATGACGAAAGAAGCGGTCGCCCTTTGACGGCTGTTACCGAAGAAAACGTGCTAGCAGTGAAAAATTTAATCCAAGACAATAGGCGAATTACATATCAGGAGATTCAACACATATTGAAGATTGGATCGGGAAGCGTTCACGAGATTCTACACAGCCATCTTCGCGTGAGGAGGATAGTATCACGCTGGGTGCCGCACAACCTCACCGATGCTCAGAAGCAGGCCCGGGTGGAATGGTGCCGTGATATGCTTAACAAATTTGAAGCAGGCTCGTCTCGGCGTGTTTACGACATCGTTACAGGTGATGAGTCCTGGATTTATCAATACGACCCAGAAACCAAGCGCCAGTCGACTGTTTGGGTGTTTCAAAATGAGCCAACGCCTACCAAAGTGAAGCGATCTAGAAGCGGGGGTAAGATTTTGATCGCTAGCTTTTTTAATTTGACTGGCCAATTGGTATCAATTCCCTTACGGGATCAAAGAAGCATTAATGCCGAATGGTATACTACCAAATGTTTGCCAGAAGTTTTCTCTGTTATAAGCAACAAGCGACCAAACACAGGGCTCCGCGGGCTACTGCTCCACCACGACAATGCACCTGCGCACACCGCACTCAAAACGAGGGACTTCCTGGACAGCACGCCAGTCAAACTCCTGGGTCACCCTCCTTACAGCCCTGATCTAGCACCGTGTGACTTCTTTTTATTCCCAAAAATAAAAAATCAGCTCAAAGGGATACAATTTTCGTCGCCGGAAGATGCGCTGGCTGCGTTCGAGCAGGCTGTAAACGAGGTGTCTGCGGCGGACTGGAAAAAGTGTTTTGAAAACTGGTTTAGGCGCATGAATCTTTGTATAGAGGCTGGTGGAAAGTACTTTGAAAAGATTTGATAAAAATATATGTACGTATAGAACAATTTTTTTTAGTTTCGCAAAACTTTCTGAGTGTCCCACGTATAAGGACAAACTGCAAATTGGATCAAGCCTCAAGTCTCATGCACATTGGACGGTATACTTGATCGTGTATGGCCACCATTTGCCATCAACGGTGATAATATTATTAAAGGGCAATATTTAAATAAACGCAGTTTCTTGTAAGCAGTGTTCATATCCACCTATTGTTTCATCTTGTATGTTATTATAATGTTTTACAATTCAAAACATATATTTCATTCAATTTCTACCATGTTGAGTAATAAGGTATGATGACACAATGAGCTCAAAACTGAAGTAAAATTAATTGAATATCAATTATAAAACAAACAAATATATAACTAAAAGGTCTTTAAGAATTAAAATAAAGATTGAAACTGAGACTTCTTTATTTTACATTAAAGGATTTAGTTGTTTGTATTCATGAAAAAATTGCACGTAGTTTGAGCGCAAAATCAATTTTTGTAGGTGCTGTGAGACTAATACGGAAATTGCGATTTTCTCGAAAACTGGTGATTTTCGCGGAACATTCGGTGGTATTTTCGATAGCCCATGGTGCCCTTTATCAATGGGTCAATGGTTTTCGTTTGGACCACGAGAAACGTGACGCCGTGTAGGTATATTCAATTACAACGTGTAAAGAAAGGTGTAGTCACATTTGAAGAGCTCATTCAGGGGATGCTATCGAACAACTTATATACTACGAGGCACAGACCAGCAAGCCTCTAGACGTCGATTAGTCGGACACCCCCGGTGACCACGCATATACAGTAGCACTGCATATCATACGCGCCGCCGCCAATCAGGACGTCAGTCCGTCAGCGAGCGGCACCATACCACCGAACTTTTGGGCCGACCAATCAAAACGCGCCGTCCACCCCGTGGATCAGCCCTTCCATACATTTCGGTCGAGAGTAGGCCTTGCACTTTTCATTGAAACAGCAGTTTCTTTTACGATTTCAGGGTTCTCACCATATTATTATACCTATAATAGCAACAATATATGTCGTCTTGACTATTTGATAAGTTTATATTATAATGAAAAAATTTTAACCGGATTACATCGCGCATATTATTAAAATTGGTTTTCCTGACGTTTCGTTCTTGTTTTATCATAATGTGTATAGTGATTGCAAAAACCTAAGACATAGACATATTAAGTTTTTATTACATACATATTATCACGCCTGTTTTTTTGGATAGGCAGAGACTATGGATTTCCACCTGCTACGATCCTAACATCCCTAATAACCACATCGCAATCAAATCGCGAACGTTACCACAAAATGCCGACGAGCATGTATGACGAGGTTAATGAACGTAAGTTTATATTAAGTTGTTAATATTGCACATAAGTAATTAAGTATCATACCCCTGTTCTTTTGGTACAACACTTTAGGGTAAGGTTGTCGTTTTCCATAACGTTATCATCTCTCTTCATAACTTGTGCCATATCAACTATATGCACGCTTAGGTTATAACGAACGACGTAGGTCAAAAAATACCCAAGAAATATCATTATTCCCACCTAAAACAGAACAGAGCATTACAGAAGAATTTATTATCCAAATTAGGTGTATATTCATAAGTAAATTATATGCTTACTATTACACGTATCCTAATTTTAAACATAACCAACGCCAAAAATATTCATAAAATGTCAGTGTAAAGTACAGAAAACAAACCATGGCCATATTGAACCATGAGTTGGTATCTTGTAACTAAAACAGAACTCATGATAAAAGAGTTTTACTAACGCTACACATGCATGCTACTTAGTAGAAATTCAATTAATAAAATACTTCTATCTTATACGTATGTACTTTTTTTCGCGTTGCATTATAACTTATTGATTGAGGGTGGATGAAAATTCTTCCACCTCGGAATCGGAGTGACACTGCTGCATCAGTCTGCTCGTGACCACGATCAGTGCAACCGGCAGGGCAATTGTGTAACTGCATCGCAATCAAAGAAATGTCAATTTTGACGTTTGAATCCATAAAAATGATACGGTTCGAATTGCGTAACTACAAAATTGTTGATTACGATGTCAGAGGGATTCATCATGAAATTGAATGAATGATAAAGCTTAAAACGCATACTTGCAGCAGCTTACTTGCATAACGAAACGTGATCTAACATACCTACATGACGTCATTTACATCGCAATGGATTTCCCTCCTGACGTCATTTACTTCATAATGAAGTCCCTCTATGTAGTTATACAATACAAATGTTTGATTGCGATTTTATCAACATCGTCTTAAATTTTACATCAAAATGAAACTGTAAAATATAAATAATATAATAATATTTTGTTAGATAAGTTAAATGTAGTAAAAAATTTTGTTATTCTGTTGTACACTTGTTTTTATCCTCTAATTATATATCAACATCTCTCTATCGCTCTAAGGTTTGCTGTCAGAAAACTCATTTTTAAGTTAAGCTCGCCGATGTACATAAGCTTTCATACTGTAATAAAAAATGTGTATATGTGTGTACAATAAAGTATAATAATAAAATGAGTTACGCAATTGCCCTGCTGGTCGAAACGTCGGGCTTGATGTGCCCGTTAATTCTCGTTTCATAGTATATTAATAAGTTACTTCTATCTTCTCTTAATAGGAATTGAATTAGGCACATCAATGTTCTAAGATAATTTAAATAAAGATGTAGATTTATAATTGAAAGATCGATAAATAAAACAATCATATCACAATCGACGTTTATTTTATGATTGGCGATGTTTTAAATTAGACAAATTAGAATTTTAATGTCAATTACAATATAAGATACTAAATAACTAGAATAACTCACTAATCGAAAAAAAAAACGAAATAAAATGATTTAATTAAACCGAATTGATTGCAACAATCTTCGAAAGAATATGTCTGAAAGGAAATATTAAAAAAGTATTTCTAAAAGATAATACAGGAGTGCGAAATGTTTGCATTTTGGTTCATTATCTATTCCTTATCGCAACCACAACAAAAAAAAAACAAACACATTACACAACACATTATTAAAATTCACTTTAAAACAAAGTGAAAATTTGCCTCTTAAACAAGGTGAGCCTGAAATAACCGAAAACCTCTGAAGGGCTCTTTATAAACAACTTTTACTATGAGACCGATCCAGAAATAACGAAAAGAAATCAGCTGCTCCACATTTATCTTCGCATAACTCGACAAAATGTAGGCAACAGCTGATTTTTTCATTGCGATTTTTGGATTGGATAGTATAATAAAGAAAGAAAAATCATTTATTGCCACGAGAAACGAGCATGCAACAATAATTTTACACAGAAATAAAAAAAATAAAAAATAAAGATAACACAACGGAAACAAAAAAGTAAAAAATATAAGAAAAAATAAAATAATAAAATAAAAGTTCCTCATAATGATAGGTACAGTTCAGTTATTTCAATTACACCTCGTGTAGCATAGCGTGCGAAATTTTCTGGCTCCCAAGCAAATTCGATGTTTTACTTGGTTTAAAAGTGAATTGGATATTGGATACTGAACAACTATGCAAATTTTTCGAACTCCTTATTTTTTTTTCCTGTATAGTTACATGGCCATATAAAAGTCCCCGAATCTTAGGCTGTCATGTCATGTTACTCTGTTAGTCTTACATTCTTATGAATTGTTATGAGGACACCACAAAAGGACGAGTTAAAAAATACTTTAAGTTCTTGTTTCTTTCAAGACTTATTTAAAATATGTAGTTGTAGATTTCAAAACTTCATGCTTCTTGTATGCATTTGTTTTACATGCATCGTATCGTTATCTATGATAACAAAGTGTATTGATTTTTAATCAATACAATTCTGTAGACAAGGTCATGGTCCTTCAAAAGGCAAGATCAATGGTAGCAGAAAGTTACTGCTACACAATTTTAGTAATAGGCAGAGAGTACGTAATCACTCGTAATAGGCATAACCAGTGTGAGAATTCTTGAGAACTAATGAATTATGAATACATTTATTTTAATAATACCACTGGGGCCTATCTACCATACGAATAATTACCATTAAATTTTTAAGTTTTACGTCATCATATACAATTTTAACAACTATTACTAAGTACACATAGAAAATAAATAAACCATTAGGTACTAAAACGACTCAAAACGGCGTCATATTATTGTCTGCATTATTTCACAATTAAATTAAAATACAATTCACATTAATGTCAACATTAGAGCTCCTATCACAGAAGTGTACCCCAAAGTTCTATCGTGGGTCCAGTCCTAACTGTATACATAACCCACAATTATTTAATTTACGACACGTCATGTTTTTTACAATTTATGTATATCAAACTTAAATTATAAACTACATACAAAATCTTTTTTAATGTAGTAAGTATACGAATTCGCTTCACGATCACTTTCTTTCAAAAAAAGATTCTTACGTACCTACGCCTCTGTAACAGAGCTCTAAAAGTTCTAACACATATATTTATTTATACTCTTTCGTCATCTGCGTAGGTATTGAGATTAAATAATGAAAAATATTGTTTTTCAATTCCATCCATAGCCTAGTACCTAATTATTTTATCACACATTTGCAGTACATCTTACAGCTTTGCATCAATATCATATCGATGCTCGGAACTACGATAGAGATTATAGGTAATATTGCCGTCACTCACTAATATAAAGAATCTCATTTACGTGGCAACGTTAAGAGGAGTTTCTTTAACTTCTTTCGTGTCACCATTTTTGGTTGTTGAACCATTCATTTCCTTAAGATCTCCGTTTATTTTATCTTCCTTCCCTTCCTTCTCTTCGGGCGCAAAGTTCCACGGTTGAATATTTCCGGTTCCGAAAAATATGAAAAACACTGCTGATACTATGTATACTGATGCTCCTACGAAGAAAACTGGACGCCAACTCTCGAAGCTATTCTGTAAGTGAAAAGTTTACCATTAATTTATTTATGATTTAGGTACGCAAAAGTCTGATATTAAGAATCTGGAAAGGAGGTAAAATCATCTAAAATAAAAATGGCTGTCAAATTAAGATTTTAGTTGACTGCTATTCTAAATTTAAACAAGAATGCGAAAATCTTTTACGAATGGCGATTTAATCAGGAAGCAAGAACCAGTTTGTCACTTTTAATGAATAACCGCCAATAATCCTGATTTTTTAGAATTCAAACACTTACCCCAGAGCTCGTAAAGTAGGCAGTGATCATGGGCGTGAAGAATCCAGCAGTGCTGCCGACACAATTAGCTATTCCATACAAGGTTCCTGCATAATTCGGCGCTAAGTCTTGATGATTCTGCAGGTTAGTCAAAGTGGCCGCGCCGTTGAATCCCATCGACATCGTTATTAGCGACACTGACAGCACTGTTGAGCATCCAGCGTACACCAAGAACACCAATAAGACACCAGGGAGGATGTGCGAGAACAGGCAGAAAAATTTCCTTATTATGGTGGTCGACATCAGTTTTCTCGCCAATATAAAATCTCCAACCACTCCAAATATCGTCGCAAAGAACAATCTCGCAAGGTATGGAAGAGCAGATATCACTCCAGCGGCTGATAATTCAAAGCCTAGGACGCTTGAAACGAACTTGGGTCCAACTGTCATTATAAAGTACAAGCCCCAAAGGTTTCCATAGTGGAGAATGATCATAGCCAAGAACGGGAACGACGTTACAATACTCTTGAACGGTGGCAAGCCCTGAAAAAAGAGAACATTTTGAACTGTAAGTGAATAAGTAAATTATACGAGTATTTGTATTTTAGTTGCAATTAGCATATTCAGGGTAAATCTTCATAACAAACATTTATCTTTACACAATACCATAAACATTATTATGGATGATGTAATGGGGTTTTCGTTCTATGTTACAGTAAGTACAGTTTATTATTTGTCTTTCTATAACTGGACAAAGAAATTGACACAACATCTATTCAACCGCATATATTTAACAATTAGCATCGATACGAGCAAATTCAAATGATTGGCTAAAACCCAAATGTGTCACTTTAGCGCGAAACTAACCTTAACATAACAACGCCATTGTAAATATTAACTCACCTTTGATTTCTTGACCTTGTCTCCTAATGCGTCTAATATGTACTTCCTCTCTGCATCTGTTATCCTGGGGTGATCTGTTGGTGTATCGGCGACAAGGTACCACCAGAATATGCACCAAACTAGCGTAAGGGCAGCTGGTACGTAGAAAGCTGACTCCCATCCAAACTTTTCCATGAGAGGTCCGGTAAGCGACCAAGTGATGACCGTCCCAAGAGTTCCACCCATCATGGCACTCACGAATTTGCCTTTTTCTGCTGGTGGCGCCCATCTCGCTACCAGCACGTGGAGTGACGGATAAATAAAACCCTAGAAATTAGAACAATAATTTACCGTTTAGAGTAAAAAACGAGTTTAATATTATATCAATCCCGTTTCGAGGTTGGCAAACACCTTGACAATGCGACGTCTAAATACATTCTGTTCTATCTATTATCATAAGGACTGGTAAGTTAGAAAATTATCATCCCATTTGATTTGCAAATATCAAACAAAGCACATTTAGGTAGGTATTACGAAACACAAGGAAAAAAATATTTTTTTGGCTTATAATACGATTACTTGGCAAATCACCATCATCATCATCATTTCAGCCGAAAGACGTCCACTGCTGGACATAGGCCTCCCCCAAACATCGCCACAACGACCGGTCCTGTGCCTTCCGCATCCAGCGGATTCCCGCGACCTTCACCAGGTCGTCGGTCCACCTTGTGGGGGGCCTACCCACGCTGCGCCTTCCAGTACGCGGTCGCCACTCCAGAACTTTACTGCCCCATCGGCCATCCGTTCTGCGAGCAATGTGCCCCGCCCACTGCCACTTAAGTTTGGCAATTCTTCGGGCTATGTCGGTTACTTTCGTTCTCCTGCGAATCTCCTCATTTCTGATTCGATCACGCAGGGACACTCCGAGCATAGCCCTCTCCATTGCCCTTTGAGTGACTTTGAGCCTTCTTATCAGGCCCATTGTGAGCGACCACGTTTCAGTACCGTAAGTAATTACTGGCAACACACACTGGTCAAAGACTTTCGTCTTGAGACACTGCGGTATTTTGGACGAGAAGATATTGCGTAGCTTCCCGAACGCTGCCCAACCGAGTCGGATTCGACGATTGACCTCTTTCTCGAAGTTGGACTTACCTAGCTGGACAGTTTGTCCTAGGTATACAGAATCGTCAACAACTTCGAGTGTAGATTCTCCGATGTTTACGGGAATGGGTGCTATATGGGAATTCGACATAACCTTTGTCTTGTCCATATTCATCTTAAGACCCACTCTATCAGAAGCTCTACTGAGGTCATCGAGCATTGTACCGAGGTCCTCCATGGTCTCAGCCATGACTACTATGTCGTCGGCAAACCGAAGGTGAGTGATGTACTCGCCGTTTATGTTAATGCCTAGCCCCTTCCAGTCCAGAACCTTAAAGACATCCTCCAATGCAGCAGTGAACAGTTTCGGAGAGATCACATCTCCCTGTCTCACACCTCGCTGCAGAAGGATAGGTTTCGAGGCTTGGTCCTGTAATCGGACTGACATAGTGGCGTTTTCATACAAAGACTTTAACACTTCGATGTACCGATAGTCAATCTGGCACCGTTGAAGAGACTGTAGTACCGCCCAAGTCTCGATCGAATCGAAGGCTTTCTCGTAGTCCACAAACGCTAAACAAAGAGGCAAGTTATACTCTTCGGTCTTCTGTATAACCTGCCGCAGCGTATGTATGTGGTCTACGGTGCTAAAGCCTTTTCGGAAACCGGCTTGTTCGGGAGGCTGGAAGTCGTCAAACCTGCGCGAAAGACGGTTCGTAATGACTCTCGAAAACAGCTTGTAGACATGGCTCAGAAGTGATATGGGCCTATAATTCTTCAGTAGAGCATTATCGCCCTTTTTGAAGAAGAGTACCACCACACCTCTGCTCCATGCCTGTGGCGTTCTTCCCTCGAAAATGACGGAATCAAACAGCTTCTGAAGGGCCTTAAGGATCGGTTTTCCACCCGCCTTCAGGAGTTCGGCCGTAATTCCGTCATCACCCGGTGCCTTGTTGTTTTTGAGCTGCTTCAGAGCCATCCTAATCTCGTACAGGCTGACGTCCGGGATATCTTCGGTATAGTGTCGGGTCAATCGAGCTCTTGGGTCGTGAGCCCGATTTACAGCGGGTGTCCGGGTGGACGTGTATAACTGTCCATAGAACTTCTCGACCTCCTTCAATAGCTCTGGCTTGGAGGATACGACTCTGCCATCGTCGGTCCTCAGTTTTGCAAGCTGGCTCTGCCCAATAGACAGGTCTCTTGCGAAGACTTTGGAGCCCTTGTTTTTCTCTATCGCGTCTTTAATACGTTCCGTATTAAATTGGCGTAGGTCACTTTTCAAGGACTTTGAGATCTGTCTATTGAGCTGCCGGTACTTAGTCGCATCATCTGAGGACTGCAGAATCATCTCGCGTCTTTCCGCCATAAGCTCGAGAGTGTGGTCAGAAAGCTTTTTGTTTCTATTTGTACGACGGGTCCTAAAGATCCTAGACCCGACCGTATGGACAGTTTCCACAAACCCATCGTTGTAATCGTCCACTGAGCTCCCTAGGCATTCGAAACGATTCTGAAGTTCGAGCTGAAAGCTCTCGGGGTTTTGGATTTGGATCGGTGCTGGACGGAGCGTAGACTTCATCAGTCGAGATCTTTCCAGCTTGATGTTCAGATTCAATGTGCCTCTTACCAAACGGTGATCGCTTCCGGTTTTAACCGCGTTGATCACAGAGACATCATTGAATATTTGCTTCTTCGTCGACATAATGAAGTCAATCTCATTTTTTGTTACACCATCAGGGCCCAACCAGGTCCACTTCCTATGCTCACGCTTTCTGAAGAAAGAGTTCATCATATAGAGTCCCTCCTTCTCCATAAAGCCGGCTAGTAGATGACCCCGGTGGTTCCGATATCCATATCCAAATTGCCCCACTCGCAGCTCATCATCGTAGCGATTGCCCAGTTTCGCGTTGAAGTCTCCCATGACAACAGTGAAGTGAGTTTTAGAGCCATGCATGGCTCTCGAGATATCCTCATACATGGTCTCCACCTCATCGTCGGGGTGATTCGAGGTCGGGGCGTATACCTGTATAACCTTCAACGAATACCTTTCGGTTATTCTGAGTATAAGGTACGCCACCCTGCTCGAAACACTCTCGATCTTCACTATGTTGTTCACAAGAGACTTGTGGACGATAAACCCGACACCGCCCTAGGAAAGTTGATCGCCCTCCCGGAAATAGAGCAAGTTACCGGATTTGAGGATTATCGTGTCCTCCCCCTTTCTTCGGACTTCAGATAACCCTACGACATCCCATCGTAACCTGCTCAATTCTTCCTCGAGTTCGACAAGCTTCTCGTCGGTCCGCAGTGTACGTGTGTTGTATGCTGCCAGGTCCAGTCTTTTTTTGTTATGGTAGCCGGATCTCTGCCGGGGATTCTTAGCACCCCCTGCCCCGCCGTTACCTAGGCCGCTACCGTAACCAGGGCTAGCGGGGCCGCCGGGGACTAGGGGCCGATTTTTTGTTGTGCTTTGCATGAGGGGATATGCCATAATCGCCACGCTTGGCAGGCGGGTTGGCGATCGCAGTTGGTTGGTTAAATACTCGGAGGACGCTGCTGCCCATCCTCTGGTGAATCCCTTAGTCGCCTTTTACGACACCCATGAGAAGATATAGGGTGGTGAAATTCTTTGCGTCCGGCACCACACGGACTTGGCAAATATCGTAATATTTTACCATATGAATCACTAATTATAATAAATTATGGTTGATGACACGGTGTGATCTACCATCTCATCTTGCAGTTCTACAGGTGGACTGGTTAAACAAGGGAGTTATTAAGCAGGATTTTCAGTACTTGATTCTCGTTCCAAATATGTAAAAAAATGCTAAATTTATTTTCCAATCTTCATAGTCATCATTATTATTGTGGACACTGTTACTGCATGTGGCAAAGTGATGTTCCTAGAACGGCAGTCTCCATCGGTCGTTATTTCCTCCTACACCTTTTGCACTAGAGACAGCAGACCCCTAGAGACAATTAGAACTTTCGCAAGGATTTTACCACGTTTATAACCGACTTCAAAAAAAGAAGGAGGTTATGTATTCAGCGTATTTTAATTTTTTTTATTAACTCGCTTTCAGTCTTGTCTGTCTGTTCGGTACAATTTTTGCAATCAATTTTAAACTAACTTCCCGATGAGCTAGAGACTTGAAACATAATGCAACATGAACTCGCTTTCGTTTTAAAATGTGGTATAAAAAATATTTTTCTTCAAATTATTTTATTTCTTCATATTTTTTCAAAGTTTTTTTTTCATTATGTGCACGCACTTTCTTGTATATTCTTAAATATGTCCCTCGTTTATCCAGTTATGCGGTATATTACTTAAAAAAAATCATAAACGTGGTTTTAACAAGGCATAACTTGTAGGATCAGTAAGCTGAAGTGGCAGCGGGCTGGCCATGTCTGTCGAAGGACCGACGGCCGCTGGAGCAGACAAGTCCTTGAGTGGAGACCGCGAATTGGCAAACATAGTGTAGAGCGCCCCCCAGCCAGGTGGACCGACGACCTGATGAAAGTAGCTGGAAGGGACTGGATGCGGAACGCAGAGGACCGAGTGTTGTGGCGCAACTTGGGACAGGCCTGGACTGTATGAATGGAAACTGAATGGACTGCGATAGGCTGAGTTTATGAGGATGAAACGTGGTTTTAAGAAGGTAGCTGGAGCGGATTAAAAAGGCGGAGGAATAAGTGTTTTGGTACAACTTGGGAGAGGTCTATGTCCAGCAGTGGACTATGAAAGGCTGAGTTGATGTGATTTCAAAAAGTGATTTCGAGCCAATTGTAATATTTTAACCAAAGATACCTTACATTTGTGACATACGCTAGTTCTAGTCTGATTTCGTAAAGCATCATCAAATCCATTAAATTCACTAAGCGTTGTATCCTTTTCTAATAAGCAAAAATACTCGCTTTATCATATACGCTATATAAAACGCGTATCAGAAAAGCGTGATTACATTTTAAGAGCTCATTCAGGGAATGCTATTCAACAACTTATACTACGGGGTCAACTCTCAAATCGCGAAAAAAAATCAGCTGATCTTTAAGGTCGATGTATCCATTCGGACGTCGTTTTAATGACTTCCAAAAAAGCTTGACTTGTTCTAAAAATAACATACGTTTTCAACATTCACGGACGGATTTTAGAATGCGGCCACGCCATTCGGACTGTTGGATGCGTTGTCAGTGGCACCCTTTACATTTTTGTTTACATACATCGACAAAATGTAAGGATCAGCTGATTTATTTTTCGCGATTTCAGGGTTGGTCCCATAGTTAAAGTTGTTCATACTGATGAGTACAAATTACCTATTAAGAGATTTTCAGTTATTTCAATAACACAACGTGTATCAGAAATGCCTGATCACATTTTAAGACTTCATTCAGGGAATGCTATCGAACAACTTTTAATACGGGGTCAACTCTGAAATCGCGAAACAACAGATGGTCGATCGATTTTGTCGAGCGACATCGATAATTTTCTAGGGAACAGATGTTTTTTTTGCGATTTTAGGGTTGGTCCCATAATAAAAGTTGTTCTATGCTATGCACTATGCCCTGAATGAGCTCTTAAAATATGAGCACGCAATTCTGTTACACGTTGTATACGAATAAGATGAGAAGAAAATAAAATGTAAGCTTTGAATAAGAACGGAACCCTCGGTCGCAACCTCACCCCAACACGCCACTGGCGGGTTTTTTTTGTAATTTTTCTAAACAAGTTTCGACATAAATGCTAGCATATAAATATTCTAGCGGGGTTTCTATCTACGCGGCGTGTTTTCACTCATGTTAATTATAAGTATGGTTCGCGGTCACCAACCCTAGCGTGGAGAACTGGTGACATGTCATGTTATCTTTTTTAACCGACTTCTGGAGGCGGTTCTCAATTCGACTGTATGTTTTTGTATGTTTTTTACGCGATTACTACGTCAAATGCGGACTGATTAATTTTGTTGGTGTTTGAATGGTTATGTTCTAGAGGTGGTCCTATTTAAAGTTGGTCAAGATCTGATGATGATCTTCGGAAATAACGAAGGGAACTCTTCAATGGATAACAGCAAATCACCCGCGATTGCAAAAATCGCTTGGCTAGTATTGTATTTAAGTCACCACCTACAAAAAAAATTAAAAAAAAAATTTAAACAGTTTTGGAATTCGTTGCCAATTTTTTTAATCAAACCTAATCAAAGGCACCTATTTCCTAAACTGTTTCACACAAATTATTTATTTTAATTTATTTTATTCTTTTTTAATTTATTTTAATTTTAAGATCAGCTGCTGGACTGCGATATAGGCTAAGCAGAATTAACGTGACGTCAATAATTATCTCGATATTTAATTGAAATCGGTATTATTATTAAAACATAAAAATAGGTCATCAAATTCTACAACAAAGTAACCACCAGGCTTCCTTAATCTTTTGAAGTTGAGATAAACCCGGATTCAAAAATTATAGTCAGAATATATTACTATACTGGTTAATAGGGGCAGACACGTTCCTTGTTCTTATTAATTATGTAAGTCATCGTCCTCGCCAAAATATTGTTAGTATAAAAAAAAGTTTGGTTATTAAGAGTAGCACATAGCTGCTAGTAACATAAAATAGGTGACTTATAAACTGACGCTACTATTGCTACTAGTAGCTAACTACCTATGTATTTGTTTGAGATGTGCAGCAAATTAGCTATTTTAATGTTAACAAAAATTTGATTTGTACTAATTAAAATTTGGCAAGTTTTGAAGAAGCTAAACTACGTCAGCTATCTTTACCCGACTGCGCCAGAAGGAGGGTTATGTTTTTTATCAGTGTATACATACAGTCAAGCGCATATATCGATGACAAAAAACCAGTATAAGCTGAACCTGTATTGTATGAAATTTACACACTAAGGCAGTTACGCTTTAAATGGTTTATTACCATTGATATGCGATTGACTGTACCGATGTTGACGAAAAACTTAAGATGGACAACTCAACTTACCCCAGCACAACCTAAGAAGAATCTTATAACAACTAAAGCGATATAGTCCATATTTGCAGCAATTGGACTCAACGCTGTCAGTATGGCACTTGCGAAGGAGCTGACGAGAACCACGTAGCGCGGGCCCCAGCGCTCGGCGGCCATTCCTCCCACCAGTGACGTCACAGGATAGCACCAGAAGTAGGAGCCCAGGATAAGCGCCTGTTGCTCTGCGGACCAGTTGAATGAGGCTCCACCAGGTACTACCTGCGAATATGGAACAAAGCAATCAATTAATCAATCAGCTATTTAATAGTACCAACTCTTATCCAATTCAAGAGAATTTGCTTAATAGACAACAGATATTGGTGCCAATTCTCTTGTTCACGAACTAAACTTATTTTCAACTATCGCTGTCTTTTGGTAATTCAGTAGATAAAAGAAAGGGATAGCAACAATGTTTGTGCTGTCAAATTAATTTAGGTGTTGCATTTCTTTGTATTTTAGTCTGCACGTTCCGAGATCACGACTAAACTTGTATGGAAATTTTAATTCCGCCAAATTCACAGCCCTATAATTGTTGCCATCCCTTTCTTGTATCTCCTATTAGTAAAAGAGGGCAATAGTTTCGAAATAAGTTAAGTTCGTGAACAAGAGAATCGACACCTCTTACTTTTAAACTTTCTTAAGGTACTGTGTTCGTTAATTCCCGTTTTATATTAATGAGACCACAAATATGTTTTGGAATAATAAATATGGTTAGGTTTTTTTTCTAGCTTTCCTTAATGCTTTCCATTTTTCTCTCAATCCCTCGATTTCACTTAATTCTTCTGTTGTCGAACCTCGTTTATTTTTGCAAGATATTACGCCATTAGTGTATTTAATTTAGGGTTTTTCTTCGTGTTTTATTTTTTACTATGAAAAGTTATTATTGAAATCAAAAATTACAGTGGCGGAGAACAATCGTCCATCTTATAATGCCAACCACATAATGAATAATTCTGTCGAGTTCAATAAGACAAATGGAAATTTTATTTTGCCATTAAATAGTTCAGATTGACATACGTAAAAGGTATTTTACTGTGGTATACGTAGTGGTTAGATTCTCTTTGGTGGTATATCCACCATTTATATTAGAATCTATTGTATGAAGAGGTGTCATTTCTTAGTTAATATTTCCACCATAAGAGGAATGGAGCAGTCAAGTGGAGCCCCCATCAGTAAAAAAAAATTTTACTCGCTGAATATTATCGCTACTATCGCTTTTTTTGTATCGAAAATTTGTTTTTAACGATTGAAGTACAGGTACGTTACTGTAGTTTAACCGGAAACTATTAACTCTGTAAAATATAGTTCGCAGTAGTTGTAGATAGAAAAAATGCTAAAAACTGGCCGTTTTTCGCACTTTTTCTATCTACAACTACAGCAAGGTATAATTTACAGAGTTAATAGTTTCTGATTAAACTAAAGTACCTGTACTTCAATTGTTAAAAACTAATTTTCGGTAGATGATGTATTCAGCGAGTAATTGTTTTACTGATGGGGGCTTTACTTGGCTGCCACATTCCTCTTAAGAGCCGTATTTCAATAAACGTAAGAAAAATCCGTTTTATTATACTTTTTGGCGTCGTATATTTCAGTAATAAAGGCGTTTACTTTAAATTTTGTTTGTGGAATAGTTTTATTCATGCCATAGTTACAAAATTTTGTAGAATTTTCATTTATTGCGTCTGAGACTAACAATAACCTTTTTCCCCGCCACTAAATTGGTTAAACGCTAAAAAGCAGTATTTTAACGTCCTGGATCTCAGTTATCTTTAACTATAAACTTCAAAAAGAGATTATAATATTCGGAATATGTTCTCATTGATACAAAATTTACAACTTTTTTGAAAAATATATCCAGTCCAGCCAAATGACCACTTTATAATACCTAATTACTAACCAGAAAATGGGTTTTTAAACCTGAATTTTCTCCTAAAATAATTAAAGTTTCTTGAACAAAAAATATACTACATAAAATTCAGACTTTTGCCAACACAATTAAATTGAAACACAATAATTAAAAAGATATATCATAAACTTTAAATCAAAGGACTATTATGTTTCCCCTCGCTCGCGACGTGGGCTCAGTATCACTCCATAAGCTCCATAAGCTTATGTCAAATTTCTATCTCTAGTAGGGCAAATCGTGAATAGATTGGATATTAATTTTGGCCGTTAGATATCCCGATACTGATCCCAAATCATGTGAAACTGAGCCCACGACGGATATTAATTTAGGCCGTAAGTCAGTAATGGACATTTTTAAAGATCTTTCGATGGAATAGAATGAGAACACCAAAATTCCACTTCTCATAAAGCTAGCCACATGTTCTTCTTCCTATTCGTATCAGAAGAAGAAGTTATAGATAACCCAGCCTACACATAGCACACGATGTAGATGTAGATGGCTTTGTAAAATGTGTACAGTAATGCTGAACCGCATACCTAATTGGTCCCACGGCCGCGCCGCGCCGCCGCCGCTTCAACGAGCGCCAGTGGAGGATTTGCCAACAAAAGATATGAACGCGCCGTCTGGCACTCTGGCAAACTAGACGGGGTTCAATATGGGGCGGGCCTAAGAACTACTAAGAAGGCTCTGCTAAACTTCTATTCGTAATCGCTATGTTAAGTAGTTATCTAAGTTAGACGTGTTTAAAAATACATACTTTTTCATATTCGTAAGCGTCAGTAAACAATTTAAAAACGAATTATGTCAAAACAAATATTTGTAATGTGTGGTGCTCGTTTTAGGATTTATGATTTAATAATTACCTTGACGTGAGACGCGTGGACATCGGTACCGTCTACATGACGAATACTCTCATTCCTCACCACGTTATCTGTCGGCTCACACTGAGATTGCGATCTGATAAAATAAAACAATACACTTTAGTTACGCCATTCATATGCGTGACGGATTGCCCTAAAATAAATAAAAAATACAGCAAAGCAGAACAAACTGCATATTTAACAGCCCTACATATTTTCCTATCACCATTCATTTTAAATATTTTTTTTACCGTTTTACTACCTTTGTGGTCTCGTGGTTCGCTCTTGAAGCTCTTGAATAGAAACACTAAGCGGCGCATAATTTGAAAAAAAAAAAAAAAAATGGAAAATCTAAATTTAAATAATTTAACACAATAGTAAATCTTTATGCCTGTTGTTATTACATTTGTTCGATAATCCGAGGAAACCGGTTTTTGGATATTGTTTTACCTATTTGTATACATCTTATGTTTATTACTGTTTGTTTTCCCAAATACAGTAAAGTAAAATAATAATACAAAAATATGATTCCCGTCAATTAATTTACAATTTCAATTTCTTTATTTGCTTAAATGTGGTAGATACAGATGTCAGGTACAATTTTATTGAGTACGGCACATTTACCATAAATAGCATGCAAATGATAGATGAATCTGAATTTAAAGTCACAAAACACTAAAACATTCATAATTACTAACAAGAGTTACATTAAACATTATTAAACTCATTTTTCTATGAAAGTCATCATCATCATCACTCATTATTATATAAAAATAATTAACTATTTTAAAATAACAATTAATAAATTATTTTAACATTGAATTTAATTAATCATATTATTATAATCATTTTTACATTATTAATATTTGATCAGTAGGTACATAATATTATAATTATTTATGTCTAAATTTCAATGCCATATCGTAGCTATAGAATTTGCAAGGATTTTTTTATGAAGTACTCCTCTATTGAATAGAAACTTTCTTGTAACAACCACTTTTTTAACATAATGCAGAATTTTTTGTAGGGTAGATCAGTAATCGATTTAGGTAATGAGTTGTAAATAAGGGGAGCCATTTAACACAACTTCGCCTAAACAGTTCCAGTTTAGGTACAGGTATTTCAAAAGCCATGTGCGTTGCTTTTCTCTTATTTGTATTATCTCTAAGTACAAATAAAACAAGATTAGACCTTAAAAACTTGGCAACTTCATAATTATATATGCAGGGAACAGTTAAAAAAATATGCGACTTAAACACAGGTTTGCAAGAATCCGACTATTCCATGTTAAAAATTGCCCGAATACATTTTTTTTTGAGCAACAACATTTTTTGTTATGTCAGTAGAGTTTCCCCAGACGACTATACCGTAACAGATTACTGAACAGACGTACGCATGGTACACCAATATGGAGGTACGCCTAGATGTAACATCTTTAACCTTTCTTAAGGCAAAAACAAATTTGTTGATTTTCTTACAAATGGTCTCAATGTGTTTCATCCATGTGAAGTGCTCATCGAGTATTACACCAAGAAACCTTGCACTATGTACCTGTTCAATGATATGACTATTGTACGCAATATTAATGTTTACGGGTTTACTTTTCCAAGTTTTAAACTGTAGCACATTAGTTTTAGAAATATTTATTTTTAATCTATTAATATCTAACCATTTAATAATGTCTTCCAATGTTTGATTTATTTCAATTTCATAATTTTGTTGATTTTTACATTCAATAATTATTGTGGTATCATCTTCGAAAAGAACACACTGATGCTTAATTGCTTGTGGCAGGTCATTTATATAAATCAGAAACAACAATGGCCCCAGTATGCTCCCCTGCGGTACACCACAGTGGTTAATTCGCGGTTCAGAATCAAAATTTTCTATTGTATTATTTAGGTTGTTAAATTTCGTAACCCTTGTGATCTGATTCCTGTCAGTTAAATATGATTCGAACCATTTTTGGGCTGGACCCCTGATACCATATTTTTCCATTTTTCCAACGAGCCCGCGATGGTCAACAAGATCAAAGGCCTTACTTAAGTCTAGAAACAGTGCACAGGAAGATATTTTTGAATTAATACATCTCATCGTGCATATCTAATGTATTTCCTAGAATTTCCTAATGAAAAAACCCAATAACACTTTGGCCGACCCGGGAATCGAACCCAGGACCCCACGATCAGCAGTCGCGCTTGCGACCACTAGACCAACGAGGCAATATCTAATGTAGATTATTATTAATTTAATTATTATATTGGACACTACATTTTTCTCACTAAACTTTAATCAGACGATTGTAACAATACCAGATTGTAAAACCACATATTATTTATAAGTTTCTTGTCGGCTTTTATCGATAGGATCCAGTGGCGGCGTAGCATGGGTTGGCACCCGGGGCGGCACCCCCTAAAACACAGACATAGTAAAATGTTTGTGCCCCAAAAATAAAACAACAAGAACTAAACGTGCATACGTGACTTTATTTTGCTAAAATATTCAATGCCATTATCAAAGTTAGTCGCGCTTGGCTTTAATTTTCTAAAGCTTTTTTCACATGAAGCCACCGAAACGACAAATCTTAGACAGAGCATTAGACTCGGAACAGACTCAGACTAGTCCCATTTTACAAAATAATCTCAGAAGCTCCAAGGTACTACACTGGACCGCCACTTGGGAAGAAATACTGGCGGCTTCCAAGTGGCGCCGGCACCGCACCCGCTGGTCATCCCTTAGTGCTTGGCACCCGGGGCAGACAACCCCCATCGCCCCCTCTTTACGCCGCTGCCACGCTTGATATGATTTTTGTGCCGCCACTGATAGGATCTAACTAAATTCTCGTCATTTCTTAAATAAATAAATAAACTTTTTATTCATGAAAAGAGATTGTAGTAAACACATTAGCAATTTCTACAGATAGGTGGGAACATTCATATCTTCAATCAAGTGGGTGAAGTGCTGTCCTCCTAGCTAGAACGGCGCTTAAGAGCATGTAATGTATTCATTTTATTTATTTATTATTTATTGTACATACAATCAATCAATCAATCAACTCAGCCTATCGCAGTCCACTGTGGACATAGGCCTCTCCCAAGTTGCGCCACAACGCTCGGTCCTCTGCCTTCCGCATCCAGTCCCCCCCAGCCACGTTCTTTAGGTCGTCGGTCCACCTGGCAGGGGGGCGCCCTACGCTGCGTTTGCCGATTCGCGGTCTCCACTCAAGGACTCGTCTGATCCAACGGCCATCGGTCCTTCGACAGACATGGCCAGCCCACTGCCACTTCAGCTTACTGATCCTACAAGCTATGTCGGTCACTCCGGTTCTTCTCCGGATAATCTCGTTACGGATTTTATCCTTCAAATAAACTCCAAGCATAGCTCGCTCCATAGCTCGCTGAGCGACTTTGAATTTGTGGGCTAGCCCAACTGTCAGTGTCCACGTCTCGGCACCGTAAGTCATGACTGGCAGGACGCACTGGTTGAAGACCTTTGTCTTCAAACTTTGCGGTATAGGCGACGAGAAGACTCGTACAGATTGTACATACACCAAACGAAAACAAAGCCAGTATTTTGCAGAAAGATTATGTAAGTACAATGGGCGGTCTTATCGCACAAAGCCATCTCTTCCAGACAACCTTTGGATGGACTAGAAGAATAGGAACTGATCATTCCTATTCTTTTAGTCGGTGATTTTAATAAGAACTTGGAATTCTAGCCTATCAATTCCGCACACAGATGACCATGTATGTCATGTTTGTTAAACTAGCCATGGCACATATTTGTTGTATAAATAGGTAGAACTATTATACGCAAAGTGTTACTGTATCTCTGAATATCATTATGTACTTACGTAAAGTTGTTGGAAGTTTGTGGGACCATGGCGATTAGGTTGAGACTCATGTTCACACGAAGCATGTACACCACCCAGCAGCTTGTGAACAACATCACCCATAAGTTAAAACGGACGGGCACGACATCTGTGAAAAACAATTTAAATATACAATATAAAGTGTAGCAGATAGGCGAAATAATACTAAAGCACTCATCAATAATAAAAACTCTTTGAATAGCAGCATCTACAATTCGTGAAACAAACAGCTGTTCTATGGAAACATTACCTTAATGTTTGACAAAATGTATTGGAACAGCTATTTTTTTTTTATGAATTCAGATTTGCTGCCATAGGTACTAAAAGTTGTTGTTAAGGTCCTTTATGAATCAATGGTCAAGTTGACTAGCTATAAAATATATTTTCAAATGTGTTTTCTTCTATTGTATTTTTCCAAACGAGTCTTTCGTCAACATTTCATACTTTATGAATTAATCCCTTTGTATAATCTATACTATAAAGCTAGATGTCCTGACTGACTTACGGCCAAAATTAATATCAAATCTATCCAGGATTTGCCCTACTAGAGTTAGGAATTTGACACAAGCTCCATACAAAATATGTCAAATTTCTATCTCTAGTAGGGTAACTCGTGGATAGATTGGATATTAATTTTGGCCGTTATTCATCAACGCAGAGCCAAAACTACTCAAGTTAGAAACATGAAATTTGGACGGTAGGTTCCTTTTGTAACGTAAGCACCCACTAAGAAAGGATTTTTGGACAATGTAACCCTAACGGGGTGAAATAAGGTGTTAGAGTTTGAAAAATATTTTCTCCTGGATCGATTCATTCAAAACTTGGGAAAAATAATCTTTAAAATAAATAATGATTCATCTCCCTTTTACTTTTTCCAAAATTGTCCCTAAATGGGTGCAATAGGGTTATAAATTTTGTACGGAACAACATTATTGCGTGGCTGGATTCAGTCGAAACTCGGTATAATTAATAATCTTTAAAACAATTAATGATTTACGTGTTTTTGGTATCTATGAAAAATCTTCCTGTGGGCACACTAAACACAAAGAAATATAGAAATAAGTCTATTTTTTTATCCCAAAACTACGACAGGAAATATTATACTGAGAGTTTAAAAACTTATTACTGCGAGCACTGCTAGTATCTAATAATTTAAACACATAAAAAAGCCCCATTGTCTACTTGTTTAGCTATAAAATATATTTTCAATTGTGTTTTCTTCTATTGTATTTTTCCAAACGAGCCTTTCGTCAACATTCTTTTACATGATATGAAATAATAATTTTAGAAAAACAAGCATAACCATGGCATATAACGTTTTGCAACGAACTTATAAGAGATCTTAATTAAAATTCTATAAACATTATCAATATTTGCTTTTTTTTCATAAAGGTGAGGGTCATCCTGAAAATATTCAGTGAGTAGTTTCAGATTCGTAAACATGATGATTAGGTACGATAATACCTGCCATTATAATCAACAACCAAATCAGCATAATATGCCTGTTAGTAAATAACCAAAGCCCTGTTGTCACAAAATACCTATTTTATTTACTTGCAATTTTGAGCCTTAGATATCGCGCAAGATCGAGGAAAGTGGAGAGTTCTCGTTTCGGAGGCCATGACTCACTTTGGGTCGCTGAGCCAGAGGAGTAAGTAAGTAAGTAATTTTGAGCATTGGGAGCACAGATTGTTTTGTAGATAAATATAATAATGTAAATAAATAAATATCTTTGGGACATTTTTACACAGCACCATCTAGTCCCAAACTAAGCAGAGCTTGTGCTATGGGTACTAGATAGATAGACGATATAAAGAAAAACTAACCTAGTCCACTAGGCGGCCTATATTTTACCATTTCTTGCTGCACCATGTAATTTTACTTTATTATTAAAAGTAATAAAAATTATAACCAAATAAAAACACAACTTCTGAAAAGTCTTTGAAAAGTAAACATGCCAAAATGACTTTTTTATTGGAATATTATGTCAAATTGTTGTAAAAAGGAAAGAGTAAAGAGTTTGTGAATTCACGATCTGAAGCAATGGTATTTTATGGTTGAAAACATGGAAATCTAAATAATAAGGTAATAGACTTCTATCACTTGGTAAAGGTGCGTGAACTTGTCGCCGCGCACAGGTGTCTCTTAGGACACCAGTGCGCGAAACGTTTGCTTGATCATCAGTGCTGTTCACACAGTCACTAAAATTGTATTTTGTAGCTTATCTAACAGTGGATTTTTATGCTTAATTTATTTTGCATAGAATGCTAGAAATATGGTGTGTTCACATAAATCGACAAAATGTAGGGGAACTGCTGTTTTTTTTTATAGTAAAAGTTATTCATATTGATGAGTACAATGACCCCTTAAGAGGTTTTCAGTTATTTCAATAACACGTTGTGTTGTTGATGTTAAAGACAGAATCGGAGTTACGAACGAGACCGTCCTGAGTCCCTGTCTTATTTTTTCTAATAGATAGGTTAAAACAAAATCGAACCTAAAGTCTCAAAATGTAACTGATTTATATGACTTTGATTATTTTACCGCAACATATCGTAACGCTTCTGTTACAATCAAGTATAACAATATAAGCGAAATGCTATAAGCCCACACGTACGTAGGATATGTATATTATTATGTGGACATACAAGTCACGGTTGGTAGATTGGGGTTTTTTTCGCAATTTTGGGGAAAAATATCGTTCTTGGGCTGGGGAATGAAATTCTTGGGCAAATTTTGGGCAAATATTTGGGGAAAGGAAAATACAGATACAATACATATATGGTTCTAGTTCATATAATTACTGTGGGAAAATAATTGAGGGTTTGAATACAAACGAAGTATCGAAAGTTTTAAATATCATCCACGATACCCTATAAAACGTTCTTATAACAATTTTTTATTTAAATATTGTCTTGTATTTTTCAATTTGTAAACCTGTTTTAAAAATAAAATGGGGAAAAAAGGAGCAAAACGTATCATTTTGGGAGAAAAAAATATGAACATGGGGAAAATTCAGAAACTCGATCTAACAACCCTGATACAAGTACGTGCATGTTACCCTGAACTACCAGCTTAGGTTTGAACCAGGAAATCAATTTGACAATGTTATATAATGCATGGACGATGCAGTTCAGTGTCCCATGAAATGTGAGATAGGCAGACATTACCTCGATCGTCCAACCATACCTAATAATACTGCGGTTAATAGGTGTCTGTCTACTTAGCACATTGTAATGACAGGTAAATTGTTCCTGCTCGAGATGACAAGAAATTAAATACTCTTTATGTTTATATTATAATATATGTTACCTACTGATCACAGTAAGATCTTAGGTTTCCGCAATAAGCCTTTATGCAATTTTTTTTTACTTAACTTTGCCCGCAGCTTCGCTTGCGTACTAAAATATAGGTTACTTCTGGGTAAAGTAGCTTTCGAATGGTGAAAGAATTATTAAAATCGATTCAGTAGTTTCAGAGTTTATCTATTGCAAACAAACAAATCTTTCCTCTTTATAATATCAGTATAGATACACATGCTAGAATTAAATGCGTGTCTACTTTCTTTTGGTATTGAAAAACTTAATCTAAAATCAATCTAAATCTAAACCCTTCTTGTTCTGAAAACTATATCGTCTAAGTCAAAGTTACTCAAAGTGGGTTACACGAACCCCTAGAGGTTCACCTGTTGATCGTAAAAGGTTTGGGACAATATATACGTAATGGCGGCGGACAGACGGCTGATTTTGAATTAGAGTTAAGATTGAAATTAACCAAAATTGCTCCTAAAACGGACTCAACGTTCGAAAAAAACAAGCACACCAACATTGCTTTTTGAGACTATAATAACTTCTACAACCAACCTTAACCTTACTTTACCATTTTCTTCTATGGCTAGTTTTTTAATCTTTTTTTTAAACTTCGCAATCGTCTGGGAAGTTTAATAGGGGTACGTAGGACTATCAGTTTGAGAAATCCTGGTCTAAATATATTAGGGAGTTATTCTTATTCCACTTCCACTAGAGGTGATCGTAAATAGCGACCATAAAACAAATAGCAAACATAATAACAATAATTTTATTATTAAGTATTCAGCAACTCTAAAAATAATTAAACTTGGATGTTTCAATCATGTCTGCGGTTTCTTCATAGTTACTTCAATTTAAAGTAAAGTACGACACTGACGTAATCTTAGTAAATACATAGTTCTATTTGCAACTTTATCCTCTCTCCTGAGTAATAAGAACAAGGAATTTTCGTGGAATCAATTACCTAAGTAGTAAAAACATCAAGCCGAAAATTCTAGTTACTGTCTGCCTAAGTGTTTATACCAAAGACTTTGTATACAGTTTGCATAATCGAGAAGGAAAATAAATAAAAGTAAGCAAGAAGACACAAAAAGAGTGACCATAAAACTATTAATTAAACAGCCTTGGAATAATATTAGTCGAAGTAAACAGCTTAGGTGATTCCAAACGGTTATATTTCAGTGAAAATGGAGGATAGCCGATCGAATATCGTTTCACGTAAAGCACCTTCTCTTTTTGAGACTGGCAGTTTAGGTTGATCACTCTCTTCACGCGTAAAATATTATTTAAAACATTGCAATATAATAAAATATTATAATTACTTTATAATTTGATTCTAATAATTAATTGACACACAAGAATTTCATCGATATCAATATCAAATATCAATTAACAATTTAAAAGAAATTTTATTTAGTTACGAGTATATCCATAGTACCATCATGCAAACGTTAACCAAAACCAATGATCCAGTTAGGTAATAGTAGTATAGTTGACAATCCTGTTGGATTTTTACACAATTTTCAAGATACATAAATAAAATTTTCAGAAAGAAAAACGAATATAGGAACATGGCTCATTCGTTTTCCTAGGTATCAAACAAGCTTTTGTCAGGGTCTTTAAAGGACTTGTGTTCTAGATACGGACTTGTCCTCCATAGTATTACCTCACGAGTAAAGTTCTTACACTATTAACCATTGATATAATAATATATGCTATTAACTCTTAACTGAATAATGCATCTTTTAAATAACACTAGCAGAAATAACCCTAATATCCTTCCAAATTAGGCTGGTGTTCCGCAAGGATCAATCTTAGGGCCCGAAAACATTACAAAAAAAAAAACAAAATGAATAAAATTAAGATTGGGAACATTTCATCTCGCGGGGTTTGCTCGTTAAAATGTTTTCCGCGCATTATTCTAACATAAAAATAAAGTTTAAAAATGTTTGTAACCAAGAACATGTATGTCCTACTAATCCTATCCTAATAATATATCTATTATAAATGTTAAAGTTTGTGAAGACGTTTGGATGTTTGTTATTCAATCACACTGAAATGGCTGAACGAATTTGGATGAAATTTGGCGCACAGATAACCCGAATTAAAATATAAGCAACTTTTATCCCGATAAAATAAACAGTTCCCGTGGGGTGGGTGATAAATAGGTATTTCTGTAATAAACTGAATTATACGCTGGCGAAGCCGCGGGCAAAGTCAAGTAAAGTAAAAAACTAAAAACGGCATCACTACACATTGTCTTAAATAGAATACTTCACGGAAAGGTCAAATTTTCATTGAACTTAAATAACCATGAAATCAAAATAATGTTAAAATATTTAGCGTGTAAATTCAGTGTTTATTTAACAACAGCCTGAAAGGCAACCTTACATCAGTAATGGAAGAAGAAGGTGACATTATGTAGTTACGCAGAATTTTTAAAGTAATAATAACATGACATAGTTTGTAAGTGATTACCACTATGGTTAAATCCTGAAAAAACTAGGTACTATTTACCAAAATAATTTCTTTAGTTTTCGCGGTCACTACACATTATAATAAAATAAGTTTATCGGATTACATCGCGTATTTTATTTAAATTGGTTTTCCTGACTTTTCGAAAGGTTTGCTGCGTTCGTGGTCGCAGGAAGACTAACGGCCAAACTTAATATCCAATCTATGCACGATTTGCCCTACTAGAGATAGGAATTTGACATATTTTGTATGGAGCTTATGTCAAATTCCTATCTCTAGTAAGGCAAATCGTGGATAGATAAGATATTAATTTTGGCCGTAAGATGACAAGCGTTTTTAACAGATATTTATTAAAATTATTTTAATTTACCCTACAATTTTTTATTAATTAAAATCGTTTCGATGCACGCAGTAGTCATTCACAGTATCATTTTCCAGTGTAGCTTGCTGTTTGGGACTTAAACGCGATGTAATCCGGTTAAACTTGTTTTATTATAATACTATCTACCAAAGCCAGTAAATTCTCAATTGATAACGAAACCTAAGCAATAAGATAATGAAGCACGGATCACCCTAAACAATACACTAGTCTCGTCCTTCAACCCAAGTACAAACCATATCTAAATTACAATGAAATTGCCTTCTTGTGAGGATGCGTCAAAAGCAAGTCATCGTAAACAAATTGTTGACAAAATATTCACATAATGCATCATAATCACTTCTATTTACAATCGAAATATTTGAATGAAAATAAAATCAAAAGAAATGTCCGGAAATTCCATCAAGGTCGTTCATGAAATAATACCACACCACGGTGGATCAATGTCATGGTGTTTTATGTATGACCTCGATTACGCACATGGTTGCATTTTATTCCAATTGTATACTTAACTATATAAGTACTGTTCGTCATCTACAGCATCACGTGAATCAAACATCCCAACATTCACACCAATAAGAATAAACTAACTATAGGTAAATCTCATCAGTATATGCCCGCTGTATAATGCCCATCGACGTAATTACCACAACAGCTTAATTGCAAAAGAAAGTGAAGTTCTAAACTAAAGATGACAGGTTGACCCATTGTTTCTGATGTAAACTAACAGTGTCTTGGAATAAGTCAGCAGACATTGCATCATCTTCCTGCCCTGACATTGCAATTTAAATAAAACAGTTGATGTAGAACTGTTGCGGGGCGGGGATCACATTAGACACTGACCGACGATCCTACAGTGTTAGGTGTCTCCACACGAACGTTGTCCGTAAAGCTGGATGAAGCAGTTCCAAGAAGTGCTTAAAACTATACATTGGAATGTTTTAGTATTAATCTTTGACTGAATGTTTTAATATTGCTTTGGTCAAGGGTCTCAAATGCAGAAGCTTTGAAGAATCCTTTCTGCTTTCAAAAACATCCAAACATTTTCACTTCCTAATTCGGATACAAATGGACTGTGTCTATTATGATATGTTAAAATTCGTTAATTTGTGATATATATGCTGTTAGTGTACCTATTTAAATAAAATAAAATAATAAATTAATACGCTATAACAAAATAACGTTTTTTTTTATTGAAACCAACCATTGTTTTTATACTTTGCTAATAATATAAAATCTAACTCTTGACATAATAATTACCTTTACAGACACGTGTTATATTAGTAACCTATATTTATTTGTATGGCCTGTATACTTATTTATGGCACCATTGTTTTATTTCATTCAGTAACTACCTCTAGTATTCATACAATTCCTTCGATAATGTTCAGTCGATGTTCCTTTTTCAATGTACTACGTACAATGTGGTACAATATACATACAAACGTTACTGTACTTTTATGTACACGCAATTTACTTCATATTGATTACGTACATGTATCAGTCGTAAATTGCATGACAATAAAATATTTGAAACGGTCGTGCAAGTATGTGCATCGCTATGCAAACTTTTAAGTGTTTCTGCCATAATAAAATAAAAACAAATCAATCGTTTTACTTGCAGCCAGATAAAAATCCTATAAAATCACGTTCACTCGGCTCGGCTGATCGGTGCGCTCGCGCCGAGCGAAAATTCTTTATCGTCCTTTCCTTAGCGTCAACATCGGCGAGTATTTGATAACACGGAGGCGACGGTCCGTCCAACCAATCCGACTGTTGACATAACTAGCATGTCGATCGATACGAATGAATCGCTCCGATTTCACAAACATCATTCTTCTATGTCTTTCGAAATTTCCACAATTTTATCTGCTTACCTTGCTATCGGAATTAATAAACACATTGTAATGTAACCTATGACGTGCGAGTTAATGACATGATGAGTTCTAGTAGTCAGGTTATAAAATCTTGTACAGTCACGTAACATGTAAGAACCTTCTGATGTGGATGTGCATTAAAAGGGCCTCCACGAGTGACGATATTTAATTGATTGTCCGGCGCACCCTGGGCAGTCAGCCGCGCTACCAACCTGCTGACTGGCTAATCTTTTCCCCACGGCATGAGCTATTATCATTGTGTAGCTCATGTCGACACGATAGAAGAAGATGTGGAAGTAAGTTCAAAATAGCAATTATGATTAAAGATAAGGTAGGTAATCCTATAGATGCTGCTGTGTTGGTATACAGCTAAATGAACTGCAGAATTAACTATCACTAAGCGAAGAGAACTCTTCAATGGATGACAGCAAATCATCTGGGATTGCAGCAATCACTTGTCTTTCTATTGTTCAAAATAGAAAAAAATACCTAAACTTGAAAAAAAGTAAAAACCGACTAAATAAGGGTATATTTTATCTGAATCGGTTGAGTAGATCCAGCGATACAGCTTGACCCCTCTATTGTATTAAGTTGCATACAAAGTAGAGGTCATGATTGTTGGTTGGATGCAGGTTGCAGGTTCCTAAAAATACAACTGGATTCTATTAGTGTTATAGAAAATATAGAATAACATAACATAGCCCATCACTGTCCCGCTGCTGGGCATGGCCCTCTTCTTGGAATGAGAAGAGTTAAGGAACTGGATATTGTTAGTGTAATAGATTATCATAACATAATCAGCTCATTACCTACTGCCCCACTGCTGGGCACCGACCTCTTCTCGGAACGAGAAGAGTTACGAAACTAGAAAATATAGAATAACATAACGTAGTCAACCCATTACTGTCCCACTACTGGGTATGGCCCTCTTCTCAAAATGAGAAGAGTTAATGAACTGGATATTATTAGTACCTATTCTAGAATAACATAACATTTCCAGCCCATTACAGTCCCACTGCTGGACACGGGCCTCTTCTCAGCATAAGAAGAGATGTGGTTAGTGTTATAGAATAACATAATCAGCCCAATTACTTCCCACTGCTGGGCACGAGCGTCTTCTCAGAATGAGGGAGTTTAGGGCTAATTCCATGAAATTACATCACCTTAGCCGGTTGGTTGTAAAAACAAAATATAGTATGGTCGGTAAATAGTGTAATCGTCTGTGTAGGCGCTTATATGTATATATTTGAAGATATTGTATTCATAATTTTGACACGATGTTATTTTCCGACATCCACGCGGACGGAGTCGCGGGCACAGCTAGTAAAGAATAAAATAATAAAATTTGTGTGAAACAGTTTAGGTAGTAGGTGCCTTTGATTCGGTTTGATTTATGAAAAACTTGGCACCAACTTCCTAAACTGTTCCACAATTTTTTTTTTTTTTTGATGTCGGTTTTTACTTTTTTTTAAGTTTATGTTTTTTTTTTCTATTTTGAACAATAGAAAGACAAGCGATTGCTGCAATCCCGAATGATTTGCTGTCATCCATTGAAGAGTTCTCTTCTTTATCTCCGAAGATCTTCATCAAATCTTCACCAAATGATACTTTCTGAATGCAAATATTTGACTTGTTGATGAAAATACCAAAATCTGCCAAAATCACTATACGTAAAGAATAATATTTGAGGAGTTCCCTCAATTCCACATGGATCCCATCATCAAAACTGGATTTTGATGAAAATGGGACCAATCTGGAATCTGCTTTCAAATAAACAAAGAATTTTCGAAATCGGTTTATAAATGACGGAGTTCTGAGGTAACAAACATAAAAATAAAAAACGATCGAATTGAGGTGTTGTTGCACACACTGTAGAGATAACATACACACAACATACATACATACAACAACTTCGGTTGTTGAACAAATTGAAAATTACATTTTGAGGTATTAAAATTAGAAATTAGCCGCTCTATTATTTTGGAATAAATTTTCTGTGTTTGGATGCTAAAGAGGTCCATACCGGTTGAATTATAGATCCATTAACTAGTTATTCATAAATTATCGAACTAATATTTATTTATGCTAAAGCCAAGACGTTAATTTATTCAACAATATCATAACAACTGAAAAGATTTAGAATTTAAAACAAAAATAAAATAAATACTGTATTAGCGTAGGTATACTGCTTAGTGCATATGGTAATTTTTTCATTAGCAATCAAATCAAGGAAAGTGAGAACTTTACATATAAAATATTGATAAAATACTATTACAATCACCAATCAACTTGCCTAGCATGGGGAAAATGGCAATATTCTCAAACATGTCTACGACGAGGCCTGCGTTACGGGACTTACGGGCTACGTGGCGTCTACGACGATTTCAGACATATCTATTCATACTTCCTTCCTACTAATGTTATAAACGTGAAAATTTGTGAGGAAGTATGGATGATGTTTCGATTATCAGTTGCTTTAACGGTGAAGAAAAACATCGTGAAGAAACCTGCACACCAAAGAGTGCTCCATACAGTTCTCAATGGTGTGTGTAGTCCGCCAACCCGCACTAGGCCAGCGTGGTGGACTAAGGCCTTAGCCATCTCGTACCGAGAAGAGGCCCGTGACCAGCAGTGGGACAGTAATGGGCAACTACTGCATGGATTTTAATGAAATTTGGCATATAGGTGAAACGTAACCCGGATTAATATATAGGCTAGTTTTTATCCCGGGAAGATGAACAGTTCACGAGGGATGCGCGATAAACGCCATCCACGCGGGCGAAGCCGCGGGTATAAGTTTTAATCTATACTATTAGTATTATAAAGAGGAAAGATTTGTATTTTTGTGTGTATGTTTGTAATGAATAAACTCAAAAACTACTGTGCCGATTTCAAGAAAGCTACATTCACCCTGAGTAACATAGGCTATATTTTCATATCGACCCTTGCGAATCCTTTAAACCTTTGAACCGATCGTAATGAAATTTGGCAAAGCGGTAGCCTGGGACCTGGAGAAGGACTTAGGCTATTTTTGATCCTGGGAAGAAAAACAGTTCCCGAGGGATTCGCGATAACGTCTTTCTATGATAAACCGAATTACACGCGTGCGAAGCAGCGGGCAGAAGCTAATTACAAATATTTTTGAAAATTAAAAACTATAGGTAACCTATGACTCCTATGAGGCTGGTCAACTTTAATGGTTCGTCCAACCGAATTAAACACGTATACAGCAAACGTCAGCAACAGGTTACGTGTTAATGTCGCACGCCTCAATAAGCAGACGTTCGCTATAGTATACATCCTGAAATTTAATGCCTTCTTTCCCGAAAAGGGGTCATTGTACTTTTCATTATGAACCCTGAAATCGCGAATAAAAAATCATGTGGTACCTACATTTTATCGATTTACGTGTACACAAATGTAGGGACCAACAGATTATTTTTAGGGTTATTATATTTATTATTATATATATAGATATATTTTAGGGTTGGTCCCATAGTAAAAGTTGTTCATAATGATGAGTACAATGACGCTTTTTGGGAAAGAAGCGATTCACAGCATGTAGATGACAACATGATGTAGACGCATCAAAATCACTATTACTATTTTTTCTCCAGCCTAGAAATGATTGAAATTGTAGCCTGCATACGTGGCATGACCACTGTAGGCTAGCGTTTTGTCGACAAAAGGAAAGACAAAATGACAGATAAAGTTCTATATAATATGCTGCAATGTAGTTTTATATATTCTTCCGTAGACAAATCTCGCCTACAGTGGTCATGCTACGCCTGCTGTAGGTATGTACTTTAAGTTACGTAGGAGGTATCGTGTTTGCATAAATTATTTTTTTAGGATTCCGTACTAAAATGGTATAATCGAACAGTATCCAGTATAGACTTCGCTACTGTGTGTAGGTATATCAGAAAAAATACACGAAAAGGACTTCGAATAATTATGATATTATTGTAAAGGGAAAGGAAATATGTAGTACCTTCTATGCAAGTAAAAACAACATTAATTTACCCTGAATCTTTTCGATATTTTACCTTCGAGAAAAAAGTGAAAATTGAAAAAAGAAAAAGTGTAAATTTTTTGTTATGCCTCCTCCATATAATCCTCCACAATATAGTCTTCCAAGTTATAAGCCAAAATTAATTAATATAATGAATTCTAAAAGAAATTAATAATATACGATGCGCAAGTTCTCGCACAAATAAATACTTGTGTGCTTTTAATATTCGACAGTGATCTATCTATTCATATCGATATAAATTAAATTATATTCAAACCGACTAGACGAGCTTACAAATAATAATTTAATACGAATTATGCTAATAACCGCAAGTCGAGTATGTTTAGGAATATCTTATCATTAATTATATTTTATTAGCTACCAACTATAACAATCAATTAAGAGGTCGTACCGACTTATGTAGGTATTCGAAAAAATTTGGCTTTTAAATTTTTCAATAAACGGTCTTGTTACCTCGGACGAAAAAAAAAATCATTGGTAGTCTGTTTTTTCTCTCTTGTCTTATTATTATTACCCGACTGCGCCAGAAGGAGGGTTATGTTTTTAGTAAACAATCTTGGCATGTCTCTTTATTCAAATAACTACTGATTAAATACAATTACTAGTTCTACACATATAATTACGTAAAATTAAAATTTTATGTATAATAAAATAATTGTTAACATAGTCTTTTAGTAGCATTAAAAAGACATGCCAAGATTGATTACTAAATAAGACATGTAAGAAAAAACAGAACCTAGCATGTGCTAAACTCTAGTCGTAAAAGCCCGAAAAATCGTGTTAAAACTCGAAATTTTCATTTACCAACAGTAGGAGGAGCACGGTTTTGTTGGCTTCACTATGATTGTTCGCAGCACTTCGTCTATATTTTTTACTATGTCTGTGTTTACTAACTCATGTTGGTAAATCCTGATTAACAAGTAAAACCTAAGAATTACCATATTCGGACTTTTACAGTAACAATACAACATAGAAAGCTATCGTTTAGAACTCACTTTAGGTTTTTTTTTAAAGTATACATTACCTATACGTAGGAAATCGAAAATTACGTGGGAGGCTCAAATAATAATTAAAGTAGATCAGATACGTCTCAAAGGTATCATTTGTTTAAAAAAAAACCGGCCAAGTGTGAGTTGGAATCACGCAGTAAGGGTTCCGTACCACCAATCGACCTGATACCCCATAGAAACCGATTTAATTTACGAGAGTTTATCAATAAGACATCAACGAGCGTACGCGAAAAGAGAATTTTTGTATCTCTTTCTTACGTAGGTACCACCACATATGTCTATTTTTGCCCTGTTTTTAGTATTTGTTGCTAAACTAAACTACATAGTATGCACTATAATCAGACCAAGTTTGACGCCGATATGTATTACCGTTTTGAAGATAGAGCAGGAACAAAAACGATGAAAAAAATGCATGTTTTTCGAGGTTTCTTGTATGGGGACCCCCTTTGGTTTTAGACTTTTTTTTGTTTTTAGTATTTGTCGTGATACAGCTCATAGCAACACATTTTCTGAGAAAATTTCAACCGGTTATCTATTACCGTTCAAAAGATACAGCCCTGTGACAGACAGACAGACGGACGGACAGCGTAGCGAGAGTAATAGGGTCCCGTTTGGCACCCTTCGGGTACGGAACCCTAAAAAGAGCTGTTAATTTTACTTCCCTCATAAGTAGGTACTTACCCAATTTGTAAATAAGATAAAAAAAAATTAATAAGAATTTAAAAATAAAACGGAAAAATATGTATCTATTTATAATATCAGTCAACTTGGAAAGTTATTTCGCAATGCATACCTTGGGTCTCAAAAATATACACATAAAAGCTGTACTTAAAATATCATAGATGATGCTATAAATAACCATAGGTAACAAAAAGCTACAAAAGTGTACAAGCTACTTTATAAAGTAAAGATAAAAATAGCTTTATATTTGCCTCATTACTTGAGAATAGAAAACAAGCCGCAGGAAACAGGATCAACGTATTTGTGATGGCGCGCGGCGCGCGGTGCCTCTACGAGGCTTGTTGAGTATAGTGATGGGAAGTTCTCGAGAACACTGGCTCTTGTAGCGAGAACGTTGCTGTTAAAAGCCACCTATCACCTATCTGGTGCATTTTTACGAGTTATAATACTCAAGTAACGGCCAAAATTAATATCCAATCTATCCACGATTTGCCATACTAGCGATAGGAATTTGACATAAGCTCCATTCAATATATGTCAAATTTCTATCTCTAGTAGGATAAATCGTGGATAGATTGGATATTAATTTTAGCCGTAAGTCAGCGCCAAAAATATCAGGGCAAACCGACTGTTCAATTAAAATAAATTGAAATCTCAATTATTATAAGAATGATAGTTGTCGTGAGTCTCAGTTGTTCAGATCATTTTAAACAATCTGTTTAAAATTAAATTAAAATTATCATTGACATAAAGACAAAAGGTATTTCAGAATTAATTTATTACTCGACGACTGTCATTCTGATAATAATTTAACCCAATTGTGATTTTAATTTTGAATTTGAATTTGAATTTTTCCAGTTGTTCAGATCATTTTGAACAGTCTTTTCGTTCTGATATTTTTGGCGCTGACTGTAGTTAAGTTCGTCGCGATATATTTGATATATTTAATTCATAATTTACGAGAATATCAATCTTAATCATCAATTTCATCTGAGTGAAAGAAGCACAAACCAACAAACACACTTTCGCATTAAATGAAGAAGAAGGATATACAGTAGAATTCTGATATAGCGACGGTCAAGGGACCAGTAATATTACGTCGTACAAACCGGAAGACGCACAAGTCACAACTGATAACTTACAAAGAAGTTTGTATGAAAACCAAACTTGAGGGTAGGATATACTTGACAACATTATATTTGCAAATATACCTATAATACACAAATCTATCAATATATATGAAAGTATGATCAAGTCATCCAGTATGTAAATTGCTACAAGAATGTTATCGGGAACTTCCCATCACTAGTTGTGTATAACAACAACAACATGTGCAAAGCCATGTTTTAGCCAATAATACTACTCCGACATAAAAATAGAAGATGGTTCATACGCCAAGACTTGATAGGAAAGAATTTCATAAATACATAATATTTCAATAGGTACGCCCGCTACGCTAGGTCGCTCGCGGCTTCGCCCGCTTGGACGTCGGTTATCGCGTATTCAGCAGGAAACCATTAGTTTTTCGGGATAAACTTTGTCCTTCTCCAGGCCCCAGGCTAACTCTTCGCCAAATTTGATTAGGATCGGTTCAAAGGTTTATACGTGATGAGGTAACAAACACTCAGACAGAATTACTTTCGCATTTATTATGATACGTTCCTATTATTTATGTATAATAGGTACGTATCATAGTGTGTAATTCTCAGTAGCAGCCCGGAGTCTGGATTTGTGCCCGGTCAATGGCAATAGGCTCACCGCTTATTACATGGGACTATAACATAACTGGCGAAATGTGGGTGTACTATTTCACCTCTGCCTACCCCTTCGGGGAAATACAGGCGTGATGTTATGTTATGTGTTATGTATCATAGTGTGATTCAGGTTTATCAAACGTCATTTGTAACGGTACTTAACTGTTATTTTTGCAGCTAAGTTAACTAGATTTAAGGTGAGTTGCAAAACATATAAGTAATCCATATTTATGTTTGCTGGCATCCTAACAAATTAACGGCCGCCGATCTTACCCTAGTATTTGGCCTATTATGATCTGTTTTCAATTTCTTAATAATAAATTTAAAGCGATTTCATGATATCAATGTTTAATGCCAATCAATAGTGCTGCACCACTTGTTATCGTAATCAATAAATTTGATGGAACTTTTTAAAACAAAACGGTGCATTTATTTCTTCTTTCTTTTAATTTTATTCAAAACGGTGCATTTATTTCTTCGTTACTTTTCTTACTTCAAAAAAACTTATTGAATAACTATCTATTTATTTAAATGATTCAACCTGTTTTATGTTGAATACAATTTTTTTTTCGGAAGTTCCAGGCAGCCTTCATTGAGCCTCCGACTGATTATTTAGCGAAAACATGTCTATTCTCAACGTACTCAACACATATGCAAATAAGTTCCGACTAACTTTATAAACACCACACCTTAGAGACTAATAACCTTATTATTCCAAGCACCACACATTATAATGCAGATCTCAATGCCTTCTAGATAACAACCCTGTTGTGTGTTTACAGTTCTGTTGCGGATGTCAGAATCAGGGGGTCTATTCGCGTTTCACGAACGACAAAGTACGAACTTTCGTTCTGACTGATACCTACACAGTAAAAATAAGCACATAATAAAGACACAATAAAGATAGGTTCATATTCGAATGAAATTTACCAGAGATCAGAGAAACAAACCCCAAAACACGATCATAACATGCGATAAGGGAACGATGGTTGACTGGAAGAGCAAATTGTGCGTTGAATGGTAGGTATGATTAATCGAATATCGTCAAACGCGAGTAGGCCCCCTGAAGAGTATGTCGATATTTTTAGTATGTATTACAGTAATGTACCTACCTACGTAGGTACTCACAGTATTTATTAATAGCAGCCTTACCTTATGACCATCAAGTAAAATATTTTATTATTACCTATACAATTGAAAAGACAATAGCGTGATATATTTCAATTTTTATAACAATCTTATTTTACGTCCATGCATGTTCAAAGGAAAATAGCACTTATTGCCATTACGAGACATCCACGGCTGGGATTGGGGTGGCTTATTCTTTGCCAGAAACCACACGAAATTAGTGGATTCCATTGTATAAGGGAGTAATAATATCGAGAAACTTATCGTCTGCGTCAGTGTCAAAGTCGAGGGCAATGGACCATGTGGTTTACATGCACGATGGTGTGTGATCAGCCGGTATCGCTGGAATAAACATAATATCGAAGCATAGATCTCAAAAAATACACACACATATACTAGGTAAGTATTTAAATAAAAGCTGCTCAACTACATAAGGAAGAGGATAGGTCATCAGTTTTCCCCACGTAGACTCGGTTGGGCCCGGACAACTAGTTCAGAGGGTCTAAAATACGGCTCTAATATGAGGACCAGAGGACTGGCTTCTTACTTGGCCACAGATTTTTATTGGCGTTGCCATTCAACATGGACAATGGCAACGCTGTTACTCTTCTGGGAACATTTCCAAATGAGAGTGATTTGGAGGAGTATTTCGACTTGCCCAACGCAAAACCACCAGTTTGAAGTTTTTGTTTTTGAAAAGGCAAACATTACAAAATATCCTCGGCCTGTCTTCCGTGTCGCGGGAAACATAATTTAAGTAGGAGCTTAAATTAAACATACAAAATATTCGCACTTTATTGTAGTTTTTTATTTTAACTTTGTTTAATACTGCCCATTTATATTGAACTAAGTTTACGGGACTTGTCGCGCACAATTAAATCAAAATATAACAAACGGCCACGGCCATAGAGGAAATGAACATATCAAGTATTCCGTGGCCACGGCCAATGCAACTTGACCGAAACGTCGAGGTTAGTCAAAATGTTTGTTATATTTTGATTTAATTGTGCGCGACAAGTCCCGTAAACTTAGTCTTTTTTCGCGAAAGTTTAAAAACTTCTATTTGATGAATGGTTTTATTTAAGGCTGCCGTCCGTCCAGGTTTCCCCGGATTTATCCTAGTTCGGGCTTCCGGGGGCCGCGGGGTTCTCAAGAAGTGCCCGGGTGAAACTCGACCGCCCGCCACATTGGTTAAAATGTAAGTACGTTTAATTTTTATATTTTTCAAGTGTGTCCGAGGCAAAATCCTGGTTTCGCCCAAATGTACCGGGGTTATGGAAGTCTTTGTCAGTGTCGGTAATCATGGCAGCCCTAGGTTCATTGAACTCTATTTATTTCGTATTTTCTGCATAAGTTTATTTAGTTTAGATTGATATTATAGATATCAATATATTCTACATTTGTTTAAATACTGTAGAACAATATTTAAACAAATGTAAGTACAATTGGTGAAGATATATGTTATACAATTATACATATATAGAATTTGTAACAACAAGTGATACCAAGTTCACTTGTTTGCCCCCTGTTCGATGTAGGACAGCTTTCGCATTTCGTAGGTACACACGGCTACACATCAAGCTGTACGAAACCAGTATAGGCTGACCTCGCGTTGGAAGGAAAACCTATACAATGCGAGGTCAGCTTATACTGGAAATGTACAGCTTGATATGTAGCCGTGTGTACAACAGTTCAACGCTTAGATTATCAATAGTACGTACGTACTATTGTTGATTGAAGGCTCCAGGCTTTACAATAAAATATACAAAAATATCTCACTATATAAACTAAGCACAACATTAAAAGTTTAGTCATTAAATTACGATGAAACAGAAGAACTTATAAAAATAAAACTTATTAAATACGTCAGTCAATACTGCCGAGCGTGCCCGTCTGCTGGCTGTGGGTGAGTGGGAGGCGGGACTGTGGCTTCAGGCCCTCCCGTCACCCAACTTAGGCACTATGTTGGACAACACGACTTTTCGGTTCGCTACCTGCCTACGGTTAGGCGCTCCATGCGTTGCTCCACATCGGTGTCATTGTGGTGAAGCTGTCGACAGCCTCGGACACCATGGCCTTTCTTGTTGCAGGAGTGCAGGTCGCATATCACGGCACGCCAATATTAACGACATTATTCGTCGTACTCTTGCCACCGCCGGCGTACCAGCCGTACTAGAACCTAATGGCTTGGCACGTGACGATGGTAAGAGACCAGACGGTATGACGTTATTACCTTGGAAGTTGGGTAGGCCTCTGGTGTGGGACGCAACCTGTGTCGACACCCTTGCTCCATCCCATCTTCCTAGCTCGGCGGGCTGTGGCTGTGCTGCCGCTGCAGCTGCGGAGACCCTCAAGCGGCGCAAATATAGTAATCTTATTGGATGCTATGATTTTGAGCCGTTTGGGGTCGAAACGCTCGGGCCATGGGGTCCGAGCGCTCGGCTCCTTTTCAAGGAAATATCTAAGAGACTGGTCGACACTTCGCGTGACCAGAGGGCTGGCTTGTTCTTTGGGCAACGAATAAGCGTTGCCATTCAACGTGGCAACGCTGCCAGTCTTCTGGGCACGCTTCCGGATGACAGTGATGTGGAGGAATTCTTCGACGCCTAAGTCTACTTTTATGATATTTTAATATTATTGTTTCTGTTTTTTATACATGTTTATACATGTTTATATTGTATATATTATTTATATTAATGTAGTTAGGTAGTAATTAATTATAATATGTGTATTTATTAAAATACCTTATGTGTAAATAAAAATTGTAGAGTAAAAGATAATAGGTAGATGTAATAATGATATACAAAATGTATATATATATACTAGCTGACCCGGCAAACATTATTCTGTCATATAAATCAAATTTTGACAAAAAAATAGAAAAATAAAACTGGATAGGGACACCCTTATCACCTATGTATGAAATATACTTTACGACTTATTCTCATACCTACCAAATATACATCAAAAATTTCATAAAAATCGGTCAAGCCGTTTCGGAGGAGTGCGACCACAAACATCGTGACGCGAGATTTTTATATAAATAAGACTAGCTTTTACCCGTGGCTTCGCTCGCGTTAAATTCTGCTAACACACGTGACGGATCCTGTTAATTCAGTCCAGTCCAGTCCAGTTCCATCCATCCATCCTTTCATTCGGACCGTCCAGTCCAGTCACTATCTCACTATCCCACTATCCCACCATCACACTATCCCACTATACCCCTATCCCACTATCCCACTATCACACTATCTCACTATCCCACTATCTCACTATCTCGTCCCATGTCCAGTCGCGTACCATGTCCCGTCCCGTCCCATGTCCAATGTCCAATGTCCCATCTCATGTCCCATGTCTCGTCCCGGCCCATGTCCCGTCCCGTCTCATGTCCCGTCCCCATGTCACATGTCCCGTCCCCCATGTCACATGTTCCGTCCCGTCCCATGTTATCAATTGTTCAGCAAATCAAATTTGGTGACACAACGACTGCAGCGCCACCTACCGGGTCCATTTGTTAATTCAAACCTTGCAGGGACCCGGACTCGAACGTACCTACACAAAAAATATCATTAAAATCTATCATCTATCAGTTTAGGAGATCAGTAACATACCGACAGCAGCGCCACCTACCGGGTCCAATTGTGTTTTTAAACCATCCAGGAACCCATTGAAACATACACACAAAATGTCATCCAAATCTTATTCAATACGTGGGACCTGAGTTTACCATACCGAACGGGATGAACATCAAATGTTTGACACATATAGGTATTATACTGACGTAAGTATAGAAATGTCTTTGGTTTGACAGGTAGGAACAGTTTGTATGGGAAAATAAAATTGTTGTTTTTACTATTTTCCTCGCAAATTTTCCACATTTTCTCACCTTTTAAACCTTCCCTGGACTTCCACAAATATTTTAAAACCAAAATTAGCCAAATCGGTCCAGCCGTTCTCAAGTTTTAGCGAGACTAACGAGCAGCAATTGATTTTTATACAACGTGTATCAGAAATGCGTGGTCATATTTTAAGAGCTCATTCAGGGTATAGCAAAGAACAACTTTTACTATGGGACCAACCCTGAAATCGCGAAAAAAATATCAGGTGGTCCCTACTAAATCATCGATGTCGCTCGACAAAATGTAAGGATCAGCTGATTTTTTTCTCGCGATTTCAGGGTTGGTCCCATAGTAAAAGTTGTTAGATAGCATCCCCTGAATAAACTCTTCAAATATGACCACGCATTTCTGATACACGTTGTATATATAGATTAGTAGTAATCAAAACCAAAATTGTAGCATTGGATTGAATTGTGTTAAACTAGTACTTGAGTGTTACTAGTTTTAGAGTCAAGCAAGACAGCAAAAAAAAAAAGCTTTTAACATTGCTATGTAACTTAGGGTTCACAAACTAGGATGCATGATTAAATACAAACATAAGCAGCCTATTACTGTCCCACTGCTGGGCACGGTCCTCTTCTCAGTATGAGAAGGTTAAGGCCTTAGTCCACCACGCTGGCCTAGTGCGGGTTGGTGGACTACACACACCATCGAGAACTGTATGGAGCACTCTCAGGTGTGCAGGTTTCCTCACGATGTTTTCCTTCACCGTTAAAGCAAGTGATAATCAAATTCTGATCCGCACATGAATACGAAAAGTCAAAGGTGCGGGCCGGGATCGAACTCGCACCCTCCTGCATGGAAGGCAAGCGTTCAACCACTAGGCTATCACTGCCTAAACTACTACTACTACTACTGCTTTCACTAGGATGATTATATAAAGAGAATCTAGAGCGGAGAGGCGCCGAAACTCCCGAAATACGAGCATGTCTTGGATTGAGAGTCAGTGTGCTATTTTATATAGGATGCACTGTACAATCATCATAAGTGTATTTTTATATGTATTTAATTTATTGTACTCTTTAAACAAATAAAACTTTATCTTATCTTTATCTTACCCTTTTTGATGCTCTGTCCAAATAGTGAACACCATGTTTTTATGTAAAACAATACAATTTCCCAATAAAGGCCACCTACATATCACGTTAAGAGGTTAAGAGTTCTCTAAACCGACGAGCATGCATGACGAGGTTAATGGACGTAGATAAAGCGAAAGAGGTGTGTCAGGATCGTAGCAGGTGGAAATCCATAGTCTCTGCCTACCCCAATGGGAAACAGGCGTGATAATATGTATGTACATATCACATATTTTTATTTCCATACATTCAGCCATTTTCTCTGCCTTATGTAGGAAAAAGGGCTACAGAGAAGGTAACACATAACATAACATCACGCCTGTATTTCCCCTAAGGGGTAGGCAGAAGTGTATAGCACACCCACATTTCGCCAGTTATGTGTGTTAGTCCCATGTAATAGGGGGCGAGCCTATTGCCATTAACCGGGCACAAATCCAGACTCCGGGCTGCTACTGAGAATTTCCTTATGAAAAAACCCAATAACACTTTGCCCGACCCGGGAATCGAACCTAGGACCCCACGCTCAGCAGGCACGCTACCACTACCACCACCAATACCACTAGACCAACAAGGCAATCCAGACAAGGAATGCAAAGACAATCCAATACAGAGAAGGTAGGTTTTAGAAAATGTTCTAACCACTAAAGATGACACGGAAAATGTACCGGAAACTGTCGCGAAGATTATGTGACCATCATTAAAGAAAATTGTCGCTGGGTTTATCCATTAACTGTGATTCCAAGACCATAGAGATCCATTAAGTGAATAGATGATGTTGTTGTTTAAATATTTTCGTGTATTTAAATGGTTTGTCCTTTGTTGTATTAGTTATACTTAAGTGTGTCTAGTTAGTAGGTAAGTTGATAATTACCGAAGTTCAATAACTTTTCAGCTACTTTTTAGGGTTCCGTACCCAAAGGTTGCCACACGTCCCGTATTACTCTCGCTACTCCGTCCGTCCGTCTGTCTGTCACAGGGCTGTATCGCCTGTATCTTTCTAACGGTAATGGAAAACCAGTAGAAATGTTCATAGAATATGTGTTAATATGGTGCCTATCACGACAAATACTTAAAATAAAAAAGTCTAAAACCAAAGGGAGTCTCCATACAAGAAACCTCAAAAAATGTGCAATTTTTGAACGTTTTTGTTCCTGCTCTATCTTCAAAACGATAATAACCAGCGTCAAACTTGGTCCGATTATAGTGCATACTATGTAGTTTAGCAATAAATACTAAAAATAGGGCAAACATAGACATATGTGGTGGTACCTGCGTAAGAAAGAGATGCAAAAGTTCATATTTCGCGCAGGGTGCGTTGATGTATTTTGATGAACTCTCGTAAATTAAATCAATTTCTATGGGGTATCAGGTCGATGGGTGGTACGGAACCCTTATTACGCGAGTTGAACTCGCACTTGGCCGGTTTTTATTGTATTTTCAATTTTTTAGGCAATAGGTAAGTATGTAAATGTATCACTGAAAATATAAGAAATATATAAGGATACTTAAACGTTTTCATTTATTCTATGTTACTAAGAAAGTGCAACCAAATTTGATATTCTACTTTAAACTAGTTTAGTTTCTATTCTATCTATCTATCTTTAATCTTTAGTAATTTAATAGCAAACAGTAGTATAAATAGTGGACTGAAAACAATTTCCAATCAAAACCATTGATTAATCAACAAATTTTACTTCTGTATTGCCCATTAAATTGATTGGAATTTACTGAACATGAAATGTCCTCAGGTCCTTTATGTATTTAACTTAAAACTGTAATAATAAATTACGCTTCTTATAAAACAAAAATTAAAAAGAAGAGTTTTTATTTCTACAACGTGTTATTGACATAACTCAAAACCTCCCACGGGGTCATTGTACTCATCAGTATGAACAACTTTTACTACATGACCAACCCTGAAATCGCGAAAAAAATAATCAGATGTTCCCTACATTTGTGTTCACATAAATCGACAAAATGTAGGTAACAGCAGATTTATTTTCGCGATTTCAGGGTTGTTCCCATAATAAAAGTTACTCATACTGATGAGTAAAGTGACCCCTTAAGAGGTTAGTTATTTCAATAACTCGTTCTATAATTCCATAAAAATAATTAATAAGTCCTATACGGCGCGGCGGTAGATTCATCAATAAATTGTTTTCCAAAAATAATGGACGGAAAGTAACGCACTGTAACATAAATATGAAGGGTATACTCACCAAAAAACTTTATAGATATCACTGCCATTTTTTAAATATATTCTTTACAATAACAGCCAATATATCACAAATTAACCGTCACTAGAATACGACCATGTTGCAGATTAAACGGTACATGGTATGCGACAGCGGACAGATCGCGGCGGCTGCGGACTGCGGAATAAACTAGCGGCCAACTGGCTACCAGCGCCAGCGCAGCAGACTGTACTACGGACGTCTACGGACGTTGTTTCATCAACAACCACCGAGGAGGCTTCGATTTGCACTATCGCCGCACTTCCGTTGAGACAAATGTTATGCAAATAGGTAGACCAGGTACATACTGATGTTTTTTTTGGCTGAAACTAGCTGCTAGGTACTTTTATCGTACGTTCTGGATTGCGTTTGCCCGCGGCTTTGCCCACGTACTGAATTAAAATAATACTTATATCCTATGTTGCTTCTGGATTAAGTAGCTTTCTAATGTTGAAAGAATCATTCAGTAGTTTCAGAGTTTATCGATTACAAACAAACAAACAAACCTTTCCTCTTTATAAGTATAGACATAATGTAATTTAGTATTTATTACTCATATGGTATAGATTACTAGACTGCCTGCGGTACGCCCGCGTACTGAAATAAAATAGATATAGCCTATGTTACCTACTTCTGGATAAAGTAGCTTTCCAATGGTAATCGGTTCTGTAGTTTCAGATTTTATTGAAATATTTCCTCATTAAAATATTATTAGCATACATAGATTACAATATGTAGTACAGAAGTATAGATAAGCAAATAAAACTGGAATCTTAGACCAACTTATTTTTTAGTTGGTCTGAGACTGGAATGCCGTGATAATATTATTACATAACATAACATAATCAGCCCATTACTCTCCCACTGCTGGGCACGGGCCTCTTCTCAGTATGAGAAGGCTAAGGCCTTAGTCCACCACCGTTATTGCATTGTGAATTTGTGTCGACGCCGGCTGTCGCTGAAAACCAGCGCTGTGTCTTTGCTCCGTGCATGAGGCACAGCAATATGCTGAGCGGTGGCCGTTTTGCGCGGATGTGACGCATATCTTACCACACTTCTTGACTCTGTACCTGTATTTGTTCTGTGTTCTTGAATTTTTTGGTAATTTTGTGCGTCACTTTTGATACAAATAAATATTTTTTCTTTCTTTCTTTCTTTCTTTCTTTCACCACGCTGGCCTAGTACGGGTTGGCGGACTACACACATCATCGAGAACTGTATGGAGCTCTCTCATGTGTGCAGGTTTCCTCACGATGTTTTCCTTCACCGTTAAAGCAAGTGATAATCAAATTCTGATCCGCACATGAATCCGAAAAGTCAGAGGTGCGGGCTGGGATCGAACTCGCAACCTCCTGCATGGATAGATTACTGCCTACCTACTACCTGCTTTGAAGATTTAAGAATAATGTTATATAGCATATATATAACATTATTCTTAAATCTTCAAAGTTTAAAAAATATCTCTTAAATCAATAATAAACTAAAAAAACATCTCCGGTAAAATTTGTTCAATGGTCGATTGGACATTCAAGCACTGAGGCGACGACTAGGCTATCACTGCTTATAATATTATTGCTGCGATAATATTATTATGATTCCAAAAATTCATTTTCGTTAGGTATTCTTGTAAGATTTTGTCATTGCCAGCCATTTAGAATCTGGTGGTCCTAATTCAGTTAGCTTTCTTCATCCATTTCGTGAATCATCATCGTCCATTTGGCTTTCATACAGGTTGCATACCTAAATAATATACGATTTAAGTAGAACACATACAGAGAATAGAAATATACATATCTTGCATCTGCACAAACATAAGTATTCCATAATAAATCTAATAGGAGGCAGAATTTCTTGTCTTTCCGTAGTTAATTCTCTGTAAATATAAACAGTTGGTATGTATATTTATTATTTTATTTAATATATTCCGTTTTTTGCAAAATACCGTAATATCTTCCTAATTTGCGCGAAACTAATTTAAATATCTATGAAGGCACTATAAAGGACACTGAAAACAAAACCAATTTGTCCGTTAGTTCGCTAGCAGGCAGCGTGCTTTGCTTTTGTGATTTTCTTCTATGTCGTACATTCACCTGCAGCCGCGGCTTCTGCCCCTGCGGGATTACTATTGAAAATAATTCCAATTAATTAATAAGTGTAGTAAGTGGATAGCTTTTAAACAAATACAATTTTTTTTTTTCGAGTTGCCTACTTTCAAAAGGCTACCGGCCTCGTGGGGTAGAGGCTGGGGTGTGTGGGATTTTTACCGCACCATACCGCAGTCATATCAACATTCGGAAGTTAGACCAGTTGTCAGACTTTCAGGCTGCTGACTGCCATAGATACTCGTATGACAACCGGGACCGACAGATTAACGTGCTCTCCGAGGCACCCCCTCCGTGTTCTCTGTGTGTAACGAAATGGTCACCCATCCACGGACTGACCGCGAAGTCGTGTGCTATAACTACTTTCCACTGGTGTGTCTATTTGGTCTGAGGTATCAGTCGGAACGAAAGTTCGTACTTCGTTTATCGTTCGTCAAAAGCAATTTGACTCCCTAGTTCTGCCAGGAATCGAACTCAATCTGTTTTGCACTCGGGAAAATAACTATATCACCACAACAGCTAAGTCATCCGGGGGCCCAGCGCGCCGCGCCCTTGTGAGATAATTTTCAGCGCCCTTTGTTTTGTTATATACCAGGCCCCTCAGAAAGTATTGCAAAAAAAAGTTTTTATATATGGGAGACTGGCCAGTTATAATGTTTTTCGAAAATATGATTATTTATAAGTAAAAATAAGTAAGTTCCAATTTCAAAATTTCCCTCCACATTTTTTGCGAGTTAATTCAAAGTATTGTGTCTCACTGAAATATGGATCTGCGCCGGGAACATTTTAGAGCTATGATTTTATACGATTTCAAGTGTCGCCTGAAACCGGATGAATCGTACGATAGACTTCAAATGGCATTCATGGATGAAGGCCCTTCCAAGGCAACCGTGTATCGTTGGTATAACGAATTCAAGCGCGGTCGACCAACTTTGGGGGATGACGAAAGAAGCGGTCGCCCTTTGACGGCTGTTACCGAAGAAAACGTGCTAGCAGTGAAAAATTTAATCCAAGACAATAGGCGAGTTACATATCAGGAGATTCAACACATATTGAAGATTGGATCGGGAAGCGTTCACGAGATTCTACACAGCCATCTTCGCGTGAGGAGGATAGTATCACGCTGGGTGCCGCACAACCTCACCGATGCTCAGAAGCAGGCCCGGGTGGAATGGTGCCGTGATATGCTTAACAAATTTGAAGCAGGCTCGTCTCGGCGTGTTTACGACATCGTTACAGGTGATGAGTCCTGGATTTATCAATACGACCCAGAAACCAAGCGCCAGTCGACTGTTTGGGTGTTTCAAAATGAGCCAACGCCTACCAAAGTGAAGCGATCTAGAAGCGGGGGTAAGATTTTGATCGCTAGCTTTTTTAATTTGACTGGCCACTTGGTATCAATTCCCTTACGGGATCAAAGAAGCATTAATGCCGAATGGTATACTACCAAATGTTTGCCAGAAGTTTTCTCTGTTATAAGCAACAAGCGACCAAACACAGGGCTCCGCGGGCTACTGCTCCACCACGACAATGCACCTGCGCACACCGCACTCAAAACGAGGGACTTCCTGGACAGCACGCCAGTCAAACTCCTGGGTCACCCTCCTTACAGCCCTGATCTAGCACCGTGTGACTTCTTTTTATTCCCAAAAATAAAAAATCAGCTCAAAGGGATACAATTTTCGTCGCCGGAAGATGCGCTGGCTGCGTTCGAGCAGGCTGTAAACGAGGTGTCTGCGGCGGACTGGAAAAAGTGTTTTGAAAACTGGTTTAGGCGCATGAATCTTTGTATAGAGGCTGGTGGAAAGTACTTTGAAAAGATTTGATAAAAATATATGTACGTATAGAACAATTTTTTTTAGTTTCGCAAAACTTTCTGAGTGTCCCACGTACATGCTGAAATTTTAATGGCTTTTTTCCCGAAATGTGGTCATTTTACGTATCATTATGAACAACTTTTACTATGGGACAAACCCTAACAACGCGAAAAAAAAACATCTGTTCCCTATATTTTATTGATTTAAGTGAACAAAAATGTAGGGACCAACTGATTTTAACATAACATAACATAACATCACGCCTGTATTTCCCCGAAGAGGTAGCCAGAGGTGTAATAGTACACCCACATTACGCCAATTATGTTATAGTCCCATTGTGTAATAGGGGGCGAGCCTATTGCCATTGACCGGGCACAAATCCAGACTCCGGGCTGCTACTGAGAATTTCCTAATGAAAAAACCCAATAACACTTTGCCCGACATGGGAATCGAACCCAGGACCCCACGCTCTGCAGTCACGCTTGCGACCACTAGACCAACTGATTTTATTTTCGCGATTTCAGGGTTGGTCCCGTAGTAAAAGTTGTTCATAATTTCATAATGATGAGTACAAGAACCCCTTTTCGAAAAAAAACTCATTAAAATTTCATTCTGTATAAGCAAGCTTTCTCCAGAAAACCGGCCAAGAGCATGTCGGGCCATGCTCAATATTATAGGGTTCCAATTACAAACGAATCAAATCATGGTTATTTAGGTTTTGCAATAATCGGCAGCATTGGCGACTCAGAGCGTGTTGTTAGTAGCGTCATCTAGCGCTAAATTCAAGAATCCAAATTTAAGAAGTGTGTCATGTCAACATAACACAAAGTTACTTTTTGTGATTTATTTAAATAGAAAGTAACTAAAGGAGCATTATTTGCTATGATAATTTTTCTGTAAGGTCAATGAACTTTGAACTAGGACGTCTTAAGTATTTTTCAGTTTTCTCTCTATAACTCGAAAATTTATAATCACATCATACTCGAAATAATTTTATAAGAGAGTTTTTACAAAGGTCTATCAATGTGGAAGATTATAAGTTTCTACGTTGCATAGTTTAGAAATAGCAGGGGGGGACACATTGCAAGCCACTTTGGCGGGGTATATTTCGCAGATGGTACACCTGATAAAAAAGTTATGTATGAAACATTACCTTCATTTTAGTAGACCTATTCAATATACGAGGGGTGCAGCGAAAAAAAAAATGGCGATTTCACACTATAACTAACATGAAATTGGCGATTTCACACCATTTACGGCCAAAATTAATATCCTATCTGTCCACGATTTGCCCTACTAGAGATAGAAATTTGACATAAAATGTATGAAGCTTATGTCAATTTCTATCTCTAGTAGGTAGGTCAAATCGTGGACAGATAGGATATAAATTTTCCATTTTTGTCCAATCTAAATGCCCCACAAAATTATTTATAGAATAATTTTGATCGGTTGATCGTACCTATTACAAATTGGTAGAAATTTAATTGCTTGTTACACTAGTTCTAAATACGAAGTAGTGGCGTAGGTACCGCACGGAAACGTTTTGAGTCCGATATAAGTTGTCAAATTGTATCTCGGTATCAGTAGGAAGGTAAGCAATTAACCTAAAAACAAGAATATCTGCCACAGTGAAAATTACTTTTAGGTACTTTTAGTCATACTTTAAAATAGGCTTAGAAAAGTTATCGTTGGCGTAACACAAGGAAATATTTAGGCTAAGTACCTATGTATCACAGACATAATAAAAAATGTATATGCTATGTATATTATCAATAAATTTTATTTTGTATCTCAATTGTAGGAAAATTTCATAAATTGCATTAATATTGCTACACAAAACAAGATGAGTGACACCATCGATACGTGAAATTAGTTATAATAATACTTATTATGGGGCCAATCCTGAAATCGCGAAAATAAAAAGCTAATCCTTACATTTTAACGATTTCTGTGAACTCAGATGTAGGGATAGCCCGAAGAATTGCCAAACGGGGCACATTGCTCGCAGAACGGATGGCCGATGGGGCAGTAAAGTTCTGGAGTGGCGACCGCGTACTGGAAGGCGCAGCGTGGCTGGCCTACCCACGCTGCGCCTTCCAGTACGCGGCCCCACAATCTGGACCGACGACCTGGTGAAGGTCGCGGGAACCCGCTGGATGCGGAAGGCACAGGACCGGTCGTTGTGGCGATGCTTGGGGGAGGCCTATGTCCAGCAGTGGACGTATTTCGGCTGAAATGATGATGATGAGATGTAGGGATCAGCTGTTTTTTTTATCGCGATTTCTGGGTTGGTCCCATAGTAAAACTGGTTCATACTAATGGTACAATGACCCCTTAAGAGGTTATCAGTTATTTCAATAACACGTATACAAAGAAAGAATGATCATTGATCACTAACGGCCAAAATTAATATCCTATCTACCCAAAATTTAGTCTACTAGACCACAGATAAAATAATACTATCTATACTAGAGATATAAATTTTATATAAAACTAGCTTTTACCCGCGGCTCCGCTCGCGTTAAATTCTGCTAACCCACGTCAGTCCAGTCCAGTCCAGTCCATTCCAGTCCATTCCAGTCTAGACCACTGTCCCACTGTCCCGCTGTCCCGCTGCCCCGCTGCCCCGCTGCCCCGCTGCCCCACTGCCCCAATGCCCCGCTACCCCACTGCCCCGCTGCCCCACTGCCCTGCTGCCCCACTATCCCACTGCCCCACTGCCCCACTGCCCCACAGCCCCGCAGCCCCACTTCCCCGCTGCCCTGCTGCCCCACTGCCCCACTGCCCCGCTGCCCCAATATCCCACAGCTCCGCTACCCCACTGCCCCACTGTCCCACTGCCCCACAGCCTGCCCCGCTGCCCCACAGCCTCGCTTCCCCGCTGCCACACTGTCCGGCTGCCCCACTGCCCCGCTGCACCATTGCCCCGCTGCCCCACTATACCACTGACACACTGCCCCGGTAACCCACTGCCACGCTGCCCCAAAGCCCGCTGCCCCGCTACCCCACTGCCCCACTATACCATTGCCTGCCCCGCTGCCCCACTCCCCTACTGCCCCGCTGCCCCGCTACGCCACTGCCCCGCTGCCCAGCTGCCCCGCTGCCCCGCTACCCCAATGACCCGCTGCCCCACTATCCCACTGCCCCGCTGCCCCACTGCCTCGCTGCCCCGCCCCCGCTACCCCAATGCCTCACTGCCCCGCTGACCCACTATCCCACTGCCCCACAGCCCCGCTGCCCCGGTACCACACTGCCCCGCTGCTCCGCTGGCACTCTGCCCCGCTGCCCCATTGCCTCGCTGCCCCGCTGCCCCGCCCCGGCTGCCCCACTGCCCCGCTGCCCCACTATCCCAATGCCCCACTGCCCCGCTGCCCCGGTACCCCACGGCCTCGCTGGCACGCTGCCCCGCTGCCCCACTGCCTCGCTGCCCCACTGTCCCGCTGCCTCGCTGTCCCGCTGCCCCACATCCCCACTGCCCCGCAGCCCCGCTACCCCACTGCCCCACTATCCCAATGGCCCACTGCCCCGCTTCCCCACTACCCCACTGCCCCACTGTCCCACCGTCCCACCGTCCCGCTGCCACTGTCCTACTTTCCCACTGTCCCACTATCCCACTGTCCCACGGCCCACTGTCCCACTGTCTCACTATATCACCAAATCACTATCGTCCCGTCCCATGTCCCATGTCCTGTCCCATGTCCCATCCTATGTCCAGTCCCATGTGCCGTCCCACTGTCCTGTCCCATGTCCCGTCTCATGTCCCGTCCCATTTCCCGTCCCCTGTCCCGTCCACTGTCCCGTCCCCAGTCACGTCCCCTGTCCCGTCCCCAGTCCCATCCCCAGTCCCATCCCCTGTCCACTCCACTCCACTCCACTCCATCGTACATTACTATCCGCTCGTGCAAATGCATAGAAGCTTCGATCTGTCGGGTGAGTACGCAACCCACGATTTTTTTTTTCTTTTATCTATCTTTTTTTCTTTCTCAAAACCCATACCAGTTTTTAAGTCAGATCATCAGCTTTCAAACAAAAAAAAAAACATCAAAATCGGTCCAGTCGTTTTAGCGTAATGCTGGAACAAACAAACAAACAGACGTTTACAATTTTATAATAGTTAAGAAGAAGATAAGATAATATACTTGAAGAAGAAGGTAATTAAAAATTGTAGACTGAAAATAGTATTTTTTTTGTTACACCAAGATAACTTTATGCTTATTCGTATATTAAGATGGATACAATATAACAACGTTTAGGTACTTCTAAATTGTATTGCTTTTCATACAAAAAATTAGAGAAATCGCAATTTAGAGGTAGCTTCCGGTCCTTGTCTGTAAGTCGAAAGATTCTGATTTTCGGTTGGCTCAAAAGACTGCATTTCCAAGATGGCACCACCCACATACACCAGGATTTTTTTTCTACTCTATAAATTTCGGCCCGACCAAAAAGTTTTTAATGCAATTTCTTTAGCAGCCGTATTTTCTCTATGGAGGCGCGCGCTAGAGCGCATGCGTGTGAATGACAGCTGGATATGAGCGCCTTATTCACCTTGATGTATGCAAAATGTTGTAGAAAAATATAATTAAAAATCACCGGTTCCCGTAATCGTAGCGAGGTAAAATATATACCAGTTTTTAAGTCAAATCATAAGTTTTTAGTCACAAACCCTTTCAACAAAATCGGTCTAGTAGTTTTATAGTGATGCTGGAACAAACAAACAAACAGACAACTGACATTTAACAATTTTATAATAGTAGTAGATAGTAGATGTATGGAGCTTATGTCAAACTTCTATTCCTAGGCAAGGTGTTTGACTATGGAACTTCCATTTTCAAAGGGCAAGGTAGGGCAAATCGTGGATAGATAGGTTATTAATTTTGCTTACAACGTGTTGGCTAATTAGGCCAAAATTAATAGGCACTGTTTCGAACCATGCTATCAAAAGAACCTATGGTATACAACGTGTTATTGAAATAACTGAAAACCTCTAAAGGTGTCATTGTACTCATCAGTATACACAACTCTTACTCGCGAAAAAAAACAGCTGTTCCCTACATTTGTGTTCACATAAATCGACAAAATGTAGGGAACAGCTGTTTTTTTTTCCACGATTTCAGGGTTGGTCCCATAGCAATTTTTTTCACTTTGATGAGTATAATGAGTTTTCAGTTATTTCAATAAAACGTCGTAAGGTACCAGGGTACCACCATACTATACACACAGATATAGTAAATAAATATGTCTGTGACTATACAATAGAATCTATGATATGGTACATATGGTATATGATGCCTATATCGCTGACTGAATTCAGTAGTGGCACAAAACAATAAGAAGACAATTTGCGAACTCGCTCAAGTGTGCGTGCGCACTTATTACTTCTTACCGACTGTACTTTGAGGTCTATCTATAATGTTAATGTTTGGGTTTTATTTACCTCTGATAAAAAATTAATTGAAAGCAGGAAAGATTTTGTAATAATTATTATTTTTCTTTATAATATAGAGCCCCGAAAATGATGATTTGACATTACTAACTCAAACTGCGAAAATCTTTGTGTCACTATTGAATTCGGTCAGCGATATGGTTGGTCCTCTAGACGATCGTGTTTCTTCCCAACTCTCACGGGTGATGGATGAGTACTGATGAGGGAGTGCCATGTTGTTTTATGGGAACCTCACAGATTGTCATATTACTTAAGTTCATCACACAAATATTTGTGTCCTGTGGGAATCGAACCCACGACCTCGTGATCAGCAGTCCGACACTCGAACCACTAGACCACAGACGTCGTCAAAATATTACGACGACGCTTTATTTCGTACTGACGCCAGTTTGTATTTGCTTTGGTAGCCGCACACCCGTGTACCGTACGCTCTATCCATATTATTCAGTAATCTGCGCCTGACAATTTTTATTAGCTCCCAGAGACATGACATTACCAGCGGTAAATGTCATGTCTCTGTTAGCTCCATAAGCCGAGAACACAGTCTGAGAAATACCGGCTTTCTCGCCCATACCTATTATTTGTTCTATGCCCATACCATAAAATATATACTATAACGACAAGAAGGTTCGGTCCTCTGTGCCTATACTGAGCACCTATCTCTTTCATACCACGCGCACAGCGCACACATTTCAGTCTTTCACACGGTAACTGTTCCCGAAAACTTCAGTGCTAAAAACAAAGATTTTTTTGGAAATTTTTAGGAAAATGCTAGTTCCTAGTTCAGTTAGTTATATCGCCCGTCGCGGCGTCGCTGTCGCCGCGTCGCACGACGTCGTTGAACGACGCTCGGAGCGTTCAGTTAATCTTTATTTATTTTATTTTCTTTATTTATTTTCTAAATAGTTGACAGGTTTACAATTCGCATAAAGCTAGTTTTACAAACTGTACTTATTTCTATGGTAGAGCACCTGTTACAGATAGTTTCAAAGACTTCCTGCACTAGGCTAGGCCTGTATCGCAGGAAGCTTAATATATTTTTCCTGAATTAACAACTAATAATACCTATAAAAAGATTATTTGGTATGAAAGAGCATGTTGAGCATGCATAAACATAGAAATAGGCTATAATAATATACTTATGTATGTAATGATACATAATGAATTCAAAAAACTTATAATCATAATATAGTATAATATTTATTATGTTAATTAGGTACTATAAAATGTGAGATCATGTTAAACTTCTAAGGTATAAAGTAAGTGTTTTAAAAAGTCCTCTGTTTTTTCGAATGTCCAGGTTAATAATATTTTAAAAGTTTCGCCTTTGCCTCACGAACTGATAGGTTTCTTAGGTCACAGATTTTGTTTACATTGTTAAATACTAATGGCTTCAAGTAGGCGCAGAATCATTTTACGTTCTATTCATGTCGGCGCAGAATCTTTTTACGTTATAGTCTTCTTACGCTGAGTAATTGTGTTTCTTTAAAAAGTAGAACTGTTGGAAATCGGAGAGATTTTTGTTTTTGATCATCGTTTAAAAAAATAAAAATAATTTAGAATTTTTTATTATTAAAAATCGTTTTCTAGACAAATTCAAATGTTTTTTTATTTATAATAAAGTACCTAAGTAAACGTAAGTAAGTAATAAAGTAATTTCAACAATATTATTTATTTATTTCAACTGGGTGGGCCTTACCTGCCCATACCGTTTGACCGTCTCGGTCACAGAGAAAATAATCACTACGTTACATACAGTCTCGTTCGACCTGAAATGTATATATTTTTGTTGTGTTGTGTAATACTTGTGTTTGATGCGTCGTTTGATCGTATCCAAATAGCGTTTGTTATGTGAATCACGAATAAATGATTTTGATTTTATGAAAAAAATAATAACTTGCGGCAAAAGTTTACTTTTCAGGAAACGAAACGTAACTTTTGGCTCAAGGGCTCTGGCAACACTGATCGATCCCTACTGTCAATTTGACATTGGACTTGACCACTTGACGGACGCTGACGCTAGGGATGTGACTTAGCTGTAAAAAAATCGATTTATTAATAATCGATTCTTTTGAGTTTCATTATAATCGATTAATAAAAAATCGATTTTATTCAAATATCAAGAACAGATTAAATCAACCTCACAACAGTAATTATTGATTTAGGGCCAAAGCTGAAACTATTATGTCTTTTCTTATCTTTTACCACATATTGATTGGTAAGGAATTAAGAAACAAAAGCTTCGGCAACCAATTTGATTTGGTGCTAGACATTCTGTGCAAAAAAATAAGCGTACAAACACATATTTATTTTCGAAACAAAACAAAATGAACGAACGCGGAACGAGAACTTGATTTATACTGAAGATTGGAACAAAAATGAATGAACTAGTTAAAGTCAGTGTTATTAAAACAATTACTTTTGACTTGACCTCAGTGGTGGATTTACCACTAGGCTGAGTAGGCTAGAGCATAGTGCGGCAGATTTTAGGGGCGGCAAATTTGGGGCCAATTTTTTGTCTTACAGAAAATAATTAAAAAGATTCAAACTCAAACTGGATACCTTTTTATTGCATTAATGTATACTTACATAATAGGTGTTCATATTTATTCAAAAGAAAATGAACAAACTAAACTTGAACTTTCAGAACTTAATTGAATTTCATCGTCATCATCAGCCGGATTGTTACCAGATAATTGAATATAGGTACCTATTGTTAATAAACTGTAAGTAAGAGCAATAAAAATAATTTAATTGCGTTTACCAAATGTACTTACATTATTATTTCAGTAATACCTTACCCCGCCTTATTAGTAGTACATGATTGAGCTTTTATTAGCTCAGAAACTACTTTTTAGGTATTTATTTACGTTACACACTTATGTGTGTACAAATTATCTAATTATATTTTAGTCACTCACATACATTTAAACTTAAACTTAATATATATATCTATTCATAATCACACTCTTAATACTCACACACTCAAAAACTATTTTTAACCGACTTCAAAAAAAGGAGGAGGTTATGTATTCCGCGGGTTTTTTTTTTTTTTTTTAATACATACAATGATTATTTTTTACTTTTTAGTTAAGGTTTTTAAAGTCGGTTTTTTTTTTGTTAAAAAGGTTTTTTTACAAATTGTTTAGTTTGCTCGACATCCTACGTCACAACAGGGATCCAGTAGAATACCAGCGTCAGGTTTAATAACCTGGCAATATGATGAGCTGGACACCCATTTGTCACAATTTTGAGACACATGGCGCATGACTGTCAATTACTTTTCCTGGATTTGTTCTCCTCTAACGGCCAAAATTAATATCCAATCTATCCATGATTTGCCCTACTAGAGATAGGAATTTGACATAAGCTCCATACAAAATATGTCAAATTTCTATCTCTAGTAGGGTAAATCGTAGATAGATTGGATATTAATTTTGGCCGTCAATCTATTTCTTGTATCCTTATATCTTTTCTTTTGTATGTGTCTCAGTTGTGGTAAATAAATATTTTTCTTTCTTCTTTCTTTCTTTTCAGAAATATACCCAAAAACTATTTCTTGTGCAATTTTAACTAAATCGTTGGATTGACAAAATAATCTAGGAACTGACACTTGTAGAGGTCGGTAGGGGTGGCACAATTTGAATAGCCTACTTTTTTTTAGTTTTTTTCCCGTGGGGAAATCCTCATGGACGCACTCCACCCGGGGTAGGCGGAGCCAGTGTCGGACTCTTACGGACTAAAACCACCACGATGTTCCTTCAACTACCTTAGCCGGGGGCGTGGGAACCCGTGAGTATTCACACAACCACCCCCGACAGGTCCCGGCCTGACACAAGCAGGCGAGCCCCTTCTCCCCGTGCGGCCTAACGTTGGCCGCACCCTCACGTTTTCCTCTGTGGCACACACGGAACACTGCACGCCACCTCACCTCACGGGCCTTTACCAGCTATGCCAGCTGCGCCAACTACGCCAGCTACGCCAGCTGCTGGTCGGGCAGCAGACTGCCCTGAGTCGGCTGCTCCTGTATTTTTTTATAGAGGTGTTCTTCCTCGCGGTCCGGGTGGTAAAGCCAAGACCCTCGGTCCCAAGAGGCGCGAGAACACTACTCAACAGGCACTCCTGGGATTACGAGACCGACGGGGGCAGGGAAGGACAGTCCCCCCGCTGCCTGCCCAGTGGCAGTGTGAATGCACACCGGGCCCGCCCCTGCTCCTCCACAGTGCCCTCTTCTATCTCAGAGTGACAAGCGGAGCAAGTTCCCATTGGCCCACATCGGGCCCCTCCCGTGCCAGAATATTCGCGACAGGCAATAAGGTCCCCCGGTCCAAAGGAGACTTATTGCCCGTGCCCAGGGTGCAACGGCCCAACAACTGCCGTTCCCTCCAGACGTGTCCAGAAGGACAAGCAGCCGTCAGACACACGTGGTTTGGGTTTTCTGGCCAGCACCCCTGAATAAATAGCCTACTGGCGGCAAATGTGTAAATCCGCCACTGCTTGACCTTGACGAAGACAGTATAAAAAATTGGATAAACACGACACTTAAAATTTAAAATCGATTTCTGAATAATCGATTTTTCTAGAAATAATGATCATGCCAAAAAATCGATTTAAATATTTAAATTATCGATTTTTGTAATAATCGATATTTTTTCACATCCCTAGCCGACGCGCTAAATCCAAAGTCCAATGTTGTGTTTATCAATAAATTATCTGAATTTTAGGTCAAACTTCGATGTGTTCAGATATCAGATTATTTAGTCACACGATACGCTGAAGTAATTTAGAAGAGTCGTAAAGTTAACGATACGTTGAATGATAAATAAAAGTCTAGATATTTAGGTACTGTTCATCCTTAATCTTTTGTAATATATCTGACGAACCTGACGAATCATGTCTTTAGACTTTACACCTTGATAACCATTGTGTTTATGAGTGTCTAAAGTTTAATTTTGTTTTAGTTTCTGATCAGAACTCCAAAGTTAACTTTGTTTTTTTTTTATTTCATATTATCTAATTTGAAATTATTTGAAATGTTATTAGGAAGGGTTAGCCAGCTGTTAATAAGACGTTCCATTCACATAACGCCGAAATTAAATCAAGCAATGGGTATCGACGGGAATACAATTTTAGCGGAGAGTTTAAAAAAACAGGTGAGTTTTATAACTGTAATAGTGTACTAGTACATATATCATTAATCTGTGTAATAGTGTACATATCAGATTAGTAGCTAAATAATGGTCTATTTTTTTCCTATTTGACTACCTATTAATTTTAATAAAACGACTTGCAAAACACTATAGTTGGAAAATGTAAATTTTTATACTTGGCTATGGCCTGGTTTTGTTATATTCTATTCTTATCTAAAGTCTATAATTTTTTATGAGTTTTAATAAAATGTATTTAAAACACATACGCTTTATTTCAGGGTGTGGAATATGTGTTTGGCATTGTGGGTATTCCCGTGATTGAGACTGCATTAGCATTTCAAATGGCTGGTCTGAAGTATGTGGGCATGCGCAATGAACAGGCCGCCTGCTATGCCGCACAGGCAGTTGGATTTCTCACAGGTAAGAAGTGAATAACTATATGAATGTATCATCATCATCATCATTTCAGCCGATAGACGTCCACTGCTGGACATAGGCCTCCCCAAGCAGTTTGGGGGGACTTGCCATAATCGCCACCCTTGGCAGGCGGGTAGGCGATCGTAGTTGGTTGGTGATCGCAGTTGATTGGTTAAATACTCAGAGAATGCTGCTGCCCATCCTCTGGTTAATCCCTTAGTCGCTTTTTACGACACTCATGAGAAGATAGGGTGGTGCAATTCTTTATGTCTGGCACCATACGGAACTAACAACTGTATACTATACATATATGTAACTATACTGGAAGCAAACTATCCTAAGTCACATTTAGCTAGTTATTCAGTATAAATGATTAAAGTCTCATTTCAATCATTATTCTTTAATTATTACACTGAAAAAATCAATCAATCTGCTTGCTTAGGGAGGTATGCCACTGGTCAAATTTTTATGTATGACTACGCATAACTTTTTACAGAGTGGCCCGATTTTGATAATTCTTTTTTTAATGGATAGGGTATATCTCGAAGTTGGTCCCATTTAAATTTCAAAATCAAAATCCACCCCTAAGGGTAGTAAAACACGGGATGAGTGTTTGTTCACCCACTGAATTCTTACCTGTTAACCGATTCTGTTGAAACTTGACACAAATAAATATAGTTCTAGACACTACGACATAATGGAGACCTGGAGTTACCACAAAAAAATGAAAAATAAAACTTTTTAACAAAAAATTGAACCGACGAAAACAGAAACTGAAAAGCGAAAAATAACTAATTATGAGTCGGCGCCAAACAAACAATCAACGAAGATCATTAAATTACTTTAAATAAATAATAAAAACAACGTAACATCAAATACAACGTGAAATTTTCAACGATAAACATTGTTTATCTCTCTTATCAACTTTCCAAAAATGTGTTCTCCGCTCGGCCACTTGCAACTTACATGCACGTTGCTTGTTAAAAGTTTGTTCGGCGCCGACTCATAATTAGTTATTTTTCGCTTTTCAGTTTCTGTTTTCGTCGGTTCAATTTTTTGTTAAAAAGTTTTATATTACATACATTTGATGAAAAACATCCAATTTCTATGATCAAAGTCACATTGGACAAAGAAATTTGACAAGTGGCATACCATCCTTAGTGCAAGTGGATCGATTTAGGTGTTGGTAAGGTTTTAAGATAAATTTCTTTCAATTATCACAATGGAAAAATATATACTATAATTCTATATTTTTTTGACAACATATAATTGATTTTAAAACACATGAAATATATTTACTTGATCAAAAAAATGGCAAAATAAACTCTTAAAATAAGCTTTAGACAACAAAATCTCAATTATTTACCGAAACATTATAAATGAAATTAGAGCAGAAGACATTTAAGAAAAATAATGGTAATTTTTTTAGCTTCATTATTTCAAATAAGTTGAGTTTTTTATAAAAAATATATTGTTAATTTCTGTTCAAGTTGAGCAGAGCACCTGAGGGGACCCAGCTCTCGCTTGTCTCTCTTAGTTCTGTACAAAACAAACAGTGACCGCTGAGACCTGACTTTTTAGGTGCTGTCAGCCTCATTACACTCACTTATGAAATGTTAGACTATAGTTTCATGGTTCCAAATTATAAAATCTAATATTGTCATAATGTTGCATCAGGGAATGATGTGTTTGAAGACTAGTAGTTGGTAAAATGTGTTCCGCAAGATCGCATTTCGGTAAAACATAGTGCTACAATAGAGCCAGCCAGAATCTCCATGGATATACTCTTTTTTAAATAATTTGATAATAATGTAGGCTAATGTCAGCAATAAGCAAACAAGATTCAAAATGAGAATGTGCCTTTGAAATTAAAGTAAATTGAAAATATTTGCCTTATCATGTAGGAGCTGACCAAAACTTGTGGAATTGCTAGCTAATTCTCTAATCAATAAAGTTGTTAACAAAATCGGATTCTTAAGTACTTAATGTATACATAATTGGCAATAGGTTCATTTGAATATCAGTTTTTCCTTTTATTTTCAGATTCTTTTGTAAAACTGAAGTAAGTGGTTCAAAATATATTGTGAAAAGATTTTTCCCAATTATGATTTATTTTGTTCCCAGTACACAATACTTCACTCTATTTTTAAAGCCACATCTGCGTTCAAGTTCTCGTAATACATATCATTTTTTTTAATGGTGATTCTTATCATTATCTCGGAACAAATTTGGGGTAATCACATTTATTATGATATGATATAACAGGCTTTAGTTGATAACTAAGATAAATGTTATTTTTTGGCATTTGGCAATTGATTATTATTATTATTGAAATGTACTTAATTACTTTTTAGGATATTCGTAGATCTACTATTGTTCTTGGGTCTTTTATAGGATGAATAAAAGTCTGCCATTCACTAAATACTTGTTTAATTAAGTTAATTATGTTAGGTACAACTTTCGTGTTTCCACGGTGAGCGTTCCAGAGCGACTGCCTGCCAATGGTCAGTATTTACGGGAGCTATCACTGTGGATATCATAATAAATGAAATGAAATACCCCAGCAACTTAATTAGTATTTTATTATTCATATGGCCAATATGATTTATTTGCACTTAACAATCTACTACTATTTTCTGTTGTGTATTTTTATAGAAAACTACAATGAAAACCAAATTCTATTTTTTTTCTGTTTTCTAGTCAAATATCAGCCAGCTATGCAATTACTCATCACAAACTTATGGCAATATAAAATCCTTTACACTGTTACAAACTTTTGTAAACAAATGAAATTTTATAAATTCCAGGCAAGCCTGGAGTATGCCTGGCAGTATCTGGCCCTGGTCTACTGCACTGTATCGGCGGCATGGCCAATGCTCAGGTCAACTGCTGGCCACTCATAGTCATTGCTGGCTCTTGTCCCCAGGATCATGAAGGCATTGGAGGCTTCCAGGAATGGCCCCAGGTATAAAACATCAGATATTTTATGGCTCTGGGCTTAAGCCCAGCGAGCCTATGCTTAAAGATGGGCCTGCATATAGCACCACCATCCCTCTTTTGCACCAGAAAAATGCTGGCTCTGACACTTCATAATATAGGCCCTGTATGATCAACCCTATCATCATCTTCCTGCCCCGGTCCCAAATTACTAGGAGTCGGCGCAATATGTCTTCTTCCATTTTTGTCTATCAGCCGTCATCCCATCATTTACTCCCTTTTCATCCATATCGTTCTTCACGCAATCCATCCATCTTTTCTTTGGTCTCTCTCTCCATCCAATGTATTCCCCCCCCCCCTCCTCCTAACATTTCTCCCTTATACAATTATACGCATATTTGCAGAAGTTCCTTGATCTCATAGTCCCATTTTATTGTAGTTATTACATAATTACATAACATTTTATTATTTCCATTCCTAAATATTTCTATTTTTCCAAATAAACACTATACTACTAGTATAGTATTATATTATCTGTGACTATACCTAACCTAACTACTTAACAGAATTTTTCAAAATCTTTAATATGATGGTAAATAACTCGAATTTTAAAATGTTGTGGAAAACAAAAACATAATAGCCAAGACAAGTTAATGATAAGTGATACAAATAACAATCAAAATAAATTGACTTTGTTTACCGCCAACTGAGGTCAGTATCAAGGTTTATGAATATTTTAATCAAAACTTTTAGCTAAGCAATTCTTGCCTGATTAGATTAGATATTCCATCACCTAGTAAGATCCCAAGTATTTGGTTTAGAATATGATGAGGAATGTTCATAATAGGTACTATCTCAGAGTAATAAGACATACAGCCAAAATTAATATCCTATCTATCCACGATTTACCCTAATAGAGACACAGACATGTAAAAAATATACACTCTGTTTTTTCTTACTTGTCTTATTTAGTAAAGATTGTTGGCATGTCTTTTTAATGCAATTCGTCCATAATAATTATTAAAAGACATTATGTTAACAATTGAACATACATACATATTATCACGCCTGTTTCCCATTGGGGTAGACAGAGACTATGGTTTCCACCTGCTACGATCCTGACAAACCTCTTTCGCTTCATCTACGTCCATTAACCTCGTCATGCATGCTCGTCGGTTTATATAACTCTTTCACAGACTAAATGAAATTTTTCAACATAATTACATGTGCAGAACTAGTAATTATATTTTATCAGTAGTTATTTGAATAAAGAGACATGCCAAGATTGTTTACTAAATAAGACAAGAGAGAAAAAACAGACTTGAGACGAAGTGCTGCGAACAATCATAGTGAAGCCAAATAAGACCCTGCTCCTCCATGTACAAACCAACGCTCTCGCACACACCATGTACCTGAAGGATATTTGTTTTCGCGATGCTTACAGGACGATGCCGCGACATGTGTACTGAGAGTGGTGAGCATGGTTTGAGGTGCATGTATGTGCGCGTGAGCGCTGGTTTGTACACGGAGGAGCACGGTTTTGTTGGCTTCACAATGATTGTTCACAGCACTTCGACTATATGTCTGTGACTAGATATAGGAATTTGAGATAAAATGTATGGAGTTTATGTCAAATTTCTATCTTTAGTAGAGCCACGGACCAGTAAGCCTCAAGACGCCGCTTAAACAAAGTTTTGCATGAGAAAGCAGTCGTAAAATGTTGGCGGGGACCGGGAGGCGGACGGAGCGTTATGATTGGTCGGCTCAAAAGTACGGTGGTACGATTCCCTATGATTGGTGCCGCTCGCTGACGGACTGACGTCCTGATTGGCCGCGGGGCGTATGATATGCTGTGCTACTGCATATGCGTTGTGACCGGGGGTGTCCGGCTAAGCGGCGTCTAGAGGCTTACTGGTCTGTGAGTAGAGCAAATCTTGGATAGATAGGATATTAATTTTGGCCGCTAGTCCGGTGAAAAGGTATCAGACATAGTTGCTTTCGCATTTATAATATTAGTTTGGCTTGGTGTATTTAATGAATATTCATCGTACCTGTATTCTTCTTCTATCGTGTCGACATGAGCTACATAATGATAACAGCTCATGCCGTGGGGAAAAGATTAGCCAGTCAGCAGGTTGGTAGCGGGGCTTAACCTGTATAATAGAGGTCATTATGATACCTATTAGAAGTGTAGACAGTATGTAGGTACTCACATACCAGGCCCCTCAGAAAGTATTGCGAAAAAAAGTTTTTATATATGGGAGACTGGCCAGTTATAATGCTTTTCGAAAATATGATTATTTATAAGTAAAAATAAGTAAGTTCCAATTTCAAAATTTCCCTCCACATTTTTTGCGAGTTAATTCAAAGTATTGTGTCTCACTGAATGGATATGGATGAATATGGATCTGCGCCGGGAACATTTTAGAGCTATGATTTTATACGATTTCAAGTGTCGCCTGAAACCGGATGAATCGTACGATAGACTTCAAATGGCATTCATGGATGAAGGCCCTTCCAAGGCAACCGTGTATCGTTGGTATAACGAATTCAAGCGCGGTCGACCAACTTTGGGGGATGACGAAAGAAGCGGTCGCCCTTTGACGGCTGTTACCGAAGAAAACGTGCTAGCAGTGAAAAATTTAATCCAAGACAATAGGCGAATTACATACCAGGAGATTCAACACATATTGAAGATTGGATCGGGAAGCGTTCACGAGATTCTACACAGCCATCTTCGCGTGAGGAGGATAGTATCACGCTGGGTGCCGCACAACCTCACCGATGCTCAGAAGCAGGCCCGGGTGGAATGGTGCCGTGATATGCTTAACAAATTTGAAGCAGGCTCGTCTCGGCGTGTTTACGACATCGTTACAGGTGATGAGTCCTGGATTTATCAATACGACCCAGAAACCAAGCGCCAGTCGACTGTTTGGGTGTTTCAAAATGAGCCAACGCCTACCAAAGTGAAGCGATCTAGAAGCGGGGGTAAGATTTTGATCGCTAGCTTTTTTAATTTGACTGGCCACTTGGTATCAATTCCCTTACGGGATCAAAGAAGCATTAATGCCGAATGGTATACTACCAAATGTTTGCCAGAAGTTTTCTCTGTTATAAGCAACAAGCGACCAAACACAGGGCTCCGCGGGCTACTGCTCCACCACGACAATGCACCTGCGCACACCGCACTCAAAACGAGGGACTTCCTGGACAGCACGCCAGTCAAACTCCTGGGTCACCCTCCTTACAGCCCTGATCTAGCACCGTGTGACTTCTTTTTATTCCCAAAAATAAAAAATCAGCTCAAAGGGATACAATTTTCGTCGCCGGAAGATGCGCTGGCTGCGTTCGAGCAGGCTGTAAACGAGGTGTCTGCGGCGGACTGGAAAAAGTGTTTTGAAAACTGGTTTAGGCGCATGAATCTTTGTATAGAGGCTGGTGGAAAGTACTTTGAAAAGATTTGATAAAAATATATGTACGTATAGAACAATTTTTTTTAGTTTCGCAAAACTTTCTGAGTGTCCCACGTATATATTGTAGTATTTAAAAAATAATAAGTACTTACATAAGTATGTATTCAATGTCATGCAATCTACGGTCATAGAGTAAGGATGTCTTTATACTTTGCAACGGTGAAGTGGCTTTGAGTATGTTTCGGAAAAAAAAAAAAAATTTTTTTGTTAGAAAAGAGAGTAAGCCTAAGTTTACCTGGGTTTATCTAGAATTACCTACCCATACTTTTTGCGTAAATTCCGAATAATAATAAAGATTTACCCGACGACATTTATCCAAATATACCTAGATCTACCCTTAGAGTAATAAAACAGAGTAATTGTTTCATACAAATTTCCTCTCAAAATTGAAGCACAAAAATAATCGATGTGTGCCCGCAAACAGCACGTAAAATGTTCGCCAACACACATATAGGCGCGCATAACGTAACGTAATAAAAAATGCCTAAAACCTTTTTTTATTCGTCCGTGTATGTAGCTATAAAATTTGTGAAATGTCGTCTTATTGTTTTAGAAATTTAATAACTTTGAATACTAAATAGGTGTTTCATAACAAATAAAATAGCGTTTTAAGTAATAAATAAAATTTAAATCCTTATACATAAATCGCGTATTTTTGTCTCAACGTACCTTTGGCCATGGCCTTGATTACAGATTATTACATAATTTTATGTACAATCTTATAAAAAAGATAAGTTAAGCCCAAATACTTCAATTGGACAGCAACTGCTTCTTATTATATTTTTATAAAAAAACAATGAAAATATAGGTACTAGGTATTTGATATAATGGCTGCCACTAATAGAAGAATATTGACGAATAGAAGAATATTCATGAATGTATTGACCAAACTAATTTTTATCGTATGAATCTAACAACATGGCCTGATAGATAAGTGGTGGCCCCAGCATTATAAGAACCTTGAGTTTAACTCGACTCATACCTCTTTCTGCTATTGCAAACGTAACGTAAAATTCTCAGACCGTGCTGTCCCAGAGTTCAGGAGTTAGTCCTGACTTAAGTCCACCATGTTGCCCTTATTCCACCATGTTTGACTAACGGCCAAAATTAATATCCAATCTATCTACGATTTACCCTACTAGAGATAGAAATTTGACATATTTTGTATGGAGCTTATGTCAAATTCCTATCTCTAGTAGGGCAAATCGTGGATAGATTGGATATTAATTTTGGTCGTAAGTTACGTTGCGTTAACTACGTTAGCCTAATCGTGATCGTAAACACCATATTAAATACTGTGCATAGATAAACCCACGTTATTTTTACGCCTATACAGTATGTAAATAAAACCCTGTTGTTCCTGTGAGGTACGTTATCAGTATCGATATTCATACGTAAGGACACAACTCATCTGGAAAAACTCTTCAATAAAAATAGTCAAATTAAATATTAAATAATTATTAATTGTTTTAAAGTGATTATATCACTCAAAAGTCACTCACTCAGTGATTATATCAATAAAGATAATCAAATTAAATATTAAATCATTATAAATTGAAAGTGATATAATCACTTTTAATACATACATACATACATATTATCACGCCTGTTTCCCATTGGGGTAGGCAGAGACTATGGATTTCCACCTGCTACGATCCTGACACACCTCTTTCGCTTCATCTACGTCCATTAACCTCGTCATGCATGCTCGTCGGTTTAGAGAACTCTTAACCTGGCATTTTTTGAGAACATCCGCGATTTGATCGCGATACGTTCGCCGAGGTCGTCCCCTTCCAACTCTTCCATCCACACTCGCTTCGTATACTTGTTTCGTCAATCTCCTCTCGTCCATCCTCTCTATATGTCCAAACCATCTTAACATACCTTTCTCAATCTTTGTCACTACATCTTCTTTCACTCCACAACGCTCCCTTATCATGTTATTCCTTACTTTATCTCTCAAAGTTACACCACACATACTTCTCAAAGCTCTCATTTCTACTGCATTTATTCTGCTTTCATGTTTCTTCTGCCATACCCAACTTTCACTACCAGACATAAGTGTAGGCACTAACACTCCCCCATGAACAGCCAGCCGTGCCTTTTCCGACACTTTGCGGCTGTTCATGAAGGTGTGTAGTGCCCCATTCACCTGATTACCAGCACTCACTCTCCTTTCAATGTCCTTCACATGCTTGCCATCTCTCGTAAACATGGAACCCAGGTATACAAAATCTTTCACTTGTTCCACCTTTTCGTCACCTATCAAAATATTGCACTCTGTCATAACTTCTTCCATTTCAAAAACCAAATTTTTTGTCTTACTTACATTAACTTTCATTCCTTTACTCTTCAAAGCACCATCCATAATTGTTACCATCTTCTGTAACTCCCCCTCCGACGATGCAAGGATAACTTGATCATCGGCATAGAGGAGACATTTGACAAGTAACCCATTAATTTCTAAACCATTTTCACTCTCTTTCAAATCTTTCAAACAACTGTCCATGAATAGATTGAACAGCCACGGCGACGCTACACATCCCTGTCTCACACCCTTATCGATGCTGAACCAGTCAGAGTAGGCGCCGTTAATCCTGACACAAGCGCTAGAATCCGCATAGAGAGATTTCAACGCTTGAATCAGGTTGCTATTCACCCCATAGATAGACAAAGCAGACCATAGTTCATTCCTCATCACTCTGTCGTAGGCCTTTTCCAAATCCACGAAAGCGCAATAGACTTTTTGACCTTTGGCCAAACATTTTTCAGCTATGCATCGCAAGGAAAAGACCTGATCCGTACACCCCATGCCCTTTCTAAATCCCGCTTGCACATCCCATATTTTTTCATCAGTTACTTTCATCACTCTTTCAATCAAAACTTTTGCCGACAACACTTAAAAGGCTAATGCCACGGTAATTCTTGCAGTCTTGCTGTGACCCTTTTCCTTTGTAGAGCGGCACAATCACGGCCATACACCAGTCTTTTGGTACCAGGCCATTACTCCAGCACAAGTTGAAATAACGATTTAATATTTAATTTGATTCTTTTTATTTATGAGTTTTTCCAAATGAGTTGTGTCCTTACGTATGAATATCGATTCTGATAACGTACCTCACAGGCACAACAGGGTTTTTGTTACATGTTGTATTAATATGTTAAGGTGGAGTCCAGTCGCCTATACTGCAAGTACACGGCTCGGCCCCCGTCGCCGCGCCTCATCCCGCTGCACGTGGAGCGAGCTGTGCGCCTCGCCGCCTCGGGCCGCCCCGGCGTCTCCTACCTCGACATGCCGGGGACACTACTTATGGTAAGTCGTCTGTACTGCAAATACGCGGCGCCCCCCACCCCTCCATCCTAGGCAGTGGCAGGGTAAATGTACACCGGGCCTGTTGCTGCTCCTCCACTGGGCCAAGGGCGGATCCAGGGGGGGTCATGACCCCCCCCCCCCCTGGGCCTAGGTCAACCACAGTTTTTTTTCCTGTTATGGTACATAATTTACTAAATGAATGTACGTGTTACAAACATACAATTACTAAATTGAACTCGCATCCGAACCCGTTCGTTCAATGTGAATAATATTCGCGCGATTTAAAGTTTGAAGTCTGGCGCACCGCTCGTGCCGCGAATTTCTTCTCCAATCTCCGTCGCCGGTGTCACCATCGATTGATTACTTAGCTAACCATCAAAAACAGAAATAACTACTTTTCTACCATGTTAGCCTTATAAAATCTCGCCTAAGTAAAAATAATTCAAGAACCTACAAACATCGATATTAGTTGATAGGTAATTCGTTTTTTGAAAATAGGAATGGAAAAACAATATTCCAAACAGAAAAGCTCTTAAATCTCAAGTAAGTAAATATAAACTGGGTTTGCAAAATAAACTAAAAAATTCGCGTTCGCTACGCTCGCGCTCGACCTCTATTTCATTGCTTGTACAGGTGTACCACTACCATAGCTTAAATGTATATTTAATTATTTACGCTAAAGCTCTATGCTACGCTATTAGCCTAGCCTAGCTAGGCGCCGCAAGAATAGGTTGCACTCAAATAAATGCGTACACTTTTGTCACGGAATATCTATGCTTTTGTGAAGAGCTAATCAGTTTGTTCGTGTCAGTCAGTCAAAAAAATGTTGCCCTTGCTTCGCTCGCGCCTGCGTACTGAACGTATGTTGTTAGCTGCTATTCTGTAGGTAATAGAGGCAGCCGAAACTAGGAAAAAGTTCGCGCTCGCTTCGCTCGCGCCAGTACATATTGGTTTTTCTTTGGCGAATAGGTTTTAAGTAACTGTTCCGTTACATAAATATTCTACAAAGAAAAAATCTAAAGCTCTAATAAAATTCACTTAAATTCATGTTTTAGCTAAAATTACGAAAATCCTAGAATTTTATTGGTTGAATGAAAGTTTTTTCCAAGAATACTACTCTGCACCCTGCTTTTAAAAAAATTGATCCGGGGCTGGATATAAGTACGGGACCCCCCCCCCCCCTGACACAAAGGCTGGATCCGCCCTTGCACTGGGCCCTTTGCTAACATCAGAGGGACACGCGGAGCAACGCCCCATTGGCCCGGATCGGGTCCCTCCCGTGCCAAAATATTTGCCACGAACAATTAGGTCCCCCGAAGAAGGGTTATTGCCCGTGCCTATGGTGCACCTGCCTAACAAACTGCTGTTCCTTCCAGACATCAATGACCAGCAGCCATTAGGTTCTAGAGGAGTTTTCTAGCCTAGCACCTTGGATTATGCTCGACTGCCTTTGGCACTTCTTTCCTAACACCCTGAAAGAGAAGGGTTGTCACTTGTCCTATAGTTCCTAGGATAATTTACATTAAAAACATTTATTTATCCAATACAGGCTGAAGCAGATGAAGACAAAGTACCAATGGACTTCTACCACGCAGACCCAGTGTCTCTGGCATACCCCAACCCGGCTTTAGTATCGCAAGCGGCTGACTTACTGGCTAAAGCCGAGAGGCCACTCATCATTGTGGGCAAGGGTGCCGCCCATGCGAGGGCCGAGGAAGCCATCTGCAAACTTGTGGAGAAGACAAAACTACCGTTTTTGCCTACACCTATGGGTATGTGTAGAAAAAATATACTCCTAGAGCTATAAAATCAAACATGTTGCCTTGTAAGTGTCCTTAAAAGATTTAGTTATAGGAATTAAATTATGAGACATTGCAAATTGCCGCTATAAATGAACAAATTGTCGTCACTTTGGCCGTTTGGCGCCATCAAGGACCAGATACAGTACTATCAATCGTATAAGTTCGCCAACTCTGGATGATAACAGGATACTTATAAAACTTCAAGTCAGCCACAGAGTACTTCTGGAGAAATCGCTGTTTCAATACAAAATCGCCACATATAAAAATCTAATTAGGATGTTGATCAACGCATTTTTTTTATAAAAAGTATTTTGTAAATTTTTTTTTATTTTTTTTATGGTTTATAGATCTGCTCTTGACCACAATCTAGACAGCTTTGTCAGGATGTGGTCGACGATGGAGCGAGCAAACCTATTAGGTGCCGATTCACTCCAGCTTTAAAGGCGTTAGGGTTATAAGTGCCCGGAAATACAGATGCCGGCAGTGAATTCCACAACTTGGCTGTGCGCATTATGAAAGAGTTCTCAAAGCGCTACTATTACTATTATTATTACTATTACTATTATTTTGTTCTATGTTATTACTATTTGTGGTTCTTTTGTATTGAAATAGCGAAATGTCTCTCCCAATTTGCACTTTATCAACCCAGTTGGATGCCTTACGCATCCAATTCACCTTACTTTGGCTCCATAAATACAGTAACTAATAATTTTTATTTCATCATTACAGCCGAAAGACGTCCACTACTGGACATAGGCCTCCCCCAATTAAGGGGGGGATATGCCATAATTGCCACGCTTGGCAGGCGGGTTGGCGATCGCAGTTGGTTGGTTAAATACTCAGAGAACGCTGCTGCCCATCCTCTGGAGAATCCGTTAGTCGCCTTTTACGACACCCATGAGAAGAGATAAGGGTGGTGCTATTCTTTAAGTCCGGCACCACACGGACTATTTTTATTTTATTATGATATTTGAATTTTAATAGATTTTCCTAATTTTAACTAATTTGTCGAATTGTGTGGAATATTTTGTTGTAATTTTTTTGACGGATGACCATACTGGAAGACGCAGTGTGGGCCCCCCACAAGGGGGACCGACGACCTGGTGAAGGTCAAGGGAATCCGCTGGATGCGGAAAGCGCAGGTCCGGTCGTTGTGGCGATGCTTGGGGGAGGCCTATGTCCATTAGACGTCTTTCGGCTGAAATGATGATGATGAATTTTTATATGGGTCTGCGTGCCTGCAATAAATAATTTATTATTATTAATAACACTACTACTACTATTGGGTTTTTTCATTAGGAAATTCTCAGTAGCAGCCCGGAGTCTGGATTTGTGTGCCCGGTCAATGGCAATAGGCTCGCCCCCTATAACATGGGACTATAACATAACTGGCGAAATGTGGGTGTACTATTACACCTCTGCCTACCCATTCGAAGAAATACAGGCGTCATGTTATGTTAATAACACTACATATCGCTAACCAGGCAAAGGCGTGGTGCCGGACGAGTCTGAGTACTGCGTGTCGAGTGCTCGCACGCAGGCTCTGCTGAAGGCTGACGTCATCCTTCTGTTGGGCGCAAGACTCAACTGGATGCTGCACTTCGGACAGGCACCAAGATTCGCGCCCGACGTCAAAGTTATACAGGTACTAGCATATTTATTTATTTATTTTCAAGTATAATGCACAACATTACAGTTTAATTAAACCTAATGCGTTGTACATATAACTAACATATAAACAATTATGTATAAAAATAGAAAATAAAGTAACATAAAAACCTTAGAAATAAAAATAATAACACTAATTTATTAGGCATCCATTATCTCACAAAAACTTAAACATTCACGACACACATCTATCCATCTCGACGCAAACAAATCGCACTCAGACGCCGAAGTCAGGAGAGCATTTAGCATTGTAAGCGCACGAACGAGTGGGGAGTTAGCATGCGACACAGTGCGTGTTTCTGGCACAGCCAATAATGGGTGGATACGTGGTCTGAGTTGGTATGTAGGCACGATTGGTATAAAAAGACGCACTACTTGAGACACTAGTTCTGGACAATCCACTTTACCCCGTAGTATCTTACAAGTAAAAGTTAGCAAGCAGTAATTTCGCCTTACTTCGAGAGAATTGAATTTTAACATACCCAGTAAAAAATTTGTTGGGTAGAGGAAAGGGTAGTATCCAATATGCCCGCGACTTAGTCCGCGGATGCAAATTGTGGACTGAAAAGCACCCTCCACCTCCTGGTTTTATTACTCCACAGGAGAAGTTACCACCAGGACACGATCTACAGTAACCAGTGTGGAAGTCACTCCAATCGCCTTCGCACCCAGGTTGGTCGCTGTAGACTTAATATGTGTGAATGGGGGTTTAGGGACCCTAGCCTTGCACACTGTGACTGCGGTGACCCAGAGCAATCCATTTCGCACTTGCTAACGTGTCCCTTGTGCCCGAACACCTGCACAAGATGATCTATTCGCCGCCACTGAAAACGCCATTGAGGTGGCCACTTTTTATTCCAACCATATTTGAACCACTGACACGATAAGAAGAAGTCCGCGTGAATGTCGTTTATCGCGTATCCCTCGGGATAAAAAGTAGCCTATATGTAAATCCGGGTTTTGTTCTATCTGTATGCCAAATTTCATTAAAATCTATATAGTAGTTTTTGCGTGAAAGAGTAACAAACATCCATACATCCTCACAAATTTTCACGTTGATAATATTAGTAGGATAGGATGAATTTGGAACTAAGTTCCATAAGGGGGCTTGCAGTAGATGTGATTCTGGAGAAAATGTAGCGTCACGTCACGGTAAGATTTGCGTTATAGAGTACATTGAATATATGGACATAGAGTTGTCAGCTGACCTCACCTTTAAGCGCCATCTGGTGGGTAACGTCAAAGTTACAGCTAACTATTAAATAAAACATACAAAAATACTTGTTTAATGGGGATCAAAACTGGGTCCTGTGGTATCTCAGTCCGACGCATGATGTTTTCTGCCATCTATACAAGTTCCTGACAGAGGTCCCCTGACCACACGTTTTTTTTATAGTATAGGTTGGCCATAGACCAGTAAGCCTCTAGACGCCGGTTAGCTGGACACCCCCGGTCACAACGCATATGCTCTACCACTGCATATCATACGTCCTTTCGCCAATCGGAACGTCACTCAATCAGCGAGCGGCACCAATCATAAGGAATACCACCGAACTTTTGAGCCGGCCAATCATAACGCGCCGTCCGCCCCCCTGACCCCACCAACGTTTTACGACTGCATTCGAATACAAAACTTTGTTTATGCGGAGTCTTGAAGCTTACTGGTCTGTGAGGTTGGCGAAACGAGCTAAAGGCCCTCCTGATGTTAAGCGGTTACCTTTGCCCATAACAACAGCATTACTATCCAGGTTGTTGCCTAAATGGTACCGCAAGTCGGTTCGCCAAACTGAGACATGAAGATGAAAGTCTCATATGATCGTAATTTCACCGGCCCCCGTACCCTTCACACCGAAAAAGCAATGCAAGCAACACTGTTTGGCGGCAGAAGTAGGTACGGAGGTAGTACTGCCCCGGACGAGCTCCTTCACAAGGAGTTAATACCGAGTTTCCATACACAACTAAGCCGAAAATTTTTATGTAAATTTCAGGTTGACATTATCCCTGAGGAGTTCCACAACAGCATCAAGTCCGAGGTGGCCGTCCACTCCGACATCAAGCCGTTCACTGAGGCCCTCGCACTTAACCTAGCCGAGAAGAAGTTCAACCTGCAACCTACCAGCAATAACTGGTGGCAAGCGTTGAAACAGAAACAGATAGCTAACACTGAGTTTGTAAAGGTATGCTATACATATCGTTGATGAGAGTGCAATAAGGCCTAATTTTCAGTGTTATTCAATACACAGTTAGGCCTTATAGCTAAATTCTGTTACAGTAGTACACATTTTATATGGCCCACCGATGTATGTACCTGCGCAGATGACACAATTTAAATACGCGGGAAATTTGTTAACCAATTAGAAAACACCATCGCTGCGCGCCAAAAATCTCAGCCGCTGTAGTTTACGGAAGCGTGTGAGCGAAATGGAAAAAGACGTCACGGCAATCAATTTTAACACCTTATGGGCTTTGCATAAGGTTGATAAAAAAAATGATTTTTTCAAGGTTTCGGATGTTTTCGTCGATGGTCTTGGTGTCTGCGCGAACGAAGATTGATGACGCGCCTTATTTTTTGTGTCGTACTGTACGCGGTATTGCACTCTCACCGGCAATATTATATTTTAAAGGTATATCGTTAAAAGCCCCGTATCTAAATTTTTTGGGTGCAGAGTGCCGCTTTGCCGCCCTCTAGGCATTTTTTTTGTCCAGGAACCGGGTCTAGCATAGTACAGACAGCGAGATTGGCTGGTGGCTGACCGCCCCCCACTGTTAGCCACCCGGGACGCCTGCCCCTACTCCCCCCCCCCCACCTCGTTTTGGCCCTGATCATCGGCCGGGATTGAAAGCCTCGTGTTTGCACGGAACTTAATTTTACAGGACGAGAAAAGAACCACATATATGAGAAAAATAGAAGTTTCTTTTTTGGTAGTTGATCATATATTATGCAACGGAGGCGTCAGATTTGCCAAGATCTACAAAACAAAGTCGCTGTTTTTTATATCCAACGAATTGATACATAGATAAAACAGAATTGCGCTTTACGAGGGTTTCACTCCCGGTTGACGATATTAACCTGTAACCGTGGACTACAAAAAAAATATTGCCATAATCTCACCACAGTTGCCAAACATATTGTATTGGTGTTTAAGTAAACAAAGAAAAATGCTGCTCTGCTGCTTCCAAACAGCTGCTGCTATTGTCTGTCTTGGTATATCCATTAATGGTTTAATTTTATGATATAAGGTCCTTAATAAGAGGTTCATTTGATTAATACAATGACCCCTTTTCGTTTCCAGTACCAACGAAAATTTACCGTGTTTAATCTAAATTACTGACTGCCTCGTTGGTCTAGTGGTCGCAAGCGCGACTGCTGATCGAGGGGTCCTGGGTTCGATTCCCGGGTCGGGCAAAGTGTTATTGGGTTTTTTCTTTAGGAAATTCTCAGTAGCAGCCCGGAGTCTGGATTTGTGCCAGGTTGATGGCAATAGGCTCGCTCCCTATTACATGGGACTATAACATAACTGGCGAAATGTGGGTGTATTATACACCTCTGCCTACCCCTTCGGGGAAATACAGGCGTGATGTTATGTTAATCTAAATTATCTCATAGTTGATTTTCTTCGCGATCAATACACATTATAATGAACCTTATACTGGGTGTAAGGGGAACGCTTCCGAAAACGAAGATAGGTGCTGGCGATTACTGATACGAAACCACGAAAAAAAAAGCGATTCTTGTTTTAGATTTTTTCATATATATATTTTTTTTTTCATTTTTCATACATAACCAGCTTTGGGCAGTTAAATAAAACTCATACATAATGAAAAATGCAAAAAAAATAATGAAATAATCTATAAAAAGAATCGCATTTTTTTTCGTGGTTTCGTATCAGTAATCATCAGCACTATCACCTATCTTCGTTTTCGGAAGCGTTTCCCTGACACCCTGTATTTATTTCCATCCACCAGGCACAGGCAAGCAACACAGCTTTGCCGCTGAACTACTTTGCGGTATTCAAGACTGTCCAAGCGAACATCCCGAAGGATTCCATCATCGTCAGCGAGGGCGCCAACACGATGGACATCGGGCGCGGCATGCTGCTCAACAACAAACCGCGACACAGGCTGGACGCCGGAACCTTCGGCACTATGGGGGTTAGTAAAAAAAACCGGCCAAATGTGAGTCGGAGTCACGCAGTAAGGGTTCCGTACGGGTGGTACGAAACCCTTACTGCGTGACTCCGACTTGAAGAACGAAGCTTGAGCCCCACGAAACAAAATTAAACGTTCTTAGCGCGAAAGAGTTAACAAGGAAAAAGTAAAGAAATTACTTTTAAGCTATTGCATAGCTTCTATCGCGGGCCTTGAGCGTGGAGACCGAATCCAGAAATTCCGTAACGAAAATAACCTAACACCCCCCCACTCCGACCGGCACAGCGGTGATACCATAAAGGTATTATACGACGTAATAGAGACACTGTCACCTCATTATCACGTCACCGAAAACGAAATAAGTATATGTGCGAAATTGACACGTGTAGGAGTGATTTTTAGTGATGTGACATGGACGTTTCCGCATTATCGATATAGTTCAACCGGCCTTACTTTTAAGGAGTGGTAGTATTTTAAAACTGCTAAGCTATTAAGTAACTATTGTTTTAAAATTACAGATATTTGAGACATAATTTTATTTATTTTAAAAGATTGAGTTACGCAATTAAGGGCTATATTATAATTACATTATTAATGTCACGAAGGTAAGGAATACATAAATAAGAAATAAAAAAATCAATTAATCATCATTTCAGCTGTAAGACGTCCACTGCTGGACACAGGCCTCCCCCAAGCATATATTGGGGGGATATGTCATAATCGCCACGCTTGGTAGGCGGGTTGGCGATCGCAGTTGGTTGTTTAAATGCTCAGAGAACGCTGCTGCCCATTCTCTAGTGAATCCCTTAGTCGCCTTTTACGACACCCATGAGAAGATATACGGTGGTGCAATTCTTTACGTCCGGCACCACACGGAACATTTTACAATTAATCATATTAGTTTTAATTAGGTGTATAGAAAGGTTTTCAATCCCGGAACTAAGTTCCTATACACGATTCCGGAATTGGTCAAATTATTGAATTTTTATGAAAAATTACAATATCTATGAACTTAACAAGTTTTCTTGTCCAGTCAGCTTAAGTTACACATCAGACTTATCCTACTAATTTATATTACTACATGTAATACTAATGTAAATTTATAGTATATTTGTAATTTGTAGTATATTATTATAGTATATTAAATGTAGTATACTATTTTGCGAGTAAAGTCCGGTTTGCTAATAGCTTTATCATGCGTACCGCCAAAGAGTGGAATTCCTTGCGTCAGTGTTTCCCGAGAAATATAATCTGGTGGTCTTCAAGACTCGAGTGAATAGGTTTTTGCTGGGCAAGCGTGTACCATCGTCGACCGCACCATCGCTTAACATCAGATGAGGTAGCGGTCAAACGCAAGCCCGTTAAGAAAAAAAAAAAAAGAAAAAAAAAAGTCCACTTTCATTCATCCATCTATCCATCCATCCATCCATACTTACAAACTTTCAACATAATATTAGTAGGAAGTAGAATAAGATAGGATTTTTGGAACTAAAAATTTTGACATTCTGTCTCCATAATAATTTGTCATCTTCGGTTGAACTAGTTTTTTTATCTCTAACTCTTCTTGTATTATATTTATTTTTGACTTTTACTTTATACTCGTCACTTCGTAGATTTACCACTTTGAATATTTACCATTATTAAAGTAAAGATCTTTATATGAAACAAACACCGACCCGAACAAATTCCGTAGGTATGGATCGTTGGTGATTTCATTAAACGATACAGTTATCCTTAAAATATCTACTGCAAACCCTGTAGTTTTTTCGAGGCTATCAGCTTTTATTTTATTTTATATTATTGTATAGGCTGGCGAAACGAACTAAGGGCCCACCATATGTTAAGCGGTTACCTTTGCCAATAACAACTGCAATACCATCTAGGCTGTTACCTAAATGGTACCGCAAGTCGGTTCGCCAAATTGAGACATGAAGATGGAAAGTCTCATGTGATTGTAATTACACCGGCACCCGTACCATTCTGACCGAAACACAATGCAAGCATCACTATTTGGCGGAGAATAGTAGATACGGTGCTTATTCGTTTTAACATTTGTGCCCATCCATTTTTAGGGTTCCGTACCCGAAGGGTGCCAAACGGGACCCTATTACTCTCGCTACGCTGTCCGTCCGTCCGTCTGTCTGTCACAGGGCTGTATCTTTTGAACGGTCATAGGTAACCGGTTGAAATTCTCAGAATATGTGTTGCTATGAGGTGTATCACGACAAATACTAAAAACAAAAAAAAGTCTTAAATCAAAAGGGGTCCCCATACAAGAAACCTCAATAAACATGCATTTTTTTCAACGTTTTTGTTCCTGCTCTATCTTCAAAACGGTAATATATACCAGCGTCAAACTTGGTCAGATTATAGTGCATATTATGTAGTTTTGCAACAAATACTAAAAATAAGTCAAACATAGACATATTGAGAGGTACGGAACCCTTACTGCGCGAGTCCGACTCGCACTTGGCCGATTTTTATTCTTTAATAACAGCATTTACAGGAAATCTGGAAGTTATGAAGTTAGCCGGTCAATATTTTACAGCATTTTTAGCCCGGCCGCACATTGTCATAAAATAGCACCGTATTTACATTTTAATATGTCAAAAGCAGACATACGATTCGGAAAATTCTGTCAGTCTGCGGGGCTGGTACTAAAAATTAACTGTATAAATGTAAAATAAGCATTATGAAAGTAGTATTGTCCTGCAGATATTTACCTGTGAAACGTCTCTTTGCCATAGACGTATAACATACTATTATAACATCGTAAAAGTACAACCATGGTATAGGTTCCGGCGCGTCAGATTTTTTCTGTGATCAATGAATGAATCATTGTGATTTCCTTCCAATGTGCGGCCGGACTAAATCAACCTTTCAATACTTTCAACCGACTTCAAAAAAAGGAGGAGGTTCTCAATTCGATTGTATTTTTTTTAAAGCAGTAACGGACACTAACTTGTGACATTAATGGTGCTAGGTAGTACAAAAAATATATAATTGAAACTATCGACATATCGATATATTTTGGGCAATCCATATGCGAAACGGTTTCATTTTCACGTACACAATATTTTTTTATCTAACACATAATTATTTAAAATAACATATTATATAGAAAATAGGGTATTTACTGCATGTTATTAATGTATTACTAAATAATTTTAAGAATAAATTTTATGAAAATAAGCATTATGAAAGTACTATTGTCCTGCAGATACTTACCTGTGAAACGTCTCTTCTTTAGGTTAATGATGTAAATTACACAGCAGTATAACACAGAACACTACACCATTACGATTATTGATATTAATTGGATAAAATACAGAACGATCATGAAATAAATCATAAAATAATACGAGATTATATTTTGATGGGACGCTATGGGAGATTACAATTTTCAAAATGGGTTCTACTGTCATTTTATTATGTCTCTTTCTAGCATATAGGTTTTTTCGTAAAGATCGGTATCGCAGTCGCACACATTATTGGTCTATTACGTCAGTATAGAAATGTCTTTGGGTGATACTTTTTAGTTTTGCCATCTATCGATGAATAGCAGAACTTTTAATGACTTTTTGAAATATCACGCTTGTCTCTTTAGTTCTGCAAATCGCCTCTAGGTGGTATTGGTTGTATCGGCGTTACTGCGCATGCGTAATCCCCCTCTTCGCCCCGCAATCTGGTGACTCATGCCTGCTTAGAGTTTCGGCGTTAGGGCACCTCCTCTTTGTATTTACATAAAAAATGCTATGCAATAGCTTTACCGCGGCAGTCTCCGAGTGCCACACGTCTTTTTTTGTTATTAGACTGAATCAATTGTATCGGTCTGAATGATGCCAGACGGTTATTACGTTCATTATCAATATTTGATGTTTCCAAATTCAGACTCACGCAGTAAAGGTTCCGTACTACCCATCGAGCTGATACTCCATAGAAACTGAAACTGATTAAATTTACGAGAGTTTATCAAAAGACATCAATGATCGTACGCGAAATGTGAATTTTTACATCTCTTTCTTACGTAGGTACCACCACATATGTCTACGTTTGCCCTGTTTTTAGTATTGTATGTTGCTAAACTACATAGTATGCACTACAATCAGACCAAGTTTGACGCTGGTATGTATTACCGTTTTGAAGATAGAACAGGAACAAACACGTGGAAAAAAAATACATGATTTTCGAGGTTTCTTGTATGGGGACCCTCTTCGGTTTTAGACTTTTAGTATTTGTCGTGATAGGCACCATAGTAACACAAGTATTCTGTGAAAATTTCAACCGTTTATCTATTACCGTTACAAAGATACAGCCCTGTGATAGACAGACGGACGGACAGCGTAGCGAGAGTAATAGGGTCCCGTTTGCACCCTTTGGGTACGGAACTATAAAAATAACAATGTTTTAACTATTTTTTTTTTTTTTTTTTTTATGGTAAATAGATCTGCTCTTGACCGCAATCTAAACAGCTTTGTCAGGATGTGGTCGACGATGGAGCGAGCAAACCTATTAGGTGCCGATTCACTCCAGCTTTAAAGGCGTTAGGGTTATAAGTGCCCGGAAATACAGATGCCGGCAGTGAATTCCACAACTTGGCTGTGCGCATTATGAAAGAGTTCTCAAAGCGCTTGGTCCTGATAGGAGGGATTTCTACCAAATGTGGATGATATCCTATATATAAATATGATATATTTCTTTCGTATTTGTAGTAATAGATACTTTTTAAAACCAATTTTCTCATATAGGTGGGCCCCGGATTCGCTACAGCAGCAGCTATGTGGTGCCGAGACTACGCGCCGGGAAAACGAGTCATCTGCGTTGAAGGAGACTCCGCATTCGGATTCTCCGGTAAGTTAACATTAAAAGTTGTTTAAAAATACAATGAATAAAACCATGTTTCATATAACAATTGTTAAAGAATGTCAATAATTACATGTTGCAATATCAATTAGTATGAATACCCGACACATTAATCATACAAATGACGTTCTCGTTTTATTCTTTAGGTATGGAGATCGAAACCATGTTCCGGTACAAACTGCCCGTGATCATTGTCATTGTTAATAACAGTGGCATCTACAGCGGCTTCCCAAAAGACGTTTTGGAAGATATTCAATCGGGTGGTGATATTGCTCAGTGGTAAGTTATGTTTAACACTAATTGCAAATGAAGTCATCCATCATATTGGTATAGATATTATATACCTAATGGTCTTGGTCTTACATTATACGTGCGGCACACTATGATGGCGTTTTTGACATTTTCCAATAGTGTTGTGACACATTTCAATTTATTAGCAATTGGGACCAGGTTTATTACTTTGACGAACTCCTACTAGCTATTATGAATAATATCTACATGAAGTAAATAATTTATCAAATTATTCAATAAACATAACTTCTAGCCATTTTGTTTAATCGCTATTTACTCAAATTTTCTATGACATACACAAAGAAACAGTTGAAATAAATAGAATTTGAATAATAGATTCGAAATTCGAAACATTATATTGTTGTAGCAGTGTATCACTATTGAACATGAAGTACGGCAAATGTTCCTTCATACGTAGCTGTCAATATTTACGGATCTTCATGAGCAGGCAAACATCAAAAACGCCATTGTAGCGTGAAGCACCTATAGCGGCCAGGTACCCACTCAATTTCTGAATAGTGGCCAAACTATAATCATACACCATATTTTTTCTTTTATGATTAATCCCTATTTACTCCATTATTCATTAGTGATTAATTTATTTTTCTTCCAGCACTCCACCAACTGCTCTGAGTGTCGAGGTTAGGTATGAGAAAATGATGGAGATGTTCGGCGAGACTGGACACCTCTGCCGCACTGTGGAGGAGATTGAGGCTGCCCTCAAGAAAGCCATATCAGTCACTGACAAACCCAGTATCATCAACATTCTCATCGACCCACAATCCAACAGGAAACCACAGACATTCAACTGGCTGACTGAATCTAAACTGTGATATGGTTAATGTTTTATAAAACTTGGACTGACATGACAACATCTATAAGATGGTGGTGGGGATAACATGTAAAAGTAATTTAAAGAATTCTTATTGCAGCACTGTTAAGCATTTCTTGTGTTATGTATAATTAATGTATTTAAGGGTCAGTCTTTCAATAGCCAGTTAACTTTTAACTGAGGAATAAGTTAGACATTTTGACAATAAAATTGTAGTATAGAAAATCTTCAAGACGTCATATTTTATTCCTCAGTTAAATGTTAAAAGACTATTGAAATACCAGTGGCATTTATAGGTCTATGTATTAATACTTCAAAAAAACAAATATAGACTTTGATATTGTCTGTAATTGAGTCATACTTATTTATGGTCACATTGTTGTAATTTGTATATAATGAACTTAAAAATATATATAAATTTACATTATAAACTAAATCCCTGTATTTTCATTTAACTCCTGGAGGCAAATGAATCTGCTGTCTTGGTTGTCCAAAGCAACATAAGATGAGCAGTAGTTGTATATGGAAAACACTTCACATTTTACTGAGGCAGCCAATCAAAAAATTCTCTATCACAGTTTGTGCTGCAAAGAAACAAATACATCATTATAAAAATGTTTGATATTCAAAAATATTCCTATTTACTCCCAATAGAAAAGATAGTTACCCAGTTTGCAATTATTGGTAGTGGTCAATGTGTAAGCATCTTGGTCATAATCATTGGTAAGAGTGAGGTCAGCTCCCCTGACGAGAAGCTCATTACAAGTGTATGGGAAGTCAGCTGCTGCTGCATACATCAATGCTGTACTGCCAGACTGAAAAATAAACATATCAGAATTAAAATATGACAGCTGAATAAAACCAAGTAATATAGAGATAGCGTTCCTTACATCATCCTGTATGTCAGCATCAGCTCCTTCATTCAAAAGAAACTTCACAACCTCATGGTGCCCGCCTGCCGCTGCCAAGTGTAGTGCTGTCTCCCCTTCTGGACCCCGCATGTTAACATTGGCACCACACCTAATGATTACAACAATACACTGTTTAACAAATATTATTATTTGAAACAGATTCCACAATTATTTAAGACAAGTTCCTCAGAATATTTACTGTAATTTCCTTGAAAGAACATTGCCACTTCATGTCAAAATCAATCTTAGTAGAGACAAAGAACAAAGGACCCCCTACAGTTTACTCACCATACTAAGTCCTGGCAACTGTTTAGCTGTCCATAGCTTGCTGCCCAGTGCAGGGCAGTAAGTCCATGCTCATCAGTGATGTCAACATACTGCTCCAGTTTCACGTCGTCACGGGTTATTTCGCCGCGACCAGCCTTAGCGTGTAAGCTACTATCTGGCTGGGGTAACTCCGGGACTCGCGCCTGCGTATTACCTACAACAGCGACCTTGAATGTTTTACTTACCTACTTTGAGCCCACACAGATATTCAGTAGAAATCAATAATGTAGTCGACGTAATTAAAAAAATTATATATAGAAAACGACTTTACCTCTCTGTAAATTTGTTAACGCAGTGCATTGGACAGATTTATACGGCGTAAATGCACTTTTTCTTACACCGTTTAAATTGGGCGCCCATCGTTGGTAGCCTCCGCTACCACTTTTACTGCTATCCTGACTTCCAGAATCAAATTCAAGCTTGTAGCTATCCAAATTTTCTTGTTTTTCTTGCTTTATATCAATGTTTTTGCCCTCGTGCTTGACAGAAACAGCTTCTTCCATTTTCCAGTTTTCCAGATTGTTGTTGTGCCCAAAGATAATATAATCACTAATTCACTACGTCACAGATTACTTTACTATCTATATAATGTACTCTGTGTATATTAGTAGCTAGCTAGCGTTGCGTTGTATCACTTTATCGTTGTGTAGTGATTATTTTATCTGTGTTGTATCACCAGTGTTGCCAACTCCAAAAGTTCAAATAGGTTTAATTCAATGCACTAGAACAATGAAGCACTGCAGCACTGAAACCTCAAATTATCTGTCATTTCATACTGTTATCTGTCAACATGACAGCAGGTCTTTTACCCTACTATTTCACGGGGTGACCGGTGCGTACTGTGGTGCGTACGCTCGACGACGCCCGCTCATAATACTGAACGGTTTGGTGTGAACGCCCGCACGATCACTCCGAGTAACTGAACGACCAAACAACGCTCCGGACGTCGTCCGCCGTCGTCCGACGATAATACTGAACGTACCCCAGCATCTTAGACCAACAGAAAAAGGTAGACAGAGTACTGCGCTGTCACAAGGAAGCAGGGTAAAGGAAGCTGAATTTGAAATAGGAAGCTGATCGCGTTCCAGTGCGACGCGAGAAACCGAACGCGCTAGACGTCACATTGACAGTATTGTTTATGGTCTTAATATGCCTTCCTGTGTTGTGAAAACGTGTAAAAATAACTCGCTGACACAAAAAAAGCCTTGCGGGATTACATTTCACAAAGAAGTACTTGATTTTACGTAATTTTAAATTATAAATACAATAAAATTTCGTAATGTACTGTTGGAACACAAAACCTGACGTATTGTCATCGGTGTGACCAGCAAATCGACATCAAAAATATCCCCAAAATACGGGTGACGTTTGGGTCTGATAGTGTTATTAGGATTAGTAACTTTCGTAATTTGGCCATCGGTTTGATGTTCTTATTTATTTTGAACCTTTCATATAGTACTTAATTTAATTACGATGTGTTATTTCAATGGCTTAAAACATCAGATACCCCAACTTATTGTAATAAATTGGTATGGCAAGTAATTATTTATTTTCATAAATTATTGTAGAATTTACAACGTATTATTGAAATCACTGAGAACCTCTTAAGGGGTCATTGTACTGATCAGTATGAACAACTTTTACCATGGGACCATCCCCGAAATCGTGATAAAAATCATCTGTTACCTACATTTGTGTTCACATGAATCGACAAAATGTAGGGATCAGCTGATTTTTTTTTCTTGATTTCTGGTTTGGTCCCGTAGTAGAAGTTGTTCATACTGATGAGTACAATGACCCCTTAAGAGGTTTTCGGTTATTTCAATAACACGTTGTAGTGATGATTTTTGTTGTCATACTTATTCTAATCGACGCGTTCTACTCTGCCCGCCGCACACCCGCGGCCATTATCAAAGGATAATAATATCACTATTATATGATACGTGATCACGTGTATCACGTATGTATAATTTCTCCGGCATAAACCAGAAAACAAATTGAATAAGGTCTGTTAATGAAAAGTACCTAAAGATAAGATTCCATCATACTTTATATCTAAATTAGATGGTATACCCAGAAGTCAGTAAGAAAAGACAGTACTACCGGAAATTAACACAACACAAAGGTTTTTAGTATTATTCTCTTTAATTAAACGTATAATTAGAAAAATATGTTTTATTTACATATTTTATTTATTTATTGCTACATATTGTCCTAAAAATATAATATTTAATATGTGAAAATGGGGTCAATTTGTTTTCGGTGGCAACATTTTTTACTAAGCACACAGATGCATGGCAACTGCGTGCGACACAAGGTCACGCACACAAGTTTGTAAAGCATGCATCACATCTTTGAACGCTTTTGTTAACACATGCGCCGTCTACCTTTTTCTGTTGGTCTAAGCCCAGCATGTCGTTACAACGCGTCTTTGATATGTAGCCGTTGTGAACACCTTTATACATAACTGGCAAGTCTGGCAACTCTATCGCTTCTGGCTGTCACTGTCAATTTATTTTCAGTTCTGCTCAGGGGGTGTCAACTTCCTAAGCGACGAATGCCAGCACTGGAAGGATTTGCAAAAACGGAACAGCGCTCTACGAAAGAATGAGATAGTAGAAACAAGCGCGATTGAATACATATCTACCATTTTAGTATATTTCAGTGTTTGAAGATTACCTAAATTATGATAGGATTCACTTTTATGAAATGGCAACACTTACTACACTTGTCAAAAAATAAAATACGGATTTTCCTAATTTTTATTTCGAATTTATGCCTGATTAATCTTGTTTTTCTGCCGGATTGTTTCCTAAAGTTCAATGTTGTGAATTTTGCTGAAAGATAGAAACTCATTAGTGTGAAATTTACACTTTTTCCTTATGTTACAACAATTTATGAGATAGAGACTCCAGTGTGAAATTCAAGCTTTTGTGTAGTTTATCTGATTGATTTCATTATATGTATTTGTTCGATACTGACGCTTTTGGATTGTTTTTCCACCATGGCTGGAAAAAAAAGTGTAAAGTGCGCAAAATACGGGATAACCTCAAAGGAAGATTCTTTCACAGGTTTCCTCTCCCGTCCATGAATGGGTCTCTTATGTAAGTAGATGACTAAAGTGCCATTAATTAATAAGGCTAGGTATAATAGTTGGAATTTAACACTTCATACAAATACATTTTTCAGGACTAAAGTTTGCAAGCAACATTTTGTCATCCCGATGATGATGATTGGACCTCTTCGATGATTGGGCCTGGATAAATTATTGGAGAAGTACAAACAGCATAAGATGCTATGTGGTGGTGTGATGTTTTGATGATTCGCAATTTACCAGCAGTGACAGAAAAAGATTACTTAAGTAAGTTTGCTATTCCTACCGGAGCTCAAAATATATTAGCCCGATTTTGAAATGAATAGTGTAATCCATCTAGAGAAGAACAACAATCGGAAGTGAGTAGTATTTTATTGACTTGCTTTATGCTGATTGTCAACCTCTTTGCCGCAGCTACAACATGCAGCATTACTTTTCTTATAATTGTTGACACTATTATAAGATTTCTTAAAATTAAGATACTTTTTAGTTATTTTTATTTGTACTTAGCTACACCCTGTTTTTTCTTTCTTTGTCTTGTCTTATTTAGTAAACAATCTTGGCATGTCTTTTTAATACAATTCGTCAATAACTATTATAAAAAGACATTATGTTAATGATTTTGCACTTATGTTAATGAAATTACAATCACATGAGACATTCCATCTTCATGTCTCAGTTTGGCGAACCTATATTTTTTGTTTATACTATAAAAAAAAATAAAAAAATACTATGATACGTTTGAATATTTAGGTGTTTTTTTTTCTTTTTATAAAAAAATATTTAAAAATGTAATTTATAAGGTAATAACTAAATAAAGGAGATAATAATAATATTTTTTTTTAGATCTAATTACATGTGTAGATTTAGTAATTAGGTACATTTTATCAATAGTTATTTGAATAAAGAGGCATGCCAAGATTGTTTACTAAATAAGACAAGAGAGAGAAAACAGACTACTGCATGGCTAGTTGTGGCAATAAATCATTTTTACTTCTTTTTTTTTCTTTATACCTACTGGAGATATGCAGTATTAATGATTTTCTCAAAAACAAAATTGAAATAAAAACACCTAAATATTCAAACGTATCATAGTATACAATAAATTAAGGTAGTGAATTTGTATGTTTCAGCAACCAAAGTCAACCGTTGAAGTGCAAATGGAAGTACATCCCGGTATTCCAAATCCAAAGAAGAGTTAAATATTCAGCATCATTTATATGTATAATCATCTTGACAGCCCAAGCTTGAAAAAGGTAATTGGAAAAAGTCAATATTAATATTTTTAATATATAATTTTAATATTTATTTTAAAATAATTAAAATCTTTATATTTTTATCAATTTAAATCTTAATACATATAATTCTTCTGTACGTTTGTCTGTCACCTAACTCCTCCTAAACGACTGGACCGATTTGGATGAAATTTGTATTTAATATAATTATTTTACTAAAAAATGGGCTTGCATTTGATTGCTGTTGTTAAGTGATCGTGCAGTCGACGATGGTGTACCATTCGTGCCTTGAAGACTACCAGATTATACCTATAGGAAAACACAGATAAGCAAGGCAAGGCATTCTACTACTTAGCGGTGTGCATAATAAAAGTGTTAGAAAAACGCTTTGTACCCTTGTATATGTACCCTTATGGTGGAATATCAACCGTGTAAGGGTGGCGCATTGCCTCTCATCTCTGACTTTTCGATGGTAGAACCTACTGGTGAAAGCCAGAAATGTGTGAATAACAGTCCTTTGATATTATTAATTGCACATTTCCAGGAGTCACGGAGGAGGAAAAGTATCTTGTTGATCCTTGATGCAAAAAAGGAGTGGAACTCACACCCAAACAGAAGCTTTATAAGAGATGTTACAAATCTGCTGTTAGATGGCTACCGAGATCATGCTCATCAAGATCGAACATCAGAAATAGCTAGCCATGCTTTTAATTTTATGGCTTTGGAGACATTTCAAACAACCAATAGCCTTTTAATGATCGGGGGATCATGTCACAGCAAATAATTAGCTTTACTCATTAAGGAGGTAAGTCTAAACCTTTTTAGGATTCCATACCCAAAGGGTGCTGATGGGACCCTATTACTCTGCCTACGCTGTCCGTCCGTCTGTCTGTCACGGGGCTGTATCTTTTTAAGGTAGTCAATTGAAATTTTCATAGATGACGTGTTACTATGGCCTCTACCATGGCAAATAATATTTAAAATTAAAAAGTCTAAGCTCAAAGTGTGTCCCCCATACTAGAATCCTTGAAAAAAATGCATTTTTTCAAGTTCCTGCTCTATCTTAACATGGCTATACATAAAAGCATCAGAATGTGTTATTGTAGTGCGTACTATATAGTTCAACAACATACGGCAATCACGGTCATGTGTAGTATCTTGAAACACATCAACGCACTGCATCTTGGTTAACTCTCATAAATCAGATCAGTGGCAGTGACACTGGCTCCGCCTTACCCGGGCGGAGTGCGTCCATGAGGATTTTGCCCACGGGAAAAAAAGAATAGACCACCTCCTTACCACCTGTGGATGTCGTAAAAAGGCGCAAAAGGAATCCTGTCAAGAGTATTGCCAGCGCTTACTTTGACTGACAGTGAATAACTCTAACGTCCAAAATTAATATCCAATCTATCCACGATTTGCCCTACTAGATATAGGAATTTGACATAAGCTCCATACAAAATATGTCAAATTTATATCTCTAGTAGGGCAAATCATGGATAGATTGGATATTAATTTTGGCAGTAAATTATTATCACAGATCCGTCAGACAAGCTTGGTGATTATGGCAATGATATTTACAGTATTAATAATTGATTTCTATGATCAAATAATTGTTTTTAAATATATATTTTTACTTTCAGATGAATCACTGCAAGACGCCATTGCTACAGCTACAGTCATTTCAAATATTGAGCAGTTGTTTGACTCCGCGAACAGACATACTCCAAATCAAAACAGAGGGAAGGAATTCCTCACAAACATGACCTCAACCAGGCCTAATATAATTTATTTCAATCAATTAAATTATATTTTAATGCCATGAAGTTCTAAGAGTTGGTTAAGGACGCTAAATGCTATAGAAATATTTTTTTAACAATTTAAATCATAAAAACATAAATGTGAAAGTTTGTCAAGATTTGTTGAAGAGATTTTGATGTTTGTTACTTATTCACACTGAAATAGCTAATGGCCAAAATTAATATCCAATCTATCCACGATTTACCCTACCTGAGATAGAAATTTGACATATTTTGTATGGAGCTTATGTCAAATTCCTATCTCTAGTAGGGCAAGTCGTGGATAGATTGGATATTAATTTTGGCCGTTAATGTATTTGGATGAAATTTAGCACACGGTAGATAATAACCCGGATTTATCCCAAGATAAAACTTTTTAATAAAAAATTGAACCGACGAAAACAGAAACTGAAAAGCGAAAAATAACTAATTATGAGTCGGCGCCAAACGAACTTTTAACAAGCAAAGTGCGTGCAAGTTGCAAGTGGCCGAGCGGAGAACGCATTTTTGGAAAGTAATTGTTTATCGTTGAAAATTTCACGTTGTATTTGATGTGACGTTGTTTTTATTATTTATTTAAAGTAATTTAATGATCTTCGTTGATTGGTTGTTTGGCGCCGACTCATAATTAGTTATTTTTCGCTTTTCAGTTTCTGTTTTCGTCGGTTCAATTTTTTGTTAAAAAGTTTTATTTTTCATTGTTTTGTGGTTAAAATCTAACTCCATGTCTCCATTATGTCGTAGTGTCTAGAACTATATTTATGTGTGTAAAGTTTCAACAATCAGTTAACAGGTAAGAATTCAGTGGGTGAACAAACACTCATCCCCTGTTTTACTACCCTTAGGGGTGGATTTTTATTTTGAAATTTAAATGGGACCAACTTCAAGATGTACCCTATCCATTAAAAAAATAATCATCAAAATCGGACCTTTCTGTAAAAAGTTATGCGTGGTCATAAATAAAAATAAAATAAAAAAATATATATATATATACGCGTCGAATTGAGAACCTCCTCCTTTTTTTCGTCGGTTAAAAATAAACAGTTCCCGAGGGATGCGTGATGATAAGTCTTTCTGTGATAAGCCAAATTATACCAGAGCAAAGCCGCGGTCAAAGTCTAGTAATAAATATAATGGGCATTTACAATAAAGAGTGCCCTTTGCATTTTGCGCTGTCGTATAAATTATTAAGAAACCAAAGGTCATCTATTATAGTTTTCTGTTTATTTAAAAAATGTATAATGTAATCTTGGTCTAAACTAGTTTATTTTAGTGATTTTACTGTAATAATTGTAAAATAAGATGAAACTAAGTACTGAACTCCCTAATTTTTTAAGTATTTCATATTTACTAAAACAATTTATTTATTTATTTAATTCGAAACAAAGATTTATACACCCCACAAGGTGGACCGACGACCTGGTGAAGGTCGCGGGAATCCGCTGGATGCGGAAGGCACAGGACCGGTCGTTGTGGCGATGCTTGGGGGAGGCCTATGTCCAGCAGTGGACGTCTTTCGGCTGAAATGATGATGATGATGATGAAAGATTTATAAAAAGTTGAACGATGGTAAAGTGAATGAAGCCATCATTTACATAAATTGTAAGACACAAGGAATAACTTTGTTATTATTACTTAACTGCAAAATGTCACAAAAGCGACACATGACTCGCTTTCTTGTCCCAAAAAATCATATCTTATTGAAAAATGGACTATATCTTGTTGATTTGCATATCAGAATGATTTATTAAGAATAATTTATCAATCTTAGTTATTAGAACAACTGTTTATTTACATTTATGAGCATGTTGTGGTATGAGTATTTATGTAACAAAACTGAAAAAATACTCATATATTTATCCTAAAATATTGGGTACACACAGTACACATTGAACGAAAATGCCCTAATATACGAACACTGTAAAGAGGTTTAAACAAGATCTGCTACCACAACTGTTTTGTTAAGTAAAGTAAGCTCTATTTGATTTAGTAGTTACAGTTGTTACATGATAGTGTTGCATACGTAGGACACTCAGAAAGTTTTGCGAAACTAAAAAAAATTGTTCTATACGTACATATATTTTTATCAAATCTTTTCAAAGTACTTTCCACCAGCCTCTATACAAAGATTCATGCGCCTAAACCAGTTTTCAAAACACTTTTTCCAGTCCGCCGCAGACACCTCGTTTACAGCCTGCTCGAACGCAGCCAGCGCATCTTCCGGCGACGAAAATTGTATCCCTTTGAGCTGATTTTTTATTTTTGGGAATAAAAAGAAGTCACACGGTGCTAGATCAGGGCTGTAAGGAGGGTGACCCAGGAGTTTGACTGGCGTGCTGTCCAGGAAGTCCCTCGTTTTGAGTGCGGTGTGCGCAGGTGCATTGTCGTGGTGGAGCAGTAGCCCGCGGAGCCCTGTGTTTGGTCGCTTGTTGCTTATAACAGAGAAAACTTCTGGCAAACATTTGGTAGTATACCATTCGGCATTAATGCTTCTTTGATCCCGTAAGGGAATTGATACCAAGTGGCCAGTCAAATTAAAAAAGCTAGCGATCAAAATCTTACCCCCGCTTCTAGATCGCTTCACTTTGGTAGGCGTTGGCTCATTTTGAAACACCCAAACAGTCGACTGGCGCTTGGTTTCTGGGTCGTATTGATAAATCCAGGACTCATCACCTGTAACGATGTCGTAAACACGCCGAGACGAGCCTGCTTCAAATTTGTTAAGCATATCACGGCACCATTCCACCCGGGCCTGCTTCTGAGCATCGGTGAGGTTGTGCGGCACCCAGCGTGATACTATCCTCCTCACGCGAAGATGGCTGTGTAGAATCTCGTGAACGCTTCCCGATCCAATCTTCAATATGTGTTGAATCTCCTGATATGTAATTCGCCTATTGTCTTGGATTAAATTTTTCACTGCTAGCACGTTTTCTTCGGTAACAGCCGTCAAAGGGCGACCGCTTCTTTCGTCATCCCCCAAAGTTGGTCGACCGCGCTTGAATTCGTTATACCAACGATACACGGTTGCCTTGGAAGGGCCTTCATCCATGAATGCCATTTGAAGTCTATCGTACGATTCATCCGGTTTCAGGCGACACTTGAAATCGTATAAAATCATAGCTCTAAAATGTTCCCGGCGCAGATCCATATTTCAGTGAGACACAATACTTTGAATTAACTCGCAAAAAATGTGGAGGGAAATTTTGAAATTGGAACTAACTTATTTTTACTTATAAATAATCATATTTTCGAAAAACATTATAACTGGCCAGTCTCCCATATATAAAAACTTTTTTTCGCAATACTTTCTGAGGGGCCTGGTACATCAATCAGCCCGTTATGGGCATATAAGAATTTTTAGGATAATAATTGTCAAATCTAGGAATGCAATTTAATAACTTTTATATTTGGATACATTAGTAGAAATTAACTGTAGATATAATCCAAACCCCACATCAGTTCAATTTATTGCAGCGCTTAAACCAGTATCTTGATAAATCTAAGTATATACTCATGTGAATATCGAAAATTGTGGTAACTTTTTTGTATTTATTAAAAATAAGTGATACAAAATAATTGTAAACCCTTCTCTACATCTTATCTAGTTATATTGAATGTCGAGGGTGATGAAGAGATTGAAATACATAACTCAGTGTTCTGGTGAAATGCTAGCATGTGCATAAGCACATAAGTAAACATAAGTTTGCAATTTTATAATAAAAATATGGTTGCTTTAATTGTAAAAATATTATGCTTGCGGATCCAAACACTGAAATATTATATCATTCTTATACTTACATCATTTTAAGGAATACTATGATGAAAGAAGCAGTCTACGTCCAGTACAATATCTGTGAAACGGTAGTAGAGAACGCCGCAAATTTATTTAGCATTTAAAAGCAATGAAAGGAAAAATAAATGTATTAAAAATGTCTAAAACTTTGTTTTCTTTGACATTCTATTACGGCGAATTTTTAATGCAGATGTTAGTTTATTTTTAATTTCTTAAACCTACAACAAATTTTCATTTTGCTGTTCTTGCACGAGTATGTATTATAAACATTTTATAATGCATACATTGTTTAAAAACTGCAAAATGAAAATTTGTTGTAGGTTTAAGAAATTAAAAATAAACTAACAACTGTTCAAAATTCCCGCCATTCCCGCGCTCCACGAAAGTTTCCGATGGCATAAACGGGCGCGCTAGTGTGCTCTCATGTAAGCAATATAGTTGTATGAAGTTGTTGTTCTTCTCTTGAGTATAATGTTCTGTGGTTCTGCTTCTGCGACGATTTTGAAAGTTTTTTAACGAGTTTTGTAAACTTTTACCATATAAACTAATCTTCTGTGAACTTTGAGAATTTAGAAAACACAAATTTGTAATGTACATGAATTACATACTTGCACGCATTATTCTTGTCTTAAAAGTAAAGTGAAACAAAAATGTCTGTATTAAGAAACATGAGTCAAACAACTCAACAGTTGCAACAGGATTTACAAAACGAATTAACTACTGCTAATCAATTATTAAGGCTAATGTAAGTAAAGATATATGTATTTATTTTATTTAATAGTTAATTTGCGTTGTTTTATGCCTCAGTATTTGATCATATGAGTAATTTGGCTGTTCATGTTCTTTATACTTACACCCTTTCTACATAGTTTCCTCAAACGTTTCTAGACTTCACTCAACCTCACTCAATACAATATCTCCACCGTGGTATTCACAGTTGCAAAAAGTCTCGCGTCATTTGATAGATTTCCTTGATCAAGGCGAGGAAGAATTCAAGATACTACACAACCAACTGTAAGACTGGTCGCAGCATTTCGTGGTTGCAGGTAGACTAAGATAGAAGTTATTATGTGACATTGTTGTTGTTGGCATACATATACCTAGACCATTGACTTGTACCTATGGACTTGTAATACCTACGAAATAAGCGTGTATACCTACAATATCTGGGCCACTGATATGGCGGCCATAGCTAGGGAAGTAAGTAATCAAAACTAAAAAGTATTGATATTGATGCTCATGTTTCTTACCAGAGATGTGTGCTGATTAAAATCATTTTCAAGTACTAATAAATAATGCAATTATATCAAATACTAAGTTCGGCTGTCCCTAGGACATGAAAAAATCAAGCTTCTAAGTCAAGGCAATCATACGGCTATGTCACATTTTGATACTCGTAAACTCACTTAAAAAACCTATAGGGTACTTCGCGTTGACCTAGAATCATGAAATTTGACCGATATATCGAAATAACGATTTTTTTTTTCAATATATCGTACCCCGATTGTATATTTAAAAATATTGATATGTCGAAAATCTGATATTTAAAAAATTTCAACAGCCCTAGCTTGTTTACTTGACAGCTCATGTACTATGGGCCACATTGCGGGGTAAGCGGGGTTGCCACGCGGAGTAGGAATTTTGATATCCCATAAAGATGTTGCCAAGCAGAGAATATACAAATAGCATGCAATCTCTTTCACCAGACAACATAACACATTGGTTAACAAGAGATAAAGAATAGTTTCATAATTCAATAATGATTTAATAGATATTTGTATAAACTAGGTGGATATAGAAGAATACGCCGCTTCCATAGGTTTATGAATTCAATGACCTAGACCCATACAATTATCTGTCTCAGCGTTATTTATTTCCTCAAGATGTATTGAGAAAATGTCTAAGAATACCAATTTAGATTATAATTGTAGGAATCCTTGAAGGTATCCTTGACTGAGTTTGGGTCTTTAAATGTTTCAGGAAATAACTAAGAAAATGGGTGTTAGACTTCATTGCTTAATCTCGAAATGTATACTAGAGGTAAACAACCTATCTTTTATCTAAATTTGCATTTAAAAAATCCGCAAATTACAGATTAACTGTACATAAACATTAGTAGTGAATACTAAGTATTACTTGTATTTTATATGAAAACATTTTTTATTTTATACAAACACATGTACTTTTCAAGTGGTTTACCTCTATTTAAGTACTTACATACTAAATTTTGAGTATAATCTGTTTTATGTGTTTAAGTTTTCTTCAATTTAAAATGTAAGTACTAAATTTCATATTCCTTCCAGTTATCTTTTAAAGCCTTCGTTTAAACTGTTTAATTTTCGAAAACCGAATGACTTTCAGATCAGTAGAACTACAACATATTAAATATTTGACTAATCCTGGTGGAGACTTTGAGGCCAACATCTCTAAGGTAAATATCAAGATAATTCCATTCATTTCATTTAACTGAATGGCGAAGCATATCTTGAACATTTTATTGGTGTAGAGGGCAAATTATGTAACAAGGTTTTTCAAGTTCCAAGGTAACTGCAGCCTGCGTGCTATCAATCATTGATTGACCCCATGAGGCTGGCGTAGTCACCCAGAGTGTACTGAAGCCTCTAAAAAACAGATAAAAAAAAGATGATCGCAATTTATTTTATGTGGATTGCTTTTTCAATATCTTTTTATGTATAAACATTAATGTTTAGCAGTAGAAATTTTCTTCATTAAAGATAATTATAGACAAAACAATTGAACTTTGAAAACATACACTCCGTTTTTAGGGTTCCGAAGTCCTACAAGGAACCCTTATAGTTTCGTCATGTCCGTCCGTCTGTCCGTCTGTCCTAATCCTTTACAGCTTAATAACTTCTACAGTTATAAACATAAGTAAATGAAATTTTGTTAAAAAATAGTCTACAAATAGATCTCAATTTTAAAAGAATAAAAAAAACGTTTTTACGTATTTTAGGGGTGGCGTCCATACATGTGAAATGGGGATGCAAAATTTTTTTTCGCTGCACCCCCTCATGTGGGGTATCATTGAACAGGTCTACTAAAATGAAGGTAATGTTTCATACACCACTTTTTTTATCAGGTATACCATCTGCGAAATATAGCCCGCCAAAGTGGCTTGCAATGTGTCCCCCCCCCTGCCATTTCTAAACTATGCAACGTAGAAACTTATAATCTTCCACATTGATAGACCTTTGTAAAAACTCTCTTTTAAAATTATTACGAGTATAATGTGATTATAATTTTTTGAGTTTTAGAGAGAAAACTGAAAAATACTTAAAACGTCCTAGTTCAAAGGTCATTGGCCTTAGAGAAAAATGGTCTTAGCAAATAATGCTCTTTTAGCTATTTTCTATTTGAAAAAATCACAAAAAGAAACTTTGAAATGAAAAAATTCTTAAATTTGGCTTCTTGAATTTATCGCTAGATGGCGCTACACGCACTGAGTCGCGAATGCTGCCGATTATTGCAAAAACTAAAATAGCCATGATTAATATTCGATTTGATTCGTTTGTAATTACACCTACTTAAGGAACCCTATAATACTGAGCATGGCCCGACATGCTCTTGGCCGGTTTTTTTTTTCTTACTTGTCTTATTTAGTAAACAATCTTGGCATGTCTGTTTAATGCAATTCGACAATAATAATGATTAAAAGACGTTAACAATCAAATTACGTATGCAGTACTAGTAATTATATTTTATCAGTAGTTATTTGAATAAAGATACATGCCAAGATTGTTTACTAAATAAGAAAAGAGAGAGAAAACAGACTTTAGGTAAGTATGTAATTTCTTCTCTATGGTAATTATTGGTCTATTGCGGTGGCCTGAAGAGGTGGCCTTAGTATGACAGTAGTACCTAATTATGTACAGAAATGTAGGAAACAGTTCATTCAAACTTCTAAGACTTTTTACTGGTCTATAATCAGTTCCGAAAAGTAAATTCAACATCTAACTGAAGCATCTCCTAACTCGATTTCCTTGACTATTTGTAGTTTGTTATTTTGCCATTTTATTCAATATTCAGTAAAAAATAAAAACTTTTCTAGTCCCATAACATCTTGATTTAAATAAATCAATTAAATTTTAAGGAAAAAAAAATCAAGTTTGATTTAAATAATTGATTTATATATAAAATCACTTGATTTAAATCAACCGTGCTAGACACCATTGACTTGTCGTGTATAATGTAATAATTAAAACTACTTTCATTCCAGAACACATCATCAATCAAAATACTTGCTAATCTGCAACATATCAACATTGAAAAGTTACCACCATTTACTAGAAAACAAATAGATTTGAGTATGCATGAAAACCAAAATGTGCCATGTGAACACAGTACTTTCAGAAATGACTCTGAAATGGAAGAAAGCCAGTGATTACCAATACAACAATAACTTTTATGATACAGCTTCATTGTGTATACATATTGTTCAGATAAATATAACAACAGAGTTTCTTTCCCCCAGTTTCCGAAAGGCTGGTCAACACAAAAATTTACTAATCAGCTGTCAAATCTCAGGTCAAGCATTGTGATTGGTTGTTATCATTTTTGCCGGCCAATTACAGGAGCTGACATGAGATTTGATAACAGATCAAATTGATCAGCCTTCCAGAAACTGGGGGTTAATCTATTAAAGTTTTGAAATATCTTATAAATTGACAAAATAATCGACTGGACGCATTTCCTCCCGGTATTTGGTGGATGGAAAATTGTATTACATAGTATGTACTTTATAGTTTATCTATGAATAGAACAATGCAGGTAGATAAAATGATGCCTGAATAGCATTTGTGTTACTTATTTTAATGAATAAAAAGCAGTGTTTATACATAAATTCTTTATTTCTCTTGTGACTAATTATTAGTTTTACATCACAATTAACTTAGAATAAAATCTTTGTTAACATAATAACAGATACAAGGCAACATGCATTATTTTTAATTTTGAGCTTCTTTATCATTAGGCCGTAGTAAATAATGGCAGTTATATAATTTCAGTCTGTGGACTGTAATGAAATATTTCTGCAAATGTTTAACAATAGAAGGCCATAATATAAATGTAAAAACAGTTGATTAATTAACTACATATATTGTTCTTAGTTTATACTAAACCTCTTAAGGGGTCATTGTACTCATCATTATGAACAACTTTTACTATGTGACCAACCATCAGATCGCGAAAAAACAATCTGCTGATCCCTACATTTTATTGATTTGTGTGAACACAAATGTGGAAATCAGTTGTTTTTTTCTCGCGATTTCATGGTTGGTCACATAATAAAAGTTGTTCATAATGATGAGTACAATTACCCCTTAAGACGCTGACAACAGCCAAATACCCCAAATAGGCTTCTTTTAAAAACATTTTTAGCTGTATCTATTCAGTTTGTGGCAGTGAAAAAAATACATGTTAATCTTGATCGTATTTTCTGAAACTGTATTGTGCCCAAAACACGTTTTCTTGAAGTTTTCTCGATAGAAAAGAATTGTACACTAACCTCTTAAAACATGCTTTAAAGCAAACAATCTCTATTATTTATTAAATATTATAAATAAAATTATGAAAACATTTGAGAAAGACAATAATCCAAACATTTGTTGTTTCAGTTTTTCAAATAAGCTTTTAGTTTTTTATTAAAAAAAAATATTGTTAATTTTCATTCAAGTTGAGCGGCGTATCCGACGTCCCTCGGCTCGTTGCCTCTCTTTCAGTTCTGTACGAAACGACAGTGACCGCAGAGGTCTGATTTTTTAGGTGTTGTCAGCCTCTTAAGAGGTTTAGTATAAACGAAGATTATGGTTGTATATAACATTTCATTTAGATCTTGGGGTAATATATTTTTAATAAATACCTAATGGAAAGTTGGTATCATTCTTTTCTATAAACATCTGCAGGTAGGCACACTCATTTTTAACATTTCTCAAACATTTCAATTCCATTCTCCAACTTTTATTTTTAATTTCACCCATAGTACACTCTAATTTACAAAATTTATTTCCTCATTTTAGTACAAGTAAAGGAAAAACTTAATCTCAAACTTTAGAGACAAGAAAATACATGCTGAAATTGTAATCGCTTCTTTCCCGAAAAAGGGTCCTTGTACTCATGAAGAACAACTTTTACTATGGGACCAACACTGAAATCGAGAAAAAAAAAATCATGTGGTCCCTCCCTACATTTTGTCGATTTAAGTGAACACAAATGTTAGGACCAACAGATTTTTTTTCGCGATTTCAGGGTTGGTCCCATCCCATAGTAATAGTTGTTCACAATGATGAGTACAATGACCCCTTTTTGGGAAAGAAGCGATTACAATTTCAGCATGTATAAACGCAATTTATAAAATCCATAATATTCCCTTCTCAATAAAGCCATGGTAACAGCTTAAGACTAGATAAACTACAATTAATAAAATTATGAATTATTGAAATACAGCTGCCTTTTCTTTGAACCTTTGTCTCCTCATGGCTTTTTCTTCGGCTTCTCGGCGTTTCTCTTCTTGTTCTTGTATAATCTCGTTGTGAAATTTGTTGCTCTTAGCGAGTTCATCTATTTTAGCTTCGAAGAACGTTTTAGCGCCGTTCACACCAACTTGATCTACGTTTATTTCTGTGAGTCGCGCGAATGCGTCGAGACCGGAATCTGTCTCCAGTTCCCCCGCACGAGCTTTTCTGGAAATCAAATACAAAACTAACGTGAGATTATGGTGAGTAGTAGGCACCTAAATATTAGATCTTTTTCACGTATATCTTGGTAGTCTGAACATAGTGCTTATTATTAGTAGAAACATGAGATTATTTTGTAAATAATGACTGATTATATTATTTGTTTGTTTTTGACCACAAGGTGGACCGACGTCCTGGTCAAGGTCGCGGGAATCCGTTGGTTACGGAAAGCGCAGGACCGGTCGTTGTGGCACTGCTTAGGGGAGGCCTATGTCCAGTAGTGGACGACTTTCGGCTGAAAGATGTTTAATCAACATCAATCAATCAACTCAGCCTATCGCAGTCCACTGCTGGACATAGGCCTCTCCCAAGTTGCGCCACAACACTCGGTCCTCTACCTTCCGCATCCAGTCCCCCCCAGCCACGTTCTTTAGGTCGTCGGTCCACCCGGCAGGGGGGCGCCCTACGCTGCGTTTGTCGATTCGCGGTCTCAACTCAAGGACTCGTCTTCTCCAACGGCCATCGGTCCTTCGACAGACATGGCCAGCCCACTGCCACTTCAGCTTACTGATCCTACAAGCTATATCGGTCACTCCGGTTCTTCTCCGGATAATCTCGTTACGGATTTTATCCTTCAAAGAAACTCCAAGCATAGCTCGCTTCATAGCTCGCTGAGCGACTTTGAACTTGTGGACTAGCCCAACTGTCAGTGTCCACGTCTCGACACCGTAAGTCATGACAGGCAGGACGCACTGGTTGAAGACCTTTGTCTTCAAACTTTGCGGTATAGGCGACGAGAAGACTCGGCGAAGTTTGCCAAATGCTGCCCAGCCCAAACGGATCCTTCTGTTGGCTTCTTTCTCGAAGTTGTGTCTACCAAGCTGAATTGCCTGCCCTAGGTAGACGTATTTCGTTACAACTTCGAGTGCCGACCCTTCGACGAATATTGGCCTCGGCATTGTGGTGTATCCAGTTTATACAGTCTATGTAATGAATGTCTAGTTTAGTCTATGGTTACTCTATGATTCAATAATATGTCGATAGTCTATTAATAGGTCATGTCTGTAATAACTTGTGTGATAATTAATTAAAAGTCTAATGAGTCGAATCCACAAGTATAGTGTCATTTAACAAATCCCACGTAGCCTCCTAAACCCTAAGAACATCAAATTGGCGACGAGGAAGGATATTTTTGAGAAGAGTCAGTCAGGTCAGTCAGATTATTAAAAAATGGTGACGCCACAAATGTTTGTCGGTAATTTACCGATGTTTGACAACACAAATCAAAGTTTTGCAAGTTGGTTGGAAATTTTCGAAGAGTATTGTAATTTAAACAAAATTCCGGCAGACGATGCGACGTCTAGCATTAGGAAATCATTATTTCTAGTACACATTGGAGTCCGCCATTACGAAATGTTAAGAAGTACTTGTCTACCGAATAAACCAAACATGAAGTCAATAACAGAATTAGCGAACATCTTGAAAGAAAAATACGATTCCCCAGGGTTAGAGTCAACTAATAGATATTTGTTTTACCGGAGATTACAAAAAGAGTCAGAAACGGGAACAGAATATATAGCAGCTTTACAGGAGTTAGCATACAAATGCAATTTTGGTACCCATGGAGAAAATGCATGTAGAGATCAGCTTATATGTGGCATCAAGAGCGAAAACATAAGAAAAAAACTATTGGGTGTGTCTAATTTAACATATGAAAATGCCAAGTCAATGTTCCTTCAAGAAGAGTCAGTAGTAAACCAAATGAAAAATATAAGCAGTAATAATATGTCAAATGTCAACAAAGTAAGAAGACAAGTTCATTCAAGTCAAGGTCAGAGTCATAATAATATGTTGTCATCAAATAAGTCAAGTCATAATAGAAGCAATACAAGTCAATGGGGTAGTCATCAAAATTTCAAACAAGTTTATCCGGCAAGAGGAATAAATAGTCAGAGAGGAGTAGTCAACCAGCCAAGTTACCTTAGTCATCCGAGTCAAGTCAATCGTCGGAGTCATGTAAGTCACCAAGGTCAAGTAAGTCAAGAATATTGTCAGAATAAATATAGTCATCGAGGTCAGTCATGCTACAGGTGTGGTCGTTATCATAACCCAGCCACATGTCCAGCGCAAGCTTGGAAGTGTTATACATGTCAACGTTTTGGTCATACATCAAAGGTGTGTCGGAATAAAATACCTCAAGTCAATGAAGTCTATTGTAATGAGTCAAACAACACAAGTGTCGATGATGTTGTAAACCAGTTAACCGAGTCCTTTACTGTAAATAATGTTCAAGTTGAGTCTAGATATAAATATTGTCAGAGAAACTGTATTTGTGTGTCTTGTGAAATACCTTGTGATCAAAAATGTGAGTTTTGTACAAATATAAATTTAATTAACCTTAATAGTGTGTCACATATGCCTCAATTGGTACAGGTAAATGCAGATGGTATACTGTTAGATATGGAGATAGACACAGGAGCAGCTATTTCATTAATGTCTTATAACACTTACTTAAGTCATTTTAAAAATCATACTTTGTACCCTTCATATATTAAATTAAATGCTGTGTCAGGTCCAATTACAGTTGCAGGTCAAATTAAAGTTAATGTTACTTATGATAACATAGAACCTCCAAAACAATTGTCTATCATTGTAACTGCAGGGAAAGAGTCTTTTACACCTTTATTAGGAAGAGAGTGGTTAGATATTTTAAATCCACAGTGGAGAAATAATATATTGTCAAAAAATAAGTTTGTCAAGTCAATAAGTCAATCGGTACAGTATAATAATGAGTCTAGTGTCATACAAAAATTTAAGGAAAATTATCCTAATGTATTCAGTAAGAATTGTGATTCACACATAAAAGGCTTTGAAGCAAAGTTAACCTTGAAAGAAAATTGTGTTCCAGTATTTCTGAAACCATATCAATTACCATATAACATTGTGAACATAGTCGGTGATAATTTAGATAAGTTGGAAAGAGAAGGAAAAATTTCTAAAGTAGTTCATTCAGATTGGGCATCGCCTCTTGTACCAGTTAAAAAAGTCAATGGTGATTATAGACTTTGTGTCGATTTTAAGCGTTCTGTCAATCCAAATATTAAAGTTGATTGTTATCCACTGCCGAAGCCAGAAGATGTATTTGCTACAATGGCAGGTGGTGAAGTATTTGTTGTGCTAGATTTGTCTGATGCATATACACAGTTATTAATAGATGAAGAGAGTCAAAAATTGTTAACAGTAAATACTCATAAAGGGTTATATAGATATAAACGTCTAATATATGGAATAGCATCAGCGCCAGCTATATTCCAAAAGGTAATGGATCAGATGTTATCAGGTATACCTAATACGGTATGTTATGTCGACGATATTCTAATCAAGGGAAAGAATTATACAGAGTGTTATTCAACAGTGATTAAAGTCTTGGAAAAATTAAATAAACATAATGTTCGCATAAATCATGATAAGTGTAAGTGGTTTGTACCATCAATAGAATATTTAGGTCATATTATTTCAAAGGAAGGTAGGAAACCTAGTCCAAAATTAGTAGAAGCTATTGTCAATGCGAAAAGTCCACAAAATGTCAAAGAGTTAAGGTCATACCTAGGAATGTTAAATTTTTATCATAATTTCATTGGTAATTTAAGTACATTAGTCAAACCATTACGTCAGTTAACAGAAAATGGTGTTAAATGGAATTGGACACCTGAATGTCAGTCAGCATTTGAGTCAAGCAAACAAAAATTGATTAGTAGTGAGATATTAGTCCATTACAATCCAGATTTACCATTAGTGGTATATTCTGATGCAAGTCCAGTCGGTTTAGGAGCAGTGTTGTGTCATGTTATTAATAGTGATGGTAAAACAATTGAAAAACCTGTTGCTTATGCGTCTTGTTCTTTAACTAAAGTTCAGTGTAATTATTCTCAATTAGATAGAGAAGCTCTAGGAGTAATTTATGCAGTCACAAAATTTCATAAATATTTATGGGGAAGAAGATTCACCCTTGTCACAGACAACTCACCAATTAAACATATATTGCACCCTAGCAAGGGCATACCTACTTTAGCAGCGCAACGGTTGCAACATTGGGCACTGATTCTTGAGAGTTATGATTATAATATAGAACATAGGAAAAGTGATTTCTTAAAGCCCGCAGATGCCTTGTCAAGACTTCCAATTAGTAAAATTGTAGTAGATGTGAATAGTTGTATTTTATCAGATTATGATATATTACCTATTAATGTGTTTGATATTGCAAGAGAAACCCAGAGTGATCCAGTGTTGGTTAGGGTTGTTCAATTGACCAAGGAAGGTTGGCCTCATTATTGTAAGGAGCCAGCGTTAAGTCCATATTTTAAGATTAGGAATTATATCTCAATGAATGAAAATTGTTTAATGTTTGGGTCAAGATTAATTGTACCTCAAAAATGTCAGCAAAATGTTTTAAATCTTTTACATGAAAGTCATCCAGGCATTGTACGTTCAAAAATGTTAGCAAGATCACTATTTTGGTGGCCTTCTATGTCTACAGATATAGAAACAAAATGTCAGTCTTGTGAGCCATGTGGTATAGTAAATTTTAAACCTTGTAACAATAAATTACCATGGCCTAAAACTTATGTACCTTTTGAAAGAGTTCATATTGATTTCTTTGAGTTTAGGAAACAACATTTTTTAATATATTGTGATACATATTCTAAATGGTTAGATATTAAACATATGTCAAAGTCATGTAAAGCAGAAAATGTAATTGAAGAGTTATGTGGAATATTTTCATATGTAGGGTTACCAGTTGAAATAGTGTCAGATAATGGTCCACCCTTTGATTCACATTCTTTTATTAATTTTTGTTCTAAATTTAATATTAAAGTCACAAAAAGTCCACCATATCATCCTGAAAGTAATGGATATGCAGAAAGAAGTGTTCAGATTGCAAAAAAAGCATTGAGTAAACTTATTTTAGAGAAAAATGATTGTGAGTCGCTTAGTCTTAAAATTAATAAATTTCTAATGAATTATAGGAATACTCAAACAACTACCACTGAAAAATGTCCGAATTCATTGTTATTCTTATATCAGCATAGAACTTTATTGTCAATGTTAAATCCTAATTATAATCCTAAGTCTGTTAATAAGTATCCTAAGACATCAACATTTAATGAAAATGATAATATTTTAATTCGTATGGGGAGAAATGGAGATATTAATAAGGGTATAGTGATAAAGTGTCTTAGTCCAGTTATGTATCTAGTGTCTGTAAATGGTGTAGTTAAGAAGGTTCATTTGAACCAAATGTGTCATGCACCATTGTCAAGTGATATGTCACCCACATGTAATAAGTATCCTAGTTCTTCTATAGTGTATCCTAATGTTGTGTGTCAACCAAGTTTCAGTCCTGTTCAATCCAGTCCCTTTCAATCTAGTCCTATTCAGTCCAGTCCTATTCAGTCTAGTCCTATTCAGTCCAGTCCTATTCAGTCCATTCCTATTCAGTCTAGTCCTATTCAGTCCAGTCCTATTCAGCCAAGTCCTATTGCATCCCAAGAAGTCTCGTCCGGTCCATCTCCAAGTCCTCAGTCATCCCAAATTTTAAGGAGATCCAATAGAGTCATCCGCCCACCAGTTAAACTAAATTTGTAAGGGGAGGATGTGGTGTATCCAGTTTATACAGTCTATGTAATGAATGTCTAGTTTAGTCTATGGTTACTCTATGATTCAATAATATGTCGATAGTCTATTAATAGGTCATGTCTGTAATAACTTGTGTGATAATTAATTAAAAGTCTAATGAGTCGAATCCACAAGTATAGTGTCATTTAACAAATCCCACGTAGCCTCCTAAACCCTAAGAACATCAAAGGCATGACATGCATATTGAACATGACTAGTCTTGTCCAGGTACATGCCGAGACCTACACGTTGAGAGGCTCCGTTTAAGCTATGCAGCATATATGTGAAAGATGTTTAACTAAGATGATATTGTTTGTTTAGAATAACTGTTAATTAAGTGTTCTTTTTAAAACAAAACACACTGACTCAACCACCGAATTTGTGAGTCAACTGTGGCTTGTCGGTTACTGTGACGTACTTATTTTGTTTTGACCATAATGGTTGTTCCCCTTTAACTGCGTAACAATGTATTGTATTAAATAACATACACAGGACAAAGAAGTCATCTCTATGTTTTCACTCTTGTTTTCCTGGTCATGCGTCACGTCAGCATCGAACCCATTTTACCTATTCTTGCTACTTACTAAGCTAATAATTTCGTTAATTACGACTCGCTAAGATGCAGGTGAGGGAAACAGTATTGTTTCCCGGGACGTGCCAAAGGCGTAGCACTAGAGGGCACCGGCGCGGTCCATTGGAGTTCCCGGAGCTCCTCTATTTTGTGCTGAGGATGGCCACCGTGTGGTTTTAGTCGGTAAGAGTCCGACATACCCCTCCGCCTTCCCCGGACGGAGGATATCCATGAGGATTTCCACCCGAAAACAAAAAAAAAAAGGTAGTGAAAACTACCGAGCTAGACCTTCAGCTCTAATCATTCTTAGGATATCTATGGAGTTTCTTGCCGGGTCTTCTCCATAGGACCAACTTTTTGGAACCGTGCAAATAGATTCATAATTAGGTATCGTTTTTAAAGTGCGTTAAATGCTTATTCGATTATGCGTATCGTAGTCCACTGCCGGTCCTCTGCCTTCCGCATCCTTCCCCCAGCCACCTTCTTCAGGTTGTCGGTCCAACTGGCGGGGGGGCGCCCTACGCTGCGATTTTGGGCAATTCTATTTTTTTTTGCAATTTTGATTCACATTCGGTTGTTTTCGTATTTTAAATTGGTCGTGTTAATTGTTTTTCAGGGTTATTTTTAATTCACCAATAACCCTTTAAGGGGATGATTATACTCATCAATTTGAACAAACTGGGACCAATTCTGAAATCGTGACAAAATAAGCAATTGTTCTGTAGAAAATGTTTGAGTTTTGTTACCTGTAAATGAGTAAAAATTCACGGAAACTAATTTTGTTGTCCCCGTCTTCATCAACTTCTGAGATCATAGCTTTCAGTCCAAGATGAGTCTGTGGTGCTCCTAGCCGCTCCATCATACGTTTCACCTCAGTCAAGTCTAGGTAACCATCTCGACCTTCATCGAATCTAAAAAAAAAGTAATATTGGTTAATATTTATAGTCTTGCAAAACTAGATACTGAAACGCAGATAGTGGGTAGGTACATTTTAACCGCACGTTAGTGGTAACACTTGAATTACGAAAACCCTTACTGCTTTCGAAATAAACTGTCAAGGGCAAACTGTCACCACTGACTTGCGGTCGACTATAAAAATTCTTCTACGTCTTCGATATTTTTTCATTTCGTCCCATTACAATTTAAAGAAATATAGTTAGGCTTTTTCATTTCGTCCCTTTACAATTTAAAGAAATGTAGGCTTTTTCATTTCGTGCCTTTACAATTTAAAGAAATGTAGGCTTTTTCATTTCGTCCCTTTACAATTTAAAGAAATATAGGTAGGTGTATAAGAATCTGTTAATGCTGATGAAGTCCCAATTCTTTTATTGATTATTGGTGGTTACGACTTACAATCACCTACCTACATGGAACAAGTTTTGCATATAATACAATAGGCTTAATGGGGTTTTGTACATGACCATCCCAATAACCGAAATAGCTACATAATAAACATGTCATGTGACATAAGTAGTTTCCAATACAATAAGGAAAGTTCTTACGTGTTAGGTAGCTTATTAGAAAGAAGACATACATTATACGCGACATAATGGAACGAATGACCGTTACGTTATACAAAGTGTCATGTACCTACTTACACGAATGCTAATTCATATAGGTACGTTTAAATATTCCGCACTTTCGCTCCTACTTGGTCTGAGTTCCCTATAACAAAATTTAAATTGACGTTTGCTTAAAGTCCGAAAATCTATAATAAAATTATAATCAATTAACTGTAATGAACCGTCTCTCATCAGTATTCGATTGAGTTAAAGATTTATTTATTATGATTATTATTTGAAAGTTAAAACATGGATAATAAATTAATGATATCATGGTTATATCACTGACATACCTACCCAGAAAACCTTTTATCGTACGTTATAGGTGTGTGTGAGTAGGTTTAATACACTGATAATAACCATGTAATTAGTTTTTGCCGTGTCGGGTAATTTTGTGGTCGCTCCATATTGCAATATTGGTCAGTACCGTGCTGACTTTAGTCAAACGATGCTCACATAAGGACTTGTTGATATGGGCAGCACGTACGGTTTCAAGGTATTCACCTAGTTACATCCATTGCGCCAAATATCGTTGTTACTTTTGTTAGTCCCTACCTCAGACCAAAATAATAAGATAGACGGAGCGCGTAGAACTAGTGAATGAAGTCAGAAAAAGGATTACAAATTTATTTTGGTCTGAGGTCCCTAGCGGAATCCGCTGAGTGCGGAAGGCGCAGAACCGGTCGTTGTGGCGATGCTTGGGGGAGACCTATGTCTAGCAGTGGACGTCTTTCGGCTGAAATGATGATGATGATGATGAGGTCCCTAGCTATTCGGTCAACAGCAAAAAAATATATATATAAGTTTAAGAATATTATGATCACAACAAAATAATTTAATGTACCTATCTACATGTTTTTGATGCCTTTTCTTTTTCTTATATTATACAATTAGGCTACAAGAGAGCATCAAAAAATTCCTTCGTATCGCTGCCCAGAAGACTGGCAGCATTGCCAAGTTGTATGGCAATATTATTCTTTGACCAAATATTATAATTTGTTATGCATTGCTTTTTACTTTATACATAATAATTATGAAATTCGTTAAGTCGCATAATAATAACGATGGCACAGTTTCCTCTTCGCACGTGTAGTGTAGTAGAGGTATCTACCTGCCTACATCTTAGATGAACCTTGTAAACAACCTCTTAGATCGTTCTGATAAATGTTACGGTAGCTCTTACATAATTTGTGTATAGGTATTTACCTTTGGTTGGTGTGGTATCTACCCACTGCCTAAGTGCCTACCTATAGGTATGTTTATTTTTCTGGTTAATTGTGCTTTATCTGATACCGCTTTATGTAAATTATGATATCTGAAATCATAATAATAAAATTATCTATGATTGGATAGGAATCTACGTAGATAGTTACTTAATTAATATAAGTTATGAAACTGGAAACTGGAACTAGGAACATGGTTATCTGGTTGCGGTTGCTCTATGTCTAAACACTTCTATTTACAAATAACTTATATGTATGACATATCATACCAATAAACAAAATTAATAAACTCCAATTTAACTGCGGTTTGACAAGCTTAATAAAAACACAGTATGAGTACCTACCTACCTATCTCCTAAGCGAAATTTAGATTAGCAACAAAACTTGCAGAAGTTGACTTCCATCAAGCATTACTATTACTACCGTGTAACGGCCAAAATTTATATCCAATCCATCCACGATTTGCCCTACTAGAGATAGGAATTTGACATAAGCTCCATACAAAATATGTCAAATTTCTATCTCTAGTAGGGTAAATCGTGGATAGATTGGATATTAATTTTGGCCGTAAATGGAGCTAGTCGCGATTGTGTACACGGTAGAGATCGCTTGCGGAAGTCCACTTCTGGCAAGTTTTGTTGCTAATCTAAACTTCGTTTTAGATAAAAATACATTGGATAACAGATAGTAACGTTTTTTGGAATGAAGTTCCTTATGGGGGCTTGCTGCACAGTATAGAATAATACAACGCTTGCGGTAGGTGTGATTCGGGAGAAAATGTAGCGTCACGTCACGCTAAGATTTGCGTTTTAATACCCATTTGAATATACGGACCTGTACGGACATGAGTTGTCAGCTGACCTCATCTTTAAGCGCAATCTGGTGGGTAACGTCAAAGTTACAGCTAACTATTAAATAAAACATACAAAAAGACATGTTTTACTGCGGATCGAACCTGGGCCCTGTGGCATCTCAGTACCACGCATGATATTTCCTGCTATCTATGCTTGTACAGCCGACTGCATGACAGTGGTAACATAGCAATTCGAAAACCACCCTTACTGCTTACGAAATAAAGATGCTGCTAATGTCAAAGTGTTACCACCGACGTGCGGTCGACCGTACCTATTATTATATAGTTACGAAATTTAGCATTATAATAAACCGCTCAAAAAATGTGAATTTTGTTTCTGACCGCACACGTTTAAAAAAATATTGTTGTTATAAAGTATACGCTTGTTTACTTATACCTACAGGTAAGTATGATACCTTGACCTGTCCGTCAAACTAATGTAAAGCGTCAAATAATGCTAATTTTGTTAAGTAGGTATATGTATAAATATAATATAACATAGAAGTATGTTTGCCGAGTGACTACTGTGCAATAGAGTGGCACTGCCAAGGCCGTATGTCCCCTTATTTCATTAGCAACAAACTGCTATGTAGTAGATACTCGTAGATATCACGGGATGCGTAGAACTATGATTTATTGTATCCTTTCAAGATATACGTTGTTGCTCATACTAGGTAGGCTGTTTATGGGACCATAAATTTTCCAGACGTTAATGACTATTAGGTACTTTTTAACAGACCTCAAAACAGAGATGATTCTCAATTATATTTTAATAGGTTGAATTATGTAGGTAACATAAAATCACGCCTGTATTTTCCCGAAGGGGTAGGCAGAGGTGTATAGTAGGTACACCCACATTTCGCCAGTTATAAGTTCCATGTAATAGGGGACGTGCCTATTACCAGACTCCGGGCTGCTACTGAGAATTTCCTAATGAAAAAACCCAATAACACTTTACCCGATCCGGGAATCGTATCCAGGACCCCACGCTCAGCAGTCGCGCTTGCAACCACTAGACCAACGAGGCAGTCTTATGTAGTATTGTAGATATACCTAGTAATACTGAAAGCGTATCTATACTATTTTAAACACGTGGATATGGCAACGGGTTATAGTTCCCGGCACGAAACGTGAGCACAAATTGTACCTGCATTTTAGTCTCTGCCATCACCGAATTCTAGTATTCCGTTTTCTACATATATTTAATTATGCATTACCATATCATTAAGCCAATGCAAGTGCCCGTTTCTGGTCTATTGTACTGTGAACAAAGATTCGACCACTAACGCAGTGGAGTCTGTGCTCACGACTCGTGCCGGGAACTATACAAATTGTATTCTCTTGGAAGTCGTTTCAAGGTAAGAGAAGGGATTATAGTCTAGCAGTCTAGCTACACTAATCTTATTTAAAATTCTTTAGAAAGTAGGTAAGATAACAAAATTAAAATGTTTTGCCGAGAACCTACCTACGTGTAAAAATATATTAAATTCATTACCTATTTCTCCTACCATATAACAAAGACAGGAAGGTAAGCAGATAATATTCAATTTCGCGTGTTTACTGTGCCTAGGTTTAATGCAGGTTAAATGGTTAATGGTTAGGTTAGTTCATGGCTTTGTAGGCACAAACAACTTCAACAAAAGCCGACAGACGGATCCAGGTGGGCTGGACAACATTTGGCAAACTTCGCCGAGTCTTAGCCTATACCGCAAAGTTTGAAGACGAAGGTCTTCAACCAGTGCGTCCTGCCTGTCATGATTTACGGTGCCGAGACGAGAACACTGACAGTTGGGCTAGTCCACAAATTCAAAGTCATTCAGCGAGCTACGGGGCGAGCGAACTATGCTTGGAGTTTCTTTGAAAGTTAAATCCGTAACGAGATTATCAGGAGAAGAACCGGAGTGACCGACATAGCTATTGTATCACTAAGCTGAAGTGGCAGTGGGCTAGCCATGTCTGTCGTAGGACCGATGACTGCTGGAGCAGACGAGTCCTTGAGTGGAGACCGTGAATCAGCAATCCCAGCGTTAGGGCGCCCCTCAGACCGGTGGACCGATGACCTGAAGAAGGTAGATGGGGTGGACTGGATGCGGAAGGCAGAGGACCGAATGTTGTGGCGCAACTTTGGAGAGGCTTATGTCCAGCTGTCCAGCAATGGACAACTCAGCCTATCGCAATAGGCTGAGTTGATTAATGTTTTCGGTTAGGTAACTGTTTGATGGAGTTTAAATTCAATGTACACTCGACCAAACGGAATCATGACCCACCATAAGCTTAATTTTCTGCAAACATTCTAATACAATTAGGTCAAATTTTTTATAGGCAAACTATACGGAACGATGGTTAATTCGAAATTCAAAACATAATTTCAGCTTTATCAAAAACGTAACTTTTTATCCAATTATTAATCTATTGGATTAATAACAAAGCTCAAAATTGCATAGACCTCTGGTTTCCTTAATATTCAAAATGTCCTAAGTGCAGCACGATGCTAATAAGAAGAAAATTTTACTGTTTTGACAATTTCATACGAATTGTCGGCTGATTGGGTCATGATTCGAATTTATTGACTGTACGTACCTACCTACCAACCTAGGCTTGGTATTGATACTTGATTGATAGTGTTCCTACAACGTTCGCCTAAACGTCAGTAGGTAATCATTACAAAGATATAGATATATCTTATCAATTCGATTAAAAACATATCCAACTTATCATGCTAACTGATAGCTACGGAGAAACTGACTGAATAATTCTAAGGTAGAAAATAAATGTGATCGAGAAGAGATTTAACCCGTAGTAAGTACTGTGAGAACCAACCTTTTTTTGTATGTTGGAAGGAAGAGTAGACCAGGTAGTTAATAAAGAGTTATATAAAAAACCAGAAGCTTGAATTTTAACTAAGGGATCGTCGACCTTAGTATTTGATATCAATTTCAACTTCATACCTTCCTATATACCTGTTACGGATAAAAATTGACAGATAGACGGACAACAAAGTGATCCTATTTAAGGGTTCAGTTTCTTCCTTTTGAGTTACCTACTTACACAGCCCTTAACAAAATCTAGAATTTACAAAAATGCTAATAATCTATACTAATATTATAAAGAGGAAATATTTGTTTGTTTGTTTGTTATCGAGCTCTGAAACTACTGAACCGATTTTAATAATTCTTTCATAAAAAAAAAACTACTTTACCCTGAAGTAACATAGGCTATATTTTATATCAGTATACGCGGGCGAATCCGCGGGCAAAGTCTAGTTAATTATAAGTTTATTTATTTATTATATTCTATTATAAGTTGTTACTATTATTGCTACTATCGGTATCTCCCTGATCTGAAATCTCCCTCTTACCGAGTTCCGAAAGCATCAGTTCATCGTTGCGGGGGACATTTTGACTCACGTGTTTTTACGACGCAAGCGCAAACAAATATTGTGGTTTCAAATATTATGACAATTATCCCAATGACTCAAGTTATAACAATGAATTAAAATCATCATTTAATTGGCTTTATTTAAACTTGATCGACTTTACGACGACGACGAACACGGAAGAAATATTATTTTCCTTTATGTCGACGAAGAACGGAGTTTTCCCATTCGCCACACGAAAACCACTAGTCGGTATTCCTTCCTTCCATGTTTTGGGTGTTAGATAGGTACCTAACACCCAAAACATGGAAGGAAGAAACTTCTTCTATGGATCGAATCGAAGTATAACTATAATCACTTCACTATCATCATCACTACATAGTATAAAACTTTTGAACCGACGAAAATAGAAACTGAAAAGCGAAAAATAACTAATTAAGAGTCGGCGCCAAACAAACTTTTAACAAGCAAAGTGCGTGCAAGTTGCAAGTGGTTTTTTGGAAAGTTATAGTTTATCGTTGAAAATTTCACGTTGTATTTTATGTTACGTTTTTATTATTATTTATTTAAAGTAATTTAATGATCTTCGTTGATTGTTTGTTTGGCGCCGACTCATAATTAGTTATTTTTCGCTTTTCAGTTTCTATTTTCGTCGGTTCAATTTAAATGTTAAAAAGTTTTATTTTACATTTTTTTGTGGTTAAAATCTAACTCCAGGTCTCCATTATGTCGTAGTGTCTAGAACTATATTTATGTGTGCCAAGTTTCAACAGAATCGGTTAACAGGTCGATTCAGTGGGTGAACAAGCACTCATCCCCTGTTTTCCTACCCTTAGGGTTGGATTTTGATATTGAAATTTAAATGGGACCAACTTCGAGATATACCCTATCCATTAAAAAAAGAATCATCAAAATCGGACCACTCTGTAAAAAGTTATATGCGTGGTCAAACATAAAAAAAAAAAAAATGATACGCGTTGAATTGAGAACCTCCTCCTTTTTTTTCGTCGGTTAACAAAACAAAGTCCCGTCTATTTTTCTGTTTGTCTGATGTTACGCCCTAATCTCGAAAGGTTCTGAACGGTTATACATATATATAATGGTTTTTAATCCAGTTTTCATCAATGGATATCTATAGTGATCTCGGGAATGGTTCGTATAGGTATAACTTATAAAATTTTCGTTTATTTTAGCCGAGCTATCGCGATTTTTGTCAAGGAAGCCGGAAAAATTGACCACCTATTCGCGTGCGCTGCAGTCGCTGCCTAAAGCGTTTGATAAATTAATGTTGCAGACCAACTAACAGTTCTACCAAAAATAGTTAAGGGGAATGTAGCAGCCAAGTGGCGCCCCCATTAGTAAAAAAATATTACTCGCTGAATACCTACATCATTTATAACGATAACTATTCACTCTGTAAAATATACTTCGCTGTAGTTGTAGATAGAAAAAGTGCCAAAAGTGGGCATTTTTCGCACTTTTTCTATCTACAACTACAGCGAAGTATAATTAGTTTCTGATCAAACTACAATACCTGTATACTTCAATTGTTAAAAACGGAATTTTCGATAAATGATATAGGTATTCAGCGAGTAATATTTTTTTTACTGATGGGGGCGCCACTTGGCTGCTACATTCCCCTTAAGGGGTTTTCAGTTATTTCAATTACACTATTTACACGTTGTACTTATATGTTGTACCTACCTATGTGTTTACCCTTTACAACATATTATTTGGTTGTCCAGGTTATGAAATAATACAAAATTATGTGACATGACACCCAGTGCCATGCCGGAAGCTTTTGCGAACAAAAGACATAAACGCGCGACCTGGCACTCAGTGGGGCTGGCCGGGCAGCAATACCTATGCGGCAGACATAATACAGATGGGGGTGTCCTATGGTTCTGTTATCTCAATCTGCTGAGCAAGTGAGCATGCAGAACCAAAGATACAACTTGACCCTCTGTACCTACTACACATTCCTAAACAAAGCACCGGTCATTTTTGCATGTTCTCTCATCATCATCATCATCTTGGGGTTATGTAGGTATTTCCGAAAACTACGCGTGCGAAGCCGCGGGCTGAAGCTAGTGTTTAATAAATGATACATCTCAACGGCACGTTCTTGTTTTATCAGAGTACCTTATCCCATATGTAAATATTTAAATACTTTGATAATATTATTATCTGTACATAATGTAGTAGCACACAGTGCTAAAATAAGCAAAGCATCTATGTATGTATGTATGTGTGTATCTATCTATGTACTTATTTCTGGCGTCATCGTATTTAGCTTTATTTTTAATGATATGAATTTAGTATAATGTATTTATTTTTATTTTATCTGACGTGTATATGTTGGGTTCCCGTCTGTGTCACACTTGGGGTGCCCACTGAAAATCAGCGCTGTGTAGTGGCTTGATCTGTTACACAGCAACATGCTGAGTGGGAACCTCATTGTCGCGGCTACGGCGTGCAATTGGCCGGTTGTCTTGAGAACTAACGAAGATATTTTATTTTTATTATGCAATTTTAGGTGCGGTCGACCGTACGTCAGTGGTAACAGTTTGGCTCTGGCGGCGCCTTTATTTCGTAAGCAGTAAGGGCGGTTTTCAGACTCGGGTGTTGCCACTGTCATGCGGTCTAATATACTTTTCTTATATTTTGTATCGACTGTCCCTTCTTAATTTTGTACCTATGTGTCTTTTGTTTTTACTTTCTATAAGTTGCCTGCTTGTGTTTATCACTGTGTTTTAAATGTTGCGCGTCGTTAACTGTGACAATAAACTATTTTTCTTTCTTTCTTTCTTTACCTAATTTTCATTCGTTCTATCCCGTCATGCACCAATCAACTATAGTGTAAGCTAGAGAAGGAATCCATGCTTACCTACCTATTATTATTATCTTTACCTAAGCTACTTAATAACATGATTAGGTATCGTTTCATCGCACATACCATGACCCAATAAACTATCATGTCTTGGAACTATCCTATAAACACCCACGGAAATTAGGCCAGTGATAATAAAATGCCATTACAGTGCCCTACTAAAGCCCAGACGTTTTTAATAAATTCCGCAACCTCTGCGCCTGTCTATCCATAAAAATTATTAGCGATTCTATCCAATGAATTAGGTTAATAATCTTCAACATGTGTGGTTCGATCTCATATCAATCTTGTCGTCAAATACTCATAGAAGATGTCCTTCTTTGACTAAGTTCTAAGATCAATTAATGTACTTAGGTAGTTACATTACCTGCCTGTCAAGCGCCTACAGAAAGAGTCACCGATAAGGCTTCACCCTCTACCCTATTTTTATAAGCGCTATTGTTTTTTTTTTCTTTCATCCCTACTTCTTTAGGAATGAGGTCGCTCTTGTTTAGTACGAAAATAATCGACGACAGCAACATGCTTGTTATGATATCGCAATTATTATAACAGCCAACCGTCACTAACAGTTCTCTCTATTAATGTCATGTGACATACTTTTTCGTGTCGACTGTTAAGAAATTATAGTTCGCAGACCATATTTTTTGCGTTAGATTGAACCATTAATGGCAACATTCATCATAATTAATACTGTTGGACGCAATTGAATCTGGTAATTTCTAAGAATACTTAGATACCTACTCGTGCAGGCATCATGTTCTATGTCATGAATTCATGACTGCATAAGATGAGTTATTGCAGTTGTTACATGACCATAGCGTCAAATTAAGTCTCGATTACGTAACAAACACATTTCAATTTGGCGAAATTCCAACAAGCTAGGCTGAGCCACATTTGGAATTTGGATTACCTACGTTAGGTGATGCTAGTTATATAGGTCGGGTTTTTATTCCATTTAAAGTGAAGGGTTTTTGACAACATAGCACAGAAAAATAATGATTTATAAAAACATCAAAGGGGTGCGATGCCAGAGACATAATTTTCTCAATCATATAGTTAGTTTTCGAGATAATTCATTGATAATTATTATATTCATCCTTCCATTTACATTAGATTTGTATTAGGTAATCTGTAATAAATATGGCATTTTTGTCTAAAACAAAATTTTATATACGGCTCCACGGAACTATAAAATTAGCACTTATTCAACATCGTGAATTCCATACTTGGCAGTGTCGGCAATATTATAATGATGACCACGTCTCAAAATAGGTACCATTTTAGTTTTTCTTCCTGCTAGTTTGTTCTGGCAGTGAAATCATTAATTCTGGTGCAGAAAAGCAGTTGCATTGCTATTGCAACCGCAAAATCTACTGTTGTTACAACACAGATAGAATGTAAATTATCTGTGAAACGAAACTCTGTCGCAACCGTGTGCTCGTGTGTTTGTTATTGTTTCTTACGAGTTTTTAGACATACCTAATTCATCCAGGTAATTGGCAACCGGTGCCGGTGCAATAGGTGTTTATAGTCAGACTGAAAACAAGCGTTTGACTTTTTGAGTCATGATTTGTAGTTTGTACCTATACATGGCGAGACGTGGGCTATAATAATTAAATAGCAGTCCCAGTAAGAATGATGCTAATAAGGACCATACTATAACTATACCTAAGAACACTCGAACATAAATTATAGACGAGTTGTCTAACTTAATATGTTGAGCTAAGATTGGATAAGACCTTGAGGTCACAGAAGAAATAAGACGAATCTCTTGGCATACCTACATAGTTATGTAACAGATGTTTACAATATTTTAGAATTTGATTATAACATCTAAACATGTAAATGTCCAAAAACCCAAGTTTAATGTATTTTTGATTGAAATTCAAATACCTACGTGTTTCACTCGTTTCGCTCGCATGATTCATGTATATTGTAACAGGGTGTTTACTACCTTATAGTATATTTTGTATCACCTACATTATATACTGATTCAGGCAGCAAAACTTCCATATTGTCACATCTAAATATTATGATCACGTTGAATTTGGCTTGAAAATAAGGTTCTGTACAAAGACTAACATCAAAATTTTATATTTTAGTTGGGTCATCGCCGTCGACGTCATCTAGAATAACATGGGTAAATCTTTCTATTTTTACTGTAGATAAATGGGATCGTCTATTTGAAATGTGTCTATTTGATCTCCAGTATCTCCACCTACCACAGCCACCTACTCCAATTATGAATGCTCGTCAAAGTATTCAAGATCAAATAGTTACTTTAATGTAGGTAGGTAGTTCCGTCACCATAGTTAACAATCGATCAAATTAAAATCCACACCTACTGTCGAAATGTTGTAACTTAATGGATTTGTAGCACGAATGGAGAATATTTCGTCAATGGAGTTAAGCTACAATAAAACGTGCTTTCCTCTGAAAATAGTAAGCTTTGCGTGTTAGTGCCACATTTCACAGTACAAATATCGTAGACTGGTCTGTGACCACGAATAACTTTATCCGTGAAAACATAAATTATATTTATCTTACTACATCCAGGTCTCGTGTTTACAAACACAAATTTAAAAAATAGCTGTTGTTCATACGTTTTACTATATACTTGCTGACGTACCTAGTCCATTAAATCTACCTATAGCAACGATATCAATGTAACCTAATACCTATATATTACGATGACCTAATAGTGTTTCTGTTTGGACTCTTATCTTCACATCAAACTAATTTCTAAGTAACTTCTGTAACTGGTAGAAATGAATATTTGTCACCAAGGAAGCTATTAAGTTTTCCACTAAAGTTATTAAATCATCGGATGTCCACTACGCAAAGTGAGTGATCTCAATCAGCTGTGTTGACTTTACTTAGTCATCATGATTCACTACGTTAATGACCTATTACAAGTTATTATTATTATTAGATGGAAACCACACTAGCAGCTTAGTAAGCTGATCCCTCTGTTTCTTGCGATTTGGAGATCGATGGGTGTCATTATCACACTTTCAGGGAGTTTATTCCCCACTCTATGACTACACGATTTGGTAGGAAGTGGTAGAAGGGGTTTCTTTTAGATAGCGTCTTCCATAATTTTAAACGATGTCCATATAGGTTTTTGTTCTTACTGAGATTGTACATATTCTCAATTCCGGGAACATTGTAGTAACCAGTCGGTATTTTATGTCTCAATAAGACTTCCCCTCTGTCTACGCTTTACAAGAGGAGTAAGTCCAAGTTTTTTCAGGCGTTGTTCGTAGGGTTTATTCTTTAATATTCCAACCAACTTAGTCGCCCTTCTCTGTACACATATTATTCAGTTGTTCATTAATATGACTTGCGGAAACCGAGGCTAAGTTCATAATACAGGGAGTATGTAGGTACCTAAGTGCAGTAGAGTGTGACTCATGGCGATCATTGATTTTGTCCCGTCGCATTTTATCAACACCCGGTTCTCGTACTTCCTCCCGAATGCACTCTAATCAATTTTAATAACATAATGTGTTAACGTGTCACTGACTTTGCCGTTGACATGCCCATATTTTTGTAAGAATTCTGCTCAGTAGCAACATTTTGATTGACATATACACTATATACTACGGAAACGTAACTTCCAGCTTTGGTCACAGTTTGTACGAATGCTAAAATTAAATACTGAGTGCATGTTCACAATGGTCATGAACACAAAACATTAACAAAATACTTAGCAAGCTACTGCTAACTGCACGTGGTTACATGATTACTAACCGATCATACTCATGAGTCATTTTTGTTATGTCGCACACAGTTTGACACCTTTGGTTTTGCTAAGAAACATGACTAATTTAAGGTGTATTTCTTGAGTAGGCTATTTCCGGTACACGTTATATTCATCTTCCGATTCCAAAAAGTTTACTATAGCGTATCATAATGATACCTACTCACAGTATAGTATCAGCCAAGCATTTCCCTATCACAATCGAATATTGTTGACTGACGATTGTTTTTATTTACTTACCATCTGGATTTGTTTAAAAATAATTATAGTATTCGTAATTGTTTTAGTAGCAAACACTACTGCAGTCACAATAAGGAGTTTGTTTGCATTATTTACAATGTTTGTTTAGCGATATAGTGAAGCACAGATAAGTTGACATGCGGGCTGTTCCTGTAGCCCGTTTCGGACTTCATTGTTGTGTGCCTTTTATTGACTTCCGTTTCCTTTATAGTAATGTCCACTTGGTTTATGTACTTAAGAAAAATATTGAAATGTTTAAAATTACTATTCCCATTCCGAAGTTACCAATAAAATTTGCATTTGGTCAAAAATTACAAAAACTTTCAAACAATTGGCCAACCGAAATAGAAGACGATGATTCTAGCGCCAAGATATTTAAAAAAAAAGTTTCTGTATCCTAAGAAAAGCTCCCAAATGAATAAGTAATACTGAACTGGAAGGGGTTAAGTTACTAAACGTACATACAGAGGGTAAAAGGTTTTATGATTTTTTAATGAACTGACCTATTCATTAAAAAAAGAATGCGAAGGTGGACTTACTAGACTAGGTATTTTACGTTATATATTAGTTTATGTATGAGTATATATGTAGGTATATTTATTAGTATTACTTGACACACTGTGTCTACATCTCTTTGCTTCAAATTTTACTCTCGCAGGTCTGCTGGAAGAAAAATCATCGAGGTAAAGGTAAACTAAGCTTTTTATTTCAGTACCTACCTACTTAATTCTATGCTACCTACCTACTATGAACTTTTACCTACCTACTTTTGTTATAAAAAGGATTATGTGCGACTCGTGTGAATATAGTATCCAGTATTATCTCATTACCTATAGTTGAATGAAAGTCGCGCGATGATGTAAATTATAATTCTCGTAAACATGGCGTGTTTCTATTCATTTTTGTCTCCCACGACGATGCGGTGTCATTTCACCTAGTAAATTACTCTTTTAACAAATGTTACGTTTTAATATGAACTCATTTTACGTAATTTGTTGCCTTTGTTACTTTCACTTTAGCTTCTTATTGTTATTATTAAAGTACGGTAGGTAGTTAAATAGTTTATATCAGTCTTGGAATCCTACAAGATATCAATAAGTTAACGACATTATTAAACTTGTAGAGGTTAATTTTATGTGGAGAAAAAAAGAAAATGTATTGGTACGTTTTGACAACAATCACGATCAGAAAGTTATTAATTAACCCAATTAAAGACCCAACCCAAAAGCACTAGAAATACAGAATGGATAGGTAGATGGAATCTAGTCAGAATATACTTCGTCTAAAATACCAACCATGTGGTACCAAAAACAAGAATTTTAGATCAACGTCCAGTTTCACCACTTGTTAGAAAGCATCGGATATGTGATAGATTGGAATAAAATAATGGAAATGCAACCACGAAAAGAGAAAATGGAATAAGTTTTTAACTTTTGATTACATATGTCACGTCACAGGGAGACTTAGGATTTGGATTGGAGTAATAACATGGGATTTTAGGGCATTTCTTTTTCAACGTCGCTCACCTTCGTGACCTATTGGCTGTATTCTAATGTATTAATATTCAGCTAAGACGAAACCTGCGTTGAAATTACTGATGCTGATATTAAAATAATTGCATTACAACGCAATGTTCCCAAAGGTCAGAAGTGATAGCGCAGAATCAGTTCGCCATTAAAAGGTTAATATCCTATGTCTACTAGGTAGGTAGGTACTTTATAAACAAAAACAAGATTTGTTTGGGTTTACTACTTGTAGATAACTAGATAGATATTACTGTAGGTAGTTACCTACTTACTTATTTTTTTAAACATTTTTGGTAAAGATGATAATCGTGCTATAAGGTTCGCAACAACTCAAAATTATAAAAATATAATTTGGAGTGATTTTGATTGACGAGCAGTGAATAAATTTTATTACTAGTTTTATTTAGCTTCACCAAGTTAGTAAGTAATGTTTGGGACAAATATTGCAAGTACCTAGGTAGCTTTTGAACCAGTTCCCACTATCAGAATTGACTGGGTACACAGAATAAACTTGACGACAATACAATACCTATTAAAGTAAAAGCGAGCTGATTTGATGATGGAGACGGAAGGTAGACAGTGGAACTTCTCAATGAATAACAGTCTATTTATGGTGTTTCGCATCATTTTGATCATCTCACAATACCGAATCCGTGTCTTATAAAAGCTTGTCTTGAAATATATATTTTTCAACTAAATATTTAACTTGTTTTATTAATTGAGTTGACCATAGGTTGGTACCTACAATTTTATACCAACAAGAACCTACTTATTACAATTTAGGCGATTTCTATACAGTAGCTTTTCCATAACATTTAAGAAATGCAGAGGTTTGCAAAAGGAACCGATAATGTGGCAAAAAGGTAGAATATTTAAAAAAAGTTTAGTTTCTACCTTATATTTAACGATATCTACCAAGCTGTTATACAACCCTTATCATAAACAACCAAGAACAGTTTATTTAGCCCAAGATTACCTTCAGTAAACTTAATTCGTTTGATCTTTTCCTCGCTATTACATTCCTACCACATAAGTCATCAACATTCTAATAATGATCACTTAAACTATAGTACACAGCAACATAAAAATGTGGATTTCCATTAGAGATTATTATAGCGACTCTATTTACACATCGGTAATTATTAAAGCAATAAAGGTCAGGTGACACCGGTAGTAGTACGACTTTCTGCGAAGATGTGGCTTTAGCTTTACCGATCTCCCAGAATCGAGATTAATAAAATAAAAAGCCCACTTACTTGTTGAAGGTCTCCTCGTATTGTTTTATTTCCTTCCTGGAGAACTCATGAAATTCCGTATAAACATTTACGAATTTATATTTCGGTTTAACCTCTAAACCCTCCTCAAGTTTATCATTGATCTCTTGTCTCCTTGAGAGAATACCACTGAGCTCTTCTGTTGCAGACATCGTGATTTTTCGCGCCAAAGAAAAAGGTTGAAAAATTATGCTTTTTTTAAAACTGGTATGGTAAAAAACGAGCGTCGGACGCCGCGAGAGGCTGCCTGCGGCTACGACCTTACAAACACTGGTAGTGCGGGTACGGGCCGGCGCGCCGCGCGCCGCCAGTCAGTGCCTCGCACTCGCTCCCTCGTACTTTAATCAAGTCGCGGGGGAAGGACAGATCGACGCACGTATGTGCCGCGCACCGCCTCATGATCTGCCTAGCCTAATCTTGCTGCAATCGTTCATTGTTACCCTTTGGAAGAGATTCTACAATGCTGTCCCAATCACAACTGTTAACATCTACCAACGCTGACATACATATTATTGCTGATACCTGAGGCTGATACTAAAAAAACACATAGGTACTCATCATCATTTCAGCCAAAAGAAGTCTACTGCTGGACATAAGGCCTCCCGCAAGCATCGCCACAACGACCAGTCCTGTGCTTCCCGCATACAGCGGGTTCCCACGACCTTCACCAGGTCGTCGGATCACCTTGTGGGGGACCTATACCCACGCTGCGCCTTTCCGTACGCGGTCGCCACACCAGAACTTTTCGGCCCCATCGGCCATCCGTTCTGCGAGCAATTTGCCCCGCCCACTGCCACTAGAGTTTGGCAATTCTTCGGGCTATGTTGGTTACCTTCGTACCTGTTCGCTACCTTTTTTTATAATTTAAAAAAAATCTAAAACATCGGGTTTTCCGTTTTAGTGAACAGCGTGTCCTGCCTGTGACACGTAGGCCTAGGCCTCTTCTAGCTGCTTCCATACTGTCCAGTCGTTTGTTTTTCTAGACCAGATTACACCTCCGACTGTCTTTATGTCATCTGATGACATACGCTTACTTGCTTAGGACTAAATAAGGCATTGTATTTTGGAAACTCATCATCTCTTCCTGATCCTTTGTCGAACATGTCGACGCTTGCTTCTATTAAGATTTTACCGGAGAAGAAAGAACTGTTTTTATGTTTTAATCAGAGTTTATTTTATTAATTATATAGCACATCAAACATGGCGTTCACAGATATTTTTATAAAGAGAGAGAGTATAGATAATCTAAGGATTAGTAGACATGTCAACTTATATCAAGGCAAAGGTTTAAAATTATACAGCCTAGTCATTTGCTAACACACCCCCTTAATTTTACAACATTTGTCTTTTACAATATAAAATCAATTTTGTTATTATTTTACAATTTTGAGAATACTACCAGTTATACAGTTTTACATATTTTAAATTTAGAATATCAAATGAACTTTACTTTAACAATTTTAACTTTTAATTAATTTAATTTAACAACATATTCTTAAATTTTATGAACTTTTGTGATCCCAAACTTTTAGTCATACAATCAGCTAAATTATTATCACTTTTTACATAGTTTATATTTATCAATTTTTTATTAATTATGTACTTTAAGAAATAATATTTAATGTCGATATGTTTTGTCCTCTTGGAATTTTCATAGTTCTTTGCAATGCATATGGCGCTGCAGTTATCTATTAAAAGTGTATTGGATCCTCCAGAGCAGTTTAGATGTTTTGCAATTCCTTTTATGTTGAGTAGGTCCTGTGCAGTGACAGCTGCTGCTACGTACTCAGCTTCTGCTGTTGAAAGTGCCACGCAAGGTTGTTTCTTTGATGACCAAGCCACAGGATTATTTCCATGAAGTATGACACTTCCACTGACACTCTTTCTATCTGTGTTGTCGCTTGCCCAGTCTGCGTCTGAGTATGCTCTTATGTTGTAGTTCTTACTTTTGGTATATATTATTCCTTGTTCTTGAGTACCTTTTAGGTATCGAAGAATTCTTTTAGCAGCCTTCCATGCAGACTTGTTGAACTTGTCAAGGTATCTACTAAGGTAAGTGACTGAATAAGTAAGATCTGGTCTTGATATAGTAGTTAAGTAGAGTAAACTTCCTATCAGCTCTCTGAATAGATCTTTCTTTTCAGATTCTTCTTTTTCTACTTCTGTATTTATTTTAAAATTTACTTCCATTGGAGTCTTTGTTTCCTTGCATTCCGTCATGTTAAATTTTGTAAGTATTTTTTCAATTAATTTTGTTTGTTTAATTTTTATTTTATCTTTACTTCTTTGTATTTCTATACCTAAAAATGATTTCGTTTCTAAATCTTTTGCATTGTATTCTTTCTTGAGTGCTTCTATAATTTCTTCACTTTCTTTTCCTATTATCCAGATATCATCTACATATATTATTATCCAACAATTTTCTTTGTAGTATAAGCATGAATCATATTCTGACCTCTTAAATCCTTTTTCCTTTACAAATTTATCTATTGTATCATTCCAGCACCTTGGTGACTCAGTAAGACCATATAATGCTTTATTCAATTTTAATACTTTGTTTTTATTTTCAGGTGTGTATCCTTCAGGCGGCTTGATGTATATTTCTGATTTTACTTCGCCATTTAGGAATGCTGTTGGAATGTCAAGCTGTCTTATTGATAAGTCTTCATTTACTGCTTTAGATATCATCAGTCTTATGCTTGGCATTCTTGCAACAGGTGAGTACATTTCTGTATCATCATGATTTTTCTGCTGAAAACCTCGTACAACCAGTCTAGCCTTTTTAGTTCCATCTTCTTTTTGCTTAAATATCCATTTAGTGTCTATTGGTTATTTATTTTCAGGTAAGTCTGTTTCTGTCCAAGTTCCAAGTTTTATTAAAGCATTTAACTCTTTTTCTATAGATTGTTTCCATTCTTTATTTTCAAAAGCTTCTTTATAGGAATTTGGTGCTTCTGCAAATGTTGTTTCATTTATTGCTATGTTGGTTTCATAATTTTTTAGGTATGTAGGCTTCCTAACGATGCGACCAGTTTTTGTTCTAATTGGTATTTCAGCTTCTTCTGTGTTTATTTCTTCTTCTTCTGTGTTTATTTCTTCTTCTTCTTGTCGTGTGATTATTTCTTCTTCTTCTGTGTTTATTTCTTCTTCTTCTGTATTTATTAATTCTTCTTCTATGTTTGTTTCTTCTTCTGTGATTATTTCTTCTTCTGTATTTATCTTTTCTTCTTCTTCTGTATTTATTAATTCTTCTTCTATGTTTGTTTCTTCTTCTGTGATTATTTCTTCTCCTTCTTGTGTTATGCCAGAACTTGGTATTATTGTTTCTGTAACATTGTTTTCAGGTTGACTTTTTTCTTCTTTTATTTTACCGAAGATAACATCTCTTCTAATTTTAATTTCTTTTCTTGCAGAATCCCATAACCGGTAACCCGTTGGAGCGTAGCCGACCATGATAAGTTCTTCACTTCTTTCATCTAACTTTTTGAGTGGAGTTAGATGTTTTGCATAAGCGGTGCAACCAAATTTTTAACATTAGGTTTTCTTCCTGTCCATTTCTCCACAGGTGTCATTGTCTGCCCCTCTTTTGGCGTTCTATTAAGAAGGTATGTTGCTGACCATACCGCTTCTCCCCACATATTCTTATCTAGTTGAGACTGGAACAACATGGCTCGCACTTTTTCCATGAGGGTGCGGTTAAAGCGTTCAGCCTTTCCATTTTGTTGTGGGCTGTATATGACAGTGTAGTCTAACCTTATTCCTTTTCTTCTGCACCAATTTTTAAGTTGGGCACTTGTATATTCCCCGCCATTGTCACAACGAATAACGCTGACCTTTTGATTTGTGTGTCGCTCCACTTCTTGTATGTATTCTGTCAGATGGGTGAACACTTCACTTTTATGTGCAATCAGGTTAGTTTTTGTAAAGTTGGTGTAGTCATCAATACAGGTAAGCACATATCTTTTATCATCCCATGTTGCAGGTGTAACTGGACAACACACATCAGTATGTATGGTATGTATTATTCTTTCAGCTTTGTGTCTTGTATGGAATGGCAGTCTTGTTTGTTTAGCTTTGATGCATATATCACAGTTTCCGGACATTTTATCTATTTGTTCATTACTTATGTTTATTCCTTCAACTGTTTTTATAATGTTTTTTAATGTTTCTTTTCCAGGATGACCATATCTTACATGCCAGTCTTCAGGAGTTTCTAATTTGCAGGACAGCATGGCATCTTCAGAATTTGTAGTTAAGTTTACATTGTATAAACCATTTTCATTTTTTATTCCTTTTAAAATAATATTTTCATTTTTCTTTATTGTAACATTATCTTTTGTAAATATTACTTTTCCATCATTTTCAGTAATGGCGTGGACTGACAGGAGACTTTTCTCTTCTTGTTCTTTCAGAAGTACCTCGTTGTTGGTCATATGGGAAGAACACCAGGAGTCAATCACAAATGTTTCAGTCAGGAGCGAGACGGCATCCTTATTTTTCTTTTTATTATAATAACAATCTTTTTCTTTATGATTAAATTTGTTACAAATTGAACACTGTTGTTTTCCTTTGAAAAAACAATTTTTCTCTTCATGATTATCCTTTTTACAGATTGAGCACCTTTTATTCTTGTTTTTGTATTTCTTGTTTGTCGACGCCTTGTATGCAACTATATTTTATTGATCTTCACTGTTTTTATTTCTTTGTTGTTCCACTAATAAACGTGCAGTAAGGTTATTCACAGTCTGTTCCGATTTAGGGGTCGATTCCCACGCCGTTACAAAATGTTTGTATGTATCGGGTAAAGTTGAAAGTATTTTGGATATTACCATGTTGTCATTAATCTTTTCACCGAGACTGTGCAGTTGATAGGCATAGTTTTCTAGCATACCTATATGGTGGTTCATATCCTTACTGTTGTCATATTTGTATTGGAAGAAATCTTGTAATAATTGGCATTTTTGTTGACTGTTTTGTTGTTGGAACATTATAGTGAGTTTATCATACATTTCTTTAGCTGTGTTGCACGACATCAATGACGACAATAGTTTTCGATCGACGGTGCTTGTTATTATGCGTTGTGCTTTTGCATCCAACTGCATTTCATTATCATTGGATTTTGTTGGGCCTTTTGTTACGATATTGTATATTCCTTCACTCTTCAAGGTAATAATTAACGTGAATTTCCACGTGGGATATGTTTTTTCGTCTGTTAGACGTGGTATATGTTTGATGGCAGTAATGGCAGATTCCATTTTCGTGTACACTGTATTGTATTGGTATCACAAGTTTTTTACCGCTCTTCTTCTCACTGTTTTTAATGAACGGGCTGGTAACCACGCTCTGCTACCATATTAAGATTTTACCGGAGAAGAAAGAACTGTTTTTATGTTTTAATCAGAGTTTATTTTATTAATTTTATAGCACATCAAACATGGCGTTCACAGATATTTTTATAAAGAGAGAGTGTATAGATAATCTAAGGATTAGTAGACATGTCAACTTATATCAAGGCAAAGGTTTAAAATTATACAGCCTAGTCATTTGCTAACAGCTTCAGATGAGACATGCTTGAAAAAAAAAACAATAATTATATATATAGCGTTTAGTATCAGGACAAGGTGCATTATAACATTCCTCATGGATTTGGAAAGGGCATTTTCGGACGGTTGTGAGGATGTGTTTGAGCTAAGACACTATTATGCTAAAAGGACCTTTCTGGTTCTCTCAAAACTGCAGACCCACTTTCAGTACCACCCAGTCTTGACGATCCATGCAGGCATCGATGAACGTTATCTTCCGATCGATCGAGAATGGACGTATGACCTGTTCTGTTAACTTTTGAATGCAAAATTTGCTTCTTTAATATTGAGCGATAAAAATAGACACTTCATCTTGCATCTTGGCATTTTTGGCGGAATTGGATTAAGCTTCGAATTATTTTCAATACATGTCTCGGACACACCCGCACATAGAGACCTTGAGAGGACTTTGTAGTTTTGAATTCTACTGTAAAACTGGGCGAAGTTTGACAAAGGCAGCTTGATTACTGTGAGTAGCGTTATACGTATATGTATACGGCTCGGTTTTCAGATTCCAGATCAGCCATTCCTTCAGTGCCAACGTTCAGTGCCGTTTTTGTTGTCTATTAACAGGAATGCTACAGAGAGGTCAGTTTCTCCAGCACCTGACACAGAGTTTCTGACGGTTTTAAAATTAGATTTAAGTAGGCACAAGGAGGGTCTATAACAGATTTTTTATTGGATTTTTCTCTTGTAAATTTAGTGTACCTAAGTACCTATATCATAATATATGGCCATACGCGCAATATGTGTTGTCAATAACATAATAATAAAAACAATAATTACGCAACATAGCGTCATTATGACAGCAACGATCCTGCATTGAACAATTCATTATCTATAACAATATGTATCAATATTTGGTCCTAACAGCAACTATAGAGACCACTGTCTGGCAAGCATCACACCTCGCTTTGCGTGTACTTCAACAACTGGCTGAGAACAGTACCCATAAATTTAAAACACTTTAAACTTATAACTTTTCATATTTAAAAAGGAAGACATTTTACAGTGATTTGCACTTTAAAAATAAGTGAAGTCCAAAGTGATAAGCTTAGCTTGCATCAAAATCATTAAATATAGACTAAATATAAGAGCGAGTAATAGTCTTCTGTGGGTCTGGGTTTGTGGTAAGAGCTAAATTAATGAATAAATTTTAGAGTGCTTAATTTCGTAAGTTATCTTTAAAAAACTAATCATAGGTACCTAGATGTCATTTGAATGCAAAAGTTTATGCAGAAACTTTTCATCATTAGTGTTAATCAAATGATTAGTAGGTAAAAATACCTACATGAAGTGACGGACATTCAACTTTCGCAATTAAGCTATGTATAATTAGGAATACCTACTGTTAATATTAGTATGCTGTGTTATCCTAAGATGGTCGTATCTACTGTTTCAGGCTCTTTTGCCGTGGCCGAAACGACTGTGTTAAAAGTATTCTCATGACTTAAGCTTTGATAATGGCTATTCAAAGTAACAGTGGTTACCAATCTGAGACTTGACCGAAAACGAATGTTCACAGTATCCATCATCCATACAAATCCCCTTGACCATCCCTCCCAAAGTGTAAATAATCTACGTCGAGGTTAAGTGCGACGGTTACAATTGGTTATTTAAAAGTACAATCCATTTTAATATTGTGTCAAAGTTCGGTCATCATATTTATTTTTTCAAGTACAGTTATAAATTCCAGTAAAACCAAGTGAGACATTACAGTTAATAGCAAAATAAATGGATCCGACCATCACATCATCACAGGAATGCCAATTTAGCTGTGAATTCACGAAAACCCGAGCATTGCTCTCGTCAATTCATTTCCACAGGTTTGAAATCATTATTTTCTTAGCTAAAACGTTGCACTATTTCTCTTTCATATTTTTCAAGACCAAAAATTTAGAACTTACCTATGCCTTGTTACTAAAACCCTCAAACCTATCAAAAGTTAGCAATAGTGAAAATTTCAATAGAGTTCGCTCCGTCGAATAATTGAAATATATCTGCTTGTATTAGTGGTATGAAGATAAAATAAACAGCTGGTAAGCATTGATTCCTGATCGCTTGTCATGAATTGATCATATAAGCTATCCTCCCGAGCAATAATGCTCATAACCACTTCTACCACCTACCACTTCAAATTGGTTTTTAATGTCTTCCTCATCTCATCGATGTTGTTAAAATGGAACAAATAACACAGCCCTCTTTCATCTTTACTTGCTAATTCTTGTTTCGTAGGCATCCTAAATAAGAAATAAGTACTTCAATTTATTTACCATTAATATTTCGTATATTTTTAAGAGCGTCTTCATTTATCTATAAATGACTACTGACCTAATACCTAATTGGTGGACACGTAGCTATAAAACAGTTTATTTAAATGTAAGGAGTTTTGTGTAAGACACCATACGTGATGGATGAAATAAACAAAGCATCAAGGAAATCCCAAATTAGTTGTGATCGTGATTTGAGGAAGACCAAAGCATTGCTCTCCACAGTTAATTTTAGCAGGTTTGGAAACGACATAGTTGGACATATGTTATTTATTAGTTATGTTATTTTAACTGTTTTCCTTGCTGTGGTTTATTTATTACTAAACCTACTTACCTACTATGTATAGATAATTGTATCTCTATGTCAACAATAATACCTAATTATACCGTACCTAATACCTATTATGCCACACTGTTAAATTATCCGTATTTTAAACGGTAGGAAACTACCTACTATTGTTTTATGTTTATGTCATAAAACAATTAGAACTAAAATATAATTTCCTTTAGGGAATTGTAGCGTGTTAGTTTTAGTAGGTAAGTACTGCGCCTATAACAACAGTGGAATGCATAATTAACTTGAAAGTAAATGAATTAATTCACAATTCTATTTCTGTTTTAATCCCAACTTGATGGCTCTCGTGGGAAATTCTATGAATAAAGTCATGCAATGTAATGTATGTGCAAAGTTAAAGCCAGAAAAAATGGAGGCCTACTTTTCCAACTTCATTATAGAAAGCAAGTAGGCCAGTAACTACTTATATTCATCACAGCCACAGTAATCCAAACTCAGAGTTCACTCTTGCTAATACCAAACTCCCTACGTCAAAACATAAAACAACTGGAGACCCGTAGTAACTCCACAATAACGCCAGCCCCGTGCCACCTAATCCCAGGCCCAAGTAAGGGTCCCACTAAAGGCGACTTTAGCTACAGCTACTTTGTTAGTCCATTATCACGCCTTTTTGCCATTGGAGAAGGCAGAGACTATGGATTTCCACCTGCTACGATCCTGACACACCTCTTTCGCTTTATCTACGTTCATTAACCTCGTCATACATGCATCGGTTTAGAGTATTCTTAACCTGGCATTTTTTGAGAACGTCCGCGATTCGATTGCGATACTATCGCCGAGGTCGTCCCCCTCCAACTCTTCCATACACACTCGCTTCGTATACTTGTTTCGTCAATCTCCTCTCGTCCAACCTCTCTATATGTCCAAACCATCTTAACATACCTTTCTCAATATTTGTCACTTCATTTTCTTTCACTCTTCACTTTGTTAAGTTAAACAATCCAAACGTTATAGGACCCAGTAGGACTCCTACTTACATTATCAATAAAAATAATATTATCGACTGGTTTGACACTTTGGATGAAATTAATAGTGTGTTTGGTGGTAGGTACTGGTGTAATACCTAATTAGCTTCCGCCCGCGACTTCATCCACGTAATTTTTGATCCACTCTTTCTTAGTGCTTGCAATGTCTACTTACATAATATGTATAAGCACAGATAATATAATGTATAAGGAACCTCTGTACGTTGTCCTTTGGTCAGTAACAGAATAAATTGTGTAAGGTAAGTTCTTGGGACAACAAGAGCAACTAACTGACTGTAAGGCCAAATCTGAATTAGAGATAGAGAAGTCTTTAAATGATTTGTTACCTCGATTTTGAGAAGACAAACCACATTAAAAAAAATCTCCGTATTATCAACATTATCGATTGGTACCATGTACAGTCGACTGTATGACAGTGGTAACACTTCAATTCGGAAACCGTCCTTATTGCTTACGAAATAAAGATGCTGCTAATGTCAAAGTGTTACCACTGACGTGCGGTCGACCGTACGATGAAATTCTCTGTAGAAAATAATTAAATTTTCTTTGTCTCCAAAATCCAGCTCATGAAGTCATGACTCCTTTGGCGACTTTTTTCGTGTCCCATTAGTTTTTAGGGTTCCGTACCCAAAGGGTGCCAAATGGCACCCTATCGCTATCGGTCCGCTGTCCGTCCGTCCGTCTGCCTGTCACAGGGCTGTATCTTTTGAACGGTAATAGGTAGCTGGTTGAAATTTTCTCAGAATATGTGTTGCTATGACCCCTATCACGAAAAATACTAAAAATAAAAAGAAGTCTAAAACCAAACAAAAAACCTCGAAAAACATGCATTTTCTTCTACGTTTTTGTTCCTGCTCTATCTTCAAAACAGTAATACATACCAACGTCAAACTTGGTCTGGTTATAGTGCATACTATGTAGTTTAGCAACAATTACTAAAAATAGGGCCAACATAAACATATGTGGTGGTACCTGCGTAAGAAAGAGATACAAAAATTCTTATTTCGCGCATCGTGTGTTGATGTATTTTGTTTGATGAACTCTCAGTTTCTATGGCGCATCATGTCAATGGGTGGCACGGAACCCTTACTGCGTGAGTCTGACTCGCACTTGGCCGTTTTATTTTATTATTTTTACATTTGTTGACATTTCTATTAAAATTGCCCTTGTCCGAGAAAATTTGGGTAGAGCAATTTTCATTTTCAATAATTGCAATAGTAGTTATTAGCTACCTTTAAAAGGTACGAATAAACGAATTGGTTACAGTTGTAAATGTATGAACCTCGTTATGAATTGAATATTCATGAACAAATAATAATACAAATGTAACGAATTAGTCAGCATTCTACAAATTTTAATTTAGTAATTGGCAAACATGTTTCCCTTGAGATTACATTAGAGGTAGGACGCTTTTCTGCTACCAAGCCCAAATTAACAACATGTTTTGTTTTGAGCCCATTCGATGTAGTCTTTGCTCAACATCATGAGGCGACACTCGAGGTATCCTTCCAGCTATAAAATCTCGATGCATATTTTTTGATCATTAAAATTAATTGATTGAAAATATTATTATGTTCTTGTAGAGCGGAAAGTTTCGGGAAAATTCCCGAGGCCGTAGATAATGAAGAGCATCCTGAAAAACCCAAAAAGAGAGGAAAGCGTAGTATTATTAAGGATTACTTGATAGATTATACGGCAACTTCTAATCTTCATGGACTTAAATACATTGGAGAGAAGGAAAGAACATTAGTTGAAAAGTAAGTTATAGGTACTTCATAGTCATAATTTATCCAATTTTGACAACATTTCTCATTTAACAATTTTATTATATTTCAGGGTCTTTTGGCTCTTCATGTTTACCTGTTGCGTGATCCTTTGTGCTGGACTGATCAGAAAAGTCTGGATAAAATGGAACGAAAGTCCAGTGATCGTGAGTTTTGCTGAAAACCCTACTCCAGTTTGGCAGGTAAGTTGCACTTAGAGTATCAACTGCATGTATTCTTATTTTTGTTATTTTCTTTGATCTGCGTTTATTATTAGTTCCTCCAGTGATTATTTAATAGTTTTAATTGTTGACCATTTGGCGCCATCCCTTATAAGGCGGCTATTTTTTTCTGTCCTTTTTTGCAGAGACGTGTCGTGTCTGACTTTTTGGTTTTAAAACTCTGATTGAGATTTTATTTCTTTTTAGATTCCTTATCCTGCAGTGACAGTGTGTTTTGAAACTAAGGCAATGCAGAGAAAATTTAACTTTACTGAATATTATCACTTGTATCTTAATAGTCGTGACAACCTTACGACAGAAGAGTAAGTAACAGACCAAATTTTTTTTTTTATCATTCTCTTGCAGTCTACCATTGTATGCATATACTAATGTCGGTGACGAACGGTGGTGAATATTTTTAACCGACTTCAAAAAAAGGAGGAGGTTATGTATTCGGCGGGTTTTTTTCATGTATGTACACCGATTACTCTGAGATTTCTGGGCCGATTTGGGTGGTTGTTTTTTTATTTGGTACAGGAAGTCCGTGCGGTGGTCCCATATAAATTTTATTGACTTAGGTCGAGTAGTTTTTTAACCAGCTTCAATAAATCAGTTTAATTTAGCTTCGATGATCTACTAATAGTTTCGTTTTTAACCGACTTCAAAAAAAGGAGGAGGTTATGTATTCGGCGGGTTTTTTTTTTTTTTTTTTTTTTTTTTTTTTCTTGTATGAACTGGATTGCGGGGGTCTGATGGCAGTTGCTCCGCGTAAAATACTGATGTTCAGCCGCATCTATTTAGACTGGAAGCCGACCCCAACATAGTTGGGGAAAGGCTTCCAGTCTAGCCGCATCTATTTAGACTGGAAGCCGACCCCAACATAGTTGGGGAAAGGCTTCCAGTCTAAATAGATGCGGCTGAACATCAGTATTTTACGCGGAGCAACTGCCATCAGACCCCCGCAATCCAGTTACCTACTGGGTAATACCGATATTCGGTGGTTAGACCAGTTGTCAGACTTTAGGCTTCTGACTACCTGTAACCCGTAACGACTGCCATAGATATTCGTATGGCAACCGGTACCAAAGAGAATATAACCACTACGACCGGTACCGAGAGCTTAACGTGCTCTCCGAGGCACGGAGGGGTCTCGATGTGCAACGAAATGGTCACCCATCTACAGACTGACCGCGGCAAGACAATTAAGTAGCCCCTCAACTATATTTATTACTACAACAATAACAGCCTTAGATTAATAACTAACGGCACATATTTCTATTTTAGACAGCATCTGTTTGAAGATATATCGATGGTCTGCGATGATCATCTGGCTCCTCCTAATGGTCGAAAATTCTCGTCTGGATTTGAAACAGTGGAGAATATAAAATCGGTAGGTAGAAGAAGTTTAACAACCATAATATATACTATGAAAATTTACTTAAATTAGGTAATTCACATGTCATCATCATCCTCCTGCCCTTATCCCAATTTATTTGGGGTCGACGCAGCATTTATTTTTCTTCCATACATCTCTATCAGCCGTCACCGTGTTCACTTTCTTTTTTCCATATCATCTATCACACAATCCATATATCTTTTCTTTGGTCTACCTCTTTTCTTATATCCATCCACATTCATACACAAAACTTTTTTCGTAACATGTTCCTCATTTCTCCGCATCACATGTCCATACCATGACAATCTACTGCTTCTCAACTTTTCCGTCACTGGCGCTACTTTCAAACTCCCTCTCACATACCTACTAATTTCTTATCATATCCATTCTCGTTACACCACACATTCCTCTTATGTTAACACTAGCTGTGCCCGCGACTCCGTCCGCGTGGATGTCGGAAAATGACATCGTGTCATAATTATGAACACAATATCTTCAAATATATACATATAAGCGCCTACACAGACGATTACACTATTTACCGACCATACTGTATTTTGTTTTTACAACCAACCGGCTAAGGTGATGGAATTTCATGGAATTAGCCCTAAACTCCCTCATTCTGAGAAGACGCTCGTGCCCAGCAGTGGGAAGTAATTGGGCTGATTATGTTATTCTATAACACTAACCACATCTCTTCTTATGCTAAGAAGAGGCCCGTGTCCAGCAGTGGGACTGTAATGGGCTGGTAATGTTATGTTATTCTAGAATACTAATAATATCCAGTTCATTAACTCTTCTCATTTTGAGAAGAGGGCTATACCCAGTAGTGGGACAGTAATGGCTTGACTACGTTATGTTATTCTATATTTTCTAGTTTCTTAACTCTTCTCGTTCCGAGAAGTGGTCCGTGCCCAGCAGTGGGGCAGTAGGTAATGAGCTGATTATGTTATGATAATCTATTACACTAACAATATCCAGTTCCTTAACTCTTCTCATTCCAAGAAGAGGGCCATGCCCAGCAGCGGGACAGTGATGGGCTATGTTATGTTATTCTATATTTTCTATAATACTAATAGAATCCAGTTGTATTTTTAGGAACCTGCAACTAACCAACAATCATGACCTCTACTTTGTATGCAACTTAATACAATAGAGGGGTCAAGCTGTATCGCTGGATCTACTCAACCGATTCAGATAAAACATACCCTATATTTTAAGTTAGACTAATACCAATACAAATTCTAAGTTTCATTACGATCCGTTCAGCCGTTTTCACGTGATGAGGTAACAAACAGACAGACAGACAGACAGACATAATTTTTTTTAACGACTGATTCGTGTTCTATAGCTTATTTCTAGTCCCCCTAGCCGGTTTTCGCGAAAAAATACTCAATGTACAGACTTTTCGACCTTTACAGTTTTATTATAGTATAGATAGATAGAAGATGTATTGTTTCTATTTCAGGTATCGCCAAATCTGACTGAAGTTTTCTTCGGATGTAAGTGGAAAGATATTCCAAGTGAAAACTGTTCCGACTTATTTTCTCCTATACTGACAGAAGAAGGACTGTGTTACACATTTAACACTTTGGGGCCGGAAGAAATGTTTAGATTAAACAAGTAGGTGTTCACTTTAATCTTATTAATTATTATTATGTCCCTCCTATGACAGCAGGTGATCTATATTATGTATTTCTTATTAGTTTACATCAAAACTATCCATATTTGGAACATGAGAAACGAGCGGAATCTTGGAGTCTGGAAGAAGGTTACGCGCGAGGAACACCTATTGAAACTTATCCGCACAGAGGCGCCGTGAGTAGAGAGAGAGAGATTAGAGATTGTTTTTCCAATTGTATCAACCTGTTTTTTTTGCTATTTATTTTTATGTTACACAGGCATCTCATCAATTTTTTTTAACAGGGCTACGGTGTCAAATCCGGACTGACTTTCTTGTTGAAAGCTAAAAAAGTTGATTTGGATTATCTTTGCAGAGGTCCAGTGCAAGGCTTTAAGGTATTTCATTGTTACATATTCCTCGATTTCATAACATTGTGTATAGTTCGTATTTTTCCACATTTCCTCTGATGTTCGTAGATTTTGTTGCACAACCCTGCAGAGCTGCCGAGGCTTTCGCAACAGTACTTCCGATCGCCTCTGTCGCAAGAGGTAGTCGTCGCGGTGAAACCTAAAATGATGACCACTTCCTCAGGCCTTAAACCTTATGAACCTACCAGGCGAGTATAATAGCTAATAGGTTGATAAGTTTAACGTCGATTAGATATTGTTAAAAAAATGCATTCGTTCGTAAAAACCGTTTTCTAGCTTCCGTAATTGATAATGACGACGTCTGTGGTCTAGTGGTTTGAGGATCGGACTGCTGATCACGAGGTCATGGGTTCGATTCCCACAGGACACATATATTTGTGTGATGAACATAAGTGTTTGTGTTAGTCTGGGTGTTTCTTATGTATTAAAAGTATGTATTAACAAAAAAAAAAGTATATAAGTATAATATCCATTGTCTAGTACCCATAGCACAAGCTCTGCTTAGTTTGGGACTAGATGGTGCTGTGTAAAAATGTCCCAAAAATATTTATTTATTGATAATAGACTTGAATTGATAAGATCCTTCTCACTTGAACGCTCTTTATTAACTAATTAACGACTAGCTTTATAAAATGAGCTAACAAAAAATATATAGTACATTGCGTACAGCAAAACATGTGTTGCTTTTACTTTTTCACAGACGACTATGCTATTTTCCAAGCGAGCGCTATCTCCAATACTTTAAAGTGTACACTCAGGCTAACTGCGAGATGGAGTGTTTATCGAACTTTACTTACACTCGGTGCGGATGCGTACATTTCGGAATGCCCTGTAAGTACCTACTTGATACCTTCTAAATTAGAAACCATAGAATGTGTTAGCATCGTACTACAGAAAATCGGACTCAAGTATCTTAGATTGCGTTGCGTACTATTTAAGGTACCATTTAAGTATAAGTAGTTTAATTACTTAAGTAGGTACCTACTATTAATTTAAAATTACCAATCTTATATGCAATCTCTAGATATATATTATAGAGATTGCATATGTCGATGAGTATCTCTATTTGGGTCAAATAGTTTCCTTCCAGGCAAGACAAAACAAAGAAGTTGCAAGACGCACCGAAAATGCCTGGAGGAGCTATTGGGCTATGAAAGATCTAATGAAGGGTGATCTACCTCTATACCTTAAAAGAAGACTCATGGACGTGTGCATTCTTCCCATCCTCACATATGGATCCCAAACATGGTCTTTGACAGGTCAACTGAGGTCCACGCTTGAGGTTTGCCAAAGAGCGATCGAACGGAGTGTTCTGGGCATAAAACTTGTAGACCGGATAAGAAACACAACGATCCGTTCCAGAACAAAAATAGCTGACGTCACCCGTAAGGCTGCCACTCTAAAGTGGAACTGGGCTGGACATATCTGCCGCATGTCAGACGACCACTGGGCCAAACTAACAATTCAATGGGTCCCTTTACATGGCAGACGTCAACGCGGCAGGCCCAGACGGAGATGGCGGGATGAGCTGGACTCCTTCCAAAAGGACTGGACGCTTGTAGCAATAGACAGGGAGAAGTGGAAGGAGAGTAGGGAGGCCTTTGCCCTGCAGTGGGACACTTCAGGCTTATAATAATAATAATAATCTTATAGCCTTTCAAGTTTCAAGCCTACTTATTAGTAACTTATGTAATTATTCGTAAATTAAAAATGGGTTTAGTGTAAATTAATATTATTTTGATGAACCTTCAACGTATACTGATGAAATGACCCTAACAGCTGGTGAATTCAATAAAATTCGCCTTCTTTTATTAACATTTACTACATAGAAATATAACACATGTCTATGATTTACTATTATTATAGACTGTCATTTCTTGTTTTGTAGCTATCTCAGTATTTTTAGCCTATATGCCCTAAGGAGCGTCACTCCTGAGGAGGGTGTATATAATATAGATGTATAGATAGCCTATAAAGATGCCATACGATTAAATAATTATAGACTGTATATAGTTTATAAAACGGGCCCGTCTCGTAATATTTTGTAATACTGCTTAAAAATGCACTTTGCGTTCCAGATGGGCCAAATATGGAGGTCTGCAATGCTGGCAGCAGAGAATGTATAAAAACAGCTCAAAGTAAGTCGGTCATCGATATCTATCGGTAACGTAGTATCTACCGATCGATATTGACATCTTAGCACGGAGATTTTTATATTTTTATGAGATTCATTTCATTAGACCGTTGAATTGCGTAAGAAATTAACATAGCATGGCAATGACTTTTCGTTGTTTTCTTATATTTGCTTTCACGCATAAGTATCGATTTTACTGGAAATTTTCTTGTTTTCTCCTAGATATTATACAGTGTCGAAATATCGTACAATGTTATTTTACCTGTAGTGCTATTCTGTAAGATCTCACTAGCAAACTCCCTTTTGAATCCACAGTGAAAAGAAGAAAAGCAATACGACAAAAAGATTTCACTGCCTGCAGTTTAAGAAGTGAGTTTGCTAGTCAAATCTTTCAGAATAGCCACGCTGTACTACAATAATAAAATCAGTGATAATCTAGCGATCAAACGCTTGCCTTCCATGCAGGAGGGTCTGAGTTCGAATCCGGCCCGCACATCTGACTTTTCCTGTTTCCTGTACGGATCAGAAATTGATTATCACTTGCACGGTGAAGGAAAACATCGTGAGGAAACCTGCACACCTGAGAGTGCTCCATACAGTTCTCGATGGTGTGTGTAGTCCGCTAACTCGCTATATGTCAACCTGAATCCTTCTCATTCTGAGAAGAGGCCTGTGTCCAGCAGTGGGAGAGTAATGGGCTGGTTATGGTATGTTATGTATAATATAGTACAGCTATATCTATCTACATATACTCGTCAAAGTATTAGACTTTGGGAAAAATCCCCAGGGTACTCAGGGCACGAAAGCGATTCTAGTAGGCTCCAGGAAGAGATTTACGAAAGAAGCGCTTTCACTTAACAGGAACCACATAAGGATCCTGACTAGAACCCTTACAGAGCACTGCAAACTCAACAAACAACTACACAGGATGTGCCTCACTGATACCAACTATTATTTGTTCTACGCTGATACCACAGCTTGCAGATTATGTCGCGAAAAGGATGAAACGCCCATTCATATCCTGTGCAAATGTGATGCAGTGCACCACATTAGCAGTCAGCTTCTTGGAAGCCACACAATCTTATCTGATGATATCAGAACCTCAAACCCCAAGGCAATAGTCGATTTTACGGTTGGCCTGTGGCTTGGGGAGGTGGTCTACTATTAGAGGCGTTACAATAGATCTTGCAAAAAAACATAAGGGGCTTGCAAAATAAAAATAAAATGCTATTATTTCAGGTAACTGGCACCCATATGACATACTTTACTTTTATGCAAAGAGATTTAATTAGTAAATATTTAATGTCTTTGCTTTTATGTCTGTTTTGCTTTTGTATTAGAAGCAAAACAGACATAAAATATATAAACAGACACATACTAGAATACCTACATATTGCCTACATAATTATAACAATAAAATGTAGGCACACCCAGTAACATGTCTGTTAAGTGTTACCGCAATGCCTGAGGCAGTCCAGTCGCCCAGCAATCACAGGACAGTATTGGAGCTGACCCGCACCCTGCGCACAATTACGCGCACCGCTTGCGCATGGTGGTGTGGAAACAGTCGGTGTGCGCCTCCGCAAACATGCCAGAGGCACTGCAGAAGCGGGGGAGCCCCAATATCGCCCTGAACTCGTTATTATACTGGACATGGAGGGCACTGTACGCGTAAGCAGCTTGTGTAGGAAACCCATAGGCTGCACGTGTGCAAAAGGCTTTAAAAAGCGTAATCTTAACTTGATTGGAACAACATGCAAAGACCTTGCCCCTTTTCCAAAATAATAATAATAATATATCTATCTATAATAACCATGTTTACTAACTATATTTTCTCAGTGGAACTGGTGACAATTGAAATCCAATCAGGGCTGGACGGTCGAATGAACAACGAGAGCGATTCTCTAGGGGAGGCTCTGGAAGTCTCTTCTCGATGCCGATGTCTGCCAGCCTGCACATCGATAGAGTACGAGGCAGAAACATCACAGGCCGATTATGATTGGGCAGCCATATTTAGAGCCTACAGATTATATAACGTATCAGAAGAATTAAAAGAGTGAGTAACTTGTTTACTGTTTACACAATTGAATCAATTACGCAAACATTTTTTTAATAATTATTTAACTGGTTTTTGCAAATACGTGGGACACTCAGAAAGTTTTGCGAAACTAAAAAAAATTGTTCTATACGTACATATATTTTTATCAAATCTTTTCAAAGTACTTTCCACCAGCCTCTATACAAAGATTCATGCGCCTAAACCAGTTTTCAAAACACTTTTTCCAGTCCGCCGCAGACACCTCGTTTACAGCCTGCTCGAACGCAGCCAGCGCATCTTCCGGCGACGAAAATTGTATCCCTTTGAGCTGATTTTTTATTTTTGGGAATAAAAAGAAGTCACACGGTGCTAGATCAGGGCTTTAAGGAGGGTGACCCAGGAGTTTGACTGGCGTGCTGTCCAGGAAGTCCCTCGTTTTGAGTGCGGTGTGCGCAGGTGCATTGTCGTGGTGGAGCAGTAGCCCGCGGAGCCCTGTGTTTGGTCGCTTGTTGCTTATAACAGAGAAAACTTCTGGCAAACATTTGGTAGTATACCATTCGGCATTAATGCTTCTTTGATCCCGTAAGGGAATTGATACGAAGTGGCCAGTCAAATTAAAAAAGCTAGCGATCAAAATCTTACCCCCGCTTCTAGATCGCTTCACTTTGGTAGGCGTTGGCTCATTTTGAAACACCCAAACAGTCGACTGGCGCTTGGTTTCTGGGTCGTATTGATAAATCCAGGACTCATCACCTGTAACGATGTCGTAAACACGCCGGGACGAGCCTGCTTCAAATTTGTTAAGCATATCACGGCACCATTCCACCCGGGCCTGCTTCTGAGCATCGGTGAGGTTGTGCGGCACCCAGCGTGATACTATCCTCCTCACGCGAAGATGGCTGTGTAGAATCTCGTGAACGCTTCCCGATCCAATCTTCAATATGTGTTGAATCTCCTGATATGTAATTCGCCTATTGTCTTGGATTAAATTTTTCACTGCTAGCACGTTTTCTTCGGTAACAGCCGTCAAAGGGCGACCGCTTCTTTCGTCATCCCCCAAAGTTGGTCGACCGCGCTTGAATTCGTTATACCAACGATACACGGTTGCCTTGGAAGGGCCTTCATCCATGAATGCCATTTGAAGTCTATCGTACGATTCATCCGGTTTCAAGCGACACTTGAAATCGTATAAAATCATAGCTCTAAAATGTTCCCGGCGCAGATCCATATTTCAGTGAGACACAATACTTTGAATTAACTCGCAAAAAATGTGGAGGGAAATTTTGAAATTGGAACTTACTTATTTTTACTTATAAATAATCATATTTTCGAAAAACATTATAACTGGCCAGTCTCCCATATATAAAAACTTTTTTTCGCAATACTTTCTGAGGGGCCTGGTAGCTGTTTTAACATCACATTTTATTTTGCGGGGTCAGTAGGTTCCTCTGATGTAACGATTCTAACAATTATGTCTTGTCTTACCAACACGATATGAGAAAAAATTTGGGTAGATACCTACGAGATACGCTCATCAGTCAACAATCACCAGTGGTTCACTTTACTTATTTGTTAGGGATGGAACATCTGAAATATACTTTTTTAAACTAAATGGGCAGTAGAAGTTTTTAAACTTTCGCGAATTTCACTCATATTGAACTAAGTTTACGGGACTTGTCGCGCACAATTAAATCAAAATATAACGAACATTTTGACTAACCTCGACGTTTCGGTCAAGTTGCATTGGCCGTGGCCACGGAATACTTGATATGTTCATTTCCTCTATGGCCGTGGCCGTTTGTTATATTTTGATTTAATTGTGCGCGACAAGTCCCGTAAACTTAGTTCAATATAAATGGGCAGTATTAAACAAAGTTAAAATAAAAAACTACAATAAAGTGCGAATATTTTGTATGTTTAATTTAAACTCCTACTTAAATTATGTTTCCCGCGACACGGAAGACAGGCCGAGGATATTTTGTAATGTTTGCCTTTTCAAAAACAAAAGCTTCAGACAGGATAATTATCGCGGAGGGAAATAACCAATTGGATAGAAAATCCCGCTACCGCACTTCTTTTTGTCTGTTTGTACGTAAAGTATTACGCGTTTTTACCTAATGCAGTTATAAATTAGGTAGTTAAAAGGAGTTGAACCGCTGAATCACAATAAAATTAATGCTTTTTACACCATACGTTAAAACATCTTCACGTTTATTCCACGGATGATTTTTTTTATTCGTCCATGGTTTACCTATTCCATATTCATATTGCAAAGTATAATTTGTGTTCCACACACGACTGATTTGAAGTTAACGACCTCTCTAAAATAAACCTAACGGCACGGTCAATACCTTCTTAGTAAAATGTCGAAAAACAAAAAAGTTGTGACTGTAGAGAAAAAAGTCAAACAAATTGAGAATGAATCATAACAAAGAGAATATAACCACTACGTTTAAATCATTGTTTCCCCTCAGGACCTGTTCATTAAAAGACCTTATCCAAACTGTCGGCCGATAGTTGGGTGATATTATGTTCATATGTTGTGTATGGTAATTGGTGAGCTACTGTTTGACAGCCTCGTTGGTCTAGTAGTCGCAAGCGCGACTGCTAAGCGTGGGGTTTTGGGTTCGATTCCCGGGTCGAGCAAAAAGTGGTATTGGGATTTTTCTGTTAAGAAAATTTCTCAATAGTAGCCCGGAGTCAGGAAAGTTGGCGGTACTATAGCCCTGTGCCACGGAGAGCACGTAAAGCCGTTGGTCCTGCGCCTTATCGCTCTCCGGTCGTGTCGGATTGGCGTCCCATCGAGTGAGGGAATAGAGAGTACACCTGTTTGCGTCAGGGCACAGAATATCTGATAGTACTATCTGTAAGTCTGTAACGCACACACTTGTGCACTATATGTCCCGCGTAAGTGCCTAGTCTCCGTTAAGATTGACCGCCGCGCCGTGACTGAAATTCGGCCGGGAGGACATTATGGTGACCTACTATACTCAGTATATGGCTTAGAGTTCGTAAAAGTAGGTAGGTATCTATTACGCTTGGTAATTGAATTGGTAACTAATATCATGTACATATTACCTCAGTGCCTAATATATACAAATAGTGTTTGAGTGTGAATTATTCTGCTAGCCGCTAGCATCATGTGATACGATGTACACAAGGGTGGATCCAGGATTTATTTCTGAGAAGGCACACGGGACAGACAGGTAAGGAATGTCCTCGTTAGTATTGCACTATGTTTGATAATTGTGAATTTGTGCCCCCATCCTGAATCCACCCTTGAATGTATGTACAGTCAGAAATCTTCGGTGAACCACCACTAAGGCTAAAATCGAATGCACTCAATGTTCGATGACAGCCATAGGTACGTGTTATATAGCAGGATTCGTTCCACAGAGTACATTTGTATATATTCGTTCAAGGGATTTTGTCGACAAAATGTACCACCGGGAAGGATCCTGATCGTACATGTAACTCCCTCGTTGGAAAATCCTTAGTATTTTCAAAGAAAAGAGGATACTTAACTTTATATTCTAACCAAGATACGACTAAAACTTTTATTTTATTATATCTTATACCTACCCTACCTTTATGTTTTCAGTCTGACTTACTCCCGTGTCATGGTGTTCTTCAAAGAAGCCCAGTTCATCACGTCTCGTCGTTCAGAATTGTATGGACAAACGGATTTCCTCGCCAACTGCGGTGGATTACTTGGACTTTTCATGGGCTTCTCCATTTTAAGCGTCGCCGAAATTGTATATTTCTTAACATTGAGGTAAAATAGGTCAAAATATATTATACAACGTGTATCAGAAATGCGTGGTAATGGTAATATTTTAAGAGTTTATTCAGGGCAGGGTATAGCATAGAACAACTTTTCAGCGACATCGATGATTTTCTAGGGTAGATACAGAGGATTTGTTTTTTGCGATTTCAGGGTTGGTCCCATAGTACCTAAAAGTTGTTCTATTCTATGTTCTGAATGAGCTCTTAAGATATTACCATTACCACGCATTTCTGATACACGATGTATCTTAATATATAAAACAAAGTCGGGTTAGTTACATCATTTATAACTCAAGAACGGCTGGACCGATTTTAATTAAATTTGGCATATAGACAGAACATAACCCGGATTAACATATAGGCTACTTTTTATCCCGGGGAGATGAACAGTTCCCGAGGGATGCGATAAACGACATTCACGCGGGCGAAGTCGCGTGTATAGGCTAGTATTTTATTATAATTGTGTCTTGAAATTTAAGCAAACCCGGATTGGGAGTGTAGTTGGATTTTTCTTCCCAAAAGTTGCGTGACTTTTACAGCTACACTCCCAATCCTTGGAATTTACAAATCCCAGTACCTAGTTCCTTTAATGGAACCTATAGGAAGAAAAATCCCAGTAGTCCCGTCACGGGACAACTTCAATGGGACTTCTGGGAATACACGGAGGGGCGGGCACACTGCTTTACAGTACGCGCAATTTAACTTGGCCGGAGTGAAGTTGTCACAAAACCGTGTTAGTAATCGTTTTATGAGTGTCAATTGGAGGCAGGAGGCGGGGAATTTTGCGCAGTAACCAACTTCACTCCGGCCAAGTTATATTGCGTTTTATTTTGTGCTGTTACCTACAGCACTAAATAAAACGCAACTTCACAACCTCAGAACTGAAAAAACCTATTCTGGGGGTCTACTCGCAAAATCGAAAATCGATATATCGTGATATTTGTCGTGTCAAAACCTTACTCTAACCACTCTAACGGCCAAAATTAATATTCAATCTATCCACGATTTGCCCTACTAGAGATAGGAATTTGACATAAGCTCCATACAAAATATGTCAAATTTCTATCTCCAGTAGGGTAAGTAACGTCGAATTATAGATTGCCTTGTGCGATAAGACCGCCAATTGTACTTACTTACGGCCAAAATTAATATCCAATCTATCCTCGATTTGCCTTACTAGAGATAGGAATTTGACATAAGCTCCATACAAAATATGTCAAATTTCCATCTCCAGTAGGGTAAATCGTGGATAGATTGGATATTAATTTTAGCCGTTAATCTTTCTGTAAAATATTGTCTTTGTTTTCGTTTGGTGTAATGTACCTACAATAAAGAATATATTAAATAAATAAATTATTAACGGCCTAGGTGGTATAGAAGTTGTTGTTATGGGCAAAGGTAGCCGCTTATCATCAGGTCACAGGCGCACAGTCTGTTATTTTGCCTTAGTTGCGGCCATCCTTATTTTTTGAGGCTTTTAGAAAGATAATAACCAAACAAAACTTCTATTAAAACCCCCGTGGTTTTAAGTGTCATAGTTTTCAAAATATTTCGAAAATCGAGAAAAATCCATAGAAACCATAGAAACGTGTTTTAGGCTTTCATAATGAACATTTTACAATAAATGTTTCATGGCACGCTAGCCATTAACTTAATGCATCATTACATCTATTTTATCATAAAAAAATGCGTTCTCCTAGGCGTCAATTTTATTTTTTCCATGATTTCATAATAATTTTATTTATGGTCATTCTTAACATGGTCGCATTTTATTTTTGTGTGTAAATGTTTAGTACACTACTAAGTATAACCACAAAAAAAATAAGAAGCAACGAACACAGGAACTCGGAGATATTCATTTTTAAAGTTTTAATTTAGGGTTGTCAACTAATGTAGGCGCCTTTAACAAACGACCAATTTCGCTCGGAATAAATTTGCTTCTTCAATTATTATAATTTCCTATTACTATTTCTGAAGCATTATCCTTGGTCTAATCATGTCTTCACAAACACGATTTTATTAGATTCACCTGTAACTAACAAATCATGTAACAAATCTTGTTTATTATTCTTTTTTGTTTTGTAAGTGCATGCACTTACATCAAAATGAATCTTCGATGAAGGATATTATGTGGAATTGGGAAGGGGTCCGCCCTCGTTAGATAGAATGTCAAAACCCAATTTCCATACATAATATCTGGAGAAGCGGGGGTGAGGTGTCATGGAGCCGTCAAAGACCCATGGCACTGCTTTGCCTCAGCAGGTACTGACCCGTCCTGCTGGGGGATGTCCTTCTGGGCCCCGACCAGAGGACTTAATGCAAGGGGGGCATGAGGGCGCCAACCCTCATGCTGGTCAGCGAGTGGCAACTCCAACGACTAACAACGAAAGCACGAACACGGATCTGAAGAAATCACTCACGAAATTGGGAATTTATAAAATTTTGGTAGATAAGGCACATTTGCACGGGGTTCATAAAAGACCTTTGGATCTCAATTCAGAGGAACGATGCCTAATCGTGTTAAACGCTTTATATCCAAATGGAATTCCGAACAATATCGATAGCCAAAACAATGAATTTAATTACAATCTTTCAAATTTTTTAAGTAAATGTGGAACTTTATATTGCAGTAGTAAACGGAATTTCAAACGATTTTGTAATAAAAACAAACACTGGCTTTCCACTATTTTTGATATTGAAATACCAAAAGTGAATATCGAGGAAAGTCCTTTACCACAACAAAATATTATAGAATTGGATGAGGCACATTTTTTATTACAAAATAATCCTTCAACTTCGAGAAGTAGTAGCTATGCCTTACAAAAAACTTTAAGACCCCAAGAACTTGGAAGACCCGATACCTGAAACTTCTTTTGGCGCTCATTCCAGTTTCACATCAAATACACATTTATTACAAAGTAATCCTTCGACTTCGGGAACTAGTAGCTTTGACTAACCTTCAATAGATCCGAAACCTGAAACTAATTTTGATGCTTCATCCAGTTCCACATCTACATTTTATGAAAATTTAAGTGATCGCCAAAAGCGCCGTGCACGTAAAGATCTTTAGGAATCGCTTGACGGAGAACCTCATTCAAAACTAATTAAAGTTATGTCGAGAATAGTAACAGACGAAACCGGCGAAAAACTAAATAAAAGTTCTACTCAGGAGTTTGAGTTTATAATAAAGGAATGCTTGAAAAGTCCAACTCGGCCTAAAAAAATCGCAGGAACCATAAAGTCAAAATCGGAACCCAAACCCTATTCTCCTGATGAAGCTCTTTGTTTAATGATTGATATAAAACTATCAGTGGAGGACTATATCTACATGCAACAAGGTGCCAAATCTCGATGATTTAATATTTACCCTGCCTATTATAAGATACAAAAAGCTAAAAAACATTGTTATCTTGATGTTGAAATTGAAATATCAGAACGAGAAGCCAAAGTACCTTTAAATGATTTACTTATGCACACGTTTCGACGAATCATTAACTCTTGCGACCAAAGGGTTTCGGAATATTGCAATCAAAAACAGTTAGATACACTTCACTGCGTTTTTGAGGGTTCATGGGGTTTTGATGGTAGCACAGGACAGTCAACATATAAGCAAACGTTTTCTGATAAAATTGATGACGAACACTGCCTCTTTGCTACTACCTACATTCCGTTGCGCATAAAAAGTCTTGATGGTTTTGTCTTATGGTCAAACCCAAATCCACAATCTTTTAGATTTTGCCAACCAATAAAAATACAATACAGATCAGAATCAAAAGATCTGATTCTGGAAGAAAGGAACTGGGTAGAAGAAGAAATTGAAAATCTTTCACTAATTTATTCGGAAATTTTTGCTGGATATGTCGTTGTCGGAGATCCAAAATTATACCTCACCATAATTGACGGAAAAGTCTTTAATGTCATCACAAATACCAGCTCACAATTACGGTGTGCGTGTATTATTACCCATGATCCATTACCGCAAAGTTTTGCTGATATTCCTAATACTGAATTGGTAACAGACGCTTCTGATGATAATATACTCGTATTATCATCACAAGAAGTTTTGACAAACTCCGATGATGACTGCTAGGTTAGCGTCACGTATCGTTGTAGTCTTAGAGCATTGAGAACATTATAGTAATTGTTTTCAGACAACAGAAACCCAGAAAGAGACACAGAAAGACACGAGAAAGAGTTTACTCAAAGTTAGTTAAATACTAACACACTACACACCTCTGCCTACCCCTTCGGGGAAATACAGGCGTGATGTTATGTTGTTTTTTTTTTTTTTTTTTTAGTTAAATACTTGGGAAATATCTGGCACTTTTATTTTATTTTTTTATTTATTCAATTGCGACAACCCTATTTCCATAGAAATTTCAAAAATATTTAGAAACTCTCTATCTTCGTATTCCTGCTATTGACGCATGTCATATTTTAGTGTATTATTGACAATAACATTACGCATATATTTAAATGAAAATAAGATGCGACCGTGATAAGAAAACATGAAAAAAAAATGTTTTGTGTTAATCGGTAAAAGTAAAAAATCTCCTAATATATCAAAGGTACGATGCCCCATTTTTTTATCTAAATATATATTATGCTGTTACTTTATTTAAAGGACTAACTAAATATGTATTACAACAATTTTCGAAAATAAAAATTAATTTTGTTTTTCTCACTTTTCAATGAAACCTTAATAACTTTATAATTATAAAAAAAAACACTATAGGTATTTCTGCCAAACCTTTATCGTTACTATAGCTATCGAATAAAAACATAAAATGGACATGGCCGCAACTAAGGCAAAATAACAGACTGTGAGGCGGACCGGACCGGACGGCAACTTGTGACTTTTCGAGTACTCCAACGATGGTTGGTCCCATAGAAGTTTTTGATCAGTATTAGAAACAGGATCGATTGGCATCAAAAAATGTTTTTGTGTAAAATGGCTATTTTCTTGCTAACAGTATTTTTTTTTAAACTGTGAATGTGGATCAAAATTCCATGAAAAAATATGGATAGTCTCCTAAGACCATTTTCGCGTAGCTGCTAAACGTAGTGGTTATATTCTCTTTGTAGCTGCAACGGATAAGGTACTTCCCCTTACTGCCCCGCTGAAAGTTTCCACCCTGTATACTATAAAAAACCGGCCAAGAGCATGTCGGGCCATGCTCAGTATTATAGGGTTCCTTAAGTAGGTATAATTACAAACGAATCAAATCGAATATTAATCATGGCTATTTTAGTTTTTGCAATAATCGGCAGCTTTCGCGACTCAGAGCGTGTTGTTAGTAGCGCCATCTAGCGATAAATTCAAGAAGCCAAATTGAAGAAGCGTGTCATTTCAAAGTTACTTTTTGTGATTTTTTCAAATAGAAAGTAGCTAAAGGAGCATTATTTGCTATTATCATTTTTCTCTAAGGTCAATGACCTTTGAACTAGGACGTTTTAAGTATTTTTCAGTTTTGTCTCTATAACTCAAAAAATTATAATTACATTATACTCGAAATAATTTTAAAAGAGAGTTTTTACAAAGGTCTATCAATGTGGAAGATTATAAGTTTCTACATTGCATAGTTTAGAAATGGCAGGGGGGAGGACACATTGCAAGCCACTTTGGCGGGCTATATTTCGCAGATGGTACACCTGATAAAAAAGTGGTGTATGAAACATTACCTTCATTTTAGTAGACCTATTCAATAATATCCCACACGAGGGGGTGCAGTGAAAAAAAATGTTCCATCCCCATTTCACATATATGGACGCCACCCCTAAAATACGTAAAAACGATTTTTTTATTCTTTTAAAATTGAGATCTATATGTAGACTATTTTTTAACAAAATTTCATTTACTTATGTTTATAACTGTAGAAGTTATTAAGCTGTAAAGGATTAGGACAGACGGACAGACGGACGGACATGACGAAACTATAAGGGTTCCTTGTAGGACTTCGGAACCCTAAAAAAGATCTTTACGAATTTTCCCGCCAACCTCCTTTTGTAATGTATGTATGACAATTTTGGTCATAAGTGCGGTGGCCCCCATTTTATTCCTACTCTTTTATGCCAAACCTTTCTCCACCTTTTAGCGAGGGTTATACTTATGACACCCCACGCTAACTCATCGACGACTCGTAGCATGCATCTCGAGCATGTTGGCGGGGATATTCGTATTTTGTTATTAGTTCATCAAATAAACAATGTTAGGCTGTGTTTATGAGCCGCTTATGTGGCTATGATTTCACTTATCGTCATAAATATTTTATATCAGTGACAAGATATAATATATTTTTATAATTATAATGTTTATAATTAATTCGTTTTTTACAACAGCGTGAAAAACAGGATCCTCTCAGGCGCCGCTGGGACGTTTTCTACCCAGAAAATCGTTAACCCTTGCACCGCTGGGACGAAAACGTCCCAGCAAAACCAAATCAATTTATACTCTATTACAGATCGTTTAAGGTTCAAATTCTATTGAACGGCACATACGCAGCGGTGCCTGAGTGAGTTTTTCCGCGCAAAATCGCAGTGCCTATTGCTCCGAAATAAATATAGAATCTTAACAGTGTGTTTAATTTTATTTGCAGATTATGCTGCGTTCTTTGGCGTCGTCGTAGCAAGCACCGACGTATAGATTTTGCTAAAGGTGCTACCGTTCCCGGATCGAGCCCAACCAAAGTGATGCACCCTTACGATTAATACCTAATAATAGCTTTATGAAAACTACAGAGACTTGTTCATCATTTATTAGAAATTTAATGGTACTTACAAATAGGTGCGATAAAAATCAATCGTGTTTTAGAATCACATGCTAGTTAGCTGTCTAATTCACAGATTTAGGTACAGTTTCTTAGGCCCGTATTACAGAACGTTCCTCAAGCTATGATCACTGTTTAAAACTAGTTCTGAGTTGGGATTTAATTTTAAAACATTCCTCAAGCATAGATTCATTGATCACACTTCAGCCGAGCTTATTTATTATATATTATATTTTCGGCATTAGAGCAGATTTGATCTGTAATCACATCACTCAAGTGTGGTCGAGACCACGCTTGAGTAGAGATTTCTTTCCTATTTCAGGTTATATCAGTGTGCTATGTTGTTGAATTTAAGTTTATAATTACCGTATTGGAATAAGACCGATACTCAAGTATTTCAAGTAACGATTCTATCCATAAGTAGTGATCAGTTGATTAAAGATCAAACTATACTTGAGGAACGTTCTGTAATATGGACCTTAATGTTATATAGAATTTCTCATACAAGATAGACAGTAATGTATTTTTTAGATTTTAAACGTGTTTGCAAATAAAAAAATCACTTCCAGTAATCATTGTTTCATTATAATATTATACAGTACTTGGGCCGCTAGGTTTTTTCTTAGGAGCATAACCAATTCTGTTATGGATTTCTTCGGTAGTTTTACCTCCTACGCCTAAGGACTTCGGCGTATCTTCTTGCATTTCAGTAGCTGACAATGAATTGTTTCCTTGTTCTCTCCGAAAAGTTTCATATTCTTGTAAATCATCTAGTTTTAGTGTTATTTCCGTTAAGGGTCTTCGTATCATTTTCACAACTGAAAAATTAATATTTAAAAAAATAGTAAGGATATGGAGTAAACAATAAACACGAACGCAGTTAAACTGATTTTGTATGAACGCACTTTGAAAAATTTGGGTGGTAGCACTGGAAACATGCCAGTGATGTAAACTAGTCTTTAAAAATCAATATTTTTGTCGATAGTCGAATACAAAATTATTTCCCTAGTGCCATCAAATACATATATGTGAAGAAATAAAGCTAATAACTCTTAAAATGTATCATATTTTCCAGCATTCCAAAAAAAAAAAATCACGCTCGCACTCTGCTGGCTAGATACCTATCTTAATTTAGGGCCATTATCCATTTTTATTCGTATGTATATAATTTTCTTAAAAACCTGATGGGATCGAGTTTATTTCTTCTTTTTCGGTCGCGCTATGAAATTCTAATAATATGATATTCAAATTAGAAATTATGGCGCCGATAACCCAATTATATATTTTTTGCAAATCACAATTTGGAATCGTGCAACTAGAGCCTGACGTTTCAAAAGTGCCTGTAATTCAGTTTATTAGAAATAAAAAACATTTGACTTTGTCTTAGGTAAGTCATTGTATTTGTATATTTAATTAATTATATTGTATATTTAATTAAGTCTGCCGTGGGCCGGCCATTACATGAATGCACCAGACTAACCGAAAGCAGGCAAAGGTGGCGAGGCATCGTAAGGCAAGCTACAGCAGCCCCCGGCAATGGTACATGATGGCCACGACCGCTCTGTCAAGAGCGAAACGACAAAGAAGAAGAAGTCATTGTATTAAAACTTAACTTCACTGACCAACAATAAAATGACAATGACATGTCCATGACAATAAAACGTTTGGGCAAATGGTCCCTCACTACGTAAAGGTTAAGAACCACTAGCCTAGAGGCAGCTAAAACTCTAAATCATGCCCTGTACTTGCTTCCTGTGTTGATATATTAAGATAAGCTTATACCCACCCTGTTTACCGTCTAGCTTAAGCAACGCGATCGCTTAACATCAGGTGAGGTAGCGGTCAAACGCAAGCCCAATTTTTATAGAATAATGTAAAACAAAATCGCTCTGGAACAGCCTTAAAGCCTTAGTGACAATAATGAATTTTATATACGTAGCCTGTTCCGTGTGGTGCCGGACGTAAATAATTTCACCAACCTATTTCTTCTCATGGGTGTCATAAAAGGCGACTAAGGGATTCACCAGAGGATGGGCAGCAGCGTTCTCTGAGTATCTCTGTATTTAAACAACCAACTGCGATCGCCAACCCGCCTGCCAAGCATGGCGATTATGGCATATCCCCCCCTTTGGGGGAGGCCTATGTCCAGCAGTGGACGTTTTTCGGCTGAAATTATGAATGAATGAAATATACGGAGCTCTAAGCCTGCAGGATGCCAATAGAATTCAGGCTAGCTACCAAGGGAATCGAATTAATAATGATTGCACAGTTAACTAATCACTATACAGTCGCAATTCGCAATAAATCGTGCTACATTTGTCAATGGTGTGGCGCAAAGAAGAAATTTCATTGATGACGGTGTCGTAGCACTCGTAGCATCGTTATTCAGAAAAATGATTCAGTGTTAAATATAAAAAATAAGTGCACTTAAGATATTTACAGGACATTTAGGAAAGCTTAGCTTAGCTTTCCTACTGTAATATTAATGTGTATTTGTGTGTACAATAAAGTATAATAATAATAACAGCTGGTGATGTGCTGTTTAGATTATGAATACAGATGTACTTAGAGCCATAGTTTAGGAGATATGGCCATCAGAAGTTTGGACCATTTATTTGAGTACTAACATGATGGGTCTGAGAGCTATAGTTCAGGAGATATATCATTCAGAAGTTTGAACCATTTATTTGGCCCGAGCTTATCAAACCATTTCATTTGAGTACCAACATGATGGATCTAATAGCAATAGTTTAGGAGATATGGCCATCATAAGTTTGGACCATTTATTTGTCTAGAGCTCAGAGTCCTTTCCTTTGAGTACCAACACATTATGGTTTTGGAGATATGGCCATCAAATTTTTGACCAGCTCTGCGCGCTCGTGTCTTTCACGCAAGTGTACCAGCACCATTATTCACATTCGTTGGAAAGTATTTCGAATCTGAGAGGAAAGTTAAAGAACGCGTTCTCTAAACTCTATTCTCAAATTCGAAATAGAAAACTTTTGACAGTTCTAGACGGATCGAAGGCGTCAACTTTCGGAAACTCTTCCGAGAGACATTTGCTGTCGGAAAGCACTCGATGTGAAAATTAAAGAAGTATGAATAGTGTTTCCGAATCCGTTCGGTTCTCAAATCGTTTTGTTTCGTTTGCCGAACAACATTTACTTCGGATACGGAAACATTTAGAACGTTTGAGAATAGCACTGCAGATCCGTTATTTATTGTGGAAGCTGCTACAAGCAATTACCTTAAGATATCACAAGATGGCGTTGTAACCAAAATCTGCTAATTCATAACATAACATCAATACAGTTCAAATAGATAGTTTTGAGAAATAGACGGAATTGAGAAATAGATGGTTTCAAGAAATAGATCGTTATGGAAAATCATAACGTCAATACAGTTGACAGTAATGGCATCTAGTTATAGAACCTTAGCAAAATAGATGGTTTTGAGAAATAGATCGTTATGGAAGATGTAAGCAACGTTTGCATTTTCGCTCAGTGATAACGTTTGGAAAACGATCTATGTTGAATAACGATAACAACTATTACGTAGCTCATAAATTGACACAAATTACACATATTTTTCATTGGTATATGAATTAAAATATAATTATGCATTTTGACAGAATGCATTAGCTAATATTTGAACACACATACATGCTCGTAGAATAAACAGAATTATTCTAATAAAATTAGAATTAAAATTAGTTAATAAAATTAGTCGATAAAATACGTTACGATAGAGTTCTACAACACTAGTTTTAACAATTTTGTTTGTCTGACGTGACGTTGAATAGTGTACACGTCAATATTGCGTAGCCTAAATAGTGAATTCTACATTTTGTGTTACAGTTACTCGAAGATCTAATTGTTTTTACGTTTAAAAATATATTTTACGTTATTTCAACTCACCAAAATGCTGTATCTCGAAGATTATTTAGAAAGTAAGATGTTCTTTGTTCTTCTACGATGACGTAATTCCCTGCATTAAGTTGGCAGCATTGTGGCGTGCCTTAAAATAAATAGCGCGTAAATTCAAAATAGAAATCTATTGTAATGCAGGTGTTAATCTTTTATTTACATTTTAAATTATATTTTATTTATTTATTTATTTTGACTCATTACAGTGATCGAGCATCTCCCACAAGAGCTAAGGGACAGGTTTACTGAAATGCGTGAAATGGACTTATCTGTTCAAAGTAATTATTTTTGTATTGACTTAATTTTAAATAATAAACAAACATTAGAAGCTAAGCCAATGTAAGCCAAACATTTTTCTCACAGATAACATGGACACGTTAGAGAAAAGAGTGCGTACTCTTTTCGGAGGATGTAGGAGAGGCGAGATGAACACTGACCAAGCCAATACAGAATTTTCTGATATCAAGCGAGGTTACAATAAAACCCTCGAAGAAGCTGATGAAAAAATGACTCTGGCTAATCAGATGTATGATTTAGTGGACAGATACTTACGAAGACTTGGTTAGTATGAACCCGAGTAACTGAATTGTTTTTTTACTGCAATATTAGGGCTTAAAATAAAAAAAAACATCAATACCCACAGATACCGAGCTTCATAAGTTTAAATGTGAACTGGAGGCTGATAACAAGGGGATAACTGAACTTTTAGAGAAACGGTCTCTAGACCTTGATGTGAATACCAATCATACTAGCACATCTAACAACAATCATTATAAGGAAAACAGGTAAATCATTTTATTGTTTATGATTACCCAACAGTTATCCTGGACAGGACTCTATTCCAATTCTATCTTATATATTTTATTATTTTCCAACAAGCCCGTGGCTTTGCCTGTGTATAATCTGGTTTAACATATAAAGATGTTTTGTGCATCCCTCTTAAACTGTTGTATCTTCCCGTCTTAAAAACTAGATTATGTTAATCCAGGTTATGGTATATCTGGGTACCAAATTTCATCAGATTATGTTAATCCAGGTTATGGTCTATCTGGGTACCAAATTTCATCCAAATCCCTTCAGCCATTTCAGTGTTATTGAAGGACAAACATAAACAAAAATACAAACATCATACTTTCACATTTATAATAATAAATATCAACATCTACCGTTGCAATTACTGTCACAATGAATTTCTGTCGTCAATTACATAGGATTAGCTTGGTAATTTTGCTATTAATTATTGCAGGTACCGCATCAGGGCTGAGAAACGGCGTGACAGCTGGGGTAACCGCGAATCTCGAAGCCATGCTTCTGGAAATCTCTCCAGAACTGATTCTGCAATACAGGTAAGACTTTTTTAAACTGATTATATTTCCCAGTTTCATAGATTTACATAACATAAAATCACGCCTGTATCTCCCCGAAGGGGTAGGCTGAGGTGTATAGTACACCTCATAGATTTAGCCTCCCAAAAAGCACATTCTTTGACCATCATCATTACAGCTGAAAGACGTCCACTGCTGGACATAGGTCTTCCCCAAAAGGGGGTATATGCCATAATCGCCACGCTTGGCAGGCGGGCTGGCGATCCCAGTTGTTTGTTTAAATACTCTGAGAATGCTGCTGCCCATCCTCTGGTGAATCCCTTAGTCGCCTTTTACGACATCCATGAGAAGATATAGGGGTGGTGCTATCTTCTTTGACCATGATATTTTTTATTATAATTGTTCCCAGGCTGCTTTAGGACGCGACTCCTATTCACTGGGCCATGCTGGCAGCGCTATCGCTGCCGCAGCAAGTCAAGCTATTGCAGCAACTCAACAGGTAAGCAAGCAGCTTTACCATAGAGTTATTTGCTTTACAAGGCCATTAAGTAATTGAAGAGGTGAAAAGAAGGGTCCAATATTGCTATACTAGTTATCTTACGATGAAACAACAACACTACAACGTGTTATTGAAATAAAAGAAAACCTCTTAAGGGGTCATTGTACTCATCAGTATGAACAACTTTTACTATGGGACAAACCCTGAAATCGCAAAAAAAAAACAGGTGTTCCCTACATTTTGTCTTTTCGGTTTAACATAACCAGCTCATTACTGTCCCACTGCTGGGCACGGGCCTCTTCTCAGTATGAGAAGGCTAAGGCCTTAGTCCACCACTTCAGTCCAGTTGATAAAAGTTTTTCATAATGATGAGTACAATGACCCCTAAGAGATTTTCAGGTATTTCAATAACACATATGTCTATGATCATGTATCAAAAATGGGCCTTCCTCACTGCCCCTATACAATATGTAATTGAAATGTATTTTTTCGCAATTTCTGGATTGGTCCCATACACAGACCAATAAGCTTCAAGACGCCGTTTAGGCGGATACCCCCGGTCACCAAGCATATGCAGGTGCACTGCATATTACTCGCCCCGCCGCCCGCCACCGCCGATCGCGACGCCACTCAGTCAGCGAGCGCACCAATCATACCACCGAACTTTTGAGCCGACCAATCATAACGCACAGTCCGCCCCCCGTCCGGCCCGTCCCCCGCCGTCATTTAACGACTGTGTTCTCATGCAAAACTTTGTTTCGATCTTTAGGCTTTTTGGTCTGTGATCCCATAGTAAAAGTTGTGTACAATGACCTCTTAAGAGGTTTTCAGTTATTTTAATTACATGTTGTATGCCAACAACTAAAACTGTCATCCTCGCCTTTTCCCAACTATGTTGAGGTCGGCTTCCAGTCTTACCAGATGCGGCTGAACAGCAGTATTTTACACGGAGCGACTGCCATCAGACCCCCGCAACCCAGTTACTGGGTAATACCGACTTTCGGAGGATAGACCAGTTGTCAGACTTTCGGGCTTCTGACTACCCGTAACGACCGCCATTGATGTTCGTATGGCAACCGGGACTGACAGCGCCAGCTTAACATGCTTTCCGAGGCACGGAGGGGTCTCGGTTGTGCAACGAAATGGTCACCCATCCACGGACTGACCGCGGCAAGTGTAGCTTAACCTCGCAGATCATACAATCCGCGTGGTTGCTGCTTAGCCACGAGCTTCTCAACAACTAAACCTGTTATAAAAATGAAGTTTTTCTGAAAACATGTCGTTTGGGTAGTTATCACGGTACTTAATTATCATTTCTGATTTGTATAGATGCAGCATGGTCGTCGTACGGCCTCCTTGAAGGCTTCATACGAAGCGGTGGCCGGTGGTGGTGAACTTTCACACCATGCCTTGCAGACACACCATACACATGACCATGGTAAGACATGATTTATCATATTCAGCCCATTATTATCCCACTGCTGGACACGGGCGTCTTCTCATAATAAGGTTTCAGGCCTGAGTCCACCACATTGGCCTGATGTGGGTTGGCAGACTAAACACATGATCGAAAACTGTTTGGAGCACTCAGGTGTGAAGGTTTCCTCATCATCATTTCAGCCGAAAGACGTCCACTGCTGGACATACGCCTCCCCCAAGTACCGCCACAACGACCGGTCCTGCGCTTTCCGCATCCAGCAGATACCCGCGACCTTCACCAGGTCGTCGTCCACCTTGTGGGGGGCCTACCCACGCTGCGCCTTCCAGTACGCGGTCGCCACTCCAGAACTTTACTGCCCCATCGGCCATCCGTTCTGCGAGCAATGTGCCCCGCCCACTGCCACTTAAGTTTGGCAATTCTTCGGGCTATGTCGGCTACTTTCGTTCTCCTGCGAATCTCCTCATTTCTGATTCGATCACGCAGGGACACTCCGAGCATAGCCCTCTCCATTTCCCTTTGAGTGACTTTGAGCCTTCTTATCAGGCCCATTGTAAGCAACCACGTTTCAGTGCCAAGTAAATTACTGGCAACACACACTGGTCAAAGACTTTCGTCTTGAGATACTGCGATATTTTGGACGAGAAGATATTGCGTAGCTTCCTGAACGCTGCCCAACTGAGTCTGATTCGACGATTTACCTCTTTCTCGAAGTTGGACTAACTGGAAAGTTTGTCCTAGGTATCCATAATCGTCAACAACTTCCGAGTGTAGTGCAGTTTACGACACCCATGAGATATTATTATTATTAATTTATATGTTGTTCCTGTTTACTACTATTTTCATGGTGTACAATAAAGTATATTCTATCTATCTATCTGTTATTATATCTATAGGGACTACCACAGAAAAAAGATAGGTAAGTACAGTATTTTATGAAAATAATTGAATGTGTTATATTTTAACAGGGCATGGCATGTCATCGAGCCACACTCAAAGCAACAGTGTACATGGCCATCATACCACTGCCCATGGACACAGTAGCTCATCTTCTTCTAACAAAAGGACCAAACAAAAGTAAGTAATGATTTAACATCACATACACGATGAAAGAATCTGATAAGAAGGCTTCAAGTCAGATTCAAACTTAAGTGACAGATGTAGCCTCCACCCGTTTTATTCCCACCTAATACTATGGCAACTGAATAAAACGAGTGTGCACCTTTAAAATTGTGTATTATAAAATTAAATAAATCTGCGTAGGTATGTTGAGGCACACAAATTTGTGGGTCGTGGGTTAACAGCTGTCTGCTGTCACCTCTGCAGGGATAGGTACTTCCCTGTAGATTCAGTTGGAGGTCCCTGGCCGGAGATGGTAGTCGGCCAATGATGTTTAAATGTACGGCGAGACGGTCCGACTTTCGTAGTAGAGCGTGGTTGCAATCTTGCCGTAGAACCTGGAATCCACCGTTCCAGTACATTAGAACTTGGCCTAATATCTTCCGTGCTGGGGTACCACCAACGTCAACAAGAAGAAAATACCTATTTAATTGTAGTAGTAGTGACGTGGTGTTACTGACCAGAACGGAGTTTACATAATAAAATCAAGCTTGAGCAAAAAGGGGGAAAACAGTAAATTCAATAAGTAATAGTTGTGTTAAGAATTAAAATTACTAGGTACACTTTTTAAATATATGTAGGTAGGAGAAAAATAATTAGCATGATGCAACATTCTAGCAATAACTAAGAATGAAGCTAAATGATGCTTATTTACTGAGTTAATTGAAATAGGAAGCTGAAAGTGAATAATTAAACACAAAAACATAGTTACACAAAATGGTAATTAGTAAAATATGATGATATCTAAGGTTGTGAGTGATTTGTGTGCTATTTAAAACTTACCCTAAATCGGGATTACAGCAATATCACTTTATTATTAAATAATATGTAATATTTATTTATAATAATTTAAACACGTGTTTGCTAGGGCGCTTGACAGGTTGCGCGGCCGCAAATTCATTCGTGCACTTTCAAATCAGCCTAGAAGCGACTGCTGGAGGTGCGCGGGCGCTATCTCCTCATTCTATGCGAACACTCCTCTCACACGGACACGACAACACCGCGAGTTCTCGGCGCGTTCCGATATGCATACAATCAATGAACGACGTATTCGTTTATTGTAAATATCAATTGTAATAGTATCTTAATTATTTCAGTAAACAAATAGTTTATTTATTTATTTTTAAGGTTGTATAATTATATTATTATTCTCCTTAAGAAACTGTGTACATATTCAGCCTTCTACCAATATAAATTATTAATCATGTAACGTTTCGTTACACAGAGGCCGATGCCGAAAAGTTCTGGAGTGGCGACCGCGTACTGGAAGGCACGGCGTGGGTAGGCCCCCCACAAGGTGGACCAGTCATTGTGGCGATGCTTAGGGGAAGCTTATGTCCAGCAGTGGACGTCGTTTGGCTGAAATGATGATGATAGGATGAAATAAATATTTTGCGACATTTTTACACAGCCACATCACCCATCAAGTCCCAAACTAAGCATAGGTAGTACTATGGGTACCTACTAGACAATGGATATTATTATACATGCTGAAATTTTAATCGCTTATTTCCCGAAAAGGGGTACTCATCATTATGAACAACTTTTACTATGGGACCAACACTGAAATCGCGAAAAAAAATCAGGTGGACCCTACATTTTATTGATTTAAGTGAACACAAATGTAAGGACCAACTGATTTTTTTTTCGCGATTTCAGGGTTGGTCCCATAGTAGAGTTGTTCATAATGATGAGTACAATGACCCCTTTTCGGAATTTAAGCGACTCAAATTTCAGCATGTATATACTTTTTTTTTTAATACAAATTTTCTATATACAATAACCTAGCTAGGAGAACAGCACTTCATCCACTTGATTGAAGATATGAATGTACCTATTCTATAGAAATTGCTTATTTTTTTACTACAATCTCTTTTCATACTTATAATACACAAGAAACACCCAGGGCCGCGTTCAGTATTATCGTCCGACGACGCCCGGAGCGTACTTTGGTCGTTCAGTTACTCAGAGCCCAAAGAACGCTCCGAGCGTCGTCCGACGACGTCGGATCGGAAGATAATACTGAACGCGGTCCAACTCCAGACCAACACAAACACTTAAACCATTTAAAACCAAACCATTTTGTCACACATACACAAAACACACACAAATATTTGTGTCCTGTGGGAATCGTACACAGAAATAGATAGAATGGTTGTAATCACAATTTTACTTGCGATTGAGTAAGCAATTTTACTTGAGTTGATGGCAACTTTCCGAACAAACTACGCCTTACATTTTGACGTAATTATTTTTTTTAAATAAATTTTAATCAAATGTACTTTCTAGGGTTCCGAAGACCTACAAGGAACCCTTATAGTTTCGTCATGTCCGTCCGTCTGTCCGTCTGTCCTAATCCTTTACAGCTTAATAACTTCTACAGTTATAAACATAAGTATATGAAATTTTGTTAAAAAATAGTCTACATATAGATCTCAATTTTAAAAGAATAAAAAAATTGTTTTTACGTATTTTAGGGGTGGCGTCCATATATGTGAAATGGGGATGGAACATTTTTTTTCACTGCACCCCCTCGTGTGGGATATTATTGAATAGGTCTACTAAAATGAAGGTAATGTTTCATACACCACTTTTTTATCAGGTGTACCATCTGCGAAATATAGCCCGCCAAAGTGGCTTGCAATGTGTCCCCCCCCCTGCCATTTCTAAACTATGCAACGTAGAAAGTTATAATCTTCCACATTGATAGACCTTTGTGAAAACTCTCTTTTAAAATTATTTCGAGTATAATGTGATTATAATTTTTTGAGTTATAGAGAGAAAACTGAAAAATACTTAAAACGTCCTAGTTCAAAGGTCATTGATCTTAAAGAAAAATGATCATAGTAAATAATGCTCCTTTAGCTACTTTCTATTTGAAATATCACAAAAAGTAACTTTGACATGTCACTTCTTAAATTTGGCTTCTTGAATTTATCGCTAGATGGCGCTACTAACAACACGCTCTGAGTCGCGAATGCTGCCGATTATTGCAAAAACTAAAATAGCCATGATTAATATTCGATTTGATTCGTTTGTAATTACACCTACTTAAGGAACCCTATAATACTGAGCATGGCCCGACATGCTCTTGGCCGGTTTTTTGTTTCTGCAGTTAGAAACAGCACAATAAGGCATTTTTGCGGGTTTTTGTTACAGTATTTATAGAAACAAGTCATAAGGCGTGCTGAGAAAGGCTTTGCAATATCCTGCCCTATGGTGCATGGTGCTGCCACATGGCTATTCTATCTATTTCTGTGGAATCTTACGACCTCGTGATTAGCAGTCTGACACTTGAACCACTAGACTACAGATGTCGTCATCGAAATGCATCTTATTTGTATGATCTTTGGCTGTCTGTTCAAATAGATAATGTTTGTACTATTTGTAGGAAAAGCAACAGCTACAGCTCCACCGTGTCGCAGCAGGCCGTCGCCTCGGCTGCTGCTAGCCGATCATCTTCGCCTACTGTTGTGTATGTAGTTTTTACGCTAATATTCTTGTAATAAGACTAATGTCTTCTAGATTAATCATCGACCCTCAGAAATGAGGAGATTCGCAGGAGAACGAAAGTAACCGACATAGCCCAAAGAATTGCCAAACTTATGTAGCAGTTGGGCGGGGCACCTTGCTCGCAGAACGGATGGCCGATGGGGCAGTAAAGTTCTGGAGTGGCGATCGCGTACTGGAAGGCGCAGCGTGGGTAGGCCCCCCACGAGGTGGACCGACGACCTGGTGAAGGTCGCGGGTATCCGCTGGATGCGGAAAGCGCAGGACCGGTCGTTATGGCGATGCTTGGGGGAGGCCTATGTCCAGCAGTGGACGTCTTTCGGCTGAAATGATGATGACACCCCATAGACGCCTCATAAAATGCGACCGATGTCTGTCAATACATCTATGGAATTTCACTAATGTGGGTCGCCACTATTCGCCACTTGAAATCTTCAAATCAATTTCGACCACTTGATATAAGCCGTCAAAACTGCTGCGTCAGTGATTAGCCAATAGCCGCCTTGGTAGGGCCAATCGGATTGCAGTACCGCCTTAGCTAGTAGCAGATATTATTGTACGCATTACATTCAACATTAGGCGTCTATTGGGCTGTATGGTAGATGGGATTAATAATAACTTATTCTTAGTTTATACTAAACCTCTTAAGGGGTCATTGTACTCATCATTATGAACAACTTTTACTATAGAACCAATCCTGAAATCGCGAAAAAAAGATCAGCTGTTCCCTATCCTATATTTTGTTAATTTATGTGAACACAAATGTAAGGATCATCAATGATTTTTTTTTTCGTTATTCCAGGCTCATGTGAATAACCCTGAAATAACAAAAAAAAACAGCTGGGATGGCTGGGATATAGTAAAAGTTGTTCATACTCATCAGTACAATGACCCCTTACAGAATTGCGAAATAATGGATTCAAAATCATTCTGTATAAAGGACATTGGGCATTTTGGTACCCGTTCCAATAGCAATCATTGTAGGGTCGTTGGGCAGGTCTAAACGAGACGAAAAATATTTATTATGGCGACTTGTCCCAAATCTTTGTCCAATTACCGTGAGACCGCGACAAAGACCCTCCCCCGGTTACAATTCTATATTTTGATATCATTGTTGAAAATAATATAAAGGAGCATTTTTATGTTACAAGCGGTGACGGGGTGACCACGAGGAGCTGCCTCCGATTCCATCCCGCCCGGGGGCAGGGGAGCGTGGTGCGCGTGGGCAGCTTCACGCCGCGTATTCAGTCACATCATATTTTTACCATTTTAGGTGGCATTTAACAACACGCAACGTGTGTGTCACCGATGTTGGCAGATAATTGTAAACGATGGTGGAAGACCTGCTATACTAGAAGTAGAACAAAATGCCCAGGAACTTCAGGTTCCAGAGTACACACGAGCAGCAAACACTCCAACGCATTGTATCTTCAACTATTACCAAAACACAAACCGCTATCGAATTCCAGAGATGATCAAGATTCACATCTTCTGTGAATATAAGTTATATATTCCCGATGGTACTAGAGGTCAGCTGTGTCTCTTGTCTATATTTTATTGGTGGCACTTGGGATTCATAACCACATCCTTAAATATCATCTAAGCTGTCCCTGAACTTACGGTCCAATATGAAGACATCATTTTTTTGGACAAAGCTTTGTATAGGATTCTCTCCATCATTCATTATGTCACTCATGACTTAGTAGCAGCGTATGGGCCCATAACATCAATAATGTAACCATTAGAACACACAAGTAAGAACAGCTTCAGCAAGTTCTGGAACTTAGGCAAACTATATGACTGCTGCTGATATAGATAAAAAGTTGAACTTGTATACATGTAAATATACCAAAGATGCATCGCATATTACGATTGCTTTATCATTTACTTCATTACCAAATAATGCTCTCGGAATAGTGAGGTTCCTTTCTAACACGTCATTTCTATTTATATGGTCTATTCCCAAGTGCAGTATGACATATTCATTAATGAGGCATTCGCGCACAATAGCCAACAAACGCTCCAGCTTTCAGCGTGACATATTAAACAAGGTCGCTAGTCTCTCATCTGAATCTCCAGTTCGTAGTTTCGTCCAGGTATGTACCTAACACAGTTCTAGGTTCCTTGCATCTCTCACTTAGTAAGGGTGTTTGCTCTGATATGGCATCAAACTGATCGCAATTATGTCCGGTCCAAAAGTGCATTGCCTCGTTGCTCAAAGCACCTCTCTCGTTGAAATCTAGCCTAGATTGACGCTGTAAAGCCGTTCTCAACATGTCACAAACCTCACTAAACTGTTGTGCAGTGAAGTGATGAGTAATATTGCAGAACTTAGGCAGCTCATCCCAAACATTGCTCTCAAGGTGTTGTCTATATATTCTTGCACCATCAGGAATATATAACTTATATCCACAGAAGATGTGAATCTTGATCGTCTCTGGAATTCGATAGCAGTTTGTGTTTTATCAATAGTTGAAGATACAATGCCTTGGAGTGTTTGCTGATCGTGTGTACTCTGGAACCTGAAGTTCCTGGGCATTTTGTTCTACTTCTAGTGTAGCAGGTCTTCCACCATCGTTTACAATTATCTGCCAACATCGGTGACACACACGTTGCGTGTTGTTAAATGCCACCTAAAATGGTAAAAATATGATGTGACTGAATACGCGGCGTGAAGCTGCCCACGCGCACCACTCTCCCCTGCCCCCGGGCGGGATGGAATCGGAGGCAGCTCCTCGTGGTCACCCCGTCACCGCTTGTAACATAAAAATGTTCCTTTATATTATTTTCAACAATGATATCAAAATATAGAATTGTAACCGGGGGTCTTTGTCGCGGTCTCACGGAAAATGGACAAAGATTTGGGACAAGTCGCCATAGTAAATATTTTTCGTCTCATTTAGACCTACCCAACGACCCTACAGTGATTGCTATTGGAGTGGGTACCAGGTTCCATACATTTTGCCCATCATCCTTTATTTATTTCTTTATAAAATTGAGATTAATTAGATACTACTTTATAGAGGATAATTATTTTATAATAAAATAAAATAAAACATTATTCGTGTCATTTTTGCCAGTGTGAGGATCTTTACTTGAATTCAACATAGTTTCTGGTTATTTTCTTTTTGTAGCGCAGATATATACGCTTGTAGCGACGCGCTAAGTACTTATAAAAATATGTTGAGTACCATTATCTACTAATAACTTATGTATTTGATTTCAGGGCCATGAACAGTGTTGTAAACAATGTCGCTATCGAAGAGCCGATGGAGGAGGAATGGACGTACGACCCCAACGAGCCTCGCTACTGCATCTGCAACCAGGTGTCTTACGGAGACATGGTTGCTTGTGACAACCAGGACGTGAGTAATACCGTGCAAATACATATATTTTGGCGCACCAAGGGCATCGCCAACCAATAGGCCATGGGGAGGGGGTATATAGATAGATAGAAATATAAATATAATCTGTGTTTGCAAAAAAATACCAAAAACTCAGTGTTTATGAATATATTATGAATTGTAGGTAATATTTGTGATGTTTTAATGATTCAAGAAAAAATATCCTAATTAAAAAACGTCTTGGTTTTTTGTGAATTTTTCGACTACTTTATTATTAAAATCTTCAAGGTTCAAGTCTCTAAGGCAGGAGAGAGCATCTCCCCCCCTGGCGACGCCCATGTGGCGCACTTCAAGCTAAAGTCCTTCCGCTCAAATAATAGCACCCTTTGAAAACTAGCACGAGGCATGTGCGGTAGAACATTAAAGGAAGCCGCCTCGAAAACAAAAGATACCGTCACCGACGTACACGGCAAGAAATAATGTCATTTTAATATAATTTAATTTTAAACGCTGGTAGTAACTCGAGCATACATTTAGTTATAAACAATGGTATGTAGTTAAGCCATTTTTTTTTCTGTCACATTTTACATTGAATTCCTGCATGACGTTTGAGTGTACGGCCACTATTTGAGTGGATGGACTATACACGAATATCGGAATGGATAGGATAACATATTCTATAAGCCAGGGGGGTATTTCATTTCTTCCATCAGACTAAATAATTAAATTTGGTCTGAGTTTCTTCCATAAAGACAATATATTACGGTCACTTACGGTATCCTGTAGTTTCTGTCACCTGCTGTATTTATAAAGTAATTTCGGAAGTATTGGGTCTTGTGTATTGAATCTTAGCTTAATTCGTTGTACTTTGTATGTTTCAGTGTCCGTACGAGTGGTTCCACTACCCGTGCGTCGGCATCACCGCCCCACCGAAAGGCAAGTGGTACTGCCCACAATGCCAGACCAACATGCGTCGCAACCGCGCCCACCGAAAGAACTGAACTCTCTACGACGACGATGTTACTGCTTAATGCTTTATCTCATATCGTCATTAAAAGGCCGTTTTCAATAACATACCTATCCACGATTTACCCTACTAGAGATATAAATTTGAAATCAGGCTCTCCATACACACAGTCCATGCATTTTATGTCAAATTTCTATCTCTAGTAGGGAAAATCGTGGATAGATAGGATATTGAAAACGTCCGTAAGCCATTAACCTACCTGTGTATCTTATTAAATAAATAATTCCATGTGCATTTCAATGATTTATTTACAACCGTTTTATGGCCCAAATCACAGATTACTATATTAGTAGCTAGCTAGCTAACCCAAATCTAGCTAGGTATTTTCTTTGATAATGGAATCTATCCTTAGTCAAAGGGTATTTTTTGCTGCTGAAGTGCCGACTTTAAAAAGTTGAGTTGGCAACATTGATGGTGATTTTTTCTCTGTGGTCTTTTCCAAATAATCTACGTTTAAGGCCCGTATTACAGAACGTTATTTAAGCGTTGATCACTGTTTAAAACTAGTTTTGAGTTGAGATTTAATTTTAGAACATTCCTCAAGCATAGATCTATTAAACTTTACTATTAAATAGGTATCAGACTAATGAAAGATCCCATTTTTCTATATTAATTTATTGTAGTCATTTCAATATAGCGTACACACATTTTTCTAAACCGGAAGAGGAACATACATTTTGTTCTGTCACTATGGACGTCAAACCACAGAAGAGATATAATTCCAACACTCCCTCTCAATTATTAGTTTCCTACTTATTTACTAAACATCTTAACAAAACTTTAAACTAATAATTGCTTTGAACAAAACTATAATCTCTAAAACAAACAAAATAAACTTTACCTTCAGCTATAATTTTACACAACTAATAGTTTTTCACGCAAATAACTATATTTAACACTACACAATGACTTAGTCATAATATCAGAAGTATTTTCAGTTGTGCTTACATATTTCACACTTAAAATGTCTTTAGAAATAATGTCTTTTATAAAATGGTATTTTATGTCTATGTGTTTAGAGTATCGCGTATTTTCACTGTTCATAATCATTTTTATTGCACTCTGATTGTCCACATAAAGCACAATATTACACTTTTCATGAAAATCTAAAATTAATCCCTTCACAAACATTAGTTCACTGACACAAGTGGCCGCTGCAACATACTCTGCCTCTGCAGTCGAAAGTGCTACAGACTGCTGCTTCTTTGAAGACCATGATATTGGGTTTCCTTTGTGATATACTACCATGCCACTGACACTCTTCCTGTCAGTTTTATCACTTGCCCAATCTGAATCTGAGTAAGCTGAAATAAATGATGTATTAAAATCTTCTTTCTTCTTAAACGTTAGCTCTCTATTCATTGTGCCCTTGAGATAACGTAGAATCCTTTTTGCTGCGATCCATAAAGTCTTTGTAGGCTTATCTAGGTATCTACTAAGGAAAGAAGTTGCAAATGTGATATCAGGCCGACTCATTGTGGACAGGTAATTCAGACTACCTATCAGTACTCTATAAGGCACATTCGTTATCATTTCTTCATTTTCAAGAACTTGGAAGTTATTCTCCATTGGCGTCTTCATTTCTTTGCAGTTCAACATGTTATATTTATTCAAAAGACTTTTAATAAATTGTTTTTGTGAAATCTGTATTGTATTTTCATTTCTTAGTATTTCTAATCCTAAATAGTTCTTTACTCTTCCTAAATTTTTTGCTTCAAATTCTTCTTTTAATGATTTTACAACTTTTTCTATATTTTCCTTGTTTCCGATCAACAATATGTCATCTACAAATAATATGAGCCATATTCCATCTCCTTTATATAAACATATGTCATTTTCTGAACGTTTTAGATTTATTTTCATGCAAAACTCATTAAATCGTTTGTTCCAGTATTTAGGTGATTCTTTCAGTCCGTATAAGGCTTTTTGAAGTTTCAAAACAGTTCCTTCTTTTTTATTCTTTATATTTACTCCCTCTGGAACTTTTATGTAAACTTCACATTCAATTTCTCCATTTAAGAAGGCAGACGGTATATCAAGTTGAATTATTTCCCAGTTGTTATTGAGTGCTAGAGATAATGCTAACCTTATAGTCGTCATCTTAGCTACTGGGGAGTATACAAGATCATCAGTGTGTTGTTGGAAACCACGTGCAACTAATCTTGCCTTTTTAGTACCGTCAGATTTAGTTCTGAACACCCACTTTGTATCAATTGCTTTACTTGCTTTTGGTAACTCTGACACCATCCATGTTTTTCTTTCTTCTAAAGATTTGATCTCCTTGTCAATTGCAATTTTCCAGCCTGGACCTCGTGTAATGGCTTCTTCAAAAGAGGTTGGATCATGTTCACTTGATATTAAACAAAATGCTTCATAGACTTCATCATCGTACCTTACAGGTTTCTTTACTTCTCTTCCACTTCTTGTATATTTTTGTCCTTCTGTATCCTGTTCATTATTCTCTTCTTCAATTTCATTTGTATCATTAAACACTTCATGTTCGATTTGTTTTTCACATATCTTTTCTTGTTCTTCTCGTTTTGTACAATACTCTTCTACTATAACCTTCACTGGTTCTGTGTTTGTGTTTTTGCTTTCATTATCTTCATATTTTATATTACCTTCATCGAAGCGTACATCTCTTGATACTATTATTTGGTTTTTATTAGGGTTCCATAATGTATATCCGTTTGTAGAATAGCCAATCATTCTACACTCAACTGCTCGGTTCGAAAATTTGTCTCCCTTTGGCATAATGTGTGCCCATGCTTTACATCCAAATACTTTGATTTTACTTAAGTTAAATTCTTTGTTTCGTAGCTTTGCAGGAATTTTATTATTTAATGCTGAGCATGGTGAACGGTTTGTTAAATACGTAGCTGTTAGTACAGCTTGTCCCCATAGACATCTTGGCAAATTTGACTCATCAAGCATTGTTCTTGCTTTATCATAGATTGTTCTATTCATGCGTTCAGCTTTCCCATTTTGCTGTGGGCTATATGGTCGTGTATACTCTATTTTAATTCCTTTTTCTTGGCAATAGCTTTGAAATTTATTTGCAGTAAATTCTCCACCGTTATCACACCGAATTCTCTTAACTTTTATATCTTCTTGTCTCTCAATCTCTTTTATGAATTGCATAAGTTTTTCTGTAGCTTCATATTTGTTCCTTAATAAATATGTGTGTGTGAAGTGTGAAAAATCATCTGTTATAGTTATAAAATATTTATATCCTTCTTTTGTGGGTACTCTGGCTGGTCCTGCTACATCAGTGTGTATTAAATCTCCTACTTTGTTTGATCTCGGACTTTGCAATCGTCTAAATGGTTGTCTAGTGGATTTATTTTTCATACATACCTCACAAGGTTGTTTACTAAATGGAAGTCCTAATATTGCCAGATTTTTCCGGCACATATGACCCATTCTTTTATGCCATGTATCAATTTCTTCTGTCATGTTGCAAATTTCTTTGTTGGGAAGTGTCAAATTTAACATATATAACATTCCTCTTTTTTCTCCATAGTAAACTTTACGATTTTTCGCAGTTATAATTAATTTATCATTTTTGAATATTACTTGCTTTCCGTTTTCCACTAATTTGCTGACCGATATCAAATTATTGCTCAATCCGGGAACAATTATAACTTCTAATGTCAATTTTTCAGTTCTGTAGTATACATCTAAGTATCCAAGTTTTGTTGCTTGGAGAATTTGCCCATTTGCTATTTTAATGTCTAATTTATTATTTAAATCCTTTATGTTCTCAAGATACTTCTCATATTTCTCTTGGATAAAGTGCTGAGTAGCTCCAGAGTCTATAATAAATGTAATGTTACTGTCATTTAGCTCATCTCCGAGTAATGCCTGGTTGGACGCTAGAAATAAATCTCTCTGTTCTTTAGCAGTATAAGCTGCTCCTCGGGTTCTCATGCCTCTGTACCCCCGGCCTCTACCTCGGCCTCTACTGTAACATTCATATGACTTATGCCCTTTTTTATTGCATTTAAAACAAATGACTGTACTCACAAATGATGACTGTGGATCTGGCTCAATAGTATTTTCCTTTCTCACTTCATGATCCAGCAGTTTTGCCTTAACAAATTCTAACTTGAGTTCAGTGTTCATAGTTTCCAGAGCTGTTATTATATGATTATAACTATCATCAAGGCCTGTTAATAAATAACATATTTTGTCAGTTTCCTCTATCTTCTCACCAGCTACTTCCAGCTCTCTGATGAGGTTATCGTATTTAGCAAAGTATTCTTCCAAACTTGTACCCTGAGTATGTTTTAAATTTAAAATTTTTCGTCGTAACGTTATTTTTGATATGACGCTTTTTCTTTGAAAAATTTTCTTCAACGTATCCAACATTTCTTTTGCGCTTTTACAATCTTTTATTAGATTTAAATGACGATCTGTTAGACATTGGACAATTATATTTTTCGCCTTTGCATCGAGGATTCTGCTCTTCTCATCGATCGTTTCTTGAATTATTATATTATTTAATCCTTTCTCCTCTAGCAGGCAATTGAGGCGAAATATCCAGTTATCAAAAGCCTCAGCTTCTAATTGGGGAAATATGTGTCTAAAATTTTCTTTGTTTTCCGTCGCCATTTTGTAAGCGTTTTACGAAACTGACTGTAATCTGAAATACAAAATCTTTCACACTTTTCTTTATAAATAAATGACTACATTACCTCACCTGGTGCCTGGTACCTGGGCCCATAACCTATTAAACTTTACTATTAAATAGGTATCAGACTAATGAAAGATCCCATTTTTCTATATTAATTTATTGTAGTCATTTCAATATAGCGTACACACATTTTTCTAAACCGGAAGAGGAACATACATTTTGTTCTGTCACTATGGACGTCAAACCACAGAAGAGATATAATTCCAACAAGATCAACGAGATCACAGTTCAGCTGAGTTTAGATTTATTTTATACTGTCAGGTCTGTCACCTGTTTCGATATTTGAGCCGAGATTTGATCTGTAATCCTACCCAATCAAGATATAAGAGATTACATTCCTATTTCAGGTTAAATTCGTGTGCTGGTGCTGTGTTGTTGAATTGAAGTTTATAATTACCGTATTGGAATAAGACCGATGCTCAAGTAACGATTCTGTCCTTAAGTAATGATCAGTTGATTGAAGATCAAACTGTACTTGAGGACCGTTCTGTAATACGGACCTTAGAGTATCTCTAAGTAGTCTGTGCGTTTTAGTCTCTTCTATAATTCCACAGAGAAAAAAACTCTTCTTTACAAAAAAAATTGCAATTTGCGTTCTTTCTTTTGCTGGTGATAAAAATTAAATTTTTAAAATATATTTGAGACATTTTGTTTATTAAACTATAAAAATGTCTGAAGCTAAAATTAAAGAAGTTCGTACATATGACAAATTTTGTGAATTGTGTATCTCATATCTTGATGAATAACCTCACTGTATTTATTATTTATTTATTAGCTACGCAGCGACATCGACGAGCTAAATGAATTATTAAAACAAGCGAAAAGAAAGAGAGCCCAAGATTTGCTATCGTTAGAAATCAGGAAATTGGAAACAGAATGGATAAACTTGAAGGAAAGCCTCGCCAAATCCACCCAGGCAGGATCCTCGCCGGCACCTATTGCATCGGCTTCGCAAAACAAAAAATACCAAATAAAATTGAATGGTTATGGTAAGTAAACTTTAATTTTTAGGCAATTTTAGCAAGTCATCCTTCACATTATGCCGTTTGCCATCACAGTATCACATAGTGATGCTTATAATTTTGTAGATACATCATTTACCCTATCCACCAGGTTAAATGCTTGAAAGGAAAACACACTGAAATAGTATGTATTTAAAAAACAGCCACTTTTCCATAGGGGTATGAAATAATTACATACAGTCTAATTTTCTAATGGTGAGCATTTAACCTTGCATACTCAGAGTTGTATTCATATGCTCAATAATTTATGCACATGCTTTAAAAGAGTTAACCCATCAGCAGGCCTAAAGCCAGTGGCAGCCGGGAAACAATAGATAATCTATTCTGTCTCATTACCCACCTGCTATTTCATGCCTCTAAGTTTTTATTTTTTTTCAGGTTGGGATCAATCGGATAAATACATAAAAGTTTTTGTAACATTAAAGAATGTCCACTCTGTGCCTAAGGAGCAAGTGTACTGTAAGCTTACAGACAAATCCATGGAGTTACATGTTGAAAATCTGGAGAATAAGGATTACCTACTGGTTATCAACAAACTGCTGGATTCTATCAACATTGAAGATAGTCATTGGAAACAGAAAACAGGTATAAAGAACTAACCCAACTGAACTACATACTCACACCTCGGGCAAGCAGGCTTAAAATCTGTTTTTTCAGTTTGTCTTATTTAGTAACAATCTTGGCATGTCTCTTTATACAAAGAACACTGTGCGTGATTTTCATGTAAGTTCACTGTTTTTTTACTATACATAGATATGTGCTAGACTGTACATTATATATTTACATAACACTCACGATGATTGATTGTGAAATACATGTACATACATGAAAAAATGGTCAATCACACGCCACCTTCAAAATGTTGGTTTATGAAAAGATTTTGTAATACATACAAGGATTATTTTTCACTTTTTAGTTTTTAGCTTTTTTGTTAACTTTAGGTTTTTGAAGTCGGTTTTTTTCTTGTTAAAAAGTTTTTATTTTAACAATTATTATTGATGAATTGCATTAAAAAGACATGCCAAGATTGTTTACTAAATAAGTCAAGTAAGAAAAAACAGTGTACAATACTTCGTACTAATGAACAGTTTTCTGAACATTACCAATACAGAAGCATTAGTCTATCAATACATGTTTGTGTGTGTGATTTAATGCAATGTGATAACTCAGTATAGCTTACCTTTAGCCATACCTGCTTTTGTGGGATACACTCGAGGAGAGGTTAGTGTCACTTTACATATTAAGATGCTGACAACAGCCAAATACCCCAAATAGGCTTCTTTTAAAAACATTTTTAGCTGTATCTATTCAGTTTGTGGCAGTGAAAAAAATATATGTTAATCTTGATCGAATTTTCTGAAACTGTATTGTGCCCAAAACACGTTTTCTTGAAGTTTTCTCGATAGAAAAGAATTGTAAACTAACCTCTTAAAATATGCTTTAAAGCAAACAATCTTTATTATTTACTAAATATTATAAATAAAATTAAGAAAACATTTGAGAAAGACAATAATCTAAACATTTGTTGTTTCTGTTTTTCAAATAAGCTTTTAGTTTTTTTTTTTTTTTCAATTGTTAATTTTCATTCAAGTTGAGCGGCGTATCCGACGTCCCTCGGCTCGTTGCCTCTCTTTCAGTTCTGTACGAAACGACAGTGACCGCAGAGGTCTGATTTTTTAGGTGTTGTCAGCCTCTTAATATTTATAATCTGCGTCCATTCAGAATGGGATGCTACCTTGTCAGTGTTATTCGCTATTTCACTCTATTCCATCTTATTATAAACATGTGTGGAGTACATCATTCTTTGTGTGGAGCAAAGTTTACCACAAATTATCTTAGCCGTTACAAAAAATATGGTACACACTTCTACAATTCTGCCTTTGGTTTATTTCTTCTTGTTTTGATACTAGAACACTAAAGAGAAAGCATTGAAGGCGCGAATTTTTAGAAGCTGTCTTATGCCTATTTCAAATGAGGGCAGTGAGGCAGAATAGTGAGCAGAGCAGTAATGCTACCATGCCTGTGACAGAGTTTACGTTGTTATATGATGTTTGAAAAAAATAAACTGAATTTAGACTGTTTTAAATGAAAAAAAATTTACATGTTACTTTTGTTTTTCATTTGCATATTGCAATCAATACATATTGGATTATTATTAATTACAGATATGGTGGTAATATTCTTAGCCAAGGCTCATCCGAATATTAAGTGGTCATATATGACAGAGCTTGAGAAGAAGGCTGAAGATCAACGCAGCATGAAAATGAAACCAGCAGCTCCCGAGACAGACAAATCTGACCCACAGGAATCCATCATGGGCCTTATGAAAAACATGTAAGTTATGCCCTTATTCTTCTACAGGGTCCAAAATATAAAAGTAATCATTATGTAGTATTTAGAAAATAAAATGGAAAGTACATGCAACAAAGCTGTTGAAATACTTATCGTAAAATATGTCACAAATAAAATTGATTGGTATCTAGTCTATGGTACTTGGTCTGATTATAGTGCATACTAAAAATAGGGCAAACATAGACATATGTGGTGGTACCTGCGTGAGAAAGAGATGAAAAAATTATGAACTCTCGTAAATTAAATCTCGTAAGTTTCTATGGGGAATCAGGTTGATGGGTGGTACGGAACCCTTACTGTGTGAGTCCGACTAGCACTTTGTTTAGTAAACAATCTTTCTAGAATTACTAGTTCTGCACATGTAATTAGGTTACTTTTTTGATTTAGTCTGTGAAATTGTTAACATAATGCCTTTTAATCATTATTATTGACGAATTACATTAAAAAGATATGCCAAGATTGTTTACCAAATAAGACAAAAAAAATAGAAAAGGAAAAAAAAAAAAAAAACTACTTCAAAATGAAAAAAAAACAGTGTAGTTTAGAAGTATCAAGCGAACAAATAGTGCAGCCAGTGCAGAGCAGTGATAGCAGGTTGATTGTTTGCCTTCCATACAGAAGGGTGCGACTGGTGCGAGTTCGATCCCGGCATGCACCTCTTACTTTTCGGATTTATGTGTGGATCAGAATTTGATTATCACTTGATTTAACGGTGAAGGAAAACTTCGTGAGGAAACCTGCACACCAGAGAGTGCTCCATACAGTTTTCGATGGTGTGTGTATTCCACCAACCCACTCTAGGCCAGCGTGGTGGACTAAGGCCTTAACATTCTCATACTGAGAAGAGACCCGTGCCCAGCAGTGGGACAGTAATGGGCTGATTAAGTTATGTAAGCGAACAAACACACAGAATGAGCAACTTTGTTTTATACTATTTAGAGATAGAGACTGGGTTGTGTGGTTTGCGTATGTTTTGGCCTAGTACGGATATTGCTTATTTCAATAATTCTGCATTTTAAAATATATTTTTAATTCTAGGTATGAAACTGGGGATGATGATATGAAGAGGATGATATCCAAGGCTTGGTACGAAGGGCAGCACAAGAAAAAATCTGATACGGTAGATCTCTAGAGGTTTTCACCTTATGAGCATAGTTTATATGTGCAATTAAATATTAAGAATAAATAAATCCATTTGTTTTACATACTTGGGTCTCATTTATATTATGATTATGACCTTGTCTTGAGGATCAAATCAAGATACTTTAAAATAACGAGATATAAATAAATATCTTTGGGACATTTTTACACAGCACCATCTAGTCTAAGCAGAGCTTGTGCTATGGGTACTAGACAAATGGGATATAATACTTAAATACTTTTTTTTTTTGTAAATACATACTTATGGCCTCTTTGACGGCCTCTGTGGTCTAGTGGTTCGAGTGTCGGACTGCTGATAACGAGGTCGTGGGTTCGATTCCCACAGGACACAAATATTTGTGTGATGAGCATAAGTGTTTGTGTTGGTCTGGGTGTTGCTTATGTATAATAAGTATGTATTAACAACAAAAAAAAATATAAGTATTATATCCATTGTCTAGTACCCATAACACAAGCTCTGCTTAGTTTGGGACTAGATGGTGCTGTGTAAAAATGTCCTAAAGATATTTATTTATTTATAATACATAAGCAACACCCAGACCAACACAAACACTTATGTTCATCACACAAATATTTGTGTTCTGTGGGAATCGAACCCACGACCTCGTTATCAGCAGTTCGATACTCAAACCACTAGACCACAGAGGTCGTCAAACTAATTAATTTCATTTATAATTATACACTTGGTTATCTAGTGACTCAAGGCAAGGGTTGGTAAATAAATAAACTGTTACATAACACTCAATATTTATTTCCTATGAATACAATAAAATAGAGATCATAATAACATTGAATTAAATTTTCTACACGTTTTAAATATTAGATAAGTAGAGAAGTGAATCAGTTTCGTCGCGTCGCTTAATCCACCTTGATGGGATTGTAGTGAGAAGACATCGGCAACCAGCGGAGCCTCCTGGAAAGTACATTAAAAAAAGAAATATTATTACTGATACAGTATTTTCCACAAAAATAGATGGAGTAGAATGGTTGTAGTCACAATTTTTCTTGCGATTCATCCGTGGCAACCTTCGAACAAACTACGCCTGACATATTGACGTCATTACCTAATTTAAACACAGCTTTTCTTTCTGCAGTTAGAAACAGCACAATAAGGCATTTTTGCAGACTTTTGTTACAGTATTTACAGAAGCAAGTCAAGGCGTACTGAGAAAGGCTTTGAAATGCCCTGCACTATGGTGCAGAGTGTTGGCACGCGCGCCCTGCCCTCTTTTCCATTCTATCTATTTCTGTGGTAATTTCACAAAGGTGAACATCACTATCTTTTTTTATAAAGACGAAGAAAAAGACGTAAACCAATAAGGCCAATACGTACATCTTGTTTGATTTTTCAGGGCGGCTTGGTGTCATCATCTGCATAAAGAGAGTACACAAGTAGGCGGCTTGCAGTGTAAATAGAACATACTGCCAGTTACCGACAGTCGAGTCAGTCTCAGCTTCCATTTTTCCGACGAACCCGGAGCTCAAGCTTTCACGATTTCTCGCGAACTCAACATTTCGGGAACGAGCATTTATTGCTTCATGCTTTCGATTTTCAATTTTGTTGCCATGTTCAATTCGGCTACGGAATATTTCACTCCGTTCTAAGTCAACAGACCGGTTCAGTTTAGGTTCAGCCCTAATTTCGCGGAAGTTTCGACGATCGACTGAGCGGGATCTTCGTTCTGAATTTTCTCTTTCTTCAATCATAACTCTGCGAGGTGACCGTGATTCCACTCGACGCTCTCTGGTGAACTGATCGCGACGAATCTGGCTAGTTACCCTGGTTTCTCGTCGATTATCAATATCTCTCTCATTTCGAGTAGCCACACCGATGGTTCTTCTAGATTCACGGATATCTCGTCGATCTGTTTGCCTAGTTTCCCGAGCGAGTCTACGGTCTGAATGATCCCTAATTTCATCGCGGACTTCTCTAAACATCCTCTCGGTGAACCTTATTTCGTGTCGACTGTCTAGATCTCTCACATTTAAGGTATTGACAATTCTAGATTCATGCCTACTATCCATTTGAATCCTTTCACGTGAGAGTCTACGATCGAGATTTCCCCTATTTGTAGGCAACCTCGAAACCCTTCGACTTTCAAAATCTCTTTCGTTTCGGGTCATAACATTATTCATATTTCTAAATTCACGGGTATACACCTGGTTCCTCTCTGGAGAAAGTCCGAGTTCGGGATTATCCCTTGTTTCTGTGGACCTCTTCTCGTTGTACCTGTTTTCCCGTTGACTGACTATATCTCGCTCATTGGGGCTATTCATTGTCCTAAATTCGCGAATAGTCCTTCGCTCCATTTGAATCCTCTCGTCAGAAAATCTTCGGTCAGAATTTTCCTTGATTTCGTCTCGAGTAGCCCTTGACACCCTGTCGTTGTATCTGACTTCCCGTCGAATGTCTGTGCTTTTTTCATTGGGGGTATTAATTGTTCTCATGTCGCGATTATTCCTTCGCTCCATTTGAATCCTCTCTCCAAAAAGTCTACGGTCAGAATTTTCCCTGATTTCGACTCTAGTTTCCCTTGCAATCCTCTCGTTGTGTCTTATTTCCCGTCGACCATCTGCGTCCCTTTCATTTTGGACATTTTTGATTCTAGATTCACGCACATCCCTCCTATCCATCTGGATCCTTTCCCGGACAAGTCTACGGTCTGAATTTTCCCTAATTTCATCCCGAGTCTCCCTAGCCATTCTCCCGGTGTGTCTAATTTCCCGGTGACCATCTCCGTCCTCATTTTGTATATTCATAATTCTATATTCACGTTCATCTCTCCGGTCCATTTGGATCCTTTCTTGGACAAGTCTACGGTTCGTATTTTCCCGAATTTCATCCCGAGTCTCCCGAGCCATCCTCTGGTTGTGACTAATTTCCCGTCGACCATCTGCGACTCTTTCATTTTGGGTATCCATAATTTTAAATTCACGTACATCTCTTCGATCCATCTGAATCCTCTCACCGGTAAGTCTACGGTCTGAATTTTCCCTTGTTTCTTCTGGAGTTTCCTTAGCTATCCTCTCGTAATGCCTAATTTCTTGTCGGCCATCTACAACTCTCTCATTTCTGGTATTTATTTCATTCAGAACTCGAGATCCACGTGTAATTCTCCGTGCCATCTGGGTTCGCTCTCCAAAAAGTCTACGGTCTGTGTTTTCCTTGTTTTGCTGCCTGGATTCTCTGCGATCGTCTCTCTGTTCACGGCTTTCGTCCAATCTTTCAGTGGATAATCGTCGATTAGCGCTGATGCGGTGATGATTTTCTCGGTTTTCTTCCCAAGAGTTAAGACGAATACGCATATCACGGCTTCGATCGGCTACTCGAGTATTTGGAAGTGACCGCCTCTGCTCACTGTTTCGTTCCAGACCTCGGCGTTCATTATTGTTGTCCATGTTAGGCCTTGTGTCAGCCCGAACTAAAGATTCACGTCGTAGTACATTCAACTTCTCCCTTGCAATATGTTGACGATTGTTCATATAGTTAGAAGCTTCAATGCGGGCTACGTCATACTTTGTTCGTCTGAGGACATGTCGTGCATCTCTGTTGGGTGTGAACCTTAGTTCTCCAGACCTAAATTGCTCCCTTTGGTTATCAGTATCACGTCGAAAAGCGAACAAGTTGTTAGAGAAACGCTCATTATCAATGCGGTTGCTTCTGTTATCGTCTCTTGATAAACGGTCTCGCGAGAATTCACTGTAGGCCCTGTCATTACGACGTTCTAGGGCATCATTGGAGGTGCGATCAACAACTCTGCGGGTATGGTCTTGAGGTTTCAGATCTCGAAGATTTCTAGCGGTCCTTTCCCTTTCGTGTAGATTCAGAAGCCGGTCGTGACTTTGGTCTTTGGAAAGTCGTTCAACACGGTATTCCACCCGAAAAGACCTAGCTGTTACAGAGGGGCCCTGTCTTGCGTCACTCTCTCGGATGTTTACTAACGGTTTCTCCGTTGAAGAACGACTAAATACAGGATCACGTTGCCTTAGTCCATTACGCTGATCGTGCCGAATTTCATCCCGGTCATTTAGACGGCGTAGTGCAGATGTAGTTTTGCCGAGCCGGTATGTTCCATGGAGTGAAGACCTCGTATCTCGAAGCGGAGTAGACGATAGACGATCGCAACACTCTTGCCTTCCATCAATGAGGCTGCGTTCGGTGAAAGATGCAATAGGTTGAAAAACCGCGACTAACGCAAGTAGTAAACGCCAGTTATTCATAGTAACTGTGTGCTCTTATGGTGTGGTTTTCTTCCTTTCGTGATGATACTGTTGGAAGTGTACCGATGGCGGTCGCTTCCAAACTGAATTTTGAAGCGCTAGTGCCGGCTTATATACAGTATTCGAGACTGTGTCGTTCCAATGCTTATTAGGCGCTAGAACGCATTCAATTTTCAGCTTCCCACACGAGAAGCGAATTCGATGGGGATTGTCTGATCTACATCATTGGAAGCTGCTAGAGCAGTGCAACAATAAAATAAAATGAGATAGCTCTATTTAGTTATTAAAATGGTGTAAACAAATTGTCATTAACACCTCCATGCGTGTGTGTGTCTCCTCTCTCTCCTCAATCTCAATCACCTGACAGTAGATGTTTCAGGAGATTGAGATTTAAAACATTGAGATTAGTTTGGAACTACATATATTCTTCTTAAGTTTGGAACTACATATATTATGAACGTTTTTTGAATTGGCATGCTTAATAAGATCAATTTAAAAAAATCACATAACAAGATTAACAAACATTTATTGTACCTAGGTACCTACATAACTTACAAAATTTAATAACTATAGGTAATCGAAAGAGGTCCATATTATATGATTCATGATGTGGCAATAAACGGAAAAGACTGATATGGTACAATCATGTTGGTCATTATTGAATTCCACATCTAATTAATATTATGAGAATATAAAGTAAGGTTTCAAAAGGATGTTTTAAATCCTAAAGGATCAAGACGATTCAGGCTTCTTATATTGCGAGTATTATCGCAGGACACAGCTGCACAAGAAAATTTGTCCCTGCGCGTAAAATAATTATCTGATTGAACCCGGTGGAGCAATAAATGGAACCCATAAATTGATTTCCTATGACGTCAAACAGAATACGTTGTGTCGTTTGTTTTTTCGCTATAACTTCAACACTCGTCGAACATTTTTAATAAGAAAAGGTACAAAGGTACAAGATGCCACTTCATTATCCATCATCATCATCCTGCTGCCTGCTGAGTACGAGCAATAAAATATAGGTAACTCAACGACTTCAGTAGGTACATAATTGAATAATTACATACATGCTGAAATTTTAATCGCTTAATTCCCGAAAAGGGGTCATTGTACTCATCATTATGAACAACTTTTACTATGAGACCAACCCTGAAATCGCGAAAAAAAAACAGGCGGTCCCTACATTTTATCGATTTAAGTGAACACAAATGTAGGGATCAACTGATTTTTTTTCCGCGATTTCAGGGTTGGTCCCATGGTAAAAGTTGTTCATAATGATAAGTACAATGTCCTCTCTTCGGGAATTAAGCCGATTAAAATTTCAGCATGTATAAGTATAAGCGATGAGGTAACTACAGAATGCGTTAGATTAGCAAATAGTTACCGTTACCTTACCTGTAACAATATAAGCTGATGGTGGCTGCTACAGTGACTCGTCTAACTCATCCATACCTACTAAAACTTGTTTATACCTATTCATGGGCGATAGTATATATGAAAAGACTTCTTGTCAATTCTCTTTCATTCGATGACGACGTCTGTGGTCTAGTGGTTCAATTCAAGTGTCGGACTGCTGATCACGAAGTCGTGGGTTCGATTCCCACAGGACACAAATATTTATGTGATGAACATAAGTGTTTGTGTTGGTCTGGGTGTTTCTTATGTATTTACAAAAAAAAAAAAAAAAAAGTATGATATTCATTGTCTAGTACGCACGGCTACACATCAAGCTGTACATTTCCAGTATAAGCTGATCTCGCATTGTACGGAAAGCCTATACAATGCGAGGTCAGCATAAACTGGAAATTACAGCTTGATGTGTAGCCGTGTGTACCCCAAAGACATTTCTATACTTACGTCAGTATAATACCTTTATGGTGTACCCATAGTGCAAGCTCTGCTTAGTTTAGGACTAGATGGTGCAATGTAAAAATGTCTAGAAATATTTATTTATTTTCCTATTCATACTAAGTTGGCATTCTGCGTATACGTGAAAATGATGTTGTGCCGTTTACTTTAGGTAGGTAACCTACATTGGGATTTAACGTTTTAACAAAAACTCACAACTTTACTACCTATGTGGGCCAAGCAAATACTTGTTCGCGCGGGATTCGAACCTGCGGTCCATACTGTAGAATCCAATGGTTGAGCCAGTGTGCCACATAGTACAGCCCATGGACGAATAAAAAAAACCGGCCAAGAGCATGTCGGGCCATGCTCAGTATTATAGGGTTCCTTAAGTAGGTGTAATTACAAACGAATCAAATCGAATATTAATCATGGCTATTTTAGTTTTTGCAATAATCGGCAGCATTCGCGACTCAGAGCTTGTTGTTAGTAGCGCCATCTAGCGATAAATTCAAGAAGCCAAATTTAAGAAGTTTTAATGTAATTTCAAAGTTACTTTTTGTGATTTTTTCAAATAGAAAGTAGCTAAAGGAGCATTATTTGCTATGATAATTTTTCTCTAAGGTCAATGACCTTTGAACTAGGACATTTTAAGTATTTTTCAGTTTTCTCTATAACTCAAAAAATTATAATCACATTATACTCGAAATAATTTTAAAAGAGAGTTTTCACAAAGGTCTATCAATGTGGAAGATTATAAGTTTCTACATTCCATAGTTTAGAAATGGCAGGGGGGGGGACACATTGCAAGCCACTTTGGCGGGCTATATTTCGCAGATGGTACACCTGATAAAAAAGTGGTGTATCAAACATTACCTTCATTTTAGTAGACCTATTCAATGATATCCCACACGAGGGGGTGCAGCGAAAAAAACATTTTTTTCCCCATTTCACATGTATGGACGCCACCCCTAAAATACGGAAAAACGATTTTTTTATTCTTTTAAAATTGAGATCTATATGTAGACTATTTTTTAACAAAATTTCATTTACTTATGTTTATAACTGTAGAAGTTATTAAACTGTAAAGGATTAGGACAGACGGACAGACGGACGGACATGACGAAACTATAAGGGTTCCTTGTAGGTCTTCGGAACCCTAGAAAGTACATTTGATTAAAATTTATTTAAAAAAAATAATTACGTCAAAATGTAAGGCGTAGTTTGTTCGGAAAGTTGCCATCAACTCAAGTAAAATTGCTTACTCAATCGCAAATAAAATTGTGATTACAACCATTCTATCTATTTCTGTGTACGATTCCCACAGGACACAAATATTTGTGTGTGTTTTGTGTATGTGTGACAAAATGGTTTGGTTTTAAATGGTTTAAGTGTTTGTGTTGGTCTAGTTGGTAGGACTTCGGAACCCTAAAAATTAAATGTGTGCTGGGCTGGGACACATAGTAGAAGTGAAACTTCAACGGACAAGTGGAAAAACGAATCGCAACGGACAAGTGGAAAAACGAATGGCAACTGAAAAGTTTAAAAACGAATCGCAACAAAATTTTAACTTGAAGTTTTACGGGCAGATTGTTAATGTCCTTATTCAATTTGAAAACCATACCATTTGACATTTTTATTTTATAACACCATTACATTTCATTATTCTGTGACATTTCGAATTCTATAATTAATTTTTTTTTTTACTAGCATATTGATTCAAATTTCTCATTTAGATTTTAAATAAACATTTGTACGCCTGCTGGCATAACATAGCGGACTCTTTATTGTATTTAAGAACTTTATATTATTTTTAGTACCTATGTTACACAAATGAATAAATGACTTATGACTTACATAAGGCCGGTTTGTGATATCAGAAACATTGATTCCTGGTTATTTTTTACTTATCTGTAATTGATGTTTATAGTTTGTATGGTTGATTTGTGATATCAGAAACTGTGATTTTATATTTTTTCAAGTAGGTATAAATAGTCGACATTTACATAACACTTTACAAAATTTACTTAGGATAACTTCAGTTATAAGTATCTGGATCTGGTTACGTGTGGTGCAAACTGAGAAATAAAGATAAAGTCCCATGTGATTGTAATTTCACCGGCACCCGTACCCTTCAGACCGAAACACAGCAATGCAAGCATCACTTTTTGGCGGAGAAGTAGGTACGGTGGTAGTACTGCCCCGGACGAGCTCTTTCACAAAGCAGCTCTACTACTACTAGTAGGTATAGCGAAACTTCTTATAATATCAGAAACTGCTATTTTTCTTTTTTTTTTATACAGCTTAAGATCGATCGAAGATTGTGATAGCCAAAACTGTGTTTTTTTTTTATATAACCTATCATCACGCCTGTATTTACCCGAAGGGGTAGGCAGAGGTGTAATAGTACACCCACATTTCGCCAGTTATGTTATAAGTCCCATGTAATAGGGGGCGAGCCTATTGCCATTGACCGGGCACAAATCCAGACTCCGGGCTGCTACTGAGAATTTCCTAATGAAAAAACCCAATAACACTTTACCCGACCCGGGAATCGAACCCAGGACCCCACGCTCAGCAGTCGCGCTTGCAACCACTAGAACAACGTGGCATATTTTATTTACTTATAAATCATTTTCATTTTTAATATACATAAGGCCGATTTCTGATATCAGAAACATTGATTCCTGACTATTTTTTACTTCATTAGCCGCGTACTGACTGAGCGAGCAGCCTCGCGAGGCTGCCTCGCGAGGCAAATCCTCGGTCGGTCAAGACGTGCCTCGCCCGAGGCAAACGCACGCGCTGCCTCGCCCGAGCGTGCCGCGGCCCGAGCCGAGCGTTGTCGGTTTTTGTCGCATGCTCAAAGGCGCCTCAGTACGTTTGCCGCGCTCACTCAAGACGGTAGTGTTTTGCCTCGCTTATTCGTTGCGTGTTAGTTGTGCGTCATGATGGACAAAGAACAGTGTCTAAAATTAGTACAACTATATGGTGAATATAGACGACTGTGGGATGCGCAATATCCTGATTATACAAATAGAGGACTAAGGGAAGATGCATGGAGAAAAATAAGCCAGGAAATGAACCTTCCAATAACTGAATTAAAGAAAAAAATGGAGTCTTTACTAGGGTCTTACAGGAGGGAAAAGTCGAGAGAAAAAAAAAGCCGAATCACAGGATCAGGTATTTATTATTTAAAGTTTATGATTAGGGTTAACAACATTAATTTTATTATATCCAAAGTTACACCGGTTTTTATATAATTTCTAATATTTTTTTTTTTATTTTATACTGCAGGTCGTGGTGAAATATATGTTTCGAATTGGTATGCCTATGAAGCCTTCAGTTTTCTGGGAGATAGAAATCACCCAGGAAATACACAAGATACTTTAGGTGAAGAAGTGAGTACCTATTATTTACTGATAATTATTCTGCCAAGAAATTGCTCCGTTTGTTATGAAATGTCTCCCTAAATGTGAACGTATTTCTTTTATATTTGTTGATCCTCGCCGTGGTATGGCTTGAATAGATAGCATTGATGACATTTCTGTATCCTGTCGCCATCGGCCGGGTATTACTGTCCCTTCAACTTCGGCATCGAATGATCCTGGGGGAGTGAACCTTTGTGAGGAAGCTTGATCTCTACGCAAGTAGTTATATAAGCATATGGTAGTCAATACGACTTTCGTAGCTTTTTCTGGTTCTAATAGTAGCGGCTTCCTCAGTACTCTAAAAACGGAGCTTAAAATGCCAAATGCATTCTCCACAACTCTTCTTGCTCTGGACAGCCTGTAATTGAAAATCCTTTCCATTGAACCTCTTTCTGGAGTACCTTCATAAGGTTTCAATGTGTAATCATTGAGAGCAAAAGCTTTATCGCCTAGAATAAAATAGGGCACTGCAATTTTATACGGTATTTGTAATATTTCTGGCGGAGGAATGTTCAATTCCTTCTTTTCGACCTTTTTATATAAATTGGTGTTTTTAAACACACCGCCATCTGATATACGTCCCTTGCTGCCAACGTCTACGTACAGAAATTTATAGTTAGCGTCAACTAAAGCAAACAACACTATACTTGGAAACATTTTGTAACAGTCATAATCATTGCCACTATTTATCGGCGACTGTAATATAACATGCTTCCCATCCATTGCTCCTATGACATGTGGGAAATTCCATTTGCTCTCAAACTCTTTCGCTATGGTAAGCCACTCTTCTTCGGATGATGGTATCTGTAAATAAAATTAAGTAATAATTTCTATCTTTACAGAATGCAAGTCTGGATAATACTCGAAATGATGACGGTCATAACGAAGAAAGAAATGAAACTTCAAACTCGACGATTACGGAAGGACCTAAAGAAAAGTCAACTAGACCTAAAAAGAGATCCAAAATGAACGAAAGTGATGATCTTACAGATAACGCCATATCTGAAGCATTAACACTGTTACAACAGTGTGCAAGCAATAATATATCGGAACAAAATGATCCCTATAATGTGTATGGCCAATATATAGGAAATGAGTTGCGAAAATATGATAAAATTACATTAGCATACGTAAAAAATGCAATAAATAAAATTATCTTTGATGCAGACATGGGAGCATACAGTGGTTATGGTTATTATACTCAATCATATGGTGAACGCGACAATTTAAGATATATGCCTCATCCCTCTTCCTCATCGACGCCATCTACATATTCGATGCCTGATCCTCTTGCCTCGCCCATGCCTCCTACCTCACCGATGCCTGCTGCCTCACCGATGCCTCCTATCTCACCAATTTCGATGCCTCCCCCTCCTCCTTCTCCTTCTCCAGCTCCTCATCATTAAATATTTGTTTGTTTAATTTTCTTATATTATTTGTCCAATTTTCTAATTTAATTAATAAAAAAATATTGAAAATATGTAATTTTATTTTACCTTAACATAATCCTTTAACACCTCAATTATAGCATCACAGACTTCAGGAACTATAACCGATATCCTTTGTTTTGATATACGAAATAGATACTGTAGACTGGTATAAGAATCTCCTGTGGCCAAAAATCTCAACGTCACTAATAATCTTTCCCTAGCGGATATTGCTTCTCGAAAATTTGTGTCCTTCTTGCTTATTTTGGCGTTTATGAGAGAATACACATTGTCAAATTCGATTTTACTCATTCGAGTGAAATTTTTTTCTTCGTCATCGAAGCACAACTCTTCAAACAATCTGTTTCCAGCCTGTAATCTATTTTTGTATAAGAGTTTAATCCAAAAACGTTTAGTTTTCTGTTTTCTTTTTTTTGCAAGCCTTAGAATTATTAAAAAGGCAGTGGTAGCGACAGCTTTCCGAATGTGTGGCCTCATGGTGGTCTCGGGCAAACTATACGCACGCGCGGTCTCTATTCGACTTCAAGTTAAACTGAGCGTCGATGCTCACGGTGGCTCGGTCTTGCCGCGCGAGGCAGCCTCGGATTAGAAAACTTACAGACCGAGGCTGCCTCGCGCGGCAAACGATTCGAAGCAAACGTCCGAGGCTGCCCCGCGAGGCTGCTCGCTCAGTCAGTACGCGGCTATTGATGTTTATAATTTTTTAGGTCGATTTGTGATGACAGAAATTTTCAATTACCTATTTTTTACTCTTGAATTTCACACTATAAGTGTAACCTAAGGTCGATTTGTGACTGATGCCTTAAACTATATTCAGCAAATTATAAATATGAATAAGCCATAAGCGTTTTATTTTGCTAACCATACACAATTTCGCTTGGAGCTCTCGGGACAAAAATAGGTAGGTATATTAATATTTATTTAGTTTGTTCTACAAAATTTGGAGCTCTCGGGAACCAATGTATGAAAACATTTTTTGACGAGAACAATAGATTTGGAGCTCATGGGAATAAGCCGGCCATGTACGCGTTTGACAATTAATCCTCGGATACGAAGAGGATAGGTAAATGAAAGTCGACGAAAACTATGGGTCTTTTTAAGTGTCAAACTTGTAGTCCATTTCAATTGAGCGTACAAGTAGGTACACGGTAATAGATCTGTGAGGTACACGCAATTTAAATTGGCCGGAGTGAAGTTAGGCACTGCGCAATTTCCCCGCCTCCCGCCTTCAACTGACACCCATAAAATAATAATACCACGATTTTGTGGTAACTTCACTCCGGCCTAGTTAGACCGGCGTCCTTTAAGGGAGGGTACGGAAGGCGTACCTATATCTAAATAGTAAGCTACAGAGCAGTTTCGGAACTTGCACATCATCATCATTTCAGCCGAAAGACGTCCACTGCTGGACATAGGCCTCCCCCAAGCATCGCCACAACGACCCGTCCTGCGCTTTCCACATCCAGCGGATTCCCACGACCTTCACCAGGTCCAACTTGAGCCTACCCATGCTGCGCCTTCCAGCACGCGGTCGTCACTCCAGAATTTTACGGCCCCATCAGAAATCCGTTCTGCGAGCAATGATGGGCCCACTGCCACTTAAGTTTGGCAATTCAATTCTTCTGGCTGTCGGTTAGGTACCTTCATTCTCCATACAAATGTACCTACTCTGTGCATTCTTCTGCGAATTTTGCTTTATTTCGCGTTGTATATCGGTCAAAATATGATGAATAATACTCATAACAATATTAACCTAGCTCTATAAGCTCGAAAATCGATAATTTGATCGTAAATTAATATTATCGAGCTAGTACAGCTAGGTCGATATTTTTATGAGTATTATTCATTAGATATATTGTTATTATTTCCGCCAATCATATTTTGACCGATATACAACGCGAAATAAAGCTACGAAATGCATGCAACGCATCTCTTTTTCTCTCTCGTTTCATGAATCGTAGAGGAACCAAGATAACGAACTGACGCGATCGACAACAGATTTACAAAATTTGTGAAAAAAAAAAAACTTATATTTTAACTGAGGACTTTCGAGAACTATTCTTACCAGTATAACTAACGTAGCTGGATATCAATGATAATATATACATAAGCTAAGGTTGTTGAAGAGAAATGAAAATACAGTTTGGGCAACCAAAGGTTTTTTTATTTAATCTTAATCCTAATTGTATCCATAGGATTGGATGACTGCGGTGAACGGCGCTGTCGTCTTTGCAACCTTCTCGCCGGATTCCTTGGTGATTCGCTGCAAAGATAATTTTACAAGTCAGAAACCTATCAAATATAGTCTTTGGTGTTAAATAAGTAATGCCTGTATCAGTGAAGTATTATTTTCATTTGAAATCAAATAATGTAGGTAAGAATGTAATCATCATTACAAAATATAGTTGTTCTTATTCCAAGCTCTTAAACAGTTCAATTTAAGAGTTTCATAAAAATTAACTACAACAAACCTTAAGCTTCTTCTCGTAGGCCATTAGCTTGATGGAATTGATCTTTCTCTTGTCCTCGAGTTTGCGGACAACTTCACGGTACTTCCAGCCAACCTCGTGCGACAGGCGACCAACATGGCAGTACTGGAAATATGTCCAATTAGTTTAACACCACATTATGTAAGATATACGGGTAGGGCTAGAGTACGAAGGTCTCAGACAATTATAAAATTGCAACATGGTTATTCAGTCGCAAATTACCCAAATAAAACATCATTGGTAACAACAACATAATTAACATCAACATAATTATGTGAAGATAATAAATGCTTTTATTGAAAGCTATAGCGTTATAAGTTTATTTACTACTTTTAGAACATTTTTATTATTCTAACCTGCAATATCAAATTAGAGGTATGGGAATATTTCTATTATCTACAACACATACTACAGTCGTGTGAAAAAGAATTACTCTTATTTTTATTTCAAAAACAGTGTCACTTTTGATAAGTATAAAAACTTATTGCATGATGAACATACCTTACGGCCAGGCTTCAGGCAGAAGACACGGAGAGCGGCAGGCACAACCACACGACGGCGGTTGTCATAAGGTGGGGGGCAACCGTCGTATGAGCGGAGCCTCCTCAGAGCATTCTTTCCACGCTCAGTCTTGTGTGGGATCATGCCTGGAATATGCATGCATTTTGTAAATATTGGTTTATAATTACATACAAGTAATATTTGTATTTAAATAGCTTCATACAGGTTTGTATTATCATAAAACATCAAATAATGTAGGTAATAGTGTAAATAATCATTAAGAGTGGTAGTTTGGAGAATGTTTACACAAGAGTATTAAAAAAAGTTGTGAGACCAAGAACTTTCGTTTTGTAGACAACATACTTAGGCTTAAATCAAAACTCATAAGTTAACACTTAATGTAACAAAGGGGGCACCTATAGCCCCCTATTCCTGGCCAGTACCTGCCTTGTCCCAACAAAAATATAATGCAGTGCCTTTGCTAATTTACAAGTGTTTTGAACAATTTGATAGAAGTCACAATTGCTTAATTGTTATTAGCTTTAAACAAGCTTCAAAATGTTTTTCAATAATGTAACTTTTAATAAAAATTGATGATTCATACCTCTGACAGTCTTCCACAAGATCTTGGAAGGTGCTCTGAAGTGGAAAGGTCCACGAGCGGGGTTCACATTACACCTCTTACGAAGGAATGACATGAACTTCAATTTGTTCCTGAAATACATAGCAAATGTTAGATTTGTTATCAAACACAGCCTTAGAAAATAATGTGAGAAATTAATCAGATGTTTGAGTGACAACATCTATTGAAAATATTCAGTCGCAAATTACCCAAGTGAATCATCATTTTATTTCCTGTGCATTCCTTTTGAATCTTTGATAACAGTATCTAATACTCAAACGAATACAAAAGGCGGGCAGAATCTCTTTAAACAATAAGTGAAGCATCCATAGTGTGCCGGCTTGCTTAAAAGTACAGGCCGGCCGGCATGCACACATTCACATCCATAGTGTGCCAAAAAGCCGCGATTATGCAAAAAATCTAGTGTGATGGTAGGGTGGTATAGTTGTAGTGTCACAAATAAAATAACAGTATCAATCTGGTGTGTTAAAATGCTTTCGAAATTATAGTGGGTTTAGGAAATAATTCAAGTACTTCAGTCTTTGTTTAGCGAGATTCCGTCCGCCTTTTTGATTCGTCGGAGATCTAAAATGACAATGATGTACATTTGAACGAAGAAACTTGGCTATTAATAACAATAGTGATGTTAAATAATTAAACATTACAATGTGGTGTTAAAAAGGGTGTCGTGATACTGTTAAACTGTTAGAAAAAGTTTAACAGTATCATGACACCAATCAATAGTGATGTTAAATCATTAAACATCACAATGTGGTGTTAAAAAGGGTGTCATGATGCTGTTAAACTTTGTCAAAAGATTAAAACCCTAAGGCGACACTCTGACCAAAATTAACAGCATTCATAATGAGTTTGACAACATTTCGAAGGAATTAGTAAGTAGAGGAACTGTGTGCAAATAGGAGCAAATATGACAATGTTCTTACCTGAAGAAGTTACCAGAGATGTTGATCTGCTCACATCGCACGACCACGACTTTGTTACCTTCTAACAGGACTTTAGAGATGACTGCGGCCAGGCGGCCCAGCAGATGGCCACGGCCATCGATCACTATGGCCTAAAACACAAGCATCACACTGGTTAAACCACCGCTGACGTACCGCATAACCTCAAAAATATTTACACTATTTGCAATTTGGACTGCTTAAAATCACATCATTTGTAACTTGAGTCTCGGAATTCCTTGTAAAAGAGAAAATACGAACGGTTTAATATGATATTGTTCATTGTAGAATGCGAAACAAGTGCAAGCACGTGTGATGCATGGGCAGTGCATGTTGTTAAAAATTACCACACGAAATAAACTAATAAAATTGATGAATACAAAGCACATAATGGTTTAACTTTAATTATTACGTCCACTTTGATATATTTTACATGATATTCGTATTTTTCTTCTCACCTTATTGCTAAAGCCCGTCATTTTCACGACAACGAAACGGAAAAGGATAACTTTTTAAAACAATATGGCCACCGGATATTCACAAAATATTGCCATACTTAAATTTAAATTTTGATTAACTTTTATTAGTCGATTTACACATCCCAAGTATTGTTGAGTTGCCAATGGTTATAGAGTTTCTTATTAGTAGGTATGGTAACACTGATTGTCTACTACCGTCTGTCAATGATTGTCTGTTAGAGTTAAAGCGTTATTTTAAATATCTATCTTTTGCAATAAATACTATAACCGGACATCACATCTTTTACTGCAGACTCTGCCATTCCCCTGATCACAGGTTATGGGCCCAGAGCATATTTTTGTGATGTCAGGCTTGCAATAGAAGATTGAAAGATTTGTCGTGCGAGGTCTCTTTTGTTTTTTTGAGGTTGTGAAAATTTTTTGATTGTGCTTGTTGAGCCTCGTAGTAGTGAAGAAAGATAACGCAGACAGTCATCATGGAGAAAACAAGCATTTTTGGGTTGAAGCTGACAGGAAAAAACTGGACAGTTTGGAGGTTCCAGACAGAAGTCATACTTAGAGGAAAAGGTTTACTCGATATTGTCAATGGAGTAAAATTAGAGCCGGAGAAGGCAGATGCCAGGGAAGAATGGCAAAAAGGTGATGCTAAAGCACAAGAGATTATGGTTACGAGAATGGAGGAAGGGCCAATAACCTACATATTATCGTGTACATCTTCAAAAGAAATGTGGAGCAAACTTAAGTCAGTTTATGAAAGAGAGTCACAGGTCAGCATACATTTACTGCAGCAGCGATTTTTTAGTGCCAGCTTTGAAGATAATTCAGTGTCAAAGTTCTTAGCCAGTCTTGAGGATATTAAAAACAAACTAAGACAAGCAAAAGAACCAATATCTGATAAGATGTTTATGACAAAGGTACTCATGGCACTACCGGAGCGTTTTAAACATTTTCGCTCGGCTTGGGAGTCGGTACCAATGGAGAAGCAAAGTATAGAGGAGATGACAGCACGGCTATTGATTGAAGAGGAAAGATTAAACTCGAATGAACTTGAAGTAGCATTGGCAAGTAAAAGTATGAAAGGTAACAATAATGATCAAAAAGAGGATAGAAAATGCTATATTTGTGGCAAAGGAGGTCACTTCGCAAAGTTTTGTTATAATAATAAAGGAAGAGAAACAAGGAGTTGTTACTATTGTAAAAAGAGGGGCCATATAACGCAGAACTGTGTGATTCTGAAGAAAAAGGAAAATAACCGAGAAGGTAAAAACCCAGAAGATAAGAATGAGATAAATGCATTTGTGGGGTTAAGTGTTACAGGGCGTGAAGACTGTTGGTATATGGACACGGGGTGTGATGTTGTAACTTACAGGAATGTTATTTAAATAATACAACTCTTTATTGTAGCAGCCATGTCTATTCATCATAGAGTAACAGATTCCATACCATAGATTATATCACATAAAGCCCTCACTACACAATAATACCATTAGATACTTAACATACAACATCCTTCCCTTCGACTTAAACTGAATTACATTTATTCATTTTATTTAACAATTATCTCTCAATTAAAATTAAAATATTACTTTCTTGTATTCTTTAATAGAAGGTTATGAAGTTTTACTTAAGACTTATTTAAATACATGAAAGTCTTTAAAATGTGATGGTGTTTTAGTTATTCTACCCGATCTTGTTACATAATTTTGCTCTACATTTTCTTCTGTTGACATTTGAACATTTTGTGGCACATTATTATCTGAAGTTACATTTTCATAAGTACTATCCTCTATCCTCTCTTCTTTTACATTATATTGTCCTCCTCTAATCAACATGTTTCTATTTCTTTTAATTACATCTCCATTCTCATTAATAATATTGTATGACCTAGGACCCTCAGCCCTACTTAACACTACTCCACTTTGATGTGGCTTTATATGAGATTCATTTTGAATCTTTACAATTTCTCCCTCTTTCAGCTCAGGTAAAGACCTAGTTTTTCTGTCAAAATAAGATTTTTGTGACATCTGTCGTAACATTAAATTTTTCTTGTGACGATTTCCATTATCAATAATTTTATTAGTTTCAACATAAGGTAATAAATGCTTTACTTTTCGGTTATACAATAATTCACAAGGAGTTTTCTCACTATTTGCAATAGGTGTATTTCTATACATTAATAATCCTAACTGCACATCTTTGTTGGTATATATTAATTTTTTCAACATATTTTTTACGGTTTGAATGTACCGCTCTGCTAATCCGTTTCCTTGGTGATGCTTAGGACTTACAATTTTATGTTCAAAGTGCCATGTTTTATTAAATTTCTTAAACTCATAACTAGTGAACTGAGACCCTGAATCTGAATACAATATATCTGGTAAACCATGTCGTGCAAAATTTTCTTTTAAACAATTTATTATTGATGTAGCATACAAGTCATCCAATTTATTTATTTCTACATACTTGCTGTATGAGTCTACTAATAGAATATATGGTTTTCCATAGAGAAAAAATATATCTGTTGCTACTATTTGCCAAGGTCTAGTTGGGATCTCTTTATTTATCATGGGCTCTTTTCTATTACTATTTTGAAAGCTCTTACATGCATCACAATTCTGAATGATGTCTTCAATTTCTTTTGACATATTGGGCCAAAATACTGTTTTCCTAGCTAAAGCTTTGCATTTTTCAATACCTAAGTGTGCATAATGAATTTTTTCTAATATTTTAGGTCTATTGGTTTTTGGTACTATTATTTGTTCTCCTTTAAAGATTAATCCATTATATTCACTTAGCTCATCTCTGTAACTATAATAAATTTTAGCATCAGTATCAGTTTCATTTTTGCTTTCAGGCCAACCGTTCAATATGTATTTATAAACACACTGTAGTTCCTTATCCTTGCCAGTTTCTTTTATAAATTCTGTTAATTTCTGATCTGTTATTTGTACACTACCTAGAACCATTGCTACATGAGCTTCTACATCTAAATCATAAGTTTGAGTTGTGTCATTTAAGTAAGAACGACTTAAATGATCCGCTACTAATAATTCCTTTCCGGGTTTATATGTTACTTTAAAGCTATAAGGTTGTAATGCCATTTTAATTTTCTGCAATCTTGCTGGACATTTATTAAGTGGTTTAGCAAAGATTGACACTAGAGGTTTATGGTCTGACTCTACAGTAAAATCCTGTCCATAAACATACTGATGAAATTTTGTAGTTCCATATAAAATAGCTAAACTTTCCTTTTCTATCTGACTATACATTTTTTCTGCATTTGTTAGTGCCCTAGAACCATATGCTATTGGCTTTCCTTCCTGTAAAATCACACATCCTAGACCATCTTTTGATGCATCAACACTCAATGTAATTGGTTTATCTATTTCAAAATATGATAGTACTGGAGGTTCACATATTAATCTTTTTAATTCCAAATAAGCTTTTTGCTGCGATTCTGCCCAAACAAATGGCACATTTTTTTTATTTAATTGACGCAATGGTGCTGTCACCTCTGAAACATTGGGTATAAACTTTGACACATAATTAATTAATCCTAAAAATCTCAATAATTCTTTATTATTTGTTGGCTCCTTCATATCCATTATGGCTTTTATTCTATCGCTATCTACTTTTATGCCTTCAGTTGTCAGTATGTGACCTAAATATTTTACTTCAGTCTTCTTAAAATTACATTTACTTTTATTAAATTTTACACCATATTCCCTGGCTTTATCTAACACTTTCCTCAATGTCTCATTATGTTCCTCTTCTGTTTTACTATGCACCAATATATCGTCAATGTAAATTTCTACATTTGGTATATCTTTAAATATACTACCGAAAACTCTCTGAAAGACCTCTGGACTTGAGCACAAACCAAATGGTAACCTATTAAAATGATATCGACCATAAGGTGTGTTGAATGTAGTAAGTTCCTTACTGTCATCTGATAAAATAATCTGAAAAAATCCTTTATTTGCATCGAGGGTACTAAAATATTTACTTCCTTTCAATTTAACTGTTATTTCTTCCAATGTGGGTATCTGCATATGCTCTCTTTGAATCTGACTATTAAGATATTGTGGATCTAGGCAAATACGTAGTGACCTATCTGGTTTTCTAGTAATAACCAAAGAACTTACAAAATCTGTGGGTGTTTCAATCTTAGAAATGACACCATAGTTTTCTAGGATATCTAACTCACTTTTTAAACTATCCCTTAGTTTAAACGGAACATGTCTACATGGTTCTATTTTACCTTTTGAGTCACTTTTCAATTTAATCTTGTATTTAAAGTTTTTTATCTTACCTAGTCCTGTGAACACATCCTCATATTCTTTGAATAACTGAATATCAGTGTCTGTTCTAATATTGGTCATATGGACACATCTTTGTAACAACTTAAAAGCCTCTATTGTTGGCAAACCTAAAATGGGAATAAAATTTTCCTTGCTCACCTGAAAATTTATTATTTGTTCTTTATCAGAAATTCTACATTTTATATTTATCTGACCAACTGTATTTATTTTATCACCATTATAATTTGTTAACTGTAGACTTGACATTTCTATTTTGTTCAAGCCTAAATTTTGACATGTTTTCCTCGATATAACATTGCACTGTGCACCTGTGTCTAATTTAAATTTTATGCTCTTATTTTTATCTACTATCTTAACATATTGGTACCAACTCTTATCAATATTAGCTACATTCATATGAGAGATATTTAACTCACCATCCCTCGGTTCATTTGAAGACTGACTACTATAATCAGACACCTGTACTGCACTCACTTTGTTTGAACCACATTTCTTGAAAAAGTGTCCCATTTTACCACACTTATTACATTTTTTCCCATAGGCCGGACATTTGTTTCTTTCATGAGTAAAGCCGCACCTAAAACACTCCATATTATGTGCTCGTACTGATCCTCTGTCTGAAGTATTTGCTCCTCTGCCTCGACCTCTTCCTTGGTGTCTGCCTCGATTGTTTTGATGATAGGTATGTCCTCCATTTCCTGTACTTGGGCCAGCTTCATCATTTCCTGTGCTAGCTTGATATGTATTTTCTTTTGTCTTCTTAATATACTGAACTACTGTTTTCATGTCTCCATCAATTTTTTTCATTTGTTCAGTAGCTACCTCTGCTGCTTTGCATATTAATATTGTTTTTTGTAAGGTTAAATCAATTTCTCTTAGTAATCTGTCTTTCAGTCTTTTGTTAATTATTCCAGCTACAATCCTGTCTCTTATTAATCTGTCATTTAATTCTCCAAAATCGCAATCTTTAGCTAACTTTTTCAGCTCTGTTAAATAAGCATCAAAATTTTCATTTTCATGCTGGTTTCGCGTGAAAAATAAATGCGAGTTTACACTCTCATTCTTTATCGGCACAAAATGTTTTGTAAACAAGTCGATAACTTCTTCATATTTTTCAGATCCTTTTAGATTAAACGTGTTGTAGATATCAATGCAATCTTCACCCATGCAGTGTAACAACAATGACACCTGCACCTCATCGGACTTTTTGTTCGCCCCACTTGCTTTTCTATAAATGTCGAACCTCTGTTTCCACTTTTTGTATTCCTCCGCTGTATAATTTCTTAGTTTTTCTGGGGGTTTTAAGCCCAAAACACCATTTTCTGGAGTATCCGACATGTTGTATTATAGTTTTCCAACTACCACATAATACAGTCTAATTTCCGCGTACCTTATTTTCCACCAATAGATTTCGTTTTTCTCTGTTTTCCTCAGCGCCATGTGATGTTGTAACTTACAGGAATGTTATTTAAATAATACAACTCTTTATTGTAGCAGCCATGTCTATTCATCATAGAGTAACAGATTCCATACCATAGATTATATCACATAAAGCCCTCACTACACAATAATACCATTAGATACTTAACATACAACACGGGGGCTTCTGAACACATGTGTGGAAAGAAGGATTTATTTGAAGAGTTAAAAGAGACTGAAACCTGTGGAAAAGTGAAAGTAGGAAATGGAAATGCTCTGGACATAAAAGGCAAAGGAACAGTAATTGTTTATGCATGGAACGGCCAGCGAAGCATAAAAACAGTACTATCAAATGTGCTATATGTACCAGAACTTAAATATAATTTGTTCTCTGCGGGTTGTGTGCTCGACAAAGGTTTACGCCTAGTTTCTGACAATGAGCAATGTTTTTTTGTAAAGAATAGAGAAGTACGAGCTATAGCTGAGCGTGAAAATAAACTTTATAAAATGTGCTTGCGAAACGAACCTTCGAGGTTGATTGTCAATGTCATGAAAACTCAAATGTGTTCATCCGGACAGAAGTTTTCAAATTTCGAAAATTGTAATTTGAGTTCGAAAATTAGAAAATTGAGTGAATGGCATAACAAAATGGCACATCTAAATTTTACGAGCGTAAAAAAATTTTTAGTACGTAACAACGTTGAATTTGAGGATGATAGTGAAAACTATGAATGCGAAAACTGTTTGTCTGGAAAACAGCATCGAATGCCGTATCCATTGAGTAATTCGCGGGCTTCAGGGATTCTTGAGTTAGTGCATGCAGATATTTGTGGTCCCATGGAGCAATTGTCTATTGGAAAGTCCAGGTATTTTCTATTATTAAAAGATGATTACTCAGGATTCAGATTTGTCTATTTTTTGAAAAATAAATCGGAGGTGAAGCAGTTTATTGAGAGATTTATTGCAAAAACTGAAAGGGAAACTGGTTGTAGACTAAAAACATTAAGGTCAGATAATGGATTAGAATTTGTTAATTCAGAGCTGAAGGCTATTTTGGAGCGTCATGGAGTGTCACATCAAAGAAGTGTAGTTTATACGCCGCAACAGAACGGACGCGCAGAACGCGAAATGCGTACGTTGGTCGAAGCTGCCCGATCAATGATCAAAAATATGCATAAAGAATTTTGGGCAGAGGCAATAAATACCGCTTCTTTTACGCTGAATCGAACAGGTCCTAGTCCAATAAAGGGCATGACGCCTTATGAGGCATTCTATGGAAAGAAAATTGATCCGAACATGTTTAAATTTTTTGGAAAACGAGTATCGGTTTACGTACCCAAAGAAAAACGTTTAAAATGGGATGACAAAAATGTTATTGGTGTATTCGTCGGTTATGGAGAAGAAGTTAAAGGGTTCCGAGTTTACTTTGACCATAAAAGAAAAGTAGAAGTTCATCGTGACATAATATTTCTTTCAGGACAAATACAGGAAAAAGTTGATCAAATTAAGACTCTGGAAGAAGCTGATGAAAAAGAAACAGAACCAGAGTTTGTTTTAGAGGATAACCAGAGTGCAAATGAACCGGAGGAGGATGCTGTCAGCATGCACTCTGCTGAGTCGATTGAGTACGATGGTGATATAGTACAATCATATGATTTAAGACCTAGAAGGGAGCTGAGAGCTCCGAGTAGATTTCAAGATTATGATCTGACTCTGATTGCTATGGAAGAGGAAGATCCAAAAACTTATTGTGAGGCAATATCAAGCAAAGACAGTGAAAAATGGAAAGAAGCCATGCAAACTGAAATTAATGCCCTAATAGAAAATGATACATGGACATGCGTAAGTAAGCCAGAAGATTGTAAAGTAATAGACTGTAAATGGGTATTTAGATGCAAGAAAAAAATGAAAAAGGAGATATTGTTTCTTATAAAGCTAGACTTATAGCAAGGGGTTTCCAACAAACAGATGTTTCATTATCTGATTTATATAGCCCAGTAGCTAGATTAACATCTGTAAGGATATTCCTAGCTTTTTGTAATAAAAGAGGTTTAAAACTTCACCAGCTAGACATTTGAAGTGCTTTTCTATACGGGGAAGTAGAGGGCGATGTATTTATTACCTTGCCTAAGGGATGTGAAAGTGTAACCAATGATAAAAATAGTGTTAAAGTTTGATCATAGTGTACTAAAAAGGGATTGTTCGGAAAGTAAAGAAGTAGAGAGTAGATGTAGAACGGTAATAGGATCACTTATGTATGCAATGTTATGCTCAAGGCCTGATTTGTGCTTAAGTATAAGCTTACTAAGTAGATATCAGGCATGTGCAAGTGAGGAATTATGGTTTGCCCTAAAGCGAGTTCTTAGGTACATCAAAGGTACTCTTAATCTTTGTTTAGTTTTTAGCATAAGTGATAACTTAGAAAATAAAATAATTGGTTATGTAGACTCGGATTGGGCTGGTGACAAGAGTGATCGCAAGTCAACTAGTGGTTTTCTTTTTAAGATTTTTGGGTGTACGGTTACTTGGAATACACGAAAACAAGCAACTGTCGCTTTGTCATCAACCGAATCAGAGTATGTAGCATTGAGTATGGCAACTGCAGAAGCATGTTGGATAAGAAATATGTATAAGTATCTTGAACTTGAGGATATTTCTGTTCTTATATATGAAGACAATCAGTCTGTCATTAAAGTTTGTAATAACCCAAGTTTTCATCATAAGCTGAAACACTTAGATATTAAGGTTTATTTTGTTCGTGACAATGTTTTCAAGAATATTGTACAAGTTAAATATTTGTGTACAAATGAGCAAATAAGCGATATTTTAACCAAGCCTTTAGGTAAAATAAAATTTGAAAAGTTTCGATTAGGTCTTGGTTTATGTTATATATGAGGTAGGCAATTTTTTATTTTTCTGTGTGGATATACATTTTTTTGTGTTCTGTTTTAATTATGAGTGAAACGGTTAAGGGGGTGTACTATTTTTATTTTTGTTTCAAATTGTGTCAAGTTACTGAGTTAACCATTGAGGGGGTGTGTTGAGTTGCCAATGGTTATAGAGTTTCTTATTAGTAGGTATGGTAACACTGATTGTCTACTACCGTCTGTCAATGATTGTCTGTTAGAGTTAAAGCGTTATTTTAAATATCTATCTTTTGCAATAAATACTATAACCGGACATCACATCTTTTACTGCAGACTCTGCCATTCCCCTGATCACAAGTATTATAACTCGTTTTTTGATATACAGGTGTACTGAGTCCTGGTTGTTGTAAGGGTTTTGCAATGTCCTTCACATATCACATATTACAATGTACTCTGTGATCACTTTACTAGGGTAAGTAAACTAAAGATGCGTAGCATCTCTAGTACGTCTATGGATTTGGCTAAAACGTCTAAGCAACCAGATCATAAAACTACTCGCAAAACGAAAAAAAATCAGTATGACATTTATTTTGACATTTTTGTTTTGTTTTGGCGAAAATCCAAAATACGTATTTATCCATTAATAAAAATTACGTGTACTCCAAGCACTGGGTCTTGTTGGATGGATTCAGCGGAAAATGGTATTTGTTCTTAAAAGTCCCTCGAGATAATATTATTGATAAACATGGAGATTCCGTATCGAAAGATTATGATTTACGTATTAACGTTCGCAGCCTATGCCTATTCTGGCGTGGGCTCTAGTATGTTAAAGAATTTAAAGGATGCAGTTTTATCAGCAGAGTCTGTTTTCGGTGATATGTTCAAAAATGTGATAACGGTGGCTGAAAAGTTCAGATCTCTTCATGAAGTTTTTGATGCAGCTGTAGAAGAGGAATGCATATTCAAGTGTCCTGAAGGTAATTTGTACTATAATTTATCAGTATAGATTCCATTCCATACATATCATTCAAATTTTTGATATACATTTTTAATAAATTTGATTTTCAGGATCAAAACCAGTCCGCAACAGAAATCATATTCCCACATCAGATGGTTGTGGTTCACTGGGCTTTGAGGTTGCATCGGAATATTTGCCTATCGAGGAAATGACGAAATGTTGCGATACTCATGATATTTGTTATGACACTTGTAACAGCGGGAAAGAAACTTGTGACTTGGATTTCAAAAGGTGCCTCTATAATTACTGTGAGTCATATAAGTCAGTGAATGTAGCAGGAGACACAATTACAAAGGGTAAGTGCTCACTACAAATTATAAAATAAAAACAAACAATGCACACCAAACTCTTGCCAATAGGGTGGTAAAAAACTGAACAAGCTACCGGAGGATGTTGTTGCTATGTATTCTTAAACAAGTTTACAGAGGTGGCTCTCTGTAAACTCGTTTAAGAATAGACTTAATAACTGGCTATGAAAAAATGGAGTCCCATTGGCAAAGCTGTGAACTCAAAGCAATAAACTGGGAATTTTCAGCACTGTGTGATATAGACTTAACAGCAATATTGCTGCATCAACAAATAAATAAATATATACTTACAATTTCAATTGTGGAAAGAGAAAATCACTCACGAGCAGGATCCTTTCCTGATTGTGACTATTGTGAGTGATTTTTTCTTTCCATAATTTAAAATTGTTGGATTTCGGTTTGCATGCATAAATGCATTAAAATAATAACATTATTAAATACATACTTGCCTTCCATCTACACACTGCATAGTATAGGCCTATTTTCTGTACTTATTGGTTTAATAATACATCCCAATAATATGATATGAAATATTATAACATGATTTCAGGATGCAAAGCCGCAGCAAAGTTGTTATTCACTGGCACTCTGACACTTGGCTGTAAGTCATATTTGGATGCCCAGAAGAATGCATGCTACTGTCCTCCAGCCAAAAATAACAAGTATAAGAAATATCCTGGAAATGGAGATCTTTAACCTTCTCACTGTCAATGACACCTATGCAATGTGTTATTGAAATAACTGAAAACCTCTTCAGGGGTCATTGTACTCATCAGTATGAACAACTTTTACTATGGGACCAACACCGAAATAGCGAAAAATAAATCAGCTGATCCCTGCATTTTGATTAAACACAAATGTAGGGAAAAGCAAAAAAAAAATTCGCGATTTCGGGTTTGGTCCCATAGTAATTATTTTTAATTCTGATGAGTATAATGATGAGACCTCTTAAGAGGTTTTCAGTTATTTCAATAACACATTGTAGAAGATGAACGATTTTGTGCCCTCAGCGTCACAACTTTATAACTTGGTACTAATGTTCATACAATATTTGACTTCTATAGAAGACGTGGCGGAGAGGGCACGAAAACCTTTACGAGGCTGTGGCGTGAAAAGGTTAATTTAATATCTAATTTTGTTTTTTCAATAGAGATCAGCCCAAAGATATAATGTTATATCATTGTTGTGATACTTATGTAAGATTTTTATTTATATAAATTATAGTGATGTAGATGCTATTGAGGCTTTTTTTAAGAGTAGGGCAGCATAGAATGGCTATGTATAAGGATTAGGCATGGAACATTTCATGAATAGCATGTGAAATAACATATGATATTAGATTTCACAAATCGCACGCGCTACCTTCGTTCATGTAGTCTGTGAAAATCGCAAAATGTGAAATCAATCACAGATCGCTCAAATATAATTGTATAGCACATTGACATCGACGCAGGTAGAGAGCGAGCGAGTAGGGACGGAAATGCTCCAATGCCGGGTGTGTAAAAAAGGGCAAGTTATTTATGACGTTGCCGCATTTTTTTGTCGCCGTCCGAACATTACCATGACCTTGACCAGCTTATGAGAGTATTTCAAAAGTAAACCTTAAACTGAGCAATGTAAAGTATTTATTTCCTTGCGGTAATTTGTAGCACATATCAAAATCACATAATTGTTTGCGAAATCGCGTTTGTTTAAGAAATAATTTTCGAAGATGAAATGAAATTTCACATTTTGCTCGACAATCTTTTGGTGCGATACATGTGTTGTGTTGTGAATAAAATTGCTGTAGTTTGCGACGTATGCTTGTATTATTATTATAGTTTTGTTCTTGTAAATGGGCTGGATTAGTTTTTAGTGTATAAATAAAAAGGGGGTAAGTTGTTGTTTCGTGATCACTTTAAATTTATATAGGTACTGGATAAAAACGTACAATGAGTGCATCTATATGGATTACTATTTAAAAGTTCCAGGCAAGATTGTGGCACAATGTATGTTATGTAAAAAAGACTATTCGTGTATTCATTATTTTTACATTGTCAGTTCAAAGCCTGTTCAAGTATGAGGGAAAATTGTTTTTTATTTTTATTTTTATAATTAAGTGTGAAATTTCACATGTGAAATTATTGTGATTAAAGTAAATAATTTCATCGAATGAAAATGAATTATAAATAGCAATCATTTCCATGCCTAATAAGGATAATATTTATTTTAGATAAATATCAACCAGTCATGAAGTAATTATTGCACATCAGCATTGTTTGGGTAGCATTTTCATATTTTTGGAATGTTGTAATATTGGCAATGAAGGAACGTAGTAAAGTATTTTTTTCATTTCTCATACTCTGAAAGTAGTGTTTGTTTGATCCAAGTAGCGGGTGGAAAACGCTGATTCCCTCCCGAGGGCGGAAAAAACTCATAGTAATTGCTTTCCACCCTAGGGCGGGAATGAATTTTAAAAATAGAACTATAGATAGTCGGAAGAAAAATATCGAAAAAAAAATGCCGCGGTCTTGTGATTTTATAAACAGCCAGTGTGAATTTAAAAAAAAACTATAAGCGGGACAGCCCGGCGCCGGTGGTGACGCGGGGTGTTCCATAATTAAAATTTAAGAAAGACTATACAATTTGCCGGGATACTAACATTGTCTGTACCGAAATTCAAAATCTCAGTTTTATAGACTAATATTTGATTAAAAATTAGTTCAAGCGATTCTGAAATGTTGACCCCAGATTCGGTTAAAGACGAGGCAAAAACAGTAATCGAAAATCTTTTGCCTGAAATTGCAAAGTAACGATACTTAAATACATACAATGATTTTATGAAGTAGCTAACATACAAGCAAATACGTATTTTAGAAAAACTACTATTTATTACTTTACTTCTTCGTGTCAGTGGTACGACTGATCTTTTGTCAGACTTGGCAAGCCCAAAATTTTGCAACCTCTACGGCGTTATATTCGAAATGAAAAGTAGTGTTTTACTCGGACTATACCCGCCCTCGCTGCGCTCCGGCGTCTAAATACCTCGTATGGAAATTGATTCTTGTATAACGATTTTTGACCCTTGTATAACAATCTACTATTAAAAACAGAACTATAGATAGTCGGCTACGAAATTTATCATAATTAAGAAAAATATCGATAAAATAAAATGCTGCGGTCTTGTGAGTGTTTAAACAGCCAGTGTGAATTTTAACAAAAACCAGCTATTAAGCGGGACGGTCTGGCGCCGCCCGTGGTGACGTGGTGTGTTCCATATTTTAAATTTAAAAAAGACTACATAATTTGCCGGGATATTAACTTGTACATACAATGATTTATGAAGTGGAGAATATCCAATAAAATATGTATTTTACAAAAACTACTATTTATTACTTTCCTTATATTCGAAATGAAAAGTAGTGTTTAACGCGGGTGAAACTCATCAATTCCTACTCGGACTATAGCCGCCCTCGCTGCACTCTGGCGTCTAAATACCTCGTATGGGAATTGATTCCTTTCGACCCTTGTGTAACAATCTACTATTTTCCCAATATTCTTTTCTAGTAGGTATGAATCTAGCTGTAACTTTTTAATGAAAATATTTTTTGTCATGTTCATACCTGTATTATATAAAAATACAAATTGGTTTGTTTATTATCAGTTTATTATTTTTAGCGATAAAAATTACATCTTATTTGTTGGAATTATACCTTAATATTAAATAATTTATTTGCTAAATTTAGATTATGGGGCTTCTTACAAACTCTCATGCAAGCACTGGAAGGATGAGCTAGCCATCACATTTCAGGTGATTGCTGTAAATTACCCCTTTAAGAGGGGTCAGGCCGTTATAAATACACACACTACTAAATGGACGCATAATCAAATACATATTATATAATTAAATATGTTGAGCGTATAAAAATAATTCAATACAATGTAAATAAATGCATGTAAAAATATTTTATAATGGATTAATTTATTGTTTGATCTCAGTGATTTTACCTCAACATCAAAACAAATGTGAGTGATTGCTTGTTACTATTCTGATATAACAGATCATCTATGTGAGGAGTTCTTTGATTTCTTCTTTTTCAGCAGCTTCGATGTAAGGTGTTCCATCTGGGGTTTTTCCATTTTTAGAAGCGCCCTGTAAGATAATGAGTTTGTCTATGATATCTTAAAACAATCATGCTTAGTATACAAAGATCTATGACTCATAAAGCTATCTATCATTATACTGGAATTACCAGATTTTAAACATAGTCTATACCAAATAAATGCCTCAAAACAATGTATTTTACATAACTGTTATTTGATTTACACATTTTGCTGCATGAAATTAATTTCTTGCCATAAATGTGAAATTGCAAGTCATGCATATTCATGTTTGCAGTGTGTTTCACTGTTGTTCATGATACTTACATTTTTAAGTAATGTCTTGACACAGTCTGTATGGCCTTCCCAAATTGCTGCTAACAGTACTGAGATGCCATGTTTGTCCAACATCTGGAATTTGCATTTTAATAAGACAAATAATACTTTTGTTAGCACAAATAGGTATGTTTTCCTTGAATATGTCTACTTACATTAGGGTCTGCTCCCTTGTCCAGCAGATAGTTCAGAACGACTGTTTGTCCATAATCTGCAGCATAGTGAAGAGGTACTCTGCCATCAATTAAAGCATTGACATCAATTTTCTGAAATAATAAATTTTTCCTCATTATTTCCTATATTAGGTATTCTTTTTAAAATAGGTGGGTACCTATATAAATATATAAAATTGTAGTAATGAATATTTTAGCAAATATGTGCTTCTATTGAGGGCGTATGACACAACTTTGTCAATAATAATTAAATATTACATCTGATTATAATGATTACTATAATTATGTCTTGAAAGAATTAGAAAATAGTAGGCGTTTATGTTTTTTGTACTTAGTGCTTTTACTTTGTTTTCAGTCAAACAGACTAAATTAATAAGAAACGTTGCTTTCTCTTGCCAACGACTTAATATTCACGTAGTAAAATATCTGATTCAGGGCAAAGTAATCGACTTACCTTGTTTTCTACTATGTCTTTTACTTGGTCAATGTCACCGTTTTTAATTCCCCAAACTAATTCACTCATTGTGGCGTACTTTCTAAATCCTTTTAAGAACAATATTTTCTGAATTTATTCCGGAATCGAAATAACAATGGTTATAGCGTTTTTTGACATGACATGACACCTGTCATCAATGTTAGGGATATGTTAATATTACCAACAAAAAAACTGATTTTCCGTTCGAGTCGTTCGTCTGAAGTTCAAGATTTGGGAAACCAGGCGAACGATGTTCTGTTCCCTGGGGGTCTACTCCCGTTCTACGATATTCGATAAATCGTACGGTTCATCGCACAATTTGCTACACCGGTCAACCATCGTTCCCTAATCGCATGCGATGATCGTGTTTTGACGTTTGTTTTTCTCATCTCCGGTAAATTGTATACGACTATGAACCGTAGTCTATCTTAATTGTGCCTTTTTTATGTGCCTATCTTTATTATGTAAGTATCAGTCGGAACGAAAGTTCGTACTTCGTTTGTCGTTCGTAAAACGCGAGTAGACCCCCTGTCCCTTTTGTTTACGCGGTGAGGTAAAGGTTCAAATGAACAGTAAAAGTCCGTAAGGGTGTAAAATGATTATAATATTATTATAAAAACACTTTACACTAGTACACTAGGAATTACAATAAATAAACTATATCGACCAGTCCAAGCCGTGGCTGTAGAGAGACTGTCGTATGCAAATCTTAAAACTACTCCAGGATTTTATGCTGCTTAGCCCTTAGCCTAACGAAACCTAACCTAAAAGCGAAACATTTCTATTTATAGACTAACGGCCAAAATTAATATCCAATCTATTCACGATTTACCCTACTATAGAAAGAAATTTGACATATTTTCTATAGAGCTTATGTCAAATTCCTATCTCTAGTAAGGCAAATCGTGGATAGTTTGGATATTAATTTTGTCCGTAAGGATCGTAAGGGTGCGGTTCCAAACATCTCATAACAATTATTATGCTAGCTCTATAACCTCTACAAGTTCAATATTAATTTACTATCAAATTATAGATTAAGTAGCTGATAGAGCTAGGTAAATATTTATCATTAGGTATATGGGTAATTCGCCCAAATCATGTTTTTTTCATGTCCCAGGTAGGCGAACATTACTTTTTAACATTATGTGTTCTCCGTGCCTATTTTTTGTGATTGTTAACATAATTTCCGACTTGGTTTCGCTATTAAACATAAAAAAAAAACATAAATAATAATAATGATTAGGTCATGCGAACATTCAAATTCTAATTTCCATGGTATGTCCACTTCGCAAAATTTCTTACATTTAAATTTATATCAGAATTCAGAAGTATTTTTCAGATGCTTTTTTTGCTATTTCATGTTTAATGCATACTAAGTTATTAAAAAATGACAATTAATTTAATAAAATCACTAGGAGTATGGAATTAAATGGCATTTCCACGTGAAAAATATAATTTCCTTGGGTTGTTCGTTCAGCCCTTGTAAATAACGGACCGCATGTATTTTAAATGTAGCGGTTATACGATTAGACTCGTCTATTTCACTAAACGTAGTGGTTATATACTCTTTGTATTTCACCACAATAGCCCGTCGAAACAGGACGTGCGCATCTCTGTTCAATTTCGTACTATTCGAGTAATTACGTGCCTCCTTGGACTTTGGTTTATATTCTTATTACTGTAGGTACTTAATCTGTGTATTACTGCAGCGAATCATATTTAGATCTATATACTACGTGAAATAGAGCTACAATTTGCAAAAAAACAAGAAATTTTCAATTTCGGCGGCTTAGAGCCTTTTACGGTTTTTAAACTGTCAGAAAAAACGTATACTTATAGTATTATATTATCTGTGACGTAGCCAATAGGATTTTTCAATTCAGTTGCGGAATAAAAATTTATAGTAGTTTATTTCCACAAAACGGCACGGAGTGTAAACTTCGAAGACAAAAATCGAAATCCCATTCGCAACATTTCCTGCCACCTAAACCGCGGGCGGGAAAAACCGCAGTGCGTGGTAGGCCTTTAAGGGGTTTGGGGGTGGCAGTCAAGCACGTCAAGCGGCTTGAACCAAGCACGCAGATTTTAGCTTAAGTCAAGTCAAGTGTCGTTTATCGTTCATTATGTCTTGGCTTGATACTTGAGTCGCGCATCTAAAATTTGCTTGTTACAAGCATGATGCGATTTTATATTTTCACTTGACAGAAACGTTTCATACAACGGTTCGGCCGTATTCGCGAGTTTTTTTTATCAAGCTCAGAAGTGTTCAATATTAATTATATTATAGCAGACGAGGCGGCGACGCTTTGTGAGACACCCACCTCTCCCACCAGTGATAATTTTAAGGAACCACAGAATGAAAAAGAGTTTCTGTTATTTCTCTGCTTTTGATCAATAAAGCTTTTTATTTTTATGAAATCGCTGTAAGAATACGAAATGAGTGAAAATGCCTCAAACTTGATCAAGCCTCTTGACGCGTGCATCAAACTACTACAGCCCTACAAATAAACGTGTTATAAAAGTTATAGAGTCTGGCCAACGAAAGCTGACACAAAGTAAAGGCGGCAATTTTAAAAAAATTGAAGCTGTCCACCCTGGTTATACACTGCATAAACGGAGTTGATACTTTTGATTATTCATGAAATATGAGATACCTACATATAAAAGGCTACCTTTACACATGCTCATTACTAGCATGCTGAAACTAATCGGAGCACACGATAATCAAAGTCACGTGAGTTTCACGTGCTCCGATTGGTTTGAGCATGCTAGTAACGAGCAAGTGCGTCAGTAACAGTAACCTAATGCATGTTTATAAATAGAACAAATCCATAATTATCCATACTTCCATATCCATTTTAATATTATAAATGTGAAAGTACCTAACTATGTCTGTCTCTCTGTTATATAATTATGTTTGTGTTACTTATTTGTATGGAAGTATGAATTTTCAAACTACTGATTTCAATTTTTTTTTATCACTAAATAATAAAAAAGCTTTATAAACCTACTTGAAGTAAATTATTTTCAAAAATATAATTTAAATGTCACAGTAAAGCATATAACGGATTAATCCTCGTGAGCTTGATCGACCCTAGCTCGATCTTGGTCGCTCTCGTTTGTTCGGTTGTTTATTTCTCATTCTAGGGAACTAATCGCCCTGACCAAAAGTACCTTTGTTTTTTTATCTTCGGCGCTCAACCTTCCTGGACTTATACAGAAAAGGTTTAATTAAACTAGAAAATATTACTAAGTAGTATATTTATGTTTAAAATAAAAAAGACAGCTGACACAAAACAATAAAGATCAAACATTGAAGTTATGAGTCATAGTCAAAATCGGATTCCAGGAATTCTACGCCTGATAATATTGATTCATTACTTTCTTCACTGCTACTGCTGCTAGTGTCCCCAACATGTATTATAAACCGTTCAAGCTCGTTTTCGACAATATTGTCCCTCAATTTGTACTGATTTTCAATATTCAGGATGTGATCAGTATACTTCTTCCAGTCATTGGCAGTTATGGAAAGAAAACATTCTTTAATTAAATTTTGCATTTCAGTCCCTGGTATTCCTATGTTTTTGCTTGCTACTTTTCTCTTTGCCTGACTCCATACAAGCTCTATTGCATTGAGGTCACAATGATATGGTGGCAGCAACAAAATTTCATGGTTGTATTTTTTTATAAGTTCTTCTGCTTCGTAAACAGGTGTCCGTGAAAGATTATGTTTTTTTACCAAACACATTAATTCTGCTTTGGTATGATATTCTTCAAAAGTAATATTATTTTCTTGAAGCCATATTCGGATATTAGCTTTTGTGTCAGACATATTAGGGGGTTTATTCACTTGTTTCACATGGTAACTTGCATTGTCCATCACGAGTACACTAGGTTTAGTTAAATTTGGTATTAACATTTCTGCTAGCCATTTCATGAAGTTGGTGGAATTCATATCATCGTGGTAGTCAGCTGATTTGGATTTTGTGCTAAAAATCAATAAAGCACCTGGTACAAACCCTTCCTCCGATCCTGCATGCACAATGATATGTCTTTTTCCAGAGGATATATTACTAGTGACACCACTTGTTGAAGGTCCTTGCCACGATTTTTTTACTTTATAGTTCTGATGAACATATGTCTCATCAAGGTAAATAATCTGTTTACCTTCTAGTCTTTTTTCATGAATAGTTCTCAAGAATCTGTGTCTCCAAGCTGCAATATCATATTTTTCAGTGAGCAAAGCACGTTCATTTTTATTGTTTAGAAATTCAAACCCATTTTTATGTAAGATTTTCCTAAGAGTTTCACGGCATCCCGTAAATCCAATAGCTTCCTTCAGCTCATTGTGCAGGCTTCTCAATGTAGGGACTTGTTTTTTTACACCATAATATTCATTTATTTTGTTTCTTATAGCTGTAATATCAAAATTATCCAAATTGGAAACTGTTGCAGAATGTGGACGCTTTTTTCCCGGGGTGTTCCACTGTCCTTGATTTATAGACCCTTCCTTTTTTATTCTTCTAAGTGTTGTTACACTTACATCTGAAACCAACAAATACAGTTTTTTGAATATCAATAAAAATAACACTCACTCCAAAAAATCTAATACCTACCTAGGTACAATAATATAATACAACAATATGCATAATCATTTAATTTAGACATTCTTACACAATTCCTTTATTTTTACCCATAAACTGTTACTTCAACTTAAATGTGCGAACTGAAAAATAAAATACCTGTCATTGAAGATATCTTTTCTATATATTGTGTTTCAGAAATTGACATTTCTATTTCTTCTAGAGTTTTCAATGCCTTTACTGCATTCGCAATTTGGAGTTTCGTCTGCTCACTGTCGATACCTCCTAAAAAGTATAAATATACCGTGAGTAATGCAATTCGTTACAAATAGTCGAAAAGTATCAAGCTGTTTTAGTAGAAATTCAAAAAACTAACCTAAATCTGTAATAATTGAATCCAGTTGTCGTATTTTCTCTGCAGATTTCTGATTTAAATCACGTTTCATGCCTTTAAATTTGTCAATCATATTAAATAGAAGCCTCCTCGTCGAACTAGTGATTGTTTTCGGCATTGTTTTAGACAAAACCAACGAAAATAAGATCCACGTAAACAAAACTTAGGTTATGTACGAAACATCAATGTGACAATTTTGACAGTTATGAAATGTTGCCATAAATAAAGTTTGATAAATAATTCGTGGTCAGCTTCCGTTGGCCAGACTCTACTTGTGGAAGAACGAGGTATCATGTTCCTCCAACTCAAAGGGAGGATCCTCTGACCAGGCTGGGTCTGCGCCTGGCGGGCTACTGCCCAACGGTTGATGTTGGGCTCTTGTATATATGTTAATTTGCGTGTCATCTCTGCTTGCGCGATGTAGGATAGTTCTCATGTCACCGGATAGATGTCGCTACATACTTGAGAATGAACTAAGAACAAGCAAAATGTCTACTAGTACGACGAACGAATCAAGCGAACAAAAAACGAAAAACTGACCCGTGGATACAGCTGCCGTATACTAAATTTCACTTTTTTTAAAGGATGCGCTTTTGCCAAATCGTGCATCTGGACAAAACGGATGAATAGTTAAAATAAAGTAATAACGGTTTTATTTGTAAGACAATATTCTCAAGTCATTCAATTTATAACAAGTATGACCATACCTAGTATAAGGGTGATATAAATGTGGTATCATAATTACACATTTTTATTTGTAGGGCTGCTAGAGTAAGCCAAATAAAACTACACTTGCCGACAAGCTGCTTGACCATCTCAGACGTGCAGGGCGGGCATTACCTATGGTCTGTGGGCGCACACGGGCGCAGGGTTTTATGGGGCGCCGAGCGCCAGCCACTCGCGACGCCTCCAAAGAGCCTGTGACGCTCGCGGCACTACCTACTTTGTCCTGTGATTTACATTTAGTTTTTTAATTAATAAAATTATTTTTGAATTAACGACAAAGTTGTGCTTTTTTATTCTTGAAAGCCCTCCATTCCTAATAAATACTTTTTACTCTCGAGTCTACCCCGCGAGTCCACGAGGGGCGTACCAAAAGTGAAATATACGGGCTATTGCGTTGTCAGATGTCCCGTTTTTGGCGGGACGTCCCTTTTTCAGCCCTCTCAGGATGCATCCCGCTAGCACCCTGAGCGGGCCGCCCAAAATCCCGCTTTTTCATCTAGAGTGGTGAAGGACACAAAAATAAACATAGATGTTTTTCATGGATTAAAGTATGAACTTTCGCAGTTACTCGTAATATTAGCATTAGCAGGATAAAGAGATAATCTAGCTTTAAAATAAGCTTAACTTGTCATCAAGTTTACGCCAAAAAACTGAAAAAAAATATGCTCGCTTTGCTCGCGCACCTACTGCTAAAATGGGATGGGTCTTGATGTGGGACTGCAGTGCCAAATCGGAGATGATTTTGTAAAAAGAAAATTGGGGGTAGTCCACCAGTTTATGGGAATGGTCATATTAATTGCACCTCATCCCGAGCAAAAACCTGGATTCACGCCTGTGCGTACATTTTATACAAATTTTCCACATTCCAATGTTTTCGCCCCAGTCCCGCCTTTTTCATACACGTACCGATATTTGGATAAATTAATCTAGAAACACTATGACCAACATCTTTTATAATAATGCAGGCGTGATTAAAAGCGATTCATCGCTATTATTCAATAATTGAGAATGATATAAAAAATTGTACTTTAGTAATCTAATTTGCCAAGTAATGAAATACTTATTGCTGAATTTCTGTTAAAAATCACATTAAAAAACAAACAGAAAGGCGTTCCCCAGATAAATGCTAATTTGTGTGCCGTTCTTATTTAGCAATAATTATTAGCCGTTTTAATAATTACAAAAAAAAATACTATTGCATAATACGCATCCATCGATAGTCTAAAATAATCGATACTGTCGATAGTATCAATATTTTACTCGTCAAGGATAGCAATACTATTGATATAATCGACACAATTGATTGCGTTTTCAGTATTAACGTGCGATACTATTTATACTATCGATAGTATTGCAAATTATCAATAGTATTACTTCATTCTGTGCTATCGAAACTAACGATGGTTCTATCGATATTTGCACTATTACTGGCCTATTAATAGACTATCGATATTCATTCAGAAGTCGCCTATCGACACATCTCTAGTACGTCTGTGCCTATCGAGCACCATCACTAGTTGACGGTTGATTGACCTCTTTTGAACTTTTGACTGTTTGACCAAAGAGAATATGTTTGACACACGTCAACGTACGAACAATTTAAATTTGAAACTATTTTGCCTTACTTTTGTAAAATAAAAATTGTATGTTTTTACAATAATTTACAATAAGAGATGGAAGGAAAGTTTGAAGATTTAGCTATACTTCCTCAAGATGAGAGTGCGGCCACAAAACATGTACTGGTAAATAGATTTTATTTATGTTTTAGTGTTATTCATTAACTTTGTTCAAATTATTTTATAAATACTTTTTACATATTTTCAGAGCCTGTTATTGGATAAAATACAACCACTAACGCTTCGTTTACGCCATAAACTCTCGTTGTATGATGGCAATGAGGAAGATATCTCAAAAGTTCGAGATGTGTTTACATTAAGTTCATGTCAAATAAATAAATGTTTGATTAGTTTATTTGATGTCTTCAAAGTCGAATTTCAACATCAAACCCACTTGCAGGTAAATTCATTTAAACATCATGTTTTTCTAGTCTATGTTATTGATTGCCTAATTAGATTGGTGCTTTTAGTTTCCTAAAATACATACAAAGGTCCATATAGTTGTGGTCTAGGGTTGTTAACACAGACTTAGTAACGAAAACCAAGAGCTGCAAACAATCATAGTGAAGTCAAAAAACCCTGATCCTCTGTGTACAAACCAGCGCTCACATGTCACAACAACTGTACTGATAACGGTGAGCATGGTTTTCTGTGCATATGTGTGTGTTAGCACTGGTTTGTACACAGAGGAGCACGGTTTTTATTGGCTTTACTATGCTTGTTTGTAGCACAATTTTTTTTCTTTTTTTTTTTTTTTATTCCCCTTTTTTACTGCAATCTGTCCCAAAAGGACAATAAGCTGTACTTTGGTCACTTCTCACAGTTCTCAGGCTTGCTGGGTATGCATCCATTGATGCACCCCTCGCTAGGTTTCACTCATCGTTATTATGTCCTGAGGTATTTTTTTTTGCTTCAGTCTCCTAATAGGAGGTTTTCTTGACATCAGTGATTTTGCTAGATTGATAGGGTGTTTGAGTAGCCTTTGTTGGTATCTTTTTGTTTGCTTGATTGCTTCTTCTTCAACTGTTGTCACTTTAAGATCTCTATGCAGTAGGTTATTGGTGACATACCAAGGAGCTTATAGCACTTCATATATTTTTTTTTACTGTGTCTGTGGTTGTCAACTATTTTTCCAGCCTCTAGTTACAAACAACCATGAAGCTTAGAAAATATGGATGTCTCTTTTTTACCCAGGACAAATAAAATTAATCTCTTTTTTATTGCTACAAATTAAGCTATATTTAGACTCCAGGGGAATGTAGCAGCCAAGTGGTGCCTTTTAACAATTAAAGTTCAGGAATTATAGTTTAACTAGAAACTATTAACTCTGTAAATTATAGTTCGCTGTAGTTATAGATAGATAGAATATTCTTTATTCTACACCAATAACATTATTAAACTTAGGACTAACATGTAAAATAAGGGTATATTGGCGTTCTTATCGCTAATAGCGATATCTTCCAGACAACCTTCGGATGGAGAAGGAAGACGTGAAAAATAGATGGGGGCAGTATGTGGTGCACTTTCATAAAGGAAGAAAAAGTTATATATAGAAAAAAAGCGAAAAACTGCCACTTTTGGCATTTCTTCTATCTACAACTATATTTTACAGAGTTAATAGTTTTTGATTAAACTACAATTGTTACCTGTACTTCAATTGTTAAAAACAAATTTTCGATAAATGATGTTTTCAGCTATAGCCTAGTGGTTGAACGCTTACCTTCCATGAAGGAGGGTGTGAGTTCGATCCGGGCCCGCACCTCTGACTTTTCGAATTCATGTGAGGATTTATATTCGATTATCACTTGCTTTAACGGTGAAGGAAAACAACGTGAGGAAACCTGCACACCTGAGAGTGCTCCATACAGTACTCAATGGTGTGTGTAGTCCGCAACCCGCACTAGGCCAGCATGGTGAACTAAGGCCTTAGCCTTCTCATACTGAGAAGAGGCCCGTGCCCAGCAGTGAGACAGTAATGGGCTGGTTATGTTGATGTTTTCAGTGAGTAATATTTTTTTTACTGATGGGGTGCTGCCTGCCCAGAGACCATCCCGCCCAAAACACCGGGCAAACAGCCCTGGTGGGGCGCGGAGCTGGAGCGCAAACGTGTAAAGGTTAGAAGAGCTCTGAACAGAGCCATGAATACTTGTGCGGACGAAGACTGGGATGTCTACTACGCAGCCAAACTCAGCTACAAAAAATGCATCAGATTCAGGAGTACCATGGGATGGCGTAAATTCTGTGGTAACATTGAATCCTGCCAACAAGCCAACAGGGTAAGGAAGGTTCTGGCGCAACAGAGTTAATCTGTGCCTGACACTCTCCGCAAGCCTGACAACACGCTGACAACATCACCAGAAGAAGTAAGACGCGTCCTCATTGAAACTCACTTCCCAGGGTGCGTATTTACTCATGCAATTGATTGGCAAGATGTACCTCAAACACCATCGGATGGCGACTGGCTCTGCGCGCACAAGATGGTAACTTTGGAAAAACTCCAATGGGCCATCCGAAGCTTCCATCCTTTCAAAGCAGCGGGCCCGGACGGAGTGTTCCCTGCCCTACTACAGTGGGGTGGAACGTCCGTTGCCAGAAGACTGGTGCCCCTAATGAGAGCGTGCCTGGCCTATAGATACGTTCCCAAAGGATGGAGGGAAGTGAAAGTTATATTCATCCCAAAGCCAGGTAAGGGCGATTACACAAACGCCAAATCCCACCGACCAATCAGTCTGACCTCCTTTTTGCTAAAGACCTTGGAGAGGCTCTGCGAAAGGGAGCTGAGGGACGGCGCGCTTAAAACTATACCACTGCACGGCAACCAACACGCATACAGCTCAGGTAAGTCCACAGAATCTGCTCTCCATCTGGTGGTTAGTCAGATAGAGAGAGCGATACACAACAAAGGTACTTGCCTGGGAACTTTTATAGACATCGAAGGAGCATTCGACAAAACAAACTTCTCCAGCATAAGAACAGCCCTCTCCAAGCACGGAGTGGAGCAGGTACTAACTGACTGGATTGCAAACATGTTAAGTAAACGGGTGGTTCGTCTTGAAGGAGAGCAACAGATGGCCATGATAGCTAGAGGCTGCCCCCAGGGAGGGGTGCTGTCTCCCCTTCTGTGGAATCTGGTAATTAATGATCTCATTACCAAACTCAACGACAACCACTACTACACAATAGGATATGCAGATGACCTCGCCATCCTCGTATCGGGTAAGGTGACTGGGACCATCTGCAACCTCACCCAACAAGCGCTTCGTATTGTAGAACGCTGGTGCAGAGAATTTGATCTTTCAGTGAATCCCACCAAAACTGAGTTAGTCATGTTCACCCAAAAGCGAGCATTAGGACCCTATTGCTTACCCAAACTGTTCAGTACTGAACTCCAGCTGGCCAACGAAGTTAAGTACCTCGGTGTCATTTTAGACAGTAAGCTAAGTTGGAGTAATCACCTAGAAAACAAACTAAACAGGGCCTGCATCACCTTCTGGCAATGCAGGAAAATGATAGGTAAGAAGTGGGGCCTATCCCCTAAAATTATACTATGGCTATACAGCGCGGTAATCCGCCCGATGATTGCCTATGGGGCCGTTGTTTGGTGGCCTAGAACCAAGCTGATTACAGCTTCAAACAAATTACAGCGCATGCAAAGACTTGCCTGTGTGGCGATTACAGGCTGCATGAGGACTACCCCGACTGCAGCACTCGAAGCCATGCTGGGAATTCCACCGCTCCACCTTTTTATACAACAGGAGGCAGCGATGGCGGCAGTACGTCTAAAAACACTAAATCTATGGAGTAAGAGTAGTACACAACACACCGCGTTGATAGAGGAACTCAGCAATGAATTCCCTCTGTTGAAATCCATTAACGACCGGATTCCCAAGCAATTTATTTTCGACAAGAAGTACAAAATCCAGCTGTATGAGGATCACCGATGCGAAGGGCTGTGCCCTGCAGAGGTGCGAATCTTCACGGATGGATCCAAAACAGGCACAGGTACGGGTGCCGGGATCTTCTCGGAAGACCTCAATATACACATAGCCACACCATTGGGGGTCCATAACACGGTGTTCCAGGCCGAGTGCATGGGCATTTCCCTGGCAGCTTCGGCGATTTTAGCCAGGAAGGTTAAAGACCACTCAATTCGTATACTCGGACAGCATGTCCGTACTACAAGCACTAAGCAGCCATACGGTAAACTCGGGGCTGATACACGAGTGCCAGCAAAACCTCAACCAGGTAGGTAATCTCAATAACATAACCATTCAATGGATCAAAGGACACAGCAGTTCCCGAGGCAATGACGCAGCGGATGAACTGGCCAGAAGGGGATCGAGTATGGTAGTCGTGGGACCTGAACCCATAGTGCCACTCCCCTTTGGATACCTACGCAACTTGGTAAGGAAACGCACCAAGGACAAACATTACAAACTATGGAAAGACCATGGTGAGTGCAGGCAGGCCAAGGAGGCACTTCCCACAATCGACGGCCGGTTTACGAAACAGGCCCTCCGATTGTCAAAACAACAGCTGCGTACAGTCACAGCTGCTATTACTGGCCACGGGTCCTTTAACAAACATCTTTTTGTCATAGGTGTTACGGACAGCCCACTGTGCAGAGCCTGCATGGTGGAGGACGAGACAGCAGCCCATGTGCTTCTAGACTGCCCTGAGGTCGCCACATACAGGGCCAAGTACTTCGGTAACCCAGGTACCCTCAGAGAGATCACCAGCAACACCAAGGCGTTGCTGGCCTTTTTCGAGGAGTTAGGGTGGATCGAGTAAGTTCCCACCCGTACGCAAAATACACGCTTGATCGTGGAGTTGCGGAAACCAGCCCGTTATACTACTACTACTACTACTACTACTGATGGGGTCTCCACTTGGCTGCTACATTCCCCTTAAAACTATAACCTTGTTACAGACTTTACTGCATGGAACATATTGTATCTTATAATAAAACAAAGTTTAACCAGATTAAATCACATATATTATTTAAATTGGTTTCCCTGACCTGTATGGTTGTTTAATCCGGTTAAACTTTGTTTTATTATAATGTGTAGTGATCGCGAAAACGTAAGAAGTTATTATATTGTATCTTTTTGTGATTTGATAATTTTTTGTACTTGTGTTTTATATTTGTGTTGTAAATATTGTATATTTGTATTTGTATAAGTATGTAGGCTTATAGAGTTATTATGTGTATTTTAATATGTACATTTTTTAATTGGCATCCAGCCGTTTTAATTAAAGTAAAATAAATAAATGAAATTTATTTGGTTTGCACAGATTGTATAGGGCACAGCAGAGGTAAAGACAAAACACTGTTTATGAAAAGAGACACAATCAGAATCAATGTTATTAACACATTGACGGACAACAGGCGCGGATCCAGGGGGGGGGGGGGAATTGAGAATTCAGAGAGAATTTAGGAATGGAATAACTATGATTGCTCGCAGCAAAAAAAAAAAAAAAAAATGCTAATACACTTTTTGGGGGTCCAACAGCACACAAATGTGAACTAGTTTTTGCCCATGAGTTCAACTTGGCCTATCGCAGGTCACTGCTTGACATAGGTAGCTCCCAAGTTGGCACAACACTCGGTTCTCGCCTTCCGCATCCAGTCTTCCCCTGCTACCTTCAGGTCGTCCACCTGCCTGGGGGGGATGTCCTACCCTGCATTTGTAGTTTCGCAGTCTCTCGAATTCTCATCTGTGCCAACAGTCCTTCGACAGATATAGCCATTAGCCAGCCCACTGCCACTTCCTCTTACTGATGGCGACAAGCTATTACGGTCACACCGGTTCTCACATTCTGTTCCCTGACTTCACCCTATAGCAGTATATATGTAATAGCAGGGCTCTAAACGCTAAAAAAATCAAATCAATCAACACAACACCCTTGAGGAGCGACGCCTCCTTGGCGACAATCTTCCTGATATTCACTGCATCTTTGGAACAGTGACCGTCCCTAAAGCAAGTAGAAACCATGTCAAACAACTGTGTCACATAATAGCGAAAACAAACACTGCACACCACACCCTTGGTAATAGGGTGGTCCATAACTGGAACCAGCTACCGGAGGATGTTTTTGCTGCCACCTCTGTTAACTCGCTTAAGAATAGACTCGACAACTGGCTACGAACGAATGGACTCTCATTGGCAAAGCTGTGGACTCAAATCAATAAACTACAGTTTTCAGCACTGTGTGGTATAGACATATAAGCAATAGTGCTTTAGTCGCTTTTAGTCGCACCTGGTGCATGCGTGTTGTCAAACCGCAGAAAGCAGGAACTGCATGTAAATTATGGGTACACATTGGCAGTCTTAATGCTAACAGCGATATCTTACAGAAAAGCTTTGGATGGACAAAGAAGACATAACATCTAGATCATGGGGGCAGTCCGCGACGTACGTGCATGTTTATAAAATTAAAATAAATATCCCAAAATATATTACACACATTATTATAAGTATCATAAAACACATAAGCCAAAAAAATTCTAAATAATATTCTTTTTGTATGGTCACATTACAGGAAAGTCGTCAATACACCCTTGAAAGATTATCATGGTGCATCAACAGACTGTTGTCAATTGAGAACTATTTGGATAAACTTTTGGCCTCATCTGTCTTGAGTGAGAGTGCTGATGATTCTTTCAACATAACCACTATGTATTTTGTCAACTGGATTGACCATACATTTGATGTTCTTGGTAAACTTGCTGATGCCATTTATAAGACAGACTACAAAGAGTCTGCAGCACTTTGTGATCAGTGGAAGGATCATGTAAGTTTTTATCAACATAAATAAAAATAAATTGAACAGTATGTATAATTATGTCCTCAAGTAATTTTTTTATTATATTGAGTTTTTTATTTATTTTATGTTATTATGTTATATGATGGCGAAACGAGCTAAAGACCCACCTGATGTTAAGCGGTTACCTTTGCCCATAACAACTTTAATACCACCTAGGCCTACCTTAGGCTTACCTAAATGGTACCGCAAGTCGGTTCACCAAACTGAGACATGAAGATGGAAAGTCTCATGTTATTGTAATTTCACCGGCACCCGTACCCTTCAGACCGAAACAAAGCAATACAAGCATCACTATTCGGCGGAGAAGTAGATACGGTGGTAGTACTTCCCCGGACGAGCTCTTTCACAAAGGAGCTCTACTACTTGAGAACATGAAAAAATATAATAGCCATATATTATATTTTTTCATGTTCTCAAGTAGTAGAGCTCCTTTGTGAAAGATTAGAAGAGTATTTGTCTTCTGTATTAAATTCAGAATGCTTTTTGAACAAATAAATCCATCTTTATAATTTGCTAAAATTATGAAGCGTTTGGCTGTAGCGGTAGGCTCTGGGACTTCAGGGTCCAGGCCCTTATATGCTTATCTGAGGCCCCAGAATACTACCCTGGTTGGTTGTAGCTACAGCCCTATTAACCAGTATAATTATATGTATTTGCAGATGGTTGAGTGTGTGAGCGAGCTGCATGTGTCAATTGATGAACTCCTATTGTCAGCTATGACTCTTTGCCGATATTGTCTGGCTGATGATCAACACATTGTGAAGGCCCGCTGCCAAGTGGTAAGATCAGCTAAAACTTAGATAAAAAAACGACTGAAGTAAAACTTCACTAACTCTTATATCTCCTTCAATACTATTTCAATGAGAACAAAGGAATGGCGGCGCGGCGCGCGTACATCTGCCGGCGCTGTGTCGTGGCCGGCCGTCGCGCGCGCCTCGTTCCCCGCGTCTTGGACTACCCCCTCCGTTCGCCTCACGTTTCGTAACGCATTCACCAGCTTACTCCCCAAGTCAAGCGTGCCTAAAGAAGTTTTACTTCAAAAACATTCCACAACAGAGAATTTTCTGACATATTTTGATGACTTTTATAACTTGTAATGCAAAGAAAATTCTCCACTATGCCTATCCTTTTTTATTTACAGGTTTTAAGAGAAACAAAAGCATTACTAGGTGAATTTATAGAAGGAGATCTCAGTTCTGCAGTCAAAGCTACACTGGACACACTAAAGCTGCCTATAATGCCATCTAATGCCAATGTTCTCATTGATGTGTTAAGAGATGTTCTATATGCATTAGAGACAAACACAAATACTGCTCTACTAGCATTAGTGGGACACTGTTTTACATATAACAAGTCTCCTATAGCTATTTTGAAGGACCATTTCAATAGTGATACTAAGGGCACTTGTTCATGTTTAGTTAAGAGTGAAGATGAAGTGACAGAGGATTGCCGTTTTGTGAAAGATTTTGATTTGTATAATGAGAGATTGCTGCAGATTGGTACCTTTGCTGTGAGTTGTTCTTTAGACAAAAACCGTAAGTATATTTATGATTTTTCAAAAGCAAAAATTCCCTTATCAACATTTTTATTCAAACAATATTAAGTAAGGTTTAATTGTTGTGCAAAAAAGGAAACAATCTTATAGAGCGGCTTTATCTGTTCTGTTCATTCCGTTACTAGTAGTATTATGAGTGGACAGCTTTCTCACTCACACTCATAAGTTTTTAATATTATGTTTATTTCAAATTATGATCTTCTAAACAGCTAAGTTAGCGGCAATTTTATTAATTATTTTTTACAACTTTTCGCTGTGTAGAGAAAAGTTTATTCAAATTATTCTTTCATAATACAGGGATCCTATCACTTCGTAGTGGTCTAGCCAGTTTGGAAGCCCTAGATCCTCACTTGGTTCCAGCATTGATGATGTCTCCAGAGAGTCACCATGCTACCTTGCTGATCAACTCTTGGACTCATGAAGTTCAGGAAATTCGAGACAGTGTATTCTTGATTGTAGACCCAAGTGCTTTTGCTGAGGTATGATAAATTAGTAATAATTAAATTAAGTTTGAAAAATAGCATAAAGAAAAAAATCTATTACCAGGGCTTTGTGGTTCCCCGGAGAGAAAAGGCTTACCATTATCTTGCAAGGGAACACTCTTGCAACACCCTCAGGCTAGGTGGAGCGATGATATTGGTAAGGTGGCTAGTAGCAGCTGTAAGCAGTTTGTGTGCAGCAAGTGGCTGAGTATCTATGTCAGTGGCGTACTATTTAAGAGGCTTATGTTTAGCAGTGGACTAATTTAGGCTGGTGATGATTAATAGTAATGTTTATGATTAACCACAAACCAAAAAAATACAAATTATAATGACGTACAAAGTAATAGCTAAAGTCACCAATTTCTGGTTGTGGATCACTGGTGCCTGTGATAGGTAGTAACACTTGTAATGCTGGAATTTTACTTGGTGTATTTGTCAAAATATTCGCTTAATTCGGCCAATACAAAATAAACCCAATTTCTAATTGTGGTAGGTAGTTAACATCTTTAATGCTGTCATTTCACTTGGCGTATTTGTCCAAACATTCGCATAATTTGATCATTACAAAATAAAACTTATTTCTAATTGTGGTAGGTAGTAACCATCTGTAATGCTGGCATTTCACTTGGCGTATTTGTTCAAACATTCGCTTGATTTGCCCATTAAAAAATAAATGTAATTTCTAATCATGGTAGGTAATAACATTTGTAATGCTCTCTTTATGCACTCGGCGTATTTGTTCAAATATTCGCTTAATTTGGCCAATACAAAATACATACTATTTATAATTATTGTGGTAGGTAGTAGTGTAATATCTGTAATGCTGGCATTTCACTAGGCGTATACAACCAAACAACAACAACCAATCAAACAGCAACAACAAAACAACATTCAACATTTTGGACAACCAAATATTCGCTTAATTTTTCCAATACAAAATACACCATATTACGAATGGAATAAAGTTTACTTTGTCTTACCGAAATAACGCGAATATTTTTACAAATACACCAAGTGAAGGGCTGGCATGCCTAAGGTTGTCTGGAAGAAATCGCCTAGAGCGAGAGACGTCACTCGGTCCCTCACTTCTTTCCAGATACAAGTTTAATTATCTTAGTGCTACATTTTATAATGATTATGTTATCCAAAATACAAAAGTTCTAAACACTTAAAAATAAGGTGTGGGTGTATGTATGTGAGAGAAATTAGGGTGTAGTTAAATTATCTTGCAATTGGGGAAGTAAAAAGTGACTCACAGACAAACTCAAGAGGACGAGTAGCACATACCGCTTTGTTGTTTTGTCCTTCTTTCACGCAGCAACTGAGCAACGGATCGACGGGATTTTTGCATATAGTTAATGAGTTTCTTGCCGGCTCTTCTCCATAGGACCAACTGTTTGGAACCGTGCAACTAGATTCCTAACGTTTTGAAAGTGCACATAAATGCTCATTCGAAATACTCGAACACTTGAATTGAATGGGCCAGAGAGTGACATAGGCTACTTTTTATTATCCCAGAAAAAGGCACGGTTTTTTAAAATTCCTAATGGGCTTGCGTTTGGCCGCCACCTCAGCGATGGTGTGGTCAACGATGGTACACGCTTGCCCAGGTAAAACCTATTCAATTGAGCCTTGAAGATCACCAGATTATACTTATCGGGAAATACTGACGTCCGCAAGAAATACCACTATGTATGATAAAGCTATTAGCAAATCGCTGAGAGATAAAGAACTATGGGAAACAAGCCACTGGAAAATCTAGTAACCTCATACGACCTCTGTGGTCTAGTGGTTCGAGTGTCGGACTGCTGATAACGAGGTCGTGGGTTCGATTCCCACAGGTCACAAATATTTGTGTGATGAACATAAGTGTTTGTGTTGGTCTGAGTGTTGCTTATGTATTATAAGTATGTATTTACAAAAAAAAAAGTATATAATTATTATATCCATTGTCTAGTACCCATATCACAAGCTCTGCTTAGTTTGGGACTAGATGGTGCTGTGTGCTGTGTCCCAAAGATATTTATTTATTTAATTCACTCAATCACCAATCCATTTGCTAAGAATGCTAGTATTTAAATAGATTTATGTTCCAAAGCGGTATTTTTTTCCGCAGTGTCTCAAGATGTAAGTCTTTGACCAGTGTGTGTTGCCAGTAATTACTTACGGCACTGAAACGTGTTCGCTCACAATAGGCCTGATAAAAAGGCTCAAAGTCACTTAAAGGGCAATGAACAGGGCTATGCTTGGAGTGTCCCTGCGTGATCGAATCAGAAATGAGGAGATTCGCAGGAGAAACCAAACTTAAGTGGCAGTGGGCGGGGCACATTGCTCGCAGAACGGATGGCCGATGGGGCCGTAAAGTACTGGAGTGGCGACCGCGTATTGGAAATCGCAGCGTGTCTAGGCTAGGGCATGCATTTCGAAATTTCGAAACTTCATAGTTTCGAAATTTCGGACCATATTTGCATGTTTTTCAATTTCGAAATTAACACCCCTACTTTCGAAATTTCGAAATGTATTTATTTAAAGACTGTAAAGTTAAATCGTCAATAGAACTCCCACATCTGCTCTAGATTAGTAACTAGAGCTTTTCCAGCAGCAGGCTGCATTTGAAAACGACTTAGAATCTTTATCAGCAGCTGAATTTATGACTTCCAAAGAACCCATTTTTAAATCAGTCAGAATTAACATTTCCATACAAGTTTACCCGTGATCTCTGAACATGCCCACTAAAATACAAAGAAATTTAACACGTATACTGGGTATACGAGCTGTTATCCAAGATCGTCACAAATTATCTCGTCAGAAGACTCCACGAATCGAAAGAAAACTAATAGGTTTAGAAGAGGCTACAGCATCGTGTCGGCATGAATCTGGACAAGACCAAAGTCATGTTCAATATGCATATTATGCATGTCGTGCCGAGGTTCGTTGAAGGTACTTCCCTCGAAGTTGTGCAGGTATCTGGGGCAGGTTATTCGGTTTGGTAGATACAACTTCAAATAAGTATCAGGCAGAACGATCCAGTTGGGCTGGGCAGCATTTCGCAAACTTCGCCTTCTTCTCTTCGCCTAAACCATAATGTTTGAAAACAGAAGTCTTTAACCAGTGCCTTCTGCGTGTCATGGCCTACTGTGTCGAGACGTGGACGCTGACAGTTGGGCTAGTCCACAAATTTAGACTCGCGCAGCAAGCTATACTTCTTTGAAGGATAAAATAAGATCCGTGACGAGATTATCCAAAAATGTACCAAAGTGACTGGACATAGCTTGTAGAATCAACAAGCTGAAGTGGCAGTGAATAAGTACTTGAATGGAGATCTTCAAATGTAGGTTAGGACGCTCCCAATCAGGTGGACTGAAGACCTGGAAAAACTATCTGGGATGGAATAAATGCGGAAGGCGGAGGACCGAGTATTGTGGCGAATCTCGGAAGAGACCAAAAATGACCAGTAGTAGACAAATGGGTTGAGTTGGATAGCATCGTAGACCATTCTTTTCGGTTCCTTTATGATATATTATATAAATTGATAATTTAATATTGAAGTCTCTGAATGTGATTTTAGCTCTGTACATCATTTTTATATAATAACTATCGTGAGTTAAATTCATAATGATTAATATAAACGGTTTCACTCACGTTATTTCAATAACGTGAGTGAAACCGTTTATATTAATCATTCTGTACATCATTGTTTTATAATTATAAAAAAAAAGAAAAATTGTATGCCATAATGTGAAATGGTTAATGTGTCGAACTAATCTTAGTACCCTACCACCTGTATTTACCACATTTTTACAAAATAAATGAATTGAATTTTGAATTGAAGATTGGAAGAACGACTGAAGAGAACAATTAGCTGCTGTGTATTTGTGTACTATGAGAAGGCCTTCGGGCGATACTCTTTCGAAACTGTTCACTGATGACTTGGAGGACGTTTTCAAGACACTGGATTAGACGGGGAAGGGTTGTGATGGAAAAGACGAGAACATTTCACGTCTCCACTTTGCCGATGACATTATTGTAATGGCAGTCTCTGAAACAGCTGAGCGAGATGCTACATAGCATATAGTATATAGTCATTTAGTGTATCAGTCTTAGTATGAATCTGGACAAGATTATGGTAGACAAGATCATGTTCAAAACGCATGTTGCGCAGCGTGCCAAGCCCAATCGGTCTTCTTCAAAGAAACGACGCTAGAGGTTGTGCTGGAATTTGTCTACATAGGTAGTTAGGGACCTGTTATATTCAGGTTGGTAGACTAGTAGTTAGTTTATACTACTCTTGCCTGTCATTACTTACAATGCCGAGACGTGAACACTGACAGTCTGGCTAGTCCACAAATTCAAAGTCACTCAGCAGATTATGGAGCGAGCTATCCTTGGAGATTCTTTGAAGGATAAAATTATCCGAAAGAACCAGAGGGTAGCATAGGCTGTAGATTTAGCAAGCTAATGTGACAATGGGTAGGCCAGTCTACCAAAAGATCGATGGCTGTTGGAGCAGATGAATCTTTGATTGAATACCGCAAAAACGCAGCGTTGGGCGCCCTCCAGCCAGGTGGACCGACGACCTAAAGTAGGTAGCTGGGGTGGACTGGATGGAAAAGATAAAGGTTATTTTGTTGTGGAGCAACTTAGGAGCAGCCTTTATTCAGTAGTGGACTGCGATAGGCTCAATTATCAGGTGTTTTAAACATTGCCCACAATTTCGAAATTTCGAAACTGATGAGGTCAATTTCATAAGCCAATTTCGAAACTGAAAATTTATGAAACTACATGCCCTAGTCTAGGCCCCCCACAAGGTGGACCGACCACCTGGTGAAGGTCGTGGCAATCCGCTGGATACAGAAAACTCAGGACCGGTCGTTGTGGCGATGCTTGGGTGAGGCCTAGGTCCAGCAGCGGACGTCTTTCGGCTGAAATGTTGATGATGACGAAGTTCCACAAAATATGTTGTGGTATATGTTTTTGGGGTGATAGATAGATAGATAGAGTCACAGATAATATAATAGTATACTTTATTGTTTGCACACCATAAAAATAAAAACAAAGTTATAACAAACATGAGCACAGTACTAACAATTGGCGGTCTTATCGCTTAAAGCAATTTCTTCCAGACAACCATTGGATGGACTTGAAATGTACAAGAAAATATAACAGGTAGTTGGCGGTGTAAATGATATTTTTGTTTCAGAAATCAAAACAAATGATGCATCAGAAGCTGTTGGTAATATTGAAAGATGATGTCTACAAGAATACAGATGTGTGTGCAGTGATCAACATGGGATGCATGGTGTATGACTTCTTTCATGTATATGACAAGTATGAGCCGGATGCTTTGGGTCATCATGACAAACTGTTGCTTTTACTGGCTGACTTGGACAAAGGTAAGATCAAGACAAGTATTTCTAATGACAAGGCTGATTGTAAATCCGACCTATTTATCTGAAAGGAGTCTCGAAAACAGCTGAGTCTCGATCCGTAGTTTACGGCATAATTTTCGCTGCAAATGAACTAGTAAAACCCCTTTGAACGAATAGGTGATTTCAGGTGGGATAGAGGTCACAAGCAAGTCCATTTTAGAAAAAACTATAGGTCGGACTTCTAATCACCCTGTATAATTAAAAACCCCTTTGAAAGAATAGGTGATTTCAGGTGGGATAAAGGTCAAAAGCAAGTCCATTTTAGAAAATAAATAGGTTGAACTTCTAATCACCCTGTGTAATTAAGGCAGTCAGAAAATAATCCTTTTTTCCTCTCTCTTTAATATTTTATATTTACCGTTCCAGTACAAAGGGAATGCAAAATAGTAAGCAACTTTCTTACCTCAAATAACGACTTTGTGTACGACGTTAAAATGCCGATAAAGAACAAGGAAGTGTCTCTAGATCAGCTTTTGAAACGGCTAAAACTGCTATACACATTAGTCACTAGGATTCACAGCTTACATCATCCAAAGGAAATCGATGAGCAATGGCTCGAGTGCGAAGGTGAACAGGAACCTCAAATGACTTACAAAAATATAACACACACAATTGTGAAGAATTCCGATACTTACGTGAAATCCCTTCAAACGCCAGTTAACAATATGTCTAGAAGCGTATTTGCAAGAACCAACGTACGTTCGTCAACGAGGAACTTTCCCTTATCAAAATTAAGGAAGCATTTAAAGACCAAAATGTGTAGTGAACTCAGTTTTTCCGTCCAATTGGACCAGTTGTTCAGTACTCCAGAAGGACAAGAAAAAAATGCTGTTTGTAACGAAACAGTGTTCGTAAATAAGCGACTGGACAAAGCAAAGGACTTGTCATTCTCAGTACTTTATAACTTTTCACCGATAAGGAATCGACCATCGTTGAGGAAGGCAGTTTTGAACAGACAGTGTAAGATGCCTGTCACAAGAGATTTGGAAGTCAATGCGGACCATAACGTGACTTACGATAAAGAAAGCCTTATGGATGAAACCACAAGTCTTCAAATAACAGGTAGGTACATAATTTTTATTAAAATCGGTCGGATGCAATGCAGTTTATAGAAGAGAAAAGTGTGTTTGTATATACAATGTGTTAATTTAATTACCTGCAATTTTCGAAGGTGTCTAGTATTTGGGTAATCCAAACTTACGAAAATTATTTCAAATTAAAACCAATAAAAAAAGGAATAATATAGATAATTCCTTATCCGAAAGAATAACAGATGTCTTACAGTATATACAAATGATACTGTAAGACATCTGTTATTTTTTCGGACAAGGAATTATCTATATCATTTCTTTTTTTATTGGTTTTAGTTTAAAATTATTTTAGACACCTTCGAAATATACAGTTGTACTCTGTGGTCTTACGCACCCTTGTTGGCTCAATGTCCTGTATCGCGCTCGCAAAGCTGAGCGCTTTTACTTTCGCAAAAAAAAAACAAAGTTTTTTGTTTTTTTTTTAATAGTTTCTATGTTTGAGGTTAAAAAGTAAGGTTACTAGTTATTTTATTGATTCTGGTAGTATATCGCGGACCGATTCACCTCCTTAAATACTGCAAGTGATTAAATTAACGTTCTCATTATGTTACAGATATTTTAAATCAAATGAATGACATGACCAGTATGTTGTCTAATACAAAGATTACCGAACCAAAATCAACGCACCATGTTGAAGATCGAAACCAAAGTGTAATAAAAAATAAAGAATCAAAGAATGTACTTAGAATCAACATAAACAATCAGAATGCTTCAGTATCTAAGCACATTTGGAATATACCAGTAAATGCTAGCATTGCGGAGATGCCTCTAGAAGACAGTGCTGCCAATATGACTCAACCATCCAATGTAGATACTCTGGAAAGAATCCATGACTTGGAATATGTGGAGAGCAAATTAAACAGCTTGAAGTCACAATTAGAAACTAGTTTGTAACTAAGAATAGAATATTATATAATTGAAATCAAATCTATAACCGTCCAATATTATATTGTTAAGTTGAAATTTTTATTAAGATTTTAATATTTTTATGTAAGGTAAACAGTATCCTAGAAATTATTTATATTATTATATTTTAATAGAGATAATATTTGATCTGAGTTTTATATGACACTTTGTTGCTATTATTTTATTATGGCTTTTCCTTTTGTTACACAAATAAACTAAAGAGGAGTACTTTAAGTACTTTGTCTGAAATGCACCCCCGGACATGCTAGCCACCCTGCATTTTTATGTATAAAGGTCTAGAACATTTAAAATAATGGTAGCTCAAAGAAAACGTTTTATGGGGTTTTGAAGCATAGCATATTTGCCATCATTTTAGTATGCCATTGTTCTAAATTTGAATTTAGAATACTGAAAAAAGAGAGTTTATGTGTTACAAAGATTTCCTTCACAAGTTCAACTTTTCTTTATCTTTGAGTAGGGACTTTTTATTTATTTTATTTATAGTACCTATGGGATGGCGAAACGAACAAAAGGCACACCTGATGTTAAGCGGTTACCTTTGCCCATTTAAAACAAGCAGAACAGTTGCTACCTACTACTTTCGCATTTACTTATGTATCATAAGTATGTATTTACAAAAAAATAGTACATAAGTATTATATCTATTGTCTAGTACCCATAGTACAAGCTCTGCTTAGTTTAGGACTAGATGGTGTTGTGTAAAAATGTCCCAAAAAGTATTTATTTATTTAGGTGGACCCGCTTCACATATGTACAGTCGACAACACGTCAGTGGCAATAGTTCAATACTCAATACTCAATTCATTTATTGCACTCCACAAGTATTTATAGGTGTTACATTATAGTTTAAGTATCATATGTGGGCCCTGTCAGGCACGGCAAAAAGTAGGAGAGAGGAGTAGTCACTTTTATATACTTTATTATCAAGTAGGTATCTAGTTATTGTATTTTATGTAAAATTATCATCAAAAAATTTATTTATGTCATAATAACATTTATTTATTAGGAGTTGTTTTAGTTTTTTTATAAAAATATTGTCTTTTTCTTCGTTTTTTATCACTGGCGGAAGTTTATTATATATTTTTATTGACATAACATAGGGACTGGTTGAATGCATATTTAAACGAGAGCGTGGTAAATTTAGTCTTGACAGTGTCTTTATTTCGTAAGCAGTAAGGTTTTCATAGTTCAAGTGTTACCACTGATGTTTGGCCAACTGTACGTAAATATCTACTGCAGTGATTTCCTTGAGGACTTCTCATTAAAATCATAGGGTGACAGTAATAGAATATCCTGGGTCCCAATGCAACCAATTAGTGTCTTGATTTGTATCTGATCTACTACCGAAGCGCTTCGCTTTGGGAATTCCTCTGACTCCTAAGTATCGATGCTGTAAAGGTCACATGTGACGCCCCCCTTGCAAGTGAATATATCTTGTTTCTGGATTTATTGGTACTTACTACATTCAGTCACATATTAGTTATTTTTATTTATAGGTACCTATGTATCAATGTGGTACAGTCTAATAAACGTGTGTGCGTCATCCCAGCGAAAAAGTGTCGAATTTCTTAATTCGAGATAAGTAAATCGTTAGTGTATGACGTCGTGTAATTGTGTATGAACATTTCAGATTTGTGTGTCCAACCCTTTTTGGGATATTCGTCAAAAACGTTTTCCGCTGGAACGACGACTTACCAGCGAGACTTTTTTTTTTCCAAATGACGTAAGTAAAATAAAATAGTTACATGGATTAGAGTATAATGAAAGGTAAATGTGTATGCATAAATGAGATTTGTGTGTCTAAAGACTCCGAAGATATTCAAGTTTCCGTTGCGGTGACGTTTGGCTGATTGCTGGATATCATAAACGGTTAGGCGAATAGTTGTGACTTTTTTTACACATGTTGCGATTCGTATGTGTGTAATGTTTGTGAAAACAGACTTCGAAAAAAAAATACCGTTAGGAAGCTATCAATTTTAAAATGAAATCAGGTTATTAGGTCCTAGTACTGCGAATACGAGCTCCGAAGCCTAAATTTCAAAGTTTATTTGTACCTTATAAATGCTCACAATGTCATGTTAAGTCTCATCGATGTACTGTAAGTAAATAATGAATTATGAACAAAATTGCTAGGTCTGGGCCACGATGTTGTTCGCCATTCGATCGGACGAGTTTACTATGGGTTGGCAAATTAAAAGGTATCCCATTCTTTAGTGTATTAGTTCAATTATCCATCTGTAAAATTGTAGCCCAATACACTTAATAATTAAAGAAATATAATCAAAAAACCAATGAGAAGCGCAATACAGAGATAAACCAACCAAGTTTGAATGTGTACTAAAAAGCGGCCGCGCGATACATGGTGCTTACCTTCCAAAATTGTTAGTATACTTATTGTTGTTGGTGTGGTACTTTAGTACATGTGCGTACATAATAATTAGTAAAAATGAAAAATAACTGCAGTTTAATTAGTTTTATTTTCAAAAGTATCAATTTACTAATGATTATCGATTGTAGATATGTGTATGTATAGGCTTCGATTCCAAGATTCCGAGATCTCGAAATATCGGAATCTCGCTACATTTTCTACGTATTTATAATATCGGTATTAGAGAGTAAAATATCGGAATTCCGATATTTCGATATTTTCTAGAAAATGTATGAGAACATCAAAAAATCCGAGAGCTAGTTATTGTTTAAGCAAAGACTAGATAGTGGTGTGCCTCGAACGGAGACCTTACAACAAACTTTTTAATTTGTAATGTATTTTCCATTCATAAATCTTATATTTGTTGAATATTGATCCTTGGCAGATTTACGGCCAAAAATTAATATCCAATCTATCCACGATTTGCCCTACTAGAGATAGGAATTTGACATAAGCTTCATACAAAATATGTCAAATTTCTATCTCTATTAGGGTAAATCGTGGATAGATTGGATATTAATTTTGGCCGTTAGAAGACTAGCTAGAAAGTGCTAGTGAGAGAATGCTTTTGCTTTTATTGCTTACAATTTTTTTTTCACTTATTAATGACAATCTTTGTAGTTGTTTTTGAACTATAGGCCCATCTCACTTCTGAGCCATGTCTACATGCTGTTTTCGAGAGTCATTACGAACCGTCTTTCGCGTAGGTTTGACGACTTCCAGCCTCCCGAACAAGCCAGCTTCCGAAAAGGCTTTAGCACCGTAGACCACATACATACACTGCGGCAGGTTACACAGAAGACCCAAGAGTATAACGTGCCTCTTTGTTTAGCGTTTGTGGACTACGAGAAAGCTTTCGATTCGACCGAGACTTGGTCTGTACTACAGTCTCTTCAACGGTGCCAGATTGACTATAGGTACATCAAAGTGTGTTTGTATGAAAACGATTACAGGACCAAGCCTCAAAACCTATCCTTCTGCAGCGAAGTGTGAGCCAGGGAGATGTGATCTCTCCGAAACTGTTCACTGCTGCATTTTAGGATGTCTTCAGGTTTCTGGACTGGAAACGGCTAGGCATTAACTTAAATGGCAAGTATATCACTCACCTTCGGTTTGCCGACAACATATAATCAATAATCATAGCTGAGATCATAAAGGACCTCAGTACAAAGCTCGATGACCTCAGTAGAGCTTTCGATACAAAGGTTATGTCGAATTCCCAATTTCCCATTTCCGTAAATATCGGAAAATCTACATTCGAAGTTGTTGACGATTATGTATAGGTACCTAGAACTTTGACTAATCAAAGACCTATGACAAACTGTCCAGTTAGGTAGGTCCAACTTCGAGAAAGAGGTCAATCGTTGAATTCGACTCGGTTGGGCAGCGTTCGGGAAGCTACGAAATATCTTCTAGTCCAAATACTGCAGTGTCTCAAGAAGAAAGTCTTTGACCAGTGTGTGTTGCCAGTAATTACTTACGGTACTGAAATGTGTTTGCTCACAATGGGCCTGATAAGAAGGCTCAATGTCACTCAAAGGGCATTGGAGAGGCTATGCTCGGATCGTCCCTGCGTGACTGAATCAGAAATGAGGAGGTCGCAGGAGAAAGAAAGTAACCGACATAGCCTGAAGAATTTCCGAACTTAAGTGGCAGTGGGCGGGGCACATTGCTCACAGAACGGATAGCCGATGGGGCAGTAAATTTCTGGAATGGCGATCACGTACTGGAAGGCGCAGCGTAAGCTGAAATAGCTGAAATGATGATGATGATGACAGGCCGTACATGTTTATTAGAACATAAAGACATTAGTTTTCAAAAGCAACACTTTTAGCATAATCTCCAGTTTTTACTCAACAAACAAGATTAGGTTTTCATTTTAAATCAAGTTCTAGTAGTATTTAAAAATATTGTGTCTCAATATCGGAATCTCGGAATTCCGATATTTTGTGGTCAATATCGGGTCCAATTCCGATATTGGAAAAAAATAATTAATTAACATACATAACAAAAGCATTTATATTAAAGTTGATTGTAACTTGAGTTTTCAATTCAAGAAACAGGGATTTAGTCAGTAAATAATTCAACTGGTTCACTGTACCTATATCTTGTGGTTCACTGTGGGCCATACCATACTGGTAGTTAACTGTATAAGCATAGGTGGCAACAGTGAACCAATTTAATAAAAAAAAAATATAAACATCCGTACTGCTGCAAATTGTTGAGTTATTGAATTAAATCGTCTTAAACGTTAAGATTTATCAAATTTCCAGGAATCAATAATAAATCATTTATTTCAGATTTGTATCCATTTTGTTAGTAAACATTGCCCTTACAACCTAATGTTAGTAAATTACAAATTTCGAATTTAATTTAATTAAAATACCTACGTAGCTTATCTATGCCACTGGGGCGTGTAAGCGTAACCAATGCTGCAGTATGGGGGCGTCCCACCTGTCCTTTATGGTATTCAAGATGCTGTTGGGGCTGTCGCGCACCCTGCGCAGAACAGAAGCGCAGCGTTTGCGCATGATTGCAAAAAAGTCGTCAGTTCGCGCGTCCGCAAACATGTGATGCGCTGCAGTACCTCGGCAGCCCCACCAGCACCCTGAATGCATTATTATATTGGTATATATAAGACTGTTTTGTTTATAGATATTATCGGCGAATGGAGTCCCACATGGGACTCTCCGCCACCAGCCCGGTTAAGCAGAAATGGTACCTCGGTACCAGCTGCGAGAGCCAATTCGAAAAAAAAATAGAAAAAAAAATATAGATATTAGAGCAGCGACGCTTCAAACTTTTGGTGGTTGTCTAATTACGATCCTACCATAGTTCTAGATGACGTACCTATAAACATTGAAATAAATAGTAAATTTTATTTGATTTTGGCTATTATTGAATTTAAACCACCTCTGCAACTGGGAGGTATTGGCCACTACAAGGCTCATTGGATCATATGACAGGATATTTCAATGTTATGACGATATGTACAGCAAAATTCAGAAAGGTGCTTGAAATGTAATGCCCCATGCTATTATTTATACATGTGAATAATGATACTGAAAATTCTGTAACTATGTGTATACTATATCTGTATGTGCTATCAAAAATGTTTCATTATCATTTATTTCGTTTGTGCGATTTGTGATTCTCGACAGTCGACGTAAGACGACAGTCTTTTTGAGTGATCGAGAACATCGTTTACTTGATATTTCTTTTGCATAGTAGATATGTGATATTTCATAAAATTGACGTTTTCGATCCCTCAATAAGAACGTCGTCTGCTTGACGCCATACGACGTCGTTAACTAACAAATAACTGATATCTAATTTTAAGTTTTAATCAGCCGTTTATAAATTAAACAGATATTAATTTTGAGTGATCGAGAACATCGTTTACTTGATATTTCTTTTGCATAGTAGATATATGATATTTCATAAAATTGACGTTTTCAATCGCTCAATAAGAACGTCGTCTGCTTGACGCCATACGACGTCGTTAACTAACAAATAACTGACTTCTAATTTTAAGTTTTAATCAGCCGTTTATAAATTAAACAGATATTAATATAAATTAAACATCTGTTATTTTAACGATTCAAATTGTGGAAAAAAAAATCGTTAGATTTCGCTTCGCATGCGTAAATGCGTTAAAAATAATAAATAATCTGTTATTTTGTTGGTGAACTTATGTCGGTGTTCATCACCGTTAATCCTCTGATTCAACGGCTGATTACTCAAAACAAATACTGGAATGATCAGTAAACGGCCGTTTAACCAGAGAATTAACGTTGGTGTAATCGAGCCTTAGCCCTTAATCTATATGCACTTAAAATGTACTACAGTGTAGGTACTTACCTACACCACAACCTACTGCACATTTAAGTAAGTACCTACACTTACTTAAATGTGCTTTAATACGAGTCAATTATTATTACTAATATTATAATCTGTGATTTTAATCATTAAGAGAATAGAAACTCAAATGTCGGTATTATCCAAAATTTATGTTTTTTCAGTTAATTTATTATCTACGTAGAGCTGGTTACGAATAATATACATAATCTTTAATTTTAATAAACATAACAACCCACATTAATGTAGATACCTAATGAGCTTATGAATGAGACAATTATTGTAACTGATCTGTGATTTTAAACATTAAGTAATTTAATTAAAATAATAGCTATACTTATTTTTTGTATAAATACTTTTTCTATATCTTTTATGTTGATTTTAGTATGTAGATTTTTATTATTTTGTTGTTGTTGATTTTTTGCACGAGCTTTTAAGTACCTACCTATTAGGGCTTCTCAATATCGCCTTTTTACCCGACTGCGCCAGAAGGAGGGTTATGTTTTTCGAGTGTATGTATGTATGTATGTATGTAAGTATGCATGTATGTATGTATATTTCTTTGGCACGCTCTGTAGCCTAAACGGCTTGATGGATCTTAGCTTGAGAGGTGTCGTTGGATTCGTCTTAATTGTGAGAGTGACACTGGGTATATCAAAATTATAAAAATCAAAATGGCCGCTTTTTGGAGCCATTTTATGTGACTTCAAAATTTTTTTTTGCTCAAAACCTATCGAGTGGGGGTATCAAAATAAAGGGTTTTATAAATGGTTTACGAAAATATATACAACTTATATGTTTAAATGTAATTTAGAATGAGAAATGCTAAAAAACAACAAAATATTCAACGTTAAAAATGAATTTGACTTTTCAAAAAAAAACATTAATATTATGATAAATAAAACATGACAAAACTAAAAAAATTCAAATAAAAAAATTAATTAACAAAAACAAAAAACCCGACTGCGTCTAAAAATAACAGAAAAGATATAAACAAGACTTATCAACACGCAGTCGGAGGCTACGTATGTTTTTGGTCATGAATTATGTACATAATAGTTCATATTTCATATATTTATAAAACCCTTTATTTTGATACCCCTGTTCTGCGCAGGGTGCGCGACAGCCCCAACAGCATCTTGAATACCATAAAGGACAGGTGGGACGCCCCCATACTGCAGCATTGGTTACGCTTACACGCCCCAGTGGCATAGATAAGCTACGTAGGTATTTTAATTAAATTAAATTCGAAATTTGTAATTTACTAACATTAGGTTGTAAGGGCAATGTTTACTAACAAAATGGATACAAATCTGAAATAAATGATTTATTATTAATTCCTGGAAATTTGATAAATCTTAACGTTTAAGACGATTTAATTCAATAACTCAACAATTTGCAGCAGTACGGATGTTTATATTTATTTTTTTATTAAATTGGTTCACTGTTGCCACCTATGCTTATACAGTTAACTACCAGTATGGTATGGCCCACAGTGAACCACAAGATAGAGGTACAGTGAACCAGTTGAATTATTTACTGACTAAATCCCTGTTTCTTGAATTGAAAACTCAAGTTTCAATCAACTTTAATATAAATGCTTTTTGTTACATAATTTAAGTCTCCATATACTGCGGGGGGCGTTACAAACATACAATTCACGGACACAAAATACACCCACACTCAGAACAACTATTTGTGGGTCACAAAAATATTTATTGCATGTGGGGATCGAACCCACAACATTTGGCGTGGTGTCGATAGAGAGGTGACCACCTTAACGACTATGCCACAAATGCAGTGAAATTAATTGTAAATGTGAATAGACGAGAACATTAGCAGCTACAGTGAACCGCGGTTCATTGTTTACCTCTTTATTTTAGTCCACTGTCAACGTACGGGGTCCCATCGACTTTGGATGTATGTTGCCAAACACACGTTTATACTAGATCGACACAGATAGCATGAATAAAAACGCTAGGAAACACAACACGAGGTAGTTTTATGTTGAATCCGATATGAAGAACAAAGGAAGTAAGAAAAAAATTAAACTTAAGTTTTTAATAACCTTTTTCGCAATAAAACACAAAAATTCACTATGCTTGAGTGTCCGTTACAAAACAAAAACTAAATAATCATACAAATCACTAACTAACTGTATGATTTTTTTGTTTTTACTTCTTCAAGTTAAACGGATGGACACACGGACGGAACCTGTTAAAAAAGAAATTCAAATCCATTTGTCTGTTAGAACTTTGTAACTTCTAAACCAAGGATGTTAATTACCTACATGGAAATCTCACATAATACGTAAAACTTTAGCACCACAGTCGTGGTCTCATTACCATACTCTACAATATTATTATTTGTTCTAGTGACCCCATGTCAATAACTGAATAGTACCTACTTATTTTGAAATAATTGAACTGATGACTGTAAAGTAAAATGAGAAAATAAAAACTAAAGAATTGTGTTCGCACATGTACCAAAATAAAAACGGTACTATACTAACAATTTTGGAAGGTAAGCACCATGTATCGCGCGGCCGCTTTTTAGTACACATTCAAACTTGGTTGGTTTATCTCTGTATTGCGCTTCTCATTGGTTTTTTGATTATATTTATGGGCTACAATTTTACAGATGGATAATTGAACTAATACACTAAAGAATGGGATACCTTTTAATTTGCCAATCCATAGTAAACTCGTCCAATCGAATGGCGAACAACATCGTGGCCCAGACCTAGCAATTTTGTTCATAATTCATTATTTATAAATAAATATTTTTCTTTCTTTCTTTATTTACTTACAGTACATCGATGAGACTTAACATGACATTGTGAGCATTTTTTTTTTTTAACTTTTGTGAAGAGAGAATAAACTGATTATTTTATTTATTTTTAAGGTACAAATAAACTTTAAAATTTAGGCTTCGGAGCTCATATTCGCAGTACTAGGACCTAATAACCTGATTTCATTTTAAAATTTATAGCTTCCTAACGGTATTTTTTTTTCGAAGGCTGTTTTCACAAACATTACACACATACGAATCGCAACATGTGTAAAAAAAGTCACAACTATTCGCCTAACCGTTTATGATATCCAGCAATCAGCCAAACGTCACCGCAGCGGAAACTTGAATATCTTCGGAGTCTTTAGACACACAAATCTTATTTATGCATACACATTTACCTTTCATTATACTCTAATCCATGTAACTATTTTATTTTACTTACGTCCTTTGGAAAAAATAAGTCTCGCTGGGAAGACGTCGTTCCAGCGGAAAACGTTTTTGACTAATATCCCAAAAAGGGTTGTACACTCAAATCTGAAATGTTCATACACAATTACACGACGTCATACACTAACGATTTACTCATCTCGAATTAAGAAATTCGACACTTATTCGCTGGGATGACGCACACAATAAACGTCGGTGGTGACAATTTGACTTTGACGGCGTCTTTATTTCGTAACTAGTTAGCGCTGGTTTCGTAGTTCAAGAGTTACCACTGGCACACGCCGATCACAGGGCATGAAACTTCCGGACAAAAGTAGGATTCGTTTTTAAACAATTAAATAGCGCCGTCTAAAGGACGAGGGCACCACATTTTTTCATTAACTTTGGGATTGGGAACCCGCAGGTCTCAGGTTCGTCCTTAATGAAACGTCTTTTTGCATGTTTTTATACCTATTTATAATTTTAGTTCAGTTGATTTGAAACCGCCACCTGACGGTCCGGGTCGGGCCTCAATTAATATTGTTGTTTTCGAACTTAGAGTTGCGCATCTATTAGCTGAATAGTCTATGTGGTCGACTGTACGTCTGTCATAATAATGTATGTATTGTATTATAACGTGTGGCGACCCATTCTCGACCACCCTGTTGAAATGTGTCTCGTGTGAAGAACTCGCAATCTACGCGATGTGTACGGACGCCACAGACCACTAAGCCCACAGATTACTATATTAGTAGACTAATGCCCGATTTCACCGACATCCCTTAAACTGCCACCTAACTATGTGATCCTTAGCTTAAAAGCTCCTCTAAACTAGCCCCTAAATTAAATTTCGTTTCACCATCATTTTGTCACCTTACTAGGGGACACTTAGCTATGTGACGATTTGTTTTGGATAATAGTGACTGATTCGTCTTTGAACTTAGCGATACTTTTAAATATAATTGTTTTTCATCAAATTCTCTGAAGTATACACTTATATGGATATAATTATTTAAAAAATAGTGTTTTGATAGCATTAAAATACAGTATTCCATTAATATTTTTATTATTTTTCATATTTCTTTCATATTTACCCTATATTATTATTAACTCTATTTATTCTAATTTTTTTTTTTTTTATATTAACTCTTTATATACATTACGAAACCTCGCGTATCATCTGTGGTCATATTTTTATCTTTGAAACTTCCTTCGTGCGTGCGTGAGATAAAGTGAGATTTTTTTTGTTGCTATTTTAATAAAGTAATGTATAAAATCAAGTCAAATCAAAATGTTTATTTGTGTACACAGCTATTTTGGTATTATATTACAGGTATTATAGTCTCTCTGTGTGCTGCCACAGGTGCAATACAAATATTAGTTATGAATTATACATATTTATATATTATTATTAGAATTATAATTGATGACATTTTATGCCTTTTATTGTGTAGTCAACACATGATTTTATTAATTATATTGTAAATTAAATTAATTAAATTTATTAATGGAATTAAGCAAATAAATTAATAAATTTAACGAAATTAATCAAATTAATTAATTGAATTAAATTTTTTTTTTTCTTGTTTAATATATCTAGATACATAGATTTTTAAGAAGTCCATTATATATAAAAATGCCTTGACTACACATGATTTTATTTATTATATTTTAAATTAAATTAAATTAATTAATGGAATTAAGCAAATTAATTAATGACTTTAACGAAATTAATCAATTTAAATAAATAGATGAAAAAATTCCAAGGTGTGCTCAATTTTTTCCAATAAATACAACACTGAAGATTTACGTAACCTATATCTTCGAAAAAAGTCAGTTTCATCAAAACTTTCAATGTAATTTGGTTGTTTCCGATATATTTTTGGTCTACAGATGTTAATTACTGTGAATATACTAGAAATAGTTTCTAAATTTTCAAAAAGTTCATCTAAATCACAATACATCTTCGTTGCTTGAGAGATACTTACGTATGTACCGGTTTAAGGGCCCGAATTTCGACTTCCTAAATTTAGGGGAGCTTTTAACGTTTAAGTGACCCCTAACTGTTGGTGAAACGGAAACCATCTCCTAACCGCCCTCTAACCATGCTTAAAGGATCCTTTAAAGTTAGGAGATGTCGGTGAAATCGGGCATAAGCCTTACTGGTCTGTGACGGACGCGTAACGCGGTGGACGAGTTCGAAGTAGGTAGGTACACATACATACACGCACCCTTGGAGTTGGCTAATCCTAAAAAAAACTATTCTAATGTAATAAACTCTGCTTATTATTTTAAACTCTTAACTATAAACAAATAAAATTAGTAATATAATAATAATAATAATTGACTGCTCTATATGGATGACCTTAGATTGTTTGCCCCCACCGACTTGCATCTGATGGAGCTACTAAGGGTAACTAAAAACTTTAGTAATTCTATCAGGATAGAATTCAGTGTGGACAAATGTGCAGTCATGCATGTAAAGCATGGTGAGATTGTGGAATCCGAGGGTGTTCAACTCTCGGATTCTACACATCTTGGGTCCCTCTCCCCAACCAACACCTACAAATACTTGGGTATGGTGGAGGCGATAGGCATCAACCAGGCCGACATGACGCAATCGTTGCAGGAGCGCTTCTTTGGCCGCCTGAAAAAGGTTCTCAATAGTCTTTTTTTACAATCGATGCATACCCACGTCCAAGTGAAGAAAATATTCTCTTAGACTGCACACCTCACGGTTGTGGAGGGTCTTTGCATTTAAAAAGCCACGACCCCCACACTTCCGTGGGATGTACAGCCTCATCACCGATGCCGTGGGTGATGCATACGATATGCCGTCAGTAGTGTGCGGACTTTCCGATCCAGAGCGTCAAGACCCGTCTGAGTCCACTTGAGTATACCGAAAGTAACTGAAACTTTCAGTAATTCCATTAGGATGGAATTTGGTGTGGACAAATGTGCAGTCAGGCATGTAAATCGGGGGAGGATTATGGAATCCGTGGGAACCCAACTCTCGGATTCTATAAATCTCCTGGCGCAAACCTGTGGTACTGACAGAGCAAGGAGCTTCATGGGCCCGATGTAGACTTTCTAGCGTCCGTGTCCTGGTTACGTTTCGGTGATCTCTTCGGAGAGACCGAAGGTTTTGTCTGTGCTATAATGGACGAAGTTGTCATGACGAACAATTACCGGAAATATATTGTTAAGGACGGCACAGTTGACATATGTCGGGCATGCCACTGTCCCAGGGAATCCATCCGTCATATTATTTCTGGTTGTCTCGTCTTGCTAACGGCGATTATTTGCATAAGCACAACCTAGTGGCCAGGATTATTCACCAGCAACTTGCCCTGAAGTACAACCTTGTGGAAACAGAAGTACCATACTACAAGTATGTGCCCGACCCAGTTCTTGAGAATGGTCATGTGACATTGTACTGGGATCGGTCTATCATCACTGATAGGTTTGTTGTTCACAACAAGCCTGATATAGTGGTGATAGATCGATCAGAGCGCCGCAAGATGATTGTTGATGTCATCGTCCCGCATGACGGGAATCTCGTGAAGGCCGAAAAAGATAAAGAAATTAAATATCTTGACTTGGCACACGAGGTTGTCGACATGTGGGATGTTGACTCGGCAGTCATCGTGCCCATAGTCATTTCGGCCAATGGCTTAATAGCCATGAGCCTCGACCAACACCTACAGAGGCTCTCGTTGGGCGGTTGGACCAAGAGCTTGATGCAGAAAGCGGTACTTCTTGACACGGCGCGTATCGTGAGGAAGTTCCTCTCTCTGAGGCAAGGGCGGATCCCAGGGGGGGGGTCATGGGGGTCATGACCCCCCCTGGGCCTATGTCAACCATAGTTTTTTTCCTGTTTACATAATTTACCAAATGTATATACAATGAATATACATGTATATACATGTAGTATGTACGTGTTACATACTAATGAAACAAGATACACACATAAAGTTACTAAATTGAACTCTCACCCGAACCTGTTCGTTCATTGTAAATAATATTCGCACGATTTAAAGTTTGATTTTGCAGCACCGCGAGGTTCTTCTCCAATATCCCCGTTGCGACACCGTCGATTGAATATTGAATACGTAGCTAACCATCAACAACAGAAATAACTACTTAGCTACCATGTTAGCCTTATAAAACCTAGGCCAAGTAAAAATTATTCAAGAACCTTTAAACGACGATATTAGATGATAAGTAATTAGTTTTTTGAAAATCAGAATGAAAAAATAACATCCCAATTTAAAAAGTTCTTAAAACTCGAGCAAGTAAATATAATCTGGGTTTGCAAAAAATACCCAAAAAAATTCGCGCTCGCTACGCTCGCGCTGATGCTTAATTTCTTTACTTATACAAGTGTAGGACTGCCATAACGTAAATTTATATTTAATTATTTACGCTATAGCGTCTACTATTAGCCGCTATAGGCGCCGCAAGAACGGGTTGCGCTCAAATAAATGCGTACTCTTTTGTCATAGAATATATATGCTTTGGTGAAGAGCTAAACAGTTTGTTCATGAACAGTGAAAAAAATTTCGCGCTCGCTTTGCTCGCGCTTTTTTTTACTATCTTTCTATCTTCTGCGTACTAGACGTATGTTGTAAGCAAATATTGCAAATATTCTGTTAAGTACGTTAATAGAAACAAAGCCGAAACTTGAGAAAAATTTCGCGCTCGCTTCGCTCGCGCCGGTATTAATTTCGTTTCTACTTTTTTTACGTAGGTATAAGTAATTAGGTATTGCAAGTAACTGTTCCGTTACATTATTATTCTACAAGTAGGAATTCTAAAGCTGTAAAATTCATGTTTTAGCAAAAATTACGAAAATCCTAGAATTTTATTGGTTGAAGACTGCTGAGCGTGGGGTCCTGGGTTCGATTCCCGGGTCGGGCAAAGTGTTATTGGGTTTTTTCGTTAAGAAATTCTCAGTAGCAGCCTGGAGTCTGGATTTGTGCCCGGTCAATGGCTCGCCCCCTATTACATGGGACCATAACATAACTGGTGAAATGTGGGTGTACTATTACACCTCTGCCTACCTCTTCGGGGAAATACAGGCGTAATGTTATGTTATGTTTATTGGTTAAAAGTTTCTTCCTAGAGGGCGGCAAATTGGACTCTGCACCCTCCTTTTAAAAATGTAGTTCCGGGGCTGGATGTAAGTACGCGACCCCCCCCTGATACAAAGGCTGGATCCGCCCTTGCTCTGAGGCCCTGACCGCCGGTAGCTTGGACCACTTATTTTAATTCTATGGCTTGGACCTTGTTTCCGATGCCGGTAGGCTACTATTTTTTATATTTTTAGCCTTGTAGCCTTGCAAGTTACACAACTCACAGTAGGTAGGTAGGTAATATAATAATGATCCTTTATCAATAAATTAATGGATCAGCCGGCATGGCCTGTATCTGACCAGGATCTGAGCCGGCATGGCTCTTGCTTCCGTTAATTTCCGTATTGAAAATGTTTACGGTAAATATGTTTATTCGGCTTCTTTGCCGAAAGTTTTGCCCTAAGTTACACGTGCCTGTCGATTTTTTTATTATAGAAAAGGTAAGTTTTTCGCAATAAAGATTGCAAAAAAATTACTTTCAAACTTTTTCTTCGACTTTTCGTTCTTTCAAGAACCGTACCTACCTACAATCAAAGTTGTTCCCATCGTTGTTCCACTATTTTGAAATCGATCACATTTTGTCGGTGCTTAATAGATCTGTGGTGTTTATATAAGAGCGTTTCTAATCTGGGGGTCTATTCGCGTTTGCCGAACGACAAACGAAGTACGACGAACGAACGAACGAAGAATCGTTTATAAGAATTTAGCTGGTGGTTGGAAGTAGAGGTGTGTAACTCAGCTCAGAACCGGTTCAAATATGCAGATCAATAAGCTTGAGCTGTTGAGCTGCAGCTCAATTACAAAAGACGCAGCTCACTGCTTAAAGAATAGTAGGTATCTATCTGTGCGACAACATTCGTTGCAAGATAAAAGATGTCCATATCAACAAAAACCTGTTTGAACCGGTGAGCGGGAGCGAAGACAGATCGGCGGTGAGTCGCAGAGTGAGCGAGCGAGCGCAGCTCAAACAGATCAAACGCTCTGTAAACTCAGCGACTCGCATCACAGATCATAACTCGAAGTAGATCTCGAGGTAGATACACAAATTGAGCTGATCTGAGAGTAGGCCGCGTGGAGCGCCGCTAAGATGTAGTAGCAGGGCAGCTACCACGCGACATGATGATGCAGATGAAATTTAGCTACAGCGTAGCTCCCTGGAATTAATGTGCCAGTGTGAGTGGCATGATCATAAGCGTCTCCTCTGATTGCGACAACCGGAAGCATAAGCAAAGCGAGAGTACAATTGCTATAGTGATGGTGGTGTGTGATTGTCACAATCAGAACGGAGTTTACAATGGAATGTGAGAAGCACTGAATTAATTTAAATTAAAACAATAGGAAAAGTAAATGGGAAAGAAAAGTTACAATATCAAAATGTAGCAAAAGGCTCAAAGTTTATGTTGAAATTTAAACATAACAATAAACATAGACTACCTATGGTTTAAAGTCGTATGAAACTGACCGGAGATCAGAGAAAAAAACGTCACATCGCATGCTATATGGAAACGATGGTTGATCGGAGTAGCAAATTGTACGATGAATCGTACGTTTGATCGAATATCGTCAAACGAGAGTAGACCCCCTGTCGCGTAAATGTAACCTTAGGCGTTGTCCTAATACAAAAGCACTACGCGACAATCGCAAACTCACGTGAATTTTGTTCGTGCGAGCCTAGGCGATCAAACGTATAGTGCCCTTATTCACGTAATTTTATGACGCGCCGATCAAGTTGCAGTGACGCTGCAGTTTATTTCTGACAGCGATCGCCGTAGATAAGAGAATACCTACGTAAAGCATTGTTTTGATCGAAACTTAACTGCAACTGCGCTTCTTTAGTTACGTGAATTGGTCCACAGGTGTCATTTAAGGGAACCCATCGATCTGACACTATGCCATCAATAGCTACATTATGCTCACATTTACAGTGATTAAAAATACTGAAGTCTTTAAATACAATTTCAATAGAGTATAATAAAAAAGTCTAAAAAAGAAAAAATGTAAATAAAATCACAAAGTAAAAAAAAAGAACAGTACCTACATATAAATGCTTGGGGGAGGCCTATGTCCAGCAGTGGACCTCTTTCGGCTAAAATGATGATGATGATGATGATGACAGCGTGACTGGGTGAATGAGAGACATATTTAAGAATATGGTAGAATATGCGTACACATAATGAAAAACAAAAAAACAAAAAAAAAAAACAAAAAAATACGCGTTACGGAGAAAAAATGCTTACGCAAGCTTTGACTGTCTAGGGGTCTGCTGGCTAGTACAAAAGGCGGAGAGGGTGGAAATAGCGACTAATAGATATTGTCGTGTTAGGTGCAGCACCTCATTGCATGAAACTTTGATTTGTAAGCGCGGAATAGTGTCCACAGTTATATTGATGAAATCGAGTGGAAAAATATTTGCAAGATTAAGGTACCATTTCTTATACTGTATTTGGAACGAGAATCAAGTACCTGAAAATCTTCCTTCAATAAGTCCTTCGTTCAACCAGTGAACCTGTATATTACACGACCTCTTTTTCTCGCACTTTTAGGTACCTACCACGTACCTAACAAAAGGCTAGAGAATGGCTATTTGGCGGCTTAAATCCTAACTCGTCTACTACTGCGAATTTGTCTACCTCTGTACAATATTTTTTGTGTCATCATCAACATCATCATTTCAGCCAATACACGTCCACTACTGGACATAGGCCTCCTCCAAAAAGGGGGGGGGATATGCCATAATCGCCACGCTTGGCAGGCGGGATGGCGATCGCAGTTGGTTGGGTTACCCAGAGAACGCTGCTGTCCATATATAGTCTGGTAAATCCCTTAGTCGCCTTTTACGACACCCATGAGAAGATATAGGGATAGATATATTTTTTGTGTGTAAAATAATAAATTACAATCTAATAACAATCACCGACCAGGGAATCGAACCACACGCCCGGCAGCTTTGCTAGCGTAGGTAGTGGATCCGCTAGCAAAGCTGCCGGGCGTATTACTGTGTGCACTTATTTCTATTTAATTAATAGTACCTACAATTTGCTGTAATTTTAAATTAGGTACTCTGTAGTAGGTAAATAAGTTAAGAAACGACAGTTTGTAGGTAAAGTAGCTATTGTGAGAGTGATGTCGAGAATGCTGCTTCAATAGCGTATTGTTGCAAGGTAACTTAATTTCCTCTGAATAGACATCTAATTAAAACAGAGCCTTATGACCTTAAAGCTTATTAATTAAAGTGCATCTATACTGTACCGGAGTTAGCTCCTCCCTAGGTGTAACACGCATGCGCGAACCACATGTAGTTTTCTATAAAAGCTCGGTGATTGCCATCCAACTACCATTCCCGCCAAGAACTCCAACATAACAACAAAAAATACCAGAAAAGTGTAACGTTTAAAGTTGGTCTAAAGTTTAAAAAAGTGTACTGTAGCTGGGAAACAAGTCCTCAAAGGTAAGCGAATTTAAATAAATAAATAAATATAAATAAATATTTTTGCGACATTTTACACATCACCATCTAGACCCAAACTAAGCAGAGCTTGTGCTATGAGTACTAGACAATGGATATAATACTTATATACTTTTTTTTTTTGTTGTAAATACATACTTATAATACGTAAGAAACAACCAACAACAAGAACAACAAGAAATAAGTAGCTAGTAGGTTACCGTAAAAAGTTTTTCCAAGATTAAAGTTCATTATAGAAAAATAGACTTTGGCCGCGACTTCGCCCGCGTGTAATTCGGCTTATCGTAGAAAGATATCTCTCGGGAACTGTTTATTTTCCGGGATAAATAAATAAATAAAATAAATGAATATTGTTGGGACATTTTACACAACACCATCTAGTCCCAAACTAAGCAGAGCTTGTACTATGGGTACTAGACAATGGATATAATACTTATATCCATATTTTTTTGTAAATACGTACTTATAATACGTAAGAAACACCCAACACAAACACTTATGTTCATCACACAAATATTCGTGTGCTGTGGGAATCGAACACACAACCTCGTGATCATCAGTCCGACACTCGAACCACTAGACCACAGACGTGGTCGAAAAAAAAAAAGTAGCATATCTTTTAATCTGGGTTATGGTCTATCTGTGTGCCAAATTTCAATCAAATTCGTTCAGCCGTTTTAGTGTGATTGAGTAACAAACATCCAAACATCTTCTCAAACGTTCAATATTAATAGGATATGTTCTATTAACATTAACAGGTTAAATCTGTTAAACCAGGTTATTTTTCCAACGAATTCATTTAATTCAACATTTCGTTTATGAATAAAGGTCACGAAATTATAAAAAAGTTGATTTTTTGCAAAATTCTAAAAGTCAGAGTGATTATTATTGTGATGTGAACATGTTAATTATTGTCTATAGCGGGGGTTCCCAAACCTTTATGGTTTCGGAACCCTAAAAATAAAAGAAAAATATTTTTTTATTTTATGGAACCCCAACACTAACTAAACGAAATCAATTGGTTGAAATAAATATTTTTTAGCTTGTTTGCGGAACCCTGGCTTTCCTTCATCGGAACCCACTTTGGGAATCGCTGGTCTCTAGTATGTTGTGTTTGCAGTTGAATGTGCTCATAAGTTTAAAACTTTCAAAAAAGACCGCAGTCTCTTTTTGAAAAGTCAGTGTCTTATTTTCTTCGATTTAGTATTATTTTTCCCGTCACTAAAATTATGTCTAGTTTCAACCAATTTCATATGTGCAGTGCACGTTAGTTTTAGAAACATAGACTTAAATAAATGAAATAATTGCAAATTGCAATGATGTGCCGCGGTGTAAATTTCAGCTTTATACGCATGACTTTGTAATATAGTGGACCGGTGAAATGAAGATTCATGTCCAGCATGGACATCATTCGAAATTTTTTATCAATAGGAAATTTCTGTTTTAACTTTTCCTAAGTAAGAAATCAATCTTGGAAAGACAATGCTGGTTACCAACAATCGAATGAGGAATCCCGGTATAGGAAATAGGTAGCAATTATTTGTTATAATAATATCAGGTTAATAATAATGTCAGTTACTTCAAGTCATTATCATCCTCCGAGCCTTTTCCCAATTATATTGGGGTCGGCTTCCAGTCTAGCCAGATGTGGTTGAACATCAGTATTTTACACGGAGCGACTGCCATCAGACCCTCGCAACCCAGTTACTGGGTAATACCGACATTCGGAGGTTAGACCAGTTGTCAGACTTTCAGGCTTCTGACTACCCGTAACGACTGCCATAGATATTCGTATGACAACCGGGACCGACAGCTTAACGTGCTTTCCGAGGCACGGAGTGGTCTCGATGTGTAACGAAACGGTCACCCATCCACAGACTGACCACGGCAAGTGCAGCTTAACCTTGCAGAACGTACAATCCGCGCAGTCCTTGCTTCGCTACAAGCCCCTCAAATTACTTCAAGTACAATCCATAATTCCACGAAGTAGTTTGATATTTCAAAATTACGTCAAATCGGCCTGTTGACATTAACGGCCAAAATTAATATCCAATCTATCCACGATTTGCCCTAATAGAGATAGGAATTTGACATAAGCTCCATACAAAATATGTCAGATTTCTATCTCCAGTTGGGTAAATCGTGGATAGATTGGATATTAATTTTGGCCGTAAGTAAGTTACTGAGAATCACTGAGAATCGATATTTAATAACTGCAAAAATATTCCAACGAATGTTAAATTACATTTTATTTTTATCAAATCTCCGACGCGAGCTTTTCACGTTATATATGAATGAAAATATCTAATGAAACTGTGGAAAATCCTTCAAAATGATGAAGTGTAAAATGGCGAGGAAAGCCTATAAACATTATCTTATCTTATCCACAGATATCATACCTATTGCTATCTATCACTTTTCAATTGTTATTTAACCACAGCCTACATCCAGATAGTATTGAACCTGTATGAAACCTTTATGAAGCATTTATTTTTCTAGGAACTAAGGAGGTTAGATAAATACCAATAAGCACTTTTTGTGTTCCTTGTACGTCCTAACGATATCGCGTCAATCTGATATTATGTCAAAACACGATGTGAACCAAACGAGATCCAGTCATAAAGCGAATTAGTCCATCTAGTCATTTCGAGATGTAGACGTTACGATATCTAGTCCAATCGAGATCCAGTTATTTCGCGATCTAGTCTTACGGGCAACCTAGACATATCGAGATAGAGACCAAAAGATACCGACCCCTTTGGTCTGCTTACTGTTCTGAGAACTGGGAGTAATAAAAGAGTTTCGACACTTAGTTTGCACACTTTGTCTCAAGGCGTCCTCATTCCTTTCAGTATTTTCTATTATATGCTTTCAGTAGGAAGCTTTTGGACGCAAAGAAGTCACTTCACTGTTTCAACGAACACTTCGTTTGTCCAAGAACTGAAGATACAGATTTTTTTAAATTGACTCAATGAGATCATGATCGGTGGATGGATGACTTTAATAAATCAGAAATGAGTTAATACATATAAAATTGTGAAGGACCCTTCGTTCTCCAAACTCAATAACAATTTATATTAAATTTTTACTTCATTAAAAAGAGTAGGTACATTTAAATATTTTATTGATCATTTCAAATAGGATTTGTTTGTCTAAGAACATTTTTCCATGTCAAAAGACTAAGGCCAAGCGGGAGATAATTGATGTTTGACCCAATTATCGTTCGTGTAGCTGAGCCACACGGGGTATCATATAACATCATTATATGATCATATAAAATGAGACAGGGATTGGGGGATCACCTTAACCTCCTTCGTCGTCTTATGTAATAACATCAGGATTTATATTTCCCTAGTGTCTTTGCAAATGATTACTATTACTTGAAAGTTATTTTGGATACAATATTTGGTCATAAATCCAGTTTCTTGTTGGGATATAAAAAAAAAAGATGATTATGATCCATTACAAGCTGATCAAGATATTTTCGTTATTGTGTTTTGTTTTTAAATATATACGTAGCACCATTTTTTATTCACATAGGTAGCAAATATTTTTTACAAACCTACCTACATATTAAAATACAATAGCCTAAAATAAAATAGAACTGATAGCTACAGGAGGGCATCAAAAAATTGCTATTTGTAGGTACGTAGTTGCATACCTATATACTCCACCACCACCACTCCTATGCACCTACTGTACCTTTGCACTATGTACTCATCTTTCCTGATAGGATATATGTACGCACGGCTACACATCAAGCTGTACATTTCCAGTATAAGCTGATCTCGCATTGAACGGAAAGCCTATACAATGCGAGGTCAACTTTTACTGGAAATGTACTGCTTGATGTGTAGCCGTGTGTACATAAATAATATATCCTGTTAATAGAGACGAGTTAACACATTGCTCGCAGAACGGATGCCCGATGAGGCCATAAAGTTCTGGAGTGGCGACCGCGTACTGGAAGACGCAGCGTGGGTATGCTCCCCACAAGGTGGACCGACGACCTGGCGAAGGTCGCGGGAATCCGCTGGATGCGGAAAGCGCAGGACCGGTCGTTGTGGTGATGCTTGGGGGAGGCCTATGACCAGCAGTGGACGTAACGTCTTTCGGCTGAAATGATGATGATCATTATAAGAGACGAGTTAACCTATTTAAATATTTAGAAGTGCACTGTTTATGAATACGTTTGAAACGTGTATTCTATACATAAAAAGAAATGTTCGTTCGTTTATGTGGTACTAACCTTTCCCGAGACAAATATAAGCAGAAGCTCAGGTGCTCCACAAATTTCGCAAGAGACTTAATTGAATCTGCCAACTTCACATCCATCCCAGTGGCAGACTATTATCTGAGTTCCGTTCCCTAACGACCTGTTTGAGGCCTGATACTAAACTGATTTAGCCCCAAGTTGTAACTAGTTTACCTCAAAAACATGAATCTATTAATCATAGTTTACATTAATTGAACAGCTGTTTGACAAATCTGTGCGGGGCAGGTAAAGTTAAGTAAAAAAAACTATTTAGTTATAATGAATAAAAGTCATTTATAATAGCGAGAGCTTGTCAAAAGATGAAAAAACAAGAACAAATCAATATAAAAAAGTAGGCACTGACACATATGTCTTTCCAGCCTAGGTTGGTTTGGATAATACTCCTTGGTACGGATATTGCTCCAACATGCCCCCGCGCGTTGAAAGCTCGTCTTTCAACTCGAAACATCATTTTTTGGAAGTGGACAAATCTTGCTAAAAGATCTTCTCACCACACCATTAGCCGTCTTTTTCAGGTAAGGCTGTGAGAGGCCGGCCAATTAAGTAGTGGCCGTGCGTAAGTGGTGTGTCTTCTGGATACGCTGAGAGAGGAGCGAGTGGCCGAGAGTAGTATCACCACAATTTGACCAACTTTTCACCAACGTAGTATTCAGCTCCTCGAATGTTACATTACTATTACCCAACACTCACGTTAAATAGTGCTTCGTTGACTTAATACCAGCCTTCCAGAAACCTCCAGAATGCGGAGAATAGGCTGGTGTAAAATGGAAATTAACTCTATCATGAGCCGAATTTGCAGACAAAGAATGACAATAATTTTTCAGAATCTTTGATAGTTCATTGTATGCGCTAACAAATGAGGTACCTTGATTAGATTAAGTATGACTGGGTTTTCCCCTACGTGAAATAAATCATCTTAACTTTAAGATGTATTTATTGCTTGTTAAATCACTCACTAATTCTAAATGTATAGCTTTAGTACTGAAACATATGAAAAATTACAATGTACTATTAGATGAGCCAACAACCGAGCCCTGAGCGATTAGCACAAGCAACTGATCAACATTCTTTGACGTCGACATTCTTTGAAATATGGTACCTCCAGGGATGAGTCGCTGCTGTGGTAAATTTTCCAATCAGCGGGGCAAATATTTTGCACTTAATGCAACTGCATCGCATACATTGACGCAAACATTTGAGTTAGATTAAGACAACTGATTGGTCAATGGCCAGCATACGTGAATTAAATTAAAATATTCACTTTATTCGACGACGACGTCTGTGGTCTAGTGGTTCGAGTGTCGGACTGCTGATCATGAGGTCGTGGGTTCGATTCCCACAGAACACAAATATTTGTGTGATGAACATAAGTGTTTGTGTTGGTCTGGGTGTTTCTTATGTATTGTAAGTATATATTTACAAAAAAAAAGTATATAAGTATTATATCCATTGTCTAGTACCCATATTACAAGCTCTGCTTAGTTTGGGACTAGATGGTGATGTGTAAAATGTCCCAAAAATATTTATTTTTATTTATTTATTTATTTTATTAGATGACGAGTGGACTGTAGTTTATAAAATAGGACGCTTTTGAACTAACGAATAAAAAATAAATAATTAATAAACCTACAACACGAATTAACTATTTTTATCTAAATAAATATGAATTGATTTAATGGGCTTTTCTTAGGCAAAACTTGATTTTTAATTAATTGTTATGTACAGTCAACAAATCGGAATCATGACCCACGATAAGCTTAATATCCTACAGACATTCTAATACAATTAGGTTGAATTTCGCTTAAACAGATATTTCCCTGGCAACAGACTTGTTATCAATTTTGTTTACTATTGACAGTGACAGCTAGTTTACCAGTTAAATTATTGTTCTAAATTTTATTCTTGATGATTTTGATTTTGATTTGATTTGTTTACTCCAAATATTGTTATTTATTTATCATTTATTGCGTGAAACAGAGGATATTATAAATTAAATGTATGTTCCACATATTTGGCCGTTAAGTTATGAGTATTGTTTGACACCTTTTCATACTTGACATTTTATTAGTTGTCATTTTTATTTTATTAATGTTCTGTAATCGAAAAAGTTAGTATAGGTTTCTTAAAAAATATAGCTGTTTGTAGGAAAACCACGTGAAACGACAAATTCAAAAAAAGCAAATTCGAAATTCAAAACATAATTCCTGCTTTATCAAAAACATAATTTCCAATACAATTATAAATCTATTGCATTGATAACAAAGCTCAAAACGGCACAGACCTCTGACCCTTTTCAATGCAGTTTCCGTAATATTCAAAATGTCCTAAGTGCAGCTTAAAAGAGAACCTTACTGTTTTGACGATTTCAAACGAATTATCAGCTGAGTGGGTCATGATTCCGATTTGTTGACTGTACATTTAAGAAAGGGTTACATTAGCGACATTGAAAATAATAATACATGCATATCGTCATTATGAAAATAGTTTTCAGTTGGATCCCTTTCTTTAATATACATATTTACAAAACACGAGAACAAGAAAAGCCACTGAAAATCATAAGTTCGTGGTGGGTTAAAATAAGAAAATTAGTAATGAAACTTTAAAGTTCCGGACAATCTTATAAAGTACTTGGATTTATGGGCAAGTGTGATACATCACAATCTGGAACCTGCCACCATAAATTATGACATTCTAAAATAAATAACATTGACACCGTGAGATGTAAGCTCTCGGATTCTCACCAGGTGGAACATGACAGTTGCCGATTTTAAATTCTGAGGTCAATGAAAGAAAACAATTCTTTGTTTACTGGTAAGAATCTTCTAACACGTAGTGTGTTGATTTTAATGGGATTCTAACGCAGGACTGTTCGTCTTCGAGGCGAGTTGAGTTCTCAACATCAATGGGTTCCTTACATAATTTTCCTTCAAGGAAATACTGTGATGACTAAGGGCAAACTTCTTTAAGATGCCGAAGACGCATAAATCGGTCTTGATTGTCATCATCAGTGCATTTGGAACTAAATATTTTAATATAGAATAATATTATTTTTAATATGGAATTAACGTGATAAAGTCGATACATCTTGCTAACATGCGTTTTTAAGTTATTAATGCCTATAACTGACCCATTTACTCGATAAGCTGGTAAATTTAATTGTTTATGCAATCTTTCGGTCATGAGACTCGAAGTGCTCCCGCTGTCGAGTACGGCGCGGGCAATGATCTCGCGATTATCACTATCATATAATTTTACTAATGCAGTTGATAATAAAACGTCCCTTGACTTCTCGCATGTAGTGATACTACCCGTGAGTGAGATGCTGGGACTCTTGAGAATCTGTAGCGTTAGCAGGCTGAATTGATTTATTTGTGTTGCTACTATTATCGCTATCAGAATGCGTCCATGTGGTCGACACCTTTTTCACACCTTCATTTAAATGTATGAGTGTGTGGTGTTTGCGCTTGCAAATGTTGCATCCTGATTTTTTACAGGTGTTGGCGTAATGACCACTACGAAAACAATTATAACAGATCTTAAACTTCGGCAATAATTTATATCGAGCATCACTACTTAATGCAAGAAAGCTAGAACAATTGTTCAGATAATGTTCATCATTGCAATTAGGACAAGGCTTCATGGATGATGCATTGAATTTGCTTTGGTCGTTACTATTCTGAACGGATACCAAAGCCTTTATTTTAGTCGCATGATAATTTTCCTTTCTATCTGTTTTACTTTGTGACATTTCTAATGTCTCTAATAAATCCGCCCTGTTACGCATAAACTCTAGGAAAGATGTAAGATTAATTGACTTACTATTGTCTAAACTGCCCTTATGTTCCTCCCATTCGCGGTACGTTTTCGCATCCAACTTACGTGTGACGATATAAATAAGTAGAGTGTCCCAATGCTCCACTGATTCACCTAAAGATTCCAGAGAACGTAAATTCTTATTTAACTGGTCAGTCATGCGTTTTAAAGCAACGGATGACTCTTTTGTGAACGATTCTATGTTGAATAGAGATGCGACATGATTCTGTATTAACAGCCGTTTGTTGTCAAACCGCTCACATAAGAGTTTCCATGCCACGGAATAGTTAAGCGCGGAAAACTCAATAGACTGAATTACCACAGCAGCGGAACCCTCTAAAGACGCCCTCAAGTAGTGAAACTTATTGATTTCATCAATCTTATCATTATTGTGAATCAAACTTGAGAAGATGTCATGAAACTCAAGCCATCGTTCATATGAGCCACTGAACTTCGGCAGTTGAATAGTGGGCAATTTAACAAGCTTATGATTAGAGCGCGAATTTGGTGCGGTTTCAAATTTATCCTGTTCCTTTCTATAATTGTCTGAAATCTCCTGAGCATTCGCCAGTATTTGATAATACTGCGACTCAAAGTCTGTTCGTTCAGATAACCGTAGGTCTATGTTGTCCGCCATACACTCTAATTTTGACTGTACCTCATCGTAACGATCATACAACAATTCTATCTTACCGATACGTAATTGTAACTCCCTGGCTTCCGAGGAACTGAGCGCGGTGGTACTCAATGTGGATAAATGATTGGCAAACGCAGTCAAACGGCCTTTTATGCTACCGCGTTTTTTAATAAGTTCCTTTTCATCGGTCATTCTGGGAGACTGGTACAGTCAACCTGAAAATATTACAATAGACGAGTTTACTTATACACCTAGGACCTTTACATAAAGTACCTAGAACCTATTAATGGTATCAAGAACTTTAGTCTCGAAAACCTAGCAAACTAACGTGTACTATTTCCAAAATTCTGACGAACAAGCAGTACCTACCTATTCCTCGAACAGATAACTTAAATGAGATTATAAAATAATGACATAAGGCTTTTAATACATGTAACTACAATGAAGTAATGAATTTACACTTACTTTTATTGACAATTAATTTTTGTGCAAACAGTGCAATTGTTGAAAATTGATGATAAATTGGTTTGAATTATAATGTTAGTTAAACTGTGAGGTTAATATTAACAACAAAACAATAAAATTTAACTAACTAACCTGAATTTATCTAACAATGCACATACAATAATATACATACAGTTTGTACCTAACCGTCGTAACAATAAATGCACAATAATAGTAAGTAAAATATTACTAACCTTATACTAACGTCGAATAATACCTAACTTTACCTGATAAGAGTGTTGGGTTCAAAATCTGATTCATAAAATACTTATGAAGATAAAATATGATAAAGGCGATGTTCCTTTGGACTTTGAATTCTCGACCACTTTCCGTTGACGGCGCAACCCCCTTGTAATTTATTTGCACCACGGCTTAAATCGACTTCTTTATATGAAAATCAGCTGGTAATAATATCCGGCGACGACCCAGGACCATGTGCGGGGCAGGTAAAGTTAAGTAAAAAAAACTATTTAGTTATAATGAATGAGAGTCATTTATAATAGCGAGAGCTTGTCAAAGGATGAAAAAACAAGAACAAATCAATATAAAAAAGTAGGCACTGACACATATGTCTTTCCAGCCTAGGTTGGTTTGGATAATACTCCTTGGTACGGATATTGCTCCAACAGTTTTCAATATGCTTTTGTCCAGCCAAGTTGGAAAAAATATGATATTGATTATTAGTTAAGTTTTCTCGGTTTATTAACTTAGTGAGCTTCCATTTGAAAAATGTGATGGTTTTGGTTTCATGTTATTTGCCATAAAAGTACAGCGATTATACTTGTATCAATATGAATCCTTATGTGTGTGTTTGTGTTTGATTGTTGATTATCTGTAGCTGTGAAAACAAGTGCTCTTGCCTAAGAGGCATGAACATTTCAGAGTAGTTTTTCTCTTTGGACCCAGCTGCCCCATATACATGTTGAAATTTTAATGGCTTTTTTCCTGAAAAGGGGTCTTTGTATCCATCATTATGAACAACTTTTATTAGCGGACCAACGCTGAAATCCCGAAAAAAAATCTAGGGACCAACTGATTTTTTCTCGCGATTTCAGGGTTGGTCCCAAAGTAAAAGTTGTTCATAATGATGAGTACAATTCAAATTCAAATTAACTTTATTTGCTTAAGATATGGTAGGTACAGAGGATGGTACATTCTAAATAGGTGTAAAGACACATTTTGCCACATAATACAAAGCATACAAATTTTTACTAAATACGTAAATTAATTTAACTAAAGTAAGTAGTAATAGCTTTAAAGTAAGTAGTAAGCAGTGATCCCTTTTCGGGAAAAAAGCCATTAAAATTTCAGCATGTATAAAGCTACATTCTTATTTTTACCTATTTCTTTGTGATTTAGATGAATGACGCACGGGCGAGCATCGGAAGGCATCGGAGGTGCCTTCTACTGTTTGCCATTTTGGTAGTGGCACTCTCCACTTACATTGAACAGGTAAATATTACTAAACAAACGTACCTAATAATATATTTGCATACACATTGTACCTACTATACAATTATTGTGCTTAGGTGGTGAGTATGCCAGCAGATCCCGTCAGTCAGTGGCCTTCATTTCCAAGAAGAAATATCGCAGCGTTAGCCAGAGATGGTTATCTAAGAAACTCTGCTTCCAAATCTTACAAACGGGGAATTTCTACTCTTGCCAAAAATGGTTTGCTTCCTACATACAGGTCACCTTATGTCGAAGCTGATAAACAAGACCAAACCCAAGATGAATCGCAAGAAAAGAGAAACATGGCATCTATTGCGCGATTACGTAGCTACACAGCCATGAAAAGGAACATTCAAGCTCTGGCCAGAGATGGTTATCGTGTGGGCAGAGGTCAATACAACCCCTCTAATGATAAACGCAATATTGCTGCTTTGGCACGTAATGGGTTGCTTAACAAGAAGGACGAGGCCAATGGAGACGAATACTATTTCCCATTCTATCAAAACCCCATCGCCCCGCTATCTGAAATCGATCATCCCTTCGATGCCAATGAGATGTACGATTTTCAACAATCAGTTAATCCTGACATGTTTCCATCCATGTCCCAAGTGTACAAGCGTAGCTCGTATGAACCGTACTACGACTATTCAAAAGATTTGAGCGATAATTCGTACTTTAAGAGGACTTTCGCGGGAAGTCCAGTGCATGGATTATACAGAGCGAATTACTATGAACCAAATACCAGGACCAAAAGATATGTGCTACCGTTCCCTGATCTTATTGAAGGAGATGAAGGAATAGAACAAAATGAAATTGATAATGGAGAAAAGCGTTCAGTAGGTGAGTGAAATTGTATAATGAATATTGAGACTATTGTGCTACATCATCATCATCATCTACCTGCCCTAGTCCCAGATTACTTGGGGTCGACGCAATACGTCTTCTTCTTCTTCCATTTTTGTCTATCAGCCGTCGTATTCCTGTTGAATCTGGAGATGGGCGATAACAGCTGTGACACAGTGCATACTACTGCAGCTGCTATCGTTCTCTTGTACCATGTTAAACTTGTAATAATGTTGCCCAAAATTGTACTCAAATCAAATGTGTGTGATCAATTACCTACTTACTCGTTATTGTGACTTGTGAGACAAATTCGCAAATAAACTCAAAGAAGTGCGAGCTTGTCCTCGTTCAGGAGTTATGTTTGAGGTAACAGCTTTGTCTTATTTACTTCTGTTCCAGATGACGATGTTCGCGAAAATTTTGAAAAGCGTCATATTGGCTCACTTGCTCGGTTAGGTTTATTGCCTTCGTTTAGGTACTCAGGAGGACGTTACAGTAGATCAGGACGGGCCAGGTTGTTATGGCCTAGCCAGGAATTATACAGGTCTCGTAATATTCGAATATTGTAGTCATCGATGTGTGTAGAAAAAGAAGAGTCGATATGTGCTTTAGTGTATTAGGAGATCGCGTAGAACAACAGTAATAGCGGCATGATAAATGTTAGTGCATTCTTGATATTTATACATTGATGTTTAGAGCGAGATTCGATTGATTATTCGTGAAGTTCAGAATGTGGTAGAAAGCTTACGAGTAGGTTGAAGGACTCTGTTTTCTTAGAGATAACTTAAACGATGATAACTTCCCATCGCATGTCTGTTAAATGTTTAGCACTAAGATCTAAATGGCATGGATTTAATTAAGTCCAATTGGGTTAAAAATATGTGTTGGAACAAAATTTGATGTTTGCAAGAAATAATTGAATTATTGATGTTTATTTATTTAATATATTTATGTTTACGCAATTTGAATGTAAAGGTTTGTTTTTAATGCAAATATTTTTTTACAGGAAGCATTCCTCTAACGAGAATTTCGGAATTAGGTGAGTGACTGGAATATTTCCAACAGTATTTTGTTTATTCATGATTGGAGAGACCGAAGGAGTTATTTTTAGATGCAAATTGTGACACGAGTTACTTCGGTAGGTAATAGCATTTTGCCGTGACACGTCAAGAGGGAAATATAAGCTTGCATTGACACCGCTAGTTTTTCGGATGTTAGTCGTGTACCGGGAATCATACCTAGCTATCTATCTAGCTATATATCTAGATAGAGTATACTTTAATGTTTGCACGCCATAAAAATAAAGTTATAACAAACATGAGCAAAATACTAACAATAGAATGTGAAATGAACTTTTAGTTCTATTGGCAATTGAATTGGATTCCATACCTTTGACAACCTCTGTGGTCTAGTGGTTCGAGTGTCGGACTGCTGATAACGAGGTCGTGGGTTCGATTCCCACGGGACACTAATATTTGTGTGATGTACATAAGTGTTTGTGTTGGTCTGGGTGTTGTTTATGTATTATAAGTATGTATTTACAAAAAAAAACGTATATAAGTATTATATCCATTGTCTAGTATCCATAACACAAGCTCTGCTTAGTTTGGGACTAGATGGTGCTGTGTAAAAATGTCCCAAAGATATTTATTTATTTATTTAATAATAAATAAATAAATAAATAGTCCGTGTGGTGCCGGACTTAAAGAATAGCACCACCCTTATCTCTTCTCATGGGTGTCGTAAAAGGCGACTAAGGGATTCACCAGAGGATGGGCAGCAGCGTTCTTTGAGTATTTAACCAACCAACTGCGATCGCCAACCCGCCTGCCAAGCGTGACGATTATGGCATATCCCCCCAAACTGCTTGGGGGAGGCCTATGTCCAGTAGTGGACGTCTTTCGGCTGAAATGACGATGATGATGATGAAAGAAAAAAAAAAATTAAACCTACTCGATATGGAATACCTATTATAAATTGTAATAATTTAGATTTTGATCTTTTAACAAGATTTTGTTAATAAGATGACCTTTGCAATTGTAGGTATGTCATTTATTGTTTTTTAATCAATAAATGACCTGGTGAAGGTCGCGGGAATCCGCTGGATGCGGAAGGCGCAGGACCGGGCGTTGTGGCGATACTTGGGGGAGGCCTATGTCCAGCAGTGGTTGTCTTTCGGCTGAAATGATGATGATGATGATGAATCAAATGAGAATATCCAACAATTTCATTTAACAGTAGACATAACATGCTTCTCTTCTCTTCTGTCATTGCATATCCATATTCTAAGTTAGGTACTATTTGAAAATTACTTATTTTATTTCTCGCTGCAGTAATGTAATCTTTTAACACTTATAATTCGGTTGTTGGCAGGGAATATCTCTCTGGTCCCCAAGCTGACACAACAGTCGATTCAGACGACGCCGACGTACCGCCGCCGCCAGTACCTGCTCACTCGCACCCGACCGGTCGGATCCTCCACCGACCGCTGAACAACGACTTCCCACACTCCAGCCCCCTGCCGCAACCACAGATACCAACAACCAATTACGCAGACACATTTGCAAAGAACCGCTGGCAATCTTACACCAAGGAAACCCCCAAGTTCTACTATTTCAGGTCATTAAAAGTCCCGTACCACACGTCCGGGAAGAGATACTTGCTGCTCCCAGCAGTCGACAATATCCTGCTCCGGAAAGGTTACCGCAACAGCAGTCTTCCGAGTCGGCGTAAGAATCAGTAGCTATGCCAGTGCCCGCTAGGTGACGCCACGCTCTACAGCTCAGGCTATCCTAGCGAATGAACTATGAAGTGCATACGACTATACTGGGCGTTTCTTTCATTGTGTCTTCACTCTATTTCAAGTCATAGTTTACAAATAATTTTGAGAATTTACAAAATATAGCTAATTTAACGGACAATAACTTGCATCTATCAATTGGTTATTGGAATAGGGTGAACCCCATGACTTTGACTTTGGTTCTTTTTACATGTCGTTGTCAAGACGTAGGGAACACGGATTTATGATATAAATTAGACAATAATTTTGAAAAATATAAAGATATGTTCGTATTTCATATATTTTAAATGTTGTGATTACATACATATTAGTTTTAAACGTAATAATAAGTTATTTTTAAGGGATCTAATTTTTACAAAAAACGACTTTGGCCAGCTTAAGACAGATATCGTGCTTCTAACTTTAATTGTAGATTAATTTAAGATGTCAATCGCAAATACATTATAATGTGCTAGTATAATAAATATTTGTGTTAACAATAATTACCTTTATCAATGTGCGGGAAACATAATACTCTTGTGGAAAATCTAATTGTAGAGTGAAAGGGGAAGAATAAAAAATGAAAAAACGGGGAAGGTATTGCCTAATTATTTGTGAAGGGATGTCAGGGATGAATTTAATAATAAAAAAAAAGTCATTCATATCTACAAAAATGTATCCTTAAATAATATCAACCTACCTATCTCTGTATCGACTAGAATTAATTAGCTGTGTTTGACAAATAACTATTTTAAAAATTTCTTAGATTGTTATTTATTATCAAGCTTTAAAACGAAAGGAACAATGTTTTGAATATTTAAACGTAAATTTTAAATGTTTACTAAATTACGTGGAAAGAAATGTTTTGAAAAATTGACAATAAATGAATAATGATGGGTGACCTTAGAACACGATGATAATAATTTTTGAAATATATCTGTAGTTAATAGATTTTATTCTTCACTTTTTATGATATATCTGATCTAATATATCAATCAAAACTTTTTGTAAACGAATATTATGTACTACTGATGATACTCATTGAATTTAGTATTGTGTTATTGTAAATAAATACAACCGTGCCATATTGTTGTTTTATTTCACAATAATTTTCCCGTACGTAAACTTGAGTGGACTGAAACAAATCAAATCAAATACTTTATTTCGGACAACTAAAAGATCCATAATTTGATAGTAACAGACATGAACTTAACAGACATGACATGAACTTTTGAATCGCTAATTTGGTAAAGTTAGCGTAAGTTTTACTCCTAATAACTTAACTGATAACAATTTAGACACAGAAATCTTATTAAGAACTTCTCTGGCTTATTTAGCTAGGGTGGTAGAGGTACTGCTGGTGGAGGATGGGGTGGTAGAGGTGCTGCTGGTGGAAGATGGGGTAGTAGAGGTACTTCTGGAAGGCCTGGATGAGCTGGACGGAGCTTGAGTAAGAGTGAGTCGAAGAGCAAGTAGAAGTAGGGGATTCAGTAGTAGAGTAGATGATGTAGAAGTAGACGTGCAAAGTCCACCCTTGATCCCGGAGCATCGTCCGTTCCTGCAGTAGGGCAACAGGCCGCTGCAGAAATGATGATGATGCTACACGTAGCTGTTAAGCAGTGAGCAGTGGCGTACTATGTGGCAGACAACACACGTTCTAGAGATACCCTAGAATAGAGAAAATTGTCTTCTGTGTTGTTAGACATTTCATGTAAGTACTATCAGCAAACTTTCCGGTGAACCACCACTAAGGCTAAAATCGCTTGCGCTCAGTGTTCGACGGCAGCCGTAGTAGGTACGTGTAATGTAGCAGGATTCGTTCAAGGGACTTTGTCGACAAAATGTATCGGAATCCGGGATGGAACGTGACTGTACCTAAAATCTGTCAAGAAGGATTAATTACATAATAATATTGTCGACGTCTATGGTCTAGTGGTTCGAGTGTCAGACTGCTGATCACGAGGTCGTGGGTTCGATTACCACATGACACAAATATTTGTGTGATGAACATAAGTGTTTGTGTTGGTCTGGGTGTTGTTTATGTATTATAAGTATGTATTTACAAAAAAAAAAAATATAAGTGTCATATCTATTGTATAGTACCCATAGTACAAGCTCTGCTTAGTTTGGGACTTGATGGTGTTGTGTAAAAATGTACCAAAAATATTTATTTATTCATATTTGTTTGAAGAAACATGTGACGTTAATGGTAGTGATTCTCTTGTTCACAAACTAAACTTATTTTAAGATATTGCTCTCTTATACTAGTAGTGGATATAAGAAAAAGGATAACAACAATTTTAGTGCTGTCAAATTAGTCGGTATTAGAATTTCTATGCAAGTTAAGTCGTGATCTCGGAACGTGCCGATAAAAATACAAAAAAGTGTTAAACTAATTATTTTACTATTTTTAACGCATTTCCGCATCCCAGCGGGCCTTTTCGGCCAACCCCTAAGGTGTATAGTACATCCACATTTCGTAAGCTATGTTATCAGTTCCATGTAATAGGGGGCGAGCCTATTGCCATAAACCGGGTACAACTTCAGACTCCAGGCTGCTACTGAGAATTTCCTAATGAAAACAACCAATAACACTTAGCCCGACCCGGGAATCGAACTCAGGACCCCACGCTCAGCTCTCACTTGCGACCACTAAAACAACGAGGCAGTCGTATGAATATAATCCTTAATTTCCTGTATGTTTTTAAAAGATATCTCGTCACCTCGGAGCCCTATCGTCCATCCACATATAAGCCAAAAGCAAACAATGAAGAGCGCCGCCTTCCTGTAAACATTCACAGCGCGGCGCTACAGTTATAGTATATTATATTGTTAAACTGTGGTATAACTGTTATAAGAGAACATAAAAGCCGCTTTCATTCCACATATAAATGTCACCACGCTTGTGAACACAATAAGGAAACAAGTATATACATGAGCATAGAGAAAATAATATTGTTCGTTGAGCCGTGACATATAATTGATAGAAAACAAGCGTGATCAACGTGAAAGATGTGTACACGAATTGTGATAAGATAGCTCTTTTGACATGTTTACGAGATATCTACATTTATGTACTGGTACTTTTCAGGCAGTTACGAAATGAGTAGAGTTTCAAGTAACGGTAACAGTTACGTTTCGTGGAAATTCTGCGGGTACCTACTCACTTACTTATAACTACCTAATATCGTCGATGAAGTGACAATACCACCTAACTGTATGGTTAAAATAATAAACTAGTTTTTTTGTTAGGGTATACATGCTGAAATTTTAATGGCTTCTTTCCCGAAAAGGGGTCATTGTACTCATCATTATGAACAACTTTTACTATGGGACCAACCCCGAAATCGCGAAATAAAAATCATTGGTCCCTACATTTTATCGATTTATGTGAACAAAAATACTGATGAAGTACAATGACCCCTTTTCGGGAAAGAAGCGATTAAAATTTCAGCATGTATATGATCGCGAAACGAGCTAAAGGCCCACCTGATGATAAGCGGTTAACTTTGTCCATTAAAACAATTTATGTGTAGTATTTGTGCTTCAAGCACGTCGCAATCTTCTTCTATCGTATATGGGCATGAACTCCATTATTATAAAAGAATGTGTATTTTTTTTACGAAAAGTTGTAATTTTACCGCGATATTTTCTTTTAAGAAGTATAACGTAACTTTTAAAATACATATTTGGTTACGTAAAATTTTTTAAATACATATTTGGTTTTGTAATGATTTTTTACGTACTTATGGTGCAGGCAGGTGCACTATGTAACAGTTTAATAAATAAAGAAATAATAAATATCTTTGGGACATTTTAACACAGCACCATCTAGTCCCAAACTAAGCAGAGCTTTTGCTATGGGTACTAGACAATGGATATAATACTTATATACTTTTTTTTGTTATAAATACATACTTATAATACATAAGCAACACCCAGACCAACACAAACACTTATGTTCATCACACAAATATTTGTGTCCTGTGGGAATCGAACCCACGACCTCGTTATCAGCAGTCCGACACTTGAACCACTAGACCACAGAGGTCGTCAATTTCAATGTTTATTAGAACCGTATACCAAATTATAATTTTGCTCATATTTTCTGAAGTTGTTTTTTTTGTCGAACATTGGGGCACTGTTGGTAACTGGGGCTTTTACTTTATTTAAATATCATAATTAATTAATTATTATTCTTAACGACATACATGAAGCACCAAAATGGTGCCTCGTGTATGTCGACGAGAGGGGTTTGAGGATAAGTAGCAACCGTGCGGATTGTATGATCTGCGAGGTTAAGCTAAACTTGCCACGGTCAGTCGGGAATCGGGAGTCGGGTGGAATGGGTGACTATTTCGTTGCACAACGAAACCCCTACCGGCGCTTGGTCATGAGCACGATCATTAAATGACGCGTAAACGTCATGCTGACGTATGCTGAGCCAACGTACGTTGTCATTTGAAGTAGGGGATCACTTTGCTCCCAATGGTTGAAAAAGTCGGACGTCCTATAACCTGACATGACTTGTCTTTTTATTGTGTGATTTTGTTGAAAAAACTTACTAATCATTAACCTTGAAAATTATAAAAGAGCCTCCACGAGTGGCAATATTTAATTGATCGTTCGGCACACCTTGGGCAGTCAGCCCCACTACCAACCTGCTGTCTGGCTAATCTTTTTCCCACGGCATGAGCTATTATCATTATGTAGCTCATGTCGACACGATAGAAGACGAAGAAGAGATAGTATTCTGATGGTTAGAGCCTTAATGTGACTATTATTTAACATACCCGCTTTGCCCCTCTGATATGAAGACCATGGCTATAATTTGCAATGGTAATGTAACTACTATCCAATCCTGACGCTATAGTAGTGTTTGTTCTTGGACATGCGATAAATGTATCACTGTATCACTGAACTGAAAAGAGAGAATATCGTCCATGTTTCTGTGTAGATGGTGCTGTATAAAATGTCCTAAAAATATTTATTTATTTATTTAATTTAACTTAGTTATGTAGTTTATTATTTTAAAACATGCTGCGCCGACCCCAAATAAATTGGGATAAGGGCAGGAGGATGATGATGATGATGTAGTTTATTATTCCAAAAAAGCTTAATTTATTGTTTCCTATGAAATTAGTAGAGTATCTACATTATTTTAAAAGTTTTTATTGCATACATATGACTCGTGATACGAAGATACATTCGGATACACTGATACGATTTGGGAGCGGGTGAACGAGAGATATATTGATGCATAGCAAGTGATCTAGTTCATTTTTGTCTTTCTTTCGCGAACTACCAATGTCTAAAACATATGTATAAAAATTACCTATATTGCTTGCTCTCTACGTCACGTTTCCCGGCTATGTTCAACTACGGATAGTTTATTGTTTTCCATCTGTAACTGTGTTGCAGCCTATGACAATGAAAAAAGTTTTATCAGTTTTATGCAGTTTCATTTGCATAGGTTACAGGCATAGTTTTATGAGATAAAGTATTAAAAGTTAGCTATAAAAATAAAGGTATATAAGAATACTAGCCATAGTCAATGCCCGCGCCTTCGCTCGCATATAATTCGACTTATTATAGAAAGATATTATCACGCATCCGTCGGGGACAGTTTAGCTTCGTGGGATAAAATATAACCTAGATATAGATTTACTTATGGAATTCGAGCATGTAAAGCTTATGCTCCGAGTTATGGTCCATCTGTGTGCCAAATTTCACCCAAATCGGTTCAGCCATGTCAGCGTGATTGAAAGACAAACAAACATCCGAATCTTCACATTATAATATTTTATTATTTTTTGTTTTATCTCACTGCAGGCCAAAGGCCTCCTTTCTTCTACTCGCGGTCTTTGGCAATTTGTAGCCAATCCTTTAAGTAGGAGTCCAGCTCATCGTACTATCTCCTTCTAGGTCTACTGATGCGTTGTCGTTTTCGACTGTTTCGGATCCACTCTGTTGTGAGTTTCGCCTTAGTCCCTCCGGCATACGGCAGAAGATAGTTATTTTATTAGTAGGATTTTTTAATGGTTTGAACAGTTTCATAACACTATCGTATGCGAAACTGCTCATATTATACACATTAATAATACGTGTAAAAGAAGAGATAAAGCAACTCATCATCACCATCATTATAATTTGCAGCTGTTTTTCAACACACTGCTGGGCTTAAGCCCTTTAACGCCATTCTACTCTATTTTGCGTCAATCTTGTCCTGATTTATCAAAATAAATGTCAATGACAACAGTAATTTGTACTTGATACAAGGAACACTAAGTTGATAAAAACCTACTTAACATAACACCATGCCTGTATTCCCCGAAGGGGTAGGCAGAAGTGTAATTATAAGTCCGTAGTACGAAACATATTTTACTACTTTACTGGTGCATCTACCCTATTCTTTGTCTCTGCATTACCCTAAGGTTGTCTGGTAGAGAACGGCTATGGCGTTAAGACCGCCTTTGTACCCTGTTGTGCATAAAGAATTAAATAAATAAATAAATAAATAAGTGTATATTATATTTCGCCAGTTATAAATCCCATATAATAGGATGATTAGTTAAGTTTCCGACTTTTTATTATTAAGTGCACCGGTAACTACGCTTTGTCTCTTCTATGACATTCCATTCCGTTCAGTAGTTGTCTGGGAGAGATCGCCTTGAGCGATAAGACCGCCAGTTGTACACTTACACATAAGTAGTTTATTAAGAAATTAATTTAATCTTGTTGTGCAATAAAGAAGATTATTATTATAGGGGGCGAGCCGATTGCCACAAACCATAAAAACCTAAGGCTCAAAATCACGCTTTCCTCTAGAAATGAACCTCTTCTATTCAAAGTTGGCCTTTCAATTGTAATTCCATACAATAAGCAGCGCGGCAGCGTTGACTCTGACATGGGTTGAAAGATATTAGCGAACGCCACAATATATTCTGGAGAGGAATTTTCATTAAATCAGAATCTGCTTTTTCATAGACATTCAGTTACTCTCGATGTTCATTAAGGAGTATTTTTCAAAGCATACATTTGTTCATTAGTCTTACTGTGCTAATTTAATTAAATACTGTGAGCTTTCATCAAAAGGACTAAAACGGGTTTAATCTACTTTTTAGATCCTTTCATTATTTCCTCATTTTTTTCATCTCATTTAAGAACCTACCTAACTAACTAACTTACTAACTAACCTACCTAGGGGCTCGTAGCTAAGCAATGACTGCGCGGATTGTACAATCTGCAAGGTTAAGCTGCACTTGCCGCGGTCAGTCTGTGGATGGGTGACCGTTTCGTTACACATCGAGACCCCTCCGTGCCTCGGAGAGCACGTTAAGCTGTCGGTCCCGTTTGTCATACGAATATCTATGGCAGTCGTTACGGGTAGTCAGAAGCCTGAAAGTCTGACAACTGGTATAACCTCCGAATGTCAGTATTACCCAGTAACTGGGTTGCGGGGGTCTGATGGCAGTCGCTCCGTGTAAAATACTGATGTTCAGCCGCAACTGGCTAGACTGGAAGCCGACCCCAATATAATTGGGAAAAGGCTCGGAGGATGATGATTTAAGAACCTACGCCAACCTACCCAATTACTCAAATAAGACCTTTTCATTATTAAACTCTCCCTAATTACCAGGATTTAGAGATTTTAATATCACTTGTATATAAATGATTTATTATTTCGACTTGTTTCAGCTTTGAATCTATTTTTGAATAAGTATGTCGTTAGTGAAGAATACTAATATGTCTGTTTATTTTTTGTTTATTGTTGAGAATATAAGCAGCAGTAATAGCCTAGTGGTTGAACGCTTGCCTTCCATGCAGGAGGGTGCGAGTTCGAACCTGGCCCGCACCTCTGACTTTTCGGATTCATGTGCGGATCAGAATTTGATTATCACTTGCTTTAACGGTGAAGGAAAAGATCGTGAGGAAACCTGCACACCTGAGAGTGCTCCATACAGTTCTCGATGGTGTGTGTAGTCCACCAACCCGCACTAGGCCAGCGTGGTGGACTAAGGCCTTAACCTTCTCATACTGAGAAGAGGCCCGTGCCCAGCAGTGGGACAGTAATGGGCTGATTATGTTATGTTGAGAATATATAAAATCTGAGGCTCTTCATCTAGTCGTGTGTTTTTATTCTCAACAAATCTATTATTGCCTTTTTCTTTAGCCTTAATGTAACTGATATTTTTACCGCCATTTTTATTTATGCGTGCACAAATGCTCACAGGATTGAAATAAAAAGCGTAGAGACTGTTATTTTTAGATATTTATTTGCAAAACTTCACCAAACATTATCCAAATTAATATTTTTCCGATTCGTCATACATGCATTTACCATGTAGCTTGTCCAGGCACATTCAGCGCTAGGTACAGCCGAACATACTCCATTGTTGCAATGAGGTCTGAAGGGATTGTTGCAGGCTTTTAGTAGCCCGCCGATTTGCTTGCAGATCATTTTGGTATCACAATCGTGGCACGAGATATTTGGGATGACAGTGAAGTCTCAAGTACTCCAGTTAGCGTTTGATACCTCAGCTATGTTGAAGGTGCCGAAATCTTCAGCCTGTCTTCGGGCGCGCCCCTGGTTCTGATGAGGCCTGCCTTGTTAGCCCGGTGACGCTCCTTGGATAGTATGTGGCCCGCCTTGGGACACCTGAGCGAGTGTCACGGATAGAGCGCAATGAAATGAGAAAATGAGATTAAAGACTCGTCGTTGGTTAAATACAATCATCACATTAATAATGAAGCTAACAGCTAAGCAAATAAATTTGATCGGATTGTTAGCACCGAACATAGTACTGTGTTCTGTAACCACAGACCAGTAAGCTTCAAGACTCCGCATAAACTAATTTTGTATTCGAACGCAGTCGTAAAACGTTGGTGGGGTCAGGGGGGCGGACGGCGCGTTATGATTGGCCGGCTCAAAAGTTCGGTGGTATGATTCCTTATGATTGGTGCCGCTCGCTGACTGAGTGACGTTCCGATTGGTGGAGGGACGTATGATATGCAGTGGTAGAGCATATGCGTTGTGACCGGGGGTGTCCAGCTAACCGGCGTCTAGATGCTTACTGGTCTATGTCTGTAACCGAACTCAGTTCACTTCTGATTCAAAGTTAAGAGTCACACGGTGATTCATACCACTTCGCTCACTGCGTATTGGAATAACAGACCATAGACTGAAATTCAGGTTTCCTTACGAGGTTTTTTTTTATCGTAAGTCATTGACGTTATAGATTAATTAAAAGAGTACCTACCATATTAAATGATGACATTAAAAAAGTAATTAATGACTCATTAGTCAGCCATTAAAACAGATGTGAAACAGACTTGTTGCATGTATTATTATTTTTATGTTCGTTAAGCCATTAGAGACCGTGTTGCTTCACTAATTACATTACATGTTACGTGGTCGCACAATAGCACGATCGAAAGAATCTGCATGTAAATAAATCATCTTACTTGTTATAAAAAAGGCAAGGCAAAAAGTTTCATCCATAACAATTCATATTTATTTTAGTATATATGCGAAATAATAAGTATTTCAAACCCTAGACAAATCCAACCATTTTCTGCGATTTGATAAACTACAAGTCCTGGCGAAGAAAAACCTATATGTATACTTAGAATGCTGAGTGAGGCTATTGAAATTAAAAAACATCGTAATTTTAATAGAGAAGATCAGCAACAGCTACCCCCTGCCCTGTTTAGAATCCAGTTCAAAAAAATTTATCACGTCCCAAACAAATCGCTACACGGTTAAATATAATGACACTGTGAGTGACAGTGCAGTAGTCACTGCGAGCATCGAAACGATTTTAATTAATTAAAAATTGTACGGTAGATATTTTTTATAAGTATCTGTAAAGACGCTTGTCATATTAGTCTTCCTGCGACCACGAACGCTGCAAAGCTTTTGAAACTTCAAGTAAACCAATTTTTATGATACCTATACGCGATGTTATCGCAAAACGCGGTTAAAAATGTTTTATAAATATTATAATAAGTATTTCGTTATAAATAGTCTGAGATAAACTGATGTATGGTTAAACTGATGTTTATCTTATCGAAATCTTTATCAATCTGTCAATTTTATAGTAATCGAGGTAGAGGTATTACAAGGTGAATCATTCATTTCGTCATCCACGGCTACCATGCACCTGGCAGGGTTTTAGTGAGGCCAACGACAATATCGTCGACTTCGCTACATAATTATTGAAAAAAGTCTGAGAAGTAAAGAGATTGTTGTTACTAAAGGGTGCTTTAAAAGAGCCTCTCCGAGTGAAAATACTTAAGTACATCCAGAGTAAAGTGGATTCAGCGAAATATGCTTGGGGTTTCTTTGAAGAATAAAATCCGTAACGAGATTATAAGGAGAAGAACCGGAGGGACCGACATAGCTTGTAGGATCAGTGAGCTGAAGTGGCAGTGAGCTGGCCATGTCTATCGAAGGACTGATGGCCGTTACAGTAGACGAGTCCTTGAGTGGAGACCACCAATCGGCAAATGCAGCCTAGGGCGCCTCCGAGCCAGGTGGACCGACGAATTGAAGAACAGGATTAGACTGAATGCGAAGGCGGAGGACCGAGTGTTTTGGCGCAATTTGGAAGAAGTCTATGTCCAGCAGTGGCTGGACAGACGATAGGCTGAGTTAATGACCCCGGTAGCTTTGCTACCTAAATTCCCCATACTAATGCTGCCGACTGATAGCTGAACTTACTCTAGCCAGGATTTTCCCTTGGACCACTGGCAACGGGACATCCTGCATAAAATCTGAGGCTTTTCTATCTATCTATATCCCTTTTTTCCTGTGTTTTCTTCTCTTAACAGATCTATTATTGCCTTTTTCCTTAACCTAGGCTATCACCTCAACGCTACTGAGATTTTGTACGACGTCGGTCAATCATTTCAGCTCAGTTTTACTTCAATTTTTATTTATGTGAATGTTCACTCACAAGATGAAAATAAAAAAAGAAGAGACTGTTATATTTAAATATTTCCGAACATTACAAAACAATGTTAACGAAAAACCTGCTTGCTGTGATGAAAAAAATTGAAAATCAGCAATTGTTTAGCTCGTGATGGTCGGGAGCGAGAGCGCTTGGGAAGGCATCGTCTCCTTCTGCTAGGAGGTGATGCTCGCTAGGGAGGCGGCGGAGAGGGTCCGAGAGGCAATGACCTCTCTTCCCATCCGCAGGAGACGACCTGGGCGTCGTAGGAGGTTGTATGCCGACCTCCAGCCACCCTAGGTGTGGGCCTGTGGACGGCGAGTCAAGGCCCGTGACGGCGGCGCGTAGGTATCCGCGCGCGCCAGTCAAGAGGAGGGTGCGGTCGTTGTGGTTGCCGTACGGGAAGAAGGGGCTCGCCTGCCAGTGGCGAGCCGGGACCTGCCGGGGATGGTTGGGCGAATACGGGAGTATTTCCCACGCCCCCGGCTAAGGTCGGTAGAGGAACACCGTGGTGGTTTTTAGTCGGTAAGAGTCCGACACTGGCTCCGTCTTCCCCGGGCGGAGTACGTCCATGAGAATTTTCCCCACGAAAAAGAAATAAAAAAGAAGCTCGTGCCAACACAAGAGAAGTTGTTGAAGTTTAAAGAAGAAACTTCTTACTTAAACTACTTTCTTTTGTATTATTATCTGTTGGATTATATTATATTATATGGACATGTGATGAGGAGGAATGAGGAGCATTAGCATTAGCAATTACGAGGAAAGTTTTAAGTATGAATGTTGATGGCTATAAGAAAAGAGGGAGACCGAAGAAAATATGGATGGTTTGTGTGAAAGATGATATGAATAGAAAGAAAGTGAACACGGAGATGACGGCTGATAGAGATGTATGGAAGAAAAAAACATGCTGCGCCGACCCCTAATAAATTGGGATAAGGGCAGGAGGATGATGATCTGTATATTATCTGTTAATAGTTTTTGGAACACTTATGCATCAGTGAGACATGTTTCTGCAGATTTATTAATAATACCTTTATTTGTTTTGCATTAACTATGTTCTGCACTTTCATGTGTTTATTATGTTCATGTTGTATCATAGGTTTTTTTCAAGAAAATGAAAAGTCTGCACCACGGTACTGAATTTGGCATTAATTTATTTCAGAAGCATATTCACCATTACATTTTTATCATAACACATTTGCCACGGCACATTCAACGCTAGGTACTGGTGAACAGAGTCCATTGTTGCAGTAAGGTTTATATTTACTGGGGCAGTCTAGCAGCAGCCCACCGACGCGTTTGCAAATCAGTCTAGTGTGACAATTATGACACCGCATCTTCGGAAATATGGTGAAGTCACAAGTGACCCAATTGGCGTCCGAAACATCCGAAATGTTAAAGCCGTTAGCCTGTCTCCAAGCAATGCTGCGATCTTCATGAGACTGGCTGTGGTGGACATGATGTCCACCTATGGATGCTTGAACCAAAGTTCCAGCAAGGGCACACTGAAAATATAAAATAGGAATTAGACTTCCTGATGAAAGAAGATTGCATGGAGTAGAGATGAGAATGTTGAGATGGATGTATGGAGTGACGAGAATGGATAAAGAAAGAAATGAATATATCAGAGGAATTCCGAAAGTGGCGCCAGTAATTGAAAAGTTGAAAGGTAATCGTTTGGGTTGGTATGGGCATGTGATGAGGAGGGATGAAACGCATGTTACTAAGAGAGTGATAGTATGAATGTTCATAGATGGAGAGGGAGAGAGAGACTAAAGAAAAGATGGATGGATTGCGTAAAGAACGATATGGATGAAAACGGAGTAAATGATGGGATGACGGCTGATGGACAAAAATGGAAGAAGGAGACGTATTGCGCCGACCACAAGTATTTTGGGACCAGTGGGGCAATTGTGCAATGCATTCACTTTGACATCAATGGTTAGAACCAGGAAGATGGGCCCAGGTTGTAACAAATTGGACCCCCAGAGACACTAAAAGAAATTGAGGCAGACCATTCAAAAGGTGGGAAGACGATATTCTGGAAATAACTGGCAACCTTTGGGCCAGAACAGCGAGAATAAGCGATAGGTGGAAGCATTTGGAGGTGGCTTTAACCGCCCCAGGCGGTCCTTACATAGAGGAAATCTTAAGCAAAGAAGATACTAACACACAACACTAACAAAATAGAAAATAAGATTTTAATTTTTTACTAACACACTAACATACATACATCAACATTTATTTTATTTTAAAAAACGTTTGGTACCTGACTATGTAATATAAGGAATTTATTAAAAGCTTTTTTATTTATTTATTTATTATTCACTTTGACATTAGCTTTCATTTTGAAATTAAAGCAACATTCATTGCGTGGTACGTAGTTGCCGATAACACGGATTGTCAAAATACATGGAGCAATGAACATTGAAATCCAGTTGATTGCGATCGCGAGTGAGTTACGCAATCCGGCAGCAGGACAGGAAGATGATGATGACATGATGTGGTTTCAAGGATTACAATGAAAGACCCACTATAAATTCGCCGAATCAAAAATGTTGTAGTCAAACAAAAATTCAATTTTCTCTACCCGGGCTTCCGATATTGCCTTTTTTACACATCGAGTACACAAATAAAGAATATTTGATACATACCAGTGCTACGAATACAAGGACGTTGTGGTTGTGAGCCATTGTGTTTTCTTTATTCAACTATCTGTTTAATACAATTCCTTTTATACATCCCACTTATCTTGTATTTATCACAAATGTTATAATCTCATTCATGTTTGAAATTTGGAAATCTTGAATTGATCAAATGCGATAAAGGTTTGGGGGGATTTTACATAGAAGACATACATAAAGTAACGCCTGTATTATCCGAAGGGGTAGGCAGTGGTGTATTGCTATAAATCGGGTAGGTACAAATCCAGAAATGCCCGACCCAGGAATCAGAGCCCCACGTTCAGCAGTCGTGCTTGCGACCACTAGACCAACGAGGTAGTTGGGGGGACTTTTGTAAGTTCTCCGAAATATGATTGGTTAGTTTTAACTTTTTCTAATATTAGTGTTTATCAGAAGGATGAAAGATTTCTTACCAAAGAACTAAAATCAAGCTTACTGCAGACTAGCGCCTACTACGTCTAGTGTAATTTTAAACAGTGTGTAATGACGACTAAAAATAAATAATTTAATACGATCGAAACAATCTGCATGTAATCAATCACCTTTCTTATTCTTTTATAAGAAAGGCAAACAGTTTCATCCATAATAATTCGCATTATATTAATATGAGAAATCCTTATAATAAAACAAGGTTTAACCGGATTAAATCGCGTATATTATTTAAATTGGTTTCCCTGACGTTCAATTTATAGTAGTTTATGAAACTGTTGCATAATAGGGGTTATTAAAACACGAGTGTGAGTTTAAAAACCGAGCCGTAGGCGAGGTTTTTAATAGTATCACACGAGTGTTTTAATACCTAATTATGTCAGTTTCATACACTATTTTATCTACACTCATACAATTTCAAATAAAATACCAAAGTCAAAATCTTGGTAACATTGTCGTTGTTTTTCTTGATTTCTCTGGTAAAAGATTGTTCGTCATTTACGTTGCTGCATCCAGAAATTCAGGCGGAGTCATATTCTCCTCAGTTCAGTATCACTGCTGTATTCAGATATTTTTGCCCAGATTAAAACTTTCGACATACAAAACCATAATAATAACGTAAACAATAACAATAAATTTACAAGTAACGATGGCCAAATCCAGTAGGCCGCGGCCGTGGCGCGCGGCCGCGCACGCGCGCTGGTGCGCGCCTACACAGATAATAAAATATAGTCTGGCGAAAATATTATAATCGGAACTAATTTTCTATCCTTGTCAGGATTCCGTCAATCTCTGTTTTATCATACAAAAAATATGCCTGTAAACACTTAAATATAATTAAAAGCAATATGACAATCAAAAGTTCTGCCAAAAACGCGATTTTAAACGATAAACATTTTCAATGTATGACAAGTGGCGCCACCCTGAATTTTGTGTACTCATTGGTGCCAAACTGTACGACTGCTAAAAAAAAGGTTTGAAAACTTCTTGGTTAGGTCGAAGTGGCATTAAAAACTCCTTAGTTGGGCTGAAGTGTGCGGTTATGGAAAAAAAAAAAAATTACCGCATTGTTTTGTTCAGCAAACTGTATCGTAATAAAACTTTTTAAATTCATTACAGGTGCATGTGCGTAAAGTATGTCATTATGACATTACTTTCGAGTTCATAATTCGAATTTTACGATACGAGTGTAGATAAAATAATATTCGCGATTTAATCCGGTAAACCTTGTTTTATTATAATGTGTAGTGATCGCGAAAACCTAAGAAGTTATTATGAGAAATCCTACTTATATCCTACTAATATTTAAAATGCGAAAGTATCGATGTTTGCTTGTTATTTGTTTGTTAGTTTGACCTTCAATCATACGGAAACGGCTAGACGAATTTGGATGAAATAGTCGTCGTCCAGTATCACACAGAACGTCTTAAAGATATAAATTGTGGAATGAAAAGTTCGCCCACGAGTAGGATTCGAACCTGCAACTCCTGGTTCAGTATACACCAGTGCTTTAGCCGCTAAGCTTTGTGGCTTCGTTTCCAGACAGAATAGTAGGTAACATAATTATTAAAAAATACTGTTTAACTTTATATACTTTTAATTTCGGGTGGAAATCCTCCGTCTGGAGAAGGCGGGGGGATATGTCGGACTCTTACCGACTAAAACCACACGGTGGTCATCCTCTGCATAAAATAAAGCAGCTCCGGGAACTCCAATGAACCGTGCTGGTGCCCTCTAGTGCTACACCTTTGGCACGTCCTAGGAAACAATACTGTTTCCCTCACAGCAGCACGCGACCACCACGTGCTGCTATCCTCCCCAGAATCGCTTAATAGACGTCCCCAACTCTTAGTGTCCACGATCCCGGAGGTCCCCTGCCAGAGGTGACGGCAGGAGATGCAGCGTTTCGCCCTATCTGGGCCTTGCGCCAGGGCGGTTGCCTCCCCGGGTGCCTTCGTCTCCAAGCGGGATCAGCCCTCTCCCGATCCCGCTCTGCGGCCTCCTTCTGGAGCATGACTGTATCGTCCTTCTGCGATGCCACGGCTCTCCAAGTCGTTGGATCTGCCAGCATAGCCGACACTACTGCTGGCTAACTATATAACTAACTAATTATAACTTTCCATTTAAACTACCGTTGATTGTGCAATTGTGCATATCACTCAAACATTAATTAATAATAAAAAAAATAGAGATGCTTCGACTGGCCGTCCACCGGTATAAATAAATAAATAAAACAAATAAATGAATATTTTGGAACATTTTACTCAGCACCATCTTAGGCTAAGTAATAATAAATATTTAGTTGTAAATAGCCTGAGATATTGTGTGTAAATAAGTGATGTTTATCTTATCGAAATATATGTGTCTATCTGTCAATTTTGTAGTCATCGAGGTAAAAGGTAAATCATTCATTATTTATTCAAAGTGATTATTTTTAGGTACTAAATGGTGCGTTATTAGTATCCTAGGAGTTAGACTTACTGATTGTGTAAGAAACTCTATACTGCGTTCCAAAATACAAATTGCTGATGTAGGCCAAACAGCCGCCAAGCTGAAACTGTGCTGGTCACATCTGCCGCATGCCGGAGGAGCTATGGGCGAAAACAACCACACAGTGAGTTCCAGACAGCAGGAAATGACAACGCGGCATGCCCAGAAGGAGATGGAGGGACGAACTTGACTCCTATCTGAAAGATTGGCCCCAGAAGGCAATAGACAGGGACAAGTGGAAAAAGGGAAGGGAGGCCTTTGCCCTGCAGTCGGACACTACAGGCTGATACTGACAATGATAAATGGTGCGTTAAAAGAGCCTCTACGAATAATTAAGTACGTCCAGCGTGCTCTGGTTTCAGTGAGCTATAATTGAAGTTTCTTTGAACGATAAAATCCATAACGAGATTATACGGAGAAGAACCGGAGTGCAACCGACATAGTTTTTTGGATCAGCGAGCTGAAGTGGCAGTGGGCTGGCCATGTCTATCGAAGGACTGATGGCCATTGGAGCAGACGAGTTCTTGAGTAGAGACCGTGAATCATCCTGTTCTACACCTATATATTTTACGTTTCATTTTATTAAAACTATACATTAAATTGTAACACTACTCAGTAAACTTTATAAACGCATCTTACCGTATAGCTTCACTCAGGTACATTTTAAAAAACACAGATTTATTAATGTAAAGAGAAAAAAAAAGTAAATCGCCCTTAAAACTAATTTTTGGTACATGTAATTTCTATTTATAATTTAATACTGTATTTTTCTGGTGTACAATTTATACAATTTTTTCTTTAGAATAAGAATAATAATAATAAGGCTTTAAAATGGTCATCATGATATTTTTTTTAAACCAAAAAAATATACGCTGCTTTCTACTGATCTTTTTTCTGAAAATACTATATTTTATTTCAATATACAATAATTTTCATGTCTAGGCCTGAAAAATACTATATTTTCCCGAAAATCAGTTGGCAACCCTGCCCTTGACCCACGCAATATTGCTTTCGTCCAATTTATATGTGAAGTTTATTGAATGCTGCATTCAACCGAAAGTCATGTACGATCACTTGACTTTACGAGCTTCCAGCGGATCGGATCTAAGTGTGGTATACCAATGGTCAAATTTCTTAGTCCAATCCAATTTAATTGATGATCAGTGTTTTATTACATACAACATTTGATGAAAATCATCTAATTTCTTTGATAAAAGTCACACTCGACAAAGAAATTTGACGAGTGGTATACCACCCTAATAGAAATTACTTTTACGGGAACTATTTTCTTCTGAATTTTGATGCATTAAGTACATTTATAATATCTTTCTAAACAGTTAGAATGCACGGGTTTAACAGATTTATTGAAATCTCCTTTGTTTTTTGCATGGGTCTTTTAAAGGTAATAAAAAGTCATTATGTAATATTGAAATTAGCTTTCATTTATTTAAGAAGTATTTACTTATTTATGTATATTCAGCCATAGGTAGTAATTTTATTACATTGACCAGTGTCAAGGGAGACTAAAGTATTTACAGTCACTTAGGCACATTCAACGCTGGGTACAAGTGAACAGAATCCATTGTTGCAGTAAGGTGTTCCGCTGGGGCAGTCTAGCAACAGCCCACCGACACGCTTGCAAATCAGTCTTGTGTGACAATCCTGACACCGCTTCCGCGGAATCGTGGAGAAGTCACAAGTAGCCCAATTGGCGCTCGTAGCTTCAGTAACGTCAAATTCTTCGGAATCGTCTGCCTGTCTCCGAACCCTGCTGTGATCCTCATGATGCCCGCCCTTGTGGACGTGTTGTCCATCTTTGGACGCTTGGACCAGAGTCCCAGCAAGGACGCACTGTAAAGATAAAGTACGTATAAGAGCTCCTACACACTAGCGTTTCTATGGCGTAGGCGTTCGATGAACGTATACGCAGTGCAGACGCTGCGTCAACGCGACGCACACGTCACGTCGCGGCAATTCTCCTCTCAGGCGTTCAACCACAGAGCAGTTCAACTTCGCGACAACGCGACGCACACGTTGCGTTATCACGGCGTCTGCGCTACGCATACGTTGATTGAACGCCTATGCCGCTGAAAGGCTAGTGTGAAGGAGCTCTTAGATTTACAGTAGACTTTTTACATGACGAATTAAGATTCAAGGGCTCACTACAAATTTGCTGAATCAAAAATGAAGTAGCCAAACAAATTCGATTTTCTCTACTCAGAAGCTAGCATTTAAATGTCTTTCTTGTTCACATATTGGGATAAAATAATTTAAAATTCAATAGTTAAAAGATTACACAAACACATTATAAGGAATATTTGATACATACCAGTACTACCAAAATGAGGACGTTTTGGATAAGAGCCATTGTTTGTTTTCTGTTCGATTCATCTGTTGAATATTCTTTTATACGTCCCACTTATCTTGTATTTATTACAATCTCATTCATGATTGAAATAAGGAAATCTCAATAGATGAAAGGGTTTTTCTCAAGCAGAAATGCGATAAAGATTTTGGGTTTTTCTTTGTGAGTGATATGGAAAATGTGCCATGTCATTATGTCGTTGGTTTCATTCTTAAAAAGTAGTAGTTTGTATCAAAGAATTTCCTGAAAAATATAGTTTACACACGGAATAAAAAAAATCTGTGGTTATGCACATGTTTTTGTTCAAAAATAAGTGTTTGTTCTGTTGTCATCCAGACAGGAGATCTATGTAAGTAAGTAATATAAAATCTAAATATAAAATAATAATAAAAACAAAATCCTTTGATTTTGGTTTTTGGTAAATGGAAGTGCAAGACATTATAAGTTGCTTAGTTGGTATAAAACCGCTCTGGGCAGGCAGGTATATGACACTCCTATTATGAAATAAAATAGAATCTTTAAAATCGATAAAAGTATCCTTTTTTTTTAAGAAAAACATATTCTATTTTATTTCATAACAGGAGTGTCATATACCTGCATGCCTAGAGTGGTTTTATAACAACTAAGCAACTTATAATGTCTTGCTCTTCCATTTACCACTTTGGTATATAACAGTGTTTGGCTTTGCACACGTAAAAACCGGGTGGAGCCCTTAATAATTCTTATTTTCGAATTTTGCCCAGAGGATTGATTTTGCAATGTCGACAATGCCTATAGTTTATACTAATACTTCTTAAAGAGTCATTTTACTCATCATATTGGACTAAGGGATAAGCTGATTTTTTTTCACGTTTTCAGCGTTGATCCCATAGTAAAAGTTGTTTATAATGATGAGTACAATGACCCCTTAAGAGGTTTAGTTACTAAGAATAAGGTTGTATAAAAAAAATATATAGATCTGGGTTATGGTCTATTTGTGTGCCAAATTTCATCCAAAACTGTTTAGTTGTTTCATCGTGATTGATGATAAACAAACAAATATCCATACTTTCGCATTTATATCGCAGGTATCGTAGCGTTTGTATTTTGCACATATCGAGACTCCGACAGTACTGACCTATGTTTCATGTAGAACTCCAAGCTCTTACAATAAAATTAACATTACATTTAGTTGGTTGTAGACATAGAAAGATTTCTATGGTTGTAGAATTTTATTCTACAAATAGCATTCGTCATTAAAATATTTCGATTCGAAAGCTATACTTGTAAAAATTCCATTGAATAGTGATAAAACTAAAAGTAGTGTCGTTAGAGAAGTAAAAAGTATTACAAACCATTTCCTCGTTTTTAAGAATTTTTATCTTCCAGTAGAAAATGGTTTGGTTATAATTATGGGTCATGAGGCATATATACACAGCTGAACAAAGAATCTATCGTTACAGTGTGTTTGCGTATGCAGTAAGAGCGGGCAATTTTAGGTTTTTGATCAGTGAAACTGAATTAAAACATATTCTTAATAAATAAATAATATAATAAATAATAAAATAAAATTTAAATACAAACGGCTTTTAATTTAAGCGATTTTAATTACATAAGATTGCTATGTTCTCAATGTTCTATACCGAGATGTTTTTTAAATGCCAAACAATAAAATTAACAAAAAAAACAAATGAGAATTTGAATTATTCTTTAAAGAATACGAGTATTTGAAATTGGAACACATTTTTATTTTTCGTTGATTCCTCGATGTTCTGGATCGAATTGGAACACTCTAATACATTTTTACTAGGCAGTGGCGGCAGCAGCGGGAACAGCAGGCACTGCGCATTCCGCAGAGGGAGTGGCGGAGCACTCTCCCAAGTTGCAGTGCGGCAGAGTAGGGTCAGAGCAGGCGCGTTGAAGACCGCCAACCTTGGTGCACACTAGCCTAGTTGAGCAATCCACGCAGGTGCTGCCCACACCGGTGCAAGGAGTCCACTGCGGGTACCAGGGAGCGGACGCTACCCATGGTGGGATCCATGGGTTGGCGCCTGCTGCGGCTCCCCAGCCTCCACCACCACCCCAGGCACCGATACCTGCGCCAGGCCCGGCAGGAACTGATGACACCACAGCGACCTGATGAAAAAAAAACAAATTAAATTAATAATTTAGTCTTTGTGTTGACCTGGGTGTTTCTTATGTAGGTATTATATTTACAAAAAATATATGCATATAAGTGTTATAACCATAGTTTTGTACCCATAGTACAAGCTCTGCTTAGTTTGGGACTAGATGGTGCTGTGTAAAATGACCCAAAAATATTTATATTTATTTATTTAATTAATCATCTTGTGACCAAATTATTCTTACCTAAAATTTTGATAGTTTTTTTTGGTAGTTGTAAATCTTTTTCATTTTGTAGAAACAATAGGCCACGCAGCTTTTACACAGTATATATGTATATAAAGTCTGACATTATTAATAGCAAATATCTAAAGTGGTGAATCTACTCAGCATAACGAACAACATTTACTACAGCCCTGAAATCGCCGTTTCTCTCGACATCGATTTTTTTCGTGATTTCAGGGTTGCTCCCATTGTAGAAGTTGTTCGTTATGACAAATAAATACATTGTTTAAATCAAACAAATTGTTGTATTTACAAATATAATAAAGAGTCACAGAAAAATAAAAATTGGCTTGTCATAATCTCAAGAGTTACTAGTTATTGATAACTGATAAGTTGGTTGTGAAAACCGCAAGATGAGTCAATGAACGAAAGATTAGATGTGTACAAACAAGTGACTTACCAGTACGCAAGCAACCAATATTATTTTCGCAGACATGATTGAAGTATTATACTTTTCGTTTTATTTCCAGTTCGTAATACTAGCAGATACACTTCGTTTCTATTGTTAGGGAGACAAAGCATCTCCTTATATACGTGTAATGTTTGTACTAAGCTTAAATGTTACCACCTGTAGTGTATAATACTGTATATACAGAGGTTTTCCCAAGTGGAAGGAGTAGGCAGCCATAATGAAGATAAGATTCGTATTGTCAACAAACACATGTTTGTCTATCTAAACAGCAGTGAATGTAGTAATAATATGTAATTAGTGATCATACTTTACATTTTTATAGGAAAGTTTCATTTGATTGTTTGTATGGAACACATGAGTGGTTATCCCAATTGATAAAAGTACTTCATAATCGGATAGTCTGTTGTATTACCGCTTAGTTACTTTACTTGTTGCTATGTCAACTACATAGGTATACAACGTTACTGTTTGTTCACACAATTTGAGAAAGTAGTTTGTTCAGAAACATAGAGAGAACGAGAGAATCAGCATCAGTTGGGATGTTTTTTTTTCTAAATCACAATATTACCTACATGCTTTTATAGCAACTGTAAGTCCCCCCGTTGGTAGGTATCGGAAAAAGTGAAAAATGTCATAAGGAAGAACCTGATGCACGGAAACTAATAATCGAGACGAACTTCCTGGACCCTATTCACGATCCGTTGATGTACTGAATTTAACCATAATAACCAAATTGAGATTAAATATTTTTTTTGGTTAAAATATAACATGGTATAAAACTATCCCAATCGATTCTCCTCGTGATTCTGAACAAACTAGTTTCTCAAATTGCGTAAACAAAAAGTAACGTTGTAGGTATAAGTTACGGGTTAAGCTAGGAGAACAGTTCAAACAAGTTCTATCCGGGTAGACTAGGATTATCCAAGCTCTTTGGTTAAAGACTAACTGGCGAAATGTGGGTGTACTATACACCTCTGCCTACCCCTTCGGGGAAATACAGGCGTGATGTTATGTTATGTTGTTTGGTTAAAGTCAGACTTTAAAAACAATTCTAATTCGGTATTTACCCGGATAAACCTAGGTCTACCCAACGCTGACTGGGCTATGTTAGGTGATTAATTTGTGATTCTCCAGCACGTGGGTTGATTTCGGTATGATTACGTTAGGTTCGAACGGCATGCCGCGTTACCCTTCGTGTTAAGTTTCTTCTGATCTTACAAGTAAAAATTCGTCAACACATTCGTGTCGAATTTTCATCCTGTCGAATTAAACACTTGTTGCTGTCAATCCTATGTTTTTTATTTAAACTAGCATTACCTAGTCAGCGTTGGATAAACCTAGGTTTATCCGGGAAAATGCCTAATTAGAATTGATATAAAAGAAATTTTGGGCTACCCAAAGAGCATGGATAATCCGAGGCCTAACGGATAAAACTAGGTTTATCCGTTCTTCTAACATTACCCGTAACGGTAATCCATCATTTTATAAAAAATCGAATCATCGATTTACGTTTCACATAACACTACTTGCAGATTTTTTTATTTAATGAATGATAAGTCGCCGAATTACATTTGCTCGAATAGTCTTTTCCTCGATAAACAATTCATCGAATTATTTTACATTATTTTATTACTACATCCAGGTAACTTTTCATCGCAAATGTCTTTCCCATAATTATTGTTCCAAATAAGTTTAAGTTAGTTTTTATTTTGTTGTTTGTTGAAGTTTAGTTTGTCACCACGAGAGAGCCCGGGGGCGCAGCCCAGGCAACTATGCGTGGGGGCAGAGCACCCATAAGGAGGCCCGGGGGGCAGAGCCCCCCGCATTAAAAATTGAAATTAAATTCTAAATTAATAAAAAAAAATAAAAAAACTGACAGCAGATAGCTGCTAGTTAGTTTAGGTTATGTAGGAACTGTGACCACACCATGCCATACATAATTCGTCAAACAATTGTATCAATAAACTGATACATTGATTAAATTATGTTCTATGAAATGTAAGTTCGGTGAAACGTTAGAAATGAGACAAATTCAAATAGTTTTTTCAATAAAACATTTTCCGATTATACAAAATTGATGAACTGAAAATTATGTGAATCATATTTTATGTGAAACGGAGATGACGGCTGATAGAGATGTATGGAAGAAAAATAGATGCTGCGCCGACCCCAAATAAATTGGTAGGAGGATGAAGATATTTTATGTGGAACAATATTTGTGGAATAGTTTTCTGTGAAATGAAATTCGATACAAAAAAGTTTCGGTAAAACTAAAATTATGAATTGACAATTTATACTAATAATATTATAAAGAGGAAAGATTTGTTTGTTTGTCCGTAATCGATAAACTCCGAAACTACTGAACTGATTTTAATTATTCTTTCACCGTTAGAAAGCTACTTTATCCAGAAGTAACATAGGCTGTATTTTATTTCAGTACGCGGGCAAAGCCGCGGGAACAGTTCATTCATTCATATAGTAACTAACTAACTGACTATAGTGTTGTGTATGTAGTTTTAGTATAGTATATTGTGTTGTTGTTTTAGTGCCAAAATATAAAATCTGAAAATCTGGACCCGATAGGTGGCGCTGTGAGCAAAGTAGATGAAGCGAAAGAGGTGTGTCAGGATCGTAGCAGGTGGAAATCCATATACTCTGCCTACCCCAATGGGAAACAGGCGTGATAATATGTATGTATGTATGTATTTGAGCAAAGTCGCTGGCATCAGCTAGTTGTAAATAAAATATCTTAGGTTTATCAACAGAACTATTGTTTGTAGGTATGACTTAGGTGTGTGTTGTTCAGTGTTTGTGCGCAGTATTAGAACGTTGTAATAATAATGTGCGTAAGTTTCTTGGAAAATAAGGATGTTTACATTTCTCTTGTTCTTGGGATTTTATAATGAAAGATTAGCCAAACATTATAACAACTTAAAGGGCGATCAATTAGATCTCCATTAAAATGCTCATTTTTATAAACAAATTAAAAATTCAATTTAATTAAATTAATTTTAATTTAATTTTTGATTTTTATTCAAGATTATCTTTAACTTAAAACTAACTTCTAACTAACTTAACGCTCTTCTTCTTTTTTAATGAATTTTTCTTTTTTAACTTCTTTTTCAGCTTTTCTTTAGCTTTCGTTTTTTTCAAGATTTAGGTAGGTTAGCGGATAATGCACTGGTGTACCGAATCAGGAGTTGCAGGTTCAAATCCTACTTGTGAGCGATTTTTTCTTTCCACAATTTATATCTTTAGATTTCGCTCCGCATGCGTTAAGGCTACTAAGAGTTAAGTGGCGCCCCCATCAGTAAAAAAAATTTACTCGCTGAGTACATCATTTATCGAAAATTCGTTTTTAACAATTGAAGTACAGGTACTGTAGTTTAATCAGAAACTATTAACTCTGTAAATTATAGTTCGCTGTAGTTGTAGATAGAAAATGTGCCAGAAGTGGCAGTTTTCGCATTTATTGTCAATTAACAGAAAGCGTTTGAAGTGAACTAGTGTCATATTGTTACTAGCCGTAGTATGTGTAGCAAAATTAATGAGATACAACGGATTTGAGTGACACTGGCTTGCCTGTAGCTGGCGCGTATGTATGTACACACGCGCCGGTTTTGCAGGGCCCGCGGCCCCTTCCTCATATTGCATGCCTGTGATGCAAGTAAATCAAATGTTGTGCAATCTACTTGTTCGCCAGGTACAAGCATGCAAGTTAACGTAAACACATGAAAGTAGCTGGCACGTGCAAGGAACTGTTGTGCAGGCTACAGGCATGTCTATCAGCACCTCAGTGCGTTAAAATAATAAATAATATTTTACTTGCTTGTATTCTGACTCAGTCTTTCTTACAATAAATACCACTTTGTACTCTTTTACTTGAAACACATTAGACTTTTCTTTATATGTACCTAGTTAGTTATGGATTAATAATAATATTTTTTTAATAGCGACCAAATATATGACCAAATCAGCTCTGCCTCCTGGACTAGGTTCTGTCCCCCAAGAGGAGGACCGTATTAAAACTTTAACACTGTTACTTGTAAATATGTAGTTATACCCGCTCTACATTCATGACCATGGTCCACGGACCCGCAAAAATAATGAACATTGCTCTGAGCACTTAGTACAACTAGGTATATGTTTGGTATAAAAATGCAATAAACAGTGTCTTCGTGAGTTCGCAGCACCGATTGTAGAGCATTAAATTCTTGGCAAACAAAAACCAACAATAAATATACATACACCATGACTGGGAGAACGAGGGACATACTCAAGAATATGGTAGAATGTGGTGGGTTCGATTCCCACAGGACACAAATATTTATTAGATGAACATAAGTGTTTGTGTTGATCTGGATGTTTCTTATGTATTATAAGTATGTATTTACAAATATAATGTATGTGAGTATTATATCTATTGTCTAGTACCCATAGTACAAGCTCTGCTCAGTTTGGGACTAAATGGTGTTGTGTAAAAATGTCCCAAATTATTAATGAAAAAGCAATTTGAAAAAATAATTCACGATAAATCACGCGTACAGGAGAAAAATGCTCTCGCAAGCTCTGACTGTCCAGGGGTCTGCTGACTAGTACAAAAGGCGGAGAGGGTGGAAATAGCAACCTATGGACACTGCCGTGCTAGGTGCATCACATCAGTGCATGATACTTTGATTTGTAAGCGCGGTATAGTGTCTACAGTTATTATTGAAATTGAGTGGAAAAATATTTCAAAAATTATGGTGCCACTTTTATACGTATTTGTAACGAGAATTAAGTACGAACATCCCCTCAACCTGTAGAATACAAATAATTAAGAATGGATAAAGATAAGATTAGATTATAAGATTAAAAGTCGGCACGCAGTATCATCAAACAAACGTAGCTATACATAAGTACTCTCGAATAGTTATTCAATATATCAGATTTATTAGAAGCTGGGTAGCGACAGCGAAACTAGTGATTGTCATCTGAAGATTCTCCTCGTATTTGTTAGTGGAAAATAACAGGGATTACATTTAATCATTTTATACTGTAGGTAACTGACATGTTTTGTCGTCGTAACTACTTTATCAAATAGTTTTTCACGTGTTTATTGAGCTGATTCATCTCTGCGAATTAGTGAAAATGTTTATTTTTAGATAAATTCCAGTTGAAATGTTCTATGTATATATTATCTTTTGCTAGCTTTATCATCACCAAGACTCATCGTTTTAATAGTGGAATAATTTATTTTGAAAAATTGTGTATGGGTAGGTATGTACCATCTCTATACTGGCATGACTCCACATTATTTTTATTATTTTTTTATAACATAGGGGGGCAAACGAGCAAGCGGGTCACCTGATGGTAAGCAATCTCCGCCGCCAAACAACGTAGAAAAATGAATAGGACACAAAATAATGTGACACACAGGCGTCACTCTATTAAAAAAATCGTTTTTCCTACCATTTTAAATGTTGCTTGTGTCGTAACGTGGTCGCAATTAATATGGAACATTCTGAGGTGTGCAGATTTCCTCACGATATTTTACCCATGTGTACATCTCAGAGTTGTACTAATTTTGTAGGTACTAGAGACAGGGACTTTTTAATTCTCGGTAGGCTCCTAACTTCTCAGTGGACCTCTGATTCCTCATCATCATCATTAGCCCATTACTATACCACTTCTGGGCACGGGAATCTACTCAGAACGAGAAGGGTTCAGGCCTCAGTCCACCACGCTTTCCCAGTGTGGGTTGGCGGACTGTACACACCATCAAGAACTGTGTGAAACACTATCTGGTATAAAGGGACCTTACTCCTGACTAGTTCGAACTCTGAACCAAATCGAGCTAATGTCAATTCCTAGAAAAATGCTGTACGATTTGATAGTAACTCGAATTCAACAACTTATCTAATCTTCATTCACGCCAATTCGTCCGCGCGCAGTTCTTGTTCTAATTTCAATCTTTGGAAAAAAAAAATGCGCGTTCGTCCTTTAAAATAATAAATATCGTGTACCTAAAAACACCTAGGTAATTTATGTGTGTAGGTACTTAAATTGGAAGATGCATCCAGTTTTATAGACATAACACATAATTTAATAAATACTCAATAGATACCGGGATTAAATTGTAGAAAAAACTTAAGTTTCACATTAAATTCATAGAATGAAAGTTGTATGCAAATTCCCGATTTCATGTGATTTCATGACGTAATTTGCGACAAGTCTCCGAGTCAGCTGATATGACAAATGTCAGAATCCTGTCGAGCAGAGAGGTTAAAAACCTAGCTAGCATAATTAACAAAAATACTGCCCAGCAATTTCTATTACTGTCGTGTTGGAATTTGCTGGCGTGTTATTTCGTTGCGTACGGAAAAGGGCCGATGGATTATTCTTTTTTTTAAATAATGGTACAATTTCCGAGCAACAGGGAGAAAAAAATATTATGCGTCTCACTTCACGCGTCTGCTGCGGGTGAAATTGCATGTTTTTCAGCTACGCTTACAATGAGTTCAAGTCGCGGGACTACTTCAACCTGAACAGGCATGCCTAAGTTGGAAATCCAGTGATTCAATTGTAACTTACTACTACGATTGATGTAAGCAATTGTGTACTGCGGCGATGGAGCAATCACATAGTTAGTAGGTACTCGTAACACGGGTTGACTCCTATCCTATAGCTCCCATGTAACATTCCACATGTAGGTACCTGTAAGTTAAACTGTACTCGTATTTATACATGCTGACTTCTTTCCCGAAAAGAGGTCATTGTACTCATCATTATGAACAACTTTTACTATGGGACCAACCCTGAAATCGCGAAAATAAAATCAGGTGGTACGCACGGCTACACATCAAGCTGTACATTTCCAGTATAAGCTGATCTCGCATTGAACGGAAAACCTTTACAATGCGAGGTCAACGTTTACTGGAAACGTACAGCTTGATGTGTAGCCGTGTGTACCTACATTTGTGTTCACTTAAATTGATAAAATGTAGGGACCAACTGATTTAAAAAAAAAAGTGGTTATAAAATATTTTTTTAATATGCATTTGCTAATTCGTTACTAAAATTATTATCATAAACGTCGTAGCAATATATTTCATTATGGGCATTTTAAGAATAAGTTAATATGCACACACCTTATCTATGTTTTGTAAAGTAAACTTTAGTGATAATAGTGTACCTACATCACGAATATCGTGTGTTGCTTTATTTGGAAAGGTAACTATAATGATTCTGCGATTACTGTAGGAAAAATGGTGAATGGAAACCAAGTACGAGTGAGCATGCTTACAATATGGTTCTCTACAATTATGCATGTATTATACCTGGTTTCTGAGATACAGTAAACCCAATTTATCTATGCGATAGTGAGGAAAATATTGACTACTAGACTATGCCCGCAGTTACACCAGTGTGTAATTTGGTTTATCACACAAAGACGTTATCACCCATCCCTCGGGAACTATGTATCTTCCCGGGATAAAAAGAAGCCTATATGGTCTGCGCACCATTTTTCATCCAAATCCGTTCAGCAATTTCAGCATGACTGAAGGACAAATAAACAAACACCCAAACTTTCACATTAATAGTATTTGTAGGATTAATATGCTAGAACTGTCAATTGCATGTAAGTATACTCAGAAACCTAGTAATAGAAAAACGAAGTTTATCGCCTGGTTAACTTTATTGAATTAGAGCTTTACAATCCCTCATGACCTTTAATTTAATGGACTGGTAGAATGCCTATTTACAGAAGAAATTAGGGCTAACCATAAAGGAAAAATGTTTAGGAAGACAAAAAAGACGACTGACAGCGATAGGTTTTTTATTGGTTCTTTCTCATATTAATGGTTCTTCTGGTTAAGGAACCATAAAACTTCACTAATATGAAAACGTTCTTAACACGTGTTTACAACGTATGTGTGTTCTCGTGTACCTACTTAAATTTTGAATACATGTAGGGCCTTTAATTTAACTACGTAGGCAGCTAGGTACATTTTTCATAAAGCATTTTAAGTGCTTACGTCTGCAAACTTTATGCACTATTATTAATGCTATAATGTAATGTAATGATAATCACCTAAGTATAACTTATTTTGTGTTGAAGTAAATTCATGCTGTATCATTCTTAAATATTACTCCATAATATTTGTTGAACGCATAAACAAAGCGCCTGCTCATTTTGGGATAGCACAGTTAAGTTGACGAGTTACAAAAGTATCCTATTTTGAGCGTAGGAACTTTCTTTGGCATTAATCTATACATAAATGGGCAAATAAAAAACGGTTCAGTAACATATTCTTCTCTGTTTGTCAACCGATTATCTTTACTTAGTTTGCTTAGGAGCAGTTGACGAGCTTTAGTGTTAAAAAGTACATAAGTATTATATCCATTGTCTAGTACCCATAGTACATGCTCTGCTTAGTGTGGGACTGTGTGCTGTGTGGTGCTGTGTAAAAATGTCCCAAAATATATTTATCTATATTTAATTGTTACTTCTAAACCAAGTTAAACTTGGTACTGAGATAGCCTGAAATGCGGAAATGGACATAAAATAAGACATATTATACTTAAAATACTTTTTGTTGCGATTTTTTTTACTGCGATCGCCAACCCGCTTGCCAAGCGTGGCGATTATGGCATATTCCCCAACATATTCTTGGGGGAGGCCTATGTCCAGCAGTGGACGTCTTTCTGCTGAAATGATGATGATGATGATGACTTTATCGACATAATGCGCGGGCGTGAGCAAGATAATAATTATTTGCATATACAATTGGATCAATTAAAATTCTTCTAAATGTTCGTTTAAATTACACGCACTACGTGCTGTTTTAACCAATAAAAGTAACAGCGATATGAAATTGTACACACACAGTCTTTACGTATTATTAAGTATATTATTACCGTTGTATGTTATTGAAACCAAGGTAACAGCAAACGACAATAGATTAGAGATATATCTCAGTATTCCAAGAATTCAGCAGCTCGGTTCCAAGAATTTTAATATTCAATTTCCGAGAGTCATTTGGTGTACAATAGGTGGAGTATGCAAACAATGTAATCTGTGAGATAAGTTTGGAAGACACAAGCAAATGCACGTGATCGCATTGCGTAATTTTGTCCTAACTGACCCTGACAATGAGATTTTTAAATAATACGAAGATTCAGCGGTCAATGAAGCTTTACTTATATACCTAAATGTTTTCTAATTCTGAAGAGTCATATACAGAGTGAATTTTGAAAATAGTGTTGCAGGGCTAAATACAAAACTATAAGGTATAGAGAAAAGTCATTAAAGGTGTCGTGAGCTTGAATTTAGAGAAAACAAAAACTGCATTTTATATTTTTGAAAAAGCAGCTGCTTTAGCCAGAAATCGAACCTAATTATGATTGCACTCATTGATAAACTTTCTGATAAGGAACAAATCCTGCAAATAGAGATTTGGTTCTCCAGTATTATTTTTAAAACTCAGCCTGTATACTTAGGCTTACATTCAGAGACGAATCTAAGCGTAAACTTAATTATGCGTAAATGCAAGACCCTAAGACTGCAATAGTTAGTGTTGCCCAAAGTCTTGCTCTTGGTCTAGCAAAAATGCAAGACCATAAGACTGCAATATCAAGGATTTGTTATTGTTCCCAAAGTCTTGGTCTTGCAGTCTTCTGGTACGACCTAGGGTACAACCCCTAAGTAGTTGTATAAAGGCTAGGATGATGATGATGATTTTTCTTTGACAGGACTGGAAATACTGGCATCACTTATATGACCTTTTCACTCATTCTCTCAACTTGATCCTTCAATGGTGCTGATTCTATTGTGTGTTTTTTGTGTGTGTGGGTGTGAAGAAAAATCTTGCGTGTTAATAAGGTTCAGACTTTTTCATATAGTAATTGGCCACTTCTATGGCGTTGGTCGTAGCTTCAGTAAAGTCGGCTCTTGCAGGTGAGAAATAAGCAAATAGACAACAGGACAAGTAAGCAAATTGGCCATAGACTGAATGGGGACCTCGCAATCGCATTTAGTAGCTGATTCTGTTGATTACAAACTAAACTTTATTCTTATTGTGTCTCTTTCTAACTAAACATATTAGAAAAAGATAGGAAATAATAATAAGAAAAGAAAGAAAAAATAAGAAATAATATTAAGCTCTGTCAAATTTATCCACTTGTTTTTTTCTGCGTGAATTTTGTCGCCATCTCTATAGGTCGCGACCAGGGGAGTGATTCTCGCGTCGTAGACATTATCTTGAACTCGACATAATGTCGAAACAAGATGGCGAATGTCGATTGAAAATAAATTTTCATATTCTCAGAATGTCACGTTAGAGTCTACGCCTAGCGCTCTAAATACACGGAGTGGTTCCAAGCAGTTGACATCATCGGCGACATTTTTCGTAGAGATTTAAAATTAGAGATTATTTCGAATTAGACATTTATCTCTATAAAATTTATCAGCATCAGTATCCGCGGATCATCAGCGTTATTTTCAATATTAGCATCAGCATTAGCACTGCCAATTTCTCCCGCTAGAGGCACCATTGTGTTATAACGTAAACATTTAAATTGACATGATGACATATCGTGGCCTGTGCATTAAAACTGTACTATTAATATTGTGTAAATAATAAATACCAAAGTACCTAAGTATCCTTACAATGGGATGGGGCATATTAAAATTATTTACGCGAGCGAAGCCGCAGGCATCAGCTAGTTTTTAGGGTTCCGTACCCGAAGGGTGCCAAACGGGACCCTATCACTCTCGCTACGCTGTCCGTCCGTCCGTCCGTCCGTCAGTCTGTCTGTCACAGGGCTGTATCTTTTGAACGGTAATAGGTAGGGTGAAATATTCTCAGAATATGTGTTGCTATGAGGTGTATCACGACAAATACTAAAAACAAAAAAAAGTCTAAAACCAAAGGGGGTCCCCATACAAAAAACATGCATTTTTTTCAACGTTGTTGTTCCTGGTCTATCTTCAAAACGGTAATATATACCAACGTCAAACTTGGTCAGATTATAGTGCATATTATGTAGTTTAGCAACAAATACTAAAAATAAGACAAACACAGACATATGTGGTGGTACCTGCGTAAGAAAGACATGCAAAAATTCATATTTCGCGCACTGTGCGTTGATGTCTTTTGATAAACAAGGTCATTGAGAGGTACGGAACCCTTACTGTGTGAGTCTGACTCGCACTTGACCGGTTTTTATATAAATTCATAACGATCAGTACAGTTTCCCAATATAAAAAAATTTGCATCTGCATCCACCGTTGTCAATGTCAAAAATCAGCATCGGCAACAGCATCCGCTATTGTGATAAATTCTGGATCGGCAACAACTCTGGTTGCGACCTCGGAAGAATAACTAAAGCATGTTCCTAGGTCGCGTTTATTTTCCCGTAAATTAAAAGGGCATGGACTAATTTGACAGTTCTTAATATTTTATGTGCTTTTCAATGATATCAGTAAAAAGCGATAGAGTGTCATTAAAATTAGTCTAGTGCGGTAAACAAGAGAATCGGTGATGTTCCCTGATGTTAACTAATAATATAGATAGATAGATAAAACGTTTATATAGCGCATATGATAGGTTAGTGCGACTCTGCATTTTCTTATTGCTAGATCCGGTGTACGCCACCTACTCAAGTGGAGTTGCCAACCTTATACATTCAAAAATACTGTTATACTTTTTTTATAAAAATCATTTTTTCATGATCACTGGCATCCAGAGCTATAAATGAGCCTGTTTAAAAAATACTTATCAAAAAAGATAAATAATTAAATAAAAAGTTTAAAAAACTAAATAAATATGCTTTTGGAGGCACTGTAGTCCATCATCAGATCAGCTGGATAGTACCAAACTATTGTTTTGTCATTCGGATTACAAATACTTGAAAAATTCCAAATCGATACGACAATAGAACTAGGTTAAAATCGACTTCCAAGATTTGTTTATAAAGTAAGTTGGTTAGTTACAAATGAAGCTAATATAAGCGTGTTAAAAATGATCGATCGTGGCAAAAATAAAACTTGGTGAATTAAAATAAAATACAATTAATTTTTCCAATATATTGTTTATTTTCCTTCTCCGACTTTAATATACTTTATTTCTTGTACAAAAGCTGGCAACCCTACGCGTGAGAGTGAAGGGCTGCTATGGTAATCAGCAAGTCACTAAATATGTTTCTCTTCCATTCTTTAAAAAGCTAAGGACAAATTAACGAAATGAAATACCTAACCTAATAATGGTGCCGATTCTCTTGTTCACAAACTAAACTTATTTTAAACTACCTCTCTATTTTACTAATAGCAGATACAAGTAAGGGATGGCAACAATTTTAGTGCTGTGAAATTAGTCGGAATTAAAATTTCCGTACAAGTTTAGTCGTGATCTCGGAACGTGCACACTAAAATACAAAGAAATGTAACACGTAAACTAATTTGACAGTTCTAAAATTGTTGCCATCCCTTTCTTGTATCTACTATTAGTAAAAGGGAGCGATAGTTTAAAATAAGTTTAGTTCGTGAGCAAGAGAATCGACACCAATGTTTGAGTTACAGCAATCGTAAAGTAAAAATATAGCTGGTTGAAGTCTAGAATTGTCTAAAATAAACAGTAGGGTACTTACTAACTTATAAGAGGAATATCAAATTATAATATCAATGGTTTTGAAGCCTCGTTACAAATGTATTTTGATATGTTAGACAGTTGAAATGTGGTGTTTTTATTTAATCTTGCTTAAAAACTTTTTAAGCAAGATTAAATAAATAAATTATTGTAAAAACTTTTTATAATCATTTATTTATTTAATCTTGCTTCGTTCATACTCATATGTATGAAAATCTTTCCGGTTAAAATTTTTATAATCTATTTTTAGATCACTGGCCCCCGATTGAATACATATTTGGGTGTCACCAAAGGAACGCGGAGGTTAGAGGGCAGCTAAGGACTCAAATCTAGAATTCAAAAAAAATAAAGTTGTCAAAAATTCACATAGAACCCCAAGAAGATTAGGTATGCTTTTTTTTTTAAAAATTTAAACTTAACAAATCGTATTTACTTTACCTAAAATTCATATCCTCTATCCTCCCCTCATCCCTCTGGCCCGTTGGTTGGCGATGCCCTTGGGTGACAATACAATTAACAATACTATGGTACCATAGAGCTGGTCTGATGATGGAGTTGGAAGGTAAAAGCTTGTGTTTGGGGGGTGGGGGGGGGGGCGCTATGTCCAGCAGTGGACGTCTGTAGGCTGAAATGGTGATGATGATGTAGTGATTTTATATTATTCAAGATGTTATCTTACTTGTCGCATGTTAACTTTATCAAAACTGAAATACTAATTGTCTGTCTGGAATACAGGTTGTCCCACCACTATGCTACATGGAGGGAAAGTACTTTAAATATTGAAAATAGGAAGAAGACTTCACTTTATTTTTTAAAGCAAGTAACTACTGCATTCAAGGATTTTTTATATTTTTTTCCAGGGCTCAGGAGCCGGGAATCGAACCTTCAAACGATACAAACCTGTATGTTTATGTTACCAATCGATAGATATGTATAATAATTTTAGACACTATGTTTGTTGGACAGATTTTATCCCTATTATTGACCGTATCAAGATCTATAAACAGAAGTCATAAAATACAGGTGGTACTTCTTCGCGACTGTGTTAGTTCGATTCCCACCTTATGCAAGAGATTTTTTTTCAAGTCTATAACTGTAGATCTTTTTTTTTTATAAAATAAAGTCTCCTTTGAGTAAAATTTCATATTTCCAATATTTAAAGTACTTTCTCTCCATAAAGCATAGCGTTGGGACTCCCTGTATAATCCCAAGTGGTGCCGAGTTGGCTGGATCCTGAACTGTTATCAATTTCGTAAGATTGTGTCACTGTATTATATTATTATTATCATCTTACAAACTCTTCTCAAATTCTGCTTGTCATATTAAATTCCTGAACATATCCCAAAGTACTACAACACTCGGTACTCTGCCTTTCGCATCCATTTCGGCTCGGCCTTTTTCAGCTTGTCGGTCCATCTGGCACTTACTTGTGCCTTGGAGGTATAGAGGCCTTAGTAGGAATAGAGGGTACATTTGAGAAAAAAAAAACTTTATATTATTCGATGGTTAATACATAATTTGCGTTTAAGTATTTTATACTATGAACACAGACATACTAAAAAAACCGGCCAAGAGCATGTCGGGTCATGCTCAGTATTATAGGGTTCCTTAAGTAGGTCTAATTACAAACGAATCAAATCAAATATTAATCATTGCTATTTTAGTTTTTTGCAAACAGCGCCACCTAGCGCTACATTTAAGAAGCTAAATTTAAGAAGTGTATCATATCAGTATAACACAAAGTTTCTTTTTGTGATTTTTTAAAATAGAAAGTAACTAAAGGAGCATTATTTGCTATGATAATTTTTCTCTAAGGTCAATGACCTATGAACTAGGACGTCTTAAGTATTTTTCAGTTTTCTATCTATAACTCGAAAATTTATAATCACATTATACTCGAAATAATTTTAAAAGAGAGGTAAATAAAGGTCTATCAATATGGAAGACTATAAGTTTCTACGTTGCATAGTTTAAAAATGGCAGTAGGGGGGACACATTGCAAGCCACTTTGGCGAACTGTATTTCGCAGATGGTATACCTGATAAAAAAGTGATGTACAAAACATTACCTTCATTTTAGTAGACCTATTCAATGATACCACACACGAGGGAGTGCAGCGAAAAAAAATGTCATCCCCATTTCACATGTATGGGCGCCACCCCTAAAATACGTTATCAAGATTTTTTTATTCTTTTAAAATTGAGATCTATATCTAAACCATTTTTTAACAAAATTTCATTTACTTATGTTTATAACTGTAGAAGTTATAAACTGTAAAGGATTAGGACAGACGGACAGACGGACAGACGGACAGACGGACATGACGAAACTATAAGGGTTCCTTGTAGGACTACGGAACCCTAAAAATAGACAAAGTGCTGCGAACAATCATAGTGAAGCCGTAAAAAACCGTGCTCCTTCTTGTACAGTCGACTGCATGACAGTGGTAAATTGCAATTCGAATACCGCCCTTACAGCTTACGAAATAAAGATGCTGCTAATGTCAAAGTGTTACCACCGACGTGCGGTCGACCGTACAACCAGCGTTCACGCACACACATATTAGACACCTCAAACCACAGAAATAGATAGAATGGCCATGTGGGCAGCGCGCGCGTGGCTGCACCATTCACCATAGTGCAGGATATTTCAAAGCCTTTCTCAGCACGCCTTATGACTTGTTTCTATAAATACTGTTACAAAAACCCGCAAAAATGCCTTATTGTGCTGTTTCTAACTGCAGAAACAAAAGCTGTAAAGTACATTTGGCTAAAATTAATTAAAAAAAAATAATGACGTCAAAATGTAAGGCGTAGTTTGTTCGGAAAGTTGCCACGCATGAATCACAAGTAAAAATATGATAACAACCATTCTATCTATTTCTGTGCCTCAAACCGTGCTCACCCCTCTCAGTACACATGTCAATGTCACGGCATCGTCCAGTAAGCGTCGCGAAAGCAAACATCCTACAGGTGCATGATGTCTGCGTGAGCGCTGGTTGTATACGAAGGAGCACGGTATTTTTTGGCTTCACTATGATTGTTCGCAGAAATTCTTCTCTATGTTTTACTATGTCTGTGACTATGAACGAATATTTTAGCAATGATTTGAGTTATGTACCTAGTGTCATACTGTGGCGAAATATGTGTGTACTATACACCTCTGCCTACACCTTCGTGGAATACAGGCGTGATGTTAAGTGTGTGTGTGGGTGTGTCATACTTCTCTGTTATGTACCTACTATTGCTACACTCGATCGGGTAGGCTGTTGATACCAAATTTTGGCCAACACCTTAAACCTATGTGTACAGCTTGAGCAGTATATGTTTTTGCCTTTTGTCTTTCTTGCATTTCAATTATGAAAATGCCTAATATTCAATATAGAAAAACTGTCCCATGATATTATTTGTTTGTTATCAAGATACGGTTTGATTTGTTCAGTAGCTTCTGTGCCTAAGTGTTGTAGGTTAGATTCCCGAGAAAAAGAAATCTTCATTCTTCATTATTTAATAGTTCGTCATTATCTAGGTATTCTTCTCAATTCTATTTCAGGTTGCCGATGCTGCAGAGATTTTGTAATTGAAAAACCCAGTAACCTTGTCTAATCCAAAGTGTAAATATTTGAATTTATTACCGGAGCACAGTGTGCACTAAAATAATAACCTAGGTACAATTACGATGCACGTGATGACAACTTAATTGTATTTACGACTAGCTGTGCCCGCGACTCCGTCCGCGTGGATGTCGGAAAATAACATCGTGTCATAATTATGAACACACATACATATAACCGCCTACACAGACTATTACACTATTTACCGATCACACTATATTTTGTTTTTACAACCAACCGGCTAAGGTGATGGAATTTCATGAAATTAGCCCTAAACTCCCTCATTCTGAGAAGACGCTCGTGCCCAGCAGTAGGAAGTAATTGGGCTGATTATGTTATTCTATAACACTAACCACATCTCTTCTTATGCTGAGAAGAGGCCCGTGTCCAGCAGTGGGACTGTAATGGGCTGGTAATGTTATGTTATTCTAGAATACTAATAATATCCAGTTCATTAACTCTTCTCATTTTGAGAAGAGGGCCATACCCAGTAGTGGGACAGTAATGGGTTGACTACGTTATGTTATTCTATATTTTCTAGTTTCTTAACTCTTCTCGTTCCGAGAAGAGGTCCGTGCCCAGCAGTGGGGCAGTAGGTAATGAGCTGATTATGTTATGATAATCTATTACACTAACAATATCCAGTTCCTTAACTCTTCTCATTCCAAGAAGAGGGCCATGCCCAGCAGCGGGACAGTGATGGGCTATGTTATGTTATTCTATATTTTCTATAATACTAATAGAATCCAGTTGTATTTTTAGGAACCTGCAACCTGCATCCAACCAACAATCATGATCTCTACTTTGTATGCAACTTAATACAATAGAGGGGTCAAGCTGTATCGCTGGATCTACTCAACCGATTCAGATAAAACATACCCTATATTTTAAGTTAGACTAATACCAATACAAATGCTAAGTTTCATTACGATCCGTTCAGCCGTTTTCACGTGATGAGGTAACAAACAGACAGACAGACAGACAGACAGACAGACATAAATTTTTTAAATGATTGATTCGTGTTCTATAGCTTATTTCTAGTCCTCCTAGCTGGTTTTCGCGAAAAAAAACTCCATGTACAGACTTTTCGACCTTTACAGTTTTATTATAGTATTTTTTAAATGATTGATTCGTGTTCTATAGTTTATTTCTAGTCCTAGTTCTAGCCGGTTTTCGCGAAAAAAAACTCAATGTACAGACTTTTCGACCTTTACAGTTTTATTATAGTATAGATGAGTTGAAATAATCAAAAATATAAAAATAACGGTAATTTTCGAAAAAAAAAAAACTAACAAATACAATGTTCAAAGATACAATTTTTTAAACTATCATAAACGGATGTTTAATTAATTATTTATAAGCCCATTTCCGTTCTGGTTGTTTCGTTTTATTAAATCAAACATCCGCTTGTTTGTTTGTAACATTTAGTTAAGACTTTCTTTGCTGCATTGGTAAGATTGTCGTTATTAAACTATAACTGTTGTTTATTTTGAGTCAGACGTCGCGAAAACACTTTGTTTGGCCAAGACTTTACTACGTACCGGTTATCTCAGCAGGAGCCATTATCTAACGTTATCTACGTTAATTACTCTGCGAAGTATAAAAGGACAGGTCTACAAATTTCTAAACAAATTTTAACGAACGAGCTCATACGAAACACAAGTACACAAACATTTATTTGAAGTGTGAAACGAACGAATTTCGCGTTAAATGAATATAGTAATTGAAATCAACAAATAACATTACTGCAATACTATTCAAAATGAGGATCATTTATTTACTTCTCCTTGTAAGTACATACTATTTAAGATGCATTTATTATATGTATATGATTATTTTTTTCTTAGGAATAAGTTAAAATGTGCTAAAACCACTAAAACATCAACATGTGTTTTCTTACCATAAACTATACCTACATTTTTATTGTTCTAGGTGTCCTTGTTTTGTTTGGTGAGCGCGAAAAACCTACCAGATGAAAGTGCTTCAAAGGTCTTGCTACGAAAGCAAAGATCTACATCAGATGAATCAAATATTTCAACAGAAACAGAAAGTACTGAAGATGATAATGATAACGATGATGATGGCGACGGTGATTCTTTAGAACGAAAACTTATTGAAGAACAGTTTAAACTGAAAGAGAAAAGGCAGAAAGAGGAACGAAAACGATTAGAAAAAGAACGGAAGCAAAGAGAAAAGATTGCAGAAGAGCAGCGGAAACTGCAAGAAAAAATGGCTGAACAGCAACGGAAATTGCAGGAAAAAATCGAAAAAGAAGAACGTAAGCTACAGGAAAAATTGGAAAAAGAAGAGCGCAAGCGACAAGAAGAAGAACGTAAAAGAGAGGAAAAACTGGCTAAAGAAGAACGTAAACGTCAGGAGAAAATTCAGAAGCAACTAGAGAAGATTGAAAAGAAAACAATTGAAGAAACAAAACCAGTTATTGACAACTCTTCTGAGTCTACTGAAGAAAATGATTCCATGGACCTGGAAGACATCTGGAAAAATTATGTGTATTCAAAGTACGCTTTGCCTGCAACCAGTACCGAGTTAGAAAAAGATGCTGCAGTAAACAGATATTTACAGGAAGAACTTGGCCTTAACGCTAATAGTACTAAGAGTGAATATCGCCAAGCCGTTTTACAGATAGTACAGAATAAATTGGTAAATGATTCTGCTTCACAGGATGGTTTCCAGAATTACTTGAGGAGCCATGTGAATGCCGTGTTTATTCAGAGGCTTAGTGCAGAGTTAGAAACAAAAATTGCTGAACTAGATAACGATACAGCATTACTGCAAAATGTAAGCTTGCCATGGGTGACCGAGGCGCAGCAATTTATCGAACAAAAGAGATCCATCCTTCAGTCTATTGTTCAGTATTTGTCTAACGTACTGCCTAATTGGATAACTGGAGGACAAGCCGCTTCTCCCACCACAACAAATGCGGGTTCATCTGCTGTTGACGTTTCTGGTTCAGCCTCTTCTAGTACTGGTACCGCCAGTTCATCAATTGATATTTCGGGTGCAGAAGGATCCAACGCTAGCTCTGTTGATGCTGTGTCAGGAAATGCTCCAAGTTCTAGTGGTGCTTCGACGTCTACCGTTGCCCAATCTTCCAGCATTGCTTCAAGCGTCGCACCCACTGGCGTCGAAGCATCGTCAACTGTCTCTGTTGACTCAACTTCTGCCGTTGCCCAATCTCCAAATGCTGCGGCAAGTAGCGTACCTGCTGCTGAAGCATCTTCTGCTGTCTCCATTGACTCCAATTCTGCTGGTATCCAGTCTCCGAGCGATGCATCAAGCGGCGCATCTACTGGCGTTGAAGCATCATCAACTGTCTCCATTGACTCCAATTCTGCTGGTATCCAGTCTCCGAGCGATGCAACAAGCGGCACATCTACTGGCGTCGAAGCATCATCAACTGTCTCTGTGGACTCCATCTCTACTGATGTTGAAGCTTCGTTGGTTGGCCCAACTGACACTGTTTCATCTGGAGCTGAATCATCATCTTCAGTTGTCCAATCTTCGACCGGTACTGAAGTGTCAGCTAACGGCGCTTCTTCTGGTGCCGATGTAACTATAAATTCTTCAAGTGATGCTGCCACTAGTGCTTCCAATGACATCACCATCTCAGTCCCAGCCGAAGCCGTTCCCGCAGACGCCACCGTCTCAGTAGCTGCCTCAGTAGAAAGTTCTTCTACTGACACCAGCGTCTCAGTAGTTGCCCCAGCCAATCCTGCTGCCACCTCAGCCGACGCTTCTTCCGCTGACAACGCCATCTTAGTAGCTGCCCAGGCTGACGCCAGTTCTACCGACAACACCATCTTAGAAGCTGCCCCAGGTGACACCATTTCCACTGACGGTGCTATTTCAGTAGCTGCCCCTGCTGACTTTTCTTCCACTGACGCCATCGTCTCAGTAGCTGAATCATCTAATACAGGTTCTACCGACGCCACCGTCTCCACCATCTCAGTAGATGCCTTAGGTGACGCTTTTTCCAGCAGCGCTAGCAACTCAGAAGTTGCTCCAGCTAGCCCTGCTTTCACCGATGCCACCATTTCAGTAGCTGTAGCGAATTCTGCTTCCACCGATGCCACCGTCTCAGTAGCTGCAGCCAACACTGCATCCGCCGATGCCACCGTCTCAGTAGCTATCTCAGCAGGTGCCTCTTCCAACGACGCCAGCGTCTTTATAGCTGAGTCAGCAAACCCCGCTTCGACTGGTGCCAGCATCTTAGTAGCTGCCCCAGCTGATGCTTCTTCCGTCGACGCCACCGTCTCAGTAGCTGAATCAGCTAATGCTGGTTCCACCGACGCCACCGTCTCAGTAGATGCCCCAGCCAACACTTCTTCCACCGATGCCAGCAACTCATTAGTTGCCCCAGCTAGCCCTGCTTCCAACGATGCCGCCGTCTCAGTAGCTGCAGCCAACTCTGCTTCCACCGATGCCACCGTTTCAGTAGCTTCCTCAGCGGTTGCTTCTTCCAACGACGCCAGTGCCTCAGTAGCTATCCCAGTAAACGCTGGTTCCACCGACGCCTCTGTCTCAGTAGTTGCTCCAGCTGACACTTCTTCTCCTGATGCCACAGTCTCAGTAGCAGCCCCAGCTGATACTTCTTCTGCCGACGCAGCCGTCCCAGTAGTTGCTCCAGTTGACACTTCTTCTACTGATGCCACAGTCTCAGTAGCCGTCCCAGCTGATACTTCTTCTGCCGACGCCACCATCTCAGTAGTTGCTCCAGCTGACACTTCTACTGATGCCACAGTCTCAGTAGCAGCCCCGGCTGACACTTCTTCTGTCGACGCCACCGTCTTAGTAGCTGCCCCTGTAGACGCCGGTTCAAGCGACGCCAGCAACTCAGTAGTTTCCTCAGCTAGCCCTGCTTCCACCGATGCCACCATCTCAGTAGCTGTAGCCAACACTGCTTCCACCGATGCCACCGTTACAGTAGCTTCCTCAGCGGACGCTTCTTCCAACGATGCCAGTGCCTCAGTAGCTTCCTCAGCGGACGCTTCTTCCAACGATGCCAGTGCCTCAGTAGCTTCCTCAGCGGACGCTTCTTCCAACGACGTCAGTGCCTCAGTAGCTGTCCCAGCAAACGACGGTTCTACCGACACGTCTATCTCAGTAGTTGTCCCGGCTGACCCTTCTTCCACTGATGCCACAGTCTCAGTAGCAGCCCCGACTGAAACTTATTCTGCCGACGCCACCGTCTTAGTAGCCGCCCCTGTAGAGGCCGGTTCATCTGACGCCAGCATCTCAGTAGTTGCCCCAGAAAGCCCTGCTTCCACCGATGCCACCGTTTCAGTAGCTGCAGCTAACTCTGCTTCCATCGATGCCACCATTTTAGAAGCTTCCTCAGCGGACGCTTCCTCCAACGATGCCAGTGCTTCAGCAGCTGTCCCAGTGAACGCCGGTTCCGCCGACGCCTCTGTCTCAATAGTTGCCCCGGTTGACCCTTCTTCAGCTGACACTACCGTCTCAATAGCTGCTCCAGCAGACGTCGGTTCTGCAGACGCCACCGTCTCAGTACCAGCCCAAGCTGACGCTTCTTCTGCCGATGCCACCGTCTCAGTAGTTGCCCCTGTACACAACGATTCCACTAACGCCATCGTTTCAGTAGCTTCCCCGGCTGAAGTTTCTTCCACTGACGCCTCTGTCTTAGTACTTGCCCCGGCTGATGCTTCTCCCGCTGACGCAACTGTCTCAGTAGCTACCCCAGAGGATGCGTCTTCCAACGGTGTCAGTGTTTCAGTAGCTGTCCCAGCTGACGCTGGACCTGCCGACACCTCTGTATCAGTAGTTTCTCCAGCTGACGCTCCTTCTGCTGACGTCACCGTCTCAGGAGCTGTCCCAGCTGACGTCGGTTCCACTGACGCCACCGTCTCAGTAGCTGCCCCAGCTGACGCCTCTTCCAGTGGCGCGAGTGTCTCAGTAGTTACCCTGGCTGACACTTCATCCACCGATGCCAGCACTTCAGTATTTGCCCCAGCTAGCTCTGCTTCCACTGACACTACCGTCTCAGTAGCTACCACGGCTGACGCTTCTTCCGCTGACGCCACCATCATAGTAGCTGCCCCAGCAGACACCAGCTCCACTGACGCCACCATCTCAGTTGCTGCCCCAGCTGACGCTTCTTCCACAGATGCTTCCGTCCCAGTACCTGCCCCGGCTGATGCTTCCTCAGCCTTTGCCACCGTTTTAATAGCTGTCCCAGCAGACGCCGGTACCGCCGACGCCGCTATCTCAGTAGCTGCCCCGACTGACGTCTCTTCCACTAACGTCAACGTCTCAGTAGCTGCTCCAGCTGAAGTTTCTTCTGTTGACGCTTCTTCCACCGATGCTAGTGTCTCAGTAGCTGCCCCGGCTGATGCCAGCTCTACAGATGCCAGCAACTTAGTTGCTGCTTCAGCGGACGCTTCTTCCACTGATGCCAGTGTCACAGTAGCTGTCCCAGCTGACGCTGATGCCACCGAGACCAGCGTCACAGTGGCTGCCCCAGCTGATACCAATTCCAACGACGCTACCATCTCTGCTCTAGCTGTTACTTCTTCTATCGACGCCACCATTTTAGTAGCCACCCCAGCTGATGCTTCTTCCAACGATACCACTGTTTCAGCACCTGCTGCAGCTGATGCTTCTACCACAGATGTCAACATCTCAGTAGCTGCACCAGCTGACGTTTCTTCTATTGATGCCAGTGTTCTAGTAGCTGCCCCCGTTGAGGCCAGTTCTACAGAAGCTAGCGTCAGCTCAGTTTCCACCCTAGCTGATTCTTCATCCACCGACACCAGCGTCATAGCAACCGCCCCGGCTGACGCTGTTTCCACTGACGCCAGCGCTTCAGAAGCTGTCCCAGCTGATGTAGCGACCACTGATGCCAGTCCTTCAGTAGCTGTCCCAGTTGATGACGTTTCCACTGATGCCAACCCCTCAGCAGCCGCTCCAATTGATGCCGCTAGTACTGACGTCAGCTCCCCCGCAGCAGTGCCAGATAACGCCGCTATTGAAGAGGCTGCACCTTCAGAGGTAACACCTAATGGAAGTGTCTCTACAGTTCCTGTCATAGAAATCGCTGTTAGTAGTGATGGATCTGTTGTGAGTTCTACCAATACTGCACCAACTGACGTTACATTAGTATCTGGAAACGAAGCACCGGTTACTGAATCTGTTGTATCGAGTACAGAAAATATTGCAACCACAGTCGCACCGGAATTACCCAAAGAAAACTTAAATACGCCTGCTGTTCCTAACTCAATCTATGGTGATGAATTTGCTCCAATACCCTTAGAATCTGGGGCATCATTATTAGAAGTGACAACACAATGATATAGAATGTAAAATTTGTTCAATGTTAATTTTATAGTAGTTAAAAAAATGTTTATTTAATTAAATAAGTGATGGCATTTAATTTTATGTTTTGATTATTGTTTACCTATGTGTCTTCTTGTACATACCAAAGAACAATTTAATAAATTGAAATTGAAATCTCAGAAATGAATAAAACGAATAAATAATATTTAACCCTTTATTATCTAATGACTCTCTTAGTAACAATTTACAAATGTTTGGTTTTATAATAGGTATAATTAAATGGAATGCAAAATAGAGGTAATTTCTCACAAACGTTTCTTATTAAAATAATTACCTACAATATGATATAATTTAAATAAAGATAACATAATATTAACTAAAAACAAAAGTTTGTAGTAACTATAGTCGCGATGTCAAATCCAGTACTTGTTAGCAGCATTAGGTGGATTTGGATAGTTGTGTTGTGAGAGTGGATCAGATACATTAGGAAACGAATATGGATCATTCATATATTTGTATTCACTCGACAGACCCGCAAGGCTCATGTTCAATGAGTTATGCGACGGGCTCCAACTCGAAGCAGCAGACGGATCTGTAGAGACTTTCGAGTAATCAGCAGGAACTTTTGGATATTCATTATTTGGTAACGTTTTGCCGTACTCATCTCCACTAGGCTTTTCGAAAGTAGCTTCCCTTGGCTCGATGACATCATCAGTGTTTACTTTTTCATCACCTTCAGTCTCTTTGGGTAAATAATTGATAGGTTTGTTATAAATATCGCTACTAGGGTATCGAGCGTAATCGTTTCTTGGGATACCACTATCTAATAATTGGCTGTGTGGTGGGCCATTAGCACCGGCCACTAAATGGCCGAAAGTGGAGCCAGAAGTACTAGGAAAAGCTGCATTTTGAAAGGCTTGGTTCAAATGTTGGGATTGAGCCATAAGTTGGTTATAATTGGCATATTTTTGGTGGTGCCAAGCATCTGGGTGCTGTGGATGATGTTGAGATAAAGAAGGTATTTCTCCAGCGGTATAAGGACATGGTATCTGAGGCATTGGGATGGAGGAGTAGCCGGTAATACCCGGACTTGGATTCGAACCGGTATGTTTCCGTAGACGGGCACGTCGGTTCGAGAACCAAACCTGTAAAACAAAGAAAAAAATCTGTTAAATATACGCATTATAAAGATACACAAGAATGGCCTGTTATGTGGTGATAATAGTTAGGCATCTATCTACATATCTATATCTATCCTAATATACCATTATAAAACTGTAATTGTCTATTTGTTTGTTCGAGCATCACGCAAAAACAACTGGGCCAATTTAGATGAAATCTGAGATACAGATAGACCTGGATTATAATACATAATAATTGTTATCGACATACCACGTGAGCGAAGCCTTGGATAGGCTAGTATGAAGATAATATTACAGTAAAATCTGTTTAGAATTTCTGACGCTACGTTAACGTGATTTAACAATTGTTATCACGTCTTTGTTTTGTGTGAATGATATTTATAATTACGAAGGAAGGGAAACATTGAATTCTGTAAATATGTTGGAAGTGACAGTGGTTACGTTTATCAATGTTGATGATAGATAAAGACGATGTGTTATGCAGAAACTTATTGTTATCATTGTGTAATTCAATATAAGCTGATGGTTAAATCTCATTATGGCGCGTAATTATTATTGTTAACTGCTAAAATAAATAGCAAATTAATTTTATAAATATTCCCATATTAACCATGCTTGACACTGGACAGATACTCGCACAATACACAAGCTGAATAAAATAGACTCCTATAATAAAACCGATAGGGAGTCAATTTAAAAAAAAAAAAAATTTTTTTCCTCAAAAAAACTGAATTACTACAGTTGTTTTATCTCACGAAAGCGGGTGAGCCATACTTGTAGTTGTAATGCGTATAGACACGCGCTCTTGTGTGCGTAACTACAAAACTCGACCAAAACTGAGCGCTCCCGAGGTTACGCACTCAAAGACTGTGAATGTGTAATATGTACATTTACACACACAAGTATGATTTACACACGAAAGTGTGGCTCACCCGCTTTCGGGAGATAAAACATCTGTACATTCACTTTTTCTAGTTTGATTGTAACAATTTTGATTGCTTTAAATTGATATTTGATTTTATTACTAAAATTATTAGCATTCGACCCGATTTAAATTTCTTCCAGTGAAGAGGTAATCATTCTGATTTTCGGAAAAAATTAAAATCGAGTCTGATATAATACGAGTCTTTGTTTTTGTTTTCCACAATAACTAAAAATTCACTGTGTGTACTTATTTCAGACTCTTAATAAAAAACCGGCCAAGTGTGAGTCGGACTCACGCAGTAAGGGTTCCGTAGTACCAACCATCGACGTGATACCCCATAGAAAATGTGTCAAACCCTCGGTTCCTTGAGGGTTTGGTCTGGGGTCTGGGGGTTGAGTTATACAAAAATGTTTGAATCCACTCGGGAATGCGGATGAGTGATGCCAAAATGCCAACGCCTAACCCAAGCTTGTTTATTCATTAATGCAGTGATTAATTGATTATACCATGAAATCATAGAACAAAGAGTTATTTAATTCTAAAGAGGCTAACCTAACGGCGGAGAATCTTAACACCGCGATGTAAAAATCAATTGTAATTGCACAACACCATCTAGTGACAAACAAAAATTGAATAATTGATGTGTTAAGATTGTGTTTGTTCCTAATACCGCCACTAGGTGGCTAAACAAACTGATTTAAATTACTAGAGTTTATCAAAAGACATCAACGAACCTACTCGAAATGTGAAATTTTGCATCTCTTTCTTACGTAGTTACCACCACATATGTCTAAGTTTGTCCTGTTTTTTGTATTTGATGCTTAACTACATAGTAAGCACTATAAGCAGACCAAGATTGACGCTGGTATATATTACCGTTTTGATGATATAACAGGAACAAAAACGTTGAAAAATATGCATGTTTTTCGACGTTTCTTGTATGGGGACCCCCTTTGGTTTTAGACTTTTTTATTTTTAGTATTTGTCGTAATACACACCATAGTACCACATACTTTGTGAAAATTTCAACTGGTTATCTATTACCGTTACAAAGATACAGCCAAGATAAAGATATTTGAAATAAAAACTTCGTCTGTCATAGGACAGACGAAGTTTTTATTTCAAATAAAAATAAAAGTGAGTTTTGTGAAGTGTATCGTCTCTTGAGGCTAATAATGGTATTTCCAAGATGAGTAGCAGGATTCTTTTTCATACTGATAACACTGTACTCAGAAGTTTAACATATTTATGGGAAAATCCCAAAATTTTGCAGTTGTTTTTAAATATATTTCTCTAGAATAAATAGCTTGCTTTTTTATTATTAGCGTTTACCCGCGGCTTCGTTCCCATTATTCTTTACTCCACTAGAGCCATGCATTTTTTCAAGATAAAAGTCTGTCCTAGTACTCTCCGGGCTATAATAACCTAACTCCACGCAAAAAACGTCCAACGTCCAGTGTCAACGTCCATACTACGTTGAATACACCGGTTCTCGTCCGATCACCGAAGTTAAGCAACATCGGGCGTGGTCAGTACTTGGATGGGTGACCGCCTGGGAACACCACGTGTTTAAAAAAAAAAATCACGTCGATCTGTTGCTCCGTTGCTTCGTGTAAAAGGAACAAACCAACAAACACACTTTTGCATTTTATAATATTAGTAGGATATAATTCAGATATTTGTATTTCGCATGAACGCATGTGAAGCGAAACTCTAAAATTACTTTTTCATGGCAAGAAAAAACAAGCGGCCAAGTGCGAGTCGGACTCGCGCACCGAAGGTTCCGTACCTTCCTTGGACGTATAAGAAGTTATTTAGTTGTTCATCTAGCTATAACTGTGGTTAAATAAGGTTTATGTTTATGAAATTAAATGTTTATTTTTATATTTGAGTTGATTGAATGAAAATTAAATTGCGGTTTACGATTTATGACGTATTAAAAAATAACTACTTACTAGATCTCGTTCAAACCAATTTTCGGTGGAAGTTTACATGGTAATTTCCATCATACATTTTTTTTAGTTTTATCATTCTCTTATTTTAGAAGTTACACACATTTTACCACTTTGGAACTGTCTCTCGCGCAAACTATTCAGTTTAGAAAAAAATGATATTAGAAACCTCAATATCATTTTCGAAGACCTATCCATACCCCACACGTATGGGTTTGATGAAAAAAAAAATCGAGTTTCAGTTCTAAGTATGGGGAACCCCCAAAATTTATTGTTTTTTTTTCTATTTTTGTGTGAAAATCTTAATGCGGTTCACAGAATACATCTACTTACCAAGTTTCAACAGTATAGTTATTATAGTTTCGGAATAAAGTGGCTGTCTGTCCGTCTGTCTGTCCGTCCGTATGTCAGGACGGACAGACAGACGGACAGACATGACGAATCCATAAGGGTTCCGTTTTTTGCCATTTGGCTATGGAACCCTAATTATCACTAGTAGGAATCGAATTAGTGAATATATAACGAAGGTGACGGAGATAGCCCAAAGAATATTGCAGTGGGTTGGACACATTGCTCCCAGAACAGATAGCCGATGGTGCCTTAAAGTTCTGCAGTGGCGACCACGTACTGGAAGGCGCAGCGTGGGTAGGCACAAGGTGGACCGACGACCTGGTGAAGGTCACGGGAATCCGCTGGATGTGGAAGGCGCAGGACCGGTCGTTGTGGTGATGCTTGGGGGAGGCCTATGTCCAGCAGTGGACGTCTTTCGGCTGAAATGATGATGATGAGGTTAAATATGTGTATCAGCTGATCCCTAGTAGGTGCTTGTACCTCAAGCAGACGGAAGACCAGTGAAATGGGTTTCCATATGTCAGGGGGGTTACCTAAACAGCATCCTGCAGCTATCCAGCAACAAACTCAGAAACTTACTGATGCCTAAAAAGTTAATAACCATGTGTGTAATATTGTGGTTTTGAAAAAATTGTAATACATGAACAGATAGTATTCATAATATTCTAATTGAGGTCTTTGTCTTGGTTGTCTTTGATCTTGTTTGGTTTCTGTTACACGTTGTATATAAATATTACCTGACTTTTTATTTTTATTTATTTGTCCGCAAACTCTTTGAACATGCTTACCGACCCCTGGGGTTCTGCGGACCCCAGATTGGTGTAGAGAGTAGTCTTCCGAGATACGATTATGATTTGGTTTGATAGTCGACCAAATCCTTGGTCCAGTCCGAATCTAATCTGATTGAACGTGGAAGGAAAATCGAAGTCCCGCCTAACATACGGAATTCTCAATCCATATCTGTCTTCAAAAGACGTGTTAAAGAGCATTACCTTTCCTCATAATTTGTTATTGCAATATCATATTTACCTACTTATACCTATATAATTTATATGTATGAGTTATTGGTCAAGTCGGCCAACAAAATCTCGGCCAGGTGGCCGAGATGTGATGATTTAATTTTGTATTGGATTACTCGACCAAGTGTCTAAAGTACAGTCGGTTATAGAATGCTTAAGGCATTTTATGTCAATATTATTTTGAAAATGTTAAGAGGAATGTGTGGTGTAACGAGAATGGATATTATAAGAAATGAGTATGTGAGAGGGAGTTTGAAAGTCGCGCCAGTGACGGAAATGTTGAGAAGCAGTAGATTGTCATGATATGGACATGTGATGCGGAGAAATGAGGAACATGTTACGAAAAAAGTTTTGTGTATGAATGTGGATGGCTATAAGAAAAGAGGTAGACCAAAGAAAAGATGGATGGATTGTGTGAAAGATGATATGGATAAACAGAAAGTGAACACGGAGATGACGGCTGATAGAGATGTACTCCTAATTGACATGTGTGTTAATTGTTTTTAATCATTGCTGTAAAAATATTTAATGAATTGAATTTAGATTTTGATAATAATTTGTATTGTAATTAATATTTGCATACCGTAAATCTTTAATCTTTATAATCTTTATTGGAACCAAAAAACACATTTTACATTAACTATAGTGTTCGATAATAACTACATTAGTTTATCACTGTGTCGTAGCTATTAGCGCCCACCTCTCAGAGGGAGAAGACGTCAGCGTTCCGATTATACGTGGGACACTCAGAAAGTTTTGCGAAACTAAAAAAAATTGTTCTATACGTACATATATTTTTATCAAATCTTTTCAAAGTACTTTCCACCAGCCTCTATACAAAGATTCATGCGCCTAAACCAGTTTTCAAAACACTTTTTCCAGTCCGCCGCAGACACCTCGTTTACAGCCTGCTCGAACGCAGCCAGCGCATCTTCCGGCGACGAAAATTGTATCCCTTTGAGCTGATTTTTTATTTTTGGGAATAAAAAGAAGTCACACGGTGCTAGATCAGGGCTGTAAGGAGGGTGACCCAGGAGTTTGACTGGCGTGCTGTCCAGGAAGTCCCTCGTTTTGAGTGCGGTGTGCGCAGGTGCATTGTCGTGGTGGAGCAGTAGCCCGCGGAGCCCTGTGTTTGGTCACTTGTTGCTTATAACAGAGAAAACTTCTGGCAAACATTTGGTAGTATACCATTCGGCATTAATGCTTCTTTGATCCCGTAAGGGAATTGATACCAAGTGGCCAGTCAAATTAAAAAAGCTAGCGATCAAAATCTTACCCCCGCTTCTAGATCGCTTCACTTTGGTAGGCGTTGGCTCATTTTGAAACACCCAAACAGTCGACTGGCGCTTGGTTTCTGGGTCGTATTGATAAATCCAGGACTCATCACCTGTAACGATGTCGTAAACACGCCGAGACGAGCCTGCTTCAAATTTGTTAAGCATATCACGGCACCATTCCACCCGGGCCTGCTTCTGAGCATCGGTGAGGTTGTGCGGCACCCAGCGTGATACTATCCTCCTCACGCGAAGATGGCTGTGTAGAATCTCGTGAACGCATCCCGATCCAATCTTCAATATGTGTTGAATCTCCTGATATGTAATTCGCCTATTGTCTTGGATTAAATTTTTCACTGCTAGCACGTTTTCTTCGGTAACAGCCGTCAAAGGGCGACCGCTTCTTTCGTCATCCCCCAAAGTTGGTCGACCGCGCTTGAATTCGTTATACCAACGATACACGGTTGCCTTGGAAGGGCCTTCATCCATGAATGCCATTTGAAGTCTATCGTACGATTCATCCGGTTTCAGGCGACACTTGAAATCGTATAAAATCATAGCTCTAAAATGTTCCCGGCGCAGATCCATATTTCAGTGAGACACAATACTTTGAATTAACTCGCAAAAAATGTGGAGGGAAATTTTGAAATTGGAACTTACTTATTTTTACTTATAAATAATCATATTTTCGAAAAACATTATAACTGGCCAGTCTCCTATATATAAAAACTTTTTTTCGCAATACTTTCTGAGGGGCCTGGTAAAGTAAAATAAAACAAACAATAAAAAATTTGAAATTAAGACTAAGAAAGTGAGTGTGGTATAAGGTGCTATGGTATGTTTGTTTATGTATTGTGTGTGTGTGAGGGTAGAGTGGTGGGTGCGTGTGTGAGAGTGTTAGAAGGAGATGAGTCGTGTTTAGTAGTAAGTGTGTCTGTGTTGGAATGAAATTCGGACTAGAAATCTTTAAACTTTTACTAAATTCTCCAGTTCATCGTACGTGAGAGTAGCAAGCCATTTATCAGCAAGTCTCTTGCATTCCCTAAAAGAATGTGGGTTAAATGTGGATAAGGACTTTATATTATTACTTAATAACTTGATGTGCCTATATTATGCAAATAAATAAATAAATAAATAAATAAAACTTTATTGAAACAAAAATCACATTTTACACTGTTCTTAATCTAATGGCACACTTCTTCATACAATCAAAATGAACCCTAACGTCTAAACTAGGCCGAGCCTGTATCTTAGACGTTAGTTTCTTCCCGTAACAAATAAATAAAATCAGTTTTGTACTGTGTACAAATGTGTGCATAAGTAATCAATTTTGTTAAAATTAATGAATGCTCAATATACATTGCAGGTAGTTAGTAAGTATATGTAAATTTAATTTATTTTAGCAGCTCCCTAACACCGTCTATACAAGGCATGAACATGATCCCTTTATAGGGCTTAAAATAGGTATGTATTTATTATAAAATTTCAAGTAGATTACTCGATTTGTAGTGTTTTGAAAAAACGTAAATATCAGTCTTTTTTTATTTTATTTTTTCAAATACCTACCCCACACTCAACTTTAGTTGCGGTAGTCAAAACACAAAGTGTATGAACTTGGGCAAGCTTCAAGTAGAACTTGTTGCTGTAGGGAAATTTTCGTTTGTCAGTTTTTGTTTCCAAATGTAGCTTTATATTATGTTAACTTAGAAAAAAATTATCAAATAAGGTTTTTTATTTTATGATAGTAGATAGTAGTTTTTTTTTTTTATTATTTTTAACGGACTAAAAGGGAGGAGGTTATTTCTTAATATAGTATAGGTTTGTAGTTAATTCATTTATCTATGGTTTTAATTTTAAGGAAAAATATGTTTGAGTGTAATTTTTTATGAACAATCTAGGTATTTTAATACGACTTCAAAAAGGAGGAGGTTCTCAATTCGTCTATATTATATGATTTTTTTGTGTATGTTCGGGCATAACTCGGGTTTCTCCCGAAATGGTCCCATATAAATTTAGTGAAGATCTGATGAAGACCTGATGAAGGTGGTTTTTTTTTTTTTTTTTTTTTTTAATAAACTATTTTATTATTACAAATAAATTTTCTATGTCTTCATAATTTTGAGACTTAAGCCAAGATATTAGAACCTTCTTACATAATTGCTTATTTAATGAATATATTTTGATAATTTTATTTAATTTGTTGTAAAGCATCGGACCAAGATAACACTGAAATTTATTGATAAAAGCTGTTTTGTACAACAACGTAGTACAAACTCTCTCTGTGCGTCTTGAGGTTGACGGTGTATTATTATATTTGAGTTTTTGATGTTGGGACATTATAGTTTCTTTAACAAATAACTGTCTTACAGTTAAAACATTACATTCAGAGTAGAGATCGACTGTAGGATACCTAAATGGCTTAAAATTCATTACCTTTAGTAATGCTCGTTGAGCTCGCTCAAGTTCAATGAGATGGGTTCTACGTGCTCCGCCCCATGACGTGATGCAGTATGTTAGGATAGATTGAGCTAGCGCAAAATAAACGGTTTTAAGAAGGCCAGTATCAGTCACGTGCCTGAGTTTTTTGAAAACATATATTAACTTTCTTGTTCTACTGGTTAAAAGCTCAATATATGGACACCACGTCAATTTGTCATCAAGTAGAATGCCAAGATATTTTACAGTTTTGACTCTTTCCAAATAGTTACAGTCGCAAGTGTAATGTTGATTTGTGTTTGGACAAGAATGTATCTGTATTTTAATATTTTGTGCAGTTTTTAGTGATTGTTCCGTATTTGCAAAAGTAATGAATTTAGTTTTTAATATGTTAAGCGTTAGTAAATTAATGTTAAGCCAGTTTGCTACTTCTTGAAGACCTATTTCAGCGTAATGCCTTACTTCATCCCATGTATTACCATGAAAGATTAACGCTGTGTCATCAGCAAAAGTGAATATTTTGCAGTTCTCTATGTTCAGATTACATAAGCTATTTATATAAATAAGGAAGAGGGTTGGGCCAAGAACGCTTCCTTGAGGCACACCAATAGTTATTTGAGCGTCAAGACTAAAGAGACCGTCTATTGTAACTCGCTGTGTTCTATTTTTTAAATAGTCACTAAATAAATCTAGAATTTTACCCCTAATGCCAATTTTCTCCATTTTGTTAATTAGGATAGGAACAGAGACCGTGTCAAAGGCCTTTGCCAGGTCTGAAATAAATCAATCAATCAATGTATGGAAGAAAAAGACATGCTGCGCAGACCCCAAATAAATTGCGATAAGGGCAGGAGGATGATGATTATTTTGAAATAAAAATAATTACTATCTCGTTCCATAGGTATATGAATTTATAGATTTATTTAACAAGGATGGTCGCTATTTGGATTTCATAATCATAGACTACATTCTTATTGTATTATATTTTTTTTATAGTATAGGATGGCGAAACGAGCCAAAGGCCCCCCTGATGTTAAGCGGTTACCTTTCCCATAAAAACTGCAATACCACCTAGGCTGTGGCCTTAATGGTACCGCAAGTCGGTTCGCCAAACTGAGACATGAAGATGGAAAGTCTCATGTGATTGTAATTTCACCGGCACCCGTACCCTTCAGATCGAAACAATGCAAGCATCACTATTTGGCGGCGATGTAGGTACGGTGGTAGTACTTCCCCGGACGAGCTCGTTCACAAAGGAGGTCTACTACTACTCCGTGAGATACTGAATATGTACCAGGACTGCATAACATAGTAAAGGTTAAGTTTTCTATTTTTAAAACCCTCGGGAGATAGATACTGAAAATGTACCAGGACTGCATAACATAGTGAGGGATATGTTTTCTATTTCTAGAACCCTTGGGAGGTAGATACTGAATATGTACCAGGACTGCATAACATAGTGAGGGATATGTTTTCTATTTCTAGAACCCTTAGGAGTTAGTTACTGATTATGTACCAGAACTGCATAACAAAGTAAGGTATATGTTTTCTATTTCTAGAACCCTTGGGAGGTAGTTACTGATTATGTACCAGGACTGCATAACAAAGTAGATAGATAGATAGAATATACTTTATTGTACACCATGAAAATAGTAGTAAACAGGAACAACGTACAAATTATGGGTACATGGGCGGTCTTATCGCTAAAAGCGATATCTTCCAGACAACCTTTGGATGGACAAAGAAGACGTAAGATCTAGATAATGGGGGCAGTCCGTGGCGTACTACTAAACTAAAATAAATAAATAGCACAAAATATATTACACATATAGGTATCATAAATATATATAATATATATATAAATAATCTTACAATTTAGAATAGAGATTGGATACATAGGCAATGTCTTAATAAATTACAATTTATTTGGAAAGGTAGTATTCTTTAACTAATTTTTTAAATGAAAACAGTGACTGAGCTCGCCGTATAGACACAGGTAACTCATTCCACAGACGCACAGCCTGAACAGTAAAAGATTTATCATAAAATTTTGTAGAATGCATTGGCATCAGAAGCCCCAAGTTTTCCGATGATCTTAAGTATCGTGTATGTGTGTCATGAAGGAACTTGAAACGTTCTTTGAGATAAAGGGGGGTCTTGGGATTAAACAGAATACTGTAGAGAAGTGATAAAATATGGGTATTCCGGCGAAGACGTATAGGGAGCCACTTGAGCTTAGTGCGGAATTCGGAGACATGATCATATTTGCGTAAGCCAAATATAAATCTGATACAAACATTTTGAAGTCGCTCAAGCTTATTTAGTTGTGCCTCAGTAAGATCTAAATAGCTGGCATCGGCATAGTCAAGAATAGGGAGAAGGAGGGATTGAGCAAGCGCCGTTAAAGTAAGGTATATGTTTTCTATTTCGAGAACCCTCGGGAGAAAGATACTGTATATGTACCTGGATCGCATAACATAGTAAGTGATATGTTTTCTATTTCTAGAACCCTCGGGAGATTACTAGAAATATCTCCAAAAAAACGTAATATAGTTGTGGTAGGTACCTATATCTTCAGTTGTTTAATTTAGAACTTTTTCTTTATTAAACATTTTCTTTAATTAAAATGTATTTAGAATAAGAAAGCAAGCCTGCTAATTTTGCGTTGTAAAAATTTAGATTTATGAAATAAATCTATTTTAAAATGACATTTCGTTGTTTTTAAATCCAAATCGTTTATTTAATAAGAATATTTTTGTACACTTTTATTCCTGACTGTACAGAAGTACTTGACATTTTCATTGCTGGCCGGGTTGACCAATACAAAATTAAATCGTCGCAACTCGGCCGCCTGGCCGAGTTTCTGTTGGCGGAGTTGTCCAATAACTCATATGTATTTATTTAAGTATCTATTGCTTTATTAGAACTAATTTTAAGTTTCCTATCTTTTTACAAACTGTTGTCTACATTTCTTACTTATTTCTCCTCTCGCAGGTCTGCTGGTAGAAATTTCTTTGAAATAAGCAGTACCTTTGTACTAAATAATTTAATGCTGTCTCCTTTCATATGTTATTGTGTGTACATAAATTATAAATAAATAAATAAAGAAGGGAAATACGATACCGGGGGAAGAGATCGTTGATGTTCATTTGGTTAAAGTAACTGGTGTACTGATTTGAACCAAAAAGTCGCAGGTTTGATTCCTGCTTGTGGTCGAATTTTTTGTATTAAAAAAGGAGATGGAGCATCATGTATGGTACTGGGTCCAATAAGAAATAAAGCGGGCACTTTTGGAAGTAACATTAATTTCAAGGTAGGTGTTATGTACTATAATTTTATGAAAACCTAATTTCATTATCGGGATATAGTTTCAAGATATGTTAGGACCAAAAAGTTTTTTACAATGAAAGTTAATTGATTCAGCAATTATTTGACTAAGAACTTCTAGGATAGCTATATTTCTTAACCAGACAGTCGGCGGTGAACCCAGAAGGGGCTCCAGAATCCAGGGATTAAATGGTTATAGGTGTAACCTAACTAAACCACAAACAACCTAAATCTACTAAGTAGCCGCTGGTAAGAGCGTCTCCCGGTGGGACTTCTAAGTTCGCGATTTGGAGTGTTGCTTGAGGGACAGCCGCTGCTGCTCACACTGTATGGGGGGGAGCTGCTGCTGGATCAATATGGGGTTTTGCGTTTTAATCTTACAGGTTTGAGCTACGCATGGAGCAGGGCGTCTTGACAGACGATTAGGGTCAGCACATTTCATAAGAAGCGGCTTATTTAGTAATAACTGAAACTCAACCGTATTTGCTTATTTTATTTTTAATACGACTGAAAGGACAATGCTAAAGTTCCATTAAAGCCCAGCCTATGGAAGTTATGAATAAAAGATAATGCTCACCATATACAATTCGTTGAAGGCAATGTGTTGCAATTCATTTCAATAAACGGACAGTAGGTACTCCACAGATGTTGAATTCATTAAAATATTAACTATTTTGAGGTTATGTTTTTGTTTACAAAACTTATGTCAAATAAGTGGTTGCCTATCAACTAAACAGTTTTACTCTTCTACCGGCGGTAAATGTCATGTCTCTGGTTTTACTCCTCTATTCCTATAGATGCATATACCAGGCCCCTCAGAAAGTATTGCGAAAAAAAGTTTTTATATATGGGAGACTGGCCAGTTATAATGTTTTTCGAAAATATGATTATTTATAAGTAAAAATAAGTAAGTTCCAATTTCAAAATTACCCTCCACATTTTTTGCGAGTTAATTCAAAATATTGTGTCTCACTGAAATATGGATCTGCGCCGGGAACATTTTAGAGCTATGATTTTATACGATTTCAAGTGTCGCCTGAAACCGGATGAATCGTACGATAGACTTCAAATGGCATTCATGGATGAAGGCCCTTCCAAGGCAACCGTGTATCGTTGGTATAACGAATTCAAGCGCGGTCGACCAACTTTGGGGGATGACGAAAGAAGCGGTCGCCCTTTGACGGCTGTTACCGAAGAAAACGTGCTAGCAGTGAAAAATTTAATCCAAGACAATAGGCGAATTACATATCAGGAGATTCAACACATATTGAAGATTGGATCGGGAAGCGTTCACGAGATTCTACACAGCCATCTTCGCGTGAGGAGGATAGTATCACGCTGGGTGCCGCACAACCTCACCGATGCTCAGAAGCAGGCCCGGGTGGAATGGTGCCGTGATATGCTTAACAAATTTGAAGCAGGCTCGTCTCGGCGTGTTTACGACATCGTTACAGGTGATGAGTCCTGGATTTATCAATACGACCCAGAAACCAAGCGCCAGTCGACTGTTTGGGTGTTTCAAAATGAGCCAACGCCTACCAAAGTGAAGCGATCTAGAAGCGGGGGTAAGATTTTGATCGCTAGCTTTTTTAATTTGACTGGCCACTTGGTATCAATTCCCTTACGGGATCAAAGAAGCATTAATGCCGAATGGTATACTACCAAATGTTTGCCAGAAGTTTTCTCTGTTATAAGCAACAAGCGACCAAACACAGGGCTCCGCGGGCTACTGCTCCACCACGACAATGCACCTGCGCACACCGCACTCAAAATGAGGGACTTCCTGGACAGCACGCCAGTCAAACTCCTGGGTCACCCTCCTTACAGCCCTGATCTAGCACCGTGTGACTTCTTTTTATTCCCAAAAATAAAAAATCAGCTCAAAGGGATACAATTTTCGTCGCCGGAAGATGCGCTGGCTGCGTTCGAGCAGGCTGTAAACGAGGTGTCTGCGGCGGACTGGAAAAAGTGTTTTGAAAACTGGTTTAGGCGCATGAATCTTTGTATAGAGGCTGGTGGAAAGTACTTTGAAAAGATTTGATAAAAATATATGTACGTATAGAACAATTTTTTTTAGTTTCGCAAAACTTTCTGAGTGTCCCACGTAGATGTAAAGTTGCTTGTCTATCTTTAACAGTGGTGCCAACATATTTTTCACTAAATCATAGAGTACTCACAAGGGATTGGTCAAAAAAATGTAATCAAATGGAGTATTATTGTGTTTTTGTATTATTGTTTTTTTTTCCTTTAAAAAAAATTTTTTACTGTACTGTCCGCATTAAATAAGATGAATAGTAAATAATGAAAAAATACGCATGTAATTGTCGTATATTTTTATCTTTGTATTAGCAATTTCCTTTAGATAACGAAATAAAATTAAAGGCAGCTCAAAGCGGGGCGAAGTGCGGTCGAGCGGTCACAGCCGCAAGCGTTCATAAGAGCCGGTACTTAAGAGTCAGATTGCCTTGCAACCAGTAAACTGCTCTTCGTCGCCCTAAGAAGGACGGACTTTAATTTCCTTCTGAAGGAGAGTGATCTTGTCATCAGGCTTTAAATGGGTATGCTGTACAAGGACAACGGGGGTTTCTGATGAGAGAGGGTTGGTACTGGTAGTCACTACTATGACGGGGTCGTGGTGACTTAGGAACAGTTTACTGCTTGATATTCGGCAGTTTGAGATCAACTGGGGCTGATCGTTGCAGAGGTTGGATAGGAACGGGTGCCTATTTCCACCTCCGCAAGAAACTAATATATACGTGTGAATACGGAGTGTTGGAGCACTCTGCCGTAAATGGAATGACGACGTTTGTGGTCTAGTGGTTCGAGTGTCGGACTGCTGATCACGAGGTCGCCGGGTTCGATTCCCACATGACACAAATAATTTGTGTGATGAACATAAATGTTTGTTTGTTTGTTGGTCTGGGTGTTTCTTATGTACCTATTATAAGTATGTATTTACAAAAAAAAGTATATAAGTATCATATTCATTGTTTAGTACCCATAGCACAAGCTCTGCTTAGTTTGGGACTAGATGGTGCTGTGTAAAAATGTCCTAAATATATTTATTTATGTATTATTTAATGAGGAGACAAGAGTTCTCCTTCTATATGTAACGTGTTATTGAAATAACAGAAAACCTTTTAACAGGTCATTGTACTGAACACCTTTTACTATGGGACCAACCCTGAAATCGCGAAAACAAAACTACAGTTCCTTTTATTTTATCGATTTATGTGAACACAAATGTAGGGAACAACAGTGTTTTTTTCGCAATTTCGGGAATGGTTCCATAGTAGAAGTTGTTCAACAACCCAATGACACCCAAGACAATGACCAATGACAAGTGGTACCCAATGAATTAAGAGTTTTTCAGTTATTTCAATAACAAAAACATGTTGTATTATAAGCACGATACGGTCTTCGGCACGTTGAGAAGGTACAGCTTATTGAAGACTTTCGTCACGTCCAAGAATACTAAGTCTGTAATCCAACCGCATGTGGAACTGATGTGCCCCACGATACGGTGCGGTTGCTGGATCCAGCACTGCAGTGAACGAAAACCGAACTGATCATTGGGAAGGACAAAAATACATTTATGATCTTTCTTCATCACATTCAGTAACTCTTGTGGACTTGGCGTGGCCGATTGTCATTGGCTGGGTACTGATACTGGCTGTCATCGAACGCATGAATTGCTAATTCTCATCCTCCATTTTCGAATAATGTGAGAAATAAGAGTTGTAAAATAATCAAAAATATGAACTGCATTTATATTTTAATAATTTCATAGCTTTTGCTGTGTTGTAAGGATTTTTACCGATATTATATAGGTTTTTACAATATCAAGATTATTGCAGCCTATCTCCTAAACTAATTGGGTACAAGATTTTTCTTAGAATAATAAATGAAGCGCAGACAAACAGCTTCCATTTAAAACCAGTTCTAGAAGTGGCCGCTAATTTTTTTTTGGATCGAGAATGCCTACTCTCCTTTGTAATTTCGACTTGCTTACTTGTATTCTTGCTTCAGTGAGTCCCGTCTGCAGGGCCAGCTCTTCACGAGTGTAGACATCGGGATACTGCGTCCGGTGGAAGGCCCTCTCCAGGGCGTCCAGTTGTTCCCCAGTGAACGTGGTGCGGGACCGCCTTTGCTTTCTCTTCAGCGTCAGCCCTGGCTCCGAGTCTATGTCCGACGAATCTGAACCTCGACCTGAAGAAATTAACATTTCCATGAATCAATAACCACTCAAATTACATCTACTTTGATGGATCTTGCATTTATTCTTCAAAAGAAACAAAAAATTCTTTACAAACTTACATAAAGAAAAAAAAATATTAATAAATAAAATAACCTAAAATAAAACTAAAGCAAAAAACAAACGAAGTGCAAATCAAAACATTCCGCCGTATCGCTGTCATTGGTAACGTGCCCAGAAGACTGGTAGCATTACCACGTTGTATGGCAATGCTTATTCTTTGACAAAGAAAAGGCCAGCCTTCACTTCAGGTCACGTGTCGACCAACCGCCTGGAAATATCTCTAATTAAAAGGCGAGAACTTGGTCCCCACGACCGGAGGGTTTCAACCCCAAACGGCTCAAAAATATAATTGCTAATTAAGCTATTATATTTTCGTTTGGTTCTCTGCAGCTGCAGTGGCCTGCAGCCCGCTGAGCTAGGAAGATGAGATGGCGCAAAGGTATATGCACGTGGCGTCCTACACTAGATGCTTAAGTACCTATATGCCTTGGAAATAAAGACATATCATCTGTAGGCCAATTCACGTAACAAAAGGAGTGCAGTTGCAGTTCAGTTTATATCAAAACAACAGCAACAGCAGTCGCTGTCAGATACGAACTGCAGCGTCACTGCAATTTGATCGGCGCGTCATGAAATTACGTGAATTAGGGCCCTGCGTCTCTTGCCGTCGTCACGTGCCAAGCCGTTTTGTTCTAACCTAACCACTCAAATGGAGTAAACTGACAGGCGTTTGTTGGATACACTTCCAATCCTTAGACAACGGATGTTCTAAGAAACCCGCATTGACCCAGAGTTTCGTTTTCATCTAGAGAAGATATATATTTTGGTTAGCAATTATAAATGGAATTTAGTTTTTAACAGGGACTCATCTTTGTCTATCATAGTTCTACTTGATGCTCTTAATGATTAAGCATAAGATGATAAGCTGTCACGATCCTGAGGCGATCCTATAATTTATATGACATTTTATTACGGCAATTTGTCTTCATCTCTTTTTTCGAAACACGCGTTATTTATTAACAGTGTTTTTTGTGTAAACCCACATCATGTTTTAATTCGCCTAAATCAAGAACGGCGGGGCTCGCGGGTCGATCTCATTTATAAATCGGTAGCGGTATCCTACGGAAACTGATTAAAAAACACCCGCAACAATACACGGCTTTGGCCTTAAAACTGATTTTAAAAAATGCGGCTTATATTAATAGCCTTTTGAAAGAAGTCAAAATTGAATGAGATGAAAAAATAGGGGCTCAGCGTGGCGCGGAATAAGGAACACCCAAAGCGGCGGCCCCTTTGTCGGCCTCTTTGCTGTTCGGGTGACATTTTGGCACCATTCAATATTTGGGTGTCGCGAGCTGGATTTATGACATGTAAGGCGAAAGCATGGGCTTAATACGACACCCGCAGAATTAAATTGGTGGGTGTGCACAAACATGCAAGCTAACAATCAATTCATGTATTTAGTAAGAAACTTGACTGTTTGAAATTAATATTAGAATGGTTATCCTCATTATCTTTACCCCTTTACTCCCATCCCATAGTTACTGTATCTTTATGCACTGGGATTCTCCCGTTTTTGCCATCTTGATTTGTGAAGCAAAACCAGTGACTAAGTTGTTTTTCACCTGACTTTAAACTGAATTGGAAATAAAGTTATTTGCGTAAGGATAAGTACTTAAATAAATTCGTTTTCAGTCACTTATTTATCCGTAATAGCGAAAGTTTTAATAACAATTCCAAATGTTATACATAAGCCTACAGGATTGCTTTTATTGCAATTGTTTTATTAGCAAACTTACTGTACAGATTTATGGTATACTGTTTTATTGTACTAATTTGTTTCCTCATAATGATACATCGGCATAATTAAACGCACGAGGCTACATCTCTAAGCACAAAGGCTGCGACAAATAAAAAACAACGTATTGTAATAAAATGATTTACATTGCTCAAATTCTCCGGCTGGCCGAGACAGGGACAGATTTATTTAGTCTTTTTTGTTCCGAGTCCTGATCATAACGTATGAGGCTAAATACAAATCGAAAATACGAAATAATCAAGGGCGATTTAAAACTTTATGGCGTAGTCGTAAAGTCCACTCCAGTTGTTTCATTGTCGAAGAGCACTAAAGCAAAACTATGAGGGATTTTATGTTTAAAGAAAGGCGAGGGGTTTATGGGTGAGTGGTACGTGGGAGAGGGCGAGAGAAACTTTGGCGATTGCCGAAATGTGACCCCGTGAAGAGTCGCGCGCGCGGCTCCGCTCAAAAGTCATAATTTGGAAGTTGAAAGAGCGGCGGCGAAGGTTTAACACCTTCATAATCTGGGTTCATTAAAACGGTCGGGTCGGCCTTTGTTTCAGCGGGTTGTTTCAATGTTAACAGATGGTCGGATTAGCACGTCTACGTTTTGTGGGCGGCGTTGCTTGTTTCTTACCGCACGCTCGAGGACTTCTTGATTTTAAAATAATATCACTAATCTTTGCCTTATTTTTGTCACGGTATTCGAGTACCGTTAAAAGTTAAGCAGTATTTTAGTTCGTTCGTTCGTCGTTCCTTCTGATATTAAATTTTTATAATTATCATAATTTTGTTTATTAGGAAGAATTAATGTTAGTGCTTTTGTTTCAGATTCCATTCTATAGAATTTTTGACGTAAAATACTATCTATGTAGTTTCAGGCAGTGTTATTCTATTCGGAAATTTCGAAGTCTGGATTTATGACAGGTTAATGGCAATGTAAGGCTCGCCTCTTATTAGGACATTTACATGGGACTTAAAACATAACTGGCGAAATTTGGTTGTACCGTACACCTTTGCCTACCCATTCGGGGAAAATACATGCGTGATGTTATGTATTGGTTTTTATAAGGTTCATAATTATAGGCTTGTTAACACTGTAAGTCTCTCAGTAATATTTGATTGACCTTTCGGTTTCGGGTTAATCCATAAAGCCGGGTCATAGAATAACTAACAAGAGCTTTCACCACTTTGTTGTGGTCAACTTTAATTTGCTTCCACTTAGCATTAATTGGCTTATAAATACTTGTGAAAGGATTAATTTATTTTGTATGGAAACGACTCGAATTGTTGATATTACTGTATCATTTGCTTTGTCAAACTTTGATTGGTTTCAGTCCAATAGTTATTGAAATAAGGAAAATTTAATACAAATTATAACTATTAACTAGTCTAAATTAATCGAAAACCACCCTTACTGCTTATGAAATAAAGACGCTGTCAAGGTCAAACTGTTACCACTGACATGCGGTCAACTGCACTTAATGCACGTTGTGTTGTATATGTGAAACATATCACAAGTAAGTACAATAGTTTCATAAAAATAAATTCTTTATGGTTATAAAGAAACGCCATGAAGCTATGATGTAAGCTAGTTAATGCTCAATCGAAAGCACTCCGCCTCCTCATTGTCGACCGCCTTCGGTCACTTCCGGAGAGCCTCGTGTCTTCTGGGAGGGCTCTCATTGAATAATTTGATGAGACAAAATTGTCTTGAATACAACGCGCGGTAATAAATGACCACTAAATAATTGTGTGCGTGTTAAACCTCGCGCGAGGTTTACATGGACATCTTCAGTGAAAGTTCAAGTGCCTTAGAATAGGACTAATTTAATGCTTCAAATCGCCTATAGAAATGGTGAATGTCATCATTTCTCAATCTTGTCACAAATTGCATTATACCTATGTGACAAGATTGAAAATCGTTGTACTGTTATTTGGCAGGCGTTCGAATGTTATTTGACGGACAAATCTAGCTGTACCAATTTGATTCTTTGTTGTCATCACGCGACTATCGATTTAATCAAATATCAATGTAATTATATATATAAAATAAAATAAACAACATAAATAAACAAGACAACAGTTTGAATATTTGTTCTAGATCTGTTTTTAGGACATTTTAGCAGTTTTCTACTGAGTTTAAGTGATGCTGTTCTCTATCAAATGCATGGAACAACGGTGGAGTCACTTCTTTTTTACATGATTGCTTACAGAAATCCCTTGAACTTTAAAACCTTTAATCCATTAAGGACCCGAGAGACTCCCGAGAGTCAAAATAATAAATTTTCTTTTGTTTCTACATTACGCCGCTTGAAAGGTTCCACATAAACTAAAAGTCATGTAAACCAATGTTTATCCATCTTAGATACAGAGTGATTGCGTTAGTCTCAGCGGTGGTTCAATAATCGCCTCTGCGGCGACCGACGACATTAGTTGATTCTAACGACCGATGTTATTAAACAAATGCGAGATTTTATCGCCCTCCCGCACTCTTTTGTTTTGCCTTGATGCTTCGATGCGGCTGTGAAAGCTGATTGTTCGGCGTATGTAGGTAATGTTTTATATATAGAAGGTACTTCCGCAGAAATGTTTCGTGTCAAATTTTAACTTTATGAGAAGATTTTTTCATTATTCGTTTTAATAGCTTTTTTTTACGAAAAGTTCTAGAAAGCGGTGAAGGGTGGAGCGAATATGGGTGCTGATTTGACGTTCCAATAGTGCTTAAAATTAGTTTTGATCCACTATGAATTAAAAATCATTTCTTTTCTTTTTATTTCTTTCAATATCAACAGCTAAAATATGTTCGCTTCAACAGATCTTCGTGTGAAAGCAGTAAATTCATCGTAAATTGATAAGAAATGCGCAATTTATTAAGCACTGTTCATTAATGCAAATTAACCGAAGGCGTCATTGTGTGTGGCTTCATAATAATGATAATCTTTAATATTGCTAAGTGTATCTCTTATTCCGTGGGAAAATATTTAAGAGATTCATCTTAGGAGAAATGAGCTTTTCCATGTTAAGCATGCACTCTGAAAATTAAATATAAATTCAGATGATAAGATTAATATGTAGTTAAGGCTGAGAAATCATCCTCATCACCCTCATCTTTTCTTACTGGTGATGACCAAGACTTGATGTCTATGCTAATGAGTTAATTCTAATAATAACTTTATAATATTTTTAGAAAGCAGAATCAGAAGACCAATAGGTTTGTACTTGAAAAATATAGTTTGTTTCATCATCATCATCATCATTTCAGCCGAAAGACGTCCACTGCTGGACATAGGCCTCCCCCAAGCATCGCCATAACGACCGGTCCTGTGCCTTCCGCATCCAGCGGATTCCCGCGACCTTCACCAGGTCGTCGGTCCACCTTGTGGGGGGCCTACCCACGCTGCGCCTTGTTGTCGTTTGTTTCATAAATTTTATAAAATATGTTTTTTTACATAAATATTATTTTATCAAAGCTAGAGATTGCAAATTGTAGGTAAAATATTACTTACGTAAGAAATATAAGATTTAGCTTGTACAATAAGCTGCGCCTGCGCCGCTATAGGTAGTTGTTGATTACATTTCAATGGGTCATAAATTTGTTATGATGGCGTAATTATTGCTCTGATTGCATGCTTCAACCGTGACAGAAAGTTATCAAATACCTAAACAGTACATAATCAAATGGTAAATCATATTTTTATGGTATCGCCTTTCTGGATGATTTGAATTACAAATGGACGCTTCAAACTTAAATGGTTCTTGGATCCATAAAAAAATTATCATTTATATGGTTCTAAGGGATCGTTATCGTCATAAAAATTATTATTTATTTTCTCTCAGTCCACATACGGTACCATATTTCTTCTTAGAAAATAAATGGAAAAAAATTATTCATATTTCAAAAGTTCCATTGAGTTACGTGAAACTGCCTCATGAATAAAGTGTTGCGCCAATGTGTATATTAATGTATAGAAGCTTTTTCTGCCGTATATATTGTAATTATATATATGTATATATAAAACAGATATTCAAGAGCCTTAAAATAGAATTCCCATTCAATGTGACTGTATCAATATTTCAATTTTTTGGGCTGTAAACTTATCATGCGGATTTTCTGTGCCAATAAATGATTTCTTTTTATATAAATTTTGAACGTATATGCTGTGGTTCATAGACATAAAGCCTACACGTGTCTCCGCTCTATTTTATTCTGTTTTACCTTCTTTTTTTAAGAAGTTGACCACCTATTCATTTCTGTAACTATCACTTATTTTCTGAATTTCCTATCCAATCTATTCTAAATTGTCAATGAAATCGAATGATTCCAATTGTATGTATATGGCCTGAAACGAGATAGGTGCATGCTTTCAGTAAATTAGCAATTCTGATGAGTTCTATCAATAAGTTAATAAGATAGGTACAGTAAACCGAGGCATACTTTTTGTAATGAAAATATATACTTTTGGGGAAATCGTTTCTGATTTATAACATAACATAACATAACATCACGCCTGTATTTCCCCGAAGGGGTAGGCAGAGGTGTAATAGTACACTCACATTTCTCCAGTTATGTTATAGTCCCATGTAATAGGGGGCGAGCCTATTGCCATTGACCGGGCACAAATCCAGACTCCGGGCTGCTACTGAGAATTTCCTAATGAAAAAACCCAATAACACTTTGCCCGACCCGGGAATCGAACCCAGGACCCCACGCTCAGCAGTCGCGCTTGCAACCACTAGACCAACGAGGCAGTATTCTGATTTATAGTTACACAAAATCAGAGGCTAGTGATGTGGGCGGCACTACTTTGACCGGGAAAGCCCCAAAGGCAACAGGTACAGTATATTCAAAGGACAATTAAACTTGGCGACAAAATAGGGCAACAATGACACTACAACCAAAACATGTTACGTGGATTGTTTGTATTTCAGCACTATCGAGACGCGCGGCTGGCGAGCGCGGTACACTTTGTCGGTCACCTTTGGCTCATTCGCAAAACGCCGCCTTTGAGGCGTCGAGAACAAACTTCAATATTTCAAATGGCAACAATGACGACGTAAGATTTGTGTGCGGAAATTGATTTTTTGAACTCAACTCGTGTGAAAGCTTTGACAGGTTGCGGCATTAACGTCACAGAGTAACCTTTTGTGGACGATGGGAAGTTGTGCAATGTTTGTTGGTCCGATAACATTTTGTATTATCGGAAGTAAAATTGATTTGAAGCTGTCCTAATGAGCGTTACGGAAATGGTTGCGCTTTTGATCGTGGTCGACCTTTGAGTAGAAGCTTAGTGTATTTTTATTGAAAGCTTTCAGAGAACCTTTTTTAGGGTTCCATACCCAAAGGGTGCTAACGGGACCCTATTACTCTCGCTACGCTGTCCGTCCATCTGTCCGTCCGTCCATCCGTCTGTCTGTCACAGGGCTGTATCTTTGTAATGGTAATAGATAACCAGTTGAAACTTTCAGAGAATATGTGTTACTATGAGGAGTATCACGACAAATATTAAAAACAAAAAAAGTGTAAAACCAAAGGGGGTCTAAAACCAAAACAAGAATCTTCGAAAAACATGCATTTTTTTCATAGTTTTTGTTCCTGCTCTATCTTCAAAACGGTAATACATACTGTTACGAGCTGGGGGTTCGTATATGGATAGAAAGCCGATTAAATGCGTAGAGAACACTTTATTCAGCTATATAATGTACTCTGTGACTTTATTACAGCACAATTACACTGAACTACTAATTAACACACAAAGTTACTAGTTAAATCGCTCCGAGTATCGCTTCGATGTTATCGCTTGTATCGCTTGTTCCCAACTGAACCCCACTGGCGATCAGCTGCGCCGTTTATATAGGCCGCGAGTCGTGGTACTGGAAAGTCCTCGAACGTCATCTATCCTTGTCATAAGATAACTCTTTCTCACTTGCACATTCTCGAAATAGAAAGTTCTCGAACCTCGTCGAACCTCATCTATCCTCTATCTCACTCACTCACTTCTAGAATGGAATGTTCTCGAAGCTTGTCGAATCTCGTCTATCCTTGTCTTATATTAGCTCTATCCTGCTCACTCTCTTCCAGAAGGTTCTTCGTCTATCCTTGTCTGATATTTAGCTCTATCTCGCTCACTCATCAACAATTTTACATGTGGGTGTCAAATGGCCATAAGGGGTCCTGAAAACGCCTGAAAATGGGTTTTCAGGAAATGTCGGCATCGGATTTGTTGGCTCCTGAAACGGCCTGAAAACATGTTTCAGGCGCCTGAAAACAACGGCAACTTACTCAAAATTTCGATTCTTTGGTATGTGATAGAGCCTCCTCTGATACGGACTGAAAATGCATTTCAGCCTGCTGAAAACGTCTCTAAGTCCAGGAAAATCGAGGTTGAAGTATTTCAGTCCACTCTGCTTAACCCTCCGTCGTAACACTACCCCCTCCTAAGACATGCTCGTCCCGAGCATCATTATCTCCGTAGTACCGGGCCAGTCGATCAATGTGTACAATCTTCGGTTGATTGCGTCCGTCCTTCGAATTCAGTAGGTGACATCTTTGATCTTCGTGACGGCCCATCCAAATAAAGTTTGCACCCTCCAGGGTCATACGTCTTGATCTCTTCGTCAGTGGACGGCCACTTGGTCTTCTCGTCGACGGGCGTGTTGGACTCCTCGGCGCTACCTTCTTCCTTGAGTTTCACGCTGCCCTCGCCGTACTTCTTGTCTGAGGAAGCCTTCTTGTTCTTCTTCGCTGGTGGCCCCGCGTCTTTGGCAGCGGGTGCCTTCTTCTGTGCAGGTGGTGTGAGTGCTTTCCGCTTGACGGGCGTGGCCTTAGCGTTGACATTCTTAGCCAGCGCACCCTTGCGGCCTCTTGCCACGAGTGCCGGTGCTGCTGCCGCTGTCCGCCCACGCTTCGACTTGAGCTCCTGCTCGGACACCTTTGTATCGCTTCCGGACTCGTTCTCGCTCTCATTCTCCGACTTTTTACTTTCTTCTTCGCTGTTTGACTCTGCTTTTCGACCGTGACTCAGGTTACTTGGCCATCCCTTCTTGCCCTTGACCTTGCGGTCGCGCTTGGCGGGCTCGCCATCGGAGCGGCAGCGGCTCAGCGACTTGCGGCGCTGTGTGGCGCCCACCACTCCCTTGCCCACCTCCGGGTAGAAGTTGCTATCGTCCTCCTCCGACCCGCTCGGGTTGAACGTGCCATCTGTATCTTCTGAGTCATCTTCAGTTTCTTGACACATGTTAACTTCATCTTCACCATCATTTGCTTCATATTCGTCATCGTCCGATTCCTGGCTCTTATTGGCATCATCTTGTTCGGATATGTCTGCTTCACTAACGACAGCTTGATCAACCTTAATCTCTACCTCATCTTGTTTATTTTTAAAAGAAAGATAGAGTTCCTCCAATATTGCTCCTCGCTCAAATATCTTCTCCATTCTACAGAACCGCTCTTCTTGCCTTGCGGCTTGCTCTTCCTGTCTGCGTACTTGCTCTTCCTGCCTTGTGGCTTGTTCGCGTGTTTCGCGTACTTGCTCTTTCTGCCTTGTAACTAGTTCGCGTGTTTCGCGTACTTGCTCTTTCTGCCTTGTAACTAGTTCGCGTGTTTCTCGTAATTGCTCTTCCTGCATTCTTGCCATTTGCTGCATCAAATTGAATAAGCTGGTAATATCGTTATTCCCACCTTGAGGCTGAGGTCCCTGTTGGACGACCTCCTCCTGACTCATAGTTCTTGATGCGTCCTGAGCTGTCTGTCTTGCCGTTAACTGTCTCGTCTGCATCCGACTCGGCGTTTCATTACCAGTCGGTTCCTCCTCTCTTGGCGTAATCGGCATTTTCTATCCCGCTTTCTGACACCAAATGTTACGAGCTGGGGGTTCGTATATGGATAGAAAGCCGATTAAATGCGTAGAGAACACTTTATTCAGCTATATAATGTACTCTGTGACTTTATTACAGCACAATTACACTGAACTACTAATTAACACACAAAGTTACTAGTTAAATCGCTCCGAGTATCGCTTCGATGTTATCGCTTGTATCGCTTGTTCCCAACTGAACCCCACTGGCGATCAGCTGCGCCGTTTATATAGGCCGCGAGTCGTGGTACTGGAAAGTCCTCGAACGTCATCTATCCTTGTCATAAGATAACTCTTTCTCACTTGCACATTCTCGAAATAGAAAGTTCTCGAACCTCGTCGAACCTCATCTATCCTCTATCTCACTCACTCACTTCTAGAATGGAATGTTCTCGAAGCTTGTCGAATCTCGTCTATCCTTGTCTTATATTAGCTCTATCCTGCTCACTCTCTTCCAGAAGGTTCTTCGTCTATCCTTGTCTGATATTTAGCTCTATCTCGCTCACTCATCAACAATTTTACATGTGGGTGTCAAATGGCCATAAGGGGTCCTGAAAACGCCTGAAAATGGGTTTTCAGGAAATGTCGGCATCGGATTTGTTGGCTCCTGAAACGGCCTGAAAACATGTTTCAGGCGCCTGAAAACAACGGCAACTTACTCAAAATTTCGATTCTTTGGTATGTGATAGAGCCTCCTCTGATACGGACTGAAAATGCATTTCAGCCTGCTGAAAACGTCTCTAAGTCCAGGAAAATCGAGGTTGAAGTATTTCAGTCCACTCTGCTTAACCCTCCGTCGTAACAATACCAATATCAAATTTGGTCTGATTATAGTGCATACTATGTAGTTTAGAACCAAATACTTTTTTTTTGTTTTCGAGGAGGAAACCTTCGAAAGGCTACCGGCCTCGTGGGGTAGAGGCTGGTGTGTGTGGGATTTTTACCGCACTAAAACCTCCCCGGTGACCATCTTCAGCACAATAGTGAGGGAACTCCGGGAATGGGTATGCTACCGGTGCCCCCCCCCCTGTGCTACGCCTGTAAGGCACGTCCCAGGGAAGACTTTGTCTCCCTGAACACCTTCTCGATGCGAAAGCATAGGGCGACACAAGACTAAAGCGTGTCACCGTCATCCCTGGTATCACCCAGTGGACGCCTAAAGTCCCCACTCTGGACACCCGTGACCTCAAAGGCCCCCCGCACACCTGTCCTATCGACAGAGCAGGGGGCACGGTGTGTAGCCCTGATGGGCTAGGCACCGGAGCGGTTGCCTCTCCGGCGCCTCCTCCTCCGAGCGGGATCAGCCCTCTCTTGATCCCGCTCCGCAGCCTCTTTCTGTACCATGACGGTCTCACAGAAAGAGACTACTGCCCTCCAATTTTATATCTCTGCTAACATAGCCATCACTACCGTTGGCAGAGAGAGATCCTGCCCGATTTGCTCGACCAAGACACGCCGCTCAGAATTCCATGCAGGGCACTCTCCGAGTGTGTGCTGGGCGGTATCCTGGTCAGCTCCGCAATGGTGGCAATTCGCCGTGGCCTCACGTCCGATCCTATTCAGTTATTCACGGAAGCAACCGTGCCCGGTGAATACCTAGGTAAGCCGGTAGGTGACACGCTCACTCCTACTCAGCCAAGCCTCGAAGCACGGCAGGATGGCTTCGACCACACGCTCGTGAACACACTGCGGCTCTAAAAGCCGCTCACGCCACCGCTCGAGCGCGTTGGTCGCTCCTGCCGTATTAACCTTTCGAACGCCCTAGAAGGCGCGCTCTCGCCGCTCTGGCGGATGGCACGGATTCGGTCATAGACCCTCGCATCCAAATCCGCCAGTATGTCTAGGGGAGGAAAGCGCGCCAAGAAAGTTGCCGCCTTGAATGAGATCGTCCTATATCCTCGTACGATACAAAAGGCCACTTTACGCTGCAATGTGGTGGTACCTACGTAAGAAAGAGATGCAAAAATTCACATTTCGCGTACGCTCGTTGATGTCTTTTGATAAACTCTCGTAAATTAAATCAGTTTATATAGGATATCAGGTCGATGGGTGGTACGGAACCCTTACTACGTGAGTCCGACTCACACTTGGCCGGTTTTCTTTCTTTGATATTCTCGAACAGCTAACTGTTAGAATATTCTTAAAAACAGAAGATCTAGAATCAGATCCCAACATTACGAAGTAGGTATTCAAACTGCTATGTCTTGTTTATTTATCTCGTTTATTTTTTTTCATCTAGATTTGAGCGTCAAATAACATTTAAACGCCTGCCAAATAACCAACGATTTTCAAATATTGTCACAAAAGTATAATGCAATTTGAGACAAGATTGAGAAATGATGACATTCACCATTTATATAGACAACATTTTATATCATCGGAAATAAAATTGACTTGAGGCTCTTTTAATGAGTATTATGGAAAAGTTTGCGCTTTTGTTCGTGGTCGACTTTTGAGTTGAAGTTTAGTGTATTTTTATTGAAAGCTTTGAGAGAAAATTCCAATTGAGTTTTCATGTGTGAAAAATTATATATTAATTCGTTTGTAGTAGTATAAATAGTCACGATTAGAGGACATAGGATTTTAACCCATATCGGGTTTCACAGTTTCAGTGCTTCAGTTTAGCGTAAAAGAGATACAAAATGGGAGTCATACATTACAACATTAAAAAAAAAAAATGGTTTTCTTGCAGTACTGCCAAATAAAGTTTTCTGAAAGTACTTTGGATCATCATCATCATCATCATCATTTCAGTCAAAAGACGTTCACTGCTGGATAGAGGACTCCCTCAAGCATTGCCACAACGACAGGCACCGCACTTTTCGCTTCCAGCGGATTCCCGCGACCGACTTTGGATAGTCTTATTTAATTTTATATACGTGTTTAAAGGTACATTTTCTGCATGATAGATAAAACACAGAGTGAGACAATACTAACAAAAATAAAATATAGTTCCGGTTATGGACGTTTTCGCAAGACCGTGTATAGGAGTAATTCGGACATAAAAGTACCTCCAAGTATTCCGTCGATGCTGTAATCCTTCTTCCCGTCCGGGTCCCTCGCTCCGCCACGCAGCAGCCGCGAGATCGACGAGATGCTGGGTGGGTCCGACACGCCCTCCTGTAACCGAACACGATTGTTTCTCACTGCCTTATTATCAGATGTAACGGATTGGGTCGATGAGCATTTGAGAAATGAGTATCTACACAAAATAAAGAGACGATCACGATACCGATTGGTCATGCTGTATTTTTCGGTAAATTATCATCATTTTAGCCCAGAGACGTCCACTGCTGGACATAGGCCTCCCCAAAGGGAGGGGGATATGCCAGATTCACCACGCTCGGCGGGAGGGTTGGCAATCGCAGTTAGTTGATACTCAGAGAACGCTGCTGCCCATCCTCTGGTGAATCCTTTAGTCGCCTTTTACGACACCTACAAGAAGAGATGGGGTGGTGCTATTATTTGTGTCGGGCACCACACGGAACACGGAAATAATGCAAATAAAGTAATAGTTCTTATTCTTGCTCGAACCAAAGTCATTTTATCATAGACATATACCTTTTATACATTAGCATTCAGAGTCTTTCAGTTCGAGTGAAAGGAAGAAGATTCTCCTTTAATCAATTAATTGGGATTACCACGCAAAATTATAAATACACTGAATACCTAGTTGAATTTCTGATGTCGAATGATTCGTAAAAATTATACGGTAAAGCTGGAAGCTCGTAAATAACAGTAAAGCAGAAATAGCCTGTTAATCCTTTTAGTGGAAATAGCAATATTGATAAATTTTCTACTCATCCAAATGAACGCCTACGGCGAGATATTTTTTATTAAAAATTTCTTGCAATCCAATTTTGATGGAGGCTTAATTTCATTTTCTGTTATTGCTAAAATGTTTTCAATGCAATGTTTTTTTTATTATGCCTTTTTATTTAATGTAATAAGCTAGTACATGGTAGTAAACTAGTACCTGACAAGGCAGAATTTTACTGGCGTTTGAATGAAGGAAAATTGTAAAGATGTAAATTGTGGATAGAAAAGTTTCTCACGAGCAGGATTCGAACCTGCGACTCCTGGTTCAGTACACCAGTGGTTTAGCTGCTAAGCTACCATGAACACGAGTGAACCGTGAGTGTTCACATGAAGTACTAGTTATACTGAACCAGGAGTCGCAGGTTCGAATCCTGCTCGTGAGCGATTTTTTCATTTCACAATTTATACCTCTAGATTTCGCTTGCGTAAATGCGTTAAAAATTACAAATAATTTTGAAGGAAGATTTTGTTTACAAAAAGTACACGTAATGCGATTACCTTTGCCCATAACAACTGCAATACTACCTTAGCTGTTGCCTAAATATTACCTTTTGCAATTTGCGTTCGCCAAATCAAGAGATGAAGATGAAAAGTGTGATTGTAATTGCGCAAAAACATAAATACCTTTATAAGTTTTTCCCGTATCTCCCATGAAAAGATTCCAGGATTCTGTCTCTTCAAATCCTCGATCCTGGCTTCCACCTCCGGCGTGGCGACCCTGGGCTTGGACCCGCCAATCACGCCTGGTCTAATGGAGCCAGTCTCCTAGGCGAGAGTGATCGTTGTTTAATTATACGTATGTTTAATTTTACTGAGAGATTTTTTGATGTTCATTAGGCTATTCTTCTATATCTGTATAGGGGGATAAAATATTGTAACATATTTATTGTACTTTACATTTTTTATCATAGGATAGTGGAAAAAGAACCTTTTTCTTCGTGCTTTTTTCATATTCAAATAGGCAACTGTTTATTGAAAAGGCAATTCTCTAGCGGTTTGACAACAACGCAAGAGCCTTCGTAACCCAAAAAGACTAGATAAAATTCAATACATTTCTGTGAGGATTCGATAAGCACATTAAATACAAAATTCATTATAAAGAATAAACAGTATTGCTGCCAATATTTACTCAACAAAAAACGTCCCAAAATTTGCATTTTTATTTATCGATGTAAATGTTCACACAATCTTTTATTTACTCAATAGATTACTCAATGGGGGTCAGTATCTGTGGGCGACGACGTTATATTTGTGCAAGCAGTAGGTATTTTTAAACTATGTACTACTCACGCAGTTAAAGAATGGGATTGAAAATGGCGCCATTTGTGTTTGCCTCTCGCTCTCACAATAGCGTAGTATTGCGAGAGTGAGAGGCACATAGAACAATAGAAGTGCCGCCATTTTCAATCCTATTATTTATATGCACGAGTAGTACCGGGTAAAACGAGATGAATAGGAATGCAGGGGTGAATAGGAACAAAAGTAGGCAAGGATTTTAACATTGAAATAAGATAGTTTGTTGCCAACAAAGACTTTAGAATGTTTAGTAAGTAGAGCTCCTTTGTGAAAGAGCTCTTCCGGGGAAGTACTACAACCGTACCTACTTCTCCGCCAAATAGTGATGCTTGCATTGCTGTGTTTCGGTCTGAAGGGTACGGGTGCCAGTGAAATTACATTCACATGAGACTTTCCATTTTCATGTCTCAGTTTGACGAACCGACTTGCGGTACCATTTAGGCAACAGCCTAGATTTTATTGCAGTTGTTATGGGCAAAGGTAACCGCTTAACATCAGGTGGCCTTTAGCTCATCTCGCCATCCTAAACCATATATTAAAAAAAAAAGTTTACCAAATTATGGCAGAACATTTTTGAAGTACTTGTGGGCAACAAAATATATTTATTTTCAATGTTAAAAAATCCTTGCCCACTTCTATCCCTATTTACCCTTAAGTTCCTATTCATCCCGTTTTACGGTACTCAAAATTCTTGTATGCGTGTTTTATTTAGATGTACCAGGCCCCTCAGAAAGTGTTGCGAAAAAAAGTTTTTATATATGGGAGACTGGCCAGTTATAATGTTTTTCGAAAATATGATTATTTATAAGTAAAAATAAGTAAGTTCCAATTTCAAAATTTCCCTCCACATTTTTTGCGAGTTAATTCAAAGTATTGTGTCTCACTGAAATATGGATCTGCGCCGGGAACATTTTAGAGCTATGATTTTATACGATTTCAAGTGTCGCCTGAAACCGGATGAATCGTACGATAGACTTCAAATGGCATTCATGGATGAAGGCCCTTCCAAGGCAACCGTGTATCGTTGGTATAACGAATTCAAGCGCGGTCGACCAACTTTGGGGGATGACGAAAGAAGCGGTCGCCCTTTGACGGCTGTTACCGAAGAAAACGTGCTAGCATTGAAAAATTTAATCCAAGACAATAGGCGAATTACATATCAGGAGATTCAACACATATTGAAGATTGGATCGGGAAGCGTTCACGAGATTCTACACAGCCATCTTCGCGTGAGGAGGATAGTATCACGCTGGGTGCCGCACAACCTCACCGATGCTCAGAAGCAGGCCCGGGTGGAATGGTGCCGTGATATGCTTAACAAATTTGAAGCAGGCTCGTCTCGGCGTGTTTACGACATCGTTACAGGTGATGAGTCCTGGATTTATCAATACGACCCAGAAACCAAGCGCCAGTCGACTGTTTGGGTGTTTCAAAATGAGCCAACGCCTACCAAAGTGAAGCGATCTAGAAGCGGGGGTAAGATTTTGATCGATAGCTTTTTTAATTTGACTGGCCACTTGGTATCAATTCCCTTACGGGATCAAAGAAGCATTAATGCCGAATGGTATACTACCAAATGTTTGCCAGAAGTTTTCTCTGTTATAAGCAACAAGCGACCAAACACAGGGCTCCGCGGGCTACTGCTCCACCACGACAATGCACCTGCGCACACCGCACTCAAAACGAGGGACTTCCTGGACAGCACGCCAGTCAAACTCCTGGGTCACCCTCCTTACAGCCCTGATCTAGCACCGTGTGACTTCTTTTTATTCCCAAAAATAAAAAATCAGCTCAAAGGGATACAATTTTCGTCGCCGGAAGATGCGCTGGCTGCGTTCGAGCAGGCTGTAAACGAGGTGTCTGCGGCGGACTGGAAAAAGTGTTTTGAAAACTGGTTTAGGCGCATGAATCTTTGTATAGAGGCTGGTGGAAAGTACTTTGAAAAGATTTGATAAAAATATATGTACGTATAGAACAATTTTTTTTAGTTTCGCAAAACTTTCTGAGTGTCCCACGTATGTGAGCAGGCAGTAGGTAGCAGAGGTCGTTCCCTATACTCGTGGAGCGTGGCGAAACGCTTCCTGGGCGAAACAATCGCTATTATGATGGAGTGCTATAGCGCCTATAGGAACGGTGGTGAAAACGAACCTTCAGGCTCGGCTGGGCAGCAGATCAATGGCGATTGTTTGCCGGCTCACCAGTCGATGCGCGTAGGCGGCGACTCACCCACAATTTATATAATACTTTTATGTCTATAAAATCAGGGACGTTGTGTTTCGGACACAATTGTAAGTTATTGACTCGATGTGTGTTTTATATTCTTGAGCCGACATTTTACGATTTATTACCTATATGAGTTTTGTGGAATTGGTGAAACAATTTCAATGATAGGTTTATAGGTTTTCATGAAAATAATCATGGAGTAGGTACTCTACCACTTTTTATATAGTTACAAAACGTAAACTATACGTATTGTTAAAGTTTTAAAGATAAATATTTAAAGTTCAATTTTTACTTCAACAAATTGCTTCCAACCATACAGCTGAAATTTTACAGCCGGGTTTATTTTCCAACAATTTACTTTAGGCGCCAATGTAGACTAATATTGATAGCTCTTACACAATTTATTTGGAAAGTTTTCAAGTCTTCAGACTGAAAGGTATGAAATAATAGAGCACAATCTTTACAATCAGTTTTTGTGTATTCTTGTAAGTCAGTGGTTCCTAAACTTATAAAGTTAATAAGTTAATAATCACTTTCAAAATTTTAAAATATACTTAGTACTACCTACAGATTTGATTTTCTAGTAAGACAATTAGTTACCTAATGTACTGATTGATAAAAACTGGTTACTGAAACATTTAACTAGATATATTGTAGATGTTAAGTATGGTAAGGAAAAACCTTTAAGCCGTGGAACCTCGGTACCCAGTCCTGGATCGTTAGAGAGTCTATGACCCACACTTTCAATAACCCTGTTATAGTCATCACTCACCTGGTATCTGTTGAGTATCTTGGAGACGCAGCCGTGTGAGACGCGCAGCTGTCTTGAGATGACGCAGGGCCTCACTCCAGCCGCCGCCATCTCCACGATCTTCAGCCTGATGTGGTTCGGCAGCGGACGACCGTTGATGAACAGCCCGCCCAGCTGGTTCACGCGCCCTTGCCCTACCAAGATGGGTTGTTTTGAGAAAGGGTCAAGGTAAATGAGAAAAAACGTTATACATGTAAGTTTCGCCATTTAATTTTTTATGGGTTTTTTGGCGAATCGCGCTAAAGTCCTGAAGCTAAGCGATTAGCTTTGTGCACAACCACTGCAATACTACGATGCTGTTACCTGAATGGTATTGCAATTCACGTTGACATGACATGAAGACGAAAACGGCAGCCATATTTTATTTTTGTGCGGATTTTTCATTATATGTTAGACTTAAATTTTCAGACGGATTGATTTAGATACATAGTTATAGGGATTAAATATGGGTAAAGTAAGGTAGGTAAGCATTTGGCAAATGGCAAACTTCGCCGAGTCTTCTCGTCGCCTACACCGCAAAGTTTGAAGACAAAGGTCTTCAACCAGTGCGTCCTGCCTGTCATGCTCATGACTTACGGCGTCGAGACGTGGACACTGACAGTTGGGCTAGTCCACAAATTCAAAGTAGCTCAGCGAGCTATGGAGCGAGCTAAGCTTGGAGTTTCTTTGAAGGATAAAATCCGTAACGAGATTATCCGGAGAAGAACCGGAGTGACCGATATAGCTTGTAGGATCAGTAAGCTGAAGTGGCAGTGGGCTGGCCATGTCTGTCGAAGGACCGATGGCCGCTGGAGCAGACCCTTCAAGAGTTCTTGAGTGGAGACCGCGAATCGGCAAACGTGGTGTAGGGCACCCCTCAGCTAGGTGGACCGACGACCTGATGGAAGTAGCTGGGGGGACTGGATGCGGAAGGCAGAGGATCGAGTGTTGTGGCGCAACTTGGGAGAGGCCTATGTCTAGCAGTGGATTGCGATAGGCTAATTTGATGAAGTTAGGAGGATTATAGGTAGGTAGGTGGCAACCATTTTGTATGTGTAATGAGATGATAATATTTTTTGCCGCCAAACAGTGATGCTTGCATTGCTGTGTTCCGGTGCCAAGGGTAATATGGTTGCCGGTGAAATTAAAATCACATGAGATCCATCTTTAGGTCTCAGTTTGGCAAATGCCATTTACGGCCAAAATTACTATCCAATCTATCCACGATTTACTTTACTAGAGATAGAAATTTGACATATTTTGTATGGAGCTTATGTCAAATTTCTATCTCTAGTAGGACAAATCGTGGATAGATTGGATATTAATTTTGGCCGTTAGGCAGTAATCTAGGTGGTATTACAGTTGTTATGGGCAAAGGTAACCGCTTAATATCAGAAGGGCTTTTAGCTTGTTTAGCCATCCTATTCCAAAAAAGAATCTAATTGGAATATTGAGAACACGTATTAAATATTATTGTAATTAAAATTTATAATGAGAGCACAAATCATAACTTGTACCATAATTTACTACTAAAAAAACGTATTTTTTTAATCTTGGTTGTTTTATTTTCTCTTGTAAGATTTTAGTAATTTTATGAAAGAGTAGTTTGAGCAGTTAAAACATGAAATAGTTGAAAAATTCTTTTGGTATGCATCACCATTCTTTGTACACAGATCACAAAATCTAGATTTAGAATGAATAGGTATTAATGTAATTAATAGCATTATGTGAATGGTACTCACGAACCTAAAGCAAAGTCCGCCGCTGCGGCGTTCGGCCCGTCAACTTGTCACATGAAATAGTGTTCAAGTTAGATATGATGAAGGTTCCAAACATACGAAAAACACTTTTAATTTAAACTTTGTTAGTTAACATTGTAGACAGTTGAATAGCAAAAAATATTAAGTTACAGAAAATGTTGTTAATAAAAAAATTAAAAACTTATATACCCTTACCTACCCACACATCCATACCATTTTGGTGTCTTTCCATAATGGTATGAGATTCAGTAACTTCCATTAACAAACGCGAACACAAAGTTTAGTATCACTGTCATCGGATTTCATGTTACCGCCACACAAGTATCAGCTAGCTTCAACAAAAAACATCGCGCCGAGCTTTATATCATATAAGCGTTAACACCGTAAAAACGCCACGAATAATGATAAATATCTGTTTACATTAAATTAAGCGAACGAGATCAAAACACATAATTTAAATTGATTATCACCCATTTGTATTTACATAATTAAAACGACATGTTTAATTAATTACGGTGTCATAAATATTGTGATCGGAATAAATGTCTCGGGTCTAGCGACGCGTTCGGTGGTAGACGTCAGTTCTATCCAACTATATTCATGAAGGCTATCTGGCGACGTTGTTTTTTGGATTTGGAAAAAGATCGATAGATCGCGTTATCTTTTTTTACTGCGCGTGAGTGCAGTAGAGGAGGTTGTGTTGTGAACTGAGAGTGCCTGTGTACGTACGGACACGGCAGGGTGTGGTGGTGTGCGTGCGGACGCCGAGGAGGCTGTGTTGAGGGCCCGGCTGCGGCTGTGTTGGTGAGTGCATGGTACACTCCCACTACACGAGTGTGAGGCCTGTAGTGGAGCCATGCGGTGGGGGCCGATGCTTTTCAGAAAAATAATCCACTCTAAAATTTGCGTCACTGTATTCGGTAAATTTTTACACAAGATTTCGATTAATCCACTGCTTGCTGATTCATTTCAGAAAAATATACAAGAATTTTCTACACCCAAAACCTTTGGATACCGAGCACTTTATCACTATTGTATTAATTTGGACGTAGTGTTAATATAATATTTGTACAGTTTTCAGATCAAGTCCAAATGTTTGTCACTCGAGTGTTGTACCAAAACAGGCGCTTGCGCAGATGGAGGGGGCCGAGTTCTGCCCACTCATTCAGTAGAATGACAGAAATATACTTGTCCTCTTCTAATAAACTATGCTCAGCATTTAAGCAGTTTTTTATTTCAGTATTGAATGTTTGAGTGTATTACTTATACTTTCAGTTGGATTACCTATGATGGGCACTTGTCAAATGAAATAAAGTATGTGTAAAATAGAAATTATGTGACTAAAAAGTTTGGATATACCGATTTTATAAATACGTAATAAATTGTTATCGTTACAGACAAGAAATGCGGTCTGTATATTATCAAATTAATTTTATGTTTATAATATCATGAATCAAAGAACAAATATTAATAACTTTTAAGAACCATTGAACAGTTAAGTTAAGTTAATCATGCACACACTGAAATGAAAACAATTTTGAAAAGAACCGATTTTATTTGATTAAAGTAGAGCCTACACTTTAAAAACAAGTACCAATATAATTAATAATATTCGCACAAAGCCTTCAAAAGTATTAATACTATGGGAATAATAGATTTATTTAAAAGCGAAAAGCTTTACCAACTATATTCTGAAACATCCTATATTCCTATACGTTAAAAGCTTAAGCTGTTCTTTAAGTTGTCCCGGTAGATGGCGCTATCTACCATACATCTGTATTTTAGATTTAATATTAAATTAAGTAGGTATATTTGATTATCATCGAGACCCCTCCGTGCCTCGGAGAGCACGTTAAGCTATCGGTCCCGATTGTCATACAAATATCTATGGCAGTCGTTACGGGTAGCCAGCAGAAGCCTGAAAGTCTGACAACTGCTCTAAGCTCCGAATGTCGGTATTACCCAGTAACTGGGTTGTGGGGGTCTGATGGCAGTCGCTCCTTGTCAAATACTGATGTTCAGCCGCAATTGGTTAGACTGGAAGCCGACACTAATATCATTGGGAAAAGGTGAGGAGGATGATGATGATGATGATTTGATTATTATCACTTGCTTTGACGCAGAGAGAACCTGCACAGATGAAAATGTTCCATACAGTTCTCGATGGTGTGTGTACTGTGTAGTCCGCCAACCAGCACTAGGCCAGCGTGGTGACTTAGGCCTGAAAACTTCTCATTCTGAGAAGAGGATTTGGGAATCTCAGGAGGCTTCCCGTGCTTAGTAGTGGGGCAGTAATGAGCTGATGATGATGATGATATTAAACAACACTCTAGTTGTTGGTTACTAGTTGAGAATAAGCCTTAAAATTTCACTATTTAAAATATATTTTTAAAGGGTTACAAAGATGTAGCTGGAAAAGCTTAATGTGTGGTACCCGCACAGTTAATCATCTAAGGGTACCCGGCATAGACTAGGGGCCTGTTTCACCACCTCCTGATAGGCACTATCTGCCAGATAAACTCAAAACTAGATCAAGATTTGTACGAAATTATCTGCTAGATATTAACCGGAACTTATCAGGAGGTAAACAAGCCCTTTTTAGGGTTCTGTACCCGAAGGGTGCCAAACGGGACCCTATTACTCTCAGATCAGGTCAGATTATAGTGCATATTATGTAGTTTAGCAACAAATACTAAAAATAAGACAAACATAGACATATGTGGTGGTACGAAAGAAAGACATGCAAAAATTCATATTTCGCGCACTGAGCGTTGATGTCTTTTGATAACTCTCGTAAATTAAATCAGTTTTTATGTGGTATCAGGTTGTTGAGAGGTACGGAACCCTTACTGCGCGAGTCCAACTCGCACTTGGCCGGTTTTTTATTAATGTGTGTCGTAAAAGACTAAAACAGATACGATTAATTATCAATGGTAAATTTCCATTCAAATTCAAATTAAAATCATTTATTTGTGAACATAGGTCAAATATTCAGGATAGTCTAATGTGTCTCTATGTTCTACTTTGACGGCGTACAAATTTATCTAAAGGAAACTACTAGAATCTTAATATTATCAGTGATAAAAAAATCATCATCAATTGAGCCGAAAAACGTCCACTACTGGACAAAGGCTTCCCCCAAAGAGGGGGGAGGGATATGCCATAATAATCGACACGCTTGGCAGGCGGGTTGGCGATCGCAGTTGGTTGTTTAAATACTCAGAGAACGCTGCTGCCCATCCTCTGGTGAAAAAAAAACATAAAAAAAATAGAATTATTAAAATAAATAAAAAATTGTTTGATGTCAAATGATGAAAAAATTAAACATTATAAATGTCAGTGATAATGAAACAATCATATTGCAAATTTCAATCTAAAATTCCAAAATAAATATTCAAATAAACGTCATTTTTACAATATAAGCTGAACTAGCTAAGTATGTAAGTTTCATACAAGACAAGCTCTGCTTATACTGGTTAAATTCACCATCGATGTGCGCATGACCATTTGCTAGACTAGGAGGGGCTCGTGGCTAAGTAATAAGCACATGGATTTGTGTGGATTCAGTCATTGGATGGGTGACCGTTTCATTCCCCATCGAGGTCCCTCCAGACCTCAACAACAATCAACATTAGGATGTCGGTATCGGTACCCATAGCACAAGCTCTGCTTAGTATGGGACTAGATGGTGCTGTGTAAAAATGTCCCAAATATTTATTATTTATTTATTACTCAGTAAGTTGAAGTGGCAGTGGGCTGGCCATGTCTGTCGAAAGAACGATGGCTGCTGGAGCAGACGAGTCCTTGAGTGGAGACCGCGAATCGCCAAACGCAGCGCAGGGCGCCCCCCCGCCAGGTGGGACTGGACTGGAGGACTGGGGATGTCCAGCAGTGGACTGCGATAGGATGAGTTGATGATCCAGTAACTGGGTTGCGGGGTAACAGTAACCAGTAACCCAGTAACTGGTTGTCTGATGGTAGTAGTTCCTGTAAAATACTGATGTTGAGCCGCATTTGGTTAGACTGGAAGCAGACCCCAACATATTGGGTAAAGGCTCGGAGAAAGATGTTAGCTTGACTATGCAAATTCGAATGCTACGAATGCTTGACACTTTCAATGAAAAGTTTGATATCGAATGTAAAAATCAATCTGCACGAAAGTTCTGATTGGTGAGAACTTTCAACTAGAAAAGTTTCTGTGAACTTACGAAGTCAAATTAAGACCTTAAGAAGATGTACCTACATCGAAGTTTAGAACTTTAATATGTGGTATATTCTTGTAGTAAAAAATGTGGACGAAGTGCTGCAACAATCAAAGTGAAGCCAAAAAAAACCATGCTCCTTCGTGTACAACCAGCGTTCACGCACACACCATGCACCTGAAGGTTATTAGCTTTCGCGATGCTTACTGGACAATGCCGCGACATGTGTACCGTGTAGAGGGGTGGAGCACGGTTTGTACATGTGTGTGCATGAGCGCTGGTTGTACACAAAGGAGGAAGGTGTTTTTTGACTTCACTATGATTGTTCGCAGCACAGGGCAAAACGAGGACAGATAGGATATTAATTTTGGCCGTTAGCTACGTGCCTAACTAATTAAATAATGTTGGTTTAGCCAAAGTTACAATAACTGACAAAACCCGTAGTACATACGGGTTTTGTCAGTTATTGTAACTTTGGCTTAGCTTATTAAAAGCAAAGGAGTCGAATCTTCATTTAAATCTGGGAAGCATCGCTACGTATATGTATTCAGCGACTACGATATGGTATTGTTAATTAGATTAAAATTTAAAATCATTGCAGTTTTTATTTATTGCACTAACAAAAAATTGAAATCGTTGTATATGATCATCATCATTTCAACCGAAAGACGTCCACTGCTGGACATAGGCCTCCCCCAATCATCGCCACAACGACTGGTCCAACGCTTCCCGCATCCAGCAGATTTCCACGACCTTCACCAGGTTGTCGGATCAGGTCAGGTTGTAGGTACTTAGATGTTATGTAATTAAATAATGAAATAAAAATAACCTTCTTCTTTTTGAAGTCGGTAATAAGCTCAAACAGAATAAGGAGGAAACCACTTGCCATGCTACGTTGCAGCATCCAATTGCAAGAGAGAGAAATTATGTGACGTAAAAGAAATTGAATCCTTAGGTAAGTAAGGAATGGTTAGTTTACTCTTGAATTTTCTGAACACAGCACTAATTTGATATTAAAACGCTGCAATTGCTGCAAATCTATACTAATATACAATTTAATTGTCCTGACTGACTGACTGATTAATCAACGCAGAGCCTAAACCGCTGAGGGTAGAAAAATGTGACAGTAGATACCATTTATAACGTAGATATCCACTAAGAAAGGATTTTTAGAAATTCCACCCTTAAGGGGGTAAAAAAGGGTTTGAAAGTTTCTATGCAAATCCGTCATGTTTCATTTCAGATGTATACCTACATCTGTAATAATACCATATTCTAGTAAATAAATAATTTGAATTTTGAATTTTATAAAAACGGTATAATATAATTTTTGCTTTTTGGTTGATAATAAAGAAAAATGTGTTTCAGTGTATTTGGAAAATCAACCCTTAACATGGGCGTAAAATAGGGGGTGAAATTTTGTATGAAATATCGTGAGCGCACACGCAAAGGTTTTTGACGAAAAAAAAAGTTGGCATATTAAATGTATACGGTCTTAATAGATAATGATTAGTACCTTAATATAATTACGATCTAGTCTACAAGACTAATAAGTAATTTTATGTTAACTTAAACTGCTAGCTAAGCAATTTTGAGGTAGGTAAAACCCCTTTTTTTGTAAAACGGGCTAATTAATCAGCTATTTTAAAGTTATTGTTCAGTGTTAGTCAAACATGCATAAATATGCTACACTACAGATGAATGACAAGAAAACAATAGAAAATGAAAAGATCACCTATTAGGCTCAAACCAAAATAATAAGATAGACGAAGCGCGTAGAACTAGCGACTGAAGCCAGAAAATTAAATACAAAATGGCAAAGGAGTCCCTACTATTCCGCCAAGTGTTTGCCAGCCGCGGTCGGGAGCGTCAATCTTATTCTTTTAGTTTGAGCATTAAACGTACGCTCCAGATTGCGGCTCGCGAACACTGTGGGCGAAATGATAGTACTCCTTTGCCATTTTGTATTCCTTTTTTGTGTCTTCATTCGCTAGTTCTACGCACTACGTCTCTCTTATTATTTTGGTCTGAGCTATTAAGCTGCGAGCAAAAGCTTCTTTTTAGAAGAAGCTTTCGACAAGCAAGAGCTTGCCATACGCAGGTGACGATGACGACAAACAACCAAGGTTTCGTCAAATTTTGTCGTAGTTTCTGTTGTGCTTATCTTACTTTATATATATTTTTTAATTTACATGTTCGTTCTAAGTTTTAATAGTGTTAATGGTGTACAATAAAGAATATTCTATCTATCTATATCCAGAAAAACGGTTTACACAATCAATATACACAATACATGAGAACACTTCTGCTAGAGAAGGAATGAGTTAAAACAAGACAAAAATCCCATTAAGCCATTTTTTGCATGCGTGTTCAGTTTCTATTTTCCCGTTCACGATCTATTTTCTACGCAAACAATAGAAACTCCTGTCAAGCTTTCTATTGAATCGAACGTTAACTATAAATAACTTCTTTGTGATCATCGCTTTTGGACGCTATGGATGTAATGTCTTTGAATAATACTCATGTTCATTGAGTTAATACAAACCGATCTAGCTAATTTGAAACAAAACTTAGTACAGTAAACATCGACGTCATAAATAGACACGCGATCTCATATAACCAGCATGTTCCAAATTCAGTTGACGCAACCGTTGATGAAAGGACATTGATAAAAATAGCCTTAAAATGTTACAAAGATGAACAATATACGAAAATTACATGCGAATTTTTTCGTTTCATAATATATATTGTATTTAATGCGGACAGTACAAGAACCATTTTTTATATTTTAAGTAGTATCAATACATTAATGAAGTAATCGGATAAAATTGTATCATCTATGATATCTGTGTATCATCCATATTTTTATTTCGATACTCTATAGTCTATGATTCAATATTATAGACTCCTTTTCACACAAGAAATTCCAAAAAATTGGCATCGACTGACAACTTGACGACAATGTAGGTTGTTTGACATAACAAAAAAAACAAAACATGACATCAAAATAGCACAGATATCTGTGATTATATGTGTCAAAATAGTAAATATTTAAAAAATCTAAAATTATATTTAGTACTAGAAGTTTTTAAACTTTCGCGAATTTCACTCATATTGAACTAAGTTTACGGGACTTGTCGCGCACAATTAAATCAAAATATAACAAGCATTTTGACTAACCTCGACGTTTCGGTCAAGTTGCATTGGCCGTGGTCACGAGCAGACAAGTCCCGTAAACTTAGTTCAATATATTTAGTACTGTCCGTGTTTATGAATGTATTGCAATACATTGGCTTCATTGAGTTGTATATGGTGAGAATCAACTTTAATTTGTAACGCCTTAAGGCGGAGTCACTAAGGATCTTTAGCAATGTCCTTTACGGGTGTTCGCAAGACAGCTGTCAAGTGAACTAATAACAGATGGCAGTGTGGTTCCGGAACCATAACTCGTATCTCGCGCATCTAACAAATAAGATACAGGGACTGTTTGTATTAGTAACATGTTTCCGGATCTTAAAAATAAATATAGCTAATATCACATTGAAAGATTTGCTGTAAGCTAAACAATAACAAGAAACTAAAGTACAAAATTGTAATTTGAACGGTGTCGGCCGCTGGTAACGATGGAAAATCGACTTAAATTGCCATAATTAATTTATTCCAAACAGAATCGGCCTCACAAAGTGCCTTCAAAGCATTCAATTTTGCATTGAATTTGTAATTTTTACGGCACAATAATTTGTAACTGCATTTCGCTTTACTGTTTTTTTTATGCTTATCATCCAAGTACTCACTGAAAGTTCAGAGGAGAACGTTTTCTCACGGTTTTGGAAAGTAAATAGATTAATCTAGCTTTCTTTTTTAGAGTTCAGAAAATTCTTTATAGCGTTAGGCACCACAGTGTTCTTTTTGCATTTTCCGCTTCAATCACTCTGAATGACGTCTGGTACATGATATTTTATTGGTCTCCATCTCTTTTTACATTAATTTGTGTTTATTCTGATTACAAACGAGTGTAAATAAAACTGTCAATGGAGAAATAAAACTGTCAGTAGAACATTTTATTGCGCGCTTTCATTATTACATGATTACATTGTTACTTTTCCTTATGACTTGGAACATTTCTATGTTGTAAGAATTTCTTACAGTAACTTTATTTTTTACAGCTTGTACTGTTTGTTTGTACCTAAGCTCAGGCTTAGGTCAAACAATTAGTTAAATACTAGAGGGCGCGGCCGGAGCTTCGCCCGCGTGGATGTCGTTTATCGCTGATCTCTCGGGAATAATATTAGTTCGACGTTTAAGACACCCTGGTACTTACATATTATGCCAAGTGGTTGTCGTCAAACAATTTTTATTTCTAGCATATATGTTAATACAGAAAATCGTCTATCTGTATGCCATATTTCATCCAAATCCGTTGAGCCGTTACAGCGTGAAAAAGTAATCAACCTTCGATATTTTTTCAGAAAAAAGGAAAACAAAACGTCTATGAGTAATCGTCATTAAAAATGGGGCTATAATTTTAATTTGTTGTTAGTTCTTATAGTGTACTATCGGAAATAGATACTCTGCCCGTGCTGTCGTTCGTGAGATAACCGTCTTGTAACACTGGTAGCATCAGACTTATCAATGGATTCCACGGAATGAAATGCTATTGTAAACGATCTTTCATTCCAAAACGAACCAGTGAATTCTTGTTTCAACGGAAAACTATCGCTCTTAATTCAATACGTTAAGGATCATATTTGTTTGGCGGTCAAGGGGAGTTTTTATGCACTCGAACCTACGTCAGAGGCTATCAATGAAGTCCACTATGGTGTTTGTGTTAAGTCATCGCATTTTAATGAACCATCGATGACATGCTATACGTGTAATAGACTCACGGTGTTATTCTTTTTAGCGCCGAATTTTTTTAATCGGCCTTTTTGGGATGTGGTAACAAAAATAAAAAGTGACCGATCCGATATTTTTTGTAGTTTTTTGATGCGTTCCTGGGTAGTGTCCTGTTTGGTTTTATTAGCTTCCTCATTTTGATTAGTTCGTGCAATCATTAGTCATCATTAAGTTTGGCGAGTTGATTGGGTGGTGTATTTTATTCGTACCTTAATAAGTAATATTTTATGAGTGGTTTTGGAGGTAAGTGGTATTCTACCTGCTTTTATTACTAAGAAGACTCTAATTGTATCTACTAAAGCCTACTGACACCTAAAGCTGATATGATAAGATTTTTAGATTTCTGAAAATTTTCCCTGTATGTTTCAGCCTGTTAAAAATATTTCCTATTTTTCTATAAAGGTGGTTTACCTTTGGGAGGTACGCATTAGAGATGCCTCAGCAGGTGTAGGCCCGATGTCCATTTCCCCCGGGCACCGGAAGCCCCACCATGCTCAGCGATGCGAGGCGATCTCGTTACCGACCCCCATTCCACTCCCGCCTCATTTCCTCAGATTTTTTACCCAAATTTTTAATCTTAACTGGAGTAGTGTTCTCACAGCAACAAAGATTTAAGTATTTGGTGATAATAGCTTGGCAGCTCTCTTGGGAACCAATTATTTGTTGTTCAAAACAGACAGTCTTGGAGGCTGCAATTAAGTAAATTAATTTTTACGATGTCGACGTAAACGTTTGAGATTTTGTAGGTATATACATATAGTGTTGTGTTATGTTACCTATTAATTTACACGTTCAAAAAAGTCGTGTCTCTGAAATGTAATTTTTCAATTAAGCTCTTTTTATAGATGGATATTTATTAATTTTAACAACAACCACCAATAATAATAACAAAGTTATACATTAATTTATAAATGAAATAGCCTAAAATAAATCGAAATAAAACTAAAAAATTAATTAATGAGGGCATAAAAAAATCCTCCGTATCGCTGTCTACTGGGAACGTGCACAGAAGACTGGTAGCATTGCTAAGTTGTATGGCAATGCTTAGGTATTCTTTGACCCCCCACCGAATGTATCTCTACGTTGTCGTCGTGGTGGGGCTTGTGTGTCTCAGTGACCTTTGAGGCTATGCCGATAGAGCTACTCATGTCGGACAGGTCCAAAGTGAGAGACCAGACCAAGAGAGATACGTGGCGGAGTCCAATTTGGATTGCCAGAAGGGTTGGGCCGTATAAGGCATCGACCGCGCCTCGGGCGCATTTACAGACGGACTTCGTTAATTCGCATTTGCGAATAACGGGACAGTTAGGCATCATTGCCACCGTCGCTAAATCGTAATCCTGATGTCGTGCTGAGTGCTGTGGTTATGTCTCGCGGCTCAGTTTCAGGACCGAGGGTCTTGGCTTAACCGCCCGGACCGCGAGGAAGAAAACCTCTATAAAAAATTACCCCTAATACCAAGTTTTGGCGCGTGACGAGGGTACGAATGGCTGAAGGGTTGCACTAAACAATAGTGCATCAGTCGCTAGCGTGCTCCCTCCAGGGTACCAGCGGACCCCCTGGTTGGGTGACACCTTTCGCTTACCCGGGTACAGGGGGCACTGCCCGGGAGGACCAAATATTTCCCCCATTTTCGTGGGAACCAATATGGAAAACATAAATATTAACAAAAATGACGTGGTGGCTGGTGCGGAGTCTAAGGACTCCGTCATCAATAACAGCGTGGAAGTTGCGGAGCAATCGCAAGAAACAGTGGAACCAGTGGTCAGGTTGACCCGGTCTCGTGAGCGCTTCACGCGACCGCCTACTCCTGTAGGAGGTGAGATGGTGGACGACAGCTGCGAATCTGACTGCTCGCAAATGTCGCTTTTCTCCCAAACGTCGTCAGTGTCGGTTGCGACTCACACTCGTAAACGTACGCGACCGACAGGGAGTGGAGAACCACCTGGACCGAAACGGAAGTCGGCCCAGAGAAGGACTACGAGTTTGGGCGAGGACCTGGAGCCCACCATTGCTCGGGATAAGCCGGGCTTGCCCAAGCCGGAGGAACTGGCGAAGCAGATGCAGGTGCAGCCAACCCTTGAATTGGACGCCTGCATTAAAGAAAATGTTCTTGTAGTGGAGCAGGTGGCTGATAGTTCGCGCAATCTAAAGGGCAGCTTTGCCCACAGCCTTCGGATGGCGGCACGGACGGTTCAGGCAGCGGCGGAGGAGATCACTCAGCGCACCTCTGCCTCGGTTAATGTTGAAAGACTTGAGCGAGAGAACGCGGACTTGCGTTCGCAGCTCGCCAGCCTCTCAACAAGACTGGAAAAACTGACGGAGGAACTTAACCTCTTCCGTCGGCAGAGTGATAAACCGGTGCCAAAGCCCGTCTCGTCACCCGAAGCGGTGGGTCCTATTGGGGGTGGTTTGTCCTCGACGCTGTTCGAAGAACTGATGCAACCCATCATGCTCCGAGTTGGGGGTATGATGAGCGCTCGGTTCGAGGCGTTGGAGAGCAGACTGCTTCCTGAGCAGCGTCTTCGGCCACCATTGGCTGCAGATGCTAGCAAGGGTGGGTCGGCGTCCGCTGGTCAGACACAGGCAGGCTCTGATCAGGAGGCGGAAAAGAAAAAGAAAGGGAAAGGAAAGGGCAAGCGCACAAAGGGGACGAAGCCTACGCAGCCTCCTGTAGTGGATCTGCCCCCTGTGCAAGAGCCGCAGCCGTCGACATCGGCTGCTATCTCAGACACTTGGGCCACAGTAGCTGGGAAGGCAATCCAGAAAACATCTCCTCCTTCCCAACCCAAAAATGCGTTGGCTGTGCCTGGTTCATCTACCTTATCCTCGATGTGCGCTCTGCAACAGACGAAAGCGAGAGGAGGAAAGAAAGGAGGGGCTAAAAAGTTGCCTCCTGTGCCCGCATCAGCGGCGATTGCCGTTACAGTGCCGGAGGGTTCTGCTGTTACGTATGCCGCAGTTATGGCTGCAGCAAAGGAACGCATAAAACTTTCCGACATTGGGATTGAGACTGTCCGCCAGAAGCGGACCATGACGGGCGGTATGTTGCTACAAATATGTGGCAGCAACTGCAACTCTCTGGCGGACAGCCTCGCGACGCGGATGCGGGAAGTCTTAGCGGACATGGCCGTACATATCTCTCGTCCAATGAAGACCAGCGAGGTGAGAGTATTTGATCTGGATGATGCTGTCTCTCCTGAGGATGTAGCAACTGCTATCGCTGAAGCAGGCGAATGCTCCGCAGGGGATGTCAAGGTTGGCGAGATTCGCCGCTCTCCTCGCTCTCTGGGGACCGTTTGGGTTCGTTGTCCGCTGGCAGCAGCTAAGAAATTAGCGGTCAGCAAATGTGTTCGCGTAGGCTGGGTGTCAGCGAGGGTCGAACTATTGGAGGCTCGGCCGCTTCAATGCTACCGGTGCTTTGAATTTGGTCACGTCAGTCGGAAGTGCCCAAGTGAGGTGGATAGAAGCAACCAATGCTTCGCTTGTGGTGAGCCCGGCCACAAGGCGAAGACATGCACGGCACAGAACCTCCGATGCCGACTCTGTGTGGCTATTGGTCGGCCAGCCACCCATAGAATGGGGAGCAAGAAGTGCTCCGCTCCGAAAAACAAAAGAAAGGGTAAACGGGGCCAGGCCATGGTGGCTGGATCAGAGCAGGGGACCGCACCAAACGGTGCCCCCCAGGAGGCTATGGATGTTTCACCTTCCCACCCCTCAAAGTAATTCAGGGCAACCTTAACCACTGCCGCAATGCGCAGCATCTGTTCCTGCAAACAGTTGCGGAGTGGTCGGTTGCCTTAGCAGCTGTGGCGGAACCCTATAACGTCCCGGATCATCCTCGCTGGTTCGGTGACACTGATGGGTCCGTCGCCATTTACTGGGGTGGAATAGAGGGTGGCCCTCCCTGCTCTTTACTCGAAAGGGGACAGGGATTTGTCGCTGTAGAGTGGGGCCCTTTGGCAGTAGTGGGGTGCTATGTCTCTCCCAATATCTCTCTTACCGACTACGAGAGATACTTGGATGGGGTGGCTCGCTGCATTCGTGGCACTTGTTTACCTCGTCCACTGTTCGTCCTAGGTGATTTCAATGCTCATTCAAGAGTTTGGGGGAATCGCCGGGACGGGCCTAGGGGAGAGACATTGCAGGACTGGGCGGCTGGACTGGACCTTCGTCTTCTCAATCGGGGGTCCGTGGCTACATGCGTCCGGTGGCAGGGGGAGTCGATTGTCGATTTATCATGGACGAGTCCTCCTGCTTCCCGCATGGTGTCGGGATGGAGAGTTGCTGAGGAGGTGGTCACTCTTTCTGACCACCGCCACATCGTTTTCGAGGTGGCCCTTCGTCCTACCGACCGCCCTAGCCGTCCAAATCCAAATCATGGCACTCAGCCGCGGCGTTGGTCCCTCAAACTGCTTGATCGAGATTTGCTCGTTGCAGCTGCCTGCGTCGCGGCGTGGTCGGAGAGTTGGAACTCTGAAGAGATCTTGCTCGATCCGGAGGTGGAAGTGGCTTGGTTTCGGGAGACGATGGCGGCAATTTGTGATGCCTCAATGCCCCGGGCCAGGCGTGGCTCGGTCGGTGTACTGGTGGTCAGATGACCTAGCGCAACTTCGCGTGGCATGCTTGAGGTCTCGACGCCAGTACACACGAACCCGGCGACGACGAAGAGCCACAGCCGAGGAGATAGCCATCAACTATGCAGCATATCGGGCGGCTACGAAGGCGTACCAAATTGCAATCGAGAACGCCAGGGTTCGGTCTTGGAGAGAGCTCCTGGAGGGACTAGACAGGGATCCTTGGGGGAAACCATACAAGATAGTCTTGGGCAAGCTACGTCCATGGGTCCCCCCACTTACGGAAACCCTCGATCCGGACTTGTTGGGCAGAGTTGTTTATACACTATTCCCAACAGTCCGGGACGGTCCCTCAGTGCCCCCAATGACTTCACCAGATTGGTCCGAGGACTTGGGGGTGACAGAAGGAGAGCTAAACCGGGCCGTTAGCCGCCTGAGGACCCGGAATACCGCGCCTGGACCTGACGGCATTCCGGGTCGAGTTTGGGTGCTGACTATGGCTGCTCTGGGGGACAGGCTAAGACGGCTGTTCACAAGCTGCCTCCGTCAGAGCGTGTTCCCCTCCGGCTGGAAGGAGGCCGGATTGGTCCTAATAAAGAAGGAAGGCAGGGCCGCAGATTCTCCCTCTGCATACCGCCCCATATGCCTGCTCGATGAGGCATCCAAGCTATTCGAGAGAATAGTTGCCGAACGCCTCGTTGAGCACCTGTCGCGGGTCGGTCCCGACCTCGCCGATAGTCAGTACGGCTTCCGGCAGAGGCGATCCACAGTTGACGCGATCCTACGTGTTCGCTCGCTGTCGGAGCAGGTTGTATCCCAGGGTGGGGTTGCGTTGGCGATAAGTCTTGACATCGTCAACGCTTTTAACTCCCTGCCCTGGGATGCGATTAGGGAGGCACTTATACACCACGGTATGCCTCCCTACCTGCAGGGTATTGTCGGGGCCTATCTTCGCGACAGGCACGTTAGCTACGTGGGCAGGGATGGTTGCGTCCATCGCAGGGGGATTAATTGTGGGGTTCCACAGGGGTCGGTACTCGGCCCGCTCTTGTGGAACCTTGTATATGATGCGGTCCTGCGTGTCGACCTCCCCGCTGGCGTCAGTGTGGTTTGTTACGCGGACGACACTTTGGTGCTGGCCGGCGGGGACACCTTTGATGGGACCATCCGGCTTGCTGAGCTCGGGGTGGCCAAAAGTCGTGGCCAAAATCCGCGAGCTGGGATTGCAAATAGCGCCTCATAAAACTGAGGCGCTATGGTTCCACAACCTGCGGCGGGGCAGGGAACCACCCAGCTCGTCGGTGCGCGTTGGTGATACGCAAGTCCAGGTGGGCCGGTCCTTGAAGTACCTTGGCCTCATCCTGGACAGTCGCTGGGACTTCAAAGAGCATTTCAACCGCCTGGTCCCCCGGATCGAGAAGGTAGCCGGTGCACTGCATAGTCTGCTACCCAATCTCGGGGGACCTCGGGAGGAAGTTCGCCGCCTCTATGCGGGAGTTGTGCGGTCCATGGCCCTTTACGCGACGCGAGGGTCTACGACCGGATCCGCGCCATCCGTCAAAGCGGTGGAAGCGCGCCTGCGAGGGCGTTTGAAATGTTGAGGCGGCAGGAGCGACGTCACGCGCTCGAGAGGTGGCGCGAGCGGCTAGAAGGGCCGCAGTATGCGCACAAGCGTGTGGTCGCAGCTGTCCTGCCGTGCTCTGAAGCCTGGCTGGAGAGGGGTGAGCGTGTCACTTACCGGCTTACTCAGGTATTCACCGGGCACGGTTGCTTCGGTGAGTACCTGAATAGGATCGGACGCGAAGCCACGGCACATTGCCATCATTGTGGGAACGACCAGGACACCGCACAGCACACGCTTGAGGTGTGCCCTGCGTGGAGCTCAGAGCGGCGGGACCTGGTTGGGCAGATCGGGCAAGATCTTTCTCTGCCAGTAGTAGTGTCGGCTATGCTGGCAGAGCCGACGGCTTGGATGGCCGTGGCTTCCTTCTGTGAGACTGTCATGATCCAGAAGGAGGCCGCAGAGCGGGATCGGGAGAGGGCCAATCCCGCTCGGAGACGGAGGCGCCGGGGAGGCAACCGTCCTGGCGCACAGCCCAGATAGGGCTACACGCCGCATCCCCTGTCGTCATGTACTGGCAGGGGACCCTTGGGGATCGTGGACGCTAAGAGTGGGGGACTCAAGGCGCCCATTACACGACCCTGTGGAGGACAGTAGTACGTGGTGGTCGCGTACTGCTGTGGTGTGGAAAGTACCGCTTTCCCGGGACGTGCCAAATGGCATAGCACCAGAGGGGCACCGGCGCGGTCCACAGGAGTTCCCGGAGCTCCTCTATTGTGTGCAGAGGATGGCCACCGTGTTATTTTAGTCGGTAAGAGTCCGACATACCCCTTCGCCTTCCCCAGACAAAGGGTATCCATGAGGATTTCCACTCGAAAACAAAAAAAAAAAAAAAAAAAAAAAAAAAAGGTATTCTTTGACCAAAGAAAAGGTCAGCTTTCTGGTCACGTGAAGTATCGACCAACCACTAGGAGATGTCTTTGAACAAAAGACGAGCGCTCAGACCCTATGACCTGGGTGTTTCAACCCCAAACCGCTCGAAGATATAACTACTAATTATGTTATTATATTTTCGCTACTTGAGGGTCTCTGCAGCCGCAGCGGTAGCGCCAGCACGATCCGCTGAGCTAGAAAGATGGGCTGGCGCAAGGGTATCGATGCACGTTGCGCCCGTTTTATAGATAGCTATATCACACATACGTTCATAATTTACATCTCCTGCTGAACGTTGACCTCCCACCTTTCTATGGATTCTACAATACAATGTCAATGGGAAAATGTCCATTATTTCATTTTATTTATTTTAGGTGTACCTACCAACAGTTGTTACAGTGATGGATAGTGTCAGATACAATGTTCTTATACGATATTCTGGCACAACTTGGCAGAGGCTTTATCCAGCAGTGGACTGCAATAGGCTGAAATTATTCATACGAAATATTTTTTAATTCAAAGGGGCTTCCCAGACTGCAGACTTTTAATCGGCCGACAGTTTTTTTCGATTCTTAATTATACGAAGAAGAAGTAGAAGAAGAAGAGCAGAAGTATTTCTTATTGTCGAGGACATTTTACGGAGTGCGCACTCCAGTAGACCCAATTTCCCACATAAAAATTATAACTTTTGTTATACTATGAAACTGGAATTAACGCGTAGAGCCCGACGCGACGTTTCGACCAGTTGCACTGATAGCGGTAATTTTTATTTTTTATTTTTAATTCATGAAAAATTCTCATTGTGTTTGAATATCACCACCGTCTAGGAGTTAGTTCAGGCAAACCACGACCTCTTCTGATTCGTTTCCAGAACTATAGCCTACGAAGCGAAGTGTGGCGAAATAAAACTCAGTTAAAGGGCTCCGGTCTAATTTTCTCAGAGTTTCTAACAAAGCCCAGGCACGACGCGTTCTTAGAAGCACGGAAGCACTTTGGGGTGAGTCAGTGCTGGACCTCTGAGGGCAAAATCATTATCATGCTCCCTGATAAGTCGCGCCGTAAAATTGAGTCTGCAGCGGAACTACGGCAGCTTATTACACAGTTCCCGATGGCGAAGTCGGAGACCGATGAATCCACCAAGGGAGGAGCGTCGCAGTTGATTGGCGGATCGGCGGTCGATAAAAAATCTCGGAAGTTGGCAAAGTGACGGTATTACATGTAGACTTGTATTTTATTTTCATTATTAACTCTCGTTTTCGTTTATACCTGGATTTTTATTTTAGTGAATGTCATTTGTCAACGTCATGTTTATTCTGATTTTGTAGTTTTGTTTTGACGTAAAAAACACTCGTTCAGAAATGTGTCTGATTAACATATAGTAGTGTTATTTTTTTTATTTTTTTTACTTAGATATAAGTCTTTTTAGCTCATGTGTGTAACAACTGGCGAGTGCATCGAGGATGGCGTAAAAAAGTACTAGTCGTTATCTTAGTTGTTATTAACTTAATTTATTTTGTATTATTTATATATTATATTTATTGTACATATTTATATTATTATAGTATGTTTGATGACAGTTTTGTTTCTTGCTCTTCTTCTTTAACAACTGACGAGAGCTATGCTAGCGCGTTTAGTGACGACGATTCTGTTCTTCTGCGTGACCAACTCTCTTCTACTTTCTGTGATCTGAGCAAATATTTCAATGCTGTTCATATAAATGCTCAAAGCATTCCCGCACACTATTCTGATTTACTGTCTTCTTTTGATTCTGATCTTATTCATGCTGTCCTTGTCTCTGAAACATTTCTAAAGCCTGCCCTTCCTTCTAAACAGTATGTGTTGCCTGGCTACAAACTGGTGCGTAATGACAGAACAGGCAAGAGATGTGGTGGGGTCGCTATTTATCTCCGTGGAGATATCGCCTACAAAATCGTTGATCAGTCTCCGAGTGTTTACTCAAAATCTGCTGAGCACCTATTTATAGAAATCATATTCAACCACACTAAATTCCTTCTTGGGGTTTACTATAGTCCGTCTTGCCATATAGATTATTTTTCTTCATTTGAATCGAAACTTGAGTATCTCTCCTCTTTATATGATCATACCATTATCCTCGGAGACTTCAACACGTGCTTGCTTAAGGATGATACGCGCAGCCGTAAACTCCAATCTCTTGTCTCTTCTGTCAACATGCATATCCTTCAACTTAATGCTACGCATCATGCTCCCGACTGTATTCCTTCACTCCTAGATTTAATTCTAATCTCTGACCCTAGTAAGGTAGCCACACATGGTCAACTACCCGCCCCTTTCTCTTACCATGACCTTTTATTTCTCTCTTATAAAATTCGCTCTCCTAAACGAAAATCTAAATTTCTTTATCTTCGCAGTTTCAAGAACATTGATCTGGATCGTTTGAGGGCGGATGCGGGTGATATTGACTGGTCTCTTGTTTATAGTTGCAATAACGTGGACGCAAAAGTGACTGCTTTTAATAAGTTACTTCTAGAGCTTTTTGATATGCACGCACCCATGAAAAAGGTGCGAGTAAAGCACCTACCCGCTCCCTGGCTATCTGACAGTATTAAAAAAGCGATGTCAATAAGGGATAAAGCTAAAAGGCGGTACAAAAAGACCCCAACGGATGAGAACTGGACTTTTTACAAAATTCTGCGTAATCGTTGTAGTCGTATGTGTAGAGATGCTAAAAGACGTCACATTCATCACTCTGTACAAAATGTCAACACAGCACAAGTATGGCAATTTCTCAAGTCTCTTGGTATCGGCAAGGAATGCAATGATGCAGCACCCGATATGGACCTTAACACAATCAATTTGCATTTCTCGAAACCACCGGTTACCCTGGATGATATTACAAAATCTTCTACTTTAAAAAGTCTATCTAATCATTCTATGCCAAAATGTACTTCTTTCTCTTTTCGCCGGGTTACAGAAGAAGATATCAAAAAATCAATCCTTTCCATCTCCACTAAAGCGGTGGGTGATGATGGGCTACATATCCAAATGATTGTTCCTATTTTAAATGTCCTTTTTCCCGTCATAGCCCACATTATAAATCATTCCCTTGACACGAGCTCCTTTCCCTCAGCGTGGAAGAAGGCTCATGTACTACCACTGCCCAAAGTTTCAAATCCCATCTCTGTATCCCAGTTCCGTCCAATCTCCATTCTACCAATCCTGTCCAAGGTCCTTGAGAGTGTTGTTCAGAATCAACTGTCATTTTATCTCTCCTCTAACAGCCTGTTAAGTCCGTACCAATCTGGATTCCGTCCTGGCCATAGCACAGTAACAGCTTTAGTTAAAATTACTGATGACATCCGGCTGGCCATGGAAAATAAGCAACTTACAGTTTTGGTATTACTGGACTTTAGCAGTGCTTTTAACTCAGTTGATTTTGACATCCTCCTGAGTATCTTGACCTCCTTAAATGTATCTTCTTCTGTGATTGACTGGTTTGATTCTTATCTTCGGGGTCGATCGCAGTCGGTTCGCTCCAATGAGGCTTTCTCGGAATGGTGTGATTTGGCTGCGGGCGTTCCCCAAGGTGGCGTCCTCTCTCCTCTTCTGTTTTCGGTTTTCATTAACGCCATCACTAAAATTGTATCTTCACACTATCATCTTTACGCAGACGACTTGCAACTTTACCGTCATTTTAAAATCGACGACCTTCCTGAAGCCGTGGATGCCATCAATAGTGATCTTCAAAACATCAATGAGTGGGCTAAATCTTTTGGCCTCATGGTCAATCCAACAAAATCACAAGCTCTCATTATTGGTGGCAAATACTACTTCAATCTCTTGGATCAGAAGTCTCTTCCGCCGGTTTTGTACGACTCCGTCCCTATAGCTTATTCCAAAAGTGCCAAGAATTTAGGTGTGTTTATTGATTGCAATCTCTCGTGGAATGTCCACATTGCAGAAGTAAGCAGGAGGGTGTATTACTCATTTCAGTCTCTCAAACGGCTCCAGAAGTTCCTGCCTTTTCCTACTAAAATCACTCTTGCCCAATCTCTTCTTCTTCCGCTTTTGGATTATGCTGATGTCTGTTTTCTTGATGCAACGGAGGAACTTTTCAATAAACTCGAACGACTGCAGAATCTGGCAATCCGCTTCATTTTTGGCCTCCGGAAATACGACCATGTGTCGGAATTTCGGATGCAGCTGAAGTGGCTGCCTATTCGGCGTCGTCGAGATACTCACATTCTTTCTCTTCTCTTCTCCGTTCTTCACAATCCTAGTTCTCCATCTTATCTTCAGGAACGCTTTGAGTACCTTGTCCCCAGGGGAAAACCTTGCCGCTCATCTTCTTCCCTTCTCCTCCGTATACCCCATCACACAACTAGCCGTTACGATGGTTCTTTCACCATACGTGCCGTGCGTCTGTGGAATTCTCTCCCACACTCTTTGCGCGATAGCCCGTCACTGAATGTCTTCAAGAGAAGAATTAAGGAACATTTCCTCTCAACATGAGTTATATTACATGTTATGTATTATATATCTATATATATATATATGAATGTATATATTCTGATGTATCTATTATATATTCTTATGTATCTATTATATATATTTAAGTATCTATATATTATTTATATTATTATTAGCTAGTACTGTAAGTAAATAAAGTAGGTTTAATTTATGTTGTACACTTGTTTCTGTCCTCTACATTCAACATTTCTCTATCGCTCTAAGGTTTGCTGTTAGAAAACTCAGTTCTGAGTTAAGCTCGCCGATGTACATAAACTTTCCTACTGTTATATAAATGTATATCTGTGTGTACAATAAAGAATAAGAATCACATAATTATTGCAAAAAAAAAAATTAGAATACTGAGTTTTACAGTTTACAATAATATTACCACAATAATAAAAAATTATAGAGATTACCCAACTATCGACCGATAGTTTGGTCTGTAGTCTATGGGGACTCTAATATAATACTAATTTAAAATTTAGCGCTTCTACTTTATTGAGTAGTGAAACGTATTTTATCGACATATTTTTTTATTCACCACATTTATTTAGCACAAAACAAGACACATGAAACGCAAGTAAAAAAAAAAACACTATTCAAAGACATACTAAAAAATAATATAAGAAAGTATTAACATAACGATCGCGGCACAGAAGAAAGCATAGTAAGTATTTTAATAATTTTCGTCTTTGCGTGAATAAGTACATACGATGGATTGTATCAAAAATCATCATCACCATAATCATCAATCATGAATAACAGCCTCCTCAGATATAATTACTGAAGTAGGTATAAGGGCAGATAACATATCGACAGTTGTAATATGAATTAAACTAACCGTCAAAATTCCCAACTTTATTCCCAAAATTAATTAATTTAAAAAAAGCATTATTATTATTATTATATTTTTATTTTTTATTTTTATTATACATAAATGTTACACAGCATACATTTACTATAGTTATTGCCAAACTGCACATTTTTTTTAATATCCATTGTCTAGTACCCATATTACAAGCTCTGCTTAGTTTGGGACTAGATGGTGCTGTAGTATTATGTTCTATGGTGCTGTGTAAAATGTCCCAAAACATTTATTTATTTTATTTTACTCTATCGACTGGTGTCTTTAAAATCTCGATATCTTGAAAAAAGGCGATTATGTTAGCAAAATCAGACTTTTTTTTTCATTTCGACTGATTTTTGTGATGTATGGATACATTTTATGAGGATGAGCAATGTATGGGTTAATGTATCGACAGAATTGGTGTTACTTTATAATGTATTGACCCAACGTGAAACAAAATCAATAATAAAACAAAGTTTAACCGGATTCATCATCATCATCATCATTTCAGCCGAAAGACGTCCACTACTGGACATAGGCCTCCCCCAATTAAGGGGGGGGGGTATGCCATAATCGCCACGCTTGGCAGGCGGGTTGGCGATCGCAGTTGGTTGGTTAAATACTCAGAGAACGCTGCTGCCCATCCTCTGGTGAATCCCTTAGTCGCCTTTTACGACACCCATGAGAAGAGATAAGGGTGGTGCTATTCTTTAAGTCCGGCACCACAAACCGGATAACCAGATAACCGGATATTATTTAAATTGGTTTTTCTGACGTTGAGGGCTTTCGAAACGTCAGGAAAACCAATTTAAATAAAATACGTGATTTAATCCGGTTAAACTTTGTTTTATTATAATGTGTAGTGATCGCGAAAACCTAAGAAGTTATTAAAATCAATAATGTAAGTCATTTCACTATTAAACTAGGTTGTATATTCTGTGAGTTACATTATAGCGGTTATTCGTGTTTTTTAATAAAAAAAATATGTAATACAATTTTAAAAAAATATTAACGTCCCCACCATGTTTGATTCAGTTTCGATTCGGTTTCTTTCAAATAACTGATATCAAAACTTTGAGAAATATGCTATAAACAGCATTGCAATAGGATATTTACACAAAAAGTTATATATTTTTTTGTGAATTATAGTTTAGTTTTTTGCCTCTCCTGTAAAGACGCCTTTTGGCGGTTACATTAATTCATATTACAACTGACGATATACAACTTTATTCTTAGTTTATACTAAACCTCTTAAGGGATCATTGTGCTGATAGTTATGAACAACTTTTAGTATGGGACCAACCCTGAAATCGCGAAAAAAATATCTGTTGGTCCCAACATTTGTGTTCACATCATGATGGTTTTTATTCACGATTTCAGGGTTGGTCCCATGGACCCAAAGATATTACATTGTAATGTCTTTGCATGGACCCATATTAAAATTTGTTCATAATGATGAGAACAATGAAACCTTGAGAGTTTTAGTATAAATTAAGAATAAGGTTGTATAATAACACCATTTTGTTCAATTTATCTCGCGAAGGGGTAAAGCCAACGTCGATCGGCTGACACTTTAATTGGATTTCATTCTTCCTTTAATATAGGGCGCAGGTGAAGTCTAGAATCGAAAAAGTTTATAAAGAACTAGAGGTAGCCCGCGGCTTCGCCTACGTATATCGCTTATCGCGAATAAAAGTAGCGTATATCCTCAGAGTTCCAGAATATCTTTGTTTCAAGTTTCATCAAAATCGGTTCAATGGTTTAGTCGTGAAAAGGTGACGGACAAATAGACAGTTATGTTCGCATTTATAATATTAGTGTGATCTAGATTTCTTAGAAGCTCTGGAGATGTGGTGCTGGAGGAAAATATCTGGGATATCGTGAACCGAGCATCGAACAAATGTCTCCATACTTCAAGAATTCGGCATCAAGCAACGTCTATCGACTTTGGTACGATCACGCATCCTCAATTTATTCGGCCATGTATCGCGGCGTACTCACGAATTTATAGAGCGACTTGTACAAGGCAGAATAGAGGGTTCAAGAGTGCGCGGAAGGCCTCCCATGCGATGGACTGATTTAATGAATTCTGCCGCACGGCAGCCGGCCATTACATTAATGCACCAGACTAACTGAAAGCAGGGAAAGGTGGCAAGGCATCGTGAGGCGAGCTACAGCAGCCCCCGGCAATAGTACATGATGGCCACGACCGCTCTGTAAAGAGCGATCGTCGTTTCGCTCTTGAGAAGCTGCAAAAAAACAAAAAACAAAGACATCCTAATTTTAATAGAGAAGATGGTTGGCAGCTACCACCTGTTTGGAATCCAGTTCTAAAAATAATCAAGTTCCCAAACAGCACGCAACACTGTAAAATACAATGACATTGTGAGTGATTACTGCGTGCATCGAAACGATTTTAAATTATAAAAATTGTACGGTAGATTAAAATATATTTTTGGAAATATGTGTAAAGACGCTTGTCATCTTAGTCTTCCTGCGACCACGAACGCTGCAAAGCTTTCGAAACGTCAGGAAAACCAATTTAAATAATGAACGCGATTTAATCCGGTTAAACTTTGTTTTATTAAATAAATGTTTCTTTGTTTGTCCTTTATGCGTTCTTAACTTCATCCGATTGCGATGAAACTTTGGTGAGTTGTTGTGTGAAAACTGAACTAAAAACTGAAGTTAGCATTGCAATGCACAGCTCTAGTAAGAAATATAATCTTTTTGGTAGCATAAAGTAATGCCAATAAGAATACTTGTAAGCCAACTTATGGATAAACGGATAAGGTCTACAACGCTACACAAAGATACTACCTACGCTTTAATATAAGTTACAGAGCAGAGCATGAGTTTTTGCGATATCGTGTAATTAACGTTAACCTGTAGTTATCGACAAATTTTATATGGGGATTTTACCAGCGTCACCGTGTGCATATTTGGAACTAAACAATCCCATACAAAATGTGTCGATAACCACAAGATAACGTTAACTACAAGGTACCGCAACAACTCATGCTAGGGGCGCAGATGCTCCTACGAGGCATAGCCGACCAGCTATACGATCGGTAAGATATGGGAATCAGGAATCAGTCGAAAAGTTTCGCAACGGACTTAAGACTACGTTCCAAGGAAAAAGACTAAGACAAATAGTACAATGGACTGAAGTATTGATATTAAAAAACGAACAGCGTTCGCAGAGAACGAAGCTTGAGCGCCACGAAACAAAATTAAAAGTTCTTAGTGCGCAAGAGTTAACAAGGAAAAAGTTAAGAAATAACTTTTTTGTTATTAGACTGGATCAATTGTATCGGCCTGAATGATGCCAGACGGTTATTACGTTCATTATCAATAATTTTTCTTTTTTTTTTTGCAAATTGAATATAATGGAAAAAGGTAACAAATGATTTTATATAAGTTTTGGACTGTACTTAACATACCCCCAAATTCATTTATATTTTTTCCTTATTTGCGAGAATTGTAGTGCATTAAGCCTTTGATACACATGCCTGTAACTTGCATGCTTGTATACCAGCTCCTTGCACGTGCCAGCAACTTTCATGTGTATACGTTAACTGGCATGCCTATACCTGGCAAACAAGTAGCTTACACAACATTTGATTTACTGGCATGCAATACGCTACGCAACCGGCACGTGTGAACGTACGCGGCAGGTTCAGGTATGCCATTGTCACCCAAATCCGTCTTCCTATTACACATTATTCTGTTGGTAACAATATGACACTATTTAATTCACTTCGAAAGCTTTCTGTTAATGTAAAAACTTGAAAATATGCTGTCAAGACGTCGTTAGCGTGGCGTACTGGCACGTGTATACTGCTTGCCGGTTACAGGCATGCTTGTAAGTAAATTGCATACAGGTTTACTTGCAAATTTGTCCACAGTGCGCCAGTTACTTGCACGTGCTGGCATGCAAGCTACTGCTCCATTTTACAGGCATGTAAAATGGCTGTGTCTGCCGGCCATTACAGATGGTCGAGTGTGCCTTGAACGAAATTTAACATTATGACGTTCTAAAAGTTGTTTTGCCGATACGAAGCATTTTTAAGTGACAGTGAATGACATTACGGCGACTTAAAATTGAGTTGCGTTTTAATAATGGACCGAACATGGGTTTTGCTGATCAGCCGACTCGCTAACTAATCGGTTAGAAAATTTTCGACTAATTGGCCGACTTGTAGCCGTATATAGAAAACATGGAGAGATGGAGTAGATGGTTTGTAGACCGCCTATCTCTAGTTGCGTTTGGCCATTCGGCGGATAGTCTACTATTTACCAGAATAAGTAGCCATAATATACAGGGTACATTTTTAAGAAGTGTGGATAATTTGCGTACTGGTTCAGTAACTGCTTCTCATCGCCACCACACTTTAAATTCACTTTAAAACAAATGAAAAATCGACTTAGTATGGGAGACTCGGAAAATTTTGTAACGCACGCCAAAGGCAAAATATACAAAGGCAATTTTTAACCGACTTAAAAAAAAGGAGGAGGTTATGTATTCCGAGGGTTTTTTTTTTTTTTTTTAATTTTGTTTTAAAGTAAATTTTAATAATGTGGTTGCGATAAGAATCAGATACTGAATCACAAATTATCCGCACGTCAGTTGTAACATTTTGACATTAACAGCGTCTTTATTTCGTAACCGGTAAGGGCGGTTTTCTAATTCAAGTGTTAGCACTGTCGTGCAGTCGACTGTACCTATTCAATTCAAATCAATTCAATTCAACCGTTTATTGCGAATATAGGTAAGGTTACATGAATATTGTCATAAAACAATATTTGTGCAGCTATATTCTGCCATTAAGCATGCAACAGGAAATACACAGTTCTACGCAAAGCTATTAACTGAAGCGTCTAAAGCAATAAAGCATAATACATACTACGTCCAGAATAATACAATATCTCAATGTCAAAGTGAATATGGAAGCATGTCAAACGTACCTAATACCACACCTACTAAAGTAAACTGCAATGGACTTGCAAATAAAAAGTAGATACCGCTGCTTGAATTACAGCTGCATTGTCTAAAATTCACAACAAATTACGTAGAAGGTAACAGATAAGAAAATGCATTATTTTTATACTGTTCAACATCATTATTTTTACAATTTGTATTATTTTTATAACAAGCAACAAGAAAGCCAATTATGAAAAAAGTGAAGTATTTGCTTATTGATATTGTAAAGCAATTGCCGTTCTGTTTCTGTGTAAATAATTGTATGAATGTTGATATTGTTATAGCATTTTCTTAACCAACGCAATAGGTATGTCTGTAACGAAATATGGTCGATTTGTAGTCGCAATAATTATGTTTTCTCCCACTTGCTCTGAAATTGGTTCATTATTCAAAAAAAAAGAATACAACAATCGGCTTTTTTTCCGTACGCAACGAAATAACAGGCCAGTAATATGCAACACGACAATAATAGAAATTGCTGGACACTTTTTATTTTTTAAATTATGCTACCGAGGTGTTTAAGCACACACTTACATAAATTAGGTGTTTTTAGGTACAAAATATTTATCATTATAAAGGCTGAAGGCACATTTTTTTTTTAAAACTTTGAAAATAGAACAAGAACCGCGCGCGGACGTATCGAAGAGAATGAAAATTAGATATCGTTGAATTAATTTGTGTATTGTTTCCTCGCAAATGAGAGAAAAGTACTATACAAGTCTCGGCCGAAATAGCAATTAACGGCCTCGTTTAGTTAATAAAACTTGGGAAGTACTCGGCTTCGCCTCGTACTTCCAATATTACTCGGCCGTCAATTGCTTCATTTCCGGCCTCGACAGTAATGTACTATTGTTTTGATTTGTCCCAAATTATTAGATTTTTTAACAGCTCCAGCCTAAATTATTAAAAAAAAATGTTTAATAATTTTCCGAATTACAAAACATATTTTATGACCAGGGTATACGCAAATTGTTATACATTACTAAAATTCTTAGATATAAATCATCATCATCATCATTTCAGCCGATAGACGTCCAAAGATGGACAATTGGACATGGCATAGGCCTCCCCAAGCATTGCCACAACGACCGGTCCTGCAAGCTACACATAAAGTTGGAAATCCCTTATTTCCTCACATATTCCGTAACCACATATACACCATTATACAATGCTATAATTTACAGTAATCTGACATTTCAAACTTGTATTGGCTAATCTGATATTACAGTGACATTGACAGTGACGTTATAAAAGCAAACTAATAAATAATTAATTGTGTCAACAATAAATGTGTAAACGTCCAAGGAATGTTTCTCACTTCTCGTGACATTATTTGTCATAAAAAAGATAGCGTTTTTTACGTCCTCCGTCTCAGGAATTTCTAATTTCCGGTCAGATTTAATTGTTACGTTTCTAAGAATTATTGTGGTCACGTCGTTTAATTAAAATCTTCAATGACAATATTTATAATACATGATGTCAGCTGAAACTAATTTTGTAGAGCAGTCTAGGGCAGAAATATTAGCTAAATTCTACGACAGTCATATTTTGATCTGCACATGAATCCGAAAGTCAGAGGTGTGGGCCGGGTTTGAACTCAGTCTATAGACGCCCACAGAAAATAATAATAAGAGAAACATAATTAGAAATATCTACGTTTAGTAATACTTATAATCTTACCACAAAAGACCTTTCTTACACCCACGGAAACCGTGGGAGTAACGTTTGAGAATAATAATAATAATAATGTTCTGCTATGCTATGGCTTATTATGAAACGGGAATTAACGCGCACACACCTATTTTCAGCTCAACGTTTCGACCAGGTTTCACTGATCCTGGTCACGAGCAGACTGATGCAGCAGTATCACTCCGATACCGAGGTGGAAGAATTTTCATCTACCCTCGGTTTTTTATTTTTTGCTTTAAGTCCACAGTGAGTGTAGTGTGCACCGGCCTTACCGAAAATAATAAAAAATCGAGGGTGGATGAAAATTCTTCCTCCTCGGAATCGGGGTGACACTGCTGCATCAGTCTGCTCGTGACCACGATCAGAAACCTGGTCGAAAAGTCGGGCTTAGAATATATAATGCAACGCAAAATTTAAAAAGTTAATATTATTGCTATGTACCAAAACGATGTTTAAAACCATGTACGGTCGACTGCAAGTCAGTGGTAACAGTTTGACATTGACAGCGTCTTTATTTCGTAAGCAATAACGGTGGTTTTCTAATTCGAGTGTTACCACTCTGTCATGCAGTGGACTGTATGTGTAAGTAACATTGGTATACTTGGTAAAAAGTGTGAAAACCTCAAACAAACTCTCCAAAAATATTTCCGTCAGAACTATCTTATATTTTTTTCTTTATCGCAAAATTTCATGCTTTAGAGTTACTTTAAGATCCCCAGTAGGAAGCAGAGAAAGTGAAGGATGCTATGCAGAGGCGTGCTACCTGATGCACGGAAACTCATCGAGCTGAACTTCTTGGACCTTATGGACTTATTCACGACTAGCTAATACACTGAATTCACAGACATAAGTAGGTAGTAAAAAAAAAAATACTATGTCTGTGACTGAATTTAAATAAAAATTACAATCACATGAGACTTTCCATCTTCATGTCTCAGTTTGGCGAACCGACTTGCGGTACCATTTAGGCAACAGCCTAGGTGGTGGTACATCCTAATCGATTTTCCTATTGATTCCGAACAAACTACTTTCAGGTTTGCACTATACTGAAACTAACAGCTTTTTAGAAAAAAGAAAATAAAGACACTGGGTAGATACAAAAGATCACAGATGTGCTACGAATAAAAATCTATAGTTAGATACACACCTATGAGAGTGTATAATAATATGTTTGGATGTAATAATATGTTTGTACACGCATAAAAAGTGCTCTATCGGTCGGACCGTCCTTTGTTAAATAAATTAGTTTCGGTGTCTACCAAATTACGCCTCGAACCTATCTATATGTACAGCACATTGGGTCTTGGCAGGAAAATATGCTCTACCTATTATCTGAGTGTGAATAAATTAACATACTTGAGACTCTGTAACAAAACGGGAGTTGAGACAATAGCAGATCATACATCATTGAAAAAGCTTTTAGGAACACTAGTAGCCGAATACTATTTGTTTTCATTGATTTATTCATGGTCAGACTGTAGATACAAGGCGCCGACAAAGACGGTCCTTTTGAAATACCAACTTTTTCGAATTGGTAATGAGAGTTTGTGTGAAACGTTACAAAATAACAAGTCACGTACTGCCTACCTAAAGTGAAACTGAACAATTGTTCAAAGGGATACAAGAATTTGGAAAACAAATAAGCTCTCTAGGATTCCACTTGGATCTTACATATTACCGTTCCCTGTGCACGTGTAAAGTCCGGTTTTTTTGACTTTTTTATAGGTATTTAGTAAAAAATCTTGGTACTTGGAAGGTCTTTTTGTTGTCGATTTTTAGGGTTCCTACCCGAAGGGTGCCAAACGGGACCCTATTACTCTCGCTACGCTGTCCGTCCGTCCATCCGTCCGTCTGTCTGTCACAGGGCTGTATCTTTTGAACGTTAATAGGTAGCCGAGGCCAATATTCGTCGAAGGGTCGGCACTCGAAGTTGTAACGGAATACGTCTACCTAGGGCAGGCAATTCAGCTTGGTAGACACAACTTCGAGAAAGAAGCCAACAGAAGGATCCGTCTGGGCTGGGCAGCATTTGGCAAACTTCGCCGAGTCTTCTCGTCGCCTATACCGCAAAGTTTGAAGACATAGGTCTTCAATCAGTGCGTCCTGCCAGTCATGACTTACGGTGCCGAGACGTGGACACTGACAGTTGGGCTAGTCCACAAATTCAAAGTCGCTCAGCGAGCTATGGAGCGAGCTATGCTTGGAGTTTCTTTGAAGGATAAAATCCGTAACGAGATTATCCGGAGAAGAACCGGAGTGACAGTGGGCTGGCCATGTCTGTCGAAGGACCGATGGCCGTTGGAGCAGACGAGTCCTTGAGTGGAGACCGCGAATCGGCAAACGCAGCGTAGGGCGCCCCCCTGCCAGGTGGACCGACGACCTAAAGAACGTGGCTGGGGGGGACTGGATGCGGAAGGCAGAGGACCGAGCGTTGTGGCGCAACTTGGGAGAGGCCTATGTCCAGCAGTGGACTGCGATAGGCTGAGTTGATTGAGGTAGCCAGTTGAAATTTTCTCAGAATATGGGTTTTTGCCATGAGGGTATCACGACAAATACAAAAAAAAAAAGTCTAAAACCAAAGGGGGATCCCCTTACATACAAGAAACCTAAACAAAATGCATTTTTTTTCAACATTTTTGTTCCTGCTCTATCTTCAGTAATACATATCAGGACCAGCGTCAAACTTGGTCAAATTATAGTGCATATTATGTTGTTTAGCAATAAATACTAAACATAGGATAAACATAGACATATGTGGTGCTACCTGCGTAAGAAAGAGATGCAAAAATTCATATTTCGTGCACTGTGAACTCTCGTAAATTAGATAGTTAAATTAAATCAGTTTCTATGGGGTATATCAGGTCGATGGGTGGTACGGAATCCTTACTGCGTGAGTCCGACCCGAACTTGGCCAGTTATTAAATAACAACTGGGAAAATATTATTACTAGTTCCATACACATAATTAGGTTAAAAAGGTTATTTAGTATGTAAAATTGTTAATATGTTATCTTTTAATAATTTCCTTACTAAGGCGCATGTAGCAGCCAAGTGGCGCCCCCATCAGTAAAAAAAATATTACTCGCTGAATACATCATTTATTAAAAATTAGTTTAAAAAATTGAAGTACAGGTATTTAATCAGAAACCATTAACTCTGTAAATTATAGTTCGCTGCAGTTGTAGATAGAAAAAGTGCCAAAAGTGGCCGTTTTTCGCATTCGATTCGATTTGCAAACGACACGCAAAAATCGTTTCCCAAATATGAAAATTCTAAAGAAACAGACTGTAGGCACTCAGTTGGAATAATAGCTATTGTTTATTCAAGTTTCTTCTCATATAAAATTTATCAGTGCATTCTGTGATAAGGCCACATGTGATAAATTGCCTGTTTCATAAGGCGTTCATTAGAGGCGTGCAAAATGCGCTCCGTTGCGCAGCGATAACTTCACCGATAACGGTTTTACTGCCTCAAAATATTACCTATTTGCGTATCTAAAGTTGCTTTTTGTTTTCAAAATATCGTAGTGACAATGAATAGACGAAGGAAATTTACGATAACGTTTTTGCTACATTTATTACTTTGATTTATATTCATAGGCACGAGTAGAATTGATTAATGCCTACTATGTTTTTTGATTTAGGTTATTCAATGTAGGTAATAAACATAAAATATAATTTGATAATAGTGGGTTATATCACAAATCTCATTTGAGCGATGAGGTCAAGTTCTTGAGCGTAATTTTGGCGCGTCAGAATAATTTAATAGTTTGTAGAGCTCATTTCCTTTCGTACTGTGACGTCCTCTGCATAGATCCATCTCGAAGTCAGTGGGGCTACACCGACGACGTAGTGCAAAGCGTCGATATAAAAGTTAGAGCGATTGACACCCCCACAAAATTATTTTTGTAGATTATTTATTTATTTGGACGACGTCTGTGGTCTAGTGGTTCGAGTGTCGGACTGCTGATTACGAGGTCGTGGGTTCGATTCCCACACGACACAAATATTTGTGTGATGAACATGAGTGTTTGTGTTGGTCTGGTTGTTTCTTATGTATTATAAGTATGTATTTAAAAAAAAAAAGTATGTAAGTATTATATCCATTGTCTAGTACCCATACCACAAGCTCTGCTTAGTTTGGGACTAGATGGTGATGTGTAAAAATGTCCCAAAAATATATATATTATTATTATTTATTAATTTTCCACAAAAAATACATACATTTGGCAGATACAGTGTAGAGTGTAATGAACATAAACCAGTTTAGGTTTTCTGTACACCGCTTGGTCCGTCCACATTCATTACAACAAGATGTGGGTAGGGAAACACGACGCATCACGCTCACCCCATGCAAAAATTACCATACCAACTAATTTATTAGCAAATTACTTACAAAAGTAGAGCATTTTTTTTTGTTTTTGTTTTTTTGTTTCTAAGGGTCGGTCTTTCAATAGCCAGTTAACTTTTAATTGAGGAATAAGTTTACATTTTGACAGTTGTTGTATAGAAAATCTGTCAAGACGTCACATTTATTCCTCAGTTAAAAGTTACCAGACTATTGAAATACCGGCCCTTAGGCCCCGTTGTTTGATCAGTAGTCAAGTATACTATTAGTTAGAATTCGTTGGTTAAACTGACAAATAGTAAAAAATTACAAAATACTGTTGTTTGATCAATAGTTAAACATGACTATAGTTAAAATCATTGACAATTTGTCAAAATGTTACTATGCATGGACAGAGTAGTCAACTTTGACGATTCGTTTTTAGGGTTCCGTAGTTCCTACAAGGAACCCTTATAGTTTTTGTAAATTTGAAATGAAATCTACCTCTTTCTCCGAGCTTTTTTCCCAATTACGTTGAGGTCGGCTTTCAGTCTAACCAGATGCGGCTGCACATCAGTATTTTACACGGAGCGACTGTCATCAGACCCCCGCAACCCAGGTAATGGGTAATACCGACATCCTAAGATTAGAGCAGTTGTCAAAGTTTCAGGCTTCTGACAATCCGTATCAACCCGTTATCGTGCTCTCAAAGACATGGAGGGGTCTTGATGTGCAACGAAACTATCACCCATCCAAGGACGGTGGCTAGCATTGAAGATTTTGAATGTTCTTCTGATGACGACGAAATTATTGTGAATATTTATTGAACCGGTTCCGGTTTCGGTTGTTGAAGTGTCAACAAGTCTGTGCTGTTCGTCGTCAATAAATCACGAGTTAAAAATAGTTAAAGTTACACTTTCGGAACTATAGTGCTAGAAACATCAGCAAAACAACATCGGAAGACGAAGAAGAAGTAATCCTTGGAGTTTTTCAAGATCCACTCATTAAAAGTGAAGCTCAAATTTATATCCACAATTGAGGTTAGAACAATATCATTCAATTATTCAAAATTCAACGTCAACTAACAGACGGTAAAATAAACAACAATACCCGAACTGTCAGTCAGCTAGGTTGTCATCTACCTTTGGTGTTGCCATCACAAACAAATATTTTATACCAATTCGCATTTACGTTCCGTTTCACACAATTTCATTCGTCAACATGGATGAGCAATTTCAATTATTATTTGATAAAATGAAGATAGAAATGCAGAAACAGACAAATGATCTAAAAGAATCTCTTACGAAGAACATAATGGATCGGATAGATGAAAAACTAACTCCTATGATTGAAGAAAATGAAAAATTAAAACAAAAAATTTGTAACCTGGAGAACGAGATTGAATATCTGAAAAAAGAAAAGAAAAGTAACAACATAGTTATTTATGGATTAGAAGAGAGCGAAAAATCGATATTTGAGCTATATCAAATCGTTAAGGAGATCTTTAAAAGAGACTTAAATCTATCTGTGGAAGAAAATGAAGTGAACAGACTATACCGTCTAGGAAAAAATAAAGTCGAGAACAAACATAGACCTGTGCTATTATCATTTACCAACGGGTGGAAAAAAGACCAACTGATAAAGAATAAAAAGAGTTTAAAGGGAATCTATATATCGGAAGACTACTCTAAGGAAGTTATAGAAAAGAGAAAAGCTTTGCTACCACAGCTACTAGAAGAGAAAAAAAAGGGAAATATTGCTTTCCTGAAATATGACAAACTAGTAGTTAAGGGACCCAACACCGACAAAAGGAAAAGAGAACTATCTACTTCACCGCAGTCGACGTCAACCAATAAACCTAAAAAGCAACAAATGATGAGTTCTATTAAAACGAACAGGACAAACGCCTTCGATTTGATGAGAACCCGATCAAACTCTCTCACTGACATCCACGCACATAAAAACCAATAGCAACTAACAATCGGCAAACGGATAACCAAACCAAACTACGAAAACCAAACAAAAGAAATAACACAATCTCCCCCAAGCCGACTGGTCCTCGTGGGGGATAGAGACCATAACCCTCCAACAACACAAGAAAATAATAATTGCGAAAACAACCACAGAAAATCAAAAATATATGTTGCAGCCCTCAATGTACTTACATTGAAAAACGATGAAAACCTTACAGAATTAACATATGCGTTAAAACAGATCAAATGGGACATCGTCGGCCTAAGTGAAGTAAGGCGAATGGGAGAAAGAATTATTTCCTACCCAGACTTCCTTCTATACCATATAGGAACGACTCCAGGTCACCATGGGGTTGGTTTTATTATCAAAAAACACCTCACAAATTATGTGGAGAGCTTTGTAGGAGTATCAGAGCGCATAGCAGTGATGAATATTAAGCTACCGGGATTCAAAGATCCATGGTCCATCATACAAGTATACTCGCCTACGGAACAATCTGATACAGGATCAATAGACTCATTCTACCTAGAGTTAAATAAAACAATCCAAGACCATGCTCACAAAAACCTTGTTGTGATAGGAGACTTCAATGGCCAAATTGGAGAACGACAACCAGAAGAAGACACAGTCCTGGGACCATTTGTATATGGAAAAAAGATCAGAAGCAGAAACGGCGAGAAGCTTGTAAATTTTGCACAGGAGAATGGCTTGAGAGTCTTAAACACAATGTTCAGGAAGAAAGAAAGTAAGAAGTGGACCTGGATATCGCCAGACGGAAAAACAAAAAATGAAATAGATTTCGTAATGACTAGTAAAAGCAGATACTTCTCGAACATGAAAGTCATAAACAATTTCAACTTCAATACCAACCATCGAATGATTCGAGCAGAACTAATGACAACCCCGCCAAAAAACCCAAGACCAAGAAATAGTATGATGAACACAAAACCTACCAAATACCAAGCAGCCCAAATAGCCAATTCCATAATGACAAAACTTACGGATTACAATAAAAAGACAACAAACATGGAGGTGCAAGAAAAATACAACTGGTTAGAAGGAACAATAAAAGCATCCATTCAGCAAGGGAATAATAGCAAAGACTTGTCTAACAAGTGGATGACTGCCAAAACCATTAACCTTCTTAACCAAAGAGCCGACCTAATTAATGGAAACGATACTAACGACAGTCGAAAGCAAATAGCTAAATTCAGTAAAGAAATAAAAGAAAGTATTAGAAAAGATAGAACTCAAAGAAGAATGGAAACAATAGAGAGACACATCTTACAGACAGGAGGAATAAAAAAGGCATATAAGGAGTTAACTAACAAAAAGGACTGGATCGTACAGATGAAAGATAATAATAGATTGAGGGAGAATCGAAGGCAAGGAATATTAGGAATTGCTACATCATACTACAAGAAACTATATGAAATTACCTTAGCGGGAAAAGAAATAGAATTGTTAGAAATCTCACCCGTACCCAGCATCATGCAGGAAGAAATAGAATTCGCTATAGAAACCCAAAGAGACGACAAAGCTCCAGGACCCGACGGAATAAGCAACGAAGTACTAAAACAAGCGAAACGGGCAATAACTCCTATTCTCAAAGAAATCTTTAATGATATTATCAACACAGAAACGATCCCACAGCAATGGACTAAATCTAATATAATCCTTCTGTACAAAAAAGGTGATCAGTACGATATCGGAAACTACCGGCCAATAAGTTTGATGTCCAACCTGTACAAAATATTTGCAAAGATCGTACTCAAGAGAATGGAAAGAAAACTCGATGAACAACAGCCAATAGAACAGGCAGGTTTTAGAAGAGACTACTCGGTACTAGATCATATCCATGCTGTTAGGCAAATCATCGAGAAATATGCGGAATATCAACTTATATACTATCTAGCATTCGTCGATTATAGCAAGGCATTCGACTCGTTAATACATACAAACATCTGGGAGGCGTTAAGAGAACAAGGGATAGAACAAAAATATATAAGATTAATTAGAAATGTATACAAAAACAGCTCAGCGTGCATTCAGCTAGAAAAGAAAGGAGATGCATTTAAAATACAAAAAGGAGTAAGACAAGGAGATCCTCTCTCCCCAAAACTTTTCTCCGCTGTTTTGGAAATGATCTTCAGAAGTATGGAATGGGAAAATCTGGGATTAAATATCGACGGCCAAACACTTACACATTTAAGATTTGCCGATGATATTGTGTTATTCGCAAAAACGCCGGGAGACCTCAATATAATGTTAAACGAACTAGCATATGAGAGTGGAAAGGTAGGACTAAAGCTAAATCCCGAGAAAACAAAAGTAATGACCAATGGAAATAAAATCAGCATAAATGTAGGCGAGTCACAAATTAGCTATGTTGAAGAATATATATACCTCGGACAGCTGATATCACCCAAAGATAACATAAACAAAGAAATCGAAAGAAGGATAGCAAACAGTTGGAAAAGGTATTGGGGCCTAAGGGAAGTAATGAAAGACAAAAACCTACATATAAAAACAAAGAGTAAATTATTCAATGTCTGCATTCTACCAATCTTAATGTATGGAAGCCAAACATGGGCCATAACAAAAAACACGACCAATAGAATTGCCATATGCCAAAGAGCAATGGAGAGAAGCATGCTTGGAGTAAAGAGGGGGGATAGAGTAAGAAACATCAACATTAGGAAAAAGACCAAGATACAGGATGTAACCCTAAAAATAAAAAGGCTAAAATGGAAGTGGTCGGGACACATGATCAGAGGAAGGGACAAATGGAGCAAAATAGTTACACAATGGTACCCAAGGGAAGGTAAAAGGAAAAGAGGTAGACAACAAAAACGATGGGATGATGATATCAGGCAGGTGGCAGGTATAACATGGAGTAGAGTAGCAAGAGAGAGATCAGAATGGAGTAGGTTGGAGGAGGCCTTTGCCAACTGGCAAACGGACTTACAGAAAGTAAAGAAACACCAAATAAGAGAATAATTTAATTATGTAAAATAAATATATATACATATATATGTAACAGATTAACAGTGCAGTAGTTTAAGAAACATAATTGTATACCTATTGTCCGAATAAAAGGCTTTTATCTTTATCTATTTATTGAACCGCCGAACACTTATCTCTTCACCAGCAACACCATTGACTATTGTTATATTTAACTATTGTTAAAAATATCTTCAAACAACGTATTTCTGCTTTAACTATTGGTAAGGCCTTAACTATTGTTAATGAAATATATAAATATATTGCAAAGAGTATCTACACATTGATCATATTACTTTTGCTTTTTAAAAAGAATTTGGTTGTCAAGACGGACTTTCAGTCAATATGTCATCACGACACGACCACAGATTAGTGATATTATGTCACATACACAGATCAATTACCTTTTTTTTTTTTTTTTTTTTTTTTTTTTTTTTTTTTTTTTTTTTTTTTTTTTTTTTTGCTGCGAGGAGGAAACCTTCAAAAGGCTACCGGCCTCATGGGGTACGGAGGCCGGGGTGTGTGGGATTCTTACCCACTAAAACCCCCTCAGTGGCCGTCTACAGCATAATAAGGGGAGACTCCGGGAAATTAATATACCTCCGGAGCCCTCCTTATGCTACGCCTGTAAGGCACGTCTTAAAGGAGACAATTTGTCTCCTATTACCTAGTCACAAATAACATAATAATTTCATCGTCATCAGAAGAACATTCAAAATCTTCAAAGCATCTTGCTATATTTAAGGTCTTTCTTTTTTGGGGGCTCGTGGCTAAGTATTAACCGCGTAGATTGCAAGGCTACGCTAGCCGACGTCAGTCCTTGGATGGGTGACCGTTTCGTTGCACATCGAGACCCCTCCGTACCTATGAGAGCACGATAAGCTGTCGGTTCCGGTTGCCATAAAAATATATATATGGCAGTCGTTACTGGTAGTCTGAAGTCCGAAAGTCAGACAACTGGTAACCTTGGGATATCGGTATTACCCAGTACCTGGGTTAAGGGGGCCTGGGGTGCAGTCGCTCCGTGTAAAATACTGATGTTCAGCCGCATCCGGTTAGACTGGAAGCCGACCTCAACGTACTTGGGAAAAAGGCTCAGAGAAAGAGGATAAGTTCATTTTTAATTTACAATAACTAGTGGTCAAAGTTAACTACTCTGTCCATGCATAGTAACTTTTTAACAAATTGTCAATGATTTTAACTATAGTCATGTTTATCTATTGATCAAACAACAGTATTTTGTAATTTTTTACTATTTGTCAGTTTAACCAACGTATTTGAATTAATTGTATACATGACTACTGATCAAACAACGGGGCCTTCAATATATTTCTAGTTTAACTATTGTTAAAGCCTTAACTGTTGTTAATGAACTAATGGTTAAATTAACTATTAGTCATATTTTACTACTGATCAAACAACGGGGCCTTAGGCCCCGTTGTTTGATCAGTAGTCAAGTATACTATTAGTAAAAATACGTTGGTTAAACTGACAAATAGTAAAAAATTACAAAATACTGTTGTTTGATCAATAGTTAAACATGACTATAGTTAAAATCATTGCAATTTGTTTAAAAGTTACTATGCATGGACAGAGTAGTTAATTTTGACCATTAGTTATTGTAAATTAAAAATGTACTTAGATCATCCTCTTTCTCCGAGCCTTTTTCCCTGAGTTCGGCTTCCAGTCTAACCGGGTGCGGCTGAACATCAGTATTTTACACGGAGCGACTGCCATACGACTGCGGACGAATAGTCAAAGTTGACTACTCTGTCCATGCATAGTAACTTTTTGACAAATTGCAATGATTTTAACCATAGTCATGTTTAACTATTTATCAAACAACAGTATTTTGTAATTTTTTACTATTTGTCAGTTTAACCAACGTATTTTAACTAATAGTATACTTGACTACTGATCAAACAACGGGGCCTTAGTATTTTAAAATTATTAGTCATTATTGGATCATTATACATCATCAATGATTCACCACAGGAAGAAATTTATATTACCCTGACCTTAGTTTCTGAGAATAGGTACCTAATACGAACCCTTTCTTACAATCACAGCGGGTACAACATAAACAATCATTTAATTGCTTCATCGGTATACCTACTTCTGTCTATATTAATTAATACACGTCGCAAATTTCCTTATACACCTTAATGATTAGCGATAAATATTCTTCACAAATTAATAAACCGATATAACAGCCTCAAGTTGATTATGGAAGAATGTTGTTGGGAGGGTATTATCCGCTCTCAGGACATCTCGTACAATGACGAAGATTGCAGCTGACTTGCATTGCCGCATGTTATTCACTTCTTTAATTAACTATCAAACCGGAGGCACTCTCGATTATAAGACGCGGCTACTCGGCTTTGTGCCCGCTGTGCCTACCTGCCACTGAACTCTGCATTTTAACATATCATAAAACCAAACGAAAAATGACTCTATTACATGGTAATAAGGTCAACCGAGCAGATTTCGAGTTCCACTGGCGACTGAATGTCTCGACTTTGATATTGTTTTTTGTATGTGGATATTAGGAGTTCGTTGTATGAGCATGATCATTAAAGTCAGATTTGGATGTGTAAAACGTTAAAATGTAGTTTGTCAGGTAAGTGCTTACATCCTCTCGCTTTTTAACACTGCAGATGGTTGGATGTACACAATAAGCCCAATCAAATATTTGCAGTCGCTTGTCGTGTTGTTAATTTCATGTTTTGATGCACAGTTTGATGTCATAATCTTATAATTGGTTGATAGTGTCAATTTCATACTAATAGTAAACCACTGTATGTTAAGTTTTCAGATGAACCCTGTTATTTGTACCATAACATTTTTTATTTCAAAAGTATAAGTTTTAGGTATGGCTGATTTATAATTTGTTAATTTTTTGACGATCTCTGTGGACTAGTGGTTCGAGTGGAAGGACTGATGGCCGTTGGAGCAGACGAGTCCTTGAGTGGAGACCGCGAATCGGCAAACGCACCGTAGGGCGCCCCCCTGCCAGGTGGACCGACGACCAAAGAACGTGGCTGGGGGGGACTGGATGCGGAAGGCAGAGGACCGAGCGTTGTGGCGCAACTTAGGAGAGGCCTATATCCAGCAGTGGACTGCGATAGGCTGAGCCCCGCCCCCGGCCCCGCCTGCTTTTAGGAGTTCAGTAGTAATGCCGTCATCGCCCGGAGCTTTGTTGTTCTTAAGCTGCTCGAGGGCCGCCCTAATCTCGCCTTGGTCAACGTCCGGAAGATCCTCGGTGTAATGGCGCGTGAGCTGGGCTCTTTTGTCGTCATTGCTAGGAACCGCTGGTCTCGCCGTTTTCGTGGAATACAAATGCCCATAGAAGTTTTCGACCTCATCAAGCATCTCGATCTTAGAGGTGACAATTTTGCCATCCGCGGCTTTCAGTTTCATCAGATGGGTCCTCCCTAGCTGCTGAGCGAAAACTTTCGACCCCCTATTTTGCTCAATCGCAGCCTCAATGGCGCGGGTGTTGGAGCGGTGGAGGTCACGTCGCATCAGCTTCCTAATCTGTAGGTTTAAGGACCTATTATCTGATGAAAACGAATGCGCGGCTGACATTTCCCGTCTTTTCCTCATCAGATCGAGTGTCTCAGTCGAAAGCTTGGGCATCTTGCTTCCACGCTGCGGCGGAAAGAATTTTCGAGACAGTTCCTGCAATGTTTTGACTATGTATTGACAATGATAAAATACTATTTATTATTATTATCTATTTACTTTTTGACGTCTGTGGTCTAGTGGTTCGAGTGTCGGACTGCTGATCACGAGGTCGATTCCCACAGGACACAAATATTTGTGTGATGAACATAACTATTTGTGTTGGTCTGGGTGTGTATTAACAAAAAAAAATTGTATATAAGTATTAAACTAAGTTTACGGGACTTGTCGCGCACAATTAAATCAAAATATAACAAACATTTTGACTAACCTCGACGTTTCGGTCAAGTTGCATTGGCCGTGGTCACGAGCAGACATAGCTCATACATACATACATACATATTATCACGCCTGTTTCCCATTGGGGTAGGCAGAGACTATGGATTTCCACCTGCTACGATCCTGACACACCTCTTTCGCTTCATCTACGTCCATTAACCTCGTCATGCATGCTCGTCGGTTTAGAGAACTCTTAACCTGGCATTTTTTGAGAACATCCGCGATTTGATCGCGATACGTTCGCCGAGGTCGTCCCCTTCCAACAATAGACATAGCTCAATATGAGTGAAATTCGCGAAAGTTTAAAAACTTCTATATAAGTATTATATCAATTGTCTGGTACCCATAGTACAAGCTCTGCTTAGTTTGGGATTAGATGGTGCTGTGTAAAAATGTCCGGAAATATTTATTATTATTTCATTTATTCACTCATAAACACTTATTAATTCCATTTTTAAATATTTCTGTAAACATATAAAAAGAAAAACATTTATTATTGTTATTTTGTTCAGTTCCTGTTTTAATTTCGCTTCAATACATTTGTAAAAGAGAGGAGGAACACCGACAGAAAGCTCAGCGGTACTAAGAGGATTGTGGACTTACACATACATTTTCCTCGTTATATTTCCCACTGCACAGTAATAATATCGCTTCAATTAGAGTATTTTTATATAATTAATACTAGCAGCCTATACCGGCTTCGCCCGCGTACAGTTCGGTTTATCACAGAAATACATTGTCGTGCATCGCTCGGGAAATGTGTATGTGCATGTGTACTTGGGGGTGTGTATGTGTTTGTATCAATAATATTGATCGAAGGTGCCTGAGTTAAAAAGTAGCGATGGTAATCCGGAGTACGGTGCATCTGTGTGCTGATTTTTATCCCGTTTCAGCAGGACTCACTCATATATTCATACCTTAATTTACTTTATTTTATTTTATGTTCCATCTTAGATTACGAAATCGAAATGTATCATATTATTAAGTACCTACATGATTGAAAATGATTGTCTCCTTAACACGGAAATACCTAATTTGTAAACGAATGAAAGAGCCTAGATCTCACGACACAGGGAATCCTAGTGTGAGGTCTAGGACCTCAACCCATTTGTTTGTAACCTGTATACAATAAAAAATATTCTTATTCTTATTCTTATTATGACCGAAGAACAAACAAACAAACAAACATCCGTACTTTCATATCTATAGTATTAGTAGGATTTGGAATAATTGTATAATTAGCATATTGTGGGATCAAAATTGTACCTACTTACTACTCCACCAAGCCAACTAGACACCTGTCAAACGCAACGTCATCCGCAAATATCTGGGGTAGGGAGGGCAAAGTGTACGGTATTGAGATGTACTACGCGTGGTAAGTGGGAGGGTGAACCATAGAGTACATTTGTATTGAATCGCAATCCAGGTGGCTAGTTGGCTTGTTGGAGACTACTCCATCAAGCCAATAAACAATGAATAAAATAAAACTTACATAGTATAATAAATGCATCTACTGTTTAATCATGCACAAAAGCACTCTAGTTCAATCTCCAGTTAACTATAATAACGTATTCAGTTATAAACAAAAACAAAAAATAAAATCTTCATATATCAAAGGTGACAAATGAAAATAAACAAGACACGCGTTCCAGTTGACCGCGGGCAAGAAGCACAAATCTGAGATCGAGATTCAATGCCTAATGTATATTAAATATAAGTAGGTCCCTTAATACATGGCATTCAAGTGAAAAACAGTACAAGAACAAAATGGAATTGCCATTATAGCTTATAACTCAATCAGTTGCGTCCCAGACGTGGGGCAGCGCGGCGTGGCTCGATAGGAATTTTATACTTTTTCATCCATTCATCCATTATCTGCATTCTTGTCGCGACAGATATGTCGCCCAGCAAACATACACTTTGACAAGTGAGCGCTTTAGAAAATAGAGAAAATTAAACGCAATGAAGAAAATACCAAGCATTCTTACACATGATTTCACTTGGTTTGTTTATGATGAGCAAGCCAATATTATCTATAATGAAAAAGTTTCAAATGACCAAAACGAAGAAGAAACTTTTAATCATGGCCTTTGAATGAATTCTTTATTTCAAATCTGTTTCCAAGCAAACTATCATTATTTAGCTTGTTTTTGAGTTAAAATTATCAAACGCATTGCTAGTAGGTAATAATAAGTTATTATTCATAGTTATCAAAAAGCAAGATATTTCTCCAAGGTAGGTCGAAAAGAACTTATACGTATATGTATTTAGAACAATATTTTCGAATGTGAAGTATAAGAAATTCTATTTAACTTTAATTATGAGCAACCTCTAGATGACTTCGACTACAATGTTGACCTACAGAAGGGGCGTCAAGTACAAAAACCGGCCAAGTGCGAGTCAGACTCGCGCAGTAAGGGTTCCGTACCTCTCAACGACCTGATACCCCATAATAACTGATTTAATTTACGAGATATTATCAAAAGACATCAACGCACAGTGCGCAAAATATGAATTTTTCATGTCTTTCTTACGCAGATAGTATGCACTACAATCTGACCAAGTTTGATGCTGGTATATATTACCGTTTCGGAGATAGAGCAGGAACAAAAACGGTGAAAAAAATGCATGTTTTTTGAGGTTTCTTGTATGGGGACCCCCTTTGGTTTTTGACTTTTTTTAGTGGTGTTCTTAGGATATTTTACGTAAATATCCACAAGTTTAACAAAAATCCGGTGTAAGCTTACAAAACGGCCCTTAGGTATTGAGTACAAAACCGCGAAACATGCGTTGACAAAAAAGAAAAAGTTCAAAGGACAAGAATTTAATAAGAGGCCGGTATGTCGCTAGCTTCTTTGTAGTAATCACACACACAACAAATAAACAACGAGCACAGAACATATATGTAATTAATCATACAAGCTTCTGCATTTCTCTGTGATTACCATTGTGTTTCTCTCAATGAAAGCGCGTGATGATGAGACCAGCTCCCGATTTAATTTCAAATCACAATCACTGCCTTCTTACTTTTATTTTATTATTACAGCCAATTTAATGAATGTTTTAGTTTAATGGACAGAACTGAATAGTTCATCGAGCCACCATATAGTAACCAGCATAATAAACCCGAGTAATCAAGTTTCAAATCGCTTTTTGCACACTCATTACGTAATTTAGTTCATTCTGAATGCTTCCTTAATTAGACTGCTTAATATCGCATTTTAAAAAGAGCACTGATTTCATATCTCATTTCTCATTGTCGTGCACACAACACATCAGCGCGAATTTTTAAAAAAAAAAAAAAAGGAGGAGGTTATGTATTCCGCGGGTTTTTTTTTTTTTTTTTTTTTTTTTTTTTTTTTTTTTTTTTTTTTTCATGTATGTACACCGATTACTCCGAGATTTGTGGGCCGATTTACGTGGTTGTTTTTTTATTTGGTAGAGAAAGTCCGCGCGGTGGTCCCATATAAATTTTATTGACATAGGTTAAGTAGTTTTTTAACCAGCTTCAATAAATCAGTTTATTTTAGCTTTACGTATCTAGATGATCTGCTCATTGGTTCCTCATTCTGAGAATTCTTGGCCGATATGCGTGTTTTTTTTTCACGATAGTGATTGGACGTTTGGAAGAACATGAGCGAGACCTTTGCCCAGCAGTGGGATAGCAAAGGTTAATAAAAATATATTCTCAAATTGGTTATATAAACATTTATGAATCAACCCTCAACTAAAAAGTATGAAATAAAAACTTTTTAACAAAAAATAAAACCGACTTCAAAAACCTTAACTAAAAAGTAAAAAATAATCATTGTATGTATTTTAAAATCTTAACTTAAACAACATTTTGAAGGCGGCGCGTGACTGTCCCTTTGCGTCATGTATGTTTTTTTTTGCTGCGAGGAGGAAACCTTCAAAAGGCTACCGGCCTCATGGGGTACGGAGGCCGGGGTGTGTGGGATTCTTACCCACTAAAACCCCCTCAGTGGCCGTCTACAGCATAATAAGGGGAGACTCCGGGAAATTAATATACCTCCGGAGCCCTCCTTATGCTACGCCTGTAAGGCACGTCTTAAAGGAGACAATTTGTCTCCTATTACCTAGTCACAAATAACATAATAATTTCATCGTCATCAGAAGAACATTCAAAATCTTCAAAGCATCTTGCTATATTTAAGGTCTTTCTTTTTTGGGGGCTCGTGGCTAAGTATTAACCGCGTAGATTGCAAGGCTACGCTAGCCGACGTCAGTCCTTGGATGGGTGACCGTTTCGTTGCACATCGAGACCCCTCCGTACCTATGAGAGCACGATAAGCTGTCGGTTCCGGTTGCCATAAAAATATATATATGGCAGTCGTTACTGGTAGTCTGAAGTCCGAAAGTCAGACAACTGGTAACCTTGGGATATCGGTATTACCCAGTACCTGGGTTAAGGGGGCCTGGGGTGCAGTCGCTCCGTGTAAAATACTGATGTTCAGCCGCATCCGGTTAGACTGGAAGCCGACCTCAACGTACTTGGGAAAAAGGCTCAGAGAAAGAGGATAAGTTCATTTTTAATTTACAATAACTAGTGGTCAAAGTTAACTACTCTGTCCATGCATAGTAACTTTTTAACAAATTGTCAATGATTTTAACTATAGTCATGTTTATCTATTGATCAAACAACAGTATTTTGTAATTTTTTACTATTTGTCAGTTTAACCAACGTATTTGAATTAATTGTATACATGACTACTGATCAAACAACGGGGCCTTCAATATATTTCTAGTTTAACTATTGTTAAAGCCTTAACTGTTGTTAATGAACTAATGGTTAAATTAACTATTAGTCATATTTTACTACTGATCAAACAACGGGGCCTTAGGCCCCGTTGTTTGATCAGTAGTCAAGTATACTATTAGTAAAAATACGTTGGTTAAACTGACAAATAGTAAAAAATTACAAAATACTGTTGTTTGATCAATAGTTAAACATGACTATAGTTAAAATCATTGCAATTTGTTTAAAAGTTACTATGCATGGACAGAGTAGTTAATTTTGACCATTAGTTATTGTAAATTAAAAATGTACTTAGATCATCCTCTTTCTCCGAGCCTTTTTCCCTGAGTTCGGCTTCCAGTCTAACCGGGTGCGGCTGAACATCAGTATTTTACACGGAGCGACTGCCATACGACTGCGGACGAATAGTCAAAGTTGACTACTCTGTCCATGCATAGTAACTTTTTGACAAATTGCAATGATTTTAACCATAGTCATGTTTAACTATTTATCAAACAACAGTATTTTGTAATTTTTTACTATTTGTCAGTTTAACCAACGTATTTTAACTAATAGTATACTTGACTACTGATCAAACAACGGGGCCTTAGTATTTTAAAATTATTAGTCATTATTGGATCATTATACATCATCAATGATTCACCACAGGAAGAAATTTATATTACCCTGACCTTAGTTTCTGAGAATAGGTACCTAATACGAACCCTTTCTTACAATCACAGCGGGTACAACATAAACAATCATTTAATTGCTTCATCGGTATACCTACTTCTGTCTATATTAATTAATACACGTCGCAAATTTCCTTATACACCTTAATGATTAGCGATAAATATTCTTCACAAATTAATAAACCGATATAACAGCCTCAAGTTGATTATGGAAGAATGTTGTTGGGAGGGTATTATCCGCTCTCAGGACATCTCGTACAATGACGAAGATTGCAGCTGACTTGCATTGCCGCATGTTATTCACTTCTTTAATTAACTATCAAACCGGAGGCACTCTCGATTATAAGACGCGGCTACTCGGCTTTGTGCCCGCTGTGCCTACCTGCCACTGAACTCTGCATTTTAACATATCATAAAACCAAACGAAAAATGACTCTATTACATGGTAATAAGGTCAACCGAGCAGATTTCGAGTTCCACTGGCGACTGAATGTCTCGACTTTGATATTGTTTTTTGTATGTGGATATTAGGAGTTCGTTGTATGAGCATGATCATTAAAGTCAGATTTGGATGTGTAAAACGTTAAAATGTAGTTTGTCAGGTAAGTGCTTACATCCTCTCGCTTTTTAACACTGCAGATGGTTGGATGTACACAATAAGCCCAATCAAATATTTGCAGTCGCTTGTCGTGTTGTTAATTTCATGTTTTGATGCACAGTTTGATGTCATAATCTTATAATTGGTTGATAGTGTCAATTTCATACTAATAGTAAACCACTGTATGTTAAGTTTTCAGATGAACCCTGTTATTTGTACCATAACATTTTTTATTTCAAAAGTATAAGTTTTAGGTATGGCTGATTTATAATTTGTTAATTTTTTGACGATCTCTGTGGACTAGTGGTTCGAGTGGAAGGACTGATGGCCGTTGGAGCAGACGAGTCCTTGAGTGGAGACCGCGAATCGGCAAACGCACCGTAGGGCGCCCCCCTGCCAGGTGGACCGACGACCAAAGAACGTGGCTGGGGGGGACTGGATGCGGAAGGCAGAGGACCGAGCGTTGTGGCGCAACTTAGGAGAGGCCTATATCCAGCAGTGGACTGCGATAGGCTGAGCCCCGCCCCCGGCCCCGCCTGCTTTTAGGAGTTCAGTAGTAATGCCGTCATCGCCCGGAGCTTTGTTGTTCTTAAGCTGCTCGAGGGCCGCCCTAATCTCGCCTTGGTCAACGTCCGGAAGATCCTCGGTGTAATGGCGCGTGAGCTGGGCTCTTTTGTCGTCATTGCTAGGAACCGCTGGTCTCGCCGTTTTCGTGGAATACAAATGCCCATAGAAGTTTTCGACCTCATCAAGCATCTCGATCTTAGAGGTGACAATTTTGCCATCCGCGGCTTTCAGTTTCATCAGATGGGTCCTCCCTAGCTGCTGAGCGAAAACTTTCGACCCCCTATTTTGCTCAATCGCAGCCTCAATGGCGCGGGTGTTGGAGCGGTGGAGGTCACGTCGCATCAGCTTCCTAATCTGTAGGTTTAAGGACCTATTATCTGATGAAAACGAATGCGCGGCTGACATTTCCCGTCTTTTCCTCATCAGATCGAGTGTCTCAGTCGAAAGCTTGGGCATCTTGCTTCCACGCTGCGGCGGAAAGAATTTTCGAGACAGTTCCTGCAATGTTTTGACTATGTATTGACAATGATAAAATACTATTTATTATTATTATCTATTTACTTTTTGACGTCTGTGGTCTAGTGGTTCGAGTGTCGGACTGCTGATCACGAGGTCGATTCCCACAGGACACAAATATTTGTGTGATGAACATAACTATTTGTGTTGGTCTGGGTGTGTATTAACAAAAAAAAATTGTATATAAGTATTAAACTAAGTTTACGGGACTTGTCGCGCACAATTAAATCAAAATATAACAAACATTTTGACTAACCTCGACGTTTCGGTCAAGTTGCATTGGCCGTGGTCACGAGCAGACATAGCTCATACATACATACATACATATTATCACGCCTGTTTCCCATTGGGGTAGGCAGAGACTATGGATTTCCACCTGCTACGATCCTGACACACCTCTTTCGCTTCATCTACGTCCATTAACCTCGTCATGCATGCTCGTCGGTTTAGAGAACTCTTAACCTGGCATTTTTTGAGAACATCCGCGATTTGATCGCGATACGTTCGCCGAGGTCGTCCCCTTCCAACAATAGACATAGCTCAATATGAGTGAAATTCGCGAAAGTTTAAAAACTTCTATATAAGTATTATATCAATTGTCTGGTACCCATAGTACAAGCTCTGCTTAGTTTGGGATTAGATGGTGCTGTGTAAAAATGTCCGGAAATATTTATTATTATTTCATTTATTCACTCATAAACACTTATTAATTCCATTTTTAAATATTTCTGTAAACATATAAAAAGAAAAACATTTATTATTGTTATTTTGTTCAGTTCCTGTTTTAATTTCGCTTCAATACATTTGTAAAAGAGAGGAGGAACACCGACAGAAAGCTCAGCGGTACTAAGAGGATTGTGGACTTACACATACATTTTCCTCGTTATATTTCCCACTGCACAGTAATAATATCGCTTCAATTAGAGTATTTTTATATAATTAATACTAGCAGCCTATACCGGCTTCGCCCGCGTACAGTTCGGTTTATCACAGAAATACATTGTCGTGCATCGCTCGGGAAATGTGTATGTGCATGTGTACTTGGGGGTGTGTATGTGTTTGTATCAATAATATTGATCGAAGGTGCCTGAGTTAAAAAGTAGCGATGGTAATCCGGAGTACGGTGCATCTGTGTGCTGATTTTTATCCCGTTTCAGCAGGACTCACTCATATATTCATACCTTAATTTACTTTATTTTATTTTATGTTCCATCTTAGATTACGAAATCGAAATGTATCATATTATTAAGTACCTACATGATTGAAAATGATTGTCTCCTTAACACGGAAATACCTAATTTGTAAACGAATGAAAGAGCCTAGATCTCACGACACAGGGAATCCTAGTGTGAGGTCTAGGACCTCAACCCATTTGTTTGTAACCTGTATACAATAAAAAATATTCTTATTCTTATTCTTATTATGACCGAAGAACAAACAAACAAACAAACATCCGTACTTTCATATCTATAGTATTAGTAGGATTTGGAATAATTGTATAATTAGCATATTGTGGGATCAAAATTGTACCTACTTACTACTCCACCAAGCCAACTAGACACCTGTCAAACGCAACGTCATCCGCAAATATCTGGGGTAGGGAGGGCAAAGTGTACGGTATTGAGATGTACTACGCGTGGTAAGTGGGAGGGTGAACCATAGAGTACATTTGTATTGAATCGCAATCCAGGTGGCTAGTTGGCTTGTTGGAGACTACTCCATCAAGCCAATAAACAATGAATAAAATAAAACTTACATAGTATAATAAATGCATCTACTGTTTAATCATGCACAAAAGCACTCTAGTTCAATCTCCAGTTAACTATAATAACGTATTCAGTTATAAACAAAAACAAAAAATAAAATCTTCATATATCAAAGGTGACAAATGAAAATAAACAAGACACGCGTTCCAGTTGACCGCGGGCAAGAAGCACAAATCTGAGATCGAGATTCAATGCCTAATGTATATTAAATATAAGTAGGTCCCTTAATACATGGCATTCAAGTGAAAAACAGTACAAGAACAAAATGGAATTGCCATTATAGCTTATAACTCAATCAGTTGCGTCCCAGACGTGGGGCAGCGCGGCGTGGCTCGATAGGAATTTTATACTTTTTCATCCATTCATCCATTATCTGCATTCTTGTCGCGACAGATATGTCGCCCAGCAAACATACACTTTGACAAGTGAGCGCTTTAGAAAATAGAGAAAATTAAACGCAATGAAGAAAATACCAAGCATTCTTACACATGATTTCACTTGGTTTGTTTATGATGAGCAAGCCAATATTATCTATAATGAAAAAGTTTCAAATGACCAAAACGAAGAAGAAACTTTTAATCATGGCCTTTGAATGAATTCTTTATTTCAAATCTGTTTCCAAGCAAACTATCATTATTTAGCTTGTTTTTGAGTTAAAATTATCAAACGCATTGCTAGTAGGTAATAATAAGTTATTATTCATAGTTATCAAAAAGCAAGATATTTCTCCAAGGTAGGTCGAAAAGAACTTATACGTATATGTATTTAGAACAATATTTTCGAATGTGAAGTATAAGAAATTCTATTTAACTTTAATTATGAGCAACCTCTAGATGACTTCGACTACAATGTTGACCTACAGAAGGGGCGTCAAGTACAAAAACCGGCCAAGTGCGAGTCAGACTCGCGCAGTAAGGGTTCCGTACCTCTCAACGACCTGATACCCCATAATAACTGATTTAATTTACGAGATATTATCAAAAGACATCAACGCACAGTGCGCAAAATATGAATTTTTCATGTCTTTCTTACGCAGATAGTATGCACTACAATCTGACCAAGTTTGATGCTGGTATATATTACCGTTTCGGAGATAGAGCAGGAACAAAAACGGTGAAAAAAATGCATGTTTTTTGAGGTTTCTTGTATGGGGACCCCCTTTGGTTTTTGACTTTTTTTAGTGGTGTTCTTAGGATATTTTACGTAAATATCCACAAGTTTAACAAAAATCCGGTGTAAGCTTACAAAACGGCCCTTAGGTATTGAGTACAAAACCGCGAAACATGCGTTGACAAAAAAGAAAAAGTTCAAAGGACAAGAATTTAATAAGAGGCCGGTATGTCGCTAGCTTCTTTGTAGTAATCACACACACAACAAATAAACAACGAGCACAGAACATATATGTAATTAATCATACAAGCTTCTGCATTTCTCTGTGATTACCATTGTGTTTCTCTCAATGAAAGCGCGTGATGATGAGACCAGCTCCCGATTTAATTTCAAATCACAATCACTGCCTTCTTACTTTTATTTTATTATTACAGCCAATTTAATGAATGTTTTAGTTTAATGGACAGAACTGAATAGTTCATCGAGCCACCATATAGTAACCAGCATAATAAACCCGAGTAATCAAGTTTCAAATCGCTTTTTGCACACTCATTACGTAATTTAGTTCATTCTGAATGCTTCCTTAATTAGACTGCTTAATATCGCATTTTAAAAAGAGCACTGATTTCATATCTCATTTCTCATTGTCGTGCACACAACACATCAGCGCGAATTTTTAAAAAAAAAAAAAAAGGAGGAGGTTATGTATTCCGCGGGTTTTTTTTTTTTTTTTTTTTTTTTTTTTTTTTTTTTTTTTTTTTTTTCATGTATGTACACCGATTACTCCGAGATTTGTGGGCCGATTTACGTGGTTGTTTTTTTATTTGGTAGAGAAAGTCCGCGCGGTGGTCCCATATAAATTTTATTGACATAGGTTAAGTAGTTTTTTAACCAGCTTCAATAAATCAGTTTATTTTAGCTTTACGTATCTAGATGATCTGCTCATTGGTTCCTCATTCTGAGAATTCTTGGCCGATATGCGTGTTTTTTTTTCACGATAGTGATTGGACGTTTGGAAGAACATGAGCGAGACCTTTGCCCAGCAGTGGGATAGCAAAGGTTAATAAAAATATATTCTCAAATTGGTTATATAAACATTTATGAATCAACCCTCAACTAAAAAGTATGAAATAAAAACTTTTTAACAAAAAATAAAACCGACTTCAAAAACCTTAACTAAAAAGTAAAAAATAATCATTGTATGTATTTTAAAATCTTAACTTAAACAACATTTTGAAGGCGGCGCGTGACTGTCCCTTTGCGTCATGTAAATATAATGTACTGTCGAGCGCTTATCTATAGTAAAAAACAGTTTATGCGAACATACATGAAAAACACGCGCCGCCTTCAAAATTTTGGTTTATGTTAATATTTTGAAATACATACAACGATTATTTTTTACTTTTTAGTTAAGGTTTTTGAAGTCGGTTTTATTTTTTTTGTTAAAAAGTTTTTATTTCATACTTTTTAGTTGATAATTCACAGAAAAACTAAACTATTAGTAGATCATCTAGGTAAGCGAAGCTAAATTAAACTGATTTATTGAAGCTGGTTAAAAAACTAATCGACCTAAGTCAATAAAATTTATATGGAACCACCGCGCGGACTTCCTCTACCAAATAAAAAAACAACCACGCAAATCGGCCCACAAATCTCGGAGTAATCGGTGTACATACATGAAAAAAAAAAAAAAAAAAAAAAAAAAAAAAAAAAAAAACCCGCGGAATACATAACCTCCTCCTTTCTTTGAAGTCGGTTAAAAAGAGCACTGATTTCATATCTCATTTCTCATTGTCGTGCACACAACACATCAGCGCGAATTTTATCAGATGCGGCAAAAAGTACTTTGGGTGAAAAAGGTATTGCCGACACACGCATGTTATATGTATGCGCGTACGCTGAGACAGTTTTGACGGCATTGTGAAATGATGGACGGTCATTATGCTGTCATTGACATCGTTTGTTTTTCATAGTCCTTTTACTTTGCATTTCAAGTTGAAAAAAACGCAAGGCTATTGTTGTGGCTAACTACTGCACAGATTATGGTTTGTGTATGCGCTAATTTAACTGTTGATGTAAATATTATAATTAAATTTACTAGTTTTCATGTAATTTAATTATAGTGAGAAGAAATTAAGCTTTCTGAACACCTTTTTATTTATGTTTATAATACGATAGGGCGAGCTTGTAATATTTACGTGAAAGACAGTAAAGAAGTTTTCACTCATGTTTGTGAACAAATATGAAAATTTAAATTGGTTTACTTTTTGAGAACATGCTAACACTGGGAGCTTAGTATAATGGAAGTGGATTCTCATTTAGTGCTTTTAATTGAAGTACATTGTGCTACGATACATACCGACAGATAAGGCAGATTTCATCAGTTAATCTACTTGTAAAGCGGCGGATTCGTCCAATTCCAGATCAGTTACTCGGCTTTGCTGCATCATCGGTGATCTAATCATGTATCAGTGGAGATTAAAACAGGCCGACCGGATCGCATCAAAGGCGGTATCACACTGTTATTTTGACTGATTGATCTCCTTCGACAAAAAAAGGTTGCATCGCTACCGAGATCGACAGTAGCTGAGAAAAAACAAATTAGTTGGCTAAACCTTTTCATAAAGCATTGTTATTATCACCACCTACCCCGTCCTGACCAGAACACATTGTCGATCAAAAATGTGCTTCTCTTGCTAAGTATTCTATTTAAGGCTCAGAATTCAGCTGAGCTCAATTTTACGTTGGCATGTGATCAGCCTGGCCGGCCCGCTTGTAATCGCGGTTGACGAAAGGCGAAAATCATGCTGCGTTTGCGACCTTGCGTTCGTTACAAAAAACGCGATTTATTTTTTGGAGAAATGTTTTTCGGTGTCAGATGTAGCGGCTCGAGCTTTGATTGTTGAGATTCTCATATTTAGTTTTAATTGGTGGCTTTATCGAGTTTACATTTTACGGTCGAAGTCGATGAGAGGTTAATAAGCGGCACTTTGAAAGGTATCTTCGTTTTTTAGAGTTCCGCGTTAATAGGTAGGTAATAGAAATATGACTGTGTCTGCATCGTCGTTGAGATTTTATTAGGGTTAAGCGAGTTTATAATATTACGATAATCCACGGAAAAGTATTGTTATGATATTTTCTAATCTATTGAGTGCTATGATTCAAGTCATATTTATAGTCTTCGTATTTTGTGCGTTAATACCTACGTCGAGTAACATAATTAGAAAATCAACATGCGGCATGGCAACAACGAGAGAGACATTAATTTACAAATCACATGAGTCTGCGCTAGGAATGTTATAACAATTCTTTACGGAACCGTTCATGGAAAATAAATGTAATGTGCTGTGCCCAATTTTTTATTGTTTAGGCAATAGTCGATATTGATTTCGGGTCTTTGATTCCGACGTATTATTGCTTGTTTTATTGGTACCTGGGAACATCGTAATTAACCATATCGGGCCTTTTTTCTCATCTTTCTGGATCCTTTCGTGTCTACGGACAATAATAATTTGATGCTCACCTTGAAAGGCGTACGCGCCGAAAATTGGTCTCATATTGTTCATCGAAGACGTAGTTCCTGTTGTGTAATCCATTTTAATGTTTTTAATTACTAAACTGTGTTCTTTCACTTCACTATCATTATTTTATATGGACGGAACATTATCCTAAAGAAATCATTTTATGTTACGATCACAATGTCTATACTTATACAGTTTTTCCTTGTACACAACACTTTACGATTATATTTATTTTAATACAAAACTTTTATGGGACACTTTTAACACTGACTGTGTTTGAGTATTGCACTAGGGGTAGGTACAAACTGAATTAAACTATAGGTACATTAGTAGCGAATGTAGGAGAGTTCGATGCGTGCGACATAAGTGAATCAATTACAAAGTCGATGGCGTTGTGTGCATTATCTTTCGGACCCTACTCATAGCGTATATTACAATAGCATTTCGCTCCACCTCTTTGCTCCCCTACCACTTTTTATTTACTGGTAATAATAGTAAATCACTAGGAACAGTCGCGTATGTGTTGCAGCGTCAAAGGGCGCGCATAAAAAGGGTGTAAATTTATGTATAAATGCTTTATTGCCGTTCAGTATGTTAATGACGATTGTATGTGTAGTGATCGTTACTCTAATATCATCTCTCACTGATGTCGTTTCTCATGATTGTCCTTTTTAGTTAAAATTTATATCTATTTCATTGTTCCTGTTGGATTTAGTTGTTAGTTTTGTTTTTACCAGTTCTTTTAATTCTCTTGTTAATGGATTAGTATGATATTAGTATTGGACCAGTTCCCAGTTCAGTTTTGGTATCAGAGTTGCCGACGACAATACAATATTATAGTGACATCGAGGTGATCTAATGATGAAGATAGATAATATACAACGGAAAATCTCAAAGAAAAAGTAGATTGATGGTGTCTGGGCTTATTTTGATTAGTTTACAGTACCGATCTTATAAAAGCGTATTATTATACTATGTAATTTGAAATTTACGCGCACATACCTATTTTAAGCCCGACGTTTGGACCGAGGTTGCACTGATCGTGGTTACGAGCAGACTGATGCAGCAGTGTCACTTCGATTCTGAGGTGGAAGAATTTTCATCCACCCTCGGTTTTTCATTATTTGCTTTAAGGCCGGTGAACAATACACTCACTGTGTCCGTATGTTTTACCGATTGTAAATTGCGAGGTTTTGATATTTTAATCACTGGATTCCACGTCGCAGCTAATTTGTAACCGTCTTCCCGATTGAAAATTAATAATTATAATTTTTTTGCATTAATTTTCAAACGCCTCTTCAGGCAGATTTTGGTGGTACAAATGTTATAACCCTGTGATCATATTATGTATGACCAAAATGGAATAAATGAATAAATGATTTGATTTGAAATTCTCGTGTTTTCCAATTTCTATTGCTATTGCACAATTTTTGAATAGAAATGGGGATCGGTGGAGAGGACTTGCGGATTACAAAATTGTATCCAGTGATTAGTGACCGATTGTAGTAAATGTTCGGCATTTGAAAAAAAAAAGAAAAAAACCTCTTCTTATTAAAGCTGCTCTTGAAAAATATATTTTTCAATAAACAATTATCATATATGTAACTTTGTTATAGGTAATTCTATATTCTACACAAGTGCTGTAAAAATGGTGCAGCCAGAATAATTATATCATGACATACAACATACAACGTTTAATTTTAACGTTCCTTGAGACGATTCGAAGAAACTCTGACTTAATGTTAAAAGCACAGTTCATGGTAGTAAAATAAGATCACTTTTGAAGTCTCTCTCTTATTAATGTCGTTCATGGCTACTTAGGTCTTGTATGACGGTTACGTTACATTTCCAGAAAGTTACAGGACGTTTTTCTTCTATTTCATCCTGACAGGGATTCTATGTTGTTCTGGTAATGGGAAACTAAGTTGTATCGGCAAATTTATATCAAAACTATAATCTGTAGTATCGTCAAGCACTCGTTTTTGGATGTGCAGCTGCCAGCGGATTGTCGACAATAGTATCGGTAAAAAGCCGTCATGCAAATTATCGACTATTGTATCGTTTCTTTGTACGACGAACGTTCTGAACGCATGCGACTGTCCTGCGGACGCTGCGTGCGATTCGATTCGCATTTCAGTTTTTGGGGAATCTCAGTATTTCCAAAAGCAGCTGTAGAAACCTCTATGACATAGGTAACAACGTTAGTTCATGCTAAATTTCAATAGATTATATATAAATATTAATATCAGATGCTTTTACGCATTTTTCCTGTTCAAAATCCGCCTAAATCTATGAAGTTAAATAATACACGAAATGGCTTCGGTTGCGTATTAAATAACTTGAGCAAAAAAGTGTTTTCTGTTGATTCTGGTTTTTCCTATAAAAAACTTCAGCTCTTTTTATAAAATGCAATCAGTAGTTTATTAATAACTATTATGAACTGGGTTCGTTTTAGTGACAAAACTTATAATCAAAATTGTACGGATAATATTTTGAATTCCTCGACACCTCAAAATGTGCTGTTTCATGTTTAGTTATTATGAGCTTTCATTCACACTTGTGTACGAAAAAACAAGTTGAATGAGCACTTCGATTTGGTTTTTGTTGACGAAGTGATGTATCAGGCCTTCTGAAGTTCCAGTGGCAGGATTCGTTGTGACACTATCGAGTGTGTCAAAACAAAATCGAGTGGCGTCTAGGGATTAGTCGATTATTCGGACGCGGAATCACCGACTGTGTCGGACAATAGAAGAAGTTGTTACTTAACACACTTTTTGTCAGTATTCTATCTTAGTTTGAGTATTTTTATCGGAATTTGATTGTCAATTTGGTCAATGAGAGACCTTTTCTACCTTTGAATAATATGTAATTGTTAGAAATTGTTTTTTTTTTGGATTCTTTGACAATGTGATTGAAGTGATAGCTTTTAAATTTTCGGACAATGTCCGTTAAATTTGCTGTAATTTTATAATCAAGCAAACTTTAGTGGGTATAGAGAGATGCTAGCGTTTCTTTAGTTGTGTTAGACATTGAGAAAGAGATCAAATCAACTGCTACAATGAACTTAACTGTACATAGGCACATTAGTATGTAGGTGCGTGCTATGGTGGGCTCTCTACAAACAACCAGTTTCCATTGTTCTTCTACGTGGTGCGTTTGTCAAGGCACTTGAAAGCTGAGGACCACTTTCACCGGCTCACTTGCAAATCGCCTGGACGTTTCCTGTATTACAGCTATTAAGCCTCGGCGGACGCAACTATGAACTCGACTTTATTTAAAAAGGGATGGAAGGTAAGAATCATCGAGCTTTGGTTAGGTATAGATAGATATGATTGCTTTTTGATGTAATTGATATTAGTGTGACTAATTCTAAGTATATTGTTTTGACCATTTAAATGCTTTAGTCGTCATTTTTGACCATTTAAATGCTTAGGTCGTCATTCTATCGATGCTATGTTATGCATCCTATTAATTAATTACATCAATACGGAAATTAATCGTACAGCATAGACGTCAAAACATTTAATTGTTCATCTCGCGCGACCTTTCTCAGTTAAATGTCAGGTTTACAGAAAATTTATGAAATATGTGAATGTTAATTTTAGTCATTAGCCAAGAGTCGAGTTGTGAGGATGCCGACGAATAAAATATATGTTAAGAAATGTGTGATCGCGCCGCCGGCGCACGCCTCCACCGCGACCGACACTGTTTGTGGAAACAAGTCAAATGTGTTAAATATGGAACTTCAGCTGCGCGGAACTATTGTTGACTGCGCTACTGGAAGTGACAAAAGCGACAAGCCACGAAACCTTATTGACTGTGTCAATACAAGCAGTTTAAAAAACGCTTTCTTAATTTTGATCCTGATTGTAGGTATTAGGTATATGGTACTATCCTTTAATTTTTACCGTATTTACACAAGCGGAGCGAAATCTAAAGATATAAATTGTAGAAAGAACCCAAAGTCGTATTCAAAGTGGAAGTTAAATTCGATACCACGAGCAGAGTTCGCGGTAACTTAGCGGCTAAAGCACTGGTGTTCTGTACTAGGAGTACAGGTTCGAATCGTACTCGTGAGCAAATTTTTCTTTCGACAATTTATATCTTTAGATTATAGGTACTATTTAAAAAAAAAAACAAGGAAATAAGGAATCAATGAAGATACCAAAAAAATTTCAGAAACAATACACGAAGCTCTTAAATTGAGGAAGCCTTTGTATATGCAATATCTATCTGCCTAAGGATATAACCTGTTTGGCATAACAAAACGACGTGACTACGTCGTAAAACATAGTTTTTGTATTATAAATAGTTTAAGAAATCTTTAATTGGTTGTGGTAAGTTTTTATTGACATTAGCCAATTATTCAATTACCTAGAGGCGTCGACAGAGTGTATGGAGAACAGGTAAGCTTGAAATTAACATTAATGTCGCTTCTATGGTTTTGTTTCTGTGTGCTGCCCATTAGCTTATTCAATTCACCCCGAGTGAATTGGATTTTCCTTCCTATAATGGACTCTAATCCGTCGGCACATGTCTTCAAGGGCGGTCTAATGCCCCTGTTGCATGAGACACTATTACTGTTTTTCGTAACGGTCCATTACAATATCTCATCGTGACGTAGAAAAATTTTACATGTCATTTGGACATATTTTTACGAGTGTTTGTTTTTCACGTGGGGCGGGCCAATTTCACACGGTGCGTTATAATGCCGCTCCACGTTTCACTACATTTACTGTGACGTAGATTTCGATCTTTTATACTTCTAATGTCGCTAGTTAGTTTCTTGTACTACATGTTAGGTCGTTTGGTATAATAACTTTGTTTATTTTATTTTATTTATTTATTTGGCTCTTCAACAATGAGTACACTGTACATTAAAAAATAACACATTTCAAACTTAATCTAAGTGCTCCATTACTTAAAACAGCTAGCTAGCTAGTTATTAGTAAGCAGCTGTTAAATAAATAAATAAAGAAGAGCATCGCATGCCATACATTACTTACTTTTCCTTGTTTTGAACTCTTTTTTTATAATATAGGATGGCGAAACGAACTAAAGTCCCACCTGGCGTTAAGCGGTTACCTGTGCCCATAAAAATTGCAATACCTCTGTAGGCAATGCACAAGTACCTAATTATAATAAGTTTTATTAAGTTTGAATGTACGGAGCGGTATGGCAACGTCGCATCGCAGCCCGTGCTTTTTTACGGCACGCGTCGCCGGCGGCCGGGCAGTCGCTTATGAACATCGGACGCGCGTGGGCGTTGACACTTCGCCTCCGAAATTCCCGCGTTTTTGTCAGTTTTGTGTTGATTTGTTTGATACGGTGGTAATAAACAGTTTTACCGTAACTTTGTCTTGTGTCTTTACTACCTAAAATCCATACAACCTCCTAGGCTGTTGCCGTAATGGTACCGCAAGTCGGTTTGCCAAACTGAGACATAAAGTTGGAAAGTCTCATGTGATTGTAATTTCACCGGCACCTGTACCCTTCAGACCGAAACACAGCAATGCAAGCATCATTATTTGGCGGGGAAGTAGGTGTGGTGGTAGTACTTCCCCGGACGAGCTCTTTCACAAAGGAGCTCTACTACTACTATAAAAATATTAACGTATTTCTAGCAGTTTTAAGATCTCAACAACAACTATTACCAGTTAACTTCCTGAAGTTAACTAATAAAGCTCAGTAGCTTAGTTTGAGTTCACTATCACTAAACCCTATAGAGATTAATTATGGGCTGTCACATTACGAAACTGTTCTTTTGATTTGCATAGAAAATACATAAACACCTAAACAGTCCATTATTGTCTCACTGCTGGGCACGGGCCTCTTCTTCGGATGAGAAAGTTAAGGCCTTAGTCCACCACGCCGCGCCGGCCTAGTGCGGGTTGGCAGACTACACAAGTACACACTCCATCGAGAACTGTATGGAGCACTCTCAGGTGTGCTGGTTTTACTCACGATGTTTTTCTTCACCGGTAAAGCAAGTGATAATCAAATTCTGATCCACATAAATTCGAAAAGTCAAAGGTGCGGGGCGGATTTCAACTCAGATCCTCTAATAAACCCTTCAATAGATAACCATGAAATAAGCCAATAGGAGCGCGCTTATGTGCCTTCCTATTTGCTCGCGTTATGCAACACTCGCGTGTTGCATCCCGTGAGCCAATAGAAGTCCGTTATGTCTAGTCGAAAATTGGCGGCATTTATATTAAATATATCAGATGTGACTTTTTTTCTTTTATTCCTAATGGGTTTGCGTTTAACCGCGATGGTGTGGTCGACGATGGTACACGCTTGCCCAGCAAAAACCTGTTCACTCTAGCCTTGAAAACCAACAGATTATCGGGAAATACAGATGGCAAGGAATTCCATTCCATAGCGGTACGCATGATAAAGCGATTAGCAAATCGTTTCGTGCGTAAGGGTGGAATGTCTACCATGTAAGGTTGTCGCATCGCCGTGCGTCTGGTCGTCCTATGATGGAAAGGGCTTGGGGGAATTAGATCGTGCAGTTCCAACGCACACTCACCGAAATATCTTCTCTATATAATTTATTGCTCGATAGGAGTTCATTCACGCGTAAACGGCCCATTGGAGCTCCGAGAGTTCCTTTATTTTTTGCTGAGGACGGCCACCGTTTGGTTTTAGTCGGTATGAGTTCTACATATTCTCCGCCTTCCCCAGACGGAGAATATCCATGAGGATTTCCATCCCAAGAAAATGGTATAATAAGAAGGTACTTCCCGTAGGTAGGTGTGTCTCGTGTGGTGCCGGACGTAAAGAATTGCACCACCCTCTCTCTTCTCATGGGTGTCGTAAAAGGCGACTAAGGGATTCACCAGAGGATGGGCAACAGCGTTCTCTGAGTACTTAAACAACCAACTACGATCGCCAACCCGCCTGCCAAGCGTGGCGATTATGGCATATACCCCCCTCCCTTTGGGGGAGGCCTTTGTCCAGCAGTGGACGTCTTTCGGCTGAAATGATGATGATGCTGATGTAGGTACTCAAGTGTATGTTTTCCCAGAACGGGCACCGCCTCGGCGCGGTCTACTGGAGTTCCCGGTGCTCGTCTATTTTATGCTGAGGATAACAGCGTGGTTATAGTCGGTAAGAGTCCATACTTCTCAAACTTTCCCAGATGGAGGTTATTCATCAGGATTTCCACTCTAATACAAAAAAAAGTTATAATAAGTACTTAAAAGAAGTCTAACAAGTTTCTTTATTGGAGAAAACGAGAAAAATACTTAGAAACTTAAGTCTCCAATTTATTTGATACAACACCAACGGCAACATTGATATCATTAGTGTGGTCTATGAATTATATCCCCGGAACAGCGGAGGGCATGTCGAATGCGACTAATTACCGGCCGGCCAGACCTGCTGTGACATGTGGCCTATATTACGACACACGACGTATCATTCCGACTTATTAATGCGTTACGTTCGTAACAAATATTTTTTATAAGGAAATAGTTAACTTTTTTGAAGGGGTGACTCATAAACTAGTTTATTATATTATTTTCGATTTTCTTATACATGTTGTTGATCTGTAACCGTGCCATATTTCTAGAGCAAATGATAAATAATGTGCTTAGCCATATAAAAATACTTGAAAAATTCTACGATTATTTAATACCCAAATTTTCACAAAACATAGCGAGGGTTTTAGAATAAAATCCAAACGACTCTGAAAATAAGTCATCGGTGGCATTGTCAAAGGATGGAAATACCTGCAAATTGTTTGGTGGTTTCGCACCCATCGTTTTCGTGTCGCACGCGACACACGCAGGAAATTTGTTTGTTTACAAATAGGTATATAAACAAAAAAAATTTTTTTTGGTATTGATTTTTTTATTGATTCGTGTTCAGTATCAGTGGTATAGTCACCTCCTTAAATATGGCACGAATACAGATCAACACGTTGTATAAGTAGTCAAGTAATAGTAAAAGTGATTGCAATAGAATTTTAGCTAGCACTTAGTTATCTGTCATATCATAATGGACAAAGCAGACATTGTTGCTGAAATCATCATCATCCTCCGAGCATTTTCCCAATTATATTGGGGTCGGCTTCCAGTCTAGCCAGATGCGGCTGAACATCAGTATTTTACACGGAGCTACTGCCATCAGACCCCCGCAACCCAGTTACTGGGCAATACCGACATTCGGAGATTAGACCAGTTGTCAGACTTTCAGGCTTCTGACTACCCGTAACGACTGCCATAGATATTTGTATGACAACCGAGACCGACAGCTTAACGTGCTCTCCGAGGCACGGAGGGGTCTCGATGTGTAACGAAACGGTCACCCATCCACAGACTGACCGCGGCAAGTGCAGCTTAACATTGCAGATCGTAAAATCCGCGCAGTCGTTGCATCGCTACGAGCCCCTCTACATTGTTGCTGAAATATTGGTTTTAATTAACGTTATTTCCTTATTAATATATGTCGTGCAACACTTTTTTGCTGACAGCAATTAGTAAATCGTCGCGTGGCCGTCGTCGCATCCGCGTGCGTAATTTATCGCTTCAGCCGACCACCGAACGCCCCTCATTAGCGAACACCACAAAAACCGGACGAGTTTTATTTACGCACCATCCATGAGTCACTGTGCGAATCAAACACCGCGTCAAAACAATAGCGAACCAAATAATTTATCTGCACGTGTTCCCGCTTTGATAAGCTAAGACTGATTTGTTACACCAATTTGTAATTAGTGCTTTATGATCTCTGATTTCATGTGTGTAAAAGCCATTTATCTAATCACTTTTGTTTCCATCGGCTCGGAAATATCTCTAAGTGGATGGTGCTGTGAAGTCAAACGAGCTTGTTGGGAACTCATGGGAAAGTGTTAGTTACTCGTAAAATTTCATCGATGCGAGATCCAACAATTATATTAAATGATGGCAATGAACACGGCTTCAGCGAGCGCTGTAATCAAATGCTGTCATTGGATAATAAATTGATATGCAAACCTTTTTGTAGTAGGTAGAAATATTATAATTATTATAATATTAAGAATATGTCTTCATCGTCATCCTCCTCGCTTTTTTTACAATTATATTGGGCTTTGATTCTAACCAGTTGCGGTTGAACATCAGTATTTTACAAGGAGCGACTGCCATCAGACCCCCGCAACCCAGTTACTGGGTAGTACCAACATTCTAAGGTTAGTCCAGTTGTCAACTGACAGACTTTCGGGCTTCTGACTACCCGTAACGATTACCATAGATATTCGTATGGCAACTCGTGCCCTCCGAGGCACAGAAGGGTCTCGATGTGCAACAACTGTTACCCATCCAATGAGTGATCGCGGCTAGCGTAGCTTTACCTGGCTGATCTTGCAATCCACGCGGTCATTACTTAACCACGAGCTTCTACTCAAATCTTCAACATAAACTTCATTAAAATTTAAAATTAAACGTGTGCGGTCAGGAATTCATACTTTTTGACTGGTTTATTATAATGCTAAATTTCGCAACTATAATACAAGTATAGATGGCAAGGAACATCAAGCGTCGGACTGAGATACCATAGAGCTAAGGTTCGATCCCCAGTAAAAGATATTGTCTTTTTGTATGTTTCATTTATAAGGAAAAATCTGAAGTGACGTTACATTTTCTCCCAAATCACACCTAACACAATTCACGTTAAGGAAATGCGTTCCAAACTCTAATACAATGTTGGTAATCTTACAGGAATATCAACGTTACTCAGACTTAAAGTCTCTAATAAGACTGTTCTCATTCACAATAAAAATATTGTAAAACAGCACGCCTTCGTGTGCGGCCAATCAACGCATAGTTTCAGCGGCATCTTTGGCGCGCAATGGGCCCTGAAGCGTATGCGCAACGATTTCAGCGCATTTCACGCCTTTTTTGTGCGTGCTGCGCTAGCGACGAGTATCGTATGAAGATTCTTAATAACGCGTGAAGTGACAACTGTAGGTTTAATTGCAAGTGTAAGTTATTAGTGGGAACTGTCTTCGAGGAGATGGTGTTAAAGATTGTTGTTTGTTGTATGTTCATAAGCGTTGACTGGTTTAATGTTAATATTGTGGACTTATTTTATTTGGTTGATTACGTTTTGGGTAGATTCTAACTAGAAGTCGTATAATTACAGACAATTTTGAGTGTTTAAGAGTAATACATAATGATTTGATTTTGTTTATTATGGTATTAAGTCCAAATGGCTTAGAACAGGAGCCCCGAGGCAGTTACACGAGGTCGCGGCAGGCCGCGGAGGAAATGGCGGGACGAAATGGATACATTCCTTAAAAACTGTAAGGAAGAGGCACGGGATCAGGAAAAGTGGAAGAAATGGAGGGAGGCCTTTGCCCAGGAGTGGGACAGCACAGGCTCATAATAATAATAATAATGGGAAAGGCGTTACCTCATCATGAGAATAACGTAAAACCGGAGGAAAGATTACACCAGCTTTATAATAACCTTATGATGTAAACAAAAACATATATCATGAGGTATATTGAAAAGCATACAAACCGCAGGGCAGCTTGTGGCTAGCTGTTGGTGAGTGGTGACACTGCGTACCTTATTGCCTCAGAGGATCGGTCAAGGCCTCGTCTCCAGTTTGCCTATATTGGGTAGCTGGAGTGGAATCCCAAGAGTGCCCGCAGGATTCTTAACTCTGGCTTGCCTTGATCAGCCGGCCAGAGGGGGGCCGCCAGAGCTATTTGCTCGGGGGTGGAAGTGTCTAATGGCGTAATAGCGGGGAAACCCACTCCGGGTCTTTTGGACTCGCGACGGCGAAACCGGGGCCACACCTCTCTACAACCTTAGCCGCTCATACCGTTGTTTGCTCTCTGACGCCTGTAGTGGCGGCTATTTAGGGGGCCCAGCCAGTGAGTTGGCGAGTCACCGTCTGCCATATAAATATTTCAATGTTTAAGTTGAAAGGCAGACGCCGTTTTCTTCCGGCTAAAGAAGTTAAAACCAGTCCATTATACACCCATATCCATACCCAAAATTATTTTAGTTCTCATATTTCGCAATAGTCCTGCACCTTCCCGAGATGAAATATGACTGTACTATTATAGTGTAGCTGTGGACTGTCTTCGGTTCGTGCCCCATCCCATCATAGAGTAAATTGGTCAAAGGGGCGACTGCTAGCTATACCTGTGTCCTCCGGCAAGCCTTTTAAAGGTCCGGACATCTTCCTGACGGAGGATGAGCCGTGATTTAATGAAGACATACAAATAATAATGGTATTAAGAATATGGTGCCTCGGAGATCACGTTAAGCTGTCGGTCCCGATTGCCATACGAACATCTATGCTAGACGTTACGGGTAGTCAGAAGCCCGAAAGTCTGACAACTGGTCTAACCTCCGAATGTGGGTATTAGTCAGTAACTGGATTTCGGGAATCTGATGGCAGTCGCTCCGTGTAAAATACTGATGTTCAGCCGCATCTGGTTAGACTGGAAGCCGACCCAAAGTAGTTGGGAAAAAGTGAGAAGGATGATGATGGTACTTAGAACAGATTTATACTGCACTGTTCTGTATTCGTCCATGTCTTCTGTACTGTTTGTCTCTTCGTGCATACTATTTATTGTAGAACATCGCATTAACTTCTGCCCTAATATCTAATCAATGTATGTCAGGAGTTGAAACTAGTGCCCTTGATACAAGCTAGCAAGCTAAGCAAGCTAAGCTAGCAAGGGTGATAGTTGCGACACATTTTTACTATGTCTGCCTGTGTTCAGGTTAAGCCATGTAAATGTCAATGTTTTTTTATGTGCTAAATTGTGAAATGCCAATAAATTATTTATTATTTATACAACGTGTAACAGTAATTTGTAGTTATATTTGAAGAGCTCATTATGGGAATGCTATCGAACAACTTTTACTACGGGGTCAGCCCTGTAATCGCGACAACAAATCAGCGCTTCCATAAATTTCGGTCGAGTAGGTAATGCACTTTTTTAAACAGCTGTTTTTTTTTCACAATTTCAGGGTTGTCGCCATATTAAAAGTTGTTCTAAACTATGCGCTGAATGAGCTGTCCAAATATGACTACACCCGTCTGTTACACGTTGTATACGTAACTTTTGGGATTATAATGAACTAGACTTTGCTCGCGGATTCACCCGCGTACTGAAATAAAATATAGGCTGTGTTACTTCCGGATAAAGTAGCTTTCTAATGGTGAAAGAATGATTAAAATCGGTTAATTCGTTTCCGAGTTTATCGATTACAAACAAACAAACAAAAAAAAAAATCCTCTTTATAATATGGAGTTTAAGCCTGGCTTAGGAGGAGATCGAGTACGGACGCTGTAGGACCTGAACCCATAATACCTCTCCCCTTCGGTCATTTTCGTACCCTGGTAAGGAAACACACTAGAGACAAACACAATTACTCCTGGATGGACCACGAGGTATGCAGACAGGCTAAGGAAACACTCCCCGTCATCGACGGTATGATAATGACAGCTCCTCCGGCTGTCAAAACAACAACTACGTACGGTTACAGGCGCCTACACCGGACACGGTTTCTTTTAACAAACACCTATTTGTCATAGGTGTGACTGACAGTCCTCTGTGCAGAGCCTGCATGGAGACAGAGGAAACATCGGCCCACGTGCTTTTCAACTGCCCGGAGGTCGCCCTATACAGGGCTAAGTACTTCGGAGATCCGGGTACTCTCCGAGAGACAGCAGCAACGTCAAGCGACTGCTGGCCTGCCTCGAGGAGCTGGGGTGGCTCGAGTAAACAAGTTATTCCCACTCAAACGCAAAATACATGCCAGGCGTGTATAGGTGCGGCACGCTATGATGGCGTTTTTGACGTTTGCCTGCTCATGAAGATCCGTAAATATCGAAGGAACAATTGCCGTACTTTATTGTTAATACTGATGCACTGCTACAGTAATATAATTTTTCGTATTTCAAATCTATTATTCAAATTCAAATTCTATATTTCTACAGTTTTTTTATGTATGTCAGAAAATTTGATTAAATAGCATCAACTCAGCCTATCGCAGTCCACTGCTGGACATAGGACTCTCCCAAGTTGCGCCACAACACTCGGTCCTCTGCCTTCCGCATCCAGTCCCCATCCCCCCCAGCCACGTTCTTCAGGTCGTCGGTCCACCTGGCTGGGGGGCGCCCTACGAGATTATCCGGAGAAGAACGGAGTGACCGACATACGGTCACTCCGTTCTTCTCCGGATAATCTCGTTACGGATTTTATCCTTCAAAGAAACTCCAAGCATAGCTCGCTCCATAGCTCGCTGAGCGACTTTGAACTTGTGGACTAGCCCAACTGTCAGTGTCCACGTCTCGGCACCGTAAGTCATGACAGGCAGGACGCACTGGTTGAAGACCTTTGTCTTCAAACTTTGCGGTATAGGCGACGAGAAGACTCGGCGAAGTTTGCCAAATGCTGCCCAGCCCAAACGGATCCTTCTGTTGGCTTCTTTCTCGAAGTTATGTCTACCAAGCTGAATTGTCTTTCTTTTTTTTTTTTTTTGCCGCGGGAAAATCCTCATGGACGCACTACGCCCGGGGTAGGCGGAGCCAGTGTCGGACTCTTACCGACCAAAACCTACCACGGTGTTCCTTCAACTACCTTAGCCGGGGGCGTGGGAACCCGTGAGTATTCACACAACCACCCCCGACAGGTCCTGGCTCGCCACAAGCAGGCGAGCCCCTTCTCCCCGTGCGGCCTTACGTTGGCCGCACCCTCCTTGGTGGCGCATATGGAACACTGCACGCCACCTCACCTCATGGGCCTTTACTAGCTGCGCCTACTACGCCGGCTGTGCCAGCTACGCTAGCTGCTGGTCGGGCAGCAGACTACCCCGAGTCTGCTGCTCGCAGGCCCTACCTCCCGTAATTTTTGATAGAGGTTTTCTTCCTCGCGGTCCGGGCGGTGAAGCCAAGACCCTGGGTCCCAAGAGGCGCGAGAACACTACTCAGCGGGCACTCCTGGGGTTACGAGATCGACGGGGGCAGGGAAAGACAGTCCCCCCGCTGCCTGCCCAGTGGCAGGGTGAGTGCACACCGGGCCCGCCCCTGCTCCTCCACTGTGCCCTCTGCTCATAACAGAGGGACACGTGGAGCAACTCCCTACTGGCCCAGAACGGGCCCCTCCCGCGCCAGATTATTCGCCACAGGCAATAACATCCCCCGAAGGTTAATCCCTCGGCAGGATTTTATTGCCCGTGCCCAGGATGCACCGGCGAAACAACTGCCGATCCCTCCAGACGTGTCCAGAAGGACAAGCAGCCGTCAGACACACGTGGAGGTTTTCTGGCCAGCACCCCAAGCTGAATTGCCTGCCCTAGGTAGACGTATTCCGTTACAATTTCAAGCACCGACCCTTCGACGAATATTGGCCTCGGCATGACATGCATATTGAACATGACTTTAGTCTTGTCCACATTCATGCCGAGAACGACACGTCAAGAGGCTCCGTTTAAGCTGTGCAGCATTTCACCCAGTTGTTCCAGCGATTCAGCCATTACAACGACGTCATCGGCAAAACGGAGATGTGAGATGTTCTCGCCGTTAACCTTGATACCCTGTCCAGTCCAGTCCAGCGTCTTGAAGACGTCCTCCAACGCGTTACTGAACAATTTCGGGGATATTACATCCCCTTGTCTCAACCCTCTGCGCAGTTGGATAGGCTTCATTTTTTGGTCCTGGAGCTGAACAGTCATGGTAGCAGCGTTGTATAGGCATCTCAGCATCTCTATATACCGTTCATCAATGTGACATCGCTGAAGAGCATCCAGAACTGCCCAAGTTTCGATGGAGTCGAAGGCCTTCTCGTAGTCCACAAATGCCATACACAGCGGCTGATTGTACTCTTCAGTCTTCTGTACGATCAGCCGAACGGTATGGATGTGGTCTACGGTGCTGTAGCCTTTTCGAAACCCAGCTTGCTCTGGTGGCTGAAATTCGTCGAGTCTTCTGGCGAGACGATTCGTGATGACCCTCGAGAACAGCTTGTACACATGACTCAGGAGTGAGATGGGTCTAAAGTTCTTCAGTAGGGTTTTATCCCCTTTTTTGAAGAACAGTACCACCGCACTCCCGCTCCATGCCTCCGGTGTAGAGCCTTGTTGGATGACGGAATTAAACAGACTCTGTAGCTCCTTCAGGACCGGAGCCCCGCCTGCTTTAAGGAGTTCAGTGGTAATTCCGGCATCGCCCGGAGCTTTGTTGTACTTAAGCTGCTCGAGGGCCGCCCTAATCTCGCCCTGGTCAACGTCCGGAAGATCTTCGGTGTAATGGCGCGTGAGCTGGGCTCTTTTGTCGTCATTGCTAGGAACCGCTGGTCTCGCCGTTTTCGTGAAATACAAATGCCCATAGAAGTTTTTGACCTTATCTAGCATCTCGATCTTAGAGGTGACAATTTAAATGTGTGATTAAATAGCGATTAAACAAAATGGCTAGACGTTATGTTTATTGAATAATTTGATAAATTATTTACTTTATGTAGATATTATTCATAATAGCTAGTTGGAGTTGGTCAAAGTACATCGATAATAATTTGAAATGTGTCACAACACTATTTGGAAAATGTCAAAAACTCATAGCGTGCCGCGTGTACCAATACATACTAAAAGTCTGGCTTAAGCAAAACCTATTATTAAACCCGATTTTGTAATAAGGTGGCCAGTGTTTAGAAATTTTTCTGTTGTCAGCTGCATCTTTAGCGTCTACTTTAGACTTTATGTTTTAATAAACCAAGTTAGCTCTTTAAAGTCATTAATATATAAACAGGCCAGCCACAAATTAAGGGTTTTGTAAACCGCAAGAGCGATGAAGCGTTGGTTGATTTTTAATTAAAATGTTGGTAACACAACTCAAGGCTGTTTTGTTAATGAATCGACGATTTCTGTTCGTTTCGATATTGCATTGTTTCCTGTCTCATTTATTAAGGGCCGGTGTACATTTGTTTAAAGTTTTTAGTTCATTGTTCGCTTTTAAAGGTCGGGTTACTGTATTAAAATATTTCACGAGCTCTGTTCGGTTTTTTCCCAAAGCATAGTGTCATAAAATAAAATTGGGTTACATTCAATTAAATATACTCTTATATCAATAATAAGGTTTACCAAGTTTGTACTCGTTGGTGGTGATAAAATTTTTAATTGAAATGGAGTTGTGAGGTCTAATAGAATTTCCAGAATAATTTTTACCATTGACGACACTACACACATCTCTGTTTTTAATTGATAATGTTTCAGAAGTCTCAAAAGCTTGATTAAATTAATTTATGAGTACTGTTGGCTCTTTGGTTTAGGTGATGACCACCATGCTTGCAAAGTGTGGTGACTACCCTCTTTTTGGGAGAGTTTTATGACCAACGGTGAACTGCTATAGATATCCGGGGGTGATGAATTTATTACATTAAATATCTACATAGCTGTATAGTAGCAGCCCGGAGTCTGGATTTATGCCCGTTAATGGCAATAGGCTCGCCCCCTATTGCTAATTGCATGGGACTTACAGCATAGAGCATAGGTAAGTAACTGGCGAAATTTGGGTTGTACTGTACAACTCTGCCTACCCCTTTGGGAAATACAGGCGAATGTGTGCTTAAATGATTACAGAAGTATACAAGGTGGGGATAACGGTACGACATTGAATTAAAACATGGTTTATACTAGTCTAAAGAAGCATTTTAAAACACAAGTTATTAATCGTTTTTTAGGGTTTCGTACCCGAAGGGTGACAAACGGGACCCTATTACTCTCGCTACGCTGTCCGTCCGTCCGTCTGTCTGTCTGTCACAGGGCTGTATCTTTTGAACGGTAATAGGTAACCGGTTGAAATTTTCTCAGAATATGTGTTGCTATGAGGTGTATCACAACAAATACTAAAAACAAAAAAAAAGTCTAAAATCAAAGGGGGTCCCCATACAAGAAACCAAAAAAAACATGCATTTTTTCCAACCTTTTTGTTCGTGCTCTATCTTCAAGACGGTATAATATACCAGCTTCAAACTTAGTCAGATTATAGTGGATACTATGTAGTTTAGCAACAAATACTAAGAATAAGACAAACATAGACATATGTGGTGGTAACTGCGTAAGAAAGACATGCAAAAATTCATATTTTGTGCACTGTACTGTTGATGTCTTTTGATAAACTCTCGTAAATTAAATCAGTTTTTATGGGGTATCAGGTCGTTGAGAGACACGGAACCCTTACTGCGCGAGTCCGACTCTCACTTGTTTTTTTTTTTTTTATCCTATTGAAATAATCGAACCAAAAAGTAACACTATTTATATAGTTAATGTAATAATAAATAAAATATAGAAAGAGAGTTTAGAATCATATGGATTCGTAAAGGTCTTTGCCCTAACGATTTTCCTCTAGTAAAATGGCCCTACATTTTGAAGCATGTTTTTAAGATTAAGAAAATGAAAATTATTTCTTGTAGCTAAACGATTGCCTGGATTTGATCGTTTTTTAGGGTTCCGTAGTCCTACAAGGAACCCTTATAGTTTCGTCATGTCCGTCCGTCTGTCCGTCTGTCCGTCTGTCCATCTGTCCATCTGTCCTAATATTTACAGCTTAATAACTTCTACAGTTATAAACATAAGTAAATAAAATTTTGTTCAAAAATAATCTAAATATAGATCTCAATTTTAAAAGAATAAAAAAATCTTGATTACGTATTTTAGCGGTGGCGCCCATACATGTGAAACGGGGATGAAATTTTTTTTTTCGCTACACCCCCTCGTGTGGGGTATCATTGAATAGGTCTACTAAAATGAAGGTTATGTTTCATATATAACTTTTTCATAAGGTATACCATCTGCGAAATACAGCCCGCCAAAGTGGCTTGCAATGTGTCCCCCCCCCTGCCATTTCTAAACTATGCAACATAGAAACTTATAATATTCCACATTGATAGACCTTTATAAAAACTCTCTTTTAAAACTATTTCGAGTATAATGTGATCATAATGTTTTGAGTTATAGTGAGAAAACTGCAAAATACTTAAGACGTCCTAATTCAAAGGTCGTTGACCTTAGAGAAAAATGATCATAGCAAATAATGCTCCTTTAGTTACTTCCTATTTAAAAAAATTACGAAAAGTGACGTTGTGTTATATTGATATGGCACACTTCTTAAATTTAGCTTCTTAAATTCAGCGCTAGGTGGCGCTGTTTGCAAAAACTAAAATAGCAATGATTAATATTCGATTTGATTCGTTTGTAATTAGGAACCCTATAATACTGAGCATGGCCCGACATGCTCTTAGCCGGTTTTTTCATTTGTGTACGATCAGAGTGCGTGATACTCTATATGTCGTTTTATTTTGTGTCGTACCGCCATCCACATTGTGTAATATCTCATACATATATCTATATATCTACTATACAGTCTGTGGTTTTGAACAGGTTCAATAATTTCAGAGCTTTACGTAAGTATTTGATACAAACAATTGTTTACCATTACTAAACAATGTCTATGGTTGATCATAAATTTATTTTCTATGGACAACATAATATGATCACTATTGATCACGCTTTCATAATAGGGACACCGGGGCTCACCATTTCTACCAGTTCTACGTTAGAGTATAGCTCTATCATTGGTTCTATCTTCACTGAATCTGAATTCGATGTTTTTGTTTTATTAAAAGACAATCATAATTGGATATTACTTTTTGTTGATTTGTGTTCAGTATAAGCAATATAGCTTCGTCTGTAAATATTTCACCTGTTCAAGACACAACATGTATACAACGTGTATCAGAAATGCGTGGTCATATTTGAAGAGCTTATTCAGGGGGTGCTATCGAACAACTCTTACTATGGGATGATCCTTACATTTTGTCGAGAGACATCGATGATTAAATAGGGATCAAATGATATTTTTTTCGGGATTTTAGGGTTGGTCCCATAGTAAAAGTTGTTCTATGCTATGTACTGAATGAGCTCTTAAAATATGACCACGCATTTCTGATACACGTTGTATATTATCTTTGTATAATTTGTATGATATCTCAGATGGTGAATGATGCTATGACAAAGACAATGTTTTTGAGTTAATTTACTTTTCTGGGTACTTTAATTTAACTAAGCTAAAGCCTAAGTTGTAAATAAAGGCTTACTTATTATGTCTATTCTTAGGTGTTGTAGATACAAAGAGTACTCCTGATGGCTGCGTAGATTTATCTATGCAATAATTACATTGAATTGCAATGTTAACTTTGCTTGATACGGAATTATTGTTTTAAGATATTTTGACTCAGGCGAAACAAAGAAAGAAACATTACATAACTTTTAGAAAAGTTATCCCGATGATTTATATTTTCTTACAGATGATTAAACTTGCAACATCAGTTTTATGTTTTTCCCAATTCCTATGAAAACTTGCATACCTACCTATTTATCGGGAACAGTAAAATGCGCTCAAAGAAGTTTATGATAGGAACTCAGCAATAGGGTATAGCAAAAAAGGTAAAACCAAGGTGATTTTATAAGACATTGCTTGAAAACAATAAGAAAAACAGTATAATTTATTTGTCAGAAATGATATTTATTTTAATTATGGCAATATTCCTTACGAACTTTCGCATACCTTGACTGACATCCATCAGTATGGGATCTTAAATTAAGTACTTAGGTAATTCTTTATATTTATTCTATTCCTTTCAAGGAAATAGCTCAGAGGCTGGTCGACACGTCGTGTGTTTTATCTAAATATCATAATAAAATAATGATATACCTAATATTATAATATTCAATTAAATACATGGAAATAGTGCCTTAAAATATTTCTGTACACAATTATTTCTTTCTCAAAAAATAATAAAATTTGGACAAAACGGAGTTATGAACTTTGATAAATAATTAAGCCATCGATATTGTTGGTATGTTAACAAACAAATTTGATAAAAATTCATACCTATCCACACTGATTTTATCTATATTTAAACATCCAATAAAACTGAGTGGTCTTGTACAAGTTATCTATGCGAGCTTGCCCTTAGCTTAGCTTTGTTATGCTAAGTCGCTCAGTGTGGAAGAAGGTTTACCGAGGTGCTTACGAAACCACGGCCTTGTTGGCGTGCTAAATACCTTAGACAATAGTGTTTACCTACCAATGACACGTTCACTTAATTACTAGTAAACTTGCTCGTAATTACCGTTTTTTAATTAGGCACTAACTCTCGTCTGCTTGTCCTAGGATCTCTTAATTTGTTTAATGATTTTGTTTGACTAAACCTACTTATTGATAATTTTCATCTTGCAGGTCAACTGAATTTTGTAAGAGAAAATATTAGCATATAATAATTTTCCGAGTATGGATTTGTGCCCGGTTAATGGCAATAGGCTCGCCCCCTATTACATGGGACTATAACATAACTGGCGAAATGTGGGTGTACTATAGACCTCTGCCTACCCCTTCGGGGAAAATACAGGCGTGATGTTATGTTATTATGTTATGTTAAATATTAGCATAATCTTATCTTTTATGATACGTTTTTATAAACGTTTTCACTGTAGGTATTCACGTTAATTAATTATTTAATTACCTTTTTAAGTAAGTAGGTTGGTATATTAAAATCCAAAGAACAGGGATATTGTTCTAACTTATATATTATCTGAACCTACAGATAAAGAGAATAGCGCAGAGGCATAAGGGCGTGTTTGTATTTTTGGGAAGCTTTTATCGTCACTATTGTTTATTGCTAAAAATAATATTGCTACTAATACGAAAATTAGTTTACCTATTTTTGCGTTATTGGTGATTAAAAGAGATGATGTGTATATTATTAAATTAATAATTAAAGCTCGACAGGATGACCAATAATTTTATTATCTCTTAAATGTCATAAAAATCATGAAATGAACGATGTAATTTTATTAAATGTTAATCATATCGTAATGTCATCAGCACGGAGTGTTTTTTGTGTGTTTTATTATAAAATGCTGAAAAATAATACACATTGAAACAAAATATGTCCTGTACACAAACACAGATCGACATTGCAATTAACTCACACAAACGTGCACTAACATTTTCATGGTGTGGCTACAAACTCCGCCCCAAAATAAATTTTGACCAATCCCCGATCGTTGTAGGCATAGATCGTTGTGGCAACACGCCTCGTGTTTTTCGTCACGGAACGTCGACTCCGGCGCGACTCACACATTGTTAAATGTAAGCGTTCTTCGCTTTGAAGATACCGGATTCGAGGGTACGTGCTATCTCGTTTCCACACCGGTTTTTACTGTAGCATGCCACCGATGGCTAAATCTTACTAAAGCCTGTAATAAAAGCTAGGATTCAAGTTTCAGTTTATGTAGACAACACAAAAATTTGTAGTTCATCTATATTATAAGTGTTTGTCAGCATATTGGTACTTTTAATTTAAAACATTGGGACCGGTGACACGTTTGTCAATGCAAATAGTGGCCTGATAGAAAGAGACAAACGATCGGGTGAAGCAGTTTAGAAGGCTGTGTAGGCGGCCAGTTTGACCATTTTTTGTTGGTCCGTTGATTGTGAAAGATTACACTTGAGAGTCGAAATACATCTTTACATCACACGTCAGTGGGCACTGAGCTGTCTTCAAAGTAACACGGATTAGACACACGCAGTTTCCTTAACGTAATTATGACTGCGTTCATGCTGTGATAGTGAAAGACTGAAATAGTGATCTTCTGGGACTTTTGCATGTGTTCGGACTAATTTTGTGTTCAGAGCTACTCGTCTTTCTCATATAGCTCTTGAATCAGTTGCGTCCATGGCTGTATCAACACTGAATATGACACCATACTTCACCGGATACTCTTTTCAAGGTAAGCCTTCAGCCACTATGTAATTACTTCCTATTAAATAATTTATAATTGCTCTCAAATACTTAATGGCTTTTATGGTTTTTACTTTATTATTAAAATAGTTTCTAAGTAATGCTTATGTATTTTGTTCAGCATTTGGTTTTTCCTTATTGTTAAAAAAAAACTATATTGAAGACGTATTCCTGTATTTAATTCTACAATTCGATAAAATAAAGATTCAAAGATTTATTGCATACTAAGTGTACTTTTTACATCATTGGTATTACATTTCGTTTTGGTGTTTATAATTTAGAGGCCAGGATTGAATATATTGTTTATTTACTTATCCCTATTTGTTCGATCTAAAATTGAGCTTTGTTGAAAAAACATTTTCTTTCTGATACTCTTAGATATCCGCTTCTTTATATACCTAAATAAAAGAAAGAGATAAAAACGCATGCATGTAATCTAGAAGGTATGCTATATTTATCATTACTTTAATTATTTGAAGTAGTTAGGTAAGAACTGATGTTTTATAAAAAGCTGTTTCTTTTTGACCAATTATACCTACCAATTTATGGCTTTGAAACCACAACACGGGCAATAAATAAAAACACGTTGTTTCATCCATGATTAGCTGACATTTAGCAGCTGATTATGTATCGGTTATACCAGTTAGATTTTAAATTATGTTATAAACACGGATAACCGCCTTTTCGAACTAAAGGGTCCGAAACGATCATAAAACGATAAAATCACGAAGAAATTACAAAGTGCCTTTTACAGCTACCAATATAACAATATTTCATCTTCGCGCGTCGGGCACAAGACAGACGAATAAAGTATAGCCAGATTTTTTCATGTTTATAACTGAACCTTGTTAAGAGTATACTTTCTGGAATGGTCAAGGACCGTAAGCTATAGAAAGTGATTTGTCTCTGTTTCAATAAAGCATTTCTGTCACGACTGATCTATTGTCATATTCGAGTCATTGTCCGAATGATCTTGATCCTAATTGAAGAAGAATAAAGGACGTAATTGATCATATTTTAATATAACCTTATCAGACAATCTACTGAGACTCTGAATTTGGTTGACAAATACTTTGCAAGCATTTCAATGAGAAAGAACTTAGTACCTACCTAATATTAATTTCGTGGTAAGTAACATACGTAACTTAGCATAACATAACACATAACATAACATCACGCCTTTATTTCCCCGAAGGGGTAGGCAGAGGTGTATTAGTACACCCACATTTCGCCAGTTATGTTATAGTCCCATGTAATAGGGGGCGAGCCTATTGCCATTTTGTAACTTAGTTTCTACCTAAAAACGCCTTTATACATATAAAGGCGTTTTTAGATAGAATAAAATAGATGTCAAACGTTTCAAATGTAGATCTTAAAGATATTTTGTGAGTTTCTATAATAATAAGACATCGGAGTACATTGGTTTTACAGCTCTAAAATTTAAGAGAAATTATTACCCGTCGTAAAATTACTGAATAACTTTTGTTTTCTAAGCGTCCTGTCGTTTCTCTGTATCGGCGTTTTATTACTGGCGACAGTTTTTTATGAGATCTAAAGTTTCACGGACAACCGTTCGTAAATAGTACTTCTGAATACATTTCAATTTTTTGTTCCCACAGCTACAGTTCCTTGTACTATTTTAAACATACATATCTACCTATTTGTTTTTAAATTGATAAAAACACTTATTTTAGCTAGACACAGCTCTTCGATATACCTACGATACGCTGGTATCGTATGTAATATTATATTTCATAAGGTTTTAAATTAAATATTCCATTGTTTCCCTGCGGCTGTACTTTAAGACCATTTCAAAGGCTTACCGTGTATAAATAACAACGAATACTGCTCCAAAAAGCTCTCGCACTGACGGTTTTACACATAAATCATTACCATACGAAAACATTTCGACTGCATTGTTAAAAATGTCACTTCGACTTATGACCTGTTTCGTCTAAGGCAAATTAAAAAGAAAGAGATAAATTTATTTGAAAGGGTTGAGAGAGGAGAGCAATAACATTAAAGAATGCCGACGACATTGGTATGGATACCCAGCCATATTTTTTGTTTTTATATGCCCATTAGAAATTTGAATATATATTTATATGAAATAATTTTACAGTAATACATATTATTTTTTATTGATTTATTTTGGCAACAAATTGGACTACTTATAGAAATAAATTCCACTTACTTTTTGTATAAACTCTAATGTAATTAAGGTATTGATATTGAGTAATGACTACATTTTATATTTCAGTAAATTAACATACTTTTATTGAATATAAGACATAAAATAATAGGAAAATAATCTTCAAAAAATGTTCACTTACGTGCTTTTCCCGCATGAGTCACGTTCGCCGTACGTAAGCGAGTCGGCGCGGAGGCCTTTTTGAATTATTAAAAATGTCTCGATTTTTTAATTCGACTTCAAATTATATGACTTTCTGAAGTACGAGTATAAATCGGGATTAGTGTCTTATAAGTCCATCTGATGTGCCCGTGAACATCACAAAACGTTTGTTCAATGCTTTAAGAGGATGAAAGATTATTTACATATATGCAGCCATTTTTAATTTGTAGGAATTAGTTTTGTTTTGAATTATGCATTTTAAAATTTCTGTGATAAACGTTTAAAGTTTAAATGTTTAAAGATAAATTTTCCTACCTTTTTACAGACTTACAGGGTACTTACACAATAGGTAGGTACTTTGAAGTTTGAAATAGGTACTTATCATGCTTCAGATTAAATCTCAAACAACATAGGTATTGGAATTTTCTAATGCTAGGAGTTAGTGCATAATGATGCATTTGCGTAGAATTTAAGTATGGAAGTTAATGTCGATATTAGTTGGCATAATATCTGCGATGAGTGGAGCGCCCGCGCCGCGATCAGATGCGCCCGCGGCTAGGTGACGGCGATGAAGCGCGATACCGATCGCCAGCGCATTGCACCTTGTAATTTTCTCTGGGAACGAGAGTGCATTTTTCATATCCTTTATTATATTATAAACATTTTATTGGTTTGCACATAAGATTTGCGACAATAATAACATTTGGTTTAAATAACTCGGATCAGTCGTAAATTCTCCCCTCAATTAGACTTTAAAGAGTTTTCGATGGAGGCAATTATAAGAATGATACTACCTACATCATGGTGCATTGGATTTCTGACCTTTATGCGGAGTTCAGTACCATAATCAAGATTTAGTCACATTCAAGCATTCATATGACGGGCCGACAAGCGGTGCACATCGCGCGCGCACGCACACATCTCAGCGGCGCGCTCGCGCAGATCAAAGGCACCGACAGGCTCTTTTAGCCGCATAATATGAAGCGCCCCCCGCCTCCGCCCGCGGCCGGCGAAATGCCTCGCCGCCCGATCAACCTTCAGGGCGCTTACTTGCCATTACTTATGCCGATCTATTAATAAACAAATTGATATAACGGACATTTGAAGCGGGATCTTTGATTTAACGTCATGTTAATCAAAATCAGTTTATTAGATAATCTGTTTATGAAATACATCTTAGGGGCTCTAACTTTAAGTGATGGACAATAACTACGACCAATTTGAAACTAATTGCAGCACAAACAATGTATCAATTACAAATTATATGTATGATTCTGCTCAAAATTATTTCTGGCTAAGCCAATCCAATCTGATTATCAAAACCGCAGTCATCGATACAGCGTGTTCTCAGGTGTTGAAACGTTTAAAGCGATTATCAGATTAGCCGCGGCCCATGAGATCAGAATCTAAAGAGCCCAGGGCGCAGCATCTTTGTGACAAAGGTAACACTACCTCTTGCACAATCATTCTTTGTTAGTGATTACTTTCCAATTTCATTAACAAGTGTTTTTTTTCATAATTTCTGCATTTGGAGTTGTGATTGCAATATTCACAAGGAACCAATCCATGGTCTATTCAATCAGTATTAGGAATCATTATCCAAAATTCAAGTTTGAATCAACACATCGTTTGAACCAACTAGGCATGCTCACGCATTCACACATCGTCCCCACACAAACACTAATATTAACACTAATATAACATTGCATTTCTTTCTTGCTTTCAACATTATTATTTATTATTAAACGTTCATCCGACTCATCATTGTATAATAATTGTATAGGGAAGGAACTGGCTTTGGACATACAGATCACCCTAGTTTAGAAAAACATTACTTGGACCAACAACAATAAAGCCATATTCATGTCTCAGTTTGGCGAACCGACTTGCGGTACCATTTAGGTAACAGCCTAGGTGGTATTGCAGTTGTTATGGGCAAAGGCAACCGCAGGACATCAGGTGGGCCTTTAGCTCGTTTCGCTATCCTATACTATTAAAAAAAAGCACTGGGCAACTTAAATTTGGACTGAATTATAAAGGTTATTATTATTAAAATTTCATTAAATTCCTGACATATGTGTTAGTGTTAGTAAAGATTTGAATGAATATAACATAACATAACATCACGCCTGTATTTCCCCGAAGGGCTAGGCAGAGGTGTAATAGTACACCCACATTTCGCCAGTTATGTTATAGTCCCATGTAATAGGGGGCGAGCCTATTGCCATTGACCGGGCACAAATCCAGACTCCGGGCTACTACTGAGAATTTCCTAATGAAAAAACCCAATAACACTTTGCCCGACCCGGGAATCGAACCCAGGACCCCACGCTCAGCAGTCGCGCTTGCAACCACTAGACCAACGAGGCAGTCATGTTAAATGAATATAATAACTATAAATAAATTAAAATTACATATTTTTTAATATAAATTAAAAAAAAAAAGACGTGTGGCACTCGGAGACTGCCGCGGTAAAGCTATTGCATAGCATTTTTTATGTAAATACAAAGAGGAGGTGCCCTAACGCCGAAACTCTAAGCAGGCATGAGTCACCAGATTGCGGGGCGAAGAGGGGGATTACGCATGCGCAGTAACGCCGATACAACCAATGCCACCTAGAGGCGATTTGCAGAACTAAAGAGACAAGCGTGATATTTCAAAAAGTCATTAAAAGTTCTGCTATTCATCGATAGATGGCAAAACTAAAAAGTATCACCGCTGTGCCGGTCGGAGTGTTAGGTTATTTTCGTTACGGAATTTCTGGATTCGGCCTCCACGCTCAAGGCCCGCGGCAGTCAGTCCAGCTACAAACCTGCTGACTGGCTAATCTTTTCCCCACGACATGAGCTATTATCATTATGTAGCTCATGTCGACACGAAGAAGATGAAGAATATAAATTAAAATAAAATTACATAACATATTAATTTAAAGCATTTTGAGCGGAAAAATGAACTTAGTAGGTACTTAATAAATGTCATCGTCCTCAAAACATTATTGAAAATGGGAGGCCAAAATTAATAATTTCTTAGATTTTCGCGATCACTACACATCAAAATAAAACAAGCAGTGTGACCGTTTTTGAAAAAGGTAATCAACTAAAAAATTAAGTTTAAGTACTAAAAATACTAAAATACGTATGCAGAATTATACTAAAATTGTACTAAAAAAAATTCAAATGAAACACCTTTTTTTATATCAAATATCAATTCAATTGTGTTCTAAATACTTATTTTTTATATATTCTTATAAGACATTACTAAACATATAAAATTGAAACATTGTTTTTTTGTTTAATTTGTACAAAAAAACAATGTTTCAATTTTATATGTTTAGTACGGAAGGATCTAGGTAGGTTAATGAACTAAGGGACGTCTTGGATTATCAAATGCAATGTTAATTAACGGCCTAAATAATTATCCAATCTATCCACGATTTGCCTTACTAGAGATAGGAATTTGACATAAGCTCCATACAAAATACGTCAAATTTCTATCTCTATTAGGGCAAATCGTGGTTAGATTGGATATTAATTTTGGCCGTAAAACGATGTTATTTAAAAACTTCCGATACTTTGTCTTCATTCAAACATCGATTATTTTCCCATTTCATTATATAAACTTGTACCTACAATATCTGTGTATTTTCCTTTCCTCAAACATTTCCTTAAAATTTTCCCAAAAACGATATCTTCCCCAAAATTACGAAACCAAACCCCGATCTTGCTATAGCACAATTTGTGGGAGCAACCGTAAGCTATTTGTACATACTACTTTAAAAAAGAGACAAATTATACAGCTGTAATATGCATCTAAGCATCAGACAATGACAAAACTAGTCCAATGAATGAAAGTTAGTACTGCCAGAAAATAATACCAAAAATACGCTATAAAAAGGTTGTCTAGTTAAAATTGTACCAAAAAATACCAAAATCTGAAATAATACCAAAAAAGTACTAAATCAATTTTGCGGAGGCCAAATTATACCAATTTAGTATTGAAAATACCAAAAACGGTCACACTGAAAACAAGTTTAGTTTAGTTTAAAGTTTAATTTTCAGCCACCGTTTTCAGGACACTGTTGCTAGAGAATGCCTAAAGGTGCGTACTTACCGCGAACATTCGCTTGTAATGTAACAGCTCGAGTTAGAGCATTACACCGGTGAATTTGTTACATTACACGTGAATGCTCTCTGTGAGTAGGTACTGTACTACCCAAATCCGCCATTGTACATTTTATTTATTTTATTTATTATATTCCTTATTGTACATTACACCAAACTAAAACAAAGACAATAGTTTACAAAAAGATTAAGTAGTTACAATGGGCGGTATTACCGCACAAGGCAATCTCTTCCAGACAACCACAAAAAAAAAGCTTAGTTTAGTTTTAAGTTACAAAAAGTTGAAATAAATAAATAAATTATTCCCACATACATAATATATACATAACATAACATCATAACATCACGCCTGTATTTCCCCGAAGGGGTAGGCAGAGGTGTATAGTACACCCACATTTCGAATATAATATATATTTTGAATATATACGAGTATATATTATGTATGTGGGAATAATTTATTTAATATATATGGTATATCCCCCCAACATACGCTTGGGGGAGGCCTATGTCCAGCAGTGGACGTCTTTGGGCTGAAATGATGATGATGATGATGACGTGAATGCTCGCTGTGAGTAGGTATGCTGCTTAAGGCACTACCCAAATCCGCCATTGTACATTGTATATTACAACAAGTAGAAATAAATACATAAATTATTCCTACATACATAATTAAGGTACACTACATCATAGGCTTTGCTGATCATGCAAGCAGTGCTAATACCCTAATAAATATGTTTACATGCACTCAATGCCTTGCCTAAAAATTAAACGCCATTATACTTAAAACATGCTTGATATTGGTTAAATATTGGAAAGATTAATACTGAAGTTATATTTTATAATGGTGGTTGCTGTTCTGTACTTTCAAAATTGTTTTTTTTTTGTATTTCTCTACACTTGAGCTCTATACGTTATGTACAACGTGTTATTGAAATAACTGAAAACCTCATAATGTCATTGTACTCATCAGTATGAACAACTTATTATCAAACCAGAAATCGCGAAAAAAATTGCTGTTGCCTACACTTTTTCGAGTTATGCGGACATAAATGTCTGTAGCAGCTGATTTTTATTTCTAGATTTCAAGATTTATCTTGAACATCATCATTTCAGACCGCCTTTGTACCCTGTTGTGCATAAAGAATTAAATAAATAAATAAATAAATTTCAGCCAAAAGACGTTCACTGCTGGACATAGGCCTTCCCCAAGCATTGCCACAACGTCCGACCGATTTCAGGGTAGGTCCCATAGTAAAAGTTGTTCACAATGATGAGTACAACGTTTTCAGTTATTTTTATTACACGTTGTATAACAATGACAATAAAATGTATGTGAACCGATGACAACTACCACTCTACACATATCATTTACTTTCGATACCATCATCAAAGAAATATGAAACCTTTTTGTTAACACTATCAAGATTGATTGAACCAACGAATTTAAGGTAACATATTTAAGGCAGCACACAACTGCGGTATATTTATTAGTTTCTTGAGCAAAATCCTTTGTCCAAGCGGCACTCGACGACACGTCAAAGAGTCTATTTCGTGCAAGAAAAGAAAAGAATCCGTCAAATTAGTACATAACGCGTTATGAATACGGAATGAGGTCAAACAGGGCACTTTCAAACATAGCCTATTATATTGAAATAAAATATTCAGTTCCATTCATTACTTACGTAGGTACGTACATTATATTCGGCTCTGACATGCCGAAAGGCGTTGCCTCAGTTTGTACAGTTGGCAACGCGTTCAATGGGGAGACGCGTGTTTTAACAAATTAGAAAAACTTTTTGTATTCCTTCTAGCTGTAGTTGTACTTCTGGGATATGGGTTACCAAATACTACACAAAACTCCAGTTTCTGATAAGCTGTTTAGCAACAAAATTAAGTAATCAGCTGTCAAATCCCATGTCATGTGTTGTGATAGGTTGTTACTATTTTTGCCGACCAATCACAGGAGATGACATTAGATTTGAAAACAAATCAAATTGATCAGTCTTCCAGAAACCGTGAATTGGGAACCATGATACTGCAAACAGAAATCTAGATTCAAAACTAGGCGACCTATTTCCAATTAACTCTTTTGTCAAGATATTTTTTGCTATCAACCAGGCGTGAGCCGGTAGCATGAAGTAAATTTCATGCTATCAACATTCAAAGTAAATAATATTTAGAATTTTTAAAAGCCAAACCCAAATGTCCGTGTGGTGCCGGACTTAAAGAATAGCATCACCCTTATCTCTTCTCATGGGTGTCGTAAAAGGCGACTAAGGGATTCACCAGAGGATGGGCAGCAGCATTCTCTGAGTATTTAACCAACCAACTGCGATCGCCAACCCGCCTGCCAAGCGTGGCGATTATGGCATATCCCCCCCTTAATTGGGGGAGGCCTTTGTCCAGTAGTGGACGTCTTTCGGCTGTAATGATGAATGATGAAACCCAAATGAGAATAAGCCGCTATCTAAGTTGCTATGTAACTCGTATGAAAGTATAATAGAATTGATTTGATATTCGATTGCTACATTTAGTGGCTGGCGGAGCGGCCACGCGACCACGGGCCACACAGAATACTTTGAAGACTTGAAGAAGGCTTAATGGAATGACACAGCCTTTGTGAACGCCGCCCAATTCTAATGCCTATTCAGATGGCATTTCACCTCTCTTTGTTGCTTGATTTTGGATAGTAATAGGTTATTTTATTAGCGTATAGATGAATTTTTAACGAGAAAAGAAATCTTGTGTCGATATAAATTGATGGCACATTGTTATTTTTGTTGCAAGGCATTGAAATGGATTACCTAGCTATTAATGTGGAGCATGTATTGTTGAAAACTTCCACTTGTTGATCGAATTAGATTTTGTATGCTCTGTACACGCGTCGCTGATAACCTTTTAAAATGACTACATGTATACCGGTATTATTCAATTTATTTTGCACTAACTTTTCTCTACGATTAGGCTCCTTAGATTATTTTAAAACCTAGATTTCCAAATGTCTAATGGCCAAAATTAATATCCAATCTATCCACGATTTGCCCTACTAGAAATAGGAATTTGACATAAGCTCCATACAAAATATGTCAAATTTCTATCCCTAGTAGGGAAAATCGTGGATAGATTGGATATTAATTTTGGCCGTAAGAGCCTCCACAGACTAGACTAAATAATCTGCTACCTAGTTGGATAATATAATTTAATAATGTTTGTATGGGAAATTGGGTCTCCCGGTGAGCGCAGTCCAATTTCTACAGTCTGTGGTGGGGCAGTGAAATAATCTGGGTCATAATCCTGGTTGATAACCCACAGCCCCAGCCTGTTAAGTTTGTGGTTTTTGTATCACTTTTGCATTGGACTCACAAAACCATGATACCCACGAAGCCCTGCAATGTGTTTTTCTCTTATAATGATGTCTAAATAGCCTATAAAAGTTGAGATCTATGATGAACATCATACATAGTGTCGTTAAGAAACTTATACCTATCACTATGGTATTGGACTCACACAACCATAATACCCACGAGGCCGTGCAATGTGTTCTTGTCTTATGATGATGTCTAAATAGCCGGTAGAAGTTGATATCTTTGATGAACAATATACACACTACAGTGTCGTCAATTTTTTTTCTTGTATCACTGTTGCATTAGACTCACACAAACATGATACCCACGATGCCAAGCAATGTGTTCTCCTCTTATAATGATGATAACCGGTAAAAGTTGAGATCTTTGGTGAACAACATACACAGCATCGTTAAAAAACTATTTCAGCTTCCAGTATGATGTACAGAAAATAAATTTCCACGTAAGTCAGACACTAAAAGTCTATAATTATGTAGATTGTTAATCAAGTAATAACGGTACTTAATAATGAATTAAGGAGGAAAATCTCAATAAAATATAAAATAAAATGGATAGATAGATAGGTAGAATATACTTTATTGTACACCATGAAAATAGTAGTAAACATGAACAGGGCGGTCTTATCGTTAAAAGCGATATCTTCCAGACAACCTTTTGATGGACAAAGAAGACGTATGATCTAGATAATGGGGGCAGTCCGTGGCGTACTACGAAAATATTAAGGTTCTTTAGACTATCGGTTGCAGGGGTTTGATGGCAGTCGCTCCGTATGAAATACTCATCAAATACATCTGGTTAGACTGGAAGCCAACCCCAACAAAATATGTTGGAAAAGGCTTGGAGAAAGAAAGAAGAAGAATGAGTTAAGATTAGCTCTTCTTTTAAATACGAAAACGTACTCAAAGGTTCTAAATAAGAATCCTCGTACATCGTACAAGAATAAGAAATATGGGATTATAATGATGCGAACAACATTGAAGCACACACTATGGAATATAACTGCGTTTAAAACAAGTTGTAGCTTCATAATTTGCAATGCGAAAGCAAAAACGCCAAGAACATTAATTAGATTTCCTGAACTATGACCAGGTTTCGCAGAAACCACTCGTCGTAGAGTTATCGTTGGTTCAAGTCATGTGGAAGGAAAGCTGCGTGGCGTGTGACGTAAAGCCCCATATAAATTTTACTATAGGCACATTAATGTCGCTACGTGAAATTGATTTGCGAGCAGAAACATATTATGATTGTGAAAACGGGGTTTACGATTTATTTACACAATACGATATCGACTTCAAACATAAACTATCACTGTACTGTTGTTATCAAGTACTTGTGGCAAGTTCGTGAATTGTTTTTCCGTAATCAAAAGAAATAAATTCAGAGAGCATAATTTGTTCACAGCTACAGCGTTTCATTGATTTGTAATCGACACCGAAAAAATTAATAACTGACACGAAGAGAAAGAGTGGTATTTTATGTCCTCCATGAACTTGCAAGAGTTATTCTAATTGGTAAATAGCCGAGACTGTTATACTAGCCCAGGTGTAGTAGTGTGTGTCGTTGCACTGGTATGAAGTCGAGATATCTTTACGCCTATTGCGCTCATAACTTTTATTGGCCGTCATTCCCGTGTAGAACCCGTGCCATGGCTAGTGCAATAGTAATACCCTATGACATCAAACGTTTCAAACAATGTAAAGTGCAATACAGTGGTAACAAAATGCATCATTTCAGTTCATGCCGATTAGCGAAAAACAAAGTGCAACGTTTTTTTTACGCGGTCTTGTTTAAATTAGGAAATTGAAGTTGTTCAATTTGAAAATGAATTTCGTCATAGCAAAGATGGAAGGTTAAGAAATTCAATCTGTATCCGACAATGGAAGTGATAACCCGAAAGTACTACGAAGGTTGATGAAAATGTGATTGTTAATTAAAGTTGACACAGAAATGCGAATGGTGAATTCAGAATCTTCATTTATTCGGTCACGGTTTGCCTCTTACGTTTAGCATTAAATGATTGACTCTGTTTCAATTTCGTCCAACACGAACGCAACGGTTGAACGAATCGGAACACGATTATGTGATTGTGAGAAAATTTTATACTTCAACGGTGCAACGGTGTCTATGTCTAACTTTAGTGTGTGATTATGTTTCAAGCAGACGAGACTTGCTTGCTATGTATAAAACGCGTGAGTAATAAATGTTGGCAGCTAAGGTCTTGATACATTCAGCTACTCATCGTTTTCCAGCCCATCCAAATTACTTGGAGTTTCTTTCTTTCATCTTTGTCTATCAGCCGTCATCCCATCATCTACTCCCTTTTCATTCATATCGTTCTTCAGGCAATCTATCGATCTTTTCTTTGGTCTACCTCTCCCATTCAGCTACCGAGTGCACAATATCGACCTAGTGACTGATATATTTTTAACAATTCAACCTTATTTCAGTGCTTCTCAATGATGTGCCACCCTCGTAGAAGTTGTTGTTGTGCTCAACTTGTGCATGATCCAAAAGCATTTCCGGACGATTAGCTACCAATGAATGTTTGAATTTGTTGTTAACTTCACCTTCTTTTGCGTTAATAGCGTTACAATGTTTGCGAATTCTATTACGCATTGTGCGCTTGAGATCCTCTTTGTGATTTCATTGTGAAGTTTCCATCAATTGCGTATTTGACTGATCCTGTTAGTTTGGTTGGATGTAAAGTAAAACACGTATTGGAATATAGTTTGCAAAATTCTAAATAAAGACACCTACAATTTATGATTTTTAGGGATCAGTACCCAAAGGGTGCCAAATGGGACCATCCATGGGACATGGGATACTCTCGCTACGCTGTCCGTCCGTCTGTCTGTCACACATCTTTTGAACGGTAATAGGTAGCCGGTTGAAATGTTCTCAGAATATAACACATAACTATGACTCCTATCACAACAAATACTAAAAATAAAAATAAAGTCTAAAACCATAGGGGTCCCCATACAAGAAACCTCTTAAAACATGCATTTTTTTCAACGTTTTTGTTACTGATCTATCTTAAAAACGGTAATACATCCAGCGTTAAACTTGGTCTGATTATAGTGCATACTATGTAGTTTAGCAACAAATACGAAAAATAGGGCAAACATAGACATATTATGTGGTGGTACCTGCGTAAGAAAGGGATTTATATTTCATGCACAGAGCTTTGATGTCTTTATATGAACTCTCGTAAATTAAATCTCGTAAGTTTCCATGGGGTATCAGGTGGATTTACGGAACCCTTACTACGTGAGTCTGACTCGCACTTGGCCGGTTTTTTAAACTGATTTATTCACATCACAGGCGCATACCAATATCTGGTTTTTGATTTGGATTGTTATTTTAAGTATCAAATGTTAAGTTAGATATTTTCATCGTCGTGAATTCCTAGATAATATATTATAACAAAAAACTATATAGTAATAGAGCTATATATATTACCTACGGCTATAAACTACATCGCCAAAATGAAAACTATATTATAATGAAGTGATACATTACTACAAAGCCACCCACATTTGTATAGCGGGGTTGTTATGGACACGTTATGCGTCATAAATATTTCGGGAACATAAAATTAACACTCAAAATCATGGGCTTTCGAGGCACCGCAACGTCTACGGCCTCCTACAAAAAATATGGGGATCGCTTGCAGAACCACGCCGTGACTCCGGACACCACAAAAGCACTACCGAACAAAAACAATTATAAGTTTTATGTTAAATGACAGAAGGTTCAATTTACAATATTCTCCATAACTTTCCTGTTAGTTTGGGAGTTTGTATTGATGGATACAGTTGTTAACCCTAAGTTGTTTGTGTTATGGTCTACTTTCGATTGTCTGATTAATATCCATCTCGGTTTCTTGTCTTATCAAAGGACATACTTGTTGACATGTTGTCTAATTGATTGGTGGTTCTCAGTAGGGGTCTAGGGCCTTACATGAGGCGGAACCTTTGAGGAATTATTTGAAATTGATAAACTATAAATGCCTTCACAAGTGGAACATGCCACTGTTATTTTTTTTACTGTTCATATGCGGTCAAACTTTGGTGTGACTGTTAATAGAAGCTAATAATTTTACTTTATTCATATAATCATTTCGAAAAACTCATTTTAGTGAATCAGATCAACGAAGAAATACGGATACATAAATGTTTTCCATTAAAGTTCTAAATTCTTATTATTGCTTACTTACTCATATCAATAAATCATGTAATATCATCAACTTGCTATATAATGGTAGTATCTGATTATATTTTTATCGTCATCTCCTTCCCAATAGAAGCTAACATGCATGCACAAAGGCGTTGCAAAAATCAACGACCGGCGGCTTCCTTTGACGTTAGGTGGTCTTCGAACCACTGGCCGCACGAGTGATGTGATTATAATAGCGACACTTTACGCACACATAACCACATTAAATTATATCCAGAAATAATACAATTTATATTCCAAGGGATTTTATTCGCGAAATATTGAAAGAGCCAACTTAATTACTGCTCATGATAAATAATAATAATATTACTTTATTGTGGACAAAGATAGATTAAGTAAAAAAATACAAAAAAACGAAAAAGACAAAATAAAAACACTAATTAAATAAAAGAAGATATAAACTACGAAACACTTAAAAAAATGGATTAAATATACTGAAAAACAGAAAAAAAAACACAAAAGTAAAAAAAAAAACTAAACAGAAAAAGAACACTTCAAAATAATAATAAACTAATTATCATAGCATACAATCAAGCAGTTACTCTTAGCCATTGCCGATACCTATGTATCGGCAATGGCTAAGAGTAAAGAAAAATAGACGTGTGGCACTCGGAGACTGCCGCGGTAAAGCTATTGCATAGCATTTTTTATGTAAATACAAAGAGGAGGTGCCCTAACGCCGAAACTCTAAGCAGGCAAGAGTCACCAGATTGCGGGGCGAAGAGGGGGATTACGCATGCGCAGTAACGCCGATACAACCAATGCCACCTAGAGGCGATTTGCAGAACTAAAGAGACAAGCGTGATTTTTCAAAAAAAGTCATTAAAAGTTCTGTTATTCATCGATAGATGGCAAAACTAAAAAGTATCACCGCTGTGCCGGTCGGAGTGGGGGGTGTTATGTTATTTTCGTTACGGAATTTCTGGATTCGGTCTCCACGCTCAAGGCCCGCGATAGAAGCTATGCAATAGCTTAAAAATCCGAGATTCCGAGAGAATCTTTTCAACAGCTATCTGTTGAGAAGATTCTCTCGGAAAGATTTCTTATAATCGAATTTTTACACTTGAAAACTCTTGACATAAATTTGGCTATACGGTTCCTCTGTATGTTTTCGAAGGTATTAATTCGAAGACATACACCAGTAATTAACATTTTGATAACTTTCTTTTCACTGTTGAAAATCAAGAATGTTTCATCAATCTCAAAGAATTCTCCACACAACAAGAATTTAGACGTCGTTTAATCTAGGAATAACATATTTTTTTGTGAGAACAGAAGTCGATACTCGTAAAATGTAACAAGTCGATCCCAACAAAGGCCAGAAATAGTTTAAGTGTTATCGTTTCTGCTTGACCGCACTCGTGTAAAAGAAATTGGATACTCTTGCTTGAGAACACTGGCAATGAAACGTAAAATTACGAGGTGATCGAGGCCTACCGATGACGTAGGTACGTATTATTGTAGAGCGTGGAGGAGCGACCGACGTGCAACCATGCCGCAGCTTTGTGATCCATAATGTATTGTTGCTATTGATACTTTACGCATTATTTGAGTTTAATATAGCTACTGGTTGTCCTACTAATACATATCCAATATAAAGACGTGCCTCCTTTCGAGCGACAGGACCACAAAACATTTCACAATAATCTAATGTATTGAAGAATATATTTATCAATAGAAATACGACTATGCCCCAGAAAGTCTTACGAACAACAGGAAAATATTCTTCACAAGTAGAATGCACACAATCAGAGGGCTTAGCTTTTATAGGAAAGTCGATTCACAACTGGTCTCCACACACGTACACTGTTAATGTTCACGATTGTGAGTAGAAATATTGATGTAGGAAAAGAGTTTAATATTGAAGCAGTCTTAAAAGTCCTTTTTCTTGCAGGTCAGGGTCGTATGAATCAGTTGGGCGGCGTGTTCATCAACGGTCGACCGCTGCCGAATCACATCAGACTGAAGATAGTGGAGATGGCAGCGGCGGGAGTGCGGCCCTGCGTCATCTCGAGACAGCTGCGCGTCTCGCACGGCTGCGTCTCCAAGATACTCAACAGATACCAGGTGAGGTTGCTCACATACTTTCACGTACTCTGTAAAAAACCTTGTTAACTTATGATCAGAAACGACTTTTTCCCAAAGATTTGTTATCAACGTAATATTAAATTGTTTTTTTCTTGTTACCAGGAAACGGGCTCCATACGTCCCGGTGTGATCGGAGGATCCAAGCCAAGAGTTGCGACTCCAGAAGTAGAGAACAGGATCGAAGAGCTGAAGAGACAAAACCCAGGTATATTTTCCTGGGAAATTAGAGATAAACTAATTAAAGAAGGCATTTGTGATAAAAACACAGCACCGTCTGTGAGTTCGATTTCGAGACTAATAAGAGGAGGCAAAAGGGATGAATCAGATCCTAGAAGAAATCACAGCATTGATGGTATTCTAGGTAAGTAATAATACTTACCTCGGATTATTAAAAAATTGCATTGTTTTTAATAAGAACTCACAATGGGAATATAAATGTAGTGACCTTAGGTGCACATACCGCAGGCATTCGCCGTATCAGTTGGTAGCATAGTTTGTAGGAGCACTTTACCGCTTCGGAAGTAATACCGCGTTGTGTGTTTGCATAAAACTTTATATTGCTCCAGTTTGTTGTTGTGCTCTCTTGATAAAGGATTAACTGTGCTGTGGTTTATTCTGAGTCTTTATTTTCCACGTGCAAGGTCGCCGCGGGTAGGCATTAATAAGTATTTAGCAATATTTCAAAATCCTTGACGGATAAAATTCAATCGTCTTAAAGTCTCTGACGAAACCTTCGGCATAATGACGCGTAAATAACTCGCCGTGTCATCGTAGTCCTTAACGCTGATTCGAGACCATAATCACTTAATTTAGTTCAAAGCGTACTATTATTATAAATTTATTCTTATAATGAGACTGTCGGGACGTTTGCAAACTTCACAAAATGGCGTATAAAGTTAATAATCCACGTAAAAGTGAAGCGGGCGCGGCGCGCGCGCACGGCACGGCAGCGCCCCTTGTGTCGGCTTCGAAATTGTAGGTTATAAAAATGAAATTAGTATCCAAAGGTGTTATTATCCCATCGCGTTTGGCCGCGGGGCTTGCATTACGACAATCTGTCCGTACTGCACGTCTTGTGCCGTATAGCTATCCAATATAAAATGGCGCTCCTAATATCCCGGTTCAGTGACGGAGCGCGGTTTTGCCGGCGAGATTCTGCGCACCGATAAGATTATGCATATTAAGTTGTGCGCGGCCAAAGTAATATCTACACTGGAAAAGCGGTCCCCTTTACTGCTCGAGCCGCGTATTGAAAATTTGCTGTTCGTGCTTGTCCTGTGACGGCGGTAACGGTAAATTTTGGTCGCGAGTTTTTCGTGGAAATATTTGCATACGCGTGGACTTTGGTAACTTCGGGTCGTTGATTATTTCAGAACCCGCACTCAAACAAGCTAAAAATTCGTTAAGAATGATAATTGAAACTTTGCATAATCGAGCATTTGCTTATTTTTCATCTGCCTTCGACAACATTTTGAACAGAAAAAAAAATGTGGTTCTGAAAATACAAAATCACCGCTCACAAAATAAGATAAGAATGCGATCAAGTTCTCTATAATCTAATTCCATTTTATTATCAACTAGCACAAAGTAATATTTATTAAGGCCCCGAAGAATTCATTTGAGGCTACTACAGGCGTAGTGTAATGTGGTTACGTTTAATTTAATCGAGGCCGCGTGTGGTCCGCGCGGTAGTTCAATATAATCGACGTAAAACAAAAACAAATGAATAGTTAGAAAGTCGCAATAAAAATTATTACGACGACAAAGATTCATATAATTTGGACAGTCACCAATGGCTGTAGCCATTTAGAATATGGACCGAACAAGAACTCATACAGAAATTGTATATATTTGTTAAAGATAGTTTTAAGTAAATTGCACATAGCACCATGCACCAACAAAGTATTTTCTTCCTCTCAAAAGGTCCATCATCTTGTGAAGACTCGGATACCGAGTCAGAGCCTGGTATCACGCTAAAGAGGAAACAAAGGAGGTCCAGGACTACATTTTCTGGCGATCAGCTAGAGGCCTTGGAGCGCGCGTTTACAAGAACCCAGTACCCGGATGTGTACACGAGGGAGGAACTTGCTCAGAAAACCAAGCTCACCGAAGCTAGAGTTCAGGTATGTCTTAGTAATTCATCAAATTAGGTCAGAAACTTCCAATGCTAAATACAACGTGTTATTGAAATAACTGAAAATCTCATAAGGAGTCATAGTACTCATCAGTATGGACAACTTTAACTATGAGACCTAACCTAAAATCGCGAAAAAAAATATCAGCTGATCCTTACATTTGTGTTCACATAAATCGATAAAATGTAGGGATCAGCTGATTTTTTTTCGCGATTTCATGGTTGGTCCCATGGTAAAAGTTGTTCATACTGATGAGTACAATGACCCCTTAAGAGGTTTTCGATTTTAATAAAACAAAGTTTAAACCAATTTAAATAATATGCGCGATTTAATCCGGTTAAACTTTGTTTTATTATAATGTGTAGTGATTGCGAAAAACCTAAGAAATTATTAGGTTTTCGGTTATTTCAATAACACTATGTATATATAGGCTCGGGGGTTTTTTTTTCCATAATGTCAACGCTAAACGCTAATTTAATATATAGGTAGAACGCAGTGTACTGTTATTATTACCTACACGATGGACGAATAAAAAAGGCGAACGGAATCTCGCTAAACAATAAGTGAATCTGCTTCACTGAAGCACCCACGGCTCGCTTAAAAGTACGGGCTGGCACGCACATTCACACCCATAGTAAGACAAAAAGCCGCGATTACGCAACAAATCTCGTGTGACTGTAGTCATTGTCGTAGTGTCATAAATAAAATAACAATATATATCTGGTGTTTTAAAATGCTGTCTAAATTATAGTGAGTTTAGGAAGAAAATAAGTGCTTCAATCTTTTCTTAGCGAGATTCCGTCCGCCTTTCTTATTCGTCTGAGACTACACATAATAGTGTTGTTGACAAAAGTTTCTTGCTGGTTCTTCTATTATCGGTTGGGCTCCCATAATTTCCCACTCTTGATTAATTTATTATTCTGTAATGTCGTTACGTTTAGTTTGCAAGCCTATAATTAAAAAAAAATGGGAACTATGCAACTAGAGTCGACTTTAATAAGTACCCGTAAAATTAAATTAAAACTTTTAAATCTTAGTCCTATAGTCGCTTTAAAAGACCCCTCCGTCAAGACAGTGTGTCTACACGTTACACGACCCATGAGTATCGGTAGCCAAAACAGGTTGGGTGTATCAATGATAGATGAACGTAATCAAACAATCCCATTGTTGGCCGCACTCACTTCCCGCCCCTACAGAGCGTGGCACTAAAAAAACATAATTACCTTTATAATTAATTACAACAATAGTATGAGCTACCATATGCTGTTTATCGCTACCGCTGTTTTATCAGTTTTTGTTCAATTAGTAGCCCCACGTAATTGTAGGCCTCTATAAGACGTGTAATCGACTTAGCTGTATAATTAACTATTGATGAGTCTGATATTTGTAATATTTATAGCAGTATCTATCACAACGTCTGCCAAATGCGTGGACTCACATAAATTCAAATCATAGTTTTTTTAATCTTGCAGACGTAACCTTATAAAGTGAAGACTTTGTAACAACAATAATTATAAACGTAATTAACTGATTGGATTCCTTACTCAGATTGCATTGAGCAATCAGTGATGTTTAATTATTCTTAACAAGGACTTAATTAAAGTTTCATTTGTTTAGGTATGGTTTTCTAACCGAAGAGCTCGACTTCGCAAGCAACTGAACTCTCAGCAACTGAGCGCCTTCAACACCATGTCACTACAGTCAGCGTTCCCTTCAGTTCATCAACAATACGAGCCTCCGTCCACTTTCCACCCGCAGTGTCCATCTTGGCAACAGTCATACTCATCTGCGTTAGGCTCCAGCTCAGTCCTGAACTCAGCATTAGCGCCTTCTCTTCATCAATCTGCGTTAACTGCACCTTCTGTTTGCCAGTCAGCGCTAGCAGCATCCTCTCTGCATCCCCCGACATCTAGCTCGTTCTCTTCAGGCAACCTAACACCTTTGTCTCATTCTTCGGAACTTGCAACTCCTTTGCAAGCTCCTACTGACGCTAGCCCTCCGAGCTCAAGTCCTACGACGACTAGTCCATCTGCAATCACTTACCAGCATCCCACGTATGCGGACCCTAGTGAACCAGTCGCCCACCCATACGGGTATGGAGACTACTCGAAGCAGGAGCACGTCATGTCAGCACATAACCACTGGACGACGAGGCAGCTTAGCGGACACGCGCAAAACAAACTCGCCGAAGTCAGCGCCTGGCCTGAAAACTATAGGTAAGTTCATTAATTCCACGTTCAATTTCATATTCAATTTTACTGTCACGTAAAACAAACAAAAATTAAAAACATCTCAATAATCTCCCGCGGCAACTAAGTAGCTCTATGAATTATTGATGTTGAGCGACTCACATCTGACTTGGATTATGCGGATGAATATGCAATTACAATAAAATGACCTTTGCTGCCGACCATTTAAATAACTATCTATTATGTGAATACCAGGTATGACTGTTACACTAATGGTAGGTTTAGGGCGCATATTTGCAGTGACATCATTTCGTGTTAGTCAATAGGTATTTCAGTACGTATTTGTAATGTGTATGACGCGTCTCGTCATGTCGTAGTAGTAGTAGAAGTCCTTTGTGAAAGAGCTCGTCCGGGGAAGTACTACCACCGTACCCACTCCTCCGCCAAATAGTGACAGCTTGCATTTCTGTGTTTCGGTCTGAAGGGTACGGGCGCCGGTGAAATTGCAATCACATGAGACTTTCCATCTTCATGTCTCAGTTTGGCGAAACGACTTGCGGTACCATTGAGGCAACAGCCTAGGTGGTATTGAGGTTGTTATGGGCAAAGGTAGTAGGACTTTAGCTCGTTGCGCCATCCTATACTATAAAAAAAAATGTCGTGTCGCGGTTCTTGTAGAGAAACGCATCCTGTGTAATACCGCGTCCGGTGGCTATCGATCGGGCGTGGGCTCGATCGCAAATCGGGGTGCGTACGTTTTATTTCTTTTCACCTTCCTTTATCATTAGCCGAAGCGGCCGCTAATCAATTAAGAGTGTAAGAAGTCGGCCATTATACGCTGCGCGGGTGGTTATTACAGCGTGCGCCTCGTAATACGCCGATCCGATCGTGAATGCAATAGGGCTGCGAATTTTATAGTGATTTCGGATCGATTTTTAATTAAAGTTTTAACTTAGTTATTTTAAATTCTCTTGCGATATTCGATATATCGCCTCTGAGATCTGAGTTTTATTACAACGGAAAGAAGGTCGTAGAAAACATTTCACTCGTGCCTGTGTCGATAGTATGTGTAACTACCAAAGTGAATTTGTCGAATGACAATGTGACAAATACATTGTCGCTTTGTACTGTATACGGCGACGACATTTATCTGTGTTATCGAGACAAAGCACGTCTATAAACCTCACATTGGACCACACACAATATCTCGCCTTGCACAATGGCAGACGAACTAATAATATATGGGTTAGCTTCGTTTATGTGTCGGTGTGTCTTATCTAGTCCTTTACGCGCGCTTGATTGACGTAACACTTCGTTTCAACTCTATTTGTTATTTTTGTTAGCCAAAAATATTGTATTGTGTGCCGAAAGTGTAGCTAATGTGTGTTTCATATCTGTTTGAGGATGAGAACAACGAAAGAAATTCCATTTGTATTAAGTGTAGGCTCTACAGGATGTGGCTTCAGCCGGAAAAGCTATATCTTGTACAATGTCAATGAGTCATAATAAATCAGAATCAGTAACCTGCCTATCTATTAGAAGTGAGATACGAACGTATCGCTATAATTAACCTGGACAGTCATTGGCCATAAATAGCGATTGTGATTGTCACCTCGTAGCTTATTTTATTTGTCAGACTGGCGGTTCTACGATCGTTGTATTTAAGCGAAATTATTGCAGGTAAAACGCAAAACCAATTTGCAATATATCGATACCTAAACGTGTAAAGCGAACCTATGTCAAAAACTTTCAGAAATCTACGTAATAAACATATTGGTAGACCAGACATATATCCTTAATTTAGAATGAGCTCTGTAAGTAAAATATTCTGGTTTCGGAATATTATTTAAAATTATTCAATTTGGTCAACCCAATATTAATACAAACGGGTTGGCTAAATTGCTGATGTTTATCTCTTGTTTTCTATAACTGAAGATTTAATTAAACGTCACGTCACGTCGTCGTTTCAGGGATCAACACAATAATGCCTACGCTTATCCCAACTATGATAAAACTGTAATTGTCTGTTTAACTGTTTGTTTGAGCACCACGCAAAAACTACTGAACTGATTTCGATGAAATTTGACACACAGATAGATCAAGTCCTAGATTAGAATATTATTTCTTTTTTCTTTTCATACCACGGGAGCGAAGACGCGAGCGTGGGCTAGTATTTGATATGTGTAAATATATATTAAGTTATTGTTTTATTATTCTTTACGCGTTTATGCTTGCGAGGCAAAATCTCAGGACATAAATTGTGGAAAGAAAAAATCGCTCACGAGTAGGATTCGAAAAAAAGCACTGGCGTACTAACTACTGGCTTGCAAGTTCGAAGTTCCTGCTCGTGAGTATTTTTTTTTTTCACAATTTGTATCTTTAGGTATTTTTCTCTTTTTTGTATCATTTATTTTTCGCAAAGGATTCAAAGGACGTTATTCACATTCGTCCACTCTTATTTACTCGGAAACAGTTACAACAAAGCAGCTTTAGTTTAGGTTAATAGCTTCCAAGTGCAGTACAGCAGCGGCCGATCATTTATTGATATTAGAAATCTACGCCGGCACAATACGCAGCGGATAACAGATAAACACACGTTGCTTTGTGGCTGGCTCGGCAATTAATGAGAGGCCGAACGTGACATTAGTGCAGTGAACCTAAGCATTATGTTAACGCGAACCCGGTATTAAAACTTATCTGCAGCTATTTGCATTCGACTTCCTAAACTACAGTAAGCCTCGCATGCGCAGCGCGGAGCAACCACCTTGCCTCCAGTGTTGCCAGGTCTGATTTTTAAAATCCGGGAGGCTTATTATGAAAAAAGCGAGAGATGTATTGAGGTAAAATGGAAAAAATCGGCAGATTTTGTATTTCAACAAAAATATTCTACGTTTTTGAAGTGATCACGGTGTTATATTTTGCTACCATTCCAGCTGTAGTATTAAAATCAAAGCAACTTAATTTTTTAAAATTTTACTGCCCTGTGTTATAAAAAATAAAAAAAACTTTATCATTTTGTGATAAAGTCTATTTTACGCTAAGTGTTTAGTGAACATATGGTACACTGGGAGTGACGGAAATATTCAGGGCACCAACTTATCCATTTGTTTCTTTTTATGCAGTTTTTTTTTACCAGATTTTGATCTTATTCCTATTATTAGGCTTTATACAGAGATTGTAAAAAATTGGGAGATCGGGAGATTTATGTCGAGAATCGGGAGATAGGGAGATTTTTAGGAAAATCTGTGAATCTCCCGGAAAATCGGGAGACCAGGCAACAGTGCTTGCCTCGAGTACTTTCCACCACAGAAACGCTCGCTCGGTTATTGTTTTCGCACGTGTTTCTGAATTCTCATGTTAAAATGTTTATGCACATATTTACCATAAGGATAAAGTGTGGACTTTTGGGGTGAAGTTAAGTAATAACTAATAACCAATCGGCATAACATGTCTAGCTCTCGGATATAGTGTTTACTATAGAATATTTTAGTGCCTTCAAAAGTAATTATGCATTATTCAGAACACAAAATGTTAGTTTTCATTGTGATCGGAATGGTTGAACCTGCACGGTATTACGTTCGGCCTTCTTAGTTTATGAGCGATGTACGACATTAAATGTACCTTAATAATGTATTAGGCACTATATTAAACATAAATTAAAATTTTATTGCACGCTCAGTCACGAAATGCTTCCGAAAATTCCGCTGCTGAGTCAAGTGTGCATATAGAGACCTCAACTAAATTATGTAGTTCGGTAGGCCGATACAATTCACAATTACAAGGCGGCATTAGAGCTTGCACTGTTATTATTTAATTATTTTTAGTGTAATCGATATATTCTCGGCATAATGTTTTAGACCGAACGCTCTATTAAGCGATTAAATTATGCAGTGGGCAGTATCCCACGCTCACCACCAGGTATTGATTGTAAAATTCAATCTGACATTTCTAGGCATGGGGTATATTGATATTAGGGTATAAAAATACACGACCTCGACTTTTATGTAGCGTTCAATCTATTGTTGCACAACGCCTACTTAGAAGCTTAAGTAGGATCTATTAATAGAAATGGTAATACCAAGCCATGATGTAAACAGTTTTAGAGAACTTGGTATGAAAATACGTGATTTTAATGTTATTTTTCTTTTGTTACAGTCCGTTCTTCGGCACTAACCCGTCACACTACGCGTCGCATGCGCATTCGCCCACGGAGGCTAAGTCTGGCTATCCCTACCTAGGACAACTTGGTGGCATGGACATGGGAAGAGTACACTAGACAATAATAAGTGCTTACTAATAAAGCAATAGAATGCTATATTATAACAGTTTTATAAACATAACCCGCCAAGCGTAGCAATTATGGCATATTCCCCCCATTTGGGGGAGGCCTATATGTCCATCAGTGGACGTCTTTCGGCTGAAATGATGATGATGATAAACATAACATACAACAATACAAAATAACCTAACATAACTGGTGAAATATGGGTGTACTATACACCTCTGCCTAGCCGTTCGGGGAAATACAGTTGTAATGTTATGTGTGTGTCTGTTGTGTTTTATACATATTATAATAATAAGATTGAAAATACACATAGTTCCAGGACATATCATTACGTGCCTTCTTAATGCAGAGCATAAAAAGTATTTGTACAGACAAAATGTATATTTACCTACAAAAGTTTTGAAGTATAATCAATCCCATAGATATTTTGAGAGCCTTCTCATAGCCTTCACTATATAATAGAGCTTTATTATAGTTCATAGATTCATATAATATAGTATATTTTATATTGTAATATTTACGGTTCAACAAGATGTGCGCACTTAATACAATTTTTCCTGTAGATTTTTATCTTTTTAGATATAGATCGTTACTACATTTTATAAGTTGTTAATGTATATTGTATTTTAGATATAATTCACTAGTTTACAGTGCATCTGTTGCCGTTAATTTTTTTTCATTTGCTGTATACTTAAATGTTATACTTAGTTCAAACACATACTTAGAATTTTTTGTCAGATGATACCTAAATTCAAAACGGATAAAAACACATATTGAACTATATTTACGGGATTTTTCGCGCACAATAAAATCAAAACAAAACGAAAATTTTGTCGAGGTTACAAAATGTTCGTTTTGTTTTGATTTAAGCGTAAGCGAAAAGTCCCGTAAATATAGTTAGTTCCATATGAGAAAAAACACATGTATTAACTAAGAAAAAAAATAAAAAAATACACACTTACACATAATATTCTCCACATATGTAGTCAAACAACTTCTCCTAGATGTACTCATGTCACAAAAACTTCAGATATTAATATTAATAATGTGAAACACGCTAGTTATCAACGGACAATTAATAAAGTAATTTGAGATGCACAAAAAATTCTGAGGGTAGATTTGAAAATTACATGTCATAAGGAAACGGTAGCAACCTCGGACAAATAAAAAATGGGTATCAACCATAAAGTATATAACTTATAATCGTAAGATCGTAAGTATGTTTATATTTAGTATGTTTTTAATGTCACACACTGTGTCTGACTGTGTCTACGTTTTTCGTTTATCCTTCTTTTCTTTCCTGTCGCAGGTCTGCTGGAAGAAATTTCTTTTAGAGATAAGCAGTACCTCTGTGCTCAAATGTTTTTTCTTTGTGTTTTCTATAATAAAATGTGTTGTGTGTACATAAATAAATAAAATAAAGTTCGCGGCAACAGACAAAAATGTAAATTTTGTAAACTAGTGCAATGTTGTAATAATGTTTAAATATCAATAAACATAATAACATAATAACCAAACATACATAGGTACTAAAAGGTAGATTACGTACAGTGAAAACCATTTTTACTTGCAGATTATTTTAGTAAAACTGTATACACCATGTATTCTTTCTTTTAGTGACTGTACCCAAAAAGATTGATCTTAAAATTGCCTTGAATGAAGTTGTGATTTTATATAAGTAATGTATTTATTTATATTTAGGTATATTATTGTAACTTAGATTAATTAAATTTAACGAATAAGCACTTTGTAAAATAACGGTTTACCCAAAATAAATGAATGCTAATGCAGATAATTTATGGTTTTAAATTAATTACGAGTCCTAACACATTTTAACATATTTTAAATCTGACCTAAATCAGTAAACGGATGGTTTCGATTTCAACTGCCTAGGCGACTGCCATCAGCCCATTACCCACTACTGGACGGGCCTCTTCTCTGTATGAGAAGGTTATGGCGTTAGTTCACCACGCTGACCTAGTGTGGGTTGGCGGATTAAACACACCATCAAAAACTGTATGCAGTGCTCTCAGTTACACAGGTTTCCTCACGATGTTTTCTTTCATCGCTAAAGAAAGTCATATTCAAACTCTGATCAGCACATGAATTTTAAAAGTCAACGGTGTGGTCTGTGTTTGAACTCAGACCCTCTTGCATGGAAGGTAAGCATTCAACAGCTAAGTTATCACTGCTTTTGTTGTTTAGTAGTACGCCACGGACTGCCCCCATTATCTAGATCTTACGTCTTCTTTGTCCATCCAAAGGTTGTTTGGAAGATATCGCTTTTAGCGATAAGACCGCCCATGTACCCATAGTTTATACGTTGTTCCTGTTTACTACTATTTTCATGGTGTACAATAAAGTATATTCTATCTCTTCTATCTATCTATCTATCTTTATTGCCGTACGGTGCGTTTATGTCTTTTGTTAGCAAGTGCTTTCCATGTGGCACGTGGGACTAGGGTTACCATTTTAAAATGGAGGGATGTCTGTCTTGGGTACCTGAAATGTCAAATTTGAAAATTGCCTGCCTAAGGTACCTGTATTAGGTACTAAAACCTGGTAAATGCAGTTATAAAAATAAATATTTCCGGACGTTTTTACATAGCACCATCTGGTCCTAAACTAAGCAGAGCTTGTACAATGGGTACTAGACAATGGATATAATACTTATATACTTAGTTTTTTTGTAAATACATACTTATAATACATAAGAAACACCCAGACCAACACAAACACTTATGTTCATCACATAAATATTTGTGTCCTGTGGGAATCGAACGTAGGGTGTAGGCCCTCGTGATCAACAGTCCGACAATTGAACCACTGGACCACAGACGTCGTAGTTATGAAAATAAACTTATGCGCAATTACCAAGGAACTTGGGATTTTTTTTTTAAATGCCTGTCTCAGATCAATGCCGGCCGGACGCCTGTCTAAGCCTTAAGATGCCTGTCAAATGCGGTAAATGCCTGTCATATGGTAACCCTACTTCGGATCAATATCCGGTGCGGAATTACTTTATAGGTACGTACTTAATGTCTATAGGTTTTCGTGGTCACTACACATAATAAAACAAGTTTAACCGGGTTACATCGTGTGTGTTATTAAAATTGGTTTTCCTGACGTTTCGAATGCTTTGAACCGTTCGTGGTTACGGGAAGACTCAGATGACAATCGTCTTTACACATTATATTTAAAAAAAAAAAAACTATCTACTACTGCTGCTGGCTATTCTTTTGAGTGATTACTGCGTGCATCAAAACTATTATAATTAATAAAAATTGTCCGGTAAAATGAAATAATTTTTGGAAAATCTGTAAAAACGCATGTCATCTTCCTGCGACCACGAACGCTGCGAAGCATTCGAAACGTTAGGAAAACCAATTTTAATAATATACGCGATGTTTAAACTTGTTTTATTATAATGGGTACGGTACGTCATCATCACCGTCACCATCATTTCAGCCGAAAGACGTCCACTGCTAGATATAGGCTTCTCTCAAGCATCGCCACAACGACTAGTCCTGCGCTTCCTGCATCCAGCGGATTCCCGCGACCTTCACCAGGTCGTTGGAATAGGTATGTATATAGGTATAATAGGTACGTACTTATTAAAAAACCAATAATAGCTTCTTGCACTTAGCACGGGCTGGGTTCAGTATGCGGTGGGCCTAAGTTTCGTCTAGCTAGGCAATCTGCGTTGGTCTACATATCTAAGGGACGTCCAACACAGGTGGCGTGTCATTTACTAGTTAAATTGTTAGGCAATAGACATGCCGATCGTTTTCGTTAGTCCGTTTATCTGCATGTCGACGACAGACTACCGAATCTCTCTTTGCAGATATATAAGTATACTCGCGTTAATGCGAGAATAATTTTGAAAAACTATTTGGTACAATCAACTCAGCCTATCGCAGTTCACTACTGGACATAGGCCTCTCCCAAGTTAATTCATAACACTTGGTCCTCTGCTTCCGCATCGAGTCCCGGAGCTAATTTCTTCAGGTCATCGATCCATCTTGCTTGTCCAATGGTAAACTGAATTTCAGTTTTTTTTGGGAATTAAATTTTTGTAACGTAACTGTGTTTATCCCTCAAAGGTTGCAACAATGTGAGCATTTTGACTGCATGGATACGGTTAGTCGCACATCAATCGTCACCTCTTTCTGCGAGGAGGTGATGCTCGCAAAGAAGGTGGTGGAGAGGGAGCAAGATACAACCACCTCTTTCAAATCCCCCCAGAAGGAGGGTAATGTTTTTGAGTGTTTAGTCCATTGACCTTTTTTAACACTAAAGTTGGAAAGCATAAGCAATTCAGGCATTTTCCATCAGGTGGGCCATCACCATATCCAACCTATTACAGAATGCAAATTGTAGAGATTGACGCAAACATTTAAAGCTACACTAAATTAACACATGTGTTACATAAATAGTTGCATAGTTAACACCGACGGTATTTAACTCTATGACAATAAAGGGAATGCTCCTACAAGTACACAATGGCAGCGGCTGTCTTTCAGCACTGTATGGGCGTAATTAGGCAGTCAAACGCAAGCCCCATATGTAATTGGTATAATATTCTCGGGGATGGGTGTATCATAGCGCATTTACAGTGGGCGGTATACTGCAGAGATAGGAATATCTTTAAAGATATTTATTATTCTATTAATGAAACTGCATGATTTTTTCATGTCTACACTAGCTTTGTAAAGTCTAAGCCTTGGGGACTGTTTTTGTTAATTTTCTCTGAAAATCCTATCCTACTAATACTTATTATAAATGTGAAAGTTTGTGAAGATGTTTGGATGTATGTTACTCAATCACGCTGTAAAGGCTAAACAGATAGACCATATCCTGGATATGATGAACATATAGAATACCTTTTATCGACACGGGCGTCATCTAGTGATTATAATATAAAACTTGGCATTTAAAGACTCTTGAAGCATTTTTATAAACGAGGGCTATAAGTGATTACCGATTTGTGGGAGCCTCTGAAGTGGTAATCTTGACGGGCTAAATTACTGTATGTTGAATCATGTACCATTCATTGTTATTTATTTGATATTTTTTTGGATTAGACTTATTAACTTTAACTGTCAACAATACCGTTTCAGACGAAAGGCGGAAAACAATACCGTTTCAGACGAAAGGCGGAAAACAATACCGTTTCAGACGAAAGGCGGAAAACAATACCGTTTCAGACGAAAGGCGGAAAACAATACCGTTTCAGACGAAAGGCGGAAAACAATACCGTTTCAGACGAAAGGCGGAAAACAATACCGTTTCAGACGAAAGGCGGAAAACAATACCGTTTCAGACGAAAGGCGGAAAAGCTGGTAAAAATAGATTATTAAAATTTATTTTCATGTCGATATAAATATTTCGGCTCAAAGCACTTAATTCCAATCATGTTTAAAATGTACTTATATTTATTTAATTGGTTACAGATAAATCCTTAAGCTTCAATTAAAACAAGGAGGCAGGATTAGATATTCCATGAAAAGCAACAACCCAGTTCTTTTGTAGGGCCCTTGAAACTGGCTGCGTATTTTAGAAGTGGGCTTTGAACGATCTCGATCTTCATAAACGATTAACTATAAATAAATTTAATAAAGACGACTTGTTTCAATCAAGCTTAAACTATACAGCGTGGTGCAAAAAGTGGGGTTTTCAGACTGATGCTGTTTCAACGAGATATATTTTTTCCACATTTGATTTAATTCTATTTGAGAACATATACAACTTTATAACAAAAAATTGAACCGACGAAAACAGAAACTGAAAATCGAAAAATAAAATGAAGCTTTTAGCCTTTTCCTAACTAAACTAATGTAAATAACTAATTATGAGTCGGCGCCAAACAAACAAGCAGAGTGAGTGCAAGTTGCAAGTGGTCGAGTGGAGAACGCATTTTTGGAAAGTTATTGTTTATCGTTAAAAAATTCACGTTGTATTTGAGATTATGTTGTTTTTAAATTTTATTTAAAGTAATTTAATGATCTTCGTTGATTGTTTGTTTGGCGCTGACTCATAATTAGTTATTTACATTAGTTTAGTTAGGAAAATTATTTAGGTTATTTTTCGCTTTTCAGTTTCTGTTTTTGTCGGTTCAATTTTTTGTTAAAAAGTTCAATTTTTAATTTTTTTGTGGCTAAATTTCAACTCCAGGTCTCCATTATGTTGCAGTGTCTAGAACTACATTTCAACTCCAGGTCTCCATTATGTTGCAGTGTCTAGAACTACATTTCAACTCCAGGTCTCCATTATGTTGCAGTGTCTAGAACTACATTTATGATGTGTGCCAAGTTTCAACAGAATCGGTTAACAGGTAAGAATTCAGTGGGTGAACAAGCACTCATCCCCTGTTTTCCTACCCTTAGGGTTGGAGGTTGATTTTGTAATTCAAATGGGACCGACTTCGAGATATATCGATCCTATCCATTAAAAATCAATCATCAAAATCGGACTACTCTGTAAAAAGTGATGAGTCGTCATACATTAAAAAAAAAAGATACGCGTCGAATTGAGAACCTCCTCCTTTTTTATCGTCGGTTAAAAAAGTATAGCGCGTTGAGATAATACGATCAGATAGATCAGTAGATCAGACTCAGCCATAGAAATCTAAATAAACGTAATAGAAGCGGCAAAGTCGCGTGAACTTGTCGCCGCGGACAGGTGTCATTTATGATACCAGTGCGCGAACCGTTTGATTGATCATCAGTGCTGGTTTGGACACAGAGTCACTAAAATTGTATTTTGCAGCATATCTAGCAGCGGGTTTTTAGGCTTAATTAATTTTGCATTGAATGCTAAAAACATGGTGGTTGTTTGGTATTTATGTGTTAGTGGCAGAAAACCAGTGACATGCACTACCGCAGTAAAAGACAATAGATAACATTTCTATTACCATATTATTTAGAATTCTATGGGCTCAGCTAATATTGGTTTTGTTACCATCGATGTGAGCTTGATAGTACAGTCGACTGCATGACAGTGGTAACACTTTAATTAGAAAACGGCCCTTACCGCTTACGAAATAAAGACGATGTCAATATCGAACTGTTACCACTGACGTGCGGTCGACCGTACTATACAAAGTTCCGAGCGAGATTGAAACTACGCCAATCGATCGTGTCGTCAAATCGTGTCGGCAGGAATTTCGAAAAGGTATTTTTAGTCCACCATAATTGCGACGAAATTATTATCATATCACCATGGTATCCTTTGACTAGGTTATTTATTTGTCTATTTTATTTGGATGTGTAGGAGGAAATCTTTATTGCTATAATTATTTATAGCTTTTATTATTGATATCTTTTTGCTTGATAATTAGGAGTACATTGTGTCTCATCTCAGCAGTCGTGACCTTTATCATCATCATCATCATCATCATTCTAGCCCGGTATCACCCACTGCTGGGTATAGGCCTCCTTTTTTTTTTTGCCAGCCTCTTCGATCTTGTGCGTTCCTCATCCAGGTGGTTCCTGCGGCTTTGGCGATATCATCAACCCAGCGTGCCTTCGGACGGCCCGGGTTTCTCCGACCTGACCTTGGCCACCACTCGGTCAACGCTTTACTCCATCGGCCATCTCTACGCCGAGCCAGATGTCCCGCCCAACTCCACTTTAGCTTAATTGCCCTATCACCGACAGTGGCGTGCATTCCATATAGGCAAATAAGCAATGCCTACCTCGTTAGAATTTAATATTAACTATTACTAAATCAATTAATCAGCGTATTAAAAAAAAACAATTAACATATGTACTCAATAATAATGTATGAATTCAATGCAAAACGTACCTCAATGTGCAATGTGCGTTCGCACGATTGCCTGTCACGTTCACACACACAATCAAACCTTTTTGGTAACCATATACACTATTATAAACACACACTACTTTAGGCTAATACCCGAAGTCATACGACAAAAAAATGAATCACGATATGGCTATGCGTAAATAACTAACATTTGACATTTCGCAATTTAGCCGTCTTATCATGCGTCACCTGCTTCTGAAAACGTCGCTGGTGACATAACTGAACGTAGCCCTAGTGGCAATAGTCGGGGGTTGTCCGTAACGTTTTTTACACGTAACTGTTATGCGTTAGTAGTTTTGAATCCTATTATTTTGTAACTAGATATTTCCATACAAAGTGATCGTTATAATAAAACTAAACCCAACATTTGAAAAATAGCGGCGAAATAAAGATAATTATTGTTTTATTGAAATTACTGCATTTAAGTGTTCACATTTATAATTTGTAAATGGTATTCGAAGGGTCGAATTTTTATTATTATTACAATATTTATTATTATTTTGATGATTGTTTGTACATTGCTACACATTCATCGTAAAATAATGAAGCTCAATATACGCTCATAACAAAATAACGATAAATAGATTTATAACGTTATTTAAATAATGTAATAACGAATGGTGTATAATAATTGTAGAAAATCTATTGTATTCGTGCTCCGAAAATCTATTGTGTAACTTTGTACGTAAAATAATCGTTACATTACTATGCCAACGTACTATGTATTCGATTATCACCCTCGTAAATATTTTCTCAAACCGACGTTAAATAACGCCCAACTCATAGATTTACTATGGCCCAACTCTAATTGGCTGTTGACACTTGACAGAACTTGACATATATGCGTGACGAATTGCATAAATCGTGTAATATTTAGTTCGTTTTATTGTGAATTGTGAAGTTTTTTGTAAAAATATTGATGTAAACATGGATAAATTAGAGTGCTCGGTTTGTGGGGAAGACTATGCTTAGAGAAATTACGAGAAACCCATTCAATCAGTTTTCGTTTGTTGACAAAACAAAAAAGTGCATTTCAGTAGACAAACACATCAAAATCTGTATTTGACTCAAGAAAAGGTAAAATCTTATGACTATTACATAACACGTTAATACAACTGTAACTGGGTGTCGTCATTCAAATTTAATAGTCTTTTGCTAGTGTCTCTTACTTTGAAACGTCGTTTTCGTGTCTGTTTTGTATGAAATGTGTGTAGGTAAGTATCAGATTTTTTAATAATTTTACACTATAGTAACTTGCTCCGTCTGCTAAGTGACTGCCTACCTACGCCAAAAACCAATGCACGCCACTGATCACCGACGTCATAGCCTTGCGTCCGACGACGGATCTCGGTGTTTCGGACTCGGTCAAGAAGATTTATGCCGAGCATAGCACGCTCCATGGCCCGTTATGCCACTCGCACTCGGTGGACAGTCTCCTTTGTAAGCGTCCATGTCTCGGCACCATAAACCTAGTCGTGACCTTTATACCCGGAGTAATATAATAAACATAATTACGAGAGATTTTTCAAGTTAATTTAAGTTGTGTTCGCCATAAGGTTGTTACCCGACGAGGGTGGAATATTAATCTGATAAGATTAAACCCTCTATAAATAAATAAAGAAAAAAAAAATCACTATACATACATGTGCTATAATCCTTCCATATCGATAGGGGATCGGAACTGTCTCTCCTAAACACAGGTTACTTTGTTGCCTATCTAGGAGAACAGTACTCTACCCTTTAACTAGATTAAATAAGTACTTAAATTGTAAGCCTGTGCTAAAATCCTTCCATGTAATCTAGTCCAAGTTTAACAAATAAATAACTATAACTATAACTATTAAATAGTACGAAAAAGGAAATGTTTGTTTTTTCAAATTATGTATACCCACTTATTATTATGATATTTTTTTAGTTTTTTTTTTTTATGGTATATTATGGCGAAACGAGCTAAAGGCCCACCTGATGTTAAGCGGTTACCTTTGCCCATAACAACTGCAACACCATCTAGGCTGTTGCCTAAATGGTATCGCTAGTCGGTTCGCCAAACTGAGACATGAAGATGGAAAGTCTCATGTGATTGTAATTAATTGAATAAGGGCCAAATCACACACTATACTAAAGATATAAATTGTAGAAAGAAAAAATCGCTCACGAGCAAGATTCGAACCTGCGACTTCTGGCTCAGTATGCCGTGAACACTCAAAGTGTTTACGGTAGCTTAGTGCCGTACTGAGCCAGGAGTCGCTGTTGCGAATCCTGCTCGTGAGCGATTTTTTCACAATTTATATCTTTAGATTTCGTATTGCATGCGTAATGCGTTAAAAATAATAAAGTAATCACACACTATACTGTTACCATGGGCGATCGGCGATTTTGCGACTGCATCGATGCTGTATTGCGCTTCGACAACTTGCTGCGTTCGATCGCGGTATCGAAATTGCGCGTTTTAGCGACTGCATTGATGCTGCATCGTGTTTTGACGACTAAATTGCTGTATCAAAATCATGCATTGCAACAAATGCAGCCGTGTTTCGTGGATGCTAATGCCTCACGAAGTTGCTGCGACATCCGAATTTGTGCGGAGTGCAGATATAGCGTTCGCAGTCGCATCGTGCGTCCAAAAAGCGACTTGATCGCCGCAACTGGAGTTGTGTGTGTGAGGATTGAAGCGTTTGGACGCAGCATCAAGCTTCCGAAAAGCTACTAAACTGTTGATCGCCGATGCTAAAAGTAGCGAGTCTGCTTTGGCTTTTATGAAGAACTAGCCTATACCACGGCTTCACGGACGTGTAATTCAGTTTATCATACAAAGACTTTATCGCGGTTAGCGACGAAACGAGCTTTATCCTTTGACGACGTTTGTGGTCCAGTGGTTCGAGTGTCAGATGCTGATCACCAGGTCGTGGTTTCGATTCCCACAGGACAAAAATATTTGTGTGATGAACACAAGTGTTTGTGTTGGTCTGGGTCTTTCTTATGTATTATAAGTATAAATGTATTTATAAAAAAAACAAGCTCTGCTTAGTTTGGGACTAGATGGTGCTGTGTAAAAATGTCCCAAAAATATTTATATATTTATATTATATTGATATCTCGGGAACTGATTATTCTTATTCTTTATTGTACACCAGAAAAAAAAATACAGTAAAACTTATAAATAGAAATTACATATACAAAGGCGAGCTTAACTCAAAAATTAGTTTTCTACCAGCAAACCTTTGAGCGATAGAGTGAGTGTAGAAAAGAGGCTTGTTTATCTTCCCGGGATAAAAATAAACCTATATATGGATCTGGGTTATGGTCTATTTTTGTACCGAATTTCATACAATCCGTTTAGCCGTTTCAGCGTGATTGAAGGACAAACAAACAAACATTACACTATTAGTAGAGTAGGATAACTCTATAGGTAAATAACCTCAATTTTACTAATATTTTAATTAAATCTTGGTAATTTAAAGCCTTTTTTATAACATCGCTGGCTTTAGGTATTAATATTTGAAGCAAAAGTTAAGTCATAATCATAAGCCAATAAACAGACATTGCGTACAAATATTAAAATATTATGTACAAAACTTTTCCTATTAATGTTGCCCTCCAAAAGAGCTATTCATTGTATATTATTATAATTCAGTGATTTTATATAGCAAAACGTTATTAAAATGAAGTTCTGATTTTGCTTATTAAGGCTAGTAAGGCTTAAGAGGAAAGTTTAAGGGATTCAAACAAAAGCTTTTCAATTTTCATCATATAATGGCCTACAATGCTTTGTTATAGATTTCATATTATATATTTTGTAGTATTTTAGGAAGGCACTGTTAAACTTTATTTGGTGACTGCTCATTAATTATTATTTTTGTCACAAATGGCTGACTACCGAAATAATGGACGATTTTTGGAATACGCGATAACGTAATACATATTGTTTTTAACCAACGATGCAAACAGAGGGGTGCTGTGTTTGTCGTGTGTATCTATCTGTGACATTGTAGTTCCTAAACGGGTGAACTGATTATGACTTAGTTTTTTTTGTTTGAAGGGTTTGTTTTTGGTTAACCTGTTTACCTGTTTTGGCCAAAGTTGTAGAACAAACGTTATTCAGGATCGTGATACGAAGTTAGTACTAGGAGGTTTCGGGTACTTTATCAACTATCCTGCATAACTTAAACGGAAGGTGCTGGTGCCTGTGATACGTTTTTATTATATTAAGTACAAGGACCAATATTACCTCTTTTCTGTTATGTTCATTGTAAAATAAGTTTTCGAACAATCTAACGGTTTTTTCTGAAATAAGCATTTATTATTATAATATTGAAATTAAATTATTTTTAGTTAGACTGCAGCCGTTCAGAAGCTATAGGCCAATCAAGATTGTCAGTGCAACCTGCATTTGATGCGGGATTTAATTCTTATCGACACCTCTATTGTTGAATTGCACAAAGGCAGATTAAACGAACATTCTGTTTGCTGGTTTTATTGCTACCCGCATCGGCATCGCTCTGCCACATATTTACCGACAGCTCTGAATTAGCATGTTACCAAAAAACAAAGGTAATCACTACATAAGTTTGTGAGTTTTTTTCTCTAGCTCTTGTCTTTCTACTAAAAAAGGATATTAGTGATTTTCATGGTACCTTCCTACACCGAAGTTGTAAAATGATATAACATAAGAATCAGTATTGTCCCACTGCTGGGCACGGGCCTCTTCTCAGGTTGAGAAGGTTAAGACCCACCACGCTAGCCTAGAGCGGGTTGGTGGACTACAAACACCATCGAGAACTGTATGGAGCACTCTCAGGTGTGCAGGTTTCCTCACGATGTTTTCCTTCACGTGATAATCAAATTCTGATCCGCACATAAATTCGAAAAGTTAGAGGTGCGGGCCGGGTTCGAACTCAGTACCTCTACATGGAAAGCAAGCGTTCGAGCCCTAGGCTATCACTGTTACTTTTACTTGTAAAATGATGTGTTACTTTATAAAACACAGAAAGACATACACACACTTTTCTACTACAACAATAATGTATATATTATGTGTGTACAATAATAAAAACAAAAGAATATTAAACGTTTATATTTTGCTTAGGTTTAAACATCTTTTTAATATAGAGCAACTGTAAAATTTTATTATCTCATCATCGGAGCATCTTAACAGTTCTAAGAGTATATTTTTCAAGATTTTCTTGGCTTCTATATACGCTGAAGTTTTAGTCGTTTTAAAAACGAAAAACATAGACTATATTAATAAAATAATCGAGTGGTAGTGTTAATTTATAAATAACGAACCAGAAATTCCGATAATAAAAATTATTAAATATTTATTATTATTAAGAAGTGAAAATTTCTTCGAGGTAATAATTCTGATTTGGTGGAAAAGTGTTGATTCTATTGTTCACGAACTAAACTTATTAAACTATCGCTCTCTTTTACTAATAGTAGACTATTTTTTTTATTTATTTTAGTGCTGCCAAATTAGTTAAAATGTTACACTTCTTCGTATTTTTAGTCAGCACGTTCCGAGATCACGACTAAACTTAGATGGAAATCATCGTTTTCTTATATTTACTTTTGGTAAAAGAGAGCGATAGTTTAAAGTAAGTTTAGTTTGTGAATAAGAAAATCAACACCATTACCAATCGATTCTATTTTTGATATACGCCCTTATTACAAAAGCTTAGACCAGTTTTAGACCCTTCTTTAAACCAGGTCTAATGTCGAACTCCAAACATAAGCCACCTTATTACAAAACCGGGTTTAATAATAGGATTTGCTTAAACAAGGCTTAAACACCTTTTTATGTATGGAATATGACGTTTAACCCGCGGTTCAACCAAGGGTTTAAACCTGGTTTAAGCTTTTGTAAAAAGGGGGAAAAGGCTAGGCTAAACCTATGGCTAAACCTGATATTGTAGTAAGGTGGATAGAGTCTATGTTTATCGTTTACAAAACGACTTAAACAGCGTGTATAATATGATTTATTAGAATAATACATAATATAGTTTTACAGTCTGTGTCATAGGAGTGTGCAGTAGATAACATTCAACAAAGGTGGCCAAATGGTCAAAGCGTTCGTTGTCGCGACATTTTCGTCGTTCAATCAACGCGGAAGGCTTAGCTACATAGTAAAGCTTTTGAATGGAAAACGTGATTTCAGTCAGGTTTTTACCACAAAAACGGATTGTTGAACGTAAAAAGTATTCGGTAAGGCACACGCGTGGGAACCGCTGTTGACTTGACGACGATATTCGTCTGTGTCGTGGAATCGTAGCGGATGGATAAGAATCAGCATGGCTTAACCTCAAACCAAAAAAAAAAACTAGGCTTAACATTTAGGTAGAGTTACACTACATTATTTTGACTAATATTTGTTTTTTGAGGTCATCATCATCATCATCATAATAATAATTTCAGACGAAAGACGTCCACTGCTGGACATAGGCCTACCCCATGCTGGGGGGATATGCCATAAACGCTACACTTGGCAGTCGGTTTGGCGATCGCAGTTTTTTGGGGTATATAATAATTATTATTATTGCCAGACCACAGTCCATAGCAAAAAAAGTAGTTATGCAGTCCACGGTAAAAAGTGGTTGCACCTACTGTCATAGTCAATAATTGTTTTTTCATAAGAGTTGAACTTTTGGTGTGATCTTTTAGTGTAGCGTTATACCAGGAAGTAGTATTTTTATATGACTACATTGAATTACGTAGGGCACTCTCAGCTAGGTGCACAGGTGACCTGAAGAAATGAAGAACATAGCTGGGGGCTTGGGGGGACTGGGTGCGGAAGGCGGAGGACCAAGTGTTGCGGGGCATCTTGCACTGCGACAGCAGTGCACTGCGATAGGCTGAGCTGATGATTGATGAAATTGAATTGCAATATTTAAATGCAGCATATTTAAAGTGTACTGTATTATTAATAATTATGTCTATTGTATGTTGTTAACAGTGCATGTACGCTGAGCCTAATGAAAAGTAAATTTTAAACTAAATTAAATATTTTGACATCACGGTCAACATCAATTTAACAAACAGCACATTATGTGGTGCCAATCAACTGTCGATTAATTGTCACCTATATGAGTCACACATTCCCATTTCCTTATCCTCAACTCGAGCTAATATAAGCATCTAAGAACGCCGATGAGAAAAGTCGTGGCTCCGGTTTAATTGGACATGACGAATCAAGTTTGTCGGAAAAACTGGGCGGGGTCTCTTAGTGGAGGCGGATGTGGGTTTTTGTGGCCTAAGAGCCGACTCAATACTACTGCTTTACACAATGAGGACATGAATATGAATAAAGGCTAAGTAAAGATGTCCACACATTATGCGGTAGTCAATGAGTTGAGAAGCGAAACGAGAATGGGGATCAAAATAATTCAGCTTATAGAAGAAGAAGAAGCTTATAGTGAGTCAGTTTTGTGACGAATTATTTTAATTAATTTATCGTCAATTAAAAAACTGGGCGGGGTCTCTTTGTGGAGGCGGATGTGGGTTTTTGTGGCCTAAGAGCCGGATTAATGTTACTACTGTACCACTAGGACATGAATATGAATAAAGACCAAGTTAAGATGTCCACACATTGTGCGGTAGTCAATGTGTTGAGAAGCTAAGCGGGAATGGGGATCAAAATGATTCAGCTTATAGTCAGTCAGTTTTGTGACGAATTAATTTATCGTCAATTAAAAAACTGGGCGGGGTCTCTTTGTGGAGGCGGATATGGGTTTTTGTGGCCTAAGAGCCGGATTAATGCTACAACTGTACCACGAGGACATGAATATGAATAAATACTATGTTAAGATGTCCACATATTGTGTGGTATGGTAGCCAATGAGTTGAGAAGCTAAGTGGGAATGGGGTTCATGATGATTCAGCTTTTAGTCAGTCAATTTTGTGACGAATTACTTTATCGTCAATTAAAAAATAAATGGCCGACTAGTGTTTATTAACTTGCCCTACATACTAACAATATCAGCTACTAAAAATTCATTCATGATTCCTAAATATATAACTCTTAAAATAAATGGTATCAATAATCGAATTATCACCGTGGTACATAATAATAGTTATGTGAACTGCGTTTTCTGTTTCCGGTATATTATAAATACATACCAATCTTGTATTTGCGTATCGGACAGCGGTAATCGTATCTAACAACTACTAAAACATGTAAAACTCTCTAGACGATTGTTCTCACACAACAGCGCGTGAGAACGAAAAATCACAAAATTGAATTACGGGCTAACTGTTCGGCAATTAAACATTCAAAAATATCAGCGACAGTTATCTGGCCGGGTGTGATCGCAGGTGCTTCGTGGGTCTCGGATCGAGGGGTGGTGGGGATCGTCACGTCGGTAATCGGACGTCGGCTTTGCTTTTTGGGAAAATCTTATCGGTACTGGATCGATTTTCACAGCGGATAATTCACGCACGTGTCACGATCCGACCCGAAGAGGATTCGACACACTGTCGCTACCTGATTGAGCTGTGTCCACTACCGCCGCGACAGGTTGTTTGCTAAAAACTGTCTCTCGATACCTGGGAATTGAAACGTTATATTTTTTTTTTTAACAAAGTTCCTTGCGGTAGGTGTGATTTGGGAGAAAAATTAGCGTCACGTCTCACGTCACGTTAAGATTTACGGTATACCTATAGAGTACATTGAATATACGGACATGGAGTTGTCAGCTGACCTCACCTTTATGCGCCAATCTGGTGGGTAACGTCAAAATTGCAGCGAACTATTAAACAGTAGTAGTAGAGCTCCCTTGTGAAAGGACTCGTCCGGGGAAGTACTACCACCCAGTGGCGTGCATTGGCCTACTTCATTTAAATTAAATTTTGGTGTAAGTTATTGTATTTTATGTAGGGAGATTAATTTAGCATGAATATGTCTATTAAAAGATAAATAATCTTCGTACTTTGGGAAAAATATAATAACTTACACCACTATTGAATTTGAATAAGGAAGGCACTGGGTACTGCCTAATTGCCTATATTCACGTCTCACTAGACTTTCCATCTTCATGTCTCAGTTTGGCGAAACGACTTGCGGTACCATCTAGGCAACAGCCCGGGTGGTATTGCAGTTGTTATGGGCAAAGGTAACCGCTTAACATCAGGTGGGCCTTTAGCTCGTTTCACCATCCTATACTATAAAAAAAACATGTTTAACTGGAGATCGAACCTAGGCCCAGTGGTATCTCAGTCCGACGCATGATATTTCCCGCCATCTATGCTTGTATTGTAGTTGCGAAATTTAGCATTATAATGAACCGGTCAAAAAATATTAATTTTATGGTTCGTTACTGACGGGAGTGACGGGGGTCCCCTTACCGCACATGTTTTTAGTTTACATAGGGTTATTTTGATGATGATTGCAAAGTTGGTGACTTTATTTATTTAGACATTTCAGATCTCAATCAGTAAAACAAACAGATGGAAAATTTCAAGGGGAAAATTACTACCACTTTCAAGTGGCTGTCATTTGATTTGAGGAAGTATTTTTAGAAATCACACAATAAATGGTAATTAAACATTTAATTTTATTTAAAGTTAGATAATGTAAAAAATCAATCAACACTTGACACAATTCTCAGGACTTCCAAACGAAATGACATTTAACATTTGGAAGACATTTAAAATTGCTTCTCAAGAAAGCTATTTAGTAGCGTGACGAAAGCATTTGCTTAGCAAAAATTTACAATCACCCAAAAATATTTGAGGACGGCACTTGACGTTGGAAGCCACTCATCGGTTCTCACGGAAAATGATTCGGCGGCATTCCGGTGTTCACTGAGTCTCGATCAAATGCAAAAGTCGTGCATGTCCGCTGATCACTCGACCAAAAAAGTCAACACAGATTCCTAGTTTTTGTGGAATATTGACTAAAATAAATCATTTTTTCGCTCTCAGCTAGCGCATCAAGGCGGTGTTTGAGTGGAGTTAGATATGAGTTATGACAAATCTTTTCCGTGGCAAGCTATGATATAGTAACATGACTTAACTTTGGCGATTTAACCCTTGATCTCCTACGGACGCGATTTTATGCGAGACACAATAGAATTTTAAACATGTCAGGAATTACCGCATTCGACGGGATGCAATGTTGATATAAAATTTATATATACACGGTAAATTTTAATTCAGCAACTGTATTCATCAATTTTTTTTTTTTTTACGATGGGACCAAAACTGACATCACGAAAAAAAATACCTAGCTGTTCCCTACATTAATGTGTTCAAATAAATAGGCAAAATACAAAATGTAGGGAACAGCTGTTTTTTTTCGCGGTTTCAGCATTGGTTCCATAGTAAATGTTGTTCAAATTGATGAGTATAGATGCCTATACCTTACCTTTAAAGGGTTATTGGTAAAGTACAAATAACTCTGTATCTATGTTTGATATAATCATCAAACATAGGTACAGATACAGAGTTATTTTTACTTTGTAAAAAACAAACAAAACAAAACTTTGTACTTTGTTTTTTACTTTGTTGTATGTAATCACATACAACGCGCCACGCGGTACAATACAAATACATGAAAGAATAAGAAAGAAAGAAAGAAAGAAAGAAAAATGATTTATTGGCCACAACAAGACGACATGCGGTAGGTGCACAAAAAAAAACTTTATTAGGTACATTTCTTGAATCATTTTATCAATGTATGATACGTGTCCTACTTTGCATGTCGTAGCTGCGGCAAAGACACTCAGCATGATGCTGTGTTGTAACGTGAGTCACAGCACAGCGCTGATTTTCAGTGTCAACCCCAAGTGATGATGAGCGGGTGCCAAGCCAGCAAAAGCAGCCAATGATTATTATACCCAAAACAAATAAAGCAATAATTATTATATAAGAGTGTGTGGGGTGTGTGTGGGGTGTGCGTGGGGGTGTGTGTGGGGTGTGGGTGGGGTGTGTGTGGGGTGTGTGTGGGGTGTGTGTGGGGTGTGTGTGGGGTGTGTGGGGTGTGTGTGGGGTGTGTGAGGGGTGTGTGTGGGGTGTGTGTGGGGTGTGTGTGGGGTGTGTGTGGGGTGTGTGTGGGGTGTGTGTGGGGTGTGTGTGGGGGTGTGTGTTACATAATTGTTATAATCTACATACTTATAAAATATAGATTCCGATGATAAAATACCAGGCCCCTCAGAAAGTATTGCGAAAAAAAGTTTTTATATATGGGAGACTGGCCAGTTATAATGTTTTTCGAAAATATGATTATTTATAAGTAAAAATAAGTAAGTTCCAATTTCAAAATTTCCCTCCACATTTTTTGCGAGTTAATTCAAAGTATTGTGTCTCACTGAAATATGGATCTGCGCCGGGAACATTTTAGAGCTATGATTTTATACGATTTCAAGTGTCGCCTGAAACCGGATGAATCGTACGATAGACTTCAAATGGCATTCATGGATGAAGGCCCTTCCAAGGCAACCGTGTATCGTTGGTATAACGAATTCAAGCGCGGTCGACCAACTTTGGGGGATGACGAAAGAAGCGGTCGCCCTTTGACGGCTGTTACCGAAGAAAACGTGCTAGCAGTGAAAAATTTAATCCAAGACAATAGGCGAATTACATATCAGGAGATTCAACACATATTGAAGATTGGATCGGGAAGCGTTCACGAGATTCTACACAGCCATCTTTGCGTGAGGAGGATAGTATCACGCTGGGTGCCGCACAACCTCACCGATGCTCAGAAGCAGGCCCGGGTGGAATGGTGCCGTGATATGCTTAACAAATTTGAAGCAGGCTCGTCTCGGCGTGTTTACGACATCGTTACAGGTGATGAGTCCTGGATTTATCAATACGACCCAGAAACCAAGCGCCAGTCGACTGTTTGGGTGTTTCAAAATGAGCCAACGCCTACCAAAGTGAAGCGATCTAGAAGCGGGGGTAAGATTTTGATCGCTAGCTTTTTTAATTTGACTGGCCACTTGGTATCAATTCCCTTACGGGATCAAAGAAGCATTAATGCCGAATGGTATACTACCAAATGTTTGCCAGAAGTTTTCTCTGTTATAAGCAACAAGCGACCAAACACAGGGCTCCGCGGGCTACTGCTCCACCACGACAATGCACCTGCGCACACCGCACTCAAAACGAGGGACTTCCTGGACAGCACGCCAGTCAAACTCCTGGGTCACCCTCCTTACAGCCCTGATCTAGCACCGTGTGACTTCTTTTTATTCCCAAAAATAAAAAATCAGCTCAAAGGGATACAATTTTCGTCGCCGGAAGATGCGCTGGCTGCGTTCGAGCAGGCTGTAAACGAGGTGTCTGCGGCGGACTGGAAAAAGTGTTTTGAAAACTGGTTTAGGCGCATGAATCTTTGTATAGAGGCTGGTGGAAAGTACTTTGAAAAGATTTGATAAAAATATATGTACGTATAGAACATTTTTTTTTAGTTTCGCAAAACTTTCTGAGTGTCCCACGTAAAAATACTATGTTATGTGAGTTGGGTAGATTAATTTTATTCTACTTTTAGTCTCTAAAGACCTTTTCAGAATTTTTTTGGCGTCTATAAATTTGGGTATATTGGTAACGAGGAAACTCACGAGTAATAATATATAAATAACGGCCTTCATTATCTTTTTAAGGTTCGCATCACAATGGGTGACATTCGTTCCGTGTTTTTGTCTAACATTTTGACAGTACAGGAATTGAAACAGTACTAAATAATAATAGATGCGAGGGTGTCGACATGCCGTTTTGTGTTCTAATCAACAATAGAGGAACTTTCGTCATTTTGGACCTCATACTGTGACCCTTTATCAAGAGTACGGAGTCGAAAAGCATGTCTTGTTTTGAACAAATTATTAGTATGGTTTAGCATAGAGGGGACAACAATCGCTCGTGATTTCTGTAAGCACCATGGATGTCTTGGCAACAATGATATATTTATAGTTTGTGAGTCATCGGTAGCCATTAGTCGTGGACATTGTCTTAGCTGGTCCTCGCAGCTCCTCACAGCTGGAGCGCTTTGCGTGTTTACAAACATTTTATTGAGGTGTTATGTTTGATGGCTCCTTTAGAAGGTGATCTTCTTTGTTTTGTTGACAATGATTGACTGTTAGTACACCTATAGTTGTGATTGGAGTTGTGTTTCTAGTCATAAGAGTAATATATCAACTGTGATTTATGTAAAAACATGTAATAGTTACTTACCATTGCAGAGATGGGCCGACTATACACCGATTAGTCGGAAAGCCGACTATTCAGCATGTTTTCTAGTCGGCAACTAATCGGCGACTAGTCACCAAAAATTGCCGAATATTCAGCATTTATTTGAAAATTTTCAGTAGTCCCTAAAAATAAAGAACAAAGAAAATTATTCAACTAGCACTGTAAACAAGATTTACTGTTATTTTGATAGATATTCCAAGCCTCAGAAAACATGGCAGTCTTTCACTATAGACAGTGCTAGCGAGACAACTCAGAAGATATTTTGGCAATACATGCCAATACTGGGTGTGTCATTTTATTCTCTCACCGACACTCGAAAGGGTGTTCACTGAAGACTCTGCAATCGTCCCAGCGAGCCAATTTGACCAAAGTACGAATGATCAGCATTGCCAAGTCGGTCGTCGGCAGACAAATCGGCAATTTACTAACTGATTAGTCGGCTAGTAAACCGATCGGCAACACCCATAGACAGCCCATCACTAGTACTTATCTATAAAATGCTAATCTAGTGGTAATGAAAATAGTTCCTTACGATACAACGATGTGCTCTTGTCATATAATTTTGTGCAATTAGATTTTCTGTTGCTACGATTTAAAATAATCCAATCAATTTCGATAAATGACGAAAGGTTTTCTCTAACTTTTCTTTTATTTAAACACTTTCGTGGTTTCAACTGAAAATAGCTAGTTGCCTCTGCAAAGGTTAGAAAATATTTGTAAAACAAAAACAAATAGCTAACACGAAGCTCGAGGAAATCCAACCCTTTCATCCCACGCTTGCAATCACACTACACCCACCAACGCGTTTAATTCATAAATCAATACTAATCATTCCGAATAATATATTCAAAGGAATAGTCACATAATACATAATAGTACAGTCGACTGCACATCAGTGGTAACACTCGAATTGCGAAAACCGCCCTTACTGCTTACGAAATAAAGCCGCTGTCGAGGTCAAAATGCTACTACTTACGGGCTGTCCACTGTATCTAGTATGTAGATGGGTATACAAAATAAATACAATTCACAGTAGGTATCATTGAAACACTAATTATCATAAAAATATGTATTGAATTGGGTGACTAATTATTGCAAAAAGTTCATATATATTTAATAAAATGGTTTTTCTGTCATATTCTTCAATTTTTTCACGTGTCATTCATTCGATCAATCGATCAGTCGATTCATTTGTCACGTGTAACCACAGCAGTCAGCAGTATTTTGTATAATGTATTTCAGTCACCTCGTTATTTTTTAATGAATAATTAACGAGTAATGAGGTACTTATGCAAAGAATTATGTTTCAAATAAAAATAAGTTAACATGAATTTTATAGATTTTAATTAACTGAATGTTATTTTTCCTGTGAAAATCGTTCAATGTTAATTAGTGATGCTATTTTTTTATTTTTGCATAATTGAGGTAGGCGATATTCTGTTATCATGGTGGTCTTCAAGGGCCCAGTGAATAGGTTTTTGCTAGGCAAGCGTATCATCATCATCCTTCTGTACTTATCCTAATTTATTTGGGGTCGATGCAGCATGTATTTTTCTCCCATACATCTCTATCAGCCGTTATCTCCGTGTTCACTTTTATTTTTTCTATCTATGCTGGGCAAGCGTGTACCTGGTTAAACGCAAACCCATTAGGAACAAACAAGTCTGGTCTTGATCTAGCGAAAATGCAAGACCTCAAAACTGCAAGACCAAGACCTTGGACAAAACTAGTTAGTTAGCAAGCAGGATACTTAATAAATAGAGATTTTTGTAGCGTTTTTTGTAAAAAAACAATTGTAGAAATTTAACATATTTTGTATGAAGCTTATGTCAAATTCCTATCTCTAGTAGGGCAAATGGTATCCACCATTTGCCCTACTAGAGATAGGATATTAATTTTGGCCGTTAGAGATCGAAATTTGACATAATTTGTATGGAGCTTATGTCAATTTCCTATCTCTAGTAGGGCAAATCGTGGATAGATAGGATATTAATTTTGGCCGTAAGTGTGAGCGGATAATGAAATACGTACAACCAGTCAGTTGTAACAAAATTCCGTGTTGTTCAACGTCTTCATTTGTCATTCAGACACAATGGACGGGCAGTTAGGGCCAATGTCGTCGATTGTGTGCGAACACAAAGGGAGTAACAGTACAACAGGACATTTTTATTGTTTTACTGCACAGCTCCTGCACCCGCAGGAGGTAGCATCCAAAAATATTGAGTAAAAACGTTTAAAGTTTTAAATACGGGCAATTAAATAGATTTACAACCGTCCACCTTCTCAGAACGGCGACAAAATTTGAACAGGCATTGTCATTTGTTTTCTTGATTGTTTAATTCGTGATAATCACTTTTGTATAGTGAAATTTTGTGACGATTTCTCGGTCTTTTGCATGCTTAGGTCTGATAAATTACCGAATTTTGTGTAATATGAAATGGGTGCGCTTTTCTTAACAAAGGGTAACACTTTTCTTTTACATTTACGTTTAAACTTTGAAGTGCTTTTTAGTGTTTCATACATCATAGGGTGCTAAATTACTGACCCTATTACTCTTGCTACGTTGTCCGTCCGTCCGTCTGTCTGTCACAGGGCTGTATCTTTAAAACGGTAATAGGTAGCCGGTTGAAATTTTCTCAGAATATGTATTGCTATGACTCTCACGACAAATACTAAAAATAAAAATAAAGTCTAAAATCAAAAGGGGTCCATCCTCGAAAAACATGCATTTTTTTCAACGTTCTTGTTCCTGCTCTATCTTCAAAACGGTAATATATACCAGCGTCAAACTTGGTCTAATAGTAGTGCATACGATGTAGTTTATTAAAAAATACTGAAAATAGTGCAAACATAAACAAATGTGGTGGTACCTGCGTAAGAAAGAGATGAAAAAAATCATATTTCGCTCCCGGTGCGTTGATATCTTTTTATGAATTTTCGTAAATTAAGTCAGTTTCTATGGGGTATCAGGTCGATGAGTGGTACGGAACACTACTGCGTGAGTCCGACTCGCACTTGGCCGGTTCTTTAATCGTTTACATTTACGTTTCAATTAACGATTGAATTTTGAAGTGGTTTTTTTATCTACTTCTTCTTCTATCGTGTCGACATGAGCTGCATGAAGTTAACAGCTCATGCCGTGGGTAAAATATTAGCCAGTCAGCAGGTTGGTAGCAGGGCTGACTGCCCTGGGTGCGCCGGACGATCAATTTAATATCGTCAAATGTGGAGGCTCTTTTAATGCACCCCAAAATTATTATCTACTAAAAGAATAGCGCGTCTTTAGGGTCAGCGCAGATTAGGTGGAGAAAGGATCGCGTGTGCTCGAACATGATCTTGAGTACATCAAGGGTACCTACGTCTGCTCGAGCAAAAGCTGCTGTCCGCTTGAGCAAATTATCTCTTGCATACATCGATATATAAGTACTTCCTTGCATACTATACAACGTTACTTTATGGTAACGCAATTTGAGAAACTAGTTTGTTCAGAATAACCAGGAGAATCGAATGGGATAGTTTTTTTTATAAACCACAAAATTACATGCCTTTAGCTATGCTACTGTAAGTTCCCTAGTTGGTAGCGGAGTAAGTTAAGAATGTCGTAAAATACACGTAAGTACAGGGATTATCTGGTGCACGGAAACTAATCAAGCTGAACTTGCTGGACCTGAAGGACCTATTAACGATCCACTAATGTACTGAATTTAACCAAAATAACAAAATTGAAATAAATTCATTTTTTTTCGGTTAAAATATAACATGGTATAAAAAACTATCCCAATCGATTCTCCTAGTGATTTTGAAAAAAACTAGTTTCTCAAATTGCGTAAACAAAAAGTAACGTGTGTTGTTGTTTTGAATTGGGTGAGGACAACATTTAATTATCAATGGGAAAATGCTCGAGCAGTTCTCCGCTTAATCTGCGCCGACCCTTATACATAAATCTTTAATATAGAAATAATACTGAAAACTAGGTACATATATAACCAAAAACCTCATATAAATCGACAAAATGTGGGAAACATCAGATTTTTTTGCGCGATTTCAAGTTTCATTCAATCAATTTTTCAAAACTTGTTCATACTGATGAATACAATGACCCCTTAAGAGGTTTTCAGTTATTTCAATAACATGTTGTATTTATGTAAGTGTATATTACGAACAGAACCAATAGCAAAGCGGACCTTTGCAACGGGCCCGGAGAACGGTAGGGTTACGTTACGTTACACCATAAATTCTTCAACATTTTCCGCAATATCCGATTGACACAAATCTAGCCCCCGAGCATAAAAATATTTCTCAAAGGATGGGTCATGAAGCAGAATAGGTATTTCTTTCAACAAAGACATTATCTAGAAAGTTGTTTTAACTGAAAGTCTTAAAAAAGCGATGTCAACATGAAATGCAGTAATAAATTAATTACATTATAAATATAATCATCATCATCATCATCATTTCAGCCGAAAGACGTCCACTGCTGGACATAGGCCTCCCCCAAGCATCGCCAAAACGACTGGTCCTGCGCCTTCCGCATCCAGCGGATTCCCGCGACCTTCACCAGGTCGTCGGTCCACCTTGTGGGGGGCCTACCCACGCTGCGCCTTCCAGTACGCGGTCGTCACTCCAGAACTTTACTGCCCCATCGGCCATCCGTTCTGCGAGCAATGTAAATGTATGTGTGTCAATTATAAATATATGTAACTATAATCAATTAGCATTTTAAACACATAAATAAGTTGTTTATTGAATAGACGGAGCGCATAGAACCAGTGACTGAAGCCAGATAAAGGAATACAAAATGGCAAAGGAGTACCTACTATTCCGCCCACAGTGTTCGCGAGCCGCGGTTGGGAGCATCAATCTTTTCTTTTAGTTTGAGAATTAGACGTACGCTTCAGATTGCTGGTAGATACACTTACAAGTATTTATCATGACTGTGATATATATTTTCTGTGATTTAATGTTTCTGGTCTATAGTTCACTAGATAGGCCAGCCTTTATAGGTCCGACTCACTGTTCCCAATAAAACCGCGTGTCGACGTCGTTAAAGATACAATAAACCTTGTCTTCCAGTAATTTTCCCGAAGCTTCTCGAGTTTTATGAACATTTACGGTGCCATGATACCTCTAAATAAACCTAGTTCGAGAAATGCCTCTAATCAAACTATTGATGTGTGTGAAAACGCAGAAATTTGAACCTTATTCCATCGTAATAGGAAATTAAAAAAAATAGTAGGTATACCTAAATCAAGGATACGGCAGTGGTGTTAAACATTTGATTACTTTCTGCTCGAAATTAAAATCTTGCCAGTAAAACAAGTTTAATTAAATTTGTTGCAATTGTCACTGTTATCTCCAATTAATTCAGCCAGAGCCGTCGTCAGCCTTATTGATAGGTACTGTTAATTGCCACAAGTGCTTCAAGTAAATTGTTTTGAGGACAAGGCTATACCCTTCCTCGAACTTTTTAACAATCTGTATTTACAAGTCTTAATTTGTGGTCCGTAACAAAACTCTTCAATTCGTCATCCAACCACACAATTATGGACCACATGTGGAGTTAAGAACAAATAGTGTGGTACTACTGTTCGGTAGCAAGGCTCGACCCCCATGATGCTGACTGTGCTGAATCAAAAACCACAAACAACACTATTGGGGCCAAAAACATGGCTTCGGACGGCAACGCTTTGTCTTCATTTGCAAGTATATTTAAGTGAAGCTCATTGTTGCAAACCAAACTATGATGCTACCGGTGGGTGGTGGGTCTATTTTACTGTGTGGTTTTACTTACCTGATGACAGATCTACGATGGGTTATTGATTGCTTCCTTGACAAATATGTGATTGTTTGTAGTTGAGGTGTTTGCGTGTTGAAGCGTACATGCGAAAACAATGGCTATTTGGTCTTTATTTTACTGTTTGTATTACATTACAAGTTCACATAAACACGCACAATTGCTTAATTATTTCGTTATGGTCCTTAGTCGTTACCTACAACATGTTGATCTGTATTCATGCCATATTTGGAGGTGTCTATATCACTGATACTGAACACGAATCAATAGAAAAATTATTACCAAAAAAAAACATTTTTATTGCGATACCTAGGTATTTGTAAACAAACAAATTCCCTCCATGTGTCGCGTACGACACAAAAACGATGCGTGCGAAACCACCGAAACATTTTGCAGGTAATTCCACCCTTTGACAATGCCGCCGATGACTTATTTTCAGAGTCGTTCGGGATTTATTCTCAAACCATGTTTCGAAGTAAAAATTTGGGTATTAAATAATCGTAGAATTTTCCAAGTATTTTTAGATGACTAAGCACATTATTTATCATTTGCTCTTGCTCTAATAATATGGCACGGTTATAGACAACTTCTTGTATATGTATTTCTGTCTCAGTTTTAAAAGTATCTTCGGTAATTAATAAAATTGTCACCACAATTTGCATAATTACGTAATATAACAATTCCACAGTATATTTTGAGATTTTTGTAGATGATAAAATATATTAAACTAAGATACGAAAATAAAATAAAATGACATTAGCTAACGAGAGTTCAGAAAGTTCTGCATTATTTGAACTTTTTACATTAATCACGTTTACAATACGAAAGTTTAAAACTTTAATGAATGAATACTTAAAACCTTTGACAAGATATAGTATAAAAGTTTCGACTTCCTACCTAGAACCACCCAAGTTATGCCACACACAAGCAGTGGGCGTAACTACTTTGTCACCTCGTGAATGCGCACAGATAGCATCAAAACTATTATTGTATCTGTGAAAAAGGACTGGCCGCCTAATTCGTAGCTAATACATCAAATACTGGCAAAAGAGAATGAAGATTGTTCGATTTTTTGAAAATGCCGCTACAGTTATTGACATTTATGCTAGTGTCATTGTGTGTGGCGTCAGCGATATGAATGGAGCCGGGGTGCGTCGTAATAGGTGTGAAGTGTCGCACTATTGTTGTCTGTTTTTCAAGACAGGTATTCGAGATGCGCGCATGATGCGGGATGTGTGACGTCGGTTGTATATCATGTGAACGAAGCAAGTGCTAGTGAAGTAATCTTAAATCCCTTGTTCGCATTTGAGTGTTTGCATCTGTGCAATTGTACTGTGCTGCCTTTTTACCTTTTTTGTATTTGTACATAAGTACATAACCAACTGGATAAGTTTTATTGCAGTGTAATTAAAAGTTAGCCTTGACTTGAAAACTATTTTCTTTAATTCAATTTCAGTAATTTTGTTTTCTAATTAAGTTTGCCTAGTTGGTCTAGTGGTTGCAAGCGCGACTGCTGAGCGTGGGGTCCTGGGTTCGATTCCCGGGTCGGGAAAAGTGTTACTGGGTTTTTTCATTAGGAAATTCTCAGTAGCAGCCCGGAGTCTGGATTTGTGCCCAGTTGATGGCAATAGGCTCGCCCCCTATTACATGGGACTTTAACATAACTGGCGAAATGTGGGTGTGCATACACCTCTTCCTACCCCTTCGGGGTAATACAGTTGTGATGTTATGTTATGTTATTATGTTAATTAAGTTCTAAATGTGAAATATCACAAAAATGTTGTTAATACTGGCAGCCACAATATTTCTGCTGTATTTTATTTAGCTAAACGACGACATTATGTCTGAAACAAGCGAGTAGGAATTATATATATATAGGGATGTTTGTATGGGTCGGAATGTTTTCGAGACATTTCACAGTGTCACTATAGAACCAAGTTCTCTACATTGCTGGGTATCCAATTTATGTCTCTTAGGGTCGCTTTTACATATCGATTTTTACATGAACAAAAGGAAAAATGTTACTGAAAACCGTTATGTCATGAATAGAACCTGCCTTAGTTTACAGGAATTTTGTAATAAGTATTCATAAAATTTGCTGTTTCATAACTTACGTTGTTCGTCGTACCGTGTTAAACATTATTTAGCATCACGATAATTTGAACATTTAAATATCTAACTTCTTAGGTTTTCGCGATCACTACACATTATAATAAAACAAAGTTTAACCGGATTAAATCGCGTATATTATTTAAATTACAGCACCACCACAGCAGCTACCACCTGTATGGAACCCAGTCCTAAAAATAATCAAGTCCCAAACAGCACGCAACACTGTAAAAGATAATGATATTGTGAGTGATTACTACGTGCATCGAAACGATTTTAATTAATAATATTGTACGGTAGATTAAAATATTTTTTTAGAAATATTTGTAAAGACGCTTGTCATCTTAGTCTACCTGCGACCACGAAATGCTGCAAAGCTTTCGAAACGTCAGGGAAACCAATTTAAATAATATACGCGATTTAATCCGGTTAAACATTGTTTTATTATAATTTAAATATAATAAATGCCAAAGCGTATTGAACCATCATTGTTCTTAAAGAAAATTTCTACGGGAATAATTACCTGAAGTAATGCTTCAGTCCCATGTTTTCAATGTATTATAAAATAACGACGACTATGCAAATGTTGCGGATGCGAGAAGCGCAGGACCGGTCGTTGTGGCGATGTTCGGGGGTGGCCTATGTCCAGCAGTGGACGTCTTTCGGTTGAAAAAATGATGATGCTAATGTTCTATGATTATTTTAAACGGCTGTACAGTCTAACAAAGTAATTAGTATCCAGGGTCGCCAGATATAAATGAAGTTTTCTCAGAAGATTATGGATGTTTTCAAGTGAAATATCATTTTAATAACGGGCAAAGTTAAACTGTATTTATACAAAACCCTTATCAAAATGTTCTATATTAATTTCCTGAGAAATCTTCATCTATATCTGGCAACCCTGCATTCTAATTGCTTTGTCAGACTGTACCTATACGTGTCTCTGAAAGTATCAAACGGGAATTGTTATCGAAGCTTATTTATTATCTCTTTTTAATCGTTCTGTAAACGAAATGCAGGGGGTCTACTCGCGTTCGACGATATTCGATTAATCGTACCGTTCATCGCACAATTTGCTACTCCAGTCTACCATCGTTCCCATATCGCATGCGATGATCGTGTTTTGACGTTTGTTTCTCTGTTCTCTGATAAATTTCATACGACTATGAACCGTAGTCTATCTTTATTGTGCCTTTTTTATGTGCCTATCTTTATTATGTAGGTAACAGTCGGACCGAAAGTTCGTACTTCGTTTGTCGTTCGTTAAACGCGAGTAGGGCCCCAGACCCTATATCAATGATATCGATTGCTAGTGTCAATTGAAAAGAAAAAAAGAATTATTACCTAATATGTACCTACACATAAACCATCAAACCATCGAAGACATTTTCAGTTCTTCGAGATAAATCGTAACAATCTTTAAAAAAGTTAATATACTTGGCATTGGCAAGGTGGACCGACGACCTGGTGAAGGTCACGGGAATCAGCTGGATGCGGAAAGCGCAGGACCGGTCGTTGTGGCGATGCTTGGGGGAGGCTAATGTCCAACTGTGGACGTCTTTCGGCTGAAATGATGACGATGATGATGACACGACATTGGTGCCGATTCTTTTGTTCACAAACTAAACTAATTTTAAACTATCGGTCTCTGTTACTAATAGTAGATGCAAGAAAGGGATGGAAATTATTTTAATGCTGTCAAATTAGTTTACGTGTCCCACTTCTTCGTGTTTTTTTTCGGCACGTTCCGAGATCACGACTATACTTGTATGGAATCTTTTATTCCGACTAACACACAGACATAGGAAAATGTCTGTGATTTGACAGCACTAAAATTGTTACCATCCCTTTCTTGTATCTACTATTAGTAAAAGAGAGCGATAGTTTAAAATTTAGTTTGTGAACAAGAGAATCAACACCACTGTATATGACTGACATTAGACAGAAGTCTCGACATTACTGTCACAGGTGTCGTAACGACAGCAATTCACTTTTATGTCGACATAAAGTTTCTAGAGCGAAACTTGACACACACTACGTCTGTAAAGTATCGCAGTGTATATGTACTTACCATAAAGCCGACATAACATAACATCACGCCTGTATTTCCCCGAAGGGCTAGGCAGAGGTGTATAGTACACCCACATTTCGCCAGTTATGTTATAGTCCCATGTAATAGGGGGCGAGCCTATTGCCATTAACCGGGCACAAATCCAAACTCCGGGCTGCTACTGAGAATTTCCTTATGAAAAAACCCAATAACACTTTGCCCGACCCGGGAATCGAACCCAGGACCCCACGATCAGTAGTCGCGCTTGCGACCATTAGACCAACGAGGCAGTAAGCCAACATGGTAGACATTAATTGATGAACAGTGCCAAGAAAAGTCTATTTTTGCAACAAGAATGTTTCTGAACATTGAGCATAGGAATACGAGCATCACTGTTGACAGTTAACATGCATTCTGACTGACAAATACAGGAAATTAGGTTCTGTCGACAATGTTGAATTCCAAAACTCACGTCTTTGACGTCTTTCTAACATTTCCGATCAAACTGACTCATATGTTTATAGCATAGCAGTAGTAGAGCTCCTTTGTGAAAGAGCTCGTCCGGGGAAGTACTACCACCGTGCCTACTTCTCCGCCAAATAGTGATGCTTGCATTGCTGTGTTTCGGTCTGAAGGGTACGGGTGCCGGTGAAATTACAATCACATGAGACTTTCCATCTTCATGTCTCAGTTTGGCGAACCGACTTGCAGTACCATTTAGGCAACAGCCTAGGTGGTATTGAAGTTGTTATGGGCAAAGGTAACCGCTTAACACCAGGTGGGCCTTTAGCTCGTTTCGCCATCCTATACTATAAAATAAAAAAAATGTTTAGGTACTACTAATTCTATTTCAATTTTTTTTGCCGAATCAAAAATAACTAGCAATATTTTTTTTAGAAAATTATTACATATACTTTATTGTACATTGTACACATATATTAAATGTGTATACGTGTGTACGTTGCAGTAGGAAATTTTATGTTTCATCGACGAGCTTAATTCAGATATGAGTTTTCTTACAGCAAACATTAGAGCGATTGAGAGACGTTGGATTACATAGAGGAAAGAAACAAGTGTACAACAGAATACTTCAGAAAATCTTTGTGATTTGAAAATGAGCTAGAAACGTTAGAATTGATGATTTCCATTTCCTGCATAATATTATACTAGCCTATATATATATATATATTTTTGGGACATTTTTACACAGCACCATCTAATCCCAAACTAAGAAGAGCTTGTAATATGGGTACTAGACAATGGATATAATACTTATATACTTTTCTTTTGTAAATACATACTAATAATACATAAGAAACACCCAGACCAACACAAACACTTATGTTCATCACACAAATATTTGTGTTCTGTGGGAATCGAACCCACGACCTCGTGATCAGCAGTCCGACACTCGAACCACTAGACCACAGAGGTCGTCGCTATGCACTATGCCCGTGGCTTTGCTCGCGTTTATCACAGAAATATATTATTGTGCATCTCTCGAGAACTGTTTATCTTCACGGGATATTATTATAAAGTAGCCCTTATGTTAATCTGGGTTATGGTCTAACTGTCGAATTTCATCCAATTCCTTTCAGCCATTTCAGCGTGGTTGAATAACTAAGAAATAAATAAACAAACGAACATTTCATATCTTCGCATTTTAGTAGGATTCTGGTATATTTATGTATTTTAAAATAAGTGTTAGCTACTAGAACTGTGACCAGCATCGTAAGTGGATGTTAGAGCGAGGGCACTCGAAGCCATGCATAATAAGTATGGGGCCGCGCTGATGGGCGTCTCAACTATTTTCTTATGTCTATGCAGATATATAACCTACTTACCATAAACATCGAGAACCAAAGAAAAACTAAAGCCATCTGCTTTAGCGTTTTTGCGCGAACTAGTCCCAAAGTACCAGTACTTACTAAACTACACTCTTGTCTGGACCGGTCCAGCTGTGGCTGTCCTGTGATTAAAAACACAACTACTATTAAATACTTAGGTGTCTACCTGGACAGCCACCTGAGATGATCCAAGCATGTAGATGCACTGCGTACCAGGGTTAGGAAACTTCTTTTTATACTCAAACGATTATCAAAAATAGCCAATGACAAAATTATTAAAACTATATAATCGTATTTCGCGCTATGTTAATCAATTTTGGGGTACTGTATTGTATCCTGGGGAGTGGCTGCATAGACCTACTTAATTAAAGTAGAGAGTGCACAGCGCGCGTTGCTGAAATGTGCATACGGCCGTCCGTACAAATACTCAACTGACCTTTTGTATCAGGAGACTCGAGTACTAAGGGTAAGGCAGCTATACATTATGTTTATTACCTTGCGCTTGTAGCCTTACGAGCACTGTTACATCTATGTTACTGCTACACATGCAAAGTGCGAGTCAGACTCACGAAGTAAGGATTTTGTATCACCTGATACCTCATAAAATCTGATTTAATTTACAAGAGTTCACCAAAAGACATCAGCGTACCGTGCGTGAAATGTGAACTTTTGCTTCTCTTTCATACGCAGGTGCCACCACATATGTCTATATTTACCCTATTTTTATAATTTGTTGCTAAACTAAATAGTATGCACTATAATCAGACTAAGTTTGACGCTGGCATGCATGTATTACTGTTTTGAAGATACAGCAGTAATATAACCGTTGAAAAAAATGCATGTTTTTCGAGGTTTCTTGTATGGGGACCCCCTTTGGCTTTAGACTTTTTTATTTTTAATATTTGCCATGATACTTTTTTCCGAACAATATTTTCTATTCCACGAGCTACAACAGAAAACCGTTCCTACACAAAAAGAAAATGTTAACTCTATTGTACAACAGCTTTGTCCCGTTTGCCCATTGAACTACTCCGCACGGTCCGCTAAACTTTGTTTCATACGCTATTGACGTGATCCGAACTATATCCCAACAAGTAGCGGGAACAGCCGTCTTCCCACCCAATTCCCCACTTTGCCAATGTCAATGCCAAGACTAGGGACGTGTTGTCGGGAAATTCACTTAAGAAACAAATTAGGGAGGGAAATTTACCCAAATCTGTGAGGGTTAAAGCTGCGGTAACTCAGTTGTCTGTCTAATGTTTGGTGCTGGGAACAATTAGTTGCGTAATTAAGTACGATATTTTGAAGATAGAAATGTGTAATTTTCATTTACGTTTCAGATTTTAACTGCAAATGAAAGTTTTATTAAAGTACTTAAACTGTACAAATATGTGCTAGTCTTAATTCTGTACCCTCGATTAAGTTTTGAAATTGAGTCTCGGTTTAAAAAGTTAGTCGATGTACAAACTCAATAAATCTTGCTTTGCAGTTCTTGCGAAAATGTTAGTAACAGTTTCAGCTTTGCTGCACTAAATCCCCCGTTATTTTTGAATTACGTTCTTATTGTAATCGCGAGGAGCGTTTATGAAAAAAATATACGAAATCAAAATGGCGTCATCAGTATAGGGGTGTACAAAATAATCAGGGCAGTAATGTTAGTCGTTTATTTACTTTTCGCGATTTATATTTAGCTGGGTATTGTGGGATTGTAGGGGTGGCTCAGAATTTATTCGATGGGGTTTTGTAATGGTAACGTGGTTCGGTTATGCCTCGTTGAGTAGGGGATGTTATTGTTTGGGGATCGGTGACTGGCTTTCACGCGGGGAATTTCACCCCGATGTTTGTTGAGAAGTTTTAAATTATAAGAGCAATTTATCACTTTGCCTGGAGCTGCCGGCCGGGTGTTAGAGCAACAAGAGGTTGTGTGTAATAAAGGCGTTAGAAGGTCCTACATGGGTGTTATAATATACGTATGAGTAATAGAAATAGGCTAAGGATAAAATATAATGCAAACGTTTTAATAATAGACATTTAAGTTTGATAATCTGGAATGGACCTTGTAAAATGTGGTAAAAGCTAAGCTGATTGTTCAAACTACGCTGCTCTCCTACAATTTCATAATTTTCCAAGACATTGTTGTCAAGACTATAAGTTTTGAAATTCTAATAGTTCTGCTAAAGTCTGTTTAATTTACGAAACTACCACAACTGCTGTAGTTTGTGTTGGCTACGGTATTTCAGGTCAAATATTTTACAAAATCCAGCTTCAGTTCTAACTTAATGGCTTACAAATTACAAGAACATTTTATTACGTTTAATTTTATTGATTGGGTCATTGAAGTGTTTGACCATTTTCGATTATACGTAGACGGAGACACAAATTAGAAATCAATAAAATGAGAATATTTTATTAATTTAGTTTCGCACAGTTAACGGTAACATGGCCTTATTTAATTTTGCATTTCTCTGTTTGAATTCAAGTGTCTAGTGCTAAATTTAAATGAAAAGCAGTGATATTAACGTCTTGATAATGTCCGTGAGAGTGTCGAAGGTACTATTATTTTCGTTACGGAATTGTTAACTTATCAAAATGTTGTCTTGGCACTAATTGATTCACATACAAGTATGTGAAAATATTCGAGAAAGTTTTATTGTCAGATTTTTCGTCACGCCGAACTCGATGTGAAAGAATTCGTTTAGTTTTATGAATGAAACGTACTCGTATATTGATTCAATAACCGCTAACGATAGTGACTATCTTTAAATGATCGTTGTCAATAAAACAATACAATGGAATGATCGGCCGGTGTATTCCCACCATTACACCACGCTATTAGGTATGGTTTAGCAACAGTGATAATAAAAATTGACATTAACGATGAACGCATACATAAATATGAATTATTCAACGTCTTCATGCTTGTATTTTATATGACTAAACGATGCATGAAATTATCGAAAGCTTCGAAGAAGTTTTTTCTTTAATTATAATGGTCACAAAAATGATGCGTTGCTCGTGAAACCTCTATTCGGATTTTTTGGGAAAATTCTCTGTTGTAGAATGAGTCACCAGTTCTATTTTATTCTTTTTATAAACAATTTTTTAATTTTATTTCCAAGAATGAATAAAACAAACGCGATTCGCTAAAACATAAATAAAACCGATGACAAAATGGAAGAGATACACGCTTCAAAATTTTTGCATTGTCTGTCTTTGTCGTGTGAAACGAATTTTTGTATAATTGTACCTACTGAGTGGTGTGTATATTCTGTTTTTTCTCTGTCCAAACTACCGGTGGTCAGGGCCTCAGAGAGAGGAACTTCCTGACGATACGCGCCGTATCCAGGAGTACCGCTTTCTGTATCAAGTCCTTGACCCAGCTGCCCAACGCGAGCCTCCTAATATGTAGATCGAGGCTCTTGGCTATTAAGCCAATGGCCGTAACAACAATCGGCACAAAGACTGCTGAATCAACATCCCACATGTCGACAACCTCGTGTGCCAAGTCAAGGTATTTTTATTATTATTATTAGTTCTGCACATGTAACTAGGTAAAAAAATGTTATTTAGTGTGTTAAATTGTTATCATAATGTCATTTAATAATTATTATTGACGAATTTCATTAAAAAGACATGCCAAGATTGTTTACTTATTTAGTAGACAAGTAAGAAAAAACAGATTTGTTACAGTGGTGATAATGTGTTATGACGTCAGACGGCAGTAGTGCTGTCTCTGTCTAGTAAACAATTTTGAAAAAATAATTTCTTAGATTTTCGCGATCTCTACACATTATAATAAAAAACGTTTCAAAACGTCAGGAAAACCAATTTTATAATATACGCGATGTGTTCCGGTTAAACTTGTTTTATTATAATTTTGAAATAATTATAACTTGGGCATTATAAAAAATATTTAATTAGTTTTTTCATAGTTGCTCTTCTTTATTCTGATAGTTTTTAGATTTCTAATTAAAATAATTATAGTCAAATACCTTATTGTATTGTAAAATTTGTAGATAATGAAAAAGAGGTCCGCGCCCTGCAGTTGACAGTAATAGGCTGATTATATTATAATAATATAACTGCGGAAGGTAAGGTTAATAAACTATTGATTCTCCAGTCCTATAGAATAAATATATCCCATCAGTCTTTAGTAAGTCCTAAGCCAATTTGAAGTAGTTAAGTGTCTAAGTTAACGTCTACAATTAACGCCTCAATTATTCACCGAAATATTAATGAAGTCAGTTTAACCCTCGTTATAAACATCAAAGTTTTAATTAAATTATGATACCTCTTTTAAATATTTGCACGTCATGACGACCAAAATTAATTACTGAAATAAAATTTCGATTCTCATTAGTATTAGGCTAAGACGAATAAAATAAGGCGGACGGGATCTCGCTAAGAAAAGATTGAAGCACTTAGTTTTTTTCCTAAACCCACTATAATTTCGACAGAATTTTAACACACGAAATAAATATTGTTATTTTATTTGTGACACTACGACAATGACTACCGTCACACGAGATTTGTGCCGTAATCGCAGCTTTTTGTCTTACTATGAGTGTGAATTTGTGCGTGCCAGCCCATACATTTCAACGAGCCGTCTTTCTATGAATGCTTAACTTTTTGTTTAGCAAGATTCTGTCTGACTTTTTTTATTCGTCCAAGGTATTAAGGTAAACTTTCCAGATTAATTGGGTTTCTGATCATGTTTAAAGGTTAATTAATATTTGTATAAACTCACCACAGTGCTCTTTAACGGTGAAGGAAAACATTGTGAGGAAACCAGCACACCTGAGAGTGTTCCATATGGCGGACGCTAACCCGCACTAGGCCAGCGTGGTGGACTAAGTCCTTAAAGCCCGTGCCCAGCAGTGGGACAGGAATAGGCTGATGATGATGATAATTACCACGGTACTGAGTACCAGTAGGTACTAGGTATGTACAGTCGCGAGCAAAAATACGTATTATATCACACTCACATATACGTTATGAAGTTGGAGAACAAATTGAGGGAAGCACTATTTCTGAAAATGTAGGTACCAAAATAAATGCGATTTTTTGTGAAGATGTTTGCAAATTAGAATGTTTGTTACTCAATCACGCTGAGATCTGCAAGGTTAAGCTGCACTTGCCGCGGTCAGTATGTGGATGGGTGACCATTTCGTTACACATTGAGACCCCTCCGTGCCTCGGAGAGCACGTTAAGCTGTCGGTCCCGGTTGTCATACGAATATCTATGGCAGTCGTTACGGGTAGTCAGAAGCCTGAAAGTCTGACAACTGGTCTAACCTCCGAATGTCAGTATTACCCAGTGACTGGGTTGCGGGGGTCTGATGGCAGTCGCTCCGTGTAAAATACTGATGTTCAGCCGCATCTGGCTAGACTGGAAGCCGACCCCAATATAATTGGGAAAAAGGCTCGGAGGATGATGTTACTCAATCACGCTGAAACGGCTGAATGGATTTGGTTGAAACGAAATGAGCACACAGAAGACCATAACTCGGATTAAAATATAGGCTACTTTTTCTGCCGAGAAAACAAACAGCTTCTGAGTGATGCGCGATAAGTCTTTCTGCGATAAGCCGAATTATAAGCGGGAAAAGCCGCGGGAATAGTCTAGTACTTATTCCATAAATTAAATCGGAATATATGAAGAAAATGCAGGAATTTTGCAACGAGTTGTTCATATTTCGCACGCTTAATAATAAACTAACCTAATTCGAAAAAAAACCTAAAATCAACTTTAACATCAATAGATAGATTTTATTTTAGAAAATTGTATAACTATTTCAAGTCACATGAAGAAATTAAATTGAATAAAATTAAAGTAAATTTTTGAAAGTGTCCTTTTCGAATTAGGTCAGTTTATTATTAAGCGTGCGATTTGTGCTCGTGAAGTTATCTGCTTTTGAAAATACATAGGTTGGAGTAATTTTGATCGTAGTAAATTCAATTAAATAGAGCGAGTACCCGCATATCACATAATAATTATGCGACCTTCTAATATGTGGACTATTATTACTAGCAGGTAATTATTATCAGTCTATCTATATGAAATACCTGATAGGTACCGCACTATCTGGCACCAAAAACGGTGAGGGAATACTGCCATGAGCAGCACGCTTAGTGAGCTTTTTGATGATTGTGGTAAATACATCAACTCAGCCTATCGTAGTCCACTGCTGGACATAGGCCTTTCCCAAGTTGCGTCCCAACACTCAGTCCCCCTTTTGTATCCAGTCCTTCCAGCTTCCTTCTTCAGGTCGTCGGTCCATCTAGCTGGGGGGCGCCGTACGCTGCGTTTGCCGATTCGTAGGCTTCACTCGTTTTCGTTGTGGTAAATACATAAACAGTTAAAATCAGCACACCGGAGCCCTCAAGTTTTTTTAGAAATCTCTCTGTGAAAAGAAACAAAATCCGATTTTTTTTTTTTATATTCACGCATACTGTACCCTCATCATTAAACATTAAATATTTCAGAACTTTTCAATTAACCTTCATCATAGCTAATTTAGTTTAATTACAATTCAATTGCATTTCAAATACAATACCTAAGCTACTATTAAAATGATTAAATCAGTATGGACTGTTTTATCTCATGCATGTGAATGTGCCATTTTTAATACAGCTCTATAGAAGCGCTGATAGTGTTTTAATTCAATTAGTGCAATTGTATCGGATTTGCTCGTTAGTCATATTGAGGTTATTGAATCGACTCTTTGCTTTTAACTTTATTAACAGCAGTCGCTCGTCAACAAGTCAAATAAATCAATTTAGGGATAACTGATTCCTATATCAGATTAATCATAATTTGTATTATAAGTTATAAGCCTAGAATCGGTTATTTCCGAGGACTTTCCTCATAAAAGGTTTGGGGTTTTTCAATAGGATATCTTCGCTTCTAATTGTAAGGAGAATCTGTTTCTCTATTCTATTCTAAAACATCGCGTCTTTTTGGGCAAGTAGAAAAACTTTCTAAAAATAACAATATTCGGTAGATAAAAAGTGCAGTTTGGCATAAAAGATCTTGATGTTAACGCCGTGCCTCCGTGGAGTATTATACCACAGATCGTTCAGTATATCTTGGCAGGTGACGAATTAAAAAGAACTAAAAAATGTGTCAAACAGAAAAGTCGTTTTATTTTCAATAAATAATTAGAAATCCACAAAAGTAAAGAAAATCAGTGCATGACCTATTCAAGTTAGGTACATGATTTATATGTCTGGTGGACCATCTTGTATACTCTTTTATGCCAAACTGCACTTTTTATCTACCGAATATTGTTATTTGAAAATTTTATACTTTTAAAATTGCGTTTCCGGCAGAACTTTGGATAGTCTTATTCATATAAACTAAATTTAAGTATTCACAGGGACATTTTTTGTACGATAAAACACAAATCGATACAATACTGACAAAGACAGAAAATTAATTCCAAATTTAGACTTTATTGCCAGACTGTATAACTATACACTCTATTTGTATACGCATTTGAAGGCCAATTTTCCTGATTAAAAATGTTGGATATATACATAGTTTCGATGTTTTCAATGTTAATCTTATGACGGATGGATTTTCTTATTTGATGTTTATTCCTGTCATTTATGACGTTGAGAATATATTGAAGCAATATTTTTAACATTTTAAATTATGAGAATTAGCTATTTGATGATAACTAACTTTTGGTAAACAGAAAAAATAATTTTCTACTTCTCGTGTTAAGTTACATTAAAAATCAAAATTATTTGATTTTTTAAGTCTCTAACGATAACCGCGGAAAATTACTAGTTTGTTCATATTATAATAAAACAAAGTTTAACCGGATTACGGATAACGTCAGAGAAACCAATTTAAATAATATACGCGATTTAATCCGGTTAAACTTTGTTTTATTATAATGTGTAGTGATCACGAAAACCTATGAAGTTATTAGTATGTTCATCTTATTCCTAGCCAAAACCATTAGGCAAACAATTAAATTTTAGAATACTCACGTAGCTCGTATGTTATAACTTAAGTGTATTCTAAAGTAATGCTAAGCTGTGTGTTAGTAAGCTTATGCTAATATAATTGTGTGACGGCTGTCAGTATGTTGAATGAGATATTCTAGGTATGCCACACATAATATATTTACATCATTATTATACATTGAGGTAATATGTACTACGTACTGGAGCAGACATCAGGAAAAAAATTTTTAGCACAACTTGATGGCCGCGGAGCACGCGCGGCGGGAGCGTGGCTAAGCGAGTGAGAGTGCAGGAGCTCTAAAACGTGCTACAAACATTTTGTTCGAGGTGACTTCTCTAGTACGTAGTACATATTACCTCAGTGTTATTAAACATCTAAATATAAATCCCGCATAATGAGATTATTGTGACAGGAATAGAATTTGTTAGACGCTGGTATTCCACTCACGAAATTCATTTTGTGTATAATATACATATTGTGATTCATAAAGAAGGTATTTAATATATTCTTTTTTGCTTTTTACATAAGTTATAAACAGAAAACATTCATACATGTGAGTTCTACGTTCGGCTCGTTTCAGTGACTTAGAATTGTAATTTGGAAGGTAAGTATTACTTGGAAACCCATTTTCTTTAATGATAATGAGGAAATATGTAGGTAGGAAAGATATCAGTATAAAAAAATCATGAAATTCTTTATATTCGATAAAATACAGCGTGTAACAGAATAAACGCAAGTCGTGAAAGTAGTTTGTTCAGAATCACTAGGCTGTTGTGTGAATTGATTGGTATGCTTTTTTAACCGACGAAAAAAAGAAGGAGGTTCTCAATTCGACGCGTATTTTTTTTTTTTTTTTTTTTTTTTTATGACCACGCATAACGTTTTACAGAGTGGTCTGATTTTCATGTTTTTTTTTTATGGATAGGGTATATCTTGAATTTGGTTCCATTTAAATTTCAAAATCAAAATCCACCCCTAAGGGTAGTAAAACAGGGGATGAGTGTTTGTTCACCCACTGAATTCTTACCTGTTAACCGATTCTGTTGAAACTGGACATACATAAATATAGTTCTAGACACTACGACATAATGGAGACCTGGAGTTAGATTTGAACCACGCCAGCCAAACAAACAATCAACGAAGATCATTAAATTACTTTAAATAAATAATAAAAACAACGTCACATCAAATACAACGTGAAATTTTCAACGATAAACAATAACTTACCAAAAATGCGTTCTCCGCTCGGCCACTTGCAACTTACACGGACTAAGTTCGTTTGGCGCCTACTCATAATTAGGTATTTTTCGCTTTTCAGTTTCTGTTTTCGTCGGTTCAATTTTTTGTTTATAAGTTTTTATACCATGCACAGACATAGTAAAAAATTAGACGAAGTGCTGCGAACGACAGTATTTTTTTATCATAAACTAATATATGTACACACTTATGATTATTGAAATTTAAATGGGAACAACTTCGAGATATACCCTATCCATTAAAAAAAGAATCATCAAAATCGGACTACTCTGTAAGAAGTTATGCGTGATCATACATAAAAAGTCCTTTTTTTCGTCGGTTAAAAATCAACATCATTATACAACGTGTAATAGAAATAACCGAAAACCTCTTAAGGGGTCATTATACTCATTAGTATGAACAACTTTTACTATGGGACCAACACTGAAATCGCTAAAAAAAACAGCTGTTCCCTACATTTGTGTTCACATAAATCGACAAAATGTAGGGAACATCTAATTTTTTTGTTCATACTGATGAGTGCAATGACACCTTAAGAGGTTTTCAGTTATTTCAATAACCGTTGTATAAGTAAAACAGTTTATACAATCTGTATCGGGAACGAAAACCCGATAGACCGTGGAAAAGCAGAACATAATTTAAATTAATAAACTTAACGGTATTTCAAGTAAGTATTTTAAGCAAATGTTCCACCTGCTAATATGTTTCACGAACGTATGTTCCTTTAAGCTTTAAGCCGTGTCAAATTAACATAAGGGATGAATTTTCACGCAAATGTTACGCATACCCCCGTGTACCTAACTTCTTACTGTAGGAACGTGGTACGCGGTTATGGAAGCTAATTTCAAACGAGTTTCATTTGCTACCATACCTCACATTTGCTAAATTAAATTTCACAAACATAACCCCTTGTACGCTATGTATAGGTGCGGCACGCTATGATGACGTTTTTGACGTTTGCCTGCTCATGAAGATCCATAAATATTGACAGCTACGTATCAAAGAACAATAATTGCCGTTCTTTATTATCAATAGTGATGCACTACTACAGCAATATAATTTTTCGAATTTCGGATCTATTATTAAAATTCAAATTTTATTTATTTCTGCTGTTTTTTTTGTGTATGTCACAGAAAATTTGATTAAATAGCGATTAAACAAAATGGCTAGACGTTATATTGATTGAATAATTTGATAAATTATTTACTTTATGTAGATATTGTTCTTATTAGCTAGTTGGAGTTGGTCCCAATCGCTAATAATTTGAAATGTGTCACAACACTATTGGAAGATGTCAAAAACGCCATCATACCGTGCCGCGGGTATAGCTAACGCTAAAATATCAAATGCTAATAACTGTAACTCAAAACCAGAAAAGTGTTACTAAGATTATATTACCGCTAAAATGCATTTTGTAATACTAAGTAAACAATTTGTAAGTATTAACATGCACACGTTATTTCATTAGGCATACTTTCATTCGGCGCGGGCGCCTGCGTATAACATGATAGAACTACATACGGAGCATGCGTAAAATCAAATGTATAATGGTGAGATACGTGTAAAATTAAGTGTTAAAAATGAGTGTAGAAATGCTGATTAGATCCAGGTATTTAGTGGCTGTGGTGCACGATTGAGTGGTCACATCTCCTCCATAGAGCACGGTCGACACGCATGTGACACGCCGTCATATTACAATTCTATGGTTCGTTTGTTCCATTGTGATACCCGTTGAATTCATGTCATATGCCTAATTATATTACACTAATTTTAAGTGTGTTCAATCGATAGTCTCGCCTTTAACCGGATTGGAACAAACCTCTTTATACGACGGTACGCGACATTTTTTTTTGTAGTAAGTTTCAAGTTATTTCGTCGAATATCTTTGTGTATTGTTTTGTACGGGTGCGACCTTGTCTGGACAATGATGGATCTCGGTGCTCGCTGTGCTTCATTATAACTAAGAATTGACATTTAAAGAGGCCTTACGCTTTTGTTATTACGAGACTACTAGTATTACACATGGGAATCACCAATCAAACTTTGACGTTTCTGAGATCGCAGAAGTGGTAGCAATCAGTCTTTCTTCATTTCAGAATGTTCAATATATTGTGGCTCATCAATCATACGGAGTGGCTTCTGATGTTGGCTATTTATTTTTTATTTCAATACTGGAAATAAATTAAAATTCTGCACATTCGTTACATTGAAGGATAACATTTGCAAAGTTGTAGTTATTACTGAGCTTATTGTTTAATTTTGATTCCGGCAGATTTTATTACGTACGGTCGATCGCACGTCAGTGGTAACAGTTTGACATTGACAGCGTCTTTATTTCGAGAGCCGTAAGGGTGATTTTCTAATTCAAGTGTTACCACTGTCTTGCAGTAAACTGTACGTGATTATAAGACTTGTTGTATTTATTACTAGCCTGTGCCCGCGGTTTCACCCGCGTGGATGTCGTTTATCGCGCATCCCTCGGGAACTGTTCATCTTCCCGGGATAAAAAGTAGCCTATATATTAATCCGGGTTATGTTCAATCTGTACGCCATATTTCATTAAAATCCATTTGTAGTTTTTGCGTAAAAGAGTAGCAAACTTCCATACATCCTCACAAACTTTCACGTCTGTTTTGTTCCTGTATTAAGGGGCCGAAACCCGTAATTCAACAAACTAATGCGAATCCCGCTCAAAAACTACTCACTCTATGGTACTGAAATTAAAATACGTGTTACTCAAGCATAGACGTGACAATATTATTAAGAGGCTGACAACACCTAAAAAATCAGACCTCTGCGGTCACTGTCGTTTCGTACAGAACTGAAAGAGAGGCAACGAGCCGAGGGACGTCGGATACGCCGCTCAACTTGAATGAAAATTAACAATATTTTTATTTAATAAAAAACTAAAAGTTTATTTGAAAAACAGAAACAACAAATGTTTAGATTATTGTTTTTCTCAAATGTTTTCTTAATTTTATTTATAATATTTAGTAAATAATAGAGATTGTTTGCTTTAAAGCATGTTTTAAGAGGTTAGTTTACAATTCTTTTCTATCGAGAAAACTTCAAGAAAACGTGTTTTGGGCACAATACAGTTTCAGAAAATACGATCAAGATTAACATTTTTTTTTTTCACTGCCACAAACTGAATAGATACAGCTAAAAATGTTTTTAAAAGAAGCCTATTTGGGGTATTTGGCTGTTGTCAGCGTCTTAAGTCCAAAACATGAATGCACTTATTTGGCTCGATCATAAAAAAATCCAAACATACCTCGGAAACTGTTTATTTTCAAACAGTTTCCTAAATATGTCCTACATTTATTGGTATTTTGGTATGATATTTTACTTAAATATTGTTTTATAATATTGAAATAATTTTAATGAACCATTTTATAGAAAATACACATATTTCATTAAAAAAATATTGCTGAAATGCACTTTCATTCGGAGTGGCGTCAACTTCATGCCGCACTACTCCTTCCCGGCAAGCCTCGTATTTTGCTTCTCGCTCACTCTCATTCCACGGTGTTCTGGGCCTTAAGTTAAATAAGTATACGCGATGTAATCCGGTTAAAATTGTTTTATTATAATGTGTAATGATCGCGAAAACCTAACAAATTATTAAATAAGTATATATCTTGTAGATTTCGTTAAAGACTTAGCTTAGCGAGTAATACCTAAGTTTGTTTACAGAAGGGATTTCACTATAGTTCGTGATGTTAAATTTTACTTATAAAGATAAATCCTCATTTGTTTAGGACTTTATAAAGGTACGTTGCCTTTGAGTCATTTTGTTCTGGATATCCTTTTAGATCCAGGATTATAATTGAAGAGAATATTTTTGTATAATATTTTGTTTAGCATACCGTCATTGGTAGCTAAACAAAATACATAAGATAGTATGTAATAGTAAAGCATGTTTATAGAATTTGTGGGGATGATATTTGAATAAAAAATTAATCATCATCATCATCATCATTTCAGCCGAAAGACGTCCACTGCTGGACATAGGCCTCCCCCAAGCATCGCCACAACGACCGGTCCTGCGCCTTCCGCATCCAGCGGATTCCCGCGACCTTCACCAGGTCGTCTAAAATTAATAATAATTACGAAATAAAACTGCATGAAAAAGTGATTAATTTTAGAAAAATTACGTCAGTTAAACTGGCGAACCTGAACGTATAATAAAGACGATGGTAACCAATATATCAGGATCATCAACGTCGTGACATAACAATAAAGAATTGAACGTAAAAATTAATTATTCGCTATCGGCACGCTATTCTAATAATCATAAATAACTACTGCAATCGGATCAATCGCGGTGGGTCCGTTTTGCTGACGAACAATGTGCGAAACATTAAAAATATCAACAAAGGAACTTTTGACTTTCATAGTACATATACCGAAGCAAATTAATGTGATGAACGAGAAACGTCAGTTTACACGACTATCGACCCTAATTAATAAGATATAGGGTACACAATATTTGCTATAGAAAGCAAAGAGAACGTGGTTTATAGCTGTCGCTCGCGCCAGCTGGCGTACCGTGGAAAATCGATTTTCACGTGAGACCGACGGATGTCGCATCTGCGCGCGACTGTACGGCCGCCGCTTGTCTGCACCCAAAATACGCGGCGATCTGTGAAGGGAAATCATGTGAGAGCGGTATTAAAAGCATACATGCATTTATGAATGTACAATAGAGTAATTGGCTTTAATTGATACACGCAATGTGCTCGGTAACTGCGGTTAGAGGTAAACTCGTGTAGTCAAATTGCGTGCCTAGAATAAGTAACGTTGGGTCAAAGAACTTTAAAAAAGTATTATTGCTTAAAATATAACTTAATTAAAATTCTTCAGTTGCAGTCGTATTTTCGGTCGTGGGAAATAAGGAAGCCGTTCCGTTTGATCACTCAAACGTCAAATTATTGACTGGCGAACTAATAACAAAAAGCAAACAAGTAATTATCCAAAACGAGCGAGGGACCACACAGGGACAGAAACATGGGCGAAATTCACGAAAGCTATCACCGTTTCAAATCGTTTTAACGCAAACGTATAATCGGTCGTGAGCCGTTCTATTTGTTTTAAGTTGCCCGTAACCGGGATTTGGAATAAAAACATCAAAGGGGGTGCGTAAGAGCAAACCCGAAGGAGTAATTATGATTTGTCTCGGTTAAGCGGAAATAGTTTGTGTCGCTATTAATCGCGCTCGTATTCCGGGAACGTCGCGCATGCGCGCGCCCGTCGCGGCGCGGAGGTCCTGCGCCTGCGCAGACTCGCCGGCTGCGTATGAATCGGCAAAAACCAGCTCTAAGCTAACAATGTAGAATTATAGTTACGTAATATAATTACGTGTACCTATGTACTGTTTCTCAATAGTAGCCAGCATTGCGTTTCGTTACATCGCTGCATCGTCTTATGTAAACAGCGCAGATTTATTTTATTTAGTAAAATACTCAAAGAAGCAAGACGAATGTACCATAACGTGATGAAATCAGCAGAGATCTTATTGGTATTATTTTTAAGGACAAGCACCGGTATTGTGAGATTTCATAACTTTTTACTATTTAGCAACTATGGTATTACCTCGACCAATGATAATTGGCTATGTACAAATAAAAATTAAATATCAGCGGGATTTTTCTAGACACAGCTATACTCCATATTATTACTTGCTTGTTTTTGAATTACGGAGCAATGATTTTAACGACATATTATCAGTGCAAAAAAATGTCAGGCGTATCACCACAGAATATCTAATAGTACTAACGTAGTAGATATTACGTTATAATAAAAGTTCTAATAATACCTAAAGTCACACCTAAAGTAGTATTTTTAATCAGACAAAGTAAACTGACAGGAGCTAATGCCACCTTGTAAAATAATGATATTTAAAGTAATAGTGATGGAGTTCTTTTTTGAAAATTTGAATGAATCAATAAATACTCGGTTCCTACTTTTTTCAATCTTATACGTGGGACACTCAGAAAGTTTTGCGAAACTAAAAAAAATTGTTCTATACGTACATATATTTTTATCAAATCTTTTCAAAGTACTTTCCACCAGCCTCTATACAAAGATTCATGCGCCTAAACCAGTTTTCAAAACACTTTTTCCAGTCCGCCGCAGACACCTCGTTTACAGCCTGCTCGAACGCAGCCAGCGCATCTTCCGGCGACGAAAATTGTATCCCTTTGAGCTGATTTTTTATTTGTGGGAATAAAAAGAAGTCACACGGTGCTAGATCAGGGCTGTAAGGAGGGTGACCCAGGAGTTTGACTGGCGTGCTGTCCAGGAAGTCCCTCGTTTTGAGTGCGGTGTGCGCAGGTGCATTGTCGTGGTGGAGCAGTAGCCCGCGGAGCCCTGTGTTTGGTCGCTTGTTGCTTATAACAGAGAAAACTTCTGGCAAACATTTGGTAGTATACCATTCGGCATTAATGCTTCTTTGATCCCGTAAGGGAATTGATACCAAGTGGCCAGTCAAATTAAAAAAGCTAGCGATCAAAATCTTACCCCCGCTTCTAGATCGCTTCACTTTGGTAGGCGTTGGCTCATTTTGAAACACCCAAACAGTCGACTGGCGCTTGGTTTCTGGGTCGTATTGATAAATCCAGGACTCATCACCTATAACGATGTCGTAAACACGCCGAGACGAGCCTGCTTCAAATTTGTTAAGCATATCACGGCACCATTCCACCCGGGCCTGCTTCTGAGCATCGGTGAGGTTGTGCGGCACCCAGCGTGATACTATCCTCCTCACGCGAAGATGGCTGTGTAGAATCTCGTGAACGCTTCCCGATCCAATCTTCAATATGTGTTGAATCTCCTGATATGTAATTCGCCTATTGTCTTGGATTAAATTTTTCACTGCTAGCACGTTTTCTTCGGTAACAGCCGTCAAAGGGCGACCGCTTCTTTCGTCATCCCCCAAAGTTGGTCGACCGCGCTTGAATTCGTTATACCAACGATACACGGTTGCCTTGGAAGGGCCTTCATCTATGAATGCCATTTGAAGTCTATCGTACGATTCATCCGGTTTCAGGCGACACTTGAAATCGTATAAAATCATAGCTCTAAAATGTTCCCGGCGCAGATCCATATTTCAGTGAGACACAATACTTTGAATTAACTCGCAAAAAATGTGGAGGGAAATTTTGAAATTGGAACTTACTTATTTTTACTTATAAATAATCATATTTTCGAAAAACATTATAACTGGCCAGTCTCCCATATATAAAAACTTTTTTTCGCAATACTTTCTGAGGGGCCTGGTACAACACATTGCAGTAGAATAAATTAGTTTAATTGGCTTTCCGCAACATGGCGGGGTTTTTTATTTTTCTGGTCAGGCTTTACTACTTAGATAAGTCAGACTATTTAAAGTAATAGTGATGGGTTGTAGTTTTTTTTTGTAAATTGTCAATGAATCAATAAATACTGGGTTCCTATTTTTTTCAATTTAATACAACACATTGCAGTAGAAGAAATTAGTTTCATTAGTTTTCCGCAACATGGCAAGGTTTTTTATTTTTCTGGTCAGGCTTTACAACTTAAATAAGTCAGAACCTAAGAACCTCTGTCACTTCTGTGATCCATTTTCTGGGATATAAATACAGAAGATAAAAAAATATTGGTAGATAGATTCAATAGCTAGGAATTGAGATAGTATTGAATGAATCATTATTCATTTTAGTAGCAAGTCCCGGAGTTTTCATTATATCCTATGATCTGTCAATGCTGATCGTACTGAGTGAGTATTCATATTGGTTCTTTTGCCACAGGCCACAGCACTGTTTATTTTTTACACATTGTCATCCTACGAACAACAGGGAAGCGTCTACGAATACAGAATCTTGACACTAGAACTTCTCTAGCTTCTTTCCTAACAAGGTCTCTGCAGCTTTAGTTCACTTCATGCAAAGTTACATAAAGTTGGTAACAAGATCCAGTCATATTATATGGTTAAGGCGAATTCTTGAACAATACACTGAATTGACTAAATCTATCCAACGTCAAAGGCTTTACAAATGCCACAACATAACATAACATCACGCCTGTATTTCCCAGAAGGGGTAGGCAGAGGTGTATAGTACACCCACATTTCTCCAATTATGTTATCAGTCCCATGTAATAGGGGGCGAGCCTATTGCCACTAACCGGGCACAAATCCAGACTCCGGGCTGCTACTGAGAATTTCCTAATGAAAAAACCCAATAACACTTTGCCCGACCCGGGAATCGAACCCAGGACCCCATGCTCAGCAGTCGCGCTTGCGACCACTAGACCAACGAGGCAGTCAAATGCCACGATGATAATAATACATATCATTGTCTTGTTACCGAGTTTCGATTCTAGCCCTAAATTATGATTCTAAGTAAAATGTTTGATATGAAATAACTTCGAAAGTTGTTTTCTCATACTGTCTTTTGAAGTCCACTGCTGTTCTTAGCCTTTACTGAAAAAGGAAACGAGTGTTCAAAGTCACCACACCAAGCAATTCATGTATTGGCGTTGTGTAATGGCGACTATAAGGTCAAAGTTCGATTTCCGCTCGAAATAAAAATTTATATGACCTAGAAAAAAAATCTGGTCTGGTCTGGGTGTTTGCGCATGTAGTTGTGTCTGTAAAGGCACGAAGGTCAACTTTTTTTCAAAATGTAGGCAAACAAAATGTATTTGGAATTATAAAATACGTAGACTTCTGAAAAGGCGAGTAATAAGACATGGAATGATAGTTCCATTCAAAGTTCCACTCAAAGTTGAAGCACAAAAATGTGTGCCCCCAAATGTTCGTCTACACACACATATCAATCAATCAATCAACTCAGCCTATCGCAGTCCACTGCTGGACATAGGCCTCTCCCAAGTTGCGCCACAACACTCGGTCCTCTGCCTTCCGCATCCAGTCCCCCCAGCCACGTTCTTGAGGTCATCGTTCCACCTGGCTGGGGGGTGTCCTACGCTGCGTTTGCCGATTCGCGGTCTCCACTCAAGGACTCGTCTGCTCCAGCGGCCATCGGTCCTTCGACAGGCATGGCCAGCCCACTGCCACTTCAGCTTACTGATCCTACAAGCTATGTCGGTCACTCCGATTCTTCTCCGGATAATCTCATTACGGAATTTACCTTTCAAAGAAACTCCAAGCATAGCTCGCTCCATAGCTCGCTGAGCGACTTTGAACTTGTGGACTAGCCCAACTGTCAGTGTCCATGTCTCGGCACCGTAAGTCATGACAGGCAGGACGCACTGGTCAAGACCTTTGTCTTCAAACTTTGCGGTATAGGCGACGAGAAGACTCGTATAACACATATATCAGAGCGCGTAAACTATAGGTAGCCTCTTAAGGCCAACTTGGATTTACTTCAGTCCACATGCGGCTACTGCGGTTCTAAGCCTCATTATTGTAGGAAAAAATTTAAAACGTCTTTTATTTCAAATAAACCTAATTACAGGCCAAAAGAGCTTTTGAAACGTCAGGTTTTAGTTGCACGGTTCTAAGTTGTGGGTCCTATAGAGAAGAACCGGCAAGAAACTCCATGGATATACTTTTTTTCAAGTATAAAGGGAATAAATACACCTCACTAGTAGGATAGTCTAGCTGCTAAAACAGCAATTTTATTTTCCGAAACATATCCAACGAGAAATCATTTCTCCAAAAATTTATATTTACTTTACCGACATCACAGACATAGTAAAAAATAAAGACTAAGTGCTGCGAACGACCATAGTGAAGCCAACAAAAACTGTGCTTCTTCATGTACAACCAGTGCTCACGTACACACCATGCACCTGAAGGATATTTGTTTTCGCGATGCTTACTGGACGATGCCGCGACATGTGAACTGAGAGGGGTGAGCACGGTTTAAGGTGCATGTGTATGCGTGAGCGCTGGTTTGTACACGGAGGAGCACGGTTTTATTGGCTTCACTATGATTGTTCGCAGCACTTTGTCTATTTTTTTTACTATGTCTGTGGTATAAAGGGAATCATCTTCATCATCATCATCATTTCAGCCGAAAGACGTTCACTGCTAGACATAGGCCTCCCCCAAACATCGCCACAACGACCGGTCCGGTCAAATAAAGGGAATAAATACTGATATTCACCTCACTAGTAGGATAGGCTAGCTGCAAAAACTGCAATTTAATTTTCCTAAACATGTCCAACGCGAAATAATTTCTCTAAAAATACATATTTACCTTACCAACACAGACTGGCTTCGTCCCACGTGAGCGGGTATGAGCGGGTGTACGGACAGCAGCGCCGGTGCGTGGATCACCGTGTCGCATCGCGATTTCCACGCATCCATCCCGACGAGCCGGGCCTTTGTCACAAAGGAAATTAACTAGTTATACGTAGTGTATGTGTGTGTGTCTGTGTGTGTAAGTAGGGTTCGCAGGGGAAATTTGAGTTCTAATTTTAAATTAAATATGCCTATGTTTAAATGTTGTAATAACTCTTGTACAAATTGAAAAAGGCGTTATTTAGGGTCCTTGAAGTGAAACACGATGTGGACGATACGGATTATAATTAGTAGGTAATAGATCTGTGATAATTAGAGAAGAAGGATTGACGTTTACTGTTTTGACAGATGTTAGGCACAGATTATAAATAATATTTTAATGTTTCCAACACAGATACATAAAAATATTATAGGTATCTATGGTAGGTACTCAATTCCGATAGGTTTTAAGTGTTGTTTTATTTATGTGATAATGATTAGCAATAAATACGTAAGTAATTAGAATAATAAAAACGAGATCGTCTTTATTTAAGACAAATTATAAATCCAGGTAGACTTAGAATCTTGTTGTTGTTATTTTGTAAATAGGTGTGTATGCTGACGCCCACAAAAGCTTTTGACACTAAATGATTTAATAAAATTTGACTTAGGTAAGTACCTATTTATTGGCTTTGTTGTACTGTTAAAAAGAAGGCTTATGAGCAGTTCACCAGGTTCTCAATTTACCAGTTTCTCACCTTACCAGATTCTCAACTTCCCATTTTCTCAATTCACCAGATTCTCAATTCACCAGATTCTCAATTCACCAGATTCTCAATTCACCAGATTCTCAATTCACCAGATTCTCAATTCACCAGATTCTCAATTCACCAGATTCTCAATTCACCAGATTCTCAATTCACCAGATTCTCAATTCACCAGATTCTCAACTCACTAAAAGTACAATGAAAAACAAAATTCAAAAATTTTGCAAAAAATATTTTATAAGCAACAATGACAAAAATAATTTATTATCTTTAATAAAATAAAATAAAAGTTACTGTTTTGATGACCAGGCACCGCACAATAAGAAAACCCACGTGACTTACATGACCAAGTTTTAAATATCGCTCGGATATAGTAAACGCCCTTTTTGCTATCGGTACCTAAGCAGTAATCAAACGTCAGTGTGCCAATGAAGGAAGGGCTATTGTTGTAAAGTTGAATGAAAACTCCTATTTAAGAAGACTGGGTGTTTTTTATAAATTTTAAAATTATTTTCAGCAGATGTTCTCCGTTGATGGATCACATTTACGATCCAAAAGAGCATTACTTCCAGGGAACTGTGAAATTGTCTTTTATAACGTCAGCAATAAGTAGTCGGGTATACCGTCAAAGTTTTATAATCACCCTTGTAATTATCTTAGAAATGTGTCTATTCTTCAGGTATAAAGATCATTATAACACGTATATCTTCTTGTTAATTACCTTTATTAGTTAATTGGAAGGAAGAGGCACGAGAACGAGAAAAGTGGAAAAAATGGAGGGAGGCCTTTGCCCAGGAGTGGGACAGTACAGGCTGATAATAATAATAATAATAATTAATTCATCATTTTAACCGAAAGACGTCCACTGCTGGCCAAAGGCCTTCCTCAAAGGGATATGCCATAATCGCCACGCTTGGCAGGCAGGTTGGCGATCGCAGTTGGTTGTTTAAATACTCAGAGAACGCTGCTGTACATCCTCTGGTGAATCCCTTAGTCGCCTTTTACGACACCCATGAGAAGAGAGAGGGTATTAATTAATTAATTTTCCTGTAATATTTATCATCTACCACCACAGTTTTTAAGTCATCAATTAGATAAATTACTATGTCAACGTTTAACATGGTTTCCCTAAAAAAGTTAATTTTAATGACTAAATTGCTTGTATTTAAACAAATTTAATATAACAGCGTTAGGCGGAAAATAATTATAGAATTTATATTTTGAAGAGCCATTGTTAGCAAAGTAGAAAAAATTAGTAGATAACTAATAAATATTGATAGTCGTGTTTGAGGTTCTGTACAACATACATCCTGCATTTATTCCGTACATAAATTATTTCATTACGTTAAAGATCATGTATCAATCAATCCTATGTAGTATTTTAATAAAAATGCAATAATCTTGCAATGTAACTAAAAACAACACGATGCGGAAATTGATTTTATTCCGCAAATAACGTGTGGACCCCTAAACATGAACATAGGATTTCTTATTGGCCAAAAATGATTGTTAATAATATTCTATTCGGTGGATCTATCGTTTTTTGAAACCGTGGGAAAGGTTCGTTGTTTATTTTTGTATGTTTCTGACAAATGACCGTTTTTTCTCTTTTGCAAATTACGGCTTCGGCTGACGGAGCAATCGGTTCTGCGATTCACGATCGGCAAAGATTATAAAATAGGTAATAAAAAGAAATAATTACTAGCTTTGGATTTCGTATTTCGAATAAGTAGTGCATATCATTTGCCAAATAGTTCTGTATGCAAAGATGAAACTGGTCCATTCACAAGCGACCCATAAACATTTGGAAACATTTATTTTACGCTTATTGCCGATAAACGAAATTTTAGAATTAAATATTGAAGCAATAATGGCGGATGCTATCTATTTATTCTCTGTTGATATAGTTGAATTTTTTTGGTCTAATAGTTCCAATGTCGTAGTTGCTTTTCAATTGAATACGGGTCGATGAACTCGCGAACTGAAAACAAACCGAGATTAAAAATAACAATAAGCATTATTTCCTTTTGGAATACAATGCATATTAGAAACAAATCTAATAAGAATTTGGCAAAACCTTCATATTAGGCTGTGAGCTATTCAAATATTTTAATATAGGCAGTGCAGTGTGGCACAATCCAATAACTAATTAAATTTGGGTTTTATTTACTGTTCGGCTAAGTCGTAGAAACTCGAATTTATTTAGCAAAGTTCGGATTTCAATAAAATCAAATTTAGAAACAGCGTTGCCGCGGGATATTATTTTTCTAATTAAGATATATTAAACCATATCGATAATGCTGGAAATGCTGCCAGTTTTCTGTGACGTCACCAGTTGACAACAATACGAGGAATATTTTGATGTTCTCTTTTAGTTTTTAGCTTTCTTCTCCTTAGTCGTTATAACACGTTACGTCAGGTCTCGAAAGTTGAGTAGCAGCTCTTGCGATGCGTCTCCATTCGGCTCTATTATTGGCGCTGCGAGAACATTGTGTCATGGTGGAGTGCGTAATGAGGTCTGCGTAACCAGCTCAATGGAGAGCGACCGCGGGGTCTCTTCCCTTCAATATATAACTCTTAAGTTTTTGAAACATTTAGTGTACACACTACACATTCCTTTAAGAGTTTATTACATTACTGAATAAAATATTGATTATAATTTAAAAGATATTATGTATTTCAATGATACTGGCTACATCAGTATGGTGAATAAAGTTCATAAATTCTCGTCGTTTTTAGGGTTCCGTACTCAAAGGGTGCTAACGGGACCCTATTACTCTCGCTACGCTGTCCATCCGTCCGTCTGTCTGTCACAGGGCTGTCACATTATTGTAACGGTAATAGATAACCAGTTGAAACTTTCACAGGATATGTGTTACTATGGTGCCTATCACGACAAATACTAAAAATAAAAATAAAGTCTAAAACAAAAGGGCAAAAAATTCATGTTTTTCAATGTTTTTGTTCTTGCTCTATCTTCAAAACGGTAATACATACCAGCGTCAAACTTGGTCTAGTTTAGTGCATACAATGTACTTTAGCAAGAAATAATAAAAACAGGCCCAAACATAGACATACGTGGTGGTACCTACGTAAGAAAGACATGCAAAAATTCACATTTCGTGTTTGATCGTTGATGTCTTTTGATAAACTCTCGTAAATCAAATCAGTTTCTATGGGATATCAGGTTGATAGGAGGTACGGAACCCTCACTGCGTGAGTCCGACTCTCACTTGGCCGGTTTTATTAGTTTAGTATTATTATTTTTCGGTTTAGTATTATTTTAGGTTACTTTATTTATAAACAAGTTACATTCTTCTTCTTCGTGTCGATGGTACAATATTCATATACTGCTGGCCCAGTAATTGGCCACCTTAATTGAGTTGTCTGTAGCATTGTTCAGATCGCTCATTGTTCAGGTGTAAGGGCAAAGAGCAAGATAACAGATGTATATGTATATGATACAAGCTGTATCCGTTTTGTCTTTGTAATAAGTTAAATTGATTCATAAATTTTGAAAACTTGAAATTCACAGCTAGTCCAGGATTAACTTCTACTAGCTGATGCCCGCGGCTTCGCTCCGATGGTAAGTCAATAAAAAGTATCCTATGTGTTAATCCAGGACATGGTTCATCCAAGTCAGTTAAGCTGTTTCATCGTGATTGAAGGACAAGCAAACAAACATCCATGCATTTATAATATTAGTAGGATAGGATAAATACTTCCAATATACTTTCTACATTTGCTTGTTTACATGTAGCATAATAAACGCAAGTCCTGAAAGAAGTTTTTTTTATAACATAGCAAACGAGCAAGCGGGTCACGGCATAAAATAGTACATTACTGTCAAGGCCTAAAATGAAGCAATTTGCGGCCGAGTAATATAGGAAGTACGAGGTGAAGCTGAGAGATTTTAAAATCTTCCTTTTTAACTAAACGAGGCCGTTAATTGCTATTTCGGCCGATACCTGTATAGTACTTTTCTCTCATTTGCGAGGAAACAATACACAAATTAATTCAACAGTATCTAATTTTAATTCGTGCCAATTCGTCCAAGCGCGGTTCTTGTTCTATTTACAAAGTTTAAAAAAAAATACGTTTTCTGCCTTTATAATGACAAATATTTTGTAGGTACCAAAAACATCTAATTTATGTAAGTGTGTACTTAAAAACCTCGGTAGCATAATTTAAGAAATAAAAACTGTCCAGGTATTTTTATTATTATCGTGTTGGATATTACTGGCCTGTTATTTCGTTGCGTACGTAAATGAGCCAATTGTTGTTTTTTTTTTGAATTATGAACCAATTTCCGAGCAAGTGGGAGAAAAAAACTTTTTCATCAAATTGTTATTATTTACAACGTTATTACTCGAAAGTTATATTGAAACCCGCTATAGGTACCTAATATAAAATTGAGCCTTGACTGTCGTAAAAAGTAAAACAAATAATTAAATGTTGCAGCTCAGTAAATATGCTAATTTATTTCAGGCGTCGATTGCAACATGCAATGTCATTGCACCCGTTTTTCATAACAACCTTAGCGAATCTTGGTCGCTGAGCTTTTATTTCCAAATAAAGAAGTTACCAGAAAAAACTATTTTGACTTGTTTTATTTTCGTTGTATGCGAATTGTTTGTTTTACAAAAAAAATTAAAGGCGGTAAATACTCGTGACATCGCCAGATTGTTTAAAAAAGTTATACTATACCCAATCTTTGACTATACCGTATAGCTAGTAAAGAGAATAGCTACATTTGAAAGAAATTGAAAATACTCAATTAATTAATACTTAATAACTTATTTGCGTTCAACAATATAGAATTAGGTGGTAAACTTTCATAATGGATCAAAAGTAGGAGGGCAGAAGAGGGCTTTATTTAAAATTAAAATCGCATTGATTTCTAATTGGTCTTCTAAATAATTCTAAATAATAATATCTAGTATAAAGTACTGTAAGCATTCAAAAGAATTAAATTTTATCTACAGCATGACTGGGAACGAGGGACATATTCTAGAATATGGTAGAATGTTCATACATACAATGAAAAAAATTAAGAAAAATATATTCCACGATAAATCACGCGTACAGGAGAAAATACCGCAGTGTCTCAAGACGAAAGTCTATGATCAGTGTGTGTTGCCAGTAATTACTTACGGTACTGAAACGTGGTCGCTCACAATGGGCCTGATAAGAAGGCTCAAAGTCACTCAAAGGGCAACGGAGAGGGCTATGCTCGGAGTGTCCCTGCGTGATCGAATCAGAAATGAGGAGATTCGCAGGAGAACGAAAGTAACCGTCATAGCCCGAAGAATTGCCAAACTTAAGTGGCAGTGGGCGGGGCACATTGCTCGCAGAACGGATGGCCGATGGGACAGTAAAGTTCTGGAGTGGCGACCGCGTACTGGAAGGCGCAGCGTGGGTAGGCCCCCCACAAGGTGGACCGACGACCTGGTGAAGGTCGCGGGAATCCGCTGGATGCGGAAGGCACAGGACCGGTCGTTGTGGCGATGCTTGGGGTAGGCCTATGTCCAGCAGTGGACGTCTTTCGGCTGAAATGATGATGATGATGATGACAGGAGAAAAAATGCTCGCGCAACCTCTGACTATCTAGGGTCTGCTGACTAGTACAAAAGGTGGAGAGGGTGGAAATAGTGACCGATGGACACTGCCGTGCTAGGTGCATCCCCTCACTGCATGATCCTTTGATTTGTAAACCCGGAATAGTGTACACAGTTATTGATAAAATCGATTGGGATTATACATGTTGAAATTTTAATGGCTTCTTTCCCGAAAAGGGGTCATTGTACACATCATTATGAACAACTTTTACTATGGGACCAAACCTGAAATCGCGAAAAAAACCAGGTGGTCCCTACATTTTATCGATTTAAGTGAACACAAATGTAGAGATCTACTGATTTTTTTTCGCGATTTCATGGTTGGTGCCATAGTAAAAGTTGTTCATAATGATGAGCACAATGACCTCTTTTCGGGAAAGAAGCGATTTAAATTTCAGCATGTATAAAAAAATCAAGGTGCCATTTTTTATACATATTTGGAACGAGAATCAAGTACTGAAACATGCTACATCAATAAGTCCCTCAATCAGTCAACCTGTTTAACTTGACAATTTTATTGTGTTTAACAGTTTATTTTATATTACTGTTTGGATTACTTGCGCAACATAGACCAGTGAGCCTCTAGACGCCGGTTAGCTGGACACCCCCGGTCACAACGCATATGCTCTACCACTGCATATCATACGTCCCTCCGCCAATCGGAACGTCACTCAATCAGCGAGCGGCACCAATCATAAGGAATCATACCACCGAACTTTTGAGCCGGCCAATCATAACGCGCCGTCCGCCCCCCTGACCTCACCAACGTTTTACGACTGCATTCGAATACAAAACTTTGTTTATGCGGAGTCTTGAAGCTTACTGGTCTGTGTTGCGCAATAAAGATAACACACTCGACTGCTACACAAGAATGGAGAATATCAAGTATGAATAAATACCGCAATATACCAGTAGGTTTTCTTTTCAATCTTAAGTATTGAAGATGTATTTGAATAGACCGCATACAGGTGTATTGGAAATATTCAATAAATGTTTATTTATTGGACATCCAATAACGTATTCAAGCTTCTCTGTAACGTGTATATTGCGAACGGCTCCAGGAACTTGCAACTCTAACAGACTTACTAATCATATGCAAAATACTCGCCTTCATTTCATCTCGACGTTTACTTTTAATATATTGGCGAGTTTATGCGTTGCTCGGGTGGTCTGACGCTGACGTCGATGTGCCCTTTGAAACTCGCCCAAATATCCACGAATAGGTGAAACAAATTTGTAAGCAGTCTCTCAATGTATTATTGGGCTCTGTTCCCTTGAAGTCAGTCAGGACATTGCCAAGAAAAGGTAACAATGCATCTATAAAACTTATCGCTTGTTCTCTGATCGCTTGTTTGTGAACGAAGAATGTTGTGTCGGGAATTTATGTAAAACGCCTTTGGGTGGTGTGTTGATGTGCAAGAGTTTAAGGCGAAAGGATAAAAGTACCTTTGTGACTGATGTGTGTTTTCGTGTTGTATGTAAAAGCAAATGTTTCTGTGTAGACATTTAATGAGTTAGAATAATAAAATTGTCGATATAGGTTGTAGGGGTCGCGACCTAAGTGGTAATTGACTGCTGCTAATTAAAACGATTGGATTCGATGCTAAAAATTGTTTATTCCGGTACTATGAAAACCTACGCTAAAATGATGATTTTCATGTAAATGGAAAGCGAATGCACCCGGTTGCTGTCCGAATATGCACTGATGTCGGCGCGCACTCGACGCGGCCTAATTGATTAGCTAGATCCAGTGGCGGCTTTACACATTTGCCGCCAGTAGGCTATTCAAATTTTGCCGCCCTACCGACCTTTACACGTGTCATAAGGTTCCTAGATTATTTTTACAATCCCACGATTTAGTTAAGATTACACTGCACAAGAAATAGTTTTTGGATGTAATTCTGAGCTAGTAAAAGCTCAATCATGCACCTACTACTAATAAGGCGGGATATGGTATGACTTAATACTACTAATGCAATCACAATCCGGCTGATGATGACGATGAAATTTAATTAAGTTATGAAAGTTTTAAATTCCTTTTTAATAAATATGAATCTTTTTAATTTCTGTAAGACATAAAAAAATATTCGCCCCAAATTTGCCGCCCCTAAAATCTGCCGCCCTAGGCTTCAGCCTACTCAGCCTGGTGGTAAATCCGCCTCTGGCTAGATCAGCAAACGGGTGTCCGAATTATATCGAACATGGGTATTGAAATCACCGACAAAGATTTATTTATTTGTTCAGTGGTACACATAACAAAAACATTCTAAAGATGTAAACATAAACTCATTAGAGTTTTACCGTACATCAGTATCATCGACTATACAAACAGGAAAACAAAAATATAGTTAACAAGGTAGGATATTAAATAATTACAATGAGGGTAAGTAGATACCAGATAATAATTTGCTACATTATGAAGGAGCGAACACCGGAAACAAAGTGGTGGAGGGTAGTATTTGTGTTGATACAGGTTGTTCCTACAAATGCAGAAAACTTCTTGAGAATTTATTATACTTATATTAATAATGTTATTAATTGTATTGACTAGTTAAGAATTAATTGATTGAGAATGGAATGAAATTAAAATGATTTGGGCATATAGAGAGGATCGACGGTAGGAGAGAAAAAACAAGTAGGGGTGCTGGCCAGAAAACCTCCACGTATGTCTGACAGTTGCTTGTCCTTCTGGACACGTCTGGAGGGAACGGCAGTTGTTAGGCCGGTGCATCCTGGGTACGGGCAATAGAATCCTATCGAAGGATTAACCTTCGGGGGATCTTATTGCCTGTGGCGAATATTCTGGTACAGGAGGGGCCCCATGTGGGCCAATGAGGAGTTGCTCCACGTGTCCCTCTGATGCCAGCAGAGGCCACAGTGGAGGAGAAAGGGCGGGCCCGGTGTGCCTTTGGGCAGGCAACGGGGGGATTGTCCTTCCCTGCCCCCGTCGATCTCGTAACCCCAGGAGTGCCCGCTGAGTAGTGTTCTCGCGCCTCTTGGGACCGAGGGTCTTGGCTTTACCACCCAGACCGCGAGGAAGAAAACCTCTATAAAAAATTACGGGAGGATGGGGCCTGCGAGCAGCAGACTCGGGGTAGTCTGCTGCCCGACCAGCAGCTAGTGTGGCTGGTAGCGTAACAGTTGGCGTAGTTGGCATAGCTGGTAAAGGCCCTTGAAGTGGGGTGGCGTGCAGTGTTCCGTGTGCGCCGCCTAGGAGGGTGTGGCCAACGTTGGGCTGCACGGGGAGAAGGGGTTCACCTGCTTGTGGCGGGCCAGGACCTGTCGGGGGTGGTTGTGTGAATACTAACGGGTTCCCACGCCCCCGGCTAAGGTAGTTGAAGGAACACCTTGGTGGTTTTAGTCGGTAAGAGTACGACAATGGCTCCGCCTACCCCGGGCGGAGTGCGTCCATGAGGATTTAACCACGGCAAAAAAAAAAAAAAAAAAAAAAAAATGAATGGACGGATTTGGAGGTGAGTGACCTCTGTGAACGTATCGCAACCGAATCGTGGACGTTATCATAAAAGCCCAGGTTATGGGACTTACCGATGAGCATGCATGACGAGGATAATAAACGTAGATGAAGCGAAAAAGGTGTGTCAGGGTAGTAGCGGTGGAAATTCCTGCCTACCCCAATGGGAAACAGGCGTGATAATATGTATGTATGTACGTTTTGACATCGTTATGAAATGCAATGTCTTCATGCAATTTTCCCCGTGTGTCTCGAATAAAAACATAAATTCTTAAAGTGGTGTGCCTGGTACCGTGATGAATATTCACTTAAGCACCAGATCGTGTCATCGCGGGGCTCGTGACAAAGCTAAAGTGAATATAATAATGTAATTGACGGTAATAAGCTGTTATTTACTCCACGCCTTTTACTGGTTACGTGAGGAATCCTTCGTTGAGGCTTTTAACGGTACACCACGCTTTCAACAAGTCTAGAATTCTTACTATGTAGGTGTATCATTTGTTATAATGAGCATTAAGTCTTTCTGTTGATTACCTTCTGTTTTCTCTTGCCATGTCTGATGAGTTATGTAAGAAATAATACGTATTTGGTTACTGAAACTCTTTAATTTCGGCACACCTTTGAGGAGGTATTACAAGAATTATTTTGTTACTTGGCGTTTGTTTTTAGTTTCTAATTCTGCCAAAGTTAGGCTTACAAATACAAATAAAGAAACAGTTAATAATTTCTTAGGTTTTCGCGATCATTACACAATATAATAAAACAAGTTTAACCGGATTATATCGCGTATATTATTTAGATTGGTTTCCTGACGTTTCGAAAGCTTTGCAGCGTTCGTGGTCGCAGGAAAATTGTACAGTAGATTAAATATTTTTTTAGAAATATCTGTAAAGACGCTTGTCATCTTAGTCTTCCTGTGACCACGAACGCTGCAAAGCTTTCGAAACGTCAGGAAACCAATCTAAATAATATACGCGATATAATCCGGTTAAACTTGTTTTATTATAAACAAACAGTTATTGTGCTTAAACAAATAATTTCACAACTTAGTGCTTGGAGTCTCCTTTTAAGCAATTAATGCCTGTGTTAAGAGGCTCCGTTTTTCCATAATATAGTTTATAAGAAACAATTCTAAAACTCTTTAATCAGGCACACCTTTGAGGAGGTTTTACAATAATTATTTTATTACTTGGCATTTATTTTTAGTTTCTATTTCTGTCAAAGTCAGACTTACAAATACAAATACAGAAACAGTTTATTGTATTTAAACAAATAATTTCACAAGTTAGTGCTTGTAGTCTCCTTTTAAGCAATTAATGCCTGCGTGTGTCAAGAGACTCCGCTCTTCCAGAACATAGCTTATACAAAAGTTGAAGGTTCATTTAAATAACACGCACTTATTTGGACTTACAATAGCATACTAACGATACCACATACCAAACAAGGGATAAAAAATACTTGAGTCAATATTCCTATTTGAAATTTCCACTTCGTATCACCAATTCGTACAATAAGAATACCAAGAATGGTTCTTGATATGGAAAATTTTCCATAAGCTACATCATTTACCTCGATGCATCCTTGGGAAGAAGATTGGCTTCAATGTCTGCCTGTTGTTAATCATGTTTGAGGCCTCGCTCCACAAGTGGGTCAAGGTACGAGATACGAGTCCTTTACCTTCTCATAATAAGCGCCCTTCGAGAGAATTTTATATTTAAATGTGCTTCGAACGTGAAGGGTGTTTATTAAAAATTGACAGAATTATTGGTAGTGATATTTATTGGAATGTCCATAATTCATACAGTTCATAATTTAGGCGATATGATATTAGAAAAGTTGTAGTTTGGGAATTTTATGAAATCAGCAAGGAAATTAGATGATTGGTGTAAATGAAAGGTCGTTTAAAATATGTTATAGCAGTAGCCAATTACAAAATTTGGATCGTGATGATATTTTAAGGTAAATGGTACACGAAATTCAACATTTATTGCGTTTTTTGCAAATTGTAGTTCTATTTCGCGTTGTATATCGGTCGAAATATGATTTGCGGCAGTAATCACAATATATCTACTGAATTATACTCATAAAAAACAATAACCTAGCTATATAAGCTGTACAAACTCGATAATAAATTATCGTTTTTCGAGCTTGTATAGCTACAGTATATATATGTATTCTTGTACATAGCGTCCTCCCGGCCGAATTTCGGTCACGGCAGCCAATAGTGCACAAGTGTGTGCGCAAACACAGGTGCACTCTCTAATCCCTCACTCTCATAATCCGATGGGACGGCAATTCGACACTATATTCGACTTTATTTACGTCGCCATTTTTCTAGTATTCCGCATTTCCTTAAAATTATTTTTATTACACACCTGTGAGTTTATGGTTTGATATTGATATGTTTGAACACTATTTCCTCGTATTCACTATCTCCATATTTTATTACCTTCCAGTCAGAAATATGGAAGAATCTACCTAAAGTGCTCGTATACGTACGGTACCGCAAATCAATGGTGGGAAACCATTATAAGCGGAACTAGTTTAGTATGTAAGTTTTATACAAGACAGGCTCTGTTTATACTGGTTCTTATGCGCTTTATTTGTCAGTCAACAACACGTCATTAGTATCTGTATGACATTGATAGTGTCTTTACTTCGTAAACGATGAGGGCGGTTTTCATAATTCAAGTATCACCGCACAGACGCGTTGTTGACTGTACCTACAAGATGCTTTTCTTAAACTTCGTGTGGTTGCTGATAGGCCACCCTCTCTTAAATTTCGTGTGGTTTCTGATAGGCCACCCGCTCTCAACTGCAGGTGTCGTAAAACTCCTGTTGTCTGCTAACAGCAAACTACGGTTGCCAGTCTACGGTTGCCACTAGCGATCGTAATCATGACGATTTCAATGTTCACTGCTCCGTATGTTTTGACAGTCCATCTTATGGGCAACTATGGACCACGCAATGAATATTGCTGTTATTTCAAAATTAAACTACAGTTTGCCAACGTGGTTATGTTTAGTCAGTATTATATTATCTGTGGTTTAGTAAAGGTTTACATGCTGATATGGACGTATTTAACGAAAAACCTAAATAACACCTCAGAATTATTTATGATGACTCCTCTTAAAAATAGTTGCGAGTTCGTCATGAAATTAATAAAAAAGATATCATGCCGAAAGCCATTGCCTGTATCTCATAATCGGGAAGTGTCATCATACCATAAGGGACGATTGTGACAAAGCCGCCGAATGACTTGCGATATTCGCCATTAGAATTACGAACTAGGGTTAATATAGTTAATGACAGTCGCCCATTACAAGTTGTTAGGCAAACGACACATAACGAACCGACGCCGAAACGTATTCGCCACGCTGCGTTTACGGGACCTCTGGTGTGACGTCAAACGTTTGGACCATTAGCGATAATCGGTGTGCTTAGGACTCCGCATAAGTCAAAAATTTATACTTTTGCAGATAAAAAAACTGATTTAAAAAATAAAAGCAAGTGGCACCTTGCACTTCTTAAAGTTTTGACTAAACTTACGCTGACTTGCGTAAGTTTTGTCAATTAGCTGTTATCAGATGCAGGTTTCCATAACTCTATGTGTATTGCTTGCGTCACGAACACCCCGCTATTTGCTTTAATTATGTCATGTGAAAAAAGCCATTTGGAATTAGCCCTAAGGCCCGCTGCTTGTCCTTCTGGACACGTCTGGAGGGAACGGCAGTTGTTTGGCCGGTGCATCCCGGGTACGGGGGTGCTGGCCAGAAAACTTCCACGTGTGCCTGACGGCTGCTTGTCCTTTTGGACACGTCTGGAGGGAACGGCAGTTGTTTGGCCGGTGCATCCCGGGTACGGGGGTGCTGGCCAGAAAACTTCCACGTGTGCCTGACGGCTGCTTGTCCTTTTGGACACGTCTGGAGGGAACGGCAGTTGTTTGGCCGGTGCATCCCGGGTCCGGGCAATAAAATCCTTTTGAGGGATTAACTTTCGGGGGATTTTATTGCCTGTGGCGAATATTCTGGCGCGGGAGGGGCCCGTTCTGGGCCAGTGAGGAGTTGCTCCACGTGTCCCTCTGTTGCACAGAGGGCACAGTGGTGGAGCAGGGGCGGGCCCGGTGTGCACTCACCTTTTCCCTGCCCCCGTAGATCTCGTAACCCCAGGAGTGCCCGCTGAGTAGTGTTCTCGCGCCTCTTGGGACCGAGGGTCTTGGCTTCACCGCCCAGACCGCGAGGAAGAACTCACGGGTTCCCACGCCCCCGGCTGAGGTAGTTGAAGGAACACCGTGGTGGTTTTAGTCGGTAAGAGTCCGACACTGGCTCCGCCTACCCCGGGTGGAGTGCGTCCATGAGGATTTCCCCAAGGCAAAAACAAAAAAACAATAAAAATATAGAACCCAGGCCAGCTAAGCCTAGACGAGAGTAAGAAGGCGCGTTTATGTCTTTTATTCGCAAATGCTTCGCACTTAGTCGGTGACTTGAATTCATTATGCGGTGAGGTATTTCTTTAAATACTTTACAAAACCATCCACGCCCTGTGCTATGCATGGGGTGGATTGTATGCAGCGGGGCTAAAAGTGTTAAAAAGAGCCTCCATAACTTAATAAAAAAAAAAAAATTGACAATTATTTTAATTAAACCTGTGTAATGGGTATGGGTGAAGGTCGCGGGAATCCGCTGGATGCGGAAGGCGCAGGACCAGTCGTTCTGGCGATACTTGGGGGAGGCCTATGTCCAGCAGTGGACGTCTTTCGGCTGAAATGAAGATGATGATGAATGGGTACAGCTATTTATGTATGCTATATACCGAGATGCTCGTGGCTAAGTAGCAACCACGTGGATTGTATGATCTGCGGGGTTAAGCTATACTTGCTGCGGCCAGTCCGTGGATGGGTGACCATTTCATTGCACATCGAGACCCCTCCGTGCCTCGGAGAGCACGTTAAGCTGTCGGTTCCGGTTGCCATACGAACATCTATGGCTGTCGTTACGGGTAGTCAGAAGCTCGAAACGTTGACAACTGGTCTAAACTCCAAATGTCTCCTACCCAATAACTGGGTTGCGGGGGTCTGATGGCAGTCAATCCATGTAAAATACTGATGTTCAGCCGCATCTGACATACACACTGATCACACAAACAAGTATACAACCCATGTATGTTATTAATGTATAATTACTCTCCAATTAGTTCACCATTACATTTTTCTTTTTGTTTTGTAATACTAATGACCAGCCTTATACTGTACCAATAATTGGGAAGGAACTATTTCCTGAAACACAGGGATAACCTAATTTTGGAGTTAGGGACTTATTTAAATTGTTATGTGGAAGTCAATAAAGTATTTACTATTACTACTATTACTATCTAGTCAGACTGGATGCCGACCCCAACATAGTTGGGAAAAGGCTAGGAGGATGTTATACCGAGATGCTGTGTCTGATATAGGTACTGAATTACTGATATACCACTGTTAAGCCCGTGATGGTTTGTGTGGTATATTATTGTAATTTACCATTTAAACTTGTTGTTGTTATGAATAATAAACTAATAAAAAACCTGATGATATTTATGTAATTCCAGAGCAGTACCAGGGCACAACCTTGCTGTCAACTTGATGAAGTGACAGTTAATGTTATCAAAACGTCAAAAACTCGAGATTTTGACTTAGGCCGTGATAGAAGCTTGACGATGGATCGTTTTCGCAGGTAACGGGTTGCGAACGTGTTTCAATAGATACGTGGTTCGGACAAAGTGGGTGATATGTGATATATAAAATTTGATTTTACAATATAAAGTAGGTGGAGTTGGCGTAAAACCTTGCACTTACAATATCCTAATCCTAACTATTATAAAACTGTAATTGTCTGTTTGTTTGTCGGAGCATTGTGCAAAAAACTGGACCGATTTGGATGAAATTAGACACACAGATAGACCATATCCTGGATTCAAATACAGAATACATTTATTGACATACTATGCTGGAACGAAGTCGTGGGCGAAAGCTAGTTGGCTTATAAGTTTATTTATTCGGTAACAGCGACACGTTGTATTAAAAAAGTCTGCTGATACAGATAGACATGATTTACTATTCGTATCTGAAACTAACGACTCCAGAGTTAACGTTGCAACTAGCCCTGCAGACGACTGAGTAAAATGGCGAAACATTAGTCTACAAAGAACTATTACCCATTATCGTAGACCTATAAAAATACATGACTCTAGAACAACAAAATATTAAATGAGGCAGCTACTAGCGCCATCTCTTGCGGTAATCGCGAATTAATAATCGTCTTCGTATTATGTCTTTTGATTGCGTTAGTCGGTTATTATTCCATACAAACGCTGTTGGTCACTCCTGTTTGATGTTGTACTGTACGTTCCAGATTGAGAATGATAAAGAAAGAAAGAAAAATGGTTTATTTTTTTGTTTGCCAGAGGCATACAATAACAATAATATACAATATAATAAAACAAGGTTTAACCGGATTAAATCGCGTATATTATTTAAATTGGTTTTCTACCTGCGACCACGAAATGCTGCAAAGCTTTCGAAACGTCAGGGAAACCAATTTAAATAATATACGCGATTTAATCCGGTTAAACCTTGTTTTATTATAATGTGTAGTGATCGCGAAAACCTAAGAAGTTATTAATAATATACAATTTTAATAATCTATAATAGACTACTAAAAGTATAATTGTGTGCCCCGCGGCTGCACCAAATAGGCTCAGTTCAGCAAAAATGCCATACAACTAGTGTCTGGCGATGGTTTTCAACTGGACCTTGTTGATATCGATTTGCATGGAAACAGAATAGTAAAAAATATTGATTTGAAACATACCAGGCCCCTCAGAAAGTATTGCGAAAAAAAGTTTTTATATATGGGAGACTGGCCAGTTATAATGTTTTTCGAAAATATGATTATTTATAAGTAAAAATAAGTAAGTTCCAATTTCAAAATTTCCCTCCACATTTTTTGCGAGTTAATTCAAAGTATTGTGTCTCACTGAAATATGGATCTGCGCCGGGAACATTTTAGAGCTATGATTTTATACGATTTCAAGTGTCGCCTGAAACCGGATGAATCGTACGATAGACTTCAAATGGCATTCATGGATGAAGGCCCTTCCAAAGCAACCGTGTATCGTTGGTATAACGAATTCAAGCGCGGTCGACCAACTTTGGGGGATGACGAAAGAAGCGGTCGCCCTTTGACGGCTGTTACCGAAGAAAACGTGCTAGCAGTGAAAAATTTAATCCAAGACAATAGGCGAATTACATATCAGGAGATTCAACACATATTGAAGATTGGATCGGGAAGCGTTCACGAGATTCTACACAGCCATCTTCGCGTGAGGAGGATAGTATCACGCTGGGTGCCGCACAACCTCACCGATGCTCAGAAGCAGGCCCGGGTGGAATGGTGCCGTGATATGCTTAACAAATTTGAAGCAGGCTCGTCTCGGCGTGTTTACGACATCGTTACAGGTGATGAGTCCTGGATTTATCAATACGACCCAGAAACCAAGCGCCAGTCGACTGTTTGGGTGTTTCAAAATGAGCCAACGCCTACCAAAGTGAAGCGATCTAGAAGCGGGGGTAAGATTTTGATCGCTAGCTTTTTTAATTTGACTGGCCACTTGGTATCAATTCCCTTACGGGATCAAAGAAGCATTAATGCCGAATGGTATACTACCAAATGTTTGCCAGAAGTTTTCTCTGTTATAAGCAACAAGCGACCAAACACAGGGCTCCGCGGGCTACTGCTCCACCACGACAATGCACCTGCGCACACCGCACTCAAAACGAGGGACTTCCTGGACAGCACGCCAGTCAAACTCCTGGGTCACCCTCCTTACAGCCCTGATCTAGCACCGTGTGACTTCTTTTTATTCCCAAAAATAAAAAATCAGCTCAAAGGGATACAATTTTCGTCGCCGGAAGATGCGCTGGCTGCGTTCGAGCAGGCTGTAAACGAGGTGTCTGCGGCGGACTGGAAAAAGTGTTTTGAAAACTGGTTTAGGCGCATGAATCTTTGTATAGAGGCTGGTGGAAAGTACTTTGAAAAGATTTGATAAAAATATATGTACGTATAGAACAATTTTTTTTAGTTTCGCAAAACTTTCTGAGTGTCCCACGTACATTAATACAAGATACCAAATCCACAATCAAAATTTAAAAAAAAAATGGGCGCCCATATTACTACGCCCGGCAGCTCCGTAGTAAATCAAGGTTGACGCGCTCCGAACGCATCGCACGGAAAATAATTAAATATGAACATTTGTGGGTATAAATGGTGTCAAAACATATCGGAAAAATATAAAAAGTGTATTAACATCACTTTTCACAATCAATCTTTCACAATTTTTCGGCATTTCGACCTTTTAAGAAAATAAAAATAATAATTTTATTTCGTACTTAGTAAAAACTCAATGTTGCCAGATATTAAGGAAATGATTTTCCCATTTTTACTGTCGTAATTGCTCTGGTGACTGATATTTACGTACGTAATACGCAGTAGGTACAGTCGACCGCACGTCATTGGTAACACTTGAATTGTGAAAACCGCCCTTATTGCTTACGAAATAAAGACGCTATCAAGGTCAAACCAGTTTACCAGTTGACTGTACGTCAGTGGTACCAGTACTAGGTACAGTCAACTGTAATGAGTAAATAAAAAAAAAACCTAAAAAGTGTTATTTCAAAGTTGAGAACTCTGACCGAAATGTATCATCACATTTTAAATCATATTATTGGAATGTATCCTTATCGCACGTTGTGAAAGGGGGCTAGACGGAAAAAATTCTCACGAAAAGTTGTAACGACACTTTTTTTTTTTTATAGTATGGGATGGCGAAACGAGCTAAAGGCCCACCTGATGTTAAGTGGCTACCTTTGCCCATAACAACTGCAATACCGAATCGAAAGGAACTTCGTTCCATCCGGGTGTCCCTTGACACCTCTCATTTTTTGATTTTATTACCTTAGTGTAGGTACTCCTACTGACTCAATATTTGCTGAAAATTTTATAGTAAATAGGTATAAGGCTCAGGTATAGGTATAGGTAGAGAAGAATGTCAGGAACCATCCAAAAATGTTTTCTGGAGCAGCATTTTCTAGTGCAGTGCGTGTGTAAAAGTGTTAACGTGTAAGCGCTAGCACATAAATGATAAAACTGGTTACTTTAGAAGATCATCAAAAAAATCCTCCGTATCGCTGTCAGCTGATCATGTGGCAGAAGACTGGCAGCATTACGTTGTATGGCAATGCTTATTCTTTGACCAAAGTAATCAGGCTTCAATCTTGCAATATATTTATTACAGAAAAGATACTTTCTAGAACTACGAAAGAATGACAACAAACATGCCTGTCCATTTTCCATTTCTTATTGAAATTTTTCCTCAAACAGAAAAAAGTAAATAATAAACGTCCTTATAAATGAAACGGGTCGATTTGGACGTTTCTAGTTTCAATATTAGATACTTTTAATATCAGGCTGTTTCCATGGACTTTTCATTTGCTTCAACATTTTTTTTTTATTTCTTTATGTAGCATTATTACTTTTCAAATATTAGATCCTAGATATTTGTTGAAAGTAAATATTGTCAGTACTTTTCTGCTTGGTTATTATTCTTGAGTATTCGTTGACCTTGTATTATTATGTTTCGTTTCTACATTTCTTTGATGTTTATAATTTACTAGACTTGGTCCGTGGATTCGCTCGAATACTGAAATAAAATAAATTCCATGTTACTTCTGTATAAAGTAGCTTTCTAATGGAGAAAGAATGAGTAAAATCGGTTCAGTATTTTCAGAGTTTATCGATTATAAACAAGCAAACAAATCTTTTCTCTTTATAATATTAGTATAGATAGTATAGTCTGTTACTAAATAAATGTTAAAATTACCATAATTTGCCTTTAGTAACATACTGGGTGTAAGGGGAACGCTTCCGAAAACGAAGATAGGTGCTGGTGATTACCGATACAAAACCACGAAAAAAAATGCGATTCTTTTTTTAGATTTTTTCATATGTATTTTTTTGCATTTTTCATACATAACCAGTGTTACGGCGCAACGCCTCATTCATTTAAAAGGCAATCATTGAGATTGCGTCAAGGTTGCTAGCATAATTCCATCAGGCGTTCATTATAATACTTTGTTCTTACTTAACATTCATATGTCATTATTCTACTGACGTCTTCAAACATGTACGCACGATATTCCAGTAAATCAATTTTTATTTTATTTGGACTTTAATTTGCCCCAGTGTGTAGTCGAAATATACATATTGGTGGCCCATGAGGGGAACTAAACTGCAAGAAACTCGCGAAATGAAGAAATAGTCAAGAAAAAACCAGATGAAAATCTCGTCAACGCGGTGCCGGTCGGTTGGTGAACAAGCTTCATTGGCGTGATTTGAAGATTGAAGAAAGGGGTTCAAGATCGAAGGTGCAGCCAGGATCATCTACGAGTTCAGGCTGAAGCGAGCAGTGAATCAGCGAAAGTTTCACATCGCGCATCGGACTTCTTTGAAATAAGATAAGTGCCCTTTCCTTCCTATTTTTCCTAATCTTCCAATAATCTCATCCAAAATACCTTAAATTCATTGTTCATAGCTGTTGGGAATCAAATTCATTTGTGCAAATCATAGATATTTGCAAAAAATCGATAAAATTGAATCATCATTTTATTTTTTCTTAACCTACCTACGGGTTTGGAAAAAAAATATCTCTTTGTTCATTAATTAAGCTTTAATGCTTCTAAATTCATTAAATATCAAGTAAGTATTTGTGCAAAAAGTTATTGTAATTCAAAGATAACGTTAACTTTAATTTATGTTGCACAAATAGCATTCCAAAGATTTTATTCAAACCGTAATTAGAATTACCTACCTACATTTTCAAGGAAAGTAATCCTTAATTTCAAGACAGAGCTACTGATCTACTCTGTCGCTTCGCTATTCCTCGTTTTGATGACAAAAATACTTACATATAAACGCCGATAATTTCAGATTGTTATCTACGCTACGCTCGCATGCAATCAGCTGTGCGGCCGTAACCGGTTTTCTGTTCGCCAGGTGTCGTCGAGTCGAGGAGCGTGAGCCATTCTTTTGTTATTTTCGTAATCGATTAGTCATTCATTAGAGTTGTTTTGATAATTTATTGAACTTTATACGTGATCAACTTTTTTTAACTCACAATGCCTAACGAATCTGTAGATAAAAGTCGTTTGAAAGATTTAATTACAAGTAGATCGTCTGCTAAAGGGCAGATAACTAAATTTAAGAATTATTTAAATAGTGTTACGAATGTTGGCGTATTAAATAACATCGAATTAACAGAGTTAAGTTTAAAGCTTGCAAAGTTCGAGGCATTGTCGGTTAGGGTTGACGACCTGCAAAATAAGATCGAGGTTTTAAATTCAGGAAATTTATCTGCAGAAATTGACGAACGCGATAGTATCGAGAGTGATATTATTGTCAACATTGCCACTGCAAAGACGTTGATACATAAATTTTCTAAAATCGAATGTGAACATAGGCGTAATTCAGTTCATGATCATTCTTGTTGTTCGGATAATCAAGCGGCAGGTTTAAAATTACCTCCAATTCAAATAGCCAAGTTTGACGGTGCTTATTTCCGGTGGTTAGAATTCCGAGACACGTTTGAGAGTTTGATTCACAAAAATGAACGTATAACGCCAATCCATAAATTCCATTACCTTATGTCATATTTGGAGGGTGATGCCGCAAGAATTATTTCAAATCTTGAGGTGTCTTCTGCAAATTATTCTGAAGCATGGAATTTACTTTGTAGTCGTTATAATAATAAAAGAATTTTAATTAATCACCACTTAAATTCACTATTTAATATAAAGTCACTTCCACGTGAATCAGAAAGGTCTTTGAGATTTTTAGTAGACCATGTCACGAAAAACTTACGTGCTTTGGCCAGCTTAGGCCAACCCACCGACAAATGGGATGTTTTAATTATTTTTATGCTGTCGTCAAAGTTAGACAGCAACACTTTGACTAAGTGGGAGGAACACCGAAATAATTTAGACGGTGATACTCCGACATTAGAACAGTTCTATAAATTCATGATTGATCGCGCAGACGTGCTGGAGTCGTTAAATCGTAATAAACACGAAAGCACTTTGCCTAAAATTCAAAATGTACCTAGTTCAAGCAATAGGTCATTTACAAATAAACATAATGGCCAGAATAATAATAATAATAAAAATACTTATACGAAATCATTTGCTTCTTCTAGTACTAAAATTGATAAATCTAGTAATTCAAATGTTTATTTATGTGTGGTTTGTAATGATAATCACAGAATTTTTGATTGTCCCACTTTCAAAGCAAAGGGGGTAGATGATAGGTTTAAGGATGTCAGTAAATACAAACTGTGTGTCAACTGTCTTAGGCAGGGACATCACTCAGGTGCATGTCGTATGGGACCGTGCCGTGAGTGCAATAAAAAGCACCACACATTGTTGCATCGCCCCGCTGCATCTTCTAATAATAATTTAGTAATGGTAGATGAGCCAAGTGATAATGATTGTGAAACTATTGCTAGCTTCTCAAATCGAAGCTCAAATCAAATTCTTTTATCAACGGCTATGATCGAAGTCTCGAATCCATTGACCCAGCAAAAGGTGAAGGTTCGAGCGCTGTTAGATTGTGGCAGCCAATCATCTTTTATTTCAAAGGCATTAAAAGATAATATTTTATTAGACTCATTCCCAATTGACTCGCTAAAGGTCATAGGAATAGGAAATACAGTTACTACTCACATTGTCGAAAGTTGCAATATTAAAATACACTCACTTGTTAGCAAATACAGTGCAAGTTGTTCGTGTCTTGTTTTAAAAGAATTAACCGGTGTAATACCAAAATACCCGGTTAATATTAATTAATTAAATTTACCGAAAGACATTGTGCTTGCTGATCCTACGTTTAATCAGCCAGCACAAGTAGACGTCTTAATAGGTGCTGATCTATTCTGGGACATATTAGGTAACGAGCAACGTACCCTTGACCCACAAAATACAAATTTAAGAAATACGCATCTAGGCTGGATAATATCTGGTCCTATATATTCAAATGTTGTCAAAGAAACAACTCATTGCAATCAAGCAATTTTAGGTGCCGTATCAAATCAAACAGATATTGAAAATTCTGTTGCCAAATTCTGGGAATTAGAAGAAGTTCCCACAAAACGTATAATGAGTGAAAGTGAAAAAACCTGTGAAAAACATTTTGTCACTCACACTCGTAGAGAAATCACTGGTAGGTTTTGCGTAAGACTGCCACTAAAAGACACTCCAGACTGTCTGGGTGATAGTTATAAAATAGCTAAAAGGCGATTAATTTATTTAGAAAAGCGCTTTAGAAAGAATCCAGTTTTAAAATGCGAATATACAAATTTCATAAATGAATATGCTGAATTAGGGCATCTCTCAGTAGCTAAAAACGACCCAAAAATCATTTATTATCTATGCCATCATGCGGTACTAAAACAAGAGAGTGAGTCAACTAAATTACGTGTAGTTTTTGATGGTTCGGCAGCTACGACGTCAGGTTATGCGTTAAATGATATTTTAATGGTGGGTCCAACCCTCCAAGACTCTCTCTTTGCTATATTGATTCGAGCTAGACAATACAAGTATCTGCTAACTGGCGACGTAGAAAAAATGTACCGCCAAGTTCAATTAAATGAAAAGGACCGCAGTTTGCAGCGTATTTTGTGGCGAGAGGACGAATCTCGTCCCATTAAATCACTTGAATTAAAAACGCTCACTTATGGCACTGCCAGTGCGAGCTATCTTAGTACACGTTGCCTATGGCAGCTGGGTGAGGAACAAGATGATGAACACATCAAAACTGTCATCCAAAAGGATTTTTACGTTGATGACCTCATTACCGGCGCCAATGATGAGCATGATCTACGCTACATACAAAAAAGCGTTTCTGAGGCCCTAAAAGATGGTTGTTTCAACTTAAGAAAATATAAAAGCAATAATCCATTAGTCTTTGAAAATCTGAACTGTAACCATGAAGACAATTTAACTCTTAGCGAATCCACAAGTACTTTAGGTCTTGGATGGATTCCTTCCAGTGACACTTTATATTTTCCAATCAAAAACTTTACTTTTGATAAAGATGCAGTAATTACAAAACGATTTGTTATGTCTAATTCTTTTAAAATATTCGACCCTTTAGGTATCTTAAGTCCGGTCATAATTCAGCCAAAAATTATATTACAAAAAATGTGGCAACAAAAATTAGATTGGGACGAACCGGTCACGAAAGATCTGAGGGACGATTGGCTAAAATTTACTGATAATTTAATGTGGTTAAACAAATTTCAAATTCCTAGGTTAGTGTTGTGTGACAACCCTATATTCATAGAATTGCACTCATTTAGTGATGCGTCTCAATGCGCATACGGTGCATGTATTTATTTAAAATCAGTTAATAGTTATGGTGACATCACGGTAAAGTTATTATGCGCAAAGTCAAAGGTGTCACCTATAAAGCCAACAACCATACCACGCCTTGAATTATGTGCTGCATTATTATCCGCTAAGCTGTGTAAATCTGTTACAGATTCTCTCCGGTATAGGCCGGGAAGGATAATACATTGGTGTGATGCTAGTGTGGTTCTAAGTTGGATAAAAACTGATCCAACCAAATTAAAAATGTTCGCAGCTAATCGTGTTTGTGAAATAGTTGAACTAACTAATGCATCTTCATGGCGTTACGTTCCTACTGCCATGAACCCTGCAGATTTAATTTCTAGAGGAATGGACGCAAACCATTTACTGAGTTCAGAGTTATGGTGGTCAGGCCCTAGTTTTCTACTCAAAAACGAGTCTGATTGGCCAGTGTTAAAAGAACCTGAGTTAGAAGACTTACCTGAAATTAAAACACACTCGTCAATAATTAGAGAAAATTTTATTAATTTTGATAATTTTACATCTTTTAATCAGCTTCAAAAACGCATTGCATATGTTCGACGATTTATATTTAATATGAAGCATCCTTGTAACAAACGAGTAGGTGTACTTACAGCAGAAGAATTATTGGAGTCATTTCATTCGTTGTGTCTTATCGCCCAACGTGAGTCTTTCTCTATTGAATATGATTTGCTTTCAAAAGGTAAACAACTACCGGCAAGATGTAAAATGTTATCGTTGTCTCCTTTTTTAGATAAGGAGTCAAAGTTAATTCGTGTCGGTGGACGCATAGATGCGTCTGCATGTGATTTTGAGAAAAAACATCCAATTCTTCTGCATGCCTCGCATAAATTAACTAAATTATATTTTATAAAAGAGCATCTTGTAAACTTACATGCAGGTCCGCAATTGTTGTTAGCAACAGTTAGGGAAACCGTCTGGCCTGTTAATGGAAGACATCTTGCAAGGCGCACTGTTAGTAACTGCGTGCGATGCAGACGACTAAGTGGTAAAACGTTGTGTCCAAAAATGGGTAACTTACCCTCACAGCGCGTGAATCCTGACTTTCCATTCTTGTCCGTTGGTTTAGATTTCGCTGGACCATTTAATATTTTAAATCGTAAAGGACGTGGAAGTCGCTTAATTAAATGTTATATGTGTATTTTTGTGTGTCTACGTTATAAATGCATTCATTTGGAGGCCGTTAGTGATTTAACCAAAGATGCATTTGTAATGACTCTTAGACGGTTCATTGCACGTAGAGGAAAACCAACGGAAATATTTAGCGACAATGGTCGTAATTTTGTGGCTGCCGCGAAAGAAATAGGAACGTTCATAAAACAAAATAGGGAGCCTATATCTGATTTTGCAAGTCAACAGGGTATAAAGTTCAATTTTATACCTACTTACGCTCCTCACTTCGGCGGCATTTGGGAGGCCGGTGTCAAATCGGCTAAATATCATATCAAACGAGTTATTGGCAATAGTCATTTAACATTTGAGGAAATTTTAACTTTGTTTGCACAAGTGGAGGCGATTCTCAATAGTCGTCCCTTGTGCCCTTTATCGTCCTGTCCTAATGACCTCCTCTCCCTATCTCCAGGGCACTTTATCATCGGTCGGCCGATAACTGCGCTACCCTCGCCAGCCCTTGAAAACAGAGAGGATAACAACCAAAAGCGATATGAACATCTGGAATCAATAAGAAGGCACTTCTGGCATAGATGGCAAAAGGAGTATTTTTCAGAACTTCAGCAGAGAATAAAATGGCGGAAGGGCAATGCTCAGCTCAAAATTGGAGATATGGTGCTCCTAGCTGAAGAAAACACGCCTCCACTAAACTGGCGTCTGGGGCGAGTTCTTCACCTGTTTCCTGGACCCGATGGAGTGGCAAGGGTCGCAGAGATAAAAACTTCTCGAGGGTGTGTGCGGCGTCCATTTACCCGTCTTTGCCCGCTACCCACCGCTGAAGAATTGAAGGGTTGAAATGCTTCAACGGCCGGGAATATGTTACGGCGCAACGCCTCATTCATTTAAAAGGCAATCATTGAGATTGCGTCAAGGTTGCTAGCATAATTCCATCAGGCGTTCATTATAATACTTTGTTCTTACTTAACATTCATATGTCATTATTCTACTGACGTCTTCAAACATGTACGCACGATATTCCAGTAAATCAATTTTTATTTTATTTGGACTTTAATTTGCCCCAGTGTGTAGTCGAAATATACACCAGCGTTGGGCAGTTAAATAAAACATAATGAAAAATGCAAAAAAAATGAAAAAATCTATAAAAAGAATCGCATTTTTTTTTCGTGGTTTCGTATCAGTAATCACCAGCACTATCACATATCTTCGTTTTCGGAAGCGTTTCCCTGACACCCTGTATATGTTACATGTTCTCATTCTGAGAAGAGGCCCGTGCCCAGCAGTGGGACAGTATGACAGCCAGTAGTGGGCTGATGATGATGATGAAGACATGTGATCATTTTTTACACACCCATACACACACATAAACATCACGCCTGTCTTTCCCCGAAGGGGTAGGCAGAGGTGTAATAGTACACCCACATTATCATTCAGATTATTATGATTGATTATGATTTGTGTTCATTTTTTAAACAGACAGATAATAGAAATTCCATAGATTTCTGTTTTTACTTCAATCTGTAACCATTCACTGCAGCTTGTACCTTGTAGGCCTGATCTTACATTGAAAAAAAAAGTTTTGTGGCGAGTAGCACAAATTTTAGCTGCTAGTACAATACTTTATGTAACATAAAATAGACGATTAATAAACTGACGCTACTAGTAGCTGACTAGTTTGATATGTGGCAGCAAATTAGTTTAGCTATTTTAACAAAAATTTGGTTTCTACTAATTAAATTTGGTAGGGTTCCGTACCCAAAGGGTGCCAAACGGGACCATATTACCCCATATTGCCCTAGCCTAACCTTGCTGAGGATTTTAAAATTTCTACGCGCGATTTTCGAGTTGTACAATACTACTGTACTAACAGGCATAGATCCAGGGGGGGAGAAAGCAACTAACTCCCCTGAGTCTCGACCAAAATACTTCCAAACTCATCATAATCACACCACTATTTGTATTAGTAGTGAAGTAAGGGACACCTCTGAGGTGTAACTACACCCAAATTTCGCTTGTTGTGTTATATCAGTCCCAGCATGTAATAGGGGGCGAGCTTATTGCCACTAACCGGGTACAAATAAAAATTCAAATTATCTAAAATATTTACTATATATATATATATATATTATTTGTTTAAAATTGTGTATTATTGTTATTGTGTGCCTCTGGCTATAGTAAATAAACCATTTTTCTTTCTTTATCTTTCTTTTACCTATTACTTCATCATACCAAACAACAGCTTTTTATTTCCCTGTTAGCTTTATAATTTGCCTTCTGTCCGCGTTTTTCCTATATTTTTCTTTGGTGCCAGTACCCTAAACTCGATATTCAGCCTTAACCTATAATTACCAAAACTTACCCACCTACGTAGGATGTATATAACCTGACCCTACCTACTACCTACTGCGGTAACTAGCTGGTGCATGTGTACATAATCAATTAAGGCCCACTTACATTTCTCAAGCTCATCAACGATGTGCTTCATTAGCATGCATGTAGGTACCATTCTGCCTAATTAATTAGCCAGTCCTGGCTTCGTTCAGGACGTAGATATATTTCACAGAGCTGACAAATGCGTCCGTTCCATCACATCGGATAAAATATTATTAAAACAAACAAATGAACAAAAAAGATAGCTTTTCGAAAGAGCCGAAATCAATGTGCGAGCTCAGCTACATTGCCGGCTCCCAATTATCGATCTTCAAACGTCGTATGTTTAATGGAATTGTGTTTTGATTATGAGCTTTAACATTGGAGTTTAGAGTTGATTTTGATTTGTGTGTTGTGTAGATAATAAGTACGAAAGGTCGATCAGTTCCGTGGCCGTAATTTAATGTAACAGTTAATATGACAGCGGGCATGAGCGTGCCAGCGGGTCGCCTGTGTATTATATTTATGCACTCACACCTGGAGGTCTGCCGCTCTCAAGGGTATTTTATTTTGAGTTGTTGTCTTGATACGATAGAACACGGTATTTATGTTGAGCCCAATAAATATGGACTATTAATTACTCATTGTGTTACAGTTCTGTTAATTCATAGTGATTAATAGCCGCGCCTTTCATGTTAACAGGTTCGGACATACTTTGATAGCGTTGCCGGAGGTGTTTAATACATTTGATGTTTATTCTTTTGTATTGCTACTCAATACTCTTGTTCTTTTGTATTCAATGTGTAACGGTGTTTAGTGTGGTTTAACATAGATAAAAAGTCAACAGAACTACATCTACCAAGTCTTTACCGTAAATCAAAAGAAGATTATCTAAGTATCGCGAATTATCGGCGTCTGTGTTTCTTGATAAGTTAGTCTTCAAGGCTCGAGTGAATAGGTTTTTGCGGGGCAAGTATGTACCATATTCGGCCGCACCATCGCCTAACATCAATTGAGGTGGTGGCCGTCAAAAGAAAGTCCATTTTGGATTTAAAAAAAAAAGAATATCAGAAATTATTTTGTCACACGTTTACGTCACTAAATTATTGACTCTGACAAAATGAAATCGACTAATAAATTGATCGAAAATAAGTTGCGACAGCTTAAATGAAACACAACATTAGATCTTAATCGCTCAATCTAGTGTTAATAGGTATTATTTATTTGTACAACTGGTTTTTGGAGAGCTAAATAAGATTTCTATACAGAATATAAGAGATAAGGCATACATAAAGTAACTGCATTAACGAACAATCAAGTTGTAAATCGCAATTTAGCGTTGACAAATCAATATTGAAATGAAAATAAATTTGGAAGCAAAAAATTAGCGCAACAGACGGAAGGGGAAAGTATCTACGATAAACGATTTGACTTCTTAACAAATAGTTAAAATATATCAATTATTTAACTAATTCAATAGAAGCCTATTATAGATCAGGCATCGATTACGATTCCATTTGAAAATGTGCCAATAAATTAAAATGGAAAATCGATTGAAGCTTTCAAAGAAGTTTGATAAAGATAAGTCCTACCTATATGTACTAGTTTCAGCATCAATGAAATGTTAAGATATAAATGTAAGTCTATAAATTTTATGCACAAGTGTTTTTCAGAGTTGTGCATTTAATGAAAAAAAAATAGCGAAGTAAATTTTTAAAATAAAATTTTGGTAAAAAGCGTAAAAAACTATCCGCCTAAACTATACCTAGGTAAGTAGCTCATTAGTAACACTTCGTTTTTTTGAAGAAATCTGCAGTGAGTATCTGGAGGGAAACGGTAAACCACCAACCTGTTGGTCGACCTCAGCGAAATGCTTGAATAATTGGTTGTCTACGGATGGATAGTGCTGAATTCGCAGCTTCGATGTCAGGGATCAGGTGTTAATGTCCGTGCGGCTGTCGTGAGGAAAAAATTACGTTTTCCCCGCCAACTACGATACTTTCATGCAAAAAGAAAGTTTTGCCACTTTTTTTCGTTCTGCCTCAGACTGCTTCGTTGGTCTAGTGGTCGCAAGCGCGACTGCTAAGCGTAGGGTCCTTTTTGTTATCAGGTAAAAAAAAAGATGAAGCGAAAGATGTTTGTCAGGATCGTAGCAGGTGGAAATCCATAGTCTCTGCCTACCCCAATGGGAAACAGGCGTGATAATATGTATGTATGTAAAAAAAAAACTATTTATTACACACACGTTCAACAATTTTACAATAAAATAAAATAACACTCAATCTTAATAGAGTAAGATTATGTGCGCTATTTATACATTGTTACTTACTCATATATTCCAGACTATATTTTTCTTAGAGCAATAAGACATTATTGACTAATAATAGCCAGATGTAGACCCTTCCTCCATTCTAAACTTTTCCATGGTAACGTAGGTTTTTGCTTTTAAAAAGTCGAGATTTTTTGTTTTTTAATTTTAGGCCAATTTTCTTTGGTCATTTGTTTAGGATGTTCGGAGGAAATCCTCATGGATACCCTCCGTCTATGGAGGGCGAAGTGGTGTGCCGGACTCTTATCGACTAAAACCATACGGTAACCATCCTCTGCACAAAATAGAGGAGCTCCGTGAACTCCAGTGGACCGCGCCGTTGCCTTTGACACGTTCTGGGGAAACAAAACGTGGGCTCGATTTCCGGGCCGAGAAAAATGTTATTGGATTTTTCATTAGGAAATTCTCAGCAGCAGCCCGGAGCCCGGATAAGCTTGTCCCCTATTACATGGGATCTATAATATAACTGGTAAAATGAGGGTGAACTGTACACCTCTGTCTACCCCTTCGGGGAATACAGGCGTGATGTTATGTATGTATGTATGTTAATAATTTTTGGGGCAAAATATCGTGAGGTTATTAAGTCATCCACCGACAGAACAACTGAATATTTATAGTATTTTTTACGAGAAAAAGTTCGAGATATACCTATATTTTATTGATTGCCTAAAGCGAAATTCGGGGAATACTAAATCCTGGTATTGCTTATGGTGTTGTGAATGTTCAGTTGTTGCTGGAACTTCAACGAACGTGTCGGTGTTATGAGTAAACACGTGTAATTTGAGATGAAATGTGAAGCGATTGATGTCTTTGTTCAAGTTCGGAACGTTTTATGGTCTGCCGAAGGGCTGCTGACTAAACTCGCGAGTTACATTGTTCTGGTTAAAACGGCCGTACAAAGGTCGGAGTGTCGGAGTTACTTACAGTCCGATTTTCTATACTTCTCTTATTTTATAAACAGTCTCGCCATGTTTTTTAAATGCAATTCGTCATTAATAATGATTAAAAGACATTAGATTAACCATACTGCGTTCAAAACACAAATTGCAGATGTAGGCCAAACAGCTGCCAAGCTTAAGTGGAACTGGTCTGGTCACATCTGCCGCATGCCGGAGGAGCTATGGGCGAAAACAACCACACAGTGTGTTCCAGACAGCAGCAAACAACAACGCGGTAGGCTCAAAAGATGGCGGGGCGAATTTGACTCTTATCTGAAGGATTGATACCAGAAGGCAAAAGATAGGGACAAGTGGAAAAAGGGAAGGGAGGCCTTTGCCCTGCAGTGGGACACTTCAGGCTGATAATAAAAATAATAATTAGATTTAACAACAATGTTATATGGTAAATATTTTTTTACATAATTACGTGTGCGAAACTATAACTAGTATACACAAGCCACAAGCATAAATAAATATAAATAATAAATAAGCCAAGAAAACACTGCTGCCTATCCTCTTTATGTAATTCCTAAGTCACCTTCACATCAAAGATTCAAAGATTACCGAGCACCTACTCCTTCCACTTGACCGCATTCAGCGCAGAGCGGCTCGAATCGTCGGCGACTATGCTATTCCCAATCGGCTAGACTCTCTATCTTTGCAAAGAGACGTTGCATCTCTATCCCCCAGTTTCTGAAAGGCTGATCAACACAAAAAATTAACTAATCGACTGTCAAATCTCAGGTCATGCGATGTGATTGGTTGTTTTTTGCCAACCAATCACAGGAGCTCATTAGATTTGACAATAGATCAAATTGATCAGCCTTCCAGAAACTGGGAGTATGTGTCCTATATCGCATGTACAATGGGGAGTGCTCTGAGAAATTTTTCGACCTTATACCAGCCGCTGACTTCCACCATCATACCACCCGCTATAAATCTAAATTCCATCCTCACCATCTTGATGGTTGGTGGCCAACTACGGTACCTTTCACACGCCATTTTTTGCCTCGTACAGCAAAACTGTGGAACCAACTTCCGTCAGCGGTTTTCCCGAAGAAATTCGACACGGGAGCCTTCAAGAAAAGAGCATAGCACAGTCTTTTTAAAAGGTCGGCGACGCATCGGTGACTAGCAACCTGGTGTTGCGGATGTCCATGGGCGGCGGAGATTGCTTACCATCAGGTGACCTGCATGCTCGTTTGCCCTCCTGTTTAAAAAAAAAAGGTTTATCGCATAATAAGTATGTACTTAATGATGTCATTGGTGTTACATATTGTTTTGGTACTTATGACTTAGTGGCCTTTTACAATATTGCAATACACCTACCACCTACGTAAGAGGGCTTATTTTTAACCGGGAACAACACTACAATACAATAAAAATGTATTAAGAAATAAGCTACGACCGAGAAAATACTTTTGTAAAATGTATAATACTTTTTCACCTAAGCTTTTTCCTAGCCTTTTATAAAAGTCTTAAAATAAGTACTGACAAGGCTGCGAGCGCATGACCCAATTCTTTAGCCATGATACGTATTTTTAATGACATTTTAATTTAACTATGGTCGCTTAACAGTCGAATTTCGACCGTAATTCATTACTTGTTTATGATTGAACTATGATTTGAGATTTGGTCTCACACTTCTCCATTATCCTCTTGCCCTTATCCCAATTTATTTGTGATCGGTGCAGCATGTCTTTTTCTTTTATACATCTCTATCAGCCGTCATCTCCGTGTTCATTTTCTTTTTATCCATATCATATTTCACACAATCCATACATCTTTTCTTTGGTCTACAGCTTTTTTTATAGCCATCCACATTCATACACAAAACTTTTTTCGTAACATGCTCCTCATTTCTCCGCATTACATGTCCATACCATGACAATCTACTGCATCTCTATTTTTCCGTCACTGGCGCTACTTTCAAACTCCCTCTCACATACTCATTTCTTATCATATCCATTCTCGTTACACCACACATTCCTCTTAACATTCTCATCTCAGCTGCATGTAATTGCCTTTCATTCCTCCCTTTCGTAGCCCAACATTCATAGAATACATACAGAATAGCAGGTATAATATGCGTACTACCCCTTTCTTTACTTGCCCATATTGTCCATCCTAGAGTTGTCTGGAATAAATCGCCTTGAGCGATAAGACCGCCCATTGTACATGTGTTCTATATAAGTCATATATGTTGCCATCTTCTTTTGTGTACAATAAAGAGTATTTGTATTGTATTGTATTGTATAATCATGGTCTTGTATGTTTCCCCCTTTAGTGTTAAATCTCACACTCCTCCATGCACGAAATATGCTAGAGAAGGTGAAAAATTTTTGTTTTGGTTTTTTGTTATTAAAAATCTCGAAACTTTTTCAAGAAAAACAAGCAACAGTGAAAAACTCTATAAAATATTTCACAAAAGGTCTAAGTTATAAGCGATTTAAATTTGTTCATCAGACAGAGACACACTATCAAAGTATGACGTCATTGTTCAAAACCTTCATAGTAACTTTGTCATTTCTCTGTACAATGTCCGTTTAGCACGAAAAGGACAGAAAATGCATCCAAAAACTTAAAAACTGCATATCTCTTCCATTTTTTCATCGATTTTGTAAAAATAATAACAATGTTGTCGTTTTTATACCTTCTTATAAATAATATAGCATTTTTGGTATTTTTTAACAGTAAGCTGTGGGGAGACTGAATGCGGAAGGCAGAGGACCGAGTGTTGTGGTGCAACTTGGGAAAGGCTTATGTCCAGCAGTGGACTGCGACAAGCTGAGTTGATGAACAGACGGCCGCAGCTTCGCTCCCGTGGTGTGTCGATTAAAAGTATCCTGATGTTAATCCTGGACATGGCCTATCTATGTGCTATACATCCAAATCAATTCAGCCGTTTCAGCGTGATTGAAGGCCAAACAAACAAACATCCATATTCCATTACACGCGAAAGCTCGCGTTGAGTACGCACCTTAATATGTTACCAAAGCTTGCTTAAAATGGGATCTGGAAGAAGGCAAAACTCTATCTAAAAGATAGCTGTAGGCAAGTTCCCCTATCATATTGCATACTCGTTTACAAAATGTATGGGTGCCTCGGGGATAATAAATGCATGGCATAGCAATAAAAATCCCTCTATTTATTAATGATATTTATTTGAACCTTAGAAACAAGACTTATACATGGCAATTTATTGTGTTACAAACACAGCCAGAAGTGCTGCGAACAATCATAGTGAAGTCAACAAAACTGTGCTCTCCGTGTGTAAACCAGTGCTCAGGCACACACATGCATGTCAATCGTCCAGTAAGTATCGCCAAAAACAAATATCTTTCAGGTGCATGTGTGTGCGTGAGTGCTGTTTTGTACACGGAGGAGCACGGTTTTATTGTCTTCACTATGATTGTTCGCAGCATTTCGTCTATATTTTTACTATTTCTGTGGTTACAAATTACAAAATAATGGATTATATTAACATAATTTATTTCCATGAAAGAAATTCTGTAATAGTTTAAAGGTTCATGTTTTTTTAAATCTTCCACATGCGTCTAAAATAAGTATATTTTCTTGTTCTTTCTTTCTTTGAAGGTGAATATAATCACCTAACAAAGGAGATTATGTAGAAACGTCTGCTCGTAATCCTATGTCAACAACTCCTTGCAAACATCGTTCAAAATATTTTCGCTCTTTGATGTTATATTCTCTTCATATAATTGGGAGATTTGGTCCGTGTTGTGCAGAAATTTTTTAACCCACAAAAACGAAAGTTATTCACGTTTGAAAGATAAATATAAGTATTTTTCTTGTGACAGTAATCATATTACATCATGTTCTGCATACTATTTTAATAATAGTTGAATATTATTATTCTTATTATACTTTATTGTACACACATATACACATTTTTTATTACAGTAGGAAAGCTTATGTACATCGGCGAGCTTAACTCAGAAATTAGTTTTCTTACAGCAAACCTTAGAGCGATAGAGAGATGTCGATATATAAAAACAAGTGTACAACAGAATAACAAAAATTTTGACAACATTTAACTTATCTAACAAAATATTTACATGTAAAATTATTATATGAAGATATATATACTTATATACATAAATAGTTTCATACATATATACATAAAATACATACACACTATATATATAATACATATGATATTGATTTTGATGTAATTTATTATTTTCAAGATGTCCTTGGAGATAAATAAAATTGTATTAAATACATTAGAATTTTGGTCAGTTTGTGGGTTAGATCATTTCTGCACAAAACGGTCCATTTCGGTAAATTAAGCTGTTTTTGAATCTGCTAAAACAACGAAGTACCTTTTGACCTAATGGTGCTTAGGAGCTAATGATGGGGACGGAAAGAAGACAGCGGAACTCCTCAATGAATTAAATAGTAGACTGATGGTGTTTGGGCTCATTTTGATCAGATCGAATCATGTCTTATAAAAGCTTATCTTAAAAAATATTTTTTTTCAACTAAAATCTTATTTTATTATTATTTATTATGGCCCTTAAACGCCTTATTCACTCATTTAAATACGAAATTAATAAAAACATAAAGTTCTTGGATATGATGAATTTGTCACTTTAGCACTTGAATAATAATTTATAATAATGTAAACATAATTTAAGACTAAGGCAAGATGCAAATTCTGTTTAGATTATAGGTACAAGTAATAATAACAAAATATATAAGTATTTTTAACCGACTTCAAAAAAAAGGAGGAGGTTATGTATTCAGCGGGTTTTTTCTTTTTTTTTTTTGTTATTATTACTTGTACCTATAATCTAAACAGAATTTGCATTTTGCCTTAGTCTTAAATTATGTTTACATTATTATAAATTATTATTCAAGTGCTAAAGTGACAAATTCATCATATCCAAGAACTTTATGTTTTTATTAATTTCGTATTTAAATGAGTGAATAAGGCGTTTAAGGGCCATAATAAATAATAATAAAATAAGATTTTAGTTGAAAAAAAATATTTTTTAAGACAAGCTTTTATAAGACATGATTCGATCTGATCAAAATGAGCCCAAACACCATCAGTCTACTATTTAATTCATTGAGGAGTTCCGCTGTCTTCTTTCCGTCCCCATCATTAGCTGATAAATCTCGGAGTAATCGATGTACATACATGAAAAAAAAAAAAAAAAAAAAAATAACAAAAACCCGCGGAATACATAACCTCCTCCTTTTTTTGAAGTTGGTTAAAAATTTTTTTACGACAGTGATTGGAACAACAACAATAACAACAACAACCACAACAACAACAACCACAACAACAACAACTAAAAAGTATGAAATAAAAACTTTTTAACAAAAAGAAAACCGTCTTCAAAAACCTTAACTAAAAAAGTAAAAAATTATCCTTGTATGTATTTCAAAATCTTTTCATAACTAAAAAATTTGAAGGCGGTGCGTGATTTTCATGTACGTTCACTTATACTGTTTATTACTATAGATAATGCGCTCGACTGTACATTATCACGCAAAGGGTCAATCACGCGCCGCCTTCAAAATTTTGGGTTATGAAAAGATTTTGAAATACATACAAGGATTATTTTTTACTTTTTTAGTTATGTGTAATGCTATGGTGGAAATAAACGGTTTGAAGCCCAAAGCGATTCAGCGCAAAACGCTCATTGTACCAGGCCCCTCAGAAAGTATTGCGAAAAAAAGTTTTTATATATGGGAGACTGGCCAGTTATAATGTTTTTCGAAAATATGATTATTTATAAGTAAAAATAAGTAAGTTCCAATTTCAAAATTTCCCTCCACATTTTTTGCGAGTTAATTCAAAGTATTGTGTCTCACTGAAATATGGATCTGCGCCGGGAACATTTTAGAGCTATGATTTTATACGATTTCAAGTGTCGCCTGAAACCGGATGAATCGTACGATAGACTTCAAATGGCATTCATGGATGAAGGCCCTTCCAAGGCAACCGTGTATCGTTGGTATAACGAATTCAAGCGCGGTCGACCAACTTTGGGGGATGACGAAAGAAGCGGTCGCCCTTTGACGGCTGTTACCGAAGAAAACGTGCTAGCAGTGAAAAATTTAATCCAAGACAATAGGCGAATTACATATCAGGAGATTCAACACATATTGAAGATTGGAACGGGAAGCGTTCACGAGATTCTACACAGCCATCTTCGCGTGAGGAGGATAGTATCACGCTGGGTGCCGCACAACCTCACCGATGCTCAGAAGCAGGCCCGGGTGGAATGGTGCCGTGATATGCTTAACAAATTTGAAGCAGGCTCGTCTCGGCGTGTTTACGACATCGTTACAGGTGATGAGTCCTGGATTTATCAATACGACCCAGAAACCAAGCGCCAGTCGACTGTTTGGGTGTTTCAAAATGAGCCAACGCCTACCAAAGTGAAGCGATCTAGAAGCGGGGGTAAGATTTTGATCGCTAGCTTTTTTAATTTGACTGGCCACTTGGTATCAATTCCCTTACGGGATCAAAGAAGCATTAATGCCGAATGGTATACTACCAAATGTTTGCCAGAAGTTTTCTCTGTTATAAGCAACAAGCGACCAAACACAGGGCTCCGCGGGCTACTGCTCCACCACGACAATGCACCTGCGCACACCGCACTCAAAACGAGGGACTTCCTGGACAGCACGCCAGTCAAACTCCTGGGTCACCCTCCTTACAGCCCTGATCTAGCACCGTGTGACTTCTTTTTATTCCCAAAAATAAAAAATCAGCTCAAAGGGATACAATTTTCGTCGCCGGAAGATGCGCTGGCTGCGTTCGAGCAGGCTGTAAACGAGGTGTCTGCGGCGGACTGGAAAAAGTGTTTTGAAAACTGGTTTAGGCGCATGAATCTTTGTATAGAGGCTGGTGGAAAGTACTTTGAAAAGATTTGATAAAAATATATGTACGTATAGAACAATTTTTTTTAGTTTCGCAAAACTTTCTGAGTGTCCCACGTATGTTAATACTAAATTCAGCAACAGTGCAGTGCAGTTACTAAGTTACCCCTAAATTTTGAGTAATGTCAAGACACTTAGTGAATTAATTAAAAGAGCCTCCATGAGGGAGTACAATTAAGTACGTCCGACTGGCTAGTGTTCATTTTATTATTTATTTATTGAAATTATGCTCACACAGAGAACATAGGTATATAAAAACACACAGAAATGTATAGTACAAAGGCACTGCTTATTACTTTAAGAAATTTCTTCCAGCAAATCTGCGAGAGGAACATTTGAAGCAAAGAGATTGCTTTAAACAGTGTGTAAAGTAATGCTACTAAATGTAACTACAACTCATACATAAACTCATATGTAACGCAATATAAATATAAATATTATTGGTACATTTTTTACACAGCACCATCTAGTCCCAAACCAAGCAGAGCTTGTACGGTCGACCGCACGTCATTAGTAACAGTTTGACATTGACAACATTTATTTCATAAGCAGTAAGGGTTTTCTAATTGAAGTGTTACCACTGTCGTGTAGTCGACTGTACTATGGATAATACATTTTTTTTGTTTTGTAAATATATATTTATATTACATAAGAAACACCCAGACCAACACAAACACTTATGCTCATCACACAAATATTTGTGTCCTGTGGGAATCGAACCTATGACCTCGTGATTAGCAGTCCGACACTCGAACCACTAGACCACAGGCGTCGTCAAAGTAAAATATAATATAATATCATATTAATCTTTTTACTAAGGCATGAGATATTCAGACTTAAGGGTCACAGGAACACAATACTGCACTCAAAAACATAGATCGCGATGTCACCCAAAAAGCAGCCTATAGGACTGGGCCGGACACGTTTGCCGCTTAATCAACTATTTATGGGCATACAGTTTGTACTGATTGGGTCCCAGAAAACGTTAAACAACATCACGGCAGATCCAGACGAAGATGGCAAGACGTGCTTGATGCCTACTAAAAGGATTGGGCTACACTCATGCTGGAAAGAGAAGAGTGGAAGAAGGAAGGGACACTTTTGTTTTGCAGAGGGACAACACAGGCTGAAAATGAATAATAAATAAAACAAATGAGATATCATCAAATTACCGTATATCTCGTGCCGACTACCGCTGACACGAGGAAAGAAGTTGTGACTATAAATGGAACAGTAACGCCCCTTTCCCTACACTTTAAATTAGTTTATTTCTTGAGTTGAGCTCGCCTTTGTACATGTCATTTCTATTTGTAAGTTAATACTGTATTTTTCTGATGTACAGTCGACTGCATGACAGTGGTAACACCTCAATTCGAAAACCACCCTTACTGCTTACGAAATAAAGATGCTGCTAATGTCAAAGTGTTACCAACGACGTGTGGTCGACCGTACAATAAAGAATAAGAAATTATGTTGAAAGTGTTTTGAGAAATGTAAAGAGCGCTGAATATACATAAAAGAATGATCAAGCTAATTTCAATTTCAATTTCAACATTTTTTATTTCAAATAAACCTAATTACAGGCACTTTTGAAAGGTCAGGCTCTAGTTGCACGGTTCCAAATTGTGTGACCTATGGAGAAGAACCGGCAAGAAACTCTTTTTTAAATAGGTTATTGTTTATTACATCAAATTTATTCAAATAATGTGAGTATAATGTTTCCCTCTGCCAGGTCCTCACTGTGAGACAGCTATTTATACTACAAACTGCTCTCCGCAAGCACAGCCAATTAACATATGAAAATAATATTCAGTACTAGGCGCCGTTCAGATAGAGTATGTCAAATTGAGCCTCGCAGAACCGTAGCTGCAAGTCGTCATTATAAACATATAAGTTCAAAAATATATAACAAAGTGAACAAAAGCGTAAACATCTACTCACTGACCAGGAATAAATGTAAAAAGAAACTTGACTCCTGGCTAAAGTCACTAAATTATGACGCAACAGAGGAACTAGTGCAAGTATAACATACACTCACCATACCCATTCACACCTACACTCACATCCTTTCATTTCTTACACTCATCAACACTCATACAGTATTTACTCTAGAATCACTCGCAATTTGTACCGTAGTGTCTATGTTTTATTTTAAATTGTGTTTGGTATAAAAATATACTGATATTGTAAATTTTTACTTTTTATATTTAACTCACTTGTTGTTATGCACGGAATATTATACCACTTGTATCTTGATAAGGGCGTTGGTAGCTGCGCTGCAGTTTATACTTTTGCAGCTATCATCGTTCTCTTTTTTGTTTTGTTGGTGTGTTTTTCTGGTCAAATAAAATTTTTTATACTCGAAAAAAAATGTAGGTTAATGTCAGAAATAAACAAGAGTTTAAAAGTGAGAATATTGCCTTTAGAAATAAACGTAAAAAGAGTTGCCATAGTATGTAGAAGCTGACTGTCCCGACAGACGGCACCCGTTCACGAGCATGACGCGAGCATCAGCCATCGCTTAACTCAACAATATTGAAGGGAACTTAACGACCCAACAATAACGCCACCATCAGCATGACATTTCAATGAGCATGACATAATTTAAGCGTCACAGCTTACTCACCTCACAACACCGATTTTTGTCTGCACAGCATGTTTGCGCTGACATAAGTTTGTACAAACGAGAAGTGTAGACGTGAAGTTTGAAGTTTCCACCAACTCTTTTTTACCTTGTAGACGATAGGTTTTTCACAGGCCTTTAGCCCATATATGCCCAGTGATTCGAAAACGAAACAAGAGACTTTACTTTCATCAAAGCATCGTAAATCGTTTGTTAGCGCATAATTGTGAAAATAGCCAAAATGGGGTTTCCAAAAAAGATCCTGGCATAAATCGTGAATAGCATAAGTCGGCGTTGTGTAGGCCCAACTTTAGTTCAAATCTTCAAATTAGACTTTCAGTCAGTTAATATCATTGTGTGGAATATTCGTCCTGTAAAAAAAAGAAAAGAAAGATAAAATATTTATTTGCTTCAAAAGTGACGCACAAAATTACCAAAAAATTCCAGAACACAGAACAAATACAGGTACAGAGCCAAGAAGTGTGGTAAGATATGCGTCACATCCGCGCAAAATGGCCACCGCTCAGCATATTGCTGTGCCTCATGCACGGAGCAAAGACACAGCGCTGGTTTTCAGCGGCAGCCGGCGTCGACACAAATAATCGAGAACTACAGTACTACCTTTGACATTCAGTGTGTCTTGTTCCTCCTTTACATCGCCAGTTCTTCTAGCTATAAGCACGTTCCATACTTACTGGTTCACAGCCTCTTTTCAAAGGCTCGTTTGAATCAAAGGGCAATCGGATATTAAAATAATTTCATTGCTCAGGTTTCTATAACTCCGACTGACTTAACTTTGTCAATACCAAGTCAATACTGATGCGTAGCCTACACGGGGCTGTGTGTGTGGATCTTTGCGTTATTTAAAAGCTTTGGTAGAGTGTTTTATGGGAGCAGTTGGGCATTATCAAACTATTAGTGATCAGGCGTGTTCCAGCGCCAATCGGTCCTTCGACAGACTGCCACTTCAGCTTACTGATCCTACACAAGCTATGTCGGTCACTCCAGTGGGGTAATTGTGTAATGCATTGACATTGACATTAACTTTCATTTTGAAATAATAACAATATTCATTGCGTGGTACATAGTTGCCGATAAGACGAATTGTCAAAACACACGGAGCAATGAAAATTGAAATCCTATTGATTGCGATCCCGAGTAAGTTACGCAATTCGGCAGCTGTTCTTCTCTTTTCTTCATCATCATCATCATTTCAGCCGAAAAACGTCCACTGATGGACATAGGAATATGCCATAATCGCCACGCTTAGCGATCGCAGTTGGTTGGTTAAATACTCAGAGAACGCAGGAACCCCTCAGTCACCTTTTACGACACCCATGAGAAGAGATAGGGATCAGGGCTAGGAGATCTCTATTCTTACTTACTATTAACTGTAAGAAAATAAATTGTGTGTTCAAAAAAATTAACTGGTGGGAATTAGTCCATAACATTTTCTTTTGTACTGTTAACATTCAATAATCCTCACTTAACACAATGATTAATACAATAATAAAAGACAAAAAACGTAATGCCTATTACACACTAGTTATTAAATATCAACATTTTTTCTCACGAACTTACATAACAAACTATTGTATTCCCACAGGACTTAATTAGGTGCCAAAACCCGGACACGCGTAAACGGCATCAATTAATGGGCAATTAACTCAATTAATGCCTAGACAAGCGTCAATAGGATCAACATAATATACCGTCGAAGTATGGTGGGCAATAAAGAAATCAATCAGCGGATTAGGTATTTCAAATCAATAAAATCAGAAAAGGCCATAATATTGGATGGACATTCATAACGATGTTGAGTTGCTGGATGTGTTACTAGTTGTTGGTGTTTTTTGATGTCATATGTCACTATGAGAAAAGGGGTGGTCATGTTATTTTTTAATTAAAATGTCAAGAACTTGAGTTCAATCCATTTTTATATACTTAGAGACCGTCCAATGCTGAACCTACTGAGAATTTGAAATTGTCTAAAAGATTTCAATCGGGAAGATGGTTACGAATTAGCTGCAACGTGGAATCCGGTGACTTAAATATCAAAACTTCGCTTTTTGCAATTGGTAAAGTATACGGACACAATGCACCGGCCTTACAGAAATTGTGAAAAATCGAGTGTGGATAAACATTCTTCCACCGGAATTGGAGTAATACCGTTGAATCAGTCTGCTCGTGAAACCACGGCCAGTGAAACTTGGTCGAAACATCGGGTTTGATACCTGTGTATATGCGCGTTAAATACCGTTTCATATTAAATTAATAAGTTATAATGCAACGCGAAAGTTTAGAAGTAAAAATACCCCAAATTTTTTTACAAAAAACCTCTGTGACCCATTGGGACGGACCAGTGACAAAATGTCACTGGGACGGACGGACACGAGAGTAATTTTATAGGGGTACCGTTTTATCCTTTTAAGATACGGAACCCTGGGAAAAAAATATACTCTAGCACTAGAATGAATTAAATAAACTAAATAACTATTCAGAATTGTTTATTGGAAACAGTTTTTTTTAAATGAGTGAATTACTATTTTCAACTCTGCTTCAAAGTACCAACTGCGCTTCTGACACATCTAGTAAGTCTATACAATAGTACGGTCGCTTTTTTAGTTCTCATGGAAGTATAATATGCGAGGCGGCTCGTATGATACAGAGTGGAGGGAGTGCGGGTGGAGGGGGCGGTGCGTTTGATGCCGACAGCACAGGTGTGATGCGCGCCTGATGCGGTCCCGCTGACCGAAGGCTGACCGCACCAAATAACTTACTGTAGTTAGTTTAATCAACTGCAATTTTTAAATCAAAGATTAAAATTAGGCTTCATCATCTTCTTCCTTGCCTTTTCTCACCTATTGTGGGTTGGCTTCCAGTCTAACCAGGTGCGGGTGAATAGCAATATTTTACAGTATTTGAAAGTTAGAATATAATAATAGGAATGGAATTTGTAGTTAAGTTGCATAACTTTTAGCTGTATACTATGTAGTTAAGACTAGTAAATACTTCAATCTCAATTTGAGACGAGTCGTTAAATGGCAATTAAGATTAGAATATCAAACTTCGCGCGTTTATAACGGTCGAATTATTCGGTTAACATTAGTGATACAACAGTAGAGATTTTAGCTACCTACTTAAAATTTGGTGCGTTGCGAACCATGAACACTTTAGATTACTTTGTTGTATTAAATTAATCTTGCGTAACATTCTTACGCAAGCTCTAAGAAAATTATACTTTATATAATGTTGTTAATAACCTGTAAACTTAATAAAAAGTGTTAAGCTGAAATTGTGTAGCATTATCTATGTGTTAAAAGCATTTAATATGCGATCCAATTTTATTATAGTATAGGATGGCGAAACGAGCAAAAGGCCCACCTGATGTTAAACGGTTACCTTTGCCCATAACAACTTCAATTAGAATAGGAATGTCAATGACCTGTCACTTGAAAGATAGGATTTGCAAGGAAAATTAATTTAAAACATTATTCTAAATAATATTTTTTTTTACATTATTTATTTAGTTCTACTAAATCTATTGTTGCTTGTCAAAATTGTTATTTCGACGTCACAATATGGTGGAAAGTCATTCCTATTCTTATTTGAATCGCATAGTATCTATGTTGTAAGTTTTCAAAATTAGACCTCCTGTTAAACTAGAGTTAACAAACGCAACACGGTGCAACCATCCCAGTAAGGTTCACGCGGGTCAGTTAATTATAATACTGAGCATTATTTTGCTGTAGTTAAACCGATTCGTAAACGAATTGTTACTTTTATACCTATTTCTTATCATTTCACACTGAGACCTTTCATTGTTAAACAATCGATAACTGATCAGAGGTGACTGAGAACTGTGAAGGGTGATAAAAGAACTGTTATTATTTCTAAATAATTGTGAGATATGCGATGATTCTTTTCTTTTAATTATTTAATTCGAGTCATAAACGAGGTTCGATTGTTATGGTCATATAGCACGAAATTCGAACTTTGGTACGTTCCATCGTTCCGAATGGTTCCCGTTAATTTAATGGGGTACCTTAATGTGTGGTCGACACGACTGGGTATTAGAACAGTTTATGTGTTAATAGAATTCTCAAGTGAATCCGACTTCTAAGGATATTGTGTGAAGGAAACACCTAAAATGAATGAATGTTGGTTGAGACATTAGTGTATAACATATAAATATTTTACGGGTTATTTAGTTATAATAAAAATGGAGTTATTAAAGTTGATTTACTCACATCAACATATTTTTTTAATATTCCTGAATATGTTAGTTACTATTTGTACGTGCTCATCTTTAGGACCATTCAATCAACTCAGCCTATCGCAGTCCACTGCTGGACATAGGCCTCTCCCAAGTTGCGCCACATCACTCGGCCCTCTGCCTTCCGCATCCAGCCCCCCCAGCCACGTTTTTCAGGTCGTCGGTCCACCTGGCGGGGGGGGCGCCCTACGCTGCGTTTGCCGATTCGCGGCCATCGGTCCTTCGACAGACATGGCCAGCCCACTGCCACTTCAGCTTACTGATCCTACAAGCTATGTCGGTCACTCCGGTTCTTCTCCGAATAATCTCGTTTCGGATTTTATCCTTCAAAGAAACTCCATTCATTAGGACCATTAATTTATTGATAAACTAGCCTATGCTCGCGGCTTTACCCTCGTGAATGACGTTTATCGCGCATCCCTCAGGAACTGTTCATCTTCCCGGGATAAAAAGTAGCCTATTGTATGCCAAATTTCATTAAAATCCATATGGTAGTTTTTTTCGTGAAAGAGTAACAAACATCCATATATAAGTAGTGATAGCATAGCCAAGCAGTGTTAGCCTAGCGGTTGAACGGTTGCCTTCCATGCAGGAGGGTGTGAGTTCGAGCCCGGCCCGCACCTCTGACTTTTCGAATTCATGTGCGGATTTATATTCGATTATCATTTGCTTTAACGGTGAAGGAAAACATCGTGAGGAAACCTGCACACCTGAGAGTGCTCCATACAGTTCTCAATGGTGTGTGTAGTCCGCCAACCCGCACTAGGCCAGCGTGGTAGACTAAGGCCTTAACCTTCTCATCCTGAGAAGAGGCCCGTGCCCAGCAGTGGGACAGTAAAGGGCTGGTTATGTTATGTATACATCTATACATCCTCACAAACTTTCACGTTTATAATATTAGTAGGATTAGTAGGAAGTAGGATAGCAGTAATAGTCTAGTGGTTGAGCGCTTGCCTTCCATGCAGGAAGGTTTGGCTTCAAGCCCGGCCTGCACCCTGACTTTTCAGATTCATGTGCGGATCAGGTTATTATTATATTACTTGATTTAATGGTGAAGGAAAACATCGTGAGGAAACCTGCACACCTGAGAGTGTTCCATACAGTTCTCGATGGTGGGTGAAGTCCACCAACCTACACCAGGCCAGCGTGGTAGACCAAAACCTGAACTTTCTCGTATTGAGAAGTGGCCCGTTCCCAGCTGTGTGAGGGTAATGAGCTGATTATGTACTTATATACAATTTTGTGATACAGGCACGATTCACAATTAATTTAGAGATAAATCTGACCTATAACAAAACTTGAGTCCAATAACATCCATGTATGTATTTAGTTGACTCAATTTGATACTAAAAACACAATGCAATTGTAAAACGAGAGGTGCCAATATTCACAACATTGAATTAATAATTTTTTTTTTCGCAAATCAAGATAAGCACACTCTACCGGAATATGAAAGAAAAGAAAACCAGCAAACACACAAATCCTATTTCGGCTCACTCAAGTGAAAGCAAAACCCAAGAAAACAACATGTATTGTGACGTTAACTGGATAATCCGACTTAAATACGTCATGTTGACAATTTGACATTCTAATTTTCGCCTTACCATCCTCAAGACCATTGAAAAAGAAAGTGTGACAAAGATATAGTTCGATAAGACCACCAGTTGTGACACAAAATTGACAAAATATTTAGCGGATAATCTCATTTGTTGTCATGTTACCTTCCCTTTCTTTAGATAAGCTCATTGTTAACAATACATGGATGAAGGACCTTATTATAGAAATGTTGGTGAGAGTTTGAGTTCTGAGAAATATGTCCTTAATAAAGGACCGTTTGATCCCCTTGACGATATCCTTATTTCGGTTAAATTTAGGGTTTGACAATCAATTACTAGTTGGTTAAGGTACCTTTCTCAGTTTAATAAATATTCCACTTTAGTAAATTTCATTTTGAAATGATAAGAAAATTTGTAAAAAGACTGATCACCTGAGACTTTCCATCTTCATGTCTCAGTTTGGCGACCGACTTGCGGTACCATTAAGGCACCAGCCTAGGTGGTATTGAAGTTGTTATGGGCAAAGGTAACCGCTTAACATCAGGTGGAACTTTAGCTCGTTTCGCCATCCTATACTATAAATAACCCTCCTTCTGGCGCAGTCGGGTAAAAAACCTAGTTGTAGGGTGATTTTCGAAAAAAATGTAACAAAAATATGGCACTTTATTATGTTATTAACATTAGTAGGTATTTAAGTTCAAGTCTGTTACTAACAAAATGTTGATCTTTTAGCTGTCCGAAATAAAATTATTTGAATTGATCTGATTTAACAGATTTTTGTGACTCGTAGACCCACAGGCCAGTAGGACCACGAGGCATACAAAATATTATTTTGTACCAATGCAATGGTGGGTCCACGAGTCATACACCTTGAAATCAAACTTTTGTATTATCCTACTAATATTATAAATGCCAAAGTGTGCTTGTTGGTTTTCTTTCACACAGCAACGAAGCAATGGACCGACGTGATTTTTTGCATTGAGATAGTTTTTACCCGACTGCGCCAGAAGGAGGGTTATGTTTTACGAGTGTATGTATGTATGTATGTATGTATGTATGTATATTTCTTTGGCACGCTCTGTGGCCTAAACGGCTTGATGGATTTTAGCTTGAGAGGTGTCGTTAGATTCGTCTTAATTCTGAGAGTGACACTGGGTATATCAAAATTATAAAAATCAAAATGGCCGCTTTTTGGAGCCATATTACGTCATAAAAAAATTTTTTTTTTCATCAAAACCTATCGAGTGGGTTATCAAAATAAAGGGTTCTATAAATGCTTTACAAAAACATATACAACTTATGTGTTTAAATGTAATTTGGAATGAGAAATGCTAAAAAACAACAAAATATTCAACGTTAAAAATGAATTGGGTTACCCTATATATTTATGTGTGACTTTAAAAAAATTACATTAATAGCGCGATAAAACATGACAGAACTAAAAATTTTGAAATAAAAAAGTTAATTAACAAAACCAAAAAACCCGACTGCGTGTAAATATAACTGAAAAGATGTAAACAAGACTTGTGTAGGTATATCTGAAAGTATCAAATCAACACGCAGGCGGAGGCTACCTATGAACTACTTATGTAAATTAATGACCAAAAACATACGAAGCCTCCGCCTGCGTGTTGATTTGATACTTTCAGATATACCTACACAAGTCTTGTTTACATCTTTTCAGTTATATTTACACGCAGTCGGGTTTTTTGGTTTTGTTAATTAACTTTTTTATTTAGTACTATTCTTCATCGAGGATTAGTAAGATAATTTTTTAAACCGGAAAAATACATGATTCCCGTGGGATAAAGAAACCACGGGAGCAAAGCCGCGGGTAAAAGCTAGTACCCATTATTGATGTTACGTTTTGATCAGTAATCATTTGGGACAATTTGAATAGAGTTATTATATTTATATTATGTTCATCCCTACCCTTTTTTGGCTCTATGCGAGGGACCAAATTTTGTAAAGGAATGGGCCCAACTAGCTCATGGATTTGATTAGTATGTTAACAAATACAGTTATGAGATTAGTACGGGATACATAATGGGGTTGAAGTTACAACATTAAATAAAACCAAGTACGGAAATACAACGTTCTCTGACCGTACAAAAACTTAATCAAATCCAGTCCATGTTCTAACCACAGGAAATTATTTAAAATATCTTAATATTATACTTAGGTTCATTTTACTAGGCTAAGGTTGTTGGATCAAAGACCTCTGTAAATCCATGTGATTCTTAACTTTCTTTTTTCGATATTATTTATAAAAATAAAAATAAAAAATTATTTATATAAATGATTTTACTTTTGGTTTCGATTATTTCCACAATTATTTTGTTTACAATTTTTGTTATTTTCATTTATAATAAACAACGAATTTAAGTGTTTAAAATGCTTCGATAGACTAGTAATGACCGCGTTTTCATTCAATTTCGTACCGTCATCACCACTTTGTATACAAATCCGTAAATATATTCACTCGTAGAGTGTATAATATTACCTACAACTAACTACGTAACAGTTTCTCGAGGGAAGGGCAATTGCCGATCCCCAGATACCAATTCATTACGCAGTGGCGACGTGTGGCGGTGGATCCGATTCAAATCTTCTTCTATCGTTTCGATATAAGCTATAGTAGCTTATGCCGTGGGAAAAAGATTAGCCAGTCAGCAGGTTGGTAGCGGGGCTGACTGTCCAGGGTGCGCCGGACGATCAGTTAAATATCGTCACTCGTAGAAGCTCTTTTAATGCATTCCAAATTTTGAATTCAGATACAAATTGAGTAAGCGACAAAACAAACTACATGAATTATTTTTAACGCAATTACGCATGCGAAGCGAAATCTAAAGATTTAAATTGTGGTAAGAAAAAATCAAAAGTTATTTTTCTTTCCACAATTTAAATCTTTAAACTACATGAAGTTGTCTGTAAAAGCATGCAGTTCTGTATATCCTACGTATATGTGCTGTGGCATTTAACACAATAGTCCTTTAACTATTAATAAAACAATAACAAACAAGCCTCTTGTTATTTACAAAGACAGTGACGAGTGCAAGGTTCAATGAATGCGAGATCATGCATGGAATAATTAATACATAGCCATCGGTAAAGTGTCAGGGCGAAACGGCGTCGAAAACAAATATATGAATATTAAATGAGACGATATATCTCCCGCCAAGAAAATTTTGTCGTTACTTGAAGGATTTATCAGTATTTCGATATTCATATAACGTGTTGATTGAAATGTTTGCTGATGTAATCTATGAGACGCGTCCCATTTTTAGATCATCCTGCGAGCCTTTTTCCCAATTATATTGGGGTCGGCTTCCAGTCTAGCCAGATGCGGCTGAACATCAGTATTTTACACGGAGCGACTGCCATCAGACCCCCGCAACCCAGTTACTGGGTAATACTGACATTCGGAGGTTAGACCAGTTGTCAGACTTTCAGGCTTCTGACTACCCGTAACGACTGCCATAGATATTCGTATGACAACCGGGACCGACAGCTTAACGTGCTCTCCGAGGCACGGCGTCCCATTTTTAGATATTAAAAATATTTACTTTGTCTCCATTTGTATGTTAAAGATATATTGGGATAAAACGATAGTTGTTATAACTTTGAACCATTAATTTTTCTATTTAACACTATTGATTACAAAATAAAATCAAAGGTTTTAAATGAAAAGGTTAACTACTACTTTTATTCTCTTTTGCAGTTAGTTATGTTACTGTTTTCTGGGACAGTACGATTTTATATACCATTTTGAGTGAAAGTGGTGTCAGGATCGTAGCAGGTGGAAATCCATAGTTTCTGCCTACCCCAATGGGAAACAGGCGTGATAATATGTATGTATGTATTTTGTGGCGCTAATTTTGCTCAGGTATATATACATGCAAGCGCCTTGAATATTCAGCTTCTATAATGTCATTGCATATTTTAGTACATACTGCAACTATGGAACTTGCAGAACGCTGGATCCAACAGGAAAATAGAATTTTGTGGCTGCTGTTGCAATTTGTAACATTATTTTCGTCGTTAATGAATATTTCAGGAATTCTATTGACTTACCTATCTTAGAATTTGAAACCATTGAAAGAAATTACATGATCGAGGTTTATATTGTAAATGCGAAACTTTCGTATAATTCAATTTAAATTTTAGTCTTATAAATGCCTTGTAGACAGACATATATTGTAACTGTAACATACATCGTTTTATGAGCTGTTTTAGGCGCGCAAGTAGCGAGTTAATATCGCGCCTCGGGCGTTGATCATTTTTTGCGGGTGCACCCGAATCAACCAACTTGGGCTCAACAAATGTGTGGGCAATCCGGTAATTTATTTTTTTAGCCAATAAATTACTCATACGTCAAAACTTCGGACGTGTTCGGGCGGCGCGAGCGCACCCGAGTGATATATTGGCCCTTGTCACAGCACTCTACCTTTCCTAACAATTTTAATAGGAGTCTCGATTAATAAATTGCTCATTTCGAATGGACCGTTTTACTAATGAGTCGGTAGACCAGAGAATGGGACACCCGGCACATTTGGAATTTTAGGTTAAGTTTTTATAGGAAATGTATGGAAGAAGGAGACTTTGGCCCAGGAGTCAAAATTAATTATCCGTCACGCCTGTATTTTCCAAAAGGGTAAGCAGAAATAAAATGGCCTATTGCTGTTAATGGGTTCATTTACAAAACTAAGTGCGGTTGCTGAGAATTTCCGTGCAGTAAAACCAAAGACATTTCTATACTGACGTAAGTATAATACCTTTATGAGTAAAACCCAATATCCCCGATCAAGAAATCGAAACCAGTCTTAAGCTCTATTATACAGCTGCACTACAACTACTTGTACAACAAGGTAGTTATTTTCCTATTTATACAATACTCGGACTAAAATAAGGCCTCATTCACTTTATGAAGCTTTCTACAAAAGTTTTCTGCACTTTCAATCCTTTGCACCAACTTCATGACACGTACCAATATTTCAAGAGAGCTTTTTCCGCTTTCTAGCGTTTATTGCATCCTCTGACTCTTTGAAACTTCAAGCTTTGTGTAAAAATTCATCACGAAATGCGGAAAAAGCGATAAAGCGCTAATTTTAGACATTGGAAATAAAATCTGAAGTGTTACTCGGAGATGTAATGCAAATTTTGAAAAAAAACTATATAATCATACATAGGAAAAGAAAAAAACGGTTCAATACCATTTTCTCCTGTGTTTGTCAACCAATTTTCTTCTTTTTATTTTGTTTGGTAGCACTGACGAGCTTTAGTGTTATCAATAAAAAAATGGAAATGGTTTATTTTTGGCATAGTTCAATCATAAAAAATTAATGAATTGCGGTCGAATTTCGAACATTGGGCGATCTCTCGTCTATATTTTTTATTTATTTATTTAAAAATCAATTACTCTTAAATCTAGAGTTGCATACAGTCAGAAACTAATCATTACAAGAGCAAATATGTATATGTATACCTTAATAGGCAAAGACGAAACAGTTCAGTACCTTTTTCTCCTCTGTTTGTCAAACGATTTTCTTTTTCTTTTTTTTGTTTAGTAGATATTGATGACTTTTAGACTTTTTTATCAATAAAAAATATTTGAAATAGTAATTTTGTTCAACATAGTTCAATCATTTAAATTTAATGAATACGGTCCAATTTCGACCATTGGGCTACCTCTCGTATATATAAATCTGTTATCATTAGCATTGCAATTAGTGTTGGCAATGTATTGCATTACATTTTTACTGACCTAGTACAATGAAATATTAAAACATTGATAAAATAAACCTGACCTAACCTTGTGTGTGATTGCAGACAGGAATAATCTCGTCATTAAATATAATTAGTTGTGTACCTAAAATTATGACTATCGGCCAAGCTGTACGTTTACAATGTATCTATCTTAATACCGATTATACATAAATAAATTGGTATATCAATAACAATTAAATTTAATCGTGTGCAGAAATTAATAAAAATGCAAAACATCTATTGTTAATATTATTATTGTTTTACTCATAGATTAGTTTTTCCGTTTGTACAAATTTATGTAAAATAATCTCAGAAATAATTTTAACAAATTTAAACATAAGTCATTGCAAAAACAAAGAGATTGTTTTTTTTTTTACAATATTGCAATTTGGTGATGTTTTGACGTACATAATATTTCGTGGCTGAGTAGTCTTAAAATTTTTGTTAAGCGTTATCATGTCTATTGTTTCCATCAAAACTATTAATTAAAAAACAATTATGTATATTGAAAAAATATCGGATTGTCTCTTATTATGATTTTTGATTGGCTTAACCACATAAGCTTTTATATAATTTTTCGTGTAAACATGTTTTGATTCGTTTTTCTATTAATTCGCAGCCAGTTATTAAAATTAAAGACTTAGAAGGAAGAATTATTAGTATAATATTAGGTCCTTACATATGAAATTGGCGTTTTGTACGGGAGGAATATAGTTTTTTTTTTATAATATATATTTAATTAATCAAAGTATATGCACCGTTGTTATCTATGCACTTTTGCCATCTCATAGGTAGTTCATTGACCCCCTTTACTAAAAAAACTATGGTGGCGAGAATCAATAAACTCTTTGAAGGCGGTTTGGACTGCCGCCTCAGAGTTGAATAATTTCCTTGTAAGAAGTTGGCCAAATTCCGGAAAAAATGGTAATCTGTTGGAGCAAGGTCCGGGGAGTTTGGTGGATGTCACAGACATTCCAATTGTAGCTCATCTAACTTAGTGGTTGTTTGTTGTGTAGTGTGTGGTCTTGTGTTGTCGTGAATCAGCAGTGGCCTAGAGCGATTGACCAATCTCGGTTGTTTAGCAGCTAGTTCCTCCTTCATGGTTTGCAGTTGCTGACAAAAGATATCTGCCGTAATCGTTAGGCCAGATTTTAGAGAACTGTAGTGAACGACACTGGCGCTAGTCCATCAAACACACACAAGTTACTTTGTCATATTTCGTTTAGGGCAGGATTTGGCTGGGTCTCCAGGGTTCAGCCATTGCGACGAGCGCTTCCGATTATCGTACAGTATCCACTTTTCATCACAAGTAATGATTCGATTTAAAATCCCTTCATTATTGTGTCGGTTGAGCAAAGTAACACAGCAGTCGACGCGTGTTTGCAAGTTCGATTCACTCAATTCATGAGGTACCCATCGTTCAAGTTTTTTTACTTTCCCGATTTGCTTCAAGTGGATTAATACAGTTTTATTACTTACCCCGAAGCCTGCAGCCAGCTATATAATGTACTCTGTGCCTGCAGCTTTCTCTGAAGTGCTTTGTGATGGATCCGCTTCCACAATAGCCTTTAATTCTTCATTTTCCACTTTGGTCTCCGGCCGTCCACGGGGTTGGTTCTGAAGGTCGAAATTTCCAGAACGAAAACGTTGAAACCAAAAACGTACCATGCTTTCTTTTGCGACACCAGCACCGTACACATAATTAATCCTTCGAGCTGTTTCTGCAGCACTGGTGCTACGGTAGAACCCGTACTCGTAAATATACCGATATTTCATGTTTTCCATTGTGCGGTAATAAGCGACGCCAAAGAATAAAATAATGAGGAAAAAACAAATGAATGACTGTTTTTAAAACTCAAATGTACCAGCTAAATGAATTTATAAATTTGAATTTGGAATTCTTAACCAAAGAAGAGATATTTCAGATCAAAGTGGTCAGTACGACAAAACGCTAATTTCATATGTAAGGACCTAATATTTAGTATGTCTTATATGATTTTCTGAACTATTTCTAGGAATAGGTAACTACTAGATTTTGTGTAAGAACTGGATTTTGTGTTAACTATTTCAAAATTATACAATTTATTTACACTTTTATTTTTCTAATATTGCATTCATTCATTTTCTGTTATAGAACTGCAACGTGTATGAGATGCTTACAATTTTTTTAATAGGTGATTAAAATGTAAAATGTAAGAATGATGTGGCCATTAATGTTTTTTACAGTAATTCTATATATTCCTGCCTATCTGTTGTCTAGCAATATGATTCTGTCATGCTCACTTAAATGTCATGCTGATAGTGGCGTTAGTGTCGGGTCGTTAAGTTCCCTTCAATATGGTTGAGTTAAGCGATGGCTGATGCTCGCGTCATGCTCGTGAACGGGTGCCGTCTGTCGGGACAGGTCAGCTCCTACATACTATGGCAACTCTTTTTACGTTTATTTCTAAAGGGAATATTCTCACTTTTAAACTCTTGTTTATTTCTGGCAATAACCTACACTATACTCACATTATTTGAATACATTTGATGGAATAAATAATAACCTATTTAAAAGAGAGTTTATCCATGGAGTTTCTTGCCGGTTCTTCTCCATAGGACCCACAATTTGGAACCGTGCAACTAGAGCCTGACGTTTCAAAAGTGCCTGTAATTAGATTTATTTGAAATAAAAAAACATTTGATTTTGATAAAACAAAGTTTAACCGGATTAAATCGCGTATAATAATTAAATTGGTTTTCCTGACGTTTACTGTTTTCTGTACGGTAGATTAAAATATTTTTTTAGAAATATCTCTAAAGACGTTTGCCATCTTAGTCTACCTGCGATCACGAAATGCTGCAAAGCTTGCGAAACGTCAGGAAAAGCAATTTAAATAATATACGTGATTTAATACGGTTAAACTTTGTTTTATTATAATGTGTAGTGATGAAACCTAAGAAGTTATTATTTGATTTTGATTTTTTATGTAGGAACAACTTTTAAAACAAAACAAAGCAATCAGTATGTCGATGACTTTCTTATTGTTTAAATATATGTATTTTTTACCTTATCATAAGACTAATAAGATCACTGACACTTCGTCGGTCAACATAAACTTACTTATAAACATAACATATTACTCATCATACTATTCGTGTTGTGAAACTAGGCCCTACTAAGTTAAAAGTATTTAGTACTGATTTTATGGACTTGCAGTGGAAATCAAGGCATAATACCTACTAAAATAACACGGAACATGTAATACTGCGTAACTTTTCTTATTCAACAGAACTGCTTAAAAAACTTAATAGGTGATTAAAATGTAAAATGTAAGTATCATGTGGTCATTAATGTTTTTACAGTAATTCTATATATACCTGCCTATTTATTGTCTATCAGTATCAGAATCTGTCATGCTCACTTAAATGTCATGCTGATGGTGGCGTTAGTATGGTTCCCTTCAATATGGTTGAGTTAAGCGATGGCTGATGCTCGCGTCATGCTCGTGAACGGGTGCCGTCTGTCGGGACACTCAGCTTTTACATACCTACTATGGAGACTCTCTTTTGTTTATTTCTAAAGGCAATATTCTCACTTTCAAACTCTTGTTTATTTCTGACATTATTATTCATACTTGAATGAATTTGATGTAATAAACAATAATTCTTCTCCATAGGACCCACAATTTGGAACCGTGCAACTAGAGTCTGACGTTTCAGAAGTGCCCGTAATTAGGTTTATTTGAAATAAAAAAACATATTTATTTAAAAAAAAGTTATCATCAAGCACTAAAGTAAACTTTAAAATTAGGTTTTAGCGACACATCGGTTGTCATGTACCTATTTACGCATAAATTATGCTATGAGCAGTGATAGTTTAGCGGTTGAACGCTAACCTTCCATGCAAATGGGTCTGAGTTCGAACCTGGCTCGCACCATTGACTTTTCGGACCTTTTTCGGATCAGAATTTGATTATTACTTATTTTAACGCTAAAACATCGCTGCATCGTGAGGAATCCTGGACACCAGAGAATATTCCATAAAGGTCTTGATGGTGTGTGTAGTCCCACATCAGTTCAGTGTGGTGGACGAAGGCCTGAATCCTTCTCATTCTGTGTACAGGCTCGTGCCCAGCAGTGAGACAGAAATGAGTTTGGTACTAGAGACCGACCGAAAATGGATTTATTATTTTCGCCCGAAAACTAAACCAAAACAGAAAAAGTCCAAAAAATTAATACTTGTACTATAACTCATTTATATCGATAGATGTTTGTTTGGTAAAACTTTTACCAAAAAACTTTTACAAGCATCTATCGATATAAAAGTTTAACCAAACATTCATCTATCTATCTATGAGTTTATGTTTACATCTTTAGAATGTTTTTGTTATATAAAAAAAAAAAAAAAAATTGAATTATGTATATACACTGTAACATTTCCAACGCTCTAGAGGCTAAAATTATATAATTTAGTTGTAAGTACTTTTGTATCTCATTATAAGCGAACTGTTTGTTCTTATGAGAAATAAAATTCTTTAAACCTATATATAGCTGCCTCGCTATTGTAGTGCGTCCGGAATGTTTGCAGAGGCGCGTACGGACGGCTTTCATGCCGTTATACGAAAGAAGGTAGCCTCCATAATACAGCGCGTACGAGGCAGTAGCAACGGTATTCTGCAGATGATTGTATCTCGTGCGGATTGCCCCATCCAATATAAATGGATGCGTATAGTAATAGGTATTGACTAACATAGTGTATAAGATCTTACTAACACAATTTATTGTAATTTACTTATTTATTATAATTTAATTTTTGTGATTGTTTTTAATTTATAATTGTAATTTTATGTTGTGTTATATTGTATGGATACTTATCTGAATTAAATTGATTAATAATAATATACCACTGAACAAAAAAAAAATCGATATAAAATAAGTAGAGTAGTTAAAGTTGAATTTTTTTTGGACTTTTTATAACAATTAAATATTATGAAACATCAATATTTTAATCATCACTTAATGATTAAATGGTCGTCAATATGTTAAAATTGAAACATACGAAAATTCACTTTATATTTTTCTCAAAAAACTGATTTTTAAGCAAAGAAAGGCAAGTTTCTTCCTCCACCTGTCTATATAAAGTTGACCCACTGATCGTAAAATTAGTAGATTTGTCAACCACGTAGAATTTGAAATTTATTTTTATCGTAGAAATTGCCGAAAATGATTATTTTGGCCGAAAACGGCTGAAAACCGAAAACGAAAACGAAATTCGGACTCAACTGGTTCCGTTAAGTTTATAAACAAGGAAAAGTATCATCACCCCACTAGACCGATTACTTATAGCCGTTTTTCAATATAAACAGGAAAACGCGGTGCAGTCAATTCTTTTAACGTTATTAGTCCCTAGTACTTAGTAACTTAGTATATTCACCATCGCTACGAGGGGCTTATAAGGCTAAGTAATAACTGCGTGTTTCTCAAGATTGAAAAGAGTATATCCATGGAATTTGCCGGTTCTTCTCCATAGGACCTACTATTTGGATCCGTGCAACTAGTTGATCTTTTATAAGTAGTACCCGCTTATGGTCTATATGAAATAATACTTTGACTTTGACTTTGATTTGCGAGGTTATGCTGCGCTAGCTGTGGTCAGTTCTTGGATGGGTGACCGTTTCCGACTCTTCCGTGCCTCAGAGAGCACGTAATTTGTCGGTACCGGTTGCCATACGAATACCTATGGCGTTGGTCGTTACGGGTAGTCAGAAGCCTGAAAGTCTGACAACTGATCTAACCTTAGGATACGTATTACCCAGGAACTGGGTTGTGGGGTCTGATGGCAGTCTTTCCGTGTAAAATACCGATGTTTAGCTGCATGTGGTTAGATTGGAAACCAAAATAATTGGTAAACGGCTCGGAGAAAGAGAAAGACCTTCATGATCACTACTACAAACTAATGATTACTATTCCAAAGACCCGCACACATCAAAATACTACTGTCCACTCAAACCACAGACCAATAAGCCTCAAGACACCACATAAACAAAGTTTTGCATGAGAACACAGTCGTAAAATTTTGGCGGGGACCGGGGGGCGGACGGCGTGTTATGATTGGTCGGCTCAAATGTTCGGTGATATGATTGGTGCCGCTCGCTGACGGAGTGATGTCCCGATTGGTGGCTGGGCGTAAGATATGCAGTGCTACTGCATATGCTTTGTGACCCCCGTATCGTGCTAATAGGCGTCTATGGTCTGTTACTCAAACACAAATCCTACATAGGTAGATTTTTTTTTTGTTTGATAGGAGGAAACCTTCAAAAGGCTGCCGGTCCCATGGGGGGCAGAGGCCGATACCTACATGACAAATATTTCAAATGGTTCAATCAGTGTCGAGTATGAGTCATACTTCAGTTAGCTACTACTACTACTTGGAACTGTATGACGTGTTGGCCTGTGTGTCAATATTAGATTTGAAACATAAAAATTGTGAAGTTAATTATACTATCGGCATACTGTATGCTAATATTCACCTATGTCTGTACATTTACAGTAAACCAAGATGATATTGTAGCAAAAAAATGATAATTGCAAAAAGCTGCTTCTGCGTCGAGGTTAGTCAAAATGATTGTTATGTTTTGATTTTATTGTGCGCGACAAGTCCTGTTTTGTTTTTGCCTAAAAACTACGTTCATTGTAATATTTGTTCTTATTATTTAATGTACACACACATATATACATTTATATTACAGTAGGAAAGTTTATGTACATCGGCGAGCTTAACTCAGAACTGAGTTTTCTAACAGCAAACGTTAGAGCGATAGATGTTGAATGTAGAGGACAGAAACAAGTGTACAACATAAATTAAACATACTTTATTTACTTACAGTACTAGCTAATAATAATATAAATATAATCAATATGTATATGCAATTAAATAAAGGATATACATACAATATAGATTATATATGACGACGTCTGTGGTCTAATGGTTCGAGGGTCAGACTGCTGATCACACAAATATTTGTGTGATGAACATAAGTGTTTGTGTTGGTCTGGGTGTTTCTTACGTAGGTATTATAAGTATGTATTTACAACAACAAAAAAAAACTAATTATTTATATCCATTGTCATAGCATTTACCATCGGTAACCTCTCTGGAAACATCTGACCTTTTTTTTTTTGTTTTTTTTTGACGAAGTCTGTGGTCTAGCGGTTCAAGTGTCGGACTGTTGATCACGAGGTCGTGGGTTCGATTCCCATAGGACGCGAGATATTAATGTGATGAACATAAGTGTTTGTGTTGGTCTGGGTGTTTCTTATGTATTATAAGTATGTATTTACAAAAAAAAAGCAGTAAGTATTAATTAAGCATTAAGTATTTTTAAGTATTTAACTTGAAATTTAATATAAAAAACTTTATTTAATTGAATAATAATGTATTTTTAAAATTATTTATGCTATTCTTATTACGTATTTGATGTTCTTGTTAGTATTAATTTAAAATAAAAGACTGTACTTAACTAACAAACTTATAACTATGGGTGAATTTGCCTGAAATAAAATGATTTTATTTTATTTATATAAGTATTATATCCATTGTCTAGTACCCATACTACAAGCTCTGCTTAGTTTGGGACTAGGTGGTGCTGTGTAAAAACGTCCGGAAAATATTTATTTATTTCCCCTATTTAACCCCTTTAAGGGATGAATTTTCGAAAATCCTTTCTAAGTGCTCACTCATGTTATCTAAGGAACTCCTGTGTAAAATTTCATCCTATTAGACCCACCGATTTAGGCTGTGCGTTGTCTGTCAGTCAGTTTTAAGAATTTTATTAAGTACTAGCTGTGCCCGCGACTCCGTCCGCGTGGTCCGACCATACTATATTTTGTTTTTACAACCAACCGGCTAAGGTGATGGAATTTCATGGAATTAGCCCTAAACTCCCTCATTCTGAGAAGACGCTCGTGCCCAGCAGTGGGAAGTAATTGGGCTGATTATGTTATTCTATAACACTAACCACATCTCTTCTTATGCTGAGAAGAGGCCCGTGTCCAGCAGTGGGACTGTAATGGGCTGGTAATGTTATGTTATTCTAGAATACTAATAATATCCAGTTCATTAACTCTTCTCATTTTGAGAAGAGGGCCATACCCAGTAGTGGGGCAGTAATGGGTTGACTACGTTATGTTATTCTATATTTTCTAGTTTCTTAACTCTTCTCGTTCCGAGAAGAGGTCCGTGCCCAGCAGTGGGGCAGTAGGTAATGAGCTGATTATGTTATGATAATCTATTACACTAACAATATCCAGTTCCTTAACTCTTCTCATGGGTTGACTACGTTATGTTATTCTATATTTTCTAGTTTCTTAACTCTTATCGTTCCGAGAAGAGTTCCGTGCCCAGCAGTGGGGCAGTAGGTAATGAGCTGATTATGTAATGATAATCTATTACACTAACAATATCCAGTTCCTTAACTCTTCTCATTCCAAGAAGAGGGCCATGCCCAGCAGCGGGACAGGGATGGGCTATGTTATGTTATTCTATATTTTCTATAATACTAATAGAATCCAGTTGTATTTTTAGGAACCTGCAACCTGCACCCAACCAACAATCATGACCTCTACTTTGTATGCAACTTAATACAATACAGGGGTCAAGCTGTATCGCTGGATCTACTCAACTGATTCAGATAAAACATACCCTATATTTTAAGTTAGACTAATACCAATACAAATGCTAAGTTTCATTACGATCCGTTCAGCCGTTTTCACGTGATGAGGTAACAAACAGACAGACAGACAGACAGACAGACATAAATTTTTTAAACGATTGATTCGTGTTCTATAGCTTATTTCTAGTCCCCCTAGCCGGTTTTCGCGAAAAAAAACTCAATGTACAGACTTTTCGACCTTTACAGTTTTATTATAGTATATAGAAGAAGATAGAAGAAGATAGATAGAAGATAGAATATTAGATTGCCTATAAGTGTATCATATAATCCCTTAGAATTCCTGAGCTTTCTAATCCCGAAGAATGGTCTTAGTTAATAACTGCTGTAACAATTCTTTCAGGCAAGAATTAATTCAGGAGATCTTGTAAGACGGAAAATCAGAATACCTGCAGGCTATCTTAAATTATAAACTTTTTGCTTCGTTATAAACAACTCATCATCCTTCGAGCCTTTTTCCAATTGAATTGGGTTTGGCTTCCAGTTTAACCAGATGCGGCTGAACATCAGCATTTTACACGGAGCGACTGCCATCAGAGCCCCGCAACCCATTTATTGGGTAATACTGACATTCAGAGGTTACCAGTTGTCAGACTTGCAGCCTTCTGACTACCCGTAACGACTGCCACAGATATTCGTATGACAAAAACAACAATTAATTAAATTATAATGATGTTAATTTCTAATTTCTGCGACTAAGGGATTCACCAGAGGATGGGCAGCAGCGTTTTCTGAGTATTTAAACAACCAACTGCGATCGCCAACTCGCCTGCCAAGCGTGGCGATTATAGCATATACCCCCTTTTTGGGGGAGGCCTATGTCTAGCAGTGGACGTCTTTCGGCTGAAATGATGATGATGATGATGTTAATTATAATTAAAATATTACAAATATCACTTCAAGAATGTAGAGAAAATGGTGAAAAAAATTATTGAATGTAAGTACAGAATATAAGTACACACTCTATAGCAAACCAAACAACATTGTAGATATTATTTTATCATAAAAAATAAAAATAGATTCATAATTCTATTTACAATATCTTGCAAAATCTTAAAGAAGAATCAAAAAATAATTAAATATAGGTACTGCACCTGACCAGTTATTGTTTTGGCATCAATGTTCAAACCATCACCGTTGTCGTCAATAGCCTATTGTTGGGCACTTATTGCTTAAGTTCGTGACTTCGGCTCCATCAAGCGAGAATTGTTTGTGAGTAAGCCCAGCTAAGTGCCACAACGAGCAGACTTAAACAAAATATAAGTAGTAGACAGAATGAAAAAGATATTGATCCATCGTTATCGGTATTGTGAGGGCAGAATGAAAGTTGTTTGTTCGTCACCTAGTATCTAATTTATCATACTTTTACTACAACGTGTTCATTGATAACGGACCAATTAATAGGTGACCTGCGATAAAAAGACCTATAAATATGTGGTCCAGCGGATGAATTGGCACTGGCGAACATGGCTCGTTTGGTGTTGTGTGTTCTGGCTCTCCTGGTGGCCGGGGGCCTCTCAGACCCTGTGGGAAAAAATGTTTCGCCGAAAGCTGGTAAGTCCACATTCCATTATAAGTAAAAAAATTCTCCCTACTTACGCATATAGGGTTCATCTCTCATAACATTAAATTTTCTGGCTGATATTGGACTGATCCATTTTCCCCTAATGAGAAATTCCGTTATGGGATCATTAAAGCTAATTATTGTAGCATCTAAATTGGACTCTAAGTACAAAACGCCCTGTATGTGCTATGCACTAACGGCCAAAATTAATATCCAATCTATCCACGATTTACCCTACTAGTGATAGGAATTTGACAGAAACTCCATACAAAATATGACTCTAGTAGGGTAAATCGTGGATAGATTGGATATTAATTTTGGCCGTTAGTCATGAAGATAAAACAATGGGTCGGCATAACGCTCACCATGTAGGGGCTTATTATCTTACTGATGCTAGTAAGTTTTTTTTTATAAGAAAAGCTTTGCTAATAGGACGAAGACATTGTGATGAAAAACTGATGACTTAGAATTGTTTACTCTAATTATTTATCCCATAGGAAAAGCCCATGTCAATACTCCCTACTAAATTGTAAATATTTTCGTATAATTCCAGCGGACCCAGTCTTCCTGCAACGTCAATTGGATTTGATGAACTTGTACTTCCATCCTCATGAGCCGAATCATATTCCAGCTTGCAAGACCATCGCTAGCACCTGGAGTCTCGAAAAGAACATTGAACACTTCAGCGTATGTATCTATAGGTTTTATGAAGTAGTCTTCAAACATAAGCTTAATACACATACAATACTTGAAACTGATCCTTTACTTTTTGAAGCAAAGTAAATAATATTCTAAAAAAATACTTAGATAATCTTGAATTAGCCTTCTGTAATCAAAATGTTTATTCTTCAGAATGTATCTGCTGTGACCACCTTCATCGAGATGTTGGAGCACCCGTGGCTGCTTCCTCGCGCTGTTCCGTTCTCTATCCTTGAAGTTGAGCACAAGTTTGAGGCAATCACTTTATACAATGTGTTGTACTCTGCTAAGGATTATGACACATTCTACAAGACTGCCGTATACGTTAGAGATCGCGTCAACGAAAACCTCTTCGTTTACGTGCTCAGTGTCGTAATTGTAAACCGTCAAGATACGCAAGGAATCTACATTCCCCGCCTGTATGAGATCTTCCCTTCGTTCTTCAACAACGGTGAAATTATGACAACCGCTCAGAGAATAAACACTCACGGTCAGCATATGATTGAGTCCTACCCCTCCACCTACAAATGGGACGAGAATGTTGTCATTAGGTGGAATGCTACAATCTGGCCTTACTACAACAGCCAAAGCACACCCGTATCATACTTCACCCATGATTACACCCTAAACACTTTCTACTACAACGTTCATCTTGCCCAACCTAGCTGGTTACACAGCGAAGCTCTTCCAGTAAATCAACACAGACGTGGAGAATGGTTCTGGTTCGTGCACAAGCAATTGATAACTCGTTACTATATGGAGAGATTGTCTAACGGTCTTGGTGAAATCTCTGAACTCGGCCATGAGATTGTAAAGGAAGGTTACAATCCTGGTCTTTTGTACCACAACGGTGTTGCTTTCCCGGTTAGGCCAAACTACTTCCACCTCGATCAGCCTCAGTTTGTTGATGAAATTGAAGAAATCTACGATTACGAACGTCGTATTCGTGACGCCATCGACCAAGGTTACGTAATTAACGTAAGTATATAATTTAAGGCTCAGGTGCCTTATTTTGTAAATTGTCGTCATCAGCACTTATTATACTCTTATTTATATTGCAGCAACTTGGTGAACATATCAACATTCGCGCTCCTGAGGCCATTGAGATCTTGGGTCGTGTCATTGAAGCCAACGTCGACTCTCCTAATGTGCAATATTACAAAGACTTCATCAGCGTCTGGAAGAAGGTTTTGGGCAATTCTCTAGTTCAAGAACAACAGTACTACCACCAGTGAGTAAATTTTCATACATTGAATTAAATACATAGTGTTCATAAAAAATATAACTAATGTATGTATATTTGTTCCAATTTCCAGCTTCATGCCTCTGGTTGTCCCCTCCGTCCTAGAAAACTACCAAACGGCTCTGCGTGACCCCGCTTTCTATATGATCTGGAAGCGTGTCTTGGGACTGTTCCAGTTATGGCAGGAGAAACTCCCTCACTACAAGCGTGAACAGCTTGCTCTGCCCCAAGTGGCTGTCCAGAAGGTTGATGTGGACAAACTGGTGACGTACTTCGAATACACCTACCTGAACGTTACAAACCACCTGCACATGAACGAGGCAGAAGGTACTTTTTACTATTTAACATTTTGTGCTGTAGTTGTGACCTACTTATTTTAAATGTGTTCTGATGATGTTTTCTTTTTGCGAACAGTTGCGGGAGTGTATGACCAGGTCAGCGTATTAGTTCAGCACCCGAGGTTGAACCACAAGACGTTCCAAGTCCGCGTCCATGTCAAGAGCGAAGTTGCCAAGACTGTCCTCGTCAAGTTCTTCTTGGCACCCAAATATGATAGCCACGGTTTTGAAATTCCTCTCCACGTCAACACCCACAATTTCATGCAGATAGATGAGTTCGTTCATGACTGTAAGTAAAATTGTATAAATAAATTATCCTCAACCTTCTCAGATGTCAATATGGTGTTTATAGAAACTTAATTTTACAACTACAAAAACCACAGTGTTGTATTTAAATAAAGGTATTCATACATTAAAGGAAAAATAAACTGCTAAAATGATCGAATGGATATTTCATGTAATCCATTAATGACTATATGAGCTCAACTGCCAGGTAAAAAAAACAATAGTTAAACAATGGACGTCGACTTTTTAAAAGGTGGTTTGGTACACGAGGGGGGGGTATAGAATGCCAGAAATCCTTTTTAAAGAAAAGTGACGTAAATCCATGTCTGATTTGGTTCCATACCGTTAAAATCATGGGCGTTAATTAAAACTAATGAATAATACTTTTTTCAGTAACTGAGGGAGAGACTGTCATTTCTCGCAACTCTGCTGACAACACTGGAAGGCTTTTGGCGACCGCCACCCAAGTCTACGAGACCGTTGAGAAGGCATATCATGGAAACGGAGAATTTTTCGTTGACAAGAATGAGGGTATCGAGAAACTGGCTCAACATATTCTGCTTCCTAAGGGTATGTTCTTATTTCAGTAAAAGTATAGGTTTGAATGTAAAAATGATGTCGCTAAATTAAGTCTGACAGGTAAGAAAGCGGTCAAAGTTTGACATAAGATGCATAAACCACGAACTTCGTCAGGTCGTCGGTCCACCTTGGAATGAATGTAATGAAATGAATGAATGATTGGAATGAAAGTTTAAAAGTAAATATTAACATTTTTGTTTCCTTACAGGTCGCGTCGGCGGCATGCCTTTCGTCCTGATGGTCTACATCTCCGAATACCGTGCACCCAAGGAAGCTCAAGATGCTCACTTTGACCCCACTGTGTCTCTTGGCCTGCCTACCATCATTCACCACCTGACGGATGAGCCATACGGCTTCCCAGTCAACAGGCCCCTCTACCCATGGCAAGTGGAAGGCGTTAAGAACTTGCACTTCCAAGATGTTTTGATCCACCACAAGCACACCCCCGAAATCGAAGTTCCCCACACGGAATAGAAGATTCTAGAAATGTTTTTGATGCCAAGCTTACAACAATGTTGTTTCTCGAAGAATAAAAATATACTATACACTGTACTAAGAAAGACATGAAATTTTTTGTGCAAATGACAAACGACGGATTTATGATCTATTCCCAATTATTTTTAATAATTATTCTGATTGGCATCAAAAATATTATAACTATGCATTTATGTTATGTTTGATACATTTATTTATGCATTATTATATGTATATATTAGTGTACGTATTTATTGTTTATGTATATTCTTTAATATTTATATATGTTATGTAGAAAAATATAGTATATGATGATCAATGTAGCGATTGTTATTGTAATGCCCACCAAAGATGTAGACTTCATTGTGCCTTATATAGTTTTGTACCATTTAAAAATCGATAGTTTTGTAAATGTGTTTTCAGTTATTCTTTCATTCAGCTAGATAGATCTCAGATTCACACATGAACTCATAATTTTGTATGTATTGTATATCGTGTATGTATTGTAATAAATAAATTATTATTAAAATACGATATTTTGATTGATAGAACCTTAATAATTTCTAGGTTTTCGCGATCACTACACATTATAATAAAACAAGTTTAACTGGATTATATCGCGTGTATTATTTAGATTGGTTTCCTGACGTTTCGAAAGCTTTGCTTTCGTGGTGAATCTAAATAATATACGCGATATAATCCGGTTAAACTTGTTTTATTATAATGATATAACCTTCTTTTATATCATAAAGTTACGTTCCTTCAGTTGGGTTGATTGAGGGGGTCTGATGGCAGTCGCTCCGTGTAAAATACTGATGTTCAGCCGCATCTGGTTAGACTGGAAGCCGAACCCAACATAGTTGGGAAAAAGGTGAGAAGGATGATGACGTGGTAACTATCGAAGTCTCTATTTCTGCACCTCTTAAGCTGAGACGATTCGACGCCATAGCCAGTTCGAATCTAGTTCCCGTTTAGTTTTTTTATAGTATAGGATGGCGAAACGAGCTAAAGGCCCACCTGATGTTAAGCGGTTACCTTTGCCCATAACAATTGCAATACCACCTGGGCTGTTGCCTAAATGGTAGGGACCGCAAGTCGGTTCGCCAAACTGAGACATGAAGATGGAAAGTCTCAAGTGATTGTAATTTCACCGGCACCCGTACCCTTCAGACCGAAACACAGCAATGCAAGCATCACTATTTGGCGGAGAAGAAGGCACGGTGGTAGTACTTCCCTGGACGAGCTCGTTCACAAAGGAGCTCTACTACTACTATTTCTACCTAAACCTTCAATTAAAGCTTCGTAAGTTCTAGCCTAATCCTTAGTTAAGTTTTGAATTGAACGCAATAAAACGCATTACTGTCTTCGGTTAAATATAAGCAACAATACACACCACAGTTTTACTATCTATAGGTTAAACTGTGATATATACACAGCAAGAGAACACTAATATCATAATATTTCCTGTGTTATATTTCTATGAATACAGTTTAAAGTTATTAATTTACTAACCTGTAGTTTGCTGTAGTATACCTACTCTTTATTTGAAACATGATTATTACAAAATAGGTACAATTTTCTCATTTGTTAGTCTTTGTGTATAAGGTTTGTCTGTTAGGTATCAAGTTCAAAGGTTTTGGTTTTACATAAGCATTTATATGTACTTTCAAAAAGTTTATTAAGAATCTACTTGCACGATTCCAAGAAGTTAGTTCTAAGGAGAAGAGCCGGCAAAAAACTCCATGGATATACTCTTTCAAATAATAATTGGTATAATGTTTGTTACATATTTTAGCCATATTTGTGTGACCTGTTTCACAAATTTAACCTTATTTTTAAAAGTAAAATAAACGTAGATGTATAACACTAGCATACACAATTTTCATTTTTGTCTGTTGCCGCGAACTTTATGGTTGATACCGTTTCCTTATGACATTTGTCATATTATTTTCAAATCTACCCTCTGAAATTTTTGTGTTAAAATTTGTCCATTGATAACGTGCGTGTTTCACTTTGTTAAAATTTAGGTATATCTGAAGTTTTTGCGACATGAGTACCTACATCTAGGAGAAGTTGCGTAAAAAAATAGTATGAAAAGTCAAATGTTTTAGTCGGACAACCCATATTTCTTAGAAATAGTTCAGTTTAATACCTAGGTAGAATGTAGAATGTATCGCATATAGGTAGGTATTTCATTTCATCTTACATTATTATCTATGTTATTAAAATGTAATTATGACTGATTAAGTACTACTGAAACTGAATAGTCATAATATGGTGCAAATAGCACAAATATTGCAAAATCCTTTCCCGTTCCGATTTCTGACCATATAGCACTTCTTCTTCTATCATGTCGCCATGAGCTACATAATGATAATAGCTCATGCCGTGGGGATAAGACTAGACAGTAAGCAGGTTGGTAGCGGGGCTGACTGCCCAGGGTGCGCCGGACGATCAATTAAATATCGTCACTCGTGGAGGCTCTTTTAATGCAACCCATATAGCACTAAAATACAAAAAAAGGTTCACTGACTTGTGATAAGTGCAATAGCTTCAAATTTAAGTTGGTCGCCATTTCGGTATCAGTGGATACAACGCTCCAGGATCCGTGGCTAATTCAGTCTGATCCCGGGATCCGTGGACACAAACCCAGTTTTCCTACCATAGCGCGCAGTTCAACTTAAACTGGAAAATATAGATTATTAGGTATGCATTAGATTTTACATGATAAAATTAATGTCTGTAAACAAAGCACTTGATGATTAAGAAATACATCATCATCCTCCGCGCCTTTTCCCAATTATGTTGGGTTCGGCTTCCAGGCTAACCAGATGCGGCTGAACAGCAGTATTTTACACGGAGCGACTGCCATCGGACCCCCGCTACTCAGTTACTGGGTAATACCGACATTCGGAGGTTAGTGTCAGACTGGCATTAACCTACATTATACTCACATTATTTGAATACATTTGATGTAATAAACAATAACCTATTTTAAAAAGAGTATATCCATGGAGTTTCTCGCAGGTTCTCCTCCATAGGACCCACAATCTGGACCCGTGCAACTGCGAGCCTGACGTTTCAAAAGTGCCTGTAATTAGGTTTATTTGAAATAAAAATACATTTGATTTTGATTTTGATACAATCCGCGTGGTTGCTACTTAGCCCCGATTAAGAAACACATGTTCATAAATACCTATATCGGCAGTTTCTTTGTTCACGCATTTTGGTTTCATCAAATCAGCCTATCGCAGTCCACTGCTGGATATAGGCCTCTTCCAAGATGCGCCACAACACTTGGTTCTCTTCCTTCCGCATCCAGTCCCCCCAGCTACCTTCTTCAGGTCCTCAGTCCCCCTGGCAAACGCAGCGTAGCGTGACCCCCAGCCAGGTGCTTTAATCTGATGGAAAACCACTACAAACAGGGACATTATGCGAGAGAGGGACGGCGCTATTCATCATGAATAGCACTATTCCTCTCTCGCAGAATTCAGGTTGTCGGTCTTTTATTTTTTGTTTTTGAGTGGAAATCCTCATGGAAATCCTCCGTCTGGGGAAGGCGGAGGGATATGTCGGACTCTTACCGACTAAAACCACACGGTGGCCATCCTCAGCACAAAATAGAAGAGCTCCGGGAACTCCAATGGACCGCACCGGTGCCCTCTAGTGCTACGCTTTTGGCACGTCCTGGGAAACAATACTGTTTTCCTAACAGCAGCACGCGACCACCACGTACTGGTATCCTCCCCAGAATCGCTTAATAGACGCCTCGAGTCCCCAACTCTTAACGTGGCTATCGGTTCATCGACAGACATGGCCAGCCCACTGCCACTTCAGCTTATTGATCCTACAAGCTATGTTGAACACTCTGGTTCTTCTCCGGATAATCTCGCTACGGATTTTTTCCTTCAAAGAAACTCCAAGCATAACTCGGTCCATAGCTCGCTGAGCGACTTTGAAATACCTAGTGGACAAGACCAACTGTCATTTTAGTTTAAAGCGCAATAAAAATATGCACTTCATTACAAAAAAAAAAACTTGATTTTGTTCCTGTCATAACAATAATAACGGTACTAGGTATATGATAATTACGAATTTAACTCACGATATGTGTTATATAAAACTATCTTATATATTCAAGCATCAATATGTAGTGCATAGGTATGCTATTACTTTAGTTTTTTATAGCTTTGTATGGCGAAACAAGGTAAAAACTAAAAATAAGCGGTTACCTTTTTCCATAACAACTACAATACCATCTAAGTAATAAAAAACAAATAATAAAAATAAGGTAAACAAAGACATGCGTAGGTACGGAACCCTTAGTGCACGAGTCCGACTTGCATTAGGCTCTCTCCCTCTCGTTTTTTTTAAAATAACAAGCACAGATTTTCATAATTTATCTGGTCGTATGGTTAGGTACAAAAATAAAAGCACTAAAAAGCTATTATTATTTTTATTGTAATAATGGCTTACAATGATTTATCTCATGCAATAGATTAGGTATCGATATGAAACTTTTTTTTTTAAATTTCCTCACGATGCGTATCATGATCCTACTGCGTCATGTAGGTAACGCCATCTGTATTGAAAACTCCAAAACTGCAAACCAATACATATCTTGAAAACAACACCATCTATGATGTCGAATGGCAACTCAGTAGAGTAACACGCTGCTCTAGTCGTTCTTGCAGTAACATGCAAGATGACGCTGAGGTCTTGATCTCAAAATAAAAATAGGATAATACTTTTTTATTTGTATATAAAATGTCGAATATAATTAATCTAACTTTTATTTTGTTGGCTTTGTACAGAGTTATTTGGAGACGCTTGGCATTAGGGGTTTTGGGTGTCGGGTTTGTTTCCGGTTTAAACCAAAAACTATAATAAATATGCCCTGCATATATTAGGTATCATGAGTTTCGGTTTTAATGCATCTAGAAGGAATGTTATATGGATTCCAATGTCTAAGCTTCACAAAATTTTCAGTTAGATAAGAAAACATAATGTTTAATTGTTCAAAGTGTACAATAAATTAAATACATTCATGTAAACATAATGACCATAATGATGTAGGTAACTTATGATGATTGTAGTTGTAGAAAACCTAAAAAGAACAACAAGTTATGATGGCGAATCGAGCTAAAGGCCCACCTGATGCTAAGCGGTTTCCTTTGCCCATAACAACTTCATACCACCTAGGCTGTTGCCTAAATGGTACCGCAAGGCGGTTCGCCAAACTGAGACATGAAGATGGAAAGTACGTATTTTTAGTCATGTGTACGAATTTTTAACCGACTTCAAAAAAAGGAGGAGGTTATGTATTCGGCGGGTTTTTTTTTTTTTTTTTTTTTTTTCATGTATGTACTCCGATTACTCCTAGATTTGTGGGCCGATTTACGTGGTTGTTTTTTTATTTGGTAGAGAAAGTCTGCGCGGTGGTCCCATATAAATTTTATTGACTTAGGTTGAGTAGTTTTTTAACCAGCTTCAATAAATCAGTTTATTTAGCTTAGCCTATCTAGATGATCTGCTCATTGGTTCGTTTTTCTGAGAATTCTTGGCCGATATGCGTGTTTTTTTTTCACGATAGTGATTGGACGTTTGGAAGACCTTTGCCCAGCAGTAGTATAGCAAAGGTTAATAAAAAAATATCTCAAATTGGTTATATAAACATTTATGTATCAACCCTCGCAATTTTCAACTAAAAAGTATGAAATAAAAACTTTTTAACAAAAAATAAAACCGAATTCAAAAACCTTAACTAAAAAGTAAAAAATAATCATTATATGTATTTTAAAATCTTAACATAAACCAAAATTGTGAAGGCGGCACGTGATTTTCATGTACGTTCACATAAACCTGTTTTTATTACTATAGATATTGCGCTCGACTGTACATTACATGACGCAAAGGGTCAATCACGCGCCGCCTTCAAAATTTTACCCATATTTTACTGTCTAAATTTCTATGTATGTGTCCGCTGACACCAGTGATTTATTGCTATAAATTGTGTGTAAATATTTAAATAAAGAGAGTTTTATAGAACACGCATTCGTATCACTACAGTTACTTTTCAAAGATTTTATTTAAATTTCGAACTGGCTTGCAAATAGAGCTGTTTATGTAAAAAAAACAACAAATTAACATATTGACGCGTAAAAAATATTGTTCTTCGTAATTGATTCTTGTTGGTTCTAAAATTTACACCGGTAATACTTAGTTTGAATTTCCGTTCATTATTTGAGATATAGTCATTATTAGATATATAGTCCGTGTGGTATGACTTAAAGAATAGCACCACCCTTATCTCTTCTCATGGGTGTCGTAAAAGGCGACTAAGGGATTCACCAGAGGATGGGCAGCAGCGTTCTCTGAATATTTAACCAACCAACTGCGATCGCCTACCCGCCTGCCAAGCGTGGCGATTATGGCATATCCCCCCCTTTATTGGGGGAGGCCTATGTCCAGTAGTGGACGTCTTTCGGCTGAAATGATGATGATGATGATGATGATGATTTGAGATATGTAGGTACTATGTCGTAGGATTGAAAAAATCAGATTTTTGCGATAATCCTAGAGGATTGCAAAGGACCGGTAGTAAGAAACTATGAAAGTTTTTCGTAATCATCCGAGCTATTTTTAGGATCATTGCTAAAATTCGGCGTACCTTAGGTTAGTCGCGAATAACCGCTCACGTAATAAATAAATAAATAAATATCTTTGGAACATTTTTACAAATGAAAATTTTTTTTTTTGTAATGGGCGCTGATTGGCTGATATGAACGTTATACTCTGACGGATGCGCTGATTGGCATACGGCTACATTCCTTCGTCTTTCGGTCCATGTTCTGACTAACCAGAATGAAGATGTTATAAATATACTCTTTTAGCCAATCAGCGTTCAAGTTTCCAATCGTCCTAAACAAACTGGAATTTTTTGCAATGATCCTGAAAATAGCACGTATGATAACGAAAATCCTTCTGGGATTCCAATTATTCGCCCTTTTCCAATCATCCTAGGATTTTCGCAAATATTCGATTTGCCCGATTATCCTACGACATATACAAGCCTTGGCTGCAACCAGGCATTGATGTACTTATGTATACGTACGCCTCAGCTTCGCCTCGGCCCACATTTTCCCTTTCGTCCATAAACTTTGCTCTTGTTGCCGGCCGCTTGTATTATTAACTATAATAATAATATGAACATTTTAAGTAATAACATGAAAATTTTGGGTTTATGAAATATTTCGTTTCCGGGCTAGACATCGCGACAACCCGTGAAAGAAAAATTGTCTCGTCGTTTTTTTTATCGTAGCTATAGTTATACTAACTACATTACAAATAGACGTTTACAGTACCTACTTGTTGTTTAACCATTTCACCGCCACGGCACGTCTTCTATAGAGGACAAATATTGTATTAACGTTTACAAAGTTATAAAGTCGTGGTGTTAAGGGCACAAAATCGTTTGTCTTCTATAGCTGTCATTGGCGGTGAAAAGGTTAAACACAGTATATGGTACATAGTTTACAGAAATTCTAAATCCCTAACTAGTTAAATTTTTGAGAAAGACCACGTAACAAAAACTGTCCATAACTGACAACTTTGACGGTTTTTAACCCCTATATTTTTTTTAAATATAAATAATAATCATATCTTGAACAGCAGTGATAGCCTAGTTGTTGAACGCTTGCTTCCCATGCAGGAGGGTGCGAGTTCGATCCCGTCCCGCACCTCTGACTTTTCGGATTCATGTGCGGATCAGAATTTGATTATCACTTGCTTTAACGGTGAAGGAAAACATCGTGAGGAAACCTGCACACCAGAGAGTGCTCCATACAGTTTTCGATGGTGTGTGTAGTCCACCAACCCGCGCTAGGCTGGCGTGGTGGACTAAGGCCTTAACCTTCTCATACTGAGAAGAGACCCGTGCCCAACAGTGGGACAGTAATGGGCTGATTATGTATGTTATGTATATTTTGTACTCTTCATAATGAGCTCGCCATCAGTTCTTCGACAGACAGCGCCCTCGGCCACTTCAGCTATGTCAAGCTATGTCGGTCACTCTAGTTCTTCACTGGATAATCTCGTTACGGATTTTATCCTTCAAGGAAACTCCAGGCATAGCTCACTCCATAGCTCGCTGAGCGACTTTGAATTTGTGGACTAGCCCAACTGTCAGTGTCCAAGTCTGGGCACCGTACACAGACGAGTTGGACAAGTTGGAGCATACGAGACCTTGAGTGGATACCGCGAATCGGCAAACGCAGCGTAGGGTGCCCCCAGCCGGGTGGACCGACGACCTGATTAAAGTAGCTGGGGAGACTGGATGCAGAGGCTGAGGACTGAGTGTTGTGGCGCAACTTGGGAGAGGCCTATGAACAGCAGTGGACTGCGATAGGCTCAGTTGATAATGAGCTCTAGACAATGACACCCCACATTCCAGGGTTTTTTTTTTTCGGCTGACCCTTACATGAAAAAGGAGCCCCCTTTGAATAATTAAATTGATATTCTAAGTCAATATCGGTTTTGGGTTAACATTATGACAGAAAATATCCAAATTTCAGATCTGTAATTCATTTAGTTTACGAGCTAGAGACCCGTGACATACGGACGGTCAAACAGATAGCAGAGTGACAGGCAATTATAACAAGACTTCGTTTTGCTCTTTGGGTACAGAACTCTATAAAACACAAGATCCTAGTCAATGTCACAGTTCTGTTTTACAAAGTAATATTATGTACCTATGCCTATCGTATCTACATAACAGAACAGATAAGTGGAATCATAATAAGCAGTAGCTATCTGCCTTAATTCGGCAGGTTATCAGCGGTCTTTGTAAATAACTGGACCACTTGTGAATGCAAGTTTGTATTTATCTTAGCGACGTGTTGAATTATATCCCCATGATACGGACAAACAAACAAACTGGTCAGAATTCAGGTACCTCATATAGTGCAATTTTATTTTGTCAATGTTAGGAAACGTCTGGCCTTTTAGAGAAAAAGCAGTATCAAAAGTGTTCAGCCCTGTTTTAGAGAGCACAACGCCCCGATGCTCCTGGCTATAAATCAGCGCAGGATATTCTTGTGTGCTACATGAAATACTGAAAATCCACAGATTTTGTACATAAATTATACCTAAAGAGACCTGTAACGAACTAGTCTTATAATGAGAAACAAATTATAAAAACAAAATAAACAGATAAATATCCAGTCATCACTCTTATTCTCAAAATTGGCTTAACCTATAGCAGTCTATTTCTGGATTTAACTGGTGCCACAACATTCAATCCTCAACCTTCCACATCCAAAGATATAAATTGTGGAAAGAAAAATTCACTGAAATGAAATGAAATAATTTATTCTGCAAATTGGATATTAAAATCACTTTTACAAGACAGTTATTTTAAAAACTACCTCTGAGAAGAGACGTCGAAACAAACTCAGGGATCAAAGTCTCTTTTAAAGTCCAGAAATTTGTCTTGTATAAAGAATTTGTGCTAGATCAATGCAGGGCAACGGCAACTATTGGACTAGCCTTTTTAAGAAAGTGCCAGGTTAATTTGAGAAGACCGGTCCCAACTGATGGCAAGCGTCTATCAGTCATTATGTGCCCAACCTCAACCATTGTTTAGGGAGCTCTACGACCCGACACACAACATTTCTACCAACCAGGACGATCCAAGTAGGCCTTACCAGACAGTTATCTTACTACAAGTATGAAACCTATATAATGGTCACACTCACAATTTATGGCTACATACATGTTATGCACATGCACTCACGAGCAGGATTCGGAACTGCAACTCCCGTTCCAGTTCAGCCTCCCTAGCCAAGTTGACAATCTACAAACGTCAACGCTATAGAAAACAATCAAAATGTATGGGAATGACATCTCAACGAATGACTTTTTCGTTGAGATATGTTGACATATGTATGTACCGTTGACGATTGTAGATTGTCAACTTGGCTAGGGGGCAGTACAACCAAAGACATTTCCATACTGACGTAGTATAATAACTTTATGAGTACAACAGTGCTTTAGCTGCTAAGCTATCGCGAACTCTGTTCGTGGTATCAAATTTAACCTCCAATATGAAACCGTCTGTATTCACACGACGTCTTCCAGATCCAGCTCACCACAGCTACCTTTTAAAGTGGTCGGTCCATTTGGCTCGACCCGCTTTTGCCGATTCGTGGCAAATCGTTCCTCCGATCTCTTTTTGAATTTGTTGGCTATTCCAACTGTCCGTGTGTGTCTGGAATGGGTAGGTTCCTGGCTGAAGACTTTCGTCTTTAGACTTTGTATTTGGTATAGATGACAAGCAGTAACTAGCTGAAATGAATTTTCCTATCGGCTTATTTCTTGAAGTTGTGTTTACCAGGCTGAAAAAGAGACATATTCCTGCATCGCCACGACGACCGGTCCTGCGCTTTCCGCATCCTTTCGTACGGCTATAAATTCTCAATATTCATTTAAAACTTATTCGGAACAATACGCACTCCTGATTATTCTAAGCTTAGTTCATAATAAGGTTTGGATTTTTTTTCGCCAGGTCTAAACCAATTTTCGTCTCATAGCCTTGAACCTGTCGATGGATATATTATAATTCGATAGCTATTGCAGCAGATTTCTCTTAATTACTTGTTTACATGTGATAAACAGGTTATCGCTACAGTAATCCGTCTAGGTAGTTAAGAGAAAATAAACCAATCATCTGATTAAATGAGACATCTTTTTTATTATTTACATAAAATTATTTCCATGATGATTACCTTTCACATCTAAACCTAAAGTGATCATCATGAATGATTAATAATTTCTTAGGTTTTCGCGATCACTACACATTATAATTACACATTATTATTCAAAAAATAATAAAGTCCCAAACAACACGCAACCCTGTAAAATATAATGACATTGTGAGTGATTACTGCCTGCATCGAAACGATTTTTAACCGACGAAAAAAAGGAGGAGGTTCTCAATTCGACACGTATATATATATATTTTTTTTTTTTGATGATTCTTTTTTTAATGGATAGGGTATATCTCGAAGTTGGTCCCATTTAAATTTCAAAATCAAAATCCACCCACATCACCCACTGAATTCTTACTTATTAACCGATTCTGTTGAAACTTGGCACACAAATATAGTTCTAGGCACTACGACATAATAGAGACCTGGAGTTAGATTAAACCACAATTTTTTTTTAAATAAAACTTAAAACTTTGTTAAAACTTAACACGTTAACCTTAAAACGTTTGGCGCCGACTCATAATTAGTTATTTTTCGCTTTTCTGTTTCTGTTTTCGTCGGTTCAATTTTTTGTTAAAAAGTTTTATAATTGATAAAAATTGTACGGTAGATTAAAATAATGTTTTAGAAATATGTATCTGTAAATACGCTTGTCATCTTATTCTTCCTGCGACCACGAACGCTGCAAAGCTTTCGAAACGTCAGGAAAACCAATTTAAATAATATACGTGATATAATCCGGTTAAACTTGTTTTATTATAATCATGAATGTTTGATCAAAGAAGCAGGTGATAGATAGATAGAGTCTACTTTATTGTTTGCACACCAAGAAAAAGTAGGTAAATTACATCCACTGGATGTCTTGTGTATTGTGTCTTCATAATTTTTGACGACCTCTGTGGTCTAGTGGTTAGTGTCGGACTGCTGATAACGAGGTTGTGGGTTTGATTCACACAGGACACAAATATTTGTGTGATGAACGTAAGTGTTTGTGTTGGTCTAGGTGTTGCTTATGTATTATAAGTATGTATTTACAAAAAAAAAGGATATATGTATTACAACCATTGTCTAGTACCCATAGCACAAGCTCTGCTTAGTTTGGGACTAGATGGTGCTGCGTAAAAATGTCACAAAGATATTTATTTATAATATATTTTTGGATTAAAAAATAACTCTCCATCAAGCTGATTTTTATAACATAGTGAAGATGTAGTGGAAACGTTGTTTTATAATTTTGGCTACATTGATTTACCAGGTGATCCAACAGAGAACCAAAGTTGTCGCACAGACAGTAAAAAATATAGACGAAGTGCTGTGAACAATCAAGTGAAGCCAAAAAAAACTATGCTCCTTATCATTTATTTTATTTATTAATTTATGTACATATAACACATTTTATTGGTGTATGACTCGTGGTCCCACCAATTTGACCCACCAGTGGTACAAAATATTATTTTGTATGCCTCGTGGTCCCACTGGCCGGTGGGTCTACGAGTCATAAAAATCTGTTGGAATAATGATGACTCGTGGACCCACTAATTTTGAACCGCCAGTGGTACAAAATATTTAATTTGTATGCCTCGTGGTCCCACTGGCCGGTGGGTCTACGAGTCATAAAAATCAGTTGGAATAATGATGACTCGTAGTTCCACTCATTTTGACCAACCAATGGGACAGTAGATAACATACAGAACAAACACTTGAGCACAAAGGTACTACTTATCTCTAAAAGAAATTTCTTCCAGCAGACCTGCGACAGGAAAGAAGGATATAAGAAAGACAAAAACAAAAAAACCTCTCCTCCTTCGTATAAAACCAGCACACACATGCACCTCAAACCGTGCACACCCCTCTCAGTACACATGTCGCAGCATCTTCCAGTAAGCATCGCGAAAGCAAATATTATTTAGCTGCATGGTGTGTGCGTGAGCGCTGGTTCTACACGGAGGAGCATAGTTTTTTTTGGCTTCACTATGATTGTTCGCAGCACTTTGTCCATATGTTTTACTATGTCTGTGAGTTGTCGACGTAGCCTACAGAATTAGCAAGCTGAAGTGGCTGTGGGTCGACCACATTAGCTGATGAACCGCTGGCCGTTGGGGTAGACGGAGACCGCGAATCGGTTAACGTAGGGTAGGACGCCCTCAGACTCGATGGAGCGATGATATTGGCAAGGTGGCTGGTAGCAGCTGGATACGAGTGGCCGAGAACCAACGTCAGTGGCGTGCCTTCTAAGACGCCTTTGTCTAGCAGTGGACTAAATATTAGGTCCTTACATATGAAATTAGCGTTTTGTCGTACCTACTGACCACTTTGATCTGTAATATCTCCACTTTGGTTAAGAATTCCAAATTCAAATTTATAAATTCATTTAGCTGGTATATTTGAGTTTTGAAAACAGTCATTGATTTGTTTTTTCCTCATTATTTTATTCTTTGGCGTCGCTTATTACCGCATAATGGAAAACATGAAATATCGGTATATTTACGAGGACGAGTTCTACCGTGGCACCAGTGCTGCAGAAACAGCTCGAAGGATTAATGATGTGTACGGCGCTGGTGTTGCAAAAGAAAGCACGGTACGTTTTTGGTTTCAACGTTTTCGTTCTGGAAATTTCGACCTTCAGAACCAACCCCGTGGACGGCCGGAGACCAAAGTGGAAAATGAAGAATTAAAGGCTATTGTGGAAGCGGATCCATCAAAAAGCACTTTAGAGATAGTTGCAGGCGTCGGGGTAAGTGATAAAATTGTATTAATCCACTTGAAGCAAATCGGGAAAGTAAAAAAACTTGAACGATATGTACCTCATGAATTGATTGAATCGAACTTGCAAACACGCGTCGACTGCTGTGTTACTTTGCTCAACCGACACAATAATGAAGGGATTTTAAATCGAATTATTACTTGTGATAAAAGTGGATACTGTACAATAATCGGAAGCGCTTGTCGCAATGGCTGAACCCTGGAGACCCAGCCAAATCCTGCCCTAAACGAAAATTGACTCAGAAAAAGTTACTTGTGAGTGTTTGGTGGACTAGCGCCGGTGTCGTTCACTACAGCATTCTATAATCTGGCCAAACGATTACGATATCTATTGTCAGCAACTGCAAACCATGAAGGAAGAACTAGCTGCTAAACAACCAAGATTGGTCAATCGCTCTAGGCCACTGCTGCTTCACGACAACGCAAGATCACACACTGCACAACAAACAACCACTAAGTTAGAAGAGCTACAATTGGAATGTCTGCGACATCCACCGTACTCCCCGGACCTGCTCCAACAAATAACCATTTTTTCCGGAATTTTGACAACTTCTTACAAGGAAAAAATTAAACTCTGAAGCGGCAGTCCAAACCGCCTTCAAAGAGTTTATTGATTCTCGCTCCCATGGTTTTTTTAGTAAAGGTATCAATGAACTACCAATGAGATGGCAAAAGTGCATAGATAACAACGGTGCATACTTTTGATTAAATAAATATATTTTACAAAAAAATAATTTACTTTATATTCCTCCCGTACAAAACGTCAATTTCATATGTAAGGACCTAATATATAGGCTGATGATGATAATGATCAGAATTATCAGAATGGTTGTAAGCTGCACTAAACTATTTACTTCACTTTCACTCTTGAAGGATGACTTAGGTTTACTACAAATAACAATTAATAAAATAAAAACTACATACAACTAAAATACAATAAATCTATCTTCTTCTATCTATCTTCTTCTATCTATACATATAATAAGAATGTAATCTATACTATAATAAAACTGTAAAGGTCGAAAAGTCTGTACATTGAGTTTTTTTTCGCGAAAACCGGCTAGGGGGACTAGAAATAAGCTATAGAACACGAATCAATCGTTTAAAAAATTTATGTCTGTCTGTCTGTCTGTCTGTCTGTCTGTTTGTTACCTCATCACGTGAAAACGGCTAAACGGATCGTAATGAAACTTAGCATTTGTATTGGTATTAGTCTAACTTAAAATATAGGGTATGTTTTATCTGAATCGGTTGAGTAGATCCAGCGATACAGCTTGACCCCTCTATTGTATTAAGTTGCATACAAAGTAGAGGTCATGATTGTTGGTTGAATGCAGGTTGCAGGTTCCTAAAAATACAACTGGATTCTATTAGTATTATAGAAAATATAGAATAACATAACATAGCCCATCACTGTCCCGCTGCTGGGCATGGCCCTCTTCTTGGAATGAGAAGAGTTAAGGAACTGGATATTGTTAGTGTAATAGATTATCATAACATAATCAGCTTATTACCTACTGCCCCACTGCTGGGCAATGGGACCTCTTCTCGGAACGAGAAGAGTTAAGAAACTAGAAAATATAGAATAACATAACGTAGTCAACCCATTACTGTCCCACTACTGGGTATGGCCCTCTTCTCAAAATGAGAAGAGTTAATGAACTGGATATTATTAGTATTCTAGAATAACATAACATTACCAGCCCATTACAGTCCCACTGCTGGACACGGGCCTCTTCTCAGAATAAGAAGAGATGTGGTTAGTGTTATAGAATAACATAATCAGCCCAATTACTTCGCACTGCTGGGCACGAGCGTCTTCTCAGAATGAGGGAGTTTAGGGCTAATTCCATGAAATTCCATTACCTTAGCCGGTTGGTTGTAAAAACAAAATATAGTATGGTCGGTAAATAGTGTAATCGTCTGTGTAGGCGCTTATATGTATATATTTGAAGATATTGTGTTCATAATTATGACTTGATGTTATTTTCCGACATCCACGCGGACGGAGTCGCGGGCACAGCTAGTACTATAATAAAACTGTAAAGGTCGAAAAGTCTGTACATTGAGTTTTTTTTCGCGAAAACCGGCTAGGGGTACTAGAAATAAGCTATAGAACACGAATCAATCGTTTAAAAAATGTATGTCTGTCTGTCTGTTTGTTACCTCATCACGTGAAAACGGCTGAACGGATCGTAATGAAACTTAGCACTTGTATTGGTATTAGTCTAACTTAAAATATAGGGTATGTTTTATCTGAATCGGTTGAGTAGATCCAGCGATACAGCTTGACCCCTCTATTGTATTAAGTTGCATACAAAGTAGAGGTCATGATTGTTGGTTGGATGCAGGTTGCAGATTCCTAAAAATACAACTGGATTCTATTAGTATTATAGAAAATATAGAATAACATAACATAGCCCATCACTGTCCCGCTGCTGGGCATGGCCCTCTTCTTGGAATGAGAAGAGTTAAGGAACTGGATATTGTTAGTGTAATAGATTATCATAACATTATCAGCTCATTAACTACTGCCCCACTGCTGGGCACGGACCTCTTCTCGCAACGAGAAGAGTTAAGAAACTAGAAAATATAGAATAACATAACGTAGTCAACCCATTACTGTCCCACTACTGGGTATGGCCCTCTTCTCAAAATGAAAAGAGTTAATGAACTGGATATTATTAGTATTCTAGAATAACATAACATTACCAGCCCATTACAGTCCCACTGCTGGACACGGGCCTCTTCTCAGCATAAGAAGAGATGTGGTTAGTGTTATAGAATAACATAATCAGCCCAATTACTTCCCACTGCTGGGCACGAGCGTCTTCTCAGAATGAGGGAGTTTAGGGCTAATTCCATGAAAATCATGAAATTCCATCACCTTAGCCGGTTGGTTGTAAAAACAAAATATAGTATGATCGGTAAATAGTGTAATCGTCTGTGTAGGCGCTTATATGTATATATTTGAAGATATTGTGTTCATAATTATGACACGATGTTACTTTCTGACATCCACGCGGACGGAGTCGCGGGCACAGCTAGTAAATAAATAAATATCTTTGGGACATTTTTACACAGCACCATCTAGTTAGTCCCAAACTAAGCAGAGCTTGTGCTATGGGTACTAGACAATGGATATAATACTCAAATACTTTTTTTTTGTAAATACATACTTATAATACATAAGCACACAATATCTAATAGAACTAACATAATAAGTAACACCCAGACCAACACAAACACTTATGTTCATCACACAAATATTTGTGTCCTGTGGGAATCGAACCCACGACCTCGTTATCAGCTGTCCGACACTCGAACCACTAGACCACAGAGCACAAAACCACAAAAAAAGCTTTTTCCTTTAAAAAAAAAATTAAATTTTATAGTAATACTAGCACCTTCGTCCGCGTGAATGTGGTTTATCGCGCATCCCTCGAGAACTGTTCATCTTCCCGGGATAAAAACTAGCCTATATATTAATCCGGGTTATGTTCTATCTATATACCAAATTTCATTAAAATACAGTAGTTTTTGCGTGGAAGAGTAACGAACATCCACACATCCATACATCCATACATCCTCACAAACATTCACGTTTATAATAGTATATATATATTAGTAGGATAGTAGGATTTGAATTAACTTTTTACTACTTTGAATTAACTGCAAAGTTAGTCGAGTCGGTTAAGAAACACTGTTTCTTAATAAGATATCGCTGACGTCACCCAAAGACGTACCAAAAGTGGAGGTTAATTTCGATACCACGAGCAGTGTTCACGGTAGCTTAGTTGCTAAAGCACTGGCATACTGAGCCAGGAGTCGCAGGTTCGAATCCTGCTCGTGAGCGATTTTTTCTTTCCACAATTTAAATCGTAAGATTTCGCTTCGCATGCGTTAAAATAATAAAATAATTAGTTAATAATAACCATATAGCACCCATTCCCGTAAACATCGGAGAATCTACACTCGAAGTTGTTGACGATTATGTATACCTAGGACAAACTGTCCAGCTAGGTAAGTCCAACTTCGAGAAAGAGGTCAATCGTCGAATCCGACTCGGTTGGGCAGCGTTCGGGAAGCTACGCAATATCTTCTCGTCCAAAATACCGCAGTGTCTCAAGACAAAAGTCTTTGACCAGTGTGTGTTGCCAGTAATTACTTACGGTACTGAAACGTGGTCGCTCACAATGGGCCTGATAAGAAGGCTCAAAGTCACTCAAAGGGCAATGGAGAGGGCTATGCTCGGAGTGTCCCTGCGTGATCGAATCAGAAATGAGGAGATTCGCAGGAGAACGAAAGTAACCGACATAGCCCGAAGAATTGCCAAACTTAAGTGGCAGTGGGCGGGGCACATTGCTCGCAGAACCGATGGCCGATGGGGCAGTAAAGTTCTGGAGTGGCGACCGCGTACTGGAAGGCGCAGCGTGGGTAGGCCCCCCACAAGGTGGACCGACGACCTGGTGAAGGTCGCGGGAATCCGCTGGATGCGGAAGGCACAGGACCGGTCGTTGTGGCGATGTTTGGGGGAGGCCTATGTCCAGCAGTGGACGTCTTTCGGCTGAAATGATGATGATGATGATGATTATAATAAATTAAAACAAAACAAAATATTTAGTTTTTAGAATAAAGGAAAAAGTTAAAAAAAAAAATTTATGGTTAAATTTTTGACGATATTTTATCTTTCTAGACCAACAGTTATTACCTTACCGTTTGCTTTCGGATAAAAAGCCGGCATTGTAAAAGCTTAAGTTTAAGTGAACGTGGAGGTTTTAAGTAAGTTTTTTTTAAATATTAGTTTTATTGTTTTCTTAACTATTATAAAATTGTAAACGTCTGTTTGTTTGTTTGTTTGTTCCAGCATCACGCTAAAACTACTGGACCGATTTTGATGTTTTTTTTTTTGTTTGAAAGCTGATGATCTGACTTAAAAACTGGTATGGGTTTTGAGAAAGAAAGAAAAAAAAGAAAAAAAAATATTCGTGGGTTGCGTACTCACTCGACAGATCGAAGCTTCTATGCATTTGCACGAGCCGATAGTAATGTACGATGGAGTGGAGTGGAGTGGAGTGGACAGGTGATGGGACTGGGGATGGGACTGGGGACGGGACAGGGGACGGGACTGGGGACGGGACAGTGGACGGGATAGGGGACGGAACTTGGGACGGGAAATGGGACGGGACATGAGACGGGACATGTGACAGGACAGTTGGACCGCACATGGGACTGGACATAGGATGGGACATGGGACAGGACATGGGACATGGGACGGGACGATAGTGATATAGTGGGACAGTGGGATAGTGGGACAGTGGGACAGTAGGACGGTGGCAGTGGGACGGTGGGACAGCGGGGCAGTGGGGCAGTGGGGTAGTGGGGCAGCGGGGCAGTGGGCCAGTGGGGCAGTGGGAAAGTGGGGCTGTGGGGTAGCGGGGTAGCGGGGCAGTGGGGCAGTGGGGTTGTGGGGCAGCGGGGCAGTGAGGTAGTGGGACAGTGGGGCAGCGGGGTAGCGGGGCGGGGAAGCGGGGCAGCGAGGCATTGGGTCAGCGGGGCAGCGTGCCAGCAAGGGAGCGGGGCAGTGGGGTTCCAGGGCAGCGGGGCAGTGGGATAGCGGGGCAGCGGGGCAGTGGGGTAGCGGTGCAGCGGGGCAGTGGGGTAGCGGGGAAGCGGGGCAGTGTGGTAGCGGGGCAGCGGGGCAGTAGGGAAGTGGGGCAGCGTGGCAGGCAGTGGGGCAGTGGGATAGTGGGGCAGCGGGGCAGTGGGGCAGTGGGGTAGAGGGGCAGTGGGGCAGCTGGGCAGTGAGTTACCAGGGCAGCGGGGCAGTGGGGCAGTGGGATAGACGGGCAGCGGGGCAGCGGGGCAGTGGGGCAGCTGGGCAGTTGGGCAGCAGGACAGTGGGGCAGCGGGGCAGCGGGGCAGTGGGGAAGCAGCCCAGGCTGTGGGGCAGTGCGGCAGTGGGGTAGCGGGGCAGCGGTGCAGTGTGATAGAGGGGCAGCGGGGCAGTGTGGCAGTGGTGTATCGGGGCAGCGGTGCAGTGGGGCAGCGGGGCAGTGGGGTAGCGGGGCAGCGGGGCAGTGTGGCAGCGATGCAGTGGGATACTGGGGCAGCGGGGCAGTGGGGCAGTGGGATACTGGGGCAGCTGGTCATCGGGCCAGTGGGGCAGCGTGCCAGCAAGGGAGCGGGGCAGTGGGGTTCCAGGGCAGCGGGGCAGTGGGATAGCGGGGCAGCGGGGCAGTGGGGTAGCGGTGCAGCGGGGCAGTGGGGTAGCGGGGCAGCGGGGCAGTGTGGTAGCGGGGCAGCGGGGCAGTAGGGAAGTGGGGCAGTGTGGCAGGCAGTGGGGCAGTGGGATAGTGGGGCAGCGGGGCAGTGGGGCAGTGGGGTAGAGGGGCAGTGGGGCAGCTGGGCAGTGAGTTACCAGGGCAGCGGGGCAGTGGGGCAGTGGGATAGACGGGCAGCGGGGCAGCGGGGCAGTGGGGCAGCTGGGCAGTTGGGCAGCAGGACAGTGGGGCAGCGGGGCAGCGGGGCAGTGGGGAAGCAGGGCAGGCTGTGGGGCAGTGCGGCAGTGGGGTAGCGGGGCAGCGGTGCAGTGTGATAGAGGGGCAGCGGGGCAGTGTGGCAGTGGTGTATCGGGGCAGCGGTGCAGTGGGGCAGCGGGGCAGTGGGGTAGCGGGGCAGCGGGGCAGTGTGGCAGCGATGCAGTGGGATACCGGGGCAGCGGGGCAGTGGGGCAGTGGGATACTGGGGCAGCTGGTCATCGGGCCAGTGGGGCAGCGGGGAAGTGGGGCAGCGGGGCATTGGGGTAGCGGGGCAGCTGGGCAGTGTGGCAGCTGGATAGTGGGGCAGCAGGGCTGTGGGGAAGCGGGCAGTGGGGCAGCGGGGCAGGCTGTGGGGCAGTGGTATAGTGGGGCAGTGGGGTAGCGGGGCAGCAGTGCAGTGGGGCAGTGGGGCAGTGAGATAGCGGGGCAGCGGGGCAATGGGGGGCAGTGGGGCCGTAGGGTAGTGGGGCAGCGGGGCAGTGGGGTAGCGGGGCAGTGGGGCAGCGGGGCAGCTGGGCAACTGGGCAGAGGGGCAGTGGGGTAGCGGGGCAGCCGGGAAGTGGGGCAGCGGGGCAGCGGGGCAGTGGGGCAGCGGGGCAGCGGGGCAGATGGGAAGCGGGTCAGTGGGGTAGCGGGGCAGCGGGGCAGTGTGGCAGCGGGGCAGCGTCGCAGTGGGTTACCGGGGCAGCGGGGCAGTGGGGCAGTGGGATAGTAGGGCAGCGGGGCAGCGGGGCAGTGGGGCAGCGTGGCAGTGTGGCAGCGGGGCATTGGGGAAGCGGGGCAGCGGGGCAGCGGGGCAGCGGGGCAGCGGGACAGTGGGGCAGCGGGACTGTGGGGCAGCGGGGCTGTGGGGAAGCGGGGCATTGGGGAAGTGGGGCAGTGGGGCAGCGGGGCAGGCTGTGGGGCAGTGGGATGGTGGGGCAATGGGGTAGCGGGGCAGCAGGGCAGCGGGGCAGCGAGGCAGTGGTATAGCGGGGCAGCGGGGCAGTGGGGGGCAGTGGGGGGCAGTGGGGCCGTGGGGTAGTGGGGCAGTGGGGTAGCGTGGCAGTGGGGCAGTGGGGCAGCTGGGCGGCGGGGCAGCTGGGCAGCGGGGCAACTGGGCAGCGGGGCAGTGGGGAAGCGGGGCAGCCGGGAAGTGGGGCAGCGGGGTAGTGGGGCAGTGGGGTAGCGGGACAGTGGGGCAGTGGGGCAGCGGGGCAGCGGGGCATTGGGGCTGCGGGGCAGCGGGGCAGCGGAGCAGTGGGGCAGCGGGGCAGTGGGGCAATGGGATAGTGGGGCAGCGGGGCAGCGGGGCAGTGGGGTAGCTCGGCAGTGGGGCAGCGGGGCAGCGGGGCAGTGGGGCAGTGGGGTAGAGGGGCAGCGGGGCAGCGGGACAGCGGGACAGTGGGTCAGTGGACTGGACTGGAATGGACTGGACTGGACTCGACTGACGTGGGTTAGCAGAATTTAACGTGAGCGGAGCCGCGGGTAAAAGCTAGTATTTTATAAGTATGTATTTACAAAAAAAAAAAGTATATAAGTATTATATCCATTGTCTAGTACCCATATCACAAGCTCTGCTTAGTTTGGGAGTAGATGGTGCTGTGTAAAAAATGTCCCGTAGATATTTATTTTATTTTATTTATTTTATTGGTTTCAAAATATCCAAACTCAAAGTTATGCATGTCCATGAAAACTGGTAAATAATGTGTTCAGTTTAGGCGCGCAGCGTTAACGTTTCAGCTATTTGAGGAAAATTATGCGCATTCACACTTTAAATTGAAAGATTGATGGCATATCAAAGATCAGAGGGAACTAAAGCAAATTGTAGTCATAATCCATCATCTACGTTTCGTTGTTAGCAATGTCAATCGGATGTTCTGGTATGCATATACAAACGAGAGTATAATAAGAATCAAATGGATAGTGACGGTTGAAACTTGCATCCTAGTCAAACTAACGCTATTGTTGGATAATTAGTTTTTTACATAATTCTCAAAATAATCTTATCTAAAAGCTAAATAGAGGTCGACATCTATTAGTTTAATTGACTTCTGTAACCATATAGGTACTCGATATGAAACTGAATTTTGTGTATTAAAATATATCTGCGTGGAAGAGAACCAATAGTCAAGTATCTAGTAAAATCCGCAAAGTAAATCAGGTAATAATAGAAGACACAATACGCCAAGCGCTTACTGAAGCTGTTCCGCGATTGATACATGCTAATAAAAATCAACGTATTAACGGAAAGGTCATGACATGAAATGATAAAGAAAAGATACATGGTGATAAAGAAAGCAAAATATTTTTTTAAGTTATCAGATGCATTCAGGAATGGGATGCATCGATCGTATAAAAAGGTGGACCAGTCAACAGAAAGGCACAGTTGTCAGCGGTTGTGGAAACAATGAAGACTGTCTTAGTTCTTTCGGGGCTCATCGCTTTGGCGATGGGCGTAGCAGTCCCTGTTCACCAAGACATCAAACTGAAGAATGGTAAGAATTTGTTTACAATTGTTAACCAATTGTGTGTGTATTATGTGGCTGAATAACTCTTAGAAAAAGTTTGTTACAAATTCTTTGGAATAACGGAACCGACTTGTCAGTTTATAAGCTGCAAATTTTACTCTATAGTTATCAACCCACTCGGCCACACTATACTTCTATTTGAGAGTGTCTGGTGGTATACTGTGATGAACTGTTGATATTGATTTCCATTCAACCCTGGAATTATAGCAAAAAGTAATTTCGACAACTCATTGAAATTATAATTGACATTTTGTGTTTTTCGATACCTCAAAAAAACTGACAAACAGGAAAGAACAAGAATTTGAATAGTTTTATAATTTCAATAGCTGCTGCTGATGCTTGTTCAGTGTTGAGCCATTATTTTTTAAAGGTTATTGATATCAAGATTCACAGACTCACATTTACCTTTTTTAATAACCAGCCTATTACTCTCCCACTGCTGGGTACGGGCCTCTTCTCAGAATGACAAGGATTTGTGCGTGGGTTCACATTAATGTTATCTAATTAATATTTAAAATTATTAAGTAATTAATAAAAAGGCGCAGATTATCTTGTGCATCTTAATGGCACATACACTTTTTCTAATAAAATTATATTTTTACAGTTGAACCTCAGTTTGTTGAGTACCAGAAAAAGATTCTGGCGCTCTTCGAACATTCCGAACAGCTGGACTTCCACTCTGAGTACTACAAATTAGGCAAGGATTACGACGTTGAAGCTAACATCAAAAGCTACACAGTAAGTATTTTTGGAGTTAAAAAGCTAAAAATTTTGTGATTTTTATGTTACCGTTATGCGTTACTTAATATATAATTTGATGCATTGTTGTAGAACAAAGAAGCTGTCGAAGATTTCTTGTTGCTCTACAGAACTGGATTCCTTCCGAAATATCACAAGTTTTCCATCTTCTACGAACGTATGAGGGATGAAGCTATCGCTCTTTTCCAAGTTATGTACTACGCTAAGGACTTTGATACCTTCTACAAAACCGCGGCCTGGGCTAAGATTTACGTGAATGAAGAACAGTTCTTGTATGCATACTATATTGCCGTGCATCAGAGGACCGACACTGAGGGCATCGTTCTCCCGGCACCTTATGAAGTCTACCCACAGTTCTTCTTCAACAAGGAAGTTCTAATCAGGATGTACCGTACAAAAATGCAAAGTGGTGTAATCAATGTTCAATCTGCTGCCCAATACGGCATCGTAAAAGAGAACGAAGACTATGTCTACTACGCCAATTACTCCAACTCCTTGACTTACCCTAACAAGGAACAGAGACTGTCATACTTCACCGAAGATATTGGTTTGAACTCCTACTACTATTACTTCCACTCGCTCATGCCTTTCTGGCTGAAGTCAAACCCTAAGTTAGACATTTTCAAAAACCGTCTTGGAGAAATTTTCTTCTACTACTACCAGCAACTTCTGGCTCGTTACTCCTTGGAGCGACTTTCTAATGGCTTAGGTGATATTCCGGAGTTCTCTTGGTACTCCAACTTCAAGACAGGATACTATCCCCAACTGACAGGCAACTACTTACCTTTCGCTCAAAGAAGCAACGATTATGATGTCCACACAGAGAAGAACTACGAGTACATCCGTTTCCTGGACACTTATGAGAAGACATTCTTCCAATTCTTGCAGAAGGGCGAATTTAAGTCTGTAAGTATTTATCAATCAGACAGTTTACGTAATGAAATAATTAAATGAGTTACACATGAACTAAATATTTGCAGGTCGAGAAGGAAATCAACTACGTTGGCAACTACTGGCACATGAACTCAGACCTGTACTCTGAGCAAAGCAAGAAGGACTTACACCAGTACTCTTATGAAATCATAGCTCGTCGCGTGCTCGGTGCTAGTCCTAAGCCTTTTGACAAGTATGTTTAATAATATTTTCGTTGACTTTATGATTAGTAAAAAAAAGTTCCGTGTGGTGCCGGACGTACAGAACTGCACCACTCTATATAGAGTAGAGTAGAGATAAGATATCTTCTCATGGGTGTCGTAAAAGTCACCAGAGGATGGTCAGCAGTGTTCTCTGGGTATTTAACCAACCAACTGCGATCGCCAACCCGCTTGTCAAGCGTGGCGATTATAACATATCCCCCCAAACTGCTTGGGGAGGTCTGTGTCTTGCAGTAAGCATCTTTCGGCTGAAATGACGATGATGTAAAACAAAAATGTACTACAAAAAATTACTTAACCTTATTAATCGGGAAAAATTGCTCTGTTTTTTCAGATACGCTTTCATGCCGAGTGCTCTCGACTTCTACCAAACATCCCTTCGTGATCCAGCTTTCTACCAGCTCTACCAGAGAATTATTGACTACCTTGTTGACTACAAAGAATACGTGAAGCCTTACAATCACAATGATCTTCATTTCGTCGGTGTCAAGATTAGTGACGTGAAAGTTGGGGAACTAGTCACTTACTTTGATTACTTCGACTTCAATGCTACAAACAGCGTCTTCTTCAGTCAGGAAGAGCTCAAATCTTACCCCACTGGATTCGTGATTCGTCAACCTCGCTTAAACCACAAACCATTCACTGTCACCGTTGACGTTAAGTCTGATTCAGCGTCTGATGCCGCCTTCAAGATCTTCATCGGACCTAAGTACGATAGCAACGGATATCCAGTTAGCATCGAGGATGATTGGATGAAATTCTACGAATTGGACTGGTTCGTGCAGAAACTTGTCCCAGGTGAGAACAAGGTTGAGCGCAAATCTAGCGAGTTCATTTTCTTCAAGGATGACTCCATTCCCATCAACGAAATCTACAAGTGGTTAGACCAAGGAAAGGTACCTTATGACATGTCTGTTGCGCCCGATAACATGCCCAGGAGATTGATGCTGCCTAAGGGTACCCAGGGTGGATATCCGTTCCAGGTGGTTGTGTTCGTGTATCCATACAACGGCTCTAAGGGAGAAGACGTTCTCAAGAACTTCGTCTCGGACAACAAACCTTTCGGTTATCCATTCGATCGCCCAGTGGTCGAGGCTTACTACAGACAACCAAATATCTTCTTTGAGGATGTGGAGATCTTCCACAAAGATGCATACTACCCCTACGAGCTTAATGTTCCTACCTATTTCACCAACAAGAAGCAGTAAAATTATTAATTATATTACCTAACAGTGTTGTAAAATTATTTTAAAGTAGTTGAAAATGTACAAAAATATGTGTTAAATAGAATAATAAACTTATATATTATATGAATTTGTTTTCCTTTGGTACTGTTCTTATGTTTACCAACACATACACATACTTAATACAATACAAAGAAGCCGTTTAAAAGTATAGTCACTATCAAATTAGTGAATCAATTTGCTCAATCTACATAGCGTTCTGTTGATTTTATGACTTTGATATCTCAGCACTGAGAAAGTGAAGAAAACGGCTCTTGTAATGGGCATTAGTTAAAGCTCAATACAAGCTTTGATAATCCAGAATTTTGATAGACGATATCATTCTGTATTTTTATGCTACCAATTAATTGGGTCAATAATGAGAATGAGATCTCTTCTACAAACAATGTATCTTAAATTGAAGGTAAACCATGAAAACTAACATCGCATAATTTCACAAAAATTACACCAAGGCAGCAAATATATAAAAAAACTCTTAATTTATTTGCTGCAGTTTTTATTTCATGAACTTCCTTTAATTTAAGATGCCAATAAACCCATTACTAACTAGTTGGAAAGATTTGATCCTCTTTAATAACCCTATCTATATATTATATATCATCAAAAACCTTGCAATTGTGTAAGTTCGATTCCCGGCTCAGGCAAGAGGTTTTAATGATGTGTGAAAACAGAACCTCAATTAAATATAAGTTTTTAAACTTTCGCGAATTTCAGTTATATTGAACTAATTACTGTGGAATAAAAAGACAAGCTCATAGGCAATTTGTTATTTATTATCAATTTAAACAAGTCATGATTAATAACGTATGTATATTGGTACAGAATCATAGTAAGAAACATGAATAAACATAACTCCATAAACCAATTATCTATTCACCAGAAATAACATTATAAAAACAATAGTATAAATGAATATAGAATTAATAAACATTAACACATTTTAAAATGAATACAATATAAATAGTAAAATAATGACAATATATCGCAATAAAATAATAATGCACAACTTACGTGAATAACAGGTATTCAGAGATGTTACCTCCATCTATATTCAACACGAACTAACTCGGCAAACATGGCGGCACCCATTTTATACACGATAGTGGAAGGTGGCGTCATGCTTGCGCGTTTGAAAACTACCTACATTATAGTATTATTTTGCAGCTAAGTATGAATTTAACGAGTAACGCATAACCACTATTTTAATCATAAGGAAAACGCTATGCTATATGCTTTAAAGTAAGGATAACCCAAGCTGTAAAGCCGACATTACATAGTCAATTAAATAGTACATTATGATACAAGTGAGCAAATTTGGCTATGATACTCGAGGCTGGATTGCGTAATAGAGCCGAGAGTATAATAGTCAATGCTCATGCGTGTCATACGACGTTTTTCAACACACTTGCGAGTAAAAAAACATATGAACATATTTTAAGCAAATATTGCATTTGTGAATAATGGCGCGCGGATTACTGTAATCGCACGGTGACGCATAGGTATGCGCGCGCAGGTGGTGGAAGAAAACCGCCAAACAGCCTAATATAAAAAATATAATATATTTTATTTATAAAATTAATTAATTTAATTAATTAATGTTTTTTTTAGTACGCGGTCACCACTCCAGAACTTTACTGCCCCATCGGCCATCCGTTCTGCGAGCAATGTGCCCCGCCCACTGCCACTTAAGTTTGGCAATTCTTCGGGCTATGTCGGTTACTTTCGTTCTCCTGCGATCTCCTCATTTCTGATTCGATCACGCAGGGACACTCCGAGCATAGCCCTCTCCATTGCCCTTTGAGTGACTTTGAGCCTTCTTATCAGGCCCATTGTGAGCGACCACGTTTCAGTACCGTAAGTAATTACTGGCAACACACACTGGTCAAAGACTTTCGTCTTGAGACACTGCGGTATTTTGGACGAGAAGATATTGCGTAGCTTCCCGAACGCTGCCCAACCGAGTCGGATTCGACGATTGACCTCTTTCTCGAAGTTGGACTTACCTAGCTGGACTGTTTGTCCTAATACATAATCGTCAACAACTTCGAGTGTAGATTCTCCGATGTTTACGGGAATGGGTGCTATATGGGAATTGGACATAACCTTTGTCTTGCCGATATTCAATTTAAGACCCACTCTATCAGAAGCTCTACTGAGGTCATCGAGCATTGTACCGAGGTCCTCCATGGTCTCAGCCATGACTACTATGTCGTCGGCAAACCGAAGGTGAGTGATGTACTCGCCGTTTATGTTAATGCCTAGCCCCTTCCAGTCCAGAACCTTGAAGACATGCTCCAATGCAGCAGTGAACAGTTTCGGAGAGATCACATCTCCCTGTCTCACACCTCGCTGCAGAAGGATAGGTTTCGAGGCTTGGTCCTGTAATCGGACTGACATAGTGGCGTTTTCATACAAAGACTTTAACACTTCGATGTACTGATAGTCAATCTGGCACCGTTGAAGAGACTGTAGTACCGCCCAAGTCTCGATCGAATCGAAGGCTTTCTCGTAGTCCACAAACGCTAAACAAAGAGGCAAGTTATACTCTTCGGTCTTATGTGTAACCTGCCGCAGCGTATGTATGTGGTCTACGGTGCTAAAGCCTTTTCGGAAACCGGCTTGTACGGGAGGCTGGAAGTCGTCAAACCTGCGTGAAAGATGGTTCGTAATGACTCTCGAAAACAGCTTGTAGACATGGCTCAGAAGTGAGATGGGCCTATAATTCTTCAGTAGAGCATTATCGCCCTTTTTGAAGAAGAGTACCATCACACCTCTGCTCCATGCCTGTGGCGTTCTTCCCTCGAGAATGACGGAATCAAACAGCTTCTGAAGGGCCTTAAGGATCGGTTTTCCACCCGCCTTCAGGAGCTCGGCCGTAATTCCGTCATTACCCGGTGCCTTGTTGTTTTTGAGCTGCTTCAGAGCCATCCTAATCTCGTACAGGCTGACGTCCGGGATATCTTCGGTATAGTGTCGGGTCAATCGAGCTCTTGGTTCGTGAGCCCGATTTACAGCGGGTGTCCGGGTGGACGTGTATAACTGTCCATAGAACTTCTCGACCTTTTACAATACAATACAATACAATTCTTTATTTACTGAACATAGGTTAAAACATTGGTGTTATAAGTCACATTGATACAGTCCTCTATATTCTACCCTTAGGCATGCAAATATTTGGTTAATGGCTATAATTTCATATTACTATCAAATGCAAGACACATTGAATTAAGAAATTAAAAATGGCGATACATACAATTGTTACAATATAATAAAATCAAATCAAATAAGTAGTTCAAAAACAATATCAATGTTAAAAATGTCAGAAAATTAATAATAATAATATATTCATGTCAACAAAATATTACTTTTTTAAAAACCACTATTTTTTATTGTTATACAGGAACGTATCAAGCTTTTAGAGTGAAGCTTTTTCATTTAGAAAGTCTGATATATTATAGTAACATTTTAGTATCAGTAGATCCTTGAGGCGCCTTTTAAACATAGTCATATTTAACTTTCTAATTTCCTGTTATTATTTGAGGAAAGAGGTAGGGTCTTGAACGCCCCTAAGCCACTGCGACCTAAAAGATCTATTGTGACGCCTCTTGCAGCATTACAACACTTCCCCAAGCTGCAAGTCAATCATAAAGTCGACTATGACCTTGGGGGAGGAGGATTTGATCTCCTGCATTGAGATGACGTGGCCTCCAAGATGCTGGCTTCTGATGTGGTGCACTGCATCACATTCGCATAGGATATGGATGGGCGTCTCATCCTTTTCGCGACAAAACCTGCAAACTGTGGTATCACTGAGGCCCATCCTGTGAAGGTGTTTGTTCATCTTGCAGTGCCCAGTAAGGGTTCTTGTCAGGATTCTTATCTGATTTTTGTTCAACGAAAGCGCTTCTTTCGTAAACCTTTTTTTGAAGCCCACAAGTAGCGCTTTCGAGTGTTCTTGGCCTGGGGATTTTTCCCAAAGGCTAATACTTTGGTCAGTTCCCCAGTTTTTAAGGTAGGCTGTAGTGGTGCATTTAGGAATGCCACAGATTGGCTCCGGGCCCACATTGGGGCTTTCAGCACCAGCTCTAGCCAGTTCATCAGCGGCTTCGTTGCCCCTAATGCCACAGTGTCCAGGTACCCATCCTAGTGCCACTGAGTTTGCCGCTCCTTGTGAGTTTAATAGCTGGACACACTCCTTTACAAGTTTGGAGTCAATTTCCTCTGAATTTAAGGCTTTTAAAGCAGCCTGGCTGTCAGAGAAGATGAAGATTCGCCTATTAATATAGGTCCTCTGCAGACTTAAACGGACACATCCAATAATGGCAAATAATTCCGCTTGAAACACAGTGGTGTGCTGGCCTAGGTTGGCGAATTTCTTTACCTTTGGCCGCCCACCGTGGAATCCGGCTCCTGCTAGACCCTCTTTTTTTGATCCGTCGGTGAACCAAACAACATCAGTGGACTGAGGCTGGCCTGGCGTGTCGTCCTTCCACTCAGTCCTCTGAGGTATGAATACCCTAAACAGCCTATCAAAGCTGTATTCTTTTAACATTGCATCAGTGGGCATGGCAATGATGTCTTTCTTCATAAGGTTCTCTTGCAGTGCCCTCATGGCAGTCGACTTCCATCTTGTCCTTCCCGCTATTCTGGCCCTTATCATTGCTGCCCTAGCGTCCATTTGCACCTGCACATGCAAAGGAACGAGATTAAGCAGAGCCTCAAGTGCAGCGGTCGGAGTCGATGCAATTGCTCCTGTTGTTATGAGACACGCGAGTCTCTGGAGGCTTGAGAGAGCATCCCTGCAGGTAGTCTGATGGGTTTTTCCATGCCATACGACACAGCCATAGGTTATCATGGGCCTTGCTATAGCAGTGTACAGCCACAGCGTTGCCCATGGTCTAAGGCCCCATTTCGAGTTGACCAGTCGGCAGGAAGTTCCCAAAGCAATTTTTGCTTTCCTTGTCACATGTTTAATGTGTGCATTCCACGTGAGTTTTTTGTCTAGGATAATGCCTAGATATTTGACCTCATCCGAAAAGTTGACCGTTTTACCGAAGAGGGTTGGTGGTTTTAAGCCATCCAACTTCCTTTTCTTTGTAAAAGGTACAATGACAGTTTTGTCTGCATTGACCGAAAGTTGGGAGTCTTTGCACCATCTTTCGATTATTCTACAGGCCGTTTGCATCAGATCGGAGATGACTGATTGGCATTTGCCAACGGTAATCACTACCAGATCGTCCGCGTAACCTTGCGTGTAATAGCCAGCCCTATTGAGCTCGCTCAGTAAGCTGTCAACAACTAAAGACCATTCTAGGGGAGACAGGACGCCCCCTTGTGGGCAACCCCTGTTTAGTCTCATCCTTATGGTTGTGTCTAAGAGAGATGTTGACGCTACTCTGTTACGCAACATTGCTTCGATCCAGTAGATGGTCGTTCGGTCAATGTTGCGTTGCTCCATACTTTTAGTATGAAATTTGTTGAGGTGTTGTCAAATGCCCCCTCTATATCTAAGAAGGCGCACAGAGCAATTTCTTTGTCCTCAACAGCTTTTTCTATGTTATCCACTAAGTCCATCAATGCGGACTCAGTAGACTTGCCTTTCTGATAGGCATGTTGTCTCACGTGCAGGGGTTTGTCTACTAAGTAGGTAGCCCTGATGTGCTGGTTGAGTACCTTCTCCATGGTTTTGAGCATGAAGGAGGTAAGACTAATTGGTCTATAGGACTTGGGCATCGATTTGTCCCTGTCTCCCCCTTTGGGGATAAAGGTGACGGACACCCTAGTCCACGCTGTGGGTATGTAGCCCCAGGCGAAGCTGGTTCGAAAAACCTTCAACAGCGTTGGTAAGATAATATCCAACCCCTTTTGTAGTAAGGCAGGGAAGATATTATCCTCCCCTCCGGTCTTAAAGGGCTTGAAGCTGTTAATGGCCCATTCGATCCGATCGGGTCTAAATATAAGAGAAGCCATCCTCCAGTCTTCTATCCTTGGTCTGTTGCTCCGAGGGTTTTGATTGGTATGGCTTCCGTTACCATTTATTGGCACAGAGTCCGGAAAGTGCACTTTAGCTAAAAGCTTCAGTGTTTCCTCTGCGGATCTCGTGTAGGTCCCATCCGGGTATTTTAATAGCCCTAAATGGGATTGAGGAGACTTTGAGATTATTTTGTGGATCCTTGCTGCCTGTGAGGTACTCTTAATGTATTCACAGAACTCGCGCCAGGACTTTCTCTTGGCCTTCCTCAATTCTCTGTTGAACGCGGTAAGCGCCTTCCTATAGTCATCCCAGGTGTCGTCCCTCATGGCCTTGTTAAACAGGATTCGGGCGTTTCTCCTGAGTCGCTCTAGGTTCTTATTCCACCATGGAACATCTCTCATGGTAGCGGAGGTTTTTAGCGGACAGTTCTGGAAGAAAGCAGATTTAATGCCACCCTCAAGGTCCCCTACTGTAGCCTCCAGCTGTTCAATAGATTTAACGCATCTATTGACCGATAGCAAATTCGATTTGAGACAGTCTCTGTAGCCTGTCCAATTCGTTGCTTTTCGGTTTCTGTAAGAATTAGTCTCTCTCACCGCGGAGAGAGTTAGGTTAAACCTGATGTGTCTGTGATCAGACATGGACGCCTCCTCAGAAACGTGCCAGTTTTTTACACGGTGTTGTAAAGGGCCCGTGCAGAAAGTAATGTCTAGCACCTCCTGGCGAGTGCTGGTTACAAAGGTCGGGGAATTGCCCCTATTAAGAACGAGAAGGTTGTTAGACAATAAGTAATCAAACAGTAACTCACCCCTAATGTTGGTGTCAGTGCTTCCCCAGCTTGTGTGGTGGGTGTTACTATCACATCCCACTAGTAGTTGGGACTTCTGCTCCTGACAGTAGGTTACCATGTTGTCCAGTTGTATGGTAAGGTTTGCTTCATCCCCTGGAAGGTATGCCGAGCAGGCGATTGGCCTACTTCCGTTTCCTGGCAGTTCCACATACGCAGCAACTATGTCATCCGTACATATGGAGGGAATCGGCAAAAATCTCACACTTTTCTTAAAAAGTATGCAAGCTCTGGGTCTGCTGCCGTCGGTATAATACAAAACTGTGCCCACGGAGCCGAGCCCCATAACCGTGTTTCCATTGATCCACGGTTCTTGAACCAAAGCCATATCAAGTTTATCCTCCACGAAACTTTTGCAAAGCGCAGCAGTCGCTGCCTTGGCATGTTTCAGGTTTACTTGTATGACTTTGAACATAATTGTTGTATAGGATTGGGTTTAGGACTAGGTTACGAAAAGGAGAGGGAAAGGGATAAAACAAGTAAAAATATAAGTTGGTGTGGGTTAGGTTGGGGTTGTTAGGTACGGGGTGCTGGGCCAGGAAACCTCCACGTGTGCCTGACGGCTGCTAGTCCCTCTGGACATGTCTGAAGGGAACAGCAGTTGTTAGGCCGGTGCACCCTGGGCGCGGGTAATAACTATCCTTTCGAGGGACCTTATTATCCTTCGGGGGATCTTATTACCCGTGGCGAATATTCTGGCGTGGGAGGGGGCCTTTATAGGCCAGTGGAGCGTTGCTCCGCGTGTCCCTCTGATGTTAGCAGAGGGCACAGTGGAGGAGCAAGGACGGGCTCGGTGTGCACTCACTCTGCCGCTGCGCAGGCAGTGGGGGGACTGTGTCCTTCCCTGCCCCCGTCGATCTCGTAACCCCAGTAGGAGTGCTGTGGTTACGTCTCGCGGCTCCTATTGGGGCCGAGGGTCTTGGCTTAACCGCCCGGACCGTGAGGAAGAAAACCTCTATAAAAAATTACCCCGAATCCCAAGCGGCGGCGCACCGTGAGGGGATGCATGGCTGACGAGTGTTCCGTAGGAACGTTCAGTCTCTAGTGCGACCTCCGCCAGGGTACCAGCCGACCCCCTGGCGGGTTACGTTAGGCTTATCCGGGTACAGGGGGCACTGCCCGGATGGACCGTTTATATCCCCCATACTCGTGGGAACAATTATGGATACTCAAAAAACCAATATTGAAACTATGACGGTGGATGTGGTGTCAGATTCTGATGCTGCATCGAGTGTGAAGGGAGCGGCGGCGGGTAAAGTGCCCGTCGTGATGCTCACAAAATTAGGTGTGTCGCTGGAGTCTGCCGACGCATCTGAAGTGAGCGAATCGAGCGTCGAGAGTCGTGGCAGCGCCAAGAGATCTAAGCTCTGGCGCAAACGCTTACGCTCGGAGACGGTAAACCTGGGATCGGACCAGGCCTCGAGTGGTGATGAGGAGGCTTCGGCCCCCAAGATCACCAATGCCAGCCGAGGTAAAGGTCGGTCCGGTACCATGAGCAGTGGCCGTGGAGCCAGTGGGGTGGGCCCGTCAAAAGCTCGTAAAGAGTTAGAGGCTGCCCAAAAAGAGAGCAGACTCGCAAACGACGAGCAAGAAGTCGCTGAGCTCACCCGGAAGGTGAGGGCCGGAAGGGTGACTCAGCCTTCAGTGTCGTCTGTGGACGCCGTGGGTATGGAGCCGGAGGACATGTCCGCCCAGGCGCTCGGCCGGCAGCTGCAGTACGCCGTGGAGGCTATACAGAGGGTTTCCAGGGTGTCCAAGGGTCTGAGTGGCTGTAACCAAAAGGCCCTTAAAGCGGCGACGACCTCTATAGTGGAGGCTGCGGAGGCAATGCTGCAGCGTACCTCCTCTGAGGAGACGGCCAAACTACAGGCCGAGAACACCCGCCTGGCGGCTGAAGTGGCCCAGCTCCGTATGGAGCATGACGAGCTCAGGGCAGAGCTGAAGAAGGACAGCCGCCGCCGTGAAGTCTCGGACCATACTGTGCGGCCTACACAGGCGGTCGAGCCCGACCAGGTCCGCAGTATGATCCGGGAGGAGATGGCGAGGTGGTACGACTTCTTCGAGGGGAGGTCGTTGCGCCCGCCATTGGCTGCGGACCGCAGAAATGCGGAGCAAGCACGTGCGCCATCTTACGCGGCAAAGGCCGCAGCGCCGCGCTTGCCAAAGGCGTCGGGTCCGCCGGCGTCATTGGGTTCGGCTACACAGGCCTCGGCAGCCTCGGCCTCCCAGGCCTCTACAGCCCCGACCCAGACCCTGGAACCCCAACAGGGGCAGAAGGGTAAAGGGAAGGGGAAAGGAAAGGGCAAGGGTGGAGCAGCCACTCAGGCTACTGCACCTAACGCTGCTGCTGAGGGGCGTCCGACGACCTCCGAAACCCGCGAGGGTGGTTGGGAGAACGTCGGCGCTAAAAAGAAAAAGAAGAAGGCGAGGCGTTCCGCCAAAAAGAAGGCCGAACAAGCGGCAAGGGCTGCAAAAAAGGAGGCCAACAGGCTCCGAGCACCCAGATCCTCGGCTGTGGTGCTCACATTGCAGCCTGGAGCGGAGGAAAGGGGCGCGACCTACGCCGGGATCCTGGCGAAAGCTAAGGCCGAGGTCAAATTCGACGACCTCGGCATTCCGGGCCTACGGTTGAAACACACCGTAACCGGGGCTCGTTTGCTAGAGGTTCCCGGCACGACCAGTGGCCCAAAAGCTGACGCACTCGCCGAGCGGTTGAGGGCGTCACTTGAGGCAGAGGAGGTCCGGGTGTCCAGGCCCATTAAGTGCGCAGATCTGCGCATTTCGGGTCTGGATGACTCGGTAACGACCAAGGAGGTCGTAACAGCCGTCGCGAGGGTAGGCGGCTGTCCTCCAGAGCATGTGAAGCCAGGCGAGATCCGCACTGGCTTCACCGGCTTAGGGACAGCTCTTGTGAGCTGTCCTGTTGCGGCGGCCCAAAAAGTTATGGAGGGCCGTCGGCTGCTGGTGGGGTGGGTCTCGGCGCAAGTAAAGCTTCTGCCAGCCAGGCCTCTGAGGTGTTACCGGTGCCTGGCGGGTGGTCACGCGGGGGCGCTGTGTACCGCGGGGGTCGACCGCAGTGGAGTTTGTTTCCGCTGCGGTCAGAACGGGCACAAAGCCAGCTCGTGTGAGGCCACGCCGCACTGCATTATCTGTGCGGCGGCAGGCAAGCCGGCGGAGCACCGGGTGGGCAGTGATGCCTGCGCCGAGCCCATTAAGAAGGGCAACAGGGAGCGCAGAAAGAAGGCCGCACCCGAAGGTAGCAAAAAGCCACCACAAGGAGGCGAGGGGGAGGCGTCAATGGATACCCAGTAATGGCTCCAAATCTGCGCCTCCTCCAAGCCAACATCAATCACTCCGCCAGGGCTCAGGACCTTTGCTCCAGAGCATGGCGGAATGGCTGATCAATGTCGCCGTGGTCGCCGAGCCGTACTTTATCCCGCCCAGGGACGACTGGGTTAGTGATAGCGACGGCTTGGTGGCCTTAATCTCGCGGGCTGCTGCTGGCTCCCCATCCTTCGAGAACATCACGAGGGGTCGGGGACACGTGGCGGCTCTTTACGGGGAGGTTGTGGTCGTGGGGGCATATTTTTCCCCCAACCGATCTCTCGCCGACTTCGAAGATTTCCTTGTGGGGGTGGGCATCGTCGTCCGTCACAGCCACCCACGCCCAGTGCTCGTCCTCGGAGACTTCAACGCCAAATCCACGGCTTGGGGTTCTCCGGCCACGGATGCACGGGGTGAGGTGCTGGAGGAGTGGGCTGTGGAGTCTGGCTTACTGCTCCTTAACCGGGGTTCCGTCCAGACATGTGTGCGGCAGCGGGGTGGGTCTATAGTGGACATCTCGTTTGCTAGTCCCACTCTGGAGCGCCATGTCCACGGCTGGCGTGTGATGGAGGGGGTGGAGACGTTGTCGGATCACCGTTACATCCGATTCGACGTCTCCACCCAGGCCTCTGTCATCCCAGCCCAGGCGGCCCCGGTCGGGGTTGCTCCGCGTTGGGCTCTTGCCAAATTGAACCGGGAGGCCCTCCTGGAGGCCTCGATCGTACAGACCTGGGTGACAGCACCGGACAGGCCTGTCGACATCAATGTGGAGGCTGGGTGGTTCCAGGAAGCGATGACGCATGTTTGCGATGTGGGGATGCCTAGGGCTAAGCCCGGTCCTGTAAGGCGCCAGATGTACTGGTGGTCCTCGGACATAGCGCGATTGCGAGTCGCGTGTGTGTTCGTGCGACGCCGGTACACGAGGTTCAGGAGGCGGTTCAGGAGGCGTCCCCGCACCCCGGAGGAGGCAGTCATAGAGGAGGAGCTGTACGAGGGGTACAGAGCAGCGAAGGTGGCCCTTCAGGCAGCCATCGCGGAAGCCAAGGTGGCAGGCTTCGACGCCATGCGGGCGACTCTGGATGCAAATCCGTGGGGGCGTCCATACCGTATGGTACGGGGCAAACTTCGCCCGTGGGCCCCCCCACTAACCCAGAGTCTCCGGCCTGAGCTGCTGGAGGGTGTGGTGAGCGCTCTGTTCCCTTCAAGGGCGGAGCACACCCCTCCGCTGATGGTTCCTCCTCATATGGCGCCTAACGCGGACGACGACGACGACGTGCCCGAAGTGACCCGGGAAGAATTGATGGCGGCGGTGAAACGGCTTCAAGCCAAAAACACCGCCCCAGGACCCGATGGCATACCTGGCCGAGCATGGGTCCTGGCCCTGAAGGCCCTTGGGCCCCGATTGGGAGGACTCTTGAGCGCATGCTTCGAGCAGGGCCAGTTTCCACGGAGGTGGAAGACTGGCAAACTGGTCTTGCTGAAGAAGGAGGGGCGCCCTGCAGACTCACCATCTGCATACCGCCCTATCGTGTTGCTGGATGAGGTGGGCAAGCTCTTTGAGAGAGTAATTGCAGACCGCCTTGTCCAGCACTTGACTAGGATGGGGCCGGATCTGGCGGACAACCAGTTTGGTTTCCGCCGGGGGCGCTCCACTGTGGATGCTATCATGCGCGTGAGGGCTCTGGCGGAGAGAGCAGTGGCCCGGGGGGAGGTTGTTTTGGCGGTGTCTCTTGACATCGCCAACGCTTTCAACACCTTGCCCTGGAGTTGCATTAGGGCGGCACTTGAATTCCATCGGGTGCCAACCTACCTCCGCCACATTGTAGGGGCCTATCTGACGGACAGGGCCGTCATCTACCCGGGTCGGGAAGTATGGGGTCGGCGAGAGATGTCGTGCGGTGTTCCACAGGGATCGGTTCTGGGGCCGCTTCTGTGGAACATCGGTTACGACTGGGTTCTGCGCGGTGTTCTCCTCCAAGGCGTCGGCGTGACATGTTACGCCGACGACACGCTGGTCACGGCGAGGGGGAAGACGCTCCGGCAGGCGACCATGCTGGCGACAGCGGGGGTTGCGCAGGTCGTTGGAAGGATCCGGCGGTTGGGTCTCGAGGTGGCTCTACACAAGTCTGAGGCTCTGTGTTTCCACGGGCCTCGGAAGGGGCCGCCTCCGGGATCCCACATAGTGGTAGGAGGCGTCCGCATCGACATCGGGTCGACGATGAAGTACCTGGGACTCGTCCTCGATAGCCGGTGGGGCTTTGGGCCCCACTTTCAGCGGTTGGCACCCAAGTTAACGGGGGCCGTGGCTGCGTTATCGCGGCTGCTCCCAAACTTGCGGGGTCCAAACGCCTCCTGCCGGAAGCTCTACGTGGGGATCGTACGGTCCATGGCCCTTTATGGGGCGCCAGTGTGGGCGGACACCCTGACACGCTGCAACGTCGCGCTGCTGCGTAGGCCGCAGCGTGCGATGGCCATCAGGGTGATACGGGGATATCGTATGATCTCCTTTGAGGCGGCGAGCCTCCTAGCCGGATCAATGCCCTGGGATCTGGAGGCGAGAGACCTTGCGCTGAGGTACCACCAGCGTGAGGACCCGCCTGATCGGACTGAGGTCCGCCAGATCCTAGTGGCTGAATGGGAGGAGCGACTTGCGCAACCCAGCGCAGGGCACGCCGCAATAGCGGCGGTAAGGCCCGTCATAGGGGAGTGGTTGGAGAGGGGCCATGGCGCCCTCACCTACCGGCTGACACAGATACTCTCAGGGCACGGTTGCTTTGGGAAGTATCTGTGTCGTATAGGCCGGGAGCCGACGCCCGAGTGTCATCACTGCGGGAGCTGCCCAGAGGACACGGCGCAGCACACACTGGCGGAGTGCCCAGCTTGGGCCGCGCAGCGCCGTGACCTCATTACTGCAGTAGGCAGCAGCGTCCTCTCGCTTCCGGCCGTGGTTCTGTCTATGGTCAGGAGCGAGAGCGCTTGGGAAGGCGTCGTCTCCTTCTGCGAGGATGTAATGCTCGCTAAGGAGGCGGCGGAGAGGGTTCGAGAGGCAATAACCTCTCTTCCCATCCGCAGGAGACGACCTGGGCGTCGTAGGAGGGCGTATGCCAACCTCCAGCCACCCTAGGTGTGGGCCTGCGGGCGGCGGACTCGGGGTGGCCCGCCGCCCGACCAGTCAAGGCCCGTGACGGTGGCGCGTTGTGTTCCGCGCGTGCCAGTCAAGAGGAGGGTGCGGCCGATGTGGGTGCCGCACGGGGTGAAGGGGCTCGCCTGTTAGCGGCGAGCCGGGACCTGCCGGGGATGGTTGGGCGAATACGGGAGTATTTCTCACGCCCCCGGCCAAGGGTCGGTAGAGGAACACCGTGGTGGTTTTTAGTCGGTAAGAGTCCGACACTGGCTCCGTCTTCCCCGGGCGGAGTGCGTCCATGAGGATTTTCCCCACGGAAAAAAAAAAAAAAAAAAAAAAAAAGGGTTGTTAGGTACTGCCCAGAGGACACGGCGCAGCACACACTGGCGGAGTGCCCAGCTTGGGCCGCGCAGCGCCGTGACCTCATTACTGCAGTAGGCAGCAGCGTCCTCTCGCTTCCGGCCGTGGTTCTGTCTATGGTCAGGAGCGAGAGCGCTTGGGAAGGCGTCGTCTCCTTCTGCGAGGATGTAATGCTCGCTAAGGAGGCGGCGGAGAGGGTTCGAGAGGCAATAACCTCTCTTCCCATCCGCAGGAGACGACCTGGGCGTCGTAGGAGGGCGTATGCCGACCTCCAGCCACCCTAGGTGTGGGCCTGCGGGCGGCGGACTCGGGGTGGCCCGCCGCCCGACCAGTCAAGGCCCGTGACGGTGGCGCGTTGTGTTCCGCGCGCGCCAGTCAAGAGGAGGGTGCGGCCGATGTGGGTGCCGCACGGGGTGAAGGGGCTCGCCTGTTAGCGGCGAGCCGGGACCTGCCGGGGATGGTTGGGCGAATACGGGAGTATTTCTCACGCCCCCGGCCAAGGGTCGGTAGAGGAACACCGTGGTGGTTTTTAGTCGGTAAGAGTCCGACACTGGCTCCGTCTTCCCCGGGCGGAGTGCGTCCATGAGGATTTTCCCCACGAAAAAAAAAAAAAAAAAAAAAAAAAGGGTTGTTAGGTAGGACGGTTTTTTAGGGGGTTTCGTGCAGCTTTCTTGCTGGTGTGCTCCCGGGCTAACGAGGGTGCTTGCAATGCCCCCCTGGTCGCCCTGGATTTTGCTCCACGACCCCTTTTTGCTCCTCTGGTGGTAATTGATGGCCCACCTGAAGGCCTATTGCTGAGCCTGATGGTGGAGCCACCAGGTCCAGAAGACCCACTAGGACCAGGATTTGGCATGATCGGCCAGTTCCTGGATGCCAGTGACGTCGAAGATGATTTTGCAGCACCAGTCGCATCCCTGGGAGATTCAGCAGGTGCTGCAGTGGACGTTGAGGCCACGGGTTCAGCTTCTGGAATTTCCATGGCAGTAACCACGGACTGGGCAGCAGCCCACCCAGGTGCGGTATCGCCAGGTCCCTCCTCCACCTTACCCGTGTCGCTTGCTTGCGACTTAGGCTTCACCCGGAGCTGGACTTTGTGGAAGCTGATAAACAGACAGCAGGAGCTATCCATCAGCGGTCCCAGTGAGGATTCGTCGAAGGAGAAGGTTACTGTCTGACCCTTTTCCTCGACTTTCCTTTGGACCACTTTCCAGGTGGTGAAGTCTATGCCCTGATTTTGAGCTTTTAGGCGCGGTATAATTCTTTCCTGGGCTATTATGGCCCCAGGTATCTGCGCATATCCAATCCTGGGTTTAGGTAAGGCCTTTTCGTCGAGGACAGATAGGCTAGCACCCTCCCAGGGTCGGAGTGTAGGAACGTGCGTGATGAGCCATAACTTAGATGCCTCATCCGCACAGGTAAGCAAGAACCCTCCGGCTCTTGTTGAACAGCCAAGGAATCTAGGGCCTTGACCATCCACCTCCTCATCGACGAGCTGTAGGATTTTTTCCTTTAGCTCCTCGATGCGTGTCTCGGACATAGGTCCAGAGGCGTCAATAACTCCCATACGGCCAGCAACCGCCACCTCCCGAAAAGTCAGCTTAGGAATAGGCTCGTTAAGCCTTGGTACCTTCGCCGGCTTCTCGACAGTCGAAGAAGTGCCATCAAGCCTGGGCCTTTTTTCCGCCGTGAGCCTCTTCTCTTCCTCAAGGCTGGCCAAGAATTCAGGGAACTCCTTTAGGTGGGTTTCGGAGAGGGATCTAGCCTCCTTGAAGCTTTTCCCTCTCTTCATCCACCAAGTGATTCGCCTCTTGGCCGCACCACTGAGTTTTTTGTGTGACCTCTTTCCTCCACTTTGAGCATTGGAAACGCCCTTGGTGTTGGGGAGGTCAAGCTTTGTGCTAAGGCCACTTGGCCCAGCACAAGGCTCGGAAACAACAGGAGAGGATGGGAGATTATGCCCGTCCTCCTGCAGTAAAGTACGCTCCTCAAAGATATCTTCGAGGAACGTAGCCGAGGAGGGGCTGTTATGCCCTTCCTCGGAAAGAGGGGAGCTAGTAACGGCTAGCTCTGGTTTATTTTTACTATAAGGGTCCATATGATTCCCACGAGTAGCTAGGGAAACTTTGTCGATCCCCGCAGAGCCCCGCATGCGGAGACAAGGCAAATTAATCCTCGAGGCTGCCTGGTATCGAGGATCCTCCGTTAGCGACTGAGCTGCTCCTCAGCCATTCATCCTTCAGCACGGGTCGGATGACACCTTGGATTGAGAATTTTTGGAGTCGAGGTTTACTCCTCCAGGAGAGAAGGGAATGGAGATGTGAAGGGATTGGAATAATTTAACAGTCAACTGCACATCGACGGCCACGGGACCAGCACGAGCAGAATCTGTCTTGCATGTAGCTTAGATACATACAAGCCAGTACCGCCCGCGACGGTCCCATAACCATCGATATGCCGTTGACTGTACGTGGACGGAACACGGGATCTTAGGTGTGGATAGGTAACCTACACCTTGGATTGGGGTGGAGGCTACCCTTCCCTTGTCCGGGGTTCGCTTACGAACAGTCCCCGTCCCATGCAGCCGTAGCTGCATGAGACGGGGCGGGCTATCCGCAACCTGCCCACCCGCTCGGTAGCGTGGGAAGAGAGCTTCCACTGTGGCAAGCCTTACAAGTCTGATCTAGACAAAGCAAGACTTGACACAGTCCGAGTCTCGGCTCTATTACGCAATCCAGCCTCGAGTATCATAGCCAAATTTGCTCATGCGTGTCATACGACGTTTTTCAACACACTTGCGAGTAAAAAAACATATGAACATATTTTAAGCAAATATTGCATTTGTGAATAATGGCGCGCGGATTACTGTAATCGCACGGTGACGCATAGGTATGCGCGCGCAGGTGGTGGAAGAAAACCGCCAAACAGCCTAATATAAAAAATATAATATATTTTATTTATAAAATTAATTAATTTAATTAATTAATGTTTTTTTTTTTTATGTTAATTTGTTGACAAAAATAAATAATTTGATGAAATGAAATGTTTATTTAACATATTTTAATTAATACAGTTGATTTATTCACAAAAATGTTTAATTTTGTTTAGACGTAAATACTCTTTGCTGCGTTTTAATTAATAGTTGAAAAAAACACTAGTTAACACGCTTCTACCCTATTTACGTCAATATACATCGTATATAGATATATCAATATTATTCTGTTTACACTCTCCATGTACAGGTCTTTATACATTTTATACAGGCACCTATGTCAATATTTACACTATTCAATATATGATAGGTTTGTTATAACCTTGAAACCTGATCGTGTTCAAAGTCCATTACGTGGCCTTTCTCACAAGTGCAAACACGACTATGATACGATATTCCATCATGGAATGCCAGTGCCAATCTTCCGGCTTCATCATCAGACCTTGAAACCTAATCGTGGTCAAAGTTCATTACAAGACTTTTCTTAGAAATCCAAAAACAACATTGATGCAACAGAGCATATTTTGCATGGGTCCCGTTTTATTTAATAAAATACCACAGGAAATTAGAAAGTTAAATATGACTATGTTTAAAAGGCGCCTCAAGGATCTACTGATACTAAAATGTTACTATAATATATCAGACTTTCTAAATGAAAAAGCTTCACTCTAAAAGCTTGATACGTTCCTGTATAACAATAAAAAATAGTGGTTTTTAAAAAAGTAATATTTTGTTGACATGAATATATTATTATTATTAATTTTCTGACATTTTTAACATTGACATTGTTTTTGAACTACTTATTTGATTTGATTTTATTATATTGTAACAATTGTATGTATCGCCATTTTTAATTTCTTAATTCAATGTGTCTTGCATTTGATAGTAATATGAAATTATAGCCATTAACCAAATATTTGCATGCCTAAGGGTAGAATATAGAGGACTGTATCAATGTGACTTATAACACCAATGTTTTAACCTATGTTCAGTAAATAAAGAATTGTATTGTATTGTATTGTAAAAGGTCGAGAAGTTCTATGGACAGTTATACACGTCCACCCGGACACCCGCTGTAAATCGGGCTCACGACCCAAGAGCTCGATTGACCCGACACTATACCGAAGATATCCCGGACGTCAGCCTGTACGAGATTAGGATGGCTCTGAAGCAGCTCAAAAACAACAAGGCACCGGGTGATGACGGAATTACGGCCGAACTCCTGAAGGCGGGTGGAAAACCGATCCTTAAGGCCCTTCAGAAGCTGTTTGATTCCGTCATTCTCGAGGGAAGAACGCCACAGGCATGGAGCAGAGGTGTGATGGTACTCTTCTTCAAAAAGGGCGATAATGCTCTACTGAAGAATTATAGGCCCATCTCACTTCTGAGCCATGTCTACAAGCTGTTTTCGAGAGTCATTACGAACCATCTTTCACGCAGGTTTGACGACTTCCAGCCTCCCGTACAAGCCGGTTTCCGAAAAGGCTTTAGCACCGTAGACCACATACATACGCTGCGGCAGGTTACACATAAGACCGAAGAGTATAACTTGCCTCTTTGTTTAGCGTTTGTGGACTACGAGAAAGCCTTCGATTCGATCGAGACTTGGGCGGTACTACAGTCTCTTCAACGGTGCCAGATTGACTATCAGTACATCGAAGTGTTAAAGTCTTTGTATGAAAACGCCACTATGTCAGTCCGATTACAGGACCAAGCCTCGAAACCTATCCTTCTGCAGCGAGGTGTGAGACAGGGAGATGTGATCTCTCCGAAACTGTTCACTGCTGCATTGGAGGATGTCTTCAAGGTTCTGGACTGGAAGGGGCTAGGCATTAACATAAACGGCGAGTACATCACTCACCTTCGGTTTGCCGACGACATAGTAGTCATGGCTGAGACCATGGAGGACCTCGGTACAATGCTCGATGACCTCAGTAGAGCTTCTGATAGAGTGGGTCTTAAATTGAATATCGGCAAGACAAAGGTTATGTCCAATTCCCATATAGCACCCATTCCCGTAAACATCGGAGAATCTACACTCGAAGTTGTTGACGATTATGTATACCTAGGACAAACAGTCCAGCTAGGTAAGTCCAACTTCGAGAAAGAGGTCAATCGTCGAATCCGACTCGGTTGGGCAGCGTTCGGGAAGCTACGCAATATCTTCTCGTCCAAAATACCGCAGTGTCTCAAGACGAAAGTCTTTGACCAGTGTGTGTTGCCAGTAATTACTTACGGTACTGAAACGTGGTCGCTCACAATAGCCTGATAAGAAGGCTCAAAGTCACTCAAAGGGCAATGGAGAGGGCTATGCTCGGAGTGTCCCTGCGTGATCGAATCAGAAATGAGGAGATCGCAGGAGAACGAAAGTAACCGACATAGCCCGAAGAATTGCCAAACTTAAGTGGCAGTGGGCGGGGCACATTGCTCGCAGAACGGATGGCCGATGGGGCAGTAAAGTTCTGGAGTGGCGACCGCGTACTGGAAGGCGCAGCGTGGGTAGGCCCCCCACAAGGTGGACCGACGACCACGTAACCGGTGGCTGGTGAAGGTCGCAGGAATCCGCTGGATGCGGAAGGCACAGGACCGGTCGTTGTGGCGATGCTTGGGGGAGGCCTATGTCCAGCAGTGGACGTCTTTTGGCTGAAATGATGATGATGATGAATGATGTATTGTAAAACAGGTATGATACGATTTTCCATCATGAAGTTCCAGTTCATATCGTCTCGACTCACGCAGTAAGGGTTCTGTACCACCCATTGACCTGATACCCCATAGAAACTGATTTAATTTAGTGAGTTTATCAAAAGACATCAACGAAAGCGTACGTCAAATGTGAATTTTCGCATCTATTTCTTACGTAGGTACCACCACATTTGTCTATGTTTGCCCTATTTTTAGTATTTGTTGCTAAACTACATAGTATGCACTATAACCACACCAAGTTTGCGTTGGTATGTATTACCGTTTTGAAGATAGAGCAGGGTTTTGATTAAGGGATCCATTTGAGCTCGAAACCGGTCGGGCACACCCGATGATATAACGTGAGTGAAACCGTTTATATTAATCATTATGAATTTAACTCACGATAGTTATTATATAAAAGATAGAGCAGGAACAAAAACGATGAAAAAAATGCATGTTTTTCGAGGTTTCTTGTATGTGGACCCCCTTTGGTTTAAAACTTTTTTAATTTTTAGTATTTGTCGTGATACTCCTCATAGTAACACATATTTTTTGAAAATTTCAACTGGTTATCTATTACCGTTACAAAGATACAGCCCTGTGACAGACAGATGGACGGACAGCGTAGCGAGAGTAATAGGGTCCCGTTTGCACCCTTTGGGTACGGAACCCTAAAAAGCACGCGAGCGTTATAAGTTACGTTATGAACCTAAAACCTTATGACTGCCTCGTTGGTCTAGTGGTCGCAAGCACGACTGCTGAGCGTGGGGTCCTGGGTTCAATTCCCGGGTCGGGCAAAGTGTTATTGGATTTTTTCATTAAGAAATTCTCAGTAGCAGCCTGGAGTCTGGATTTGTGCCCGGTTAATGGCAATAGGCTCGCCCCCTATTACATGAGACTACAACATAACTGGCGAAATGTGGGTGTACTATACACCTCTGCCTACCCCTTCGGGGAAATACAGGCGTGATGTTATGTTATGTTATGAACCTAAAAGCGATGCAATAAGAGCGAGTTTACTAGCAATTGTGTTGATAAAAATATAATACTGCCGTCCGCTAACTAAAAGGCCGTTAAGTGACAATTTTGTCAAATTCGAGTTACATGTACTACTAAAGAGAGCAAAATTTGCTCTTTTTCGTAGTATATGTAACAAAATTAGACAAAATTGTCACTTAACGGCCTTTTAGTCATCGGACGGCAGAATAGCTCTCCTTTGATTAAAATTTAATTTTCCAATATACATATAAAGTAATTTCTCTCATGGGATCGATAGGACATCCGGTACCTATGCAACGTGTATCAGAAATGCGTGGTCGTGTTTTAAAAGCTCATTAAAGGCATAGCATAGAACAACTTTTACTATGGGAACAACCCTGAAACAGCAAAAAAATATCAGCTGTTCCCTAGAAAATAACCGACGTCGCTCGACCAAATATGATTTTTCTTTCACGATATGTATGTATTGTATAGTGATGCAACGAATACTACTTTTACGAATACGAATACGAATACGAATACCAATTGTACTATTCGGCGAATACGAATACGAATACCTGATTCTACTCTTACAATTTGATTTTGATTTGAACAAAAAGACTGCCCAATTTTGGTACACAATTTTATGAAGCACAGTTAACTTACAGAAAATTGCTTTGTGGTGACTTAAATTTAACTACACACATCAAAAGTGTCTAGGGATCAAGTACATTTAGAGTATCGCCGCAATTGAGGATTATTATTTTAACTTTTTTAGATCGTTATTGATTCTTTTTAGTGAATTTCACTATTTAAATAAAGAATTTTCTTTAAATTTTGATTAAAAATAGAAAATCAACTGTCAATCAGGATTCGTATAAAAGTGTGTAATAGCGTTCATAGAGAAAATAATCATAGCGTTTTTACAAAACCGTTACAAACTCTGAATCGGAACTGATTTTTTTTTTGCATTGATATGGAGCAACGGCATCACATCTCATCACTGATTTTAAGCATACCAAATCACTGTGATTGTGAGATTGGTAAAATCTTGAAAACAGATTTTGTTTTTTATCTTACAATAAAAAAATTAAAAATCATTCATCATTTTTGCCTTTTTTGCCGTTTAATTGACTGCATTGACTTAGGTTAAATTCCCACAAATTGCAAAATAATATTTTTTTTCTTAATTTTTACAAATTATAGAGATAAGTTGTTAACTTAAACATAGGAAATTAAAGTAAAGTAAAGTAGCCAGTCCAGACTGACTAGATTTAGTAAATCATCATCATCATTTCAGCCGAAAGACGTCCACTGCTGGACATAGGCCTCCCCTAAGCATATGTTGGGGGGATATGCCATAATCGCCACGCTTGGCAGGCGGGTTGGCGATCGCAGTTGGTTGGTTAAATACTCAGAGAACGCTGCTGCCCATCCTCTGGTGAATCCTTTAGTCGCCTTTTACGACACCCATGAGAAGATATAGGGTGGTGCAATTCTTTACGTCCGGCACCACACGGAACAATTTTATAAATATTAAAGATATAAATTGTGGAAAGAAAAAAGAAAAAAAATAAAAAAAATCGCTCACGAGCAGGATTCGAACCTGCGACTCCTGGCTTAGTACGCCGGTGCTTTAGCCATGCTTCGCATGCGTAAAATGCGTTAAAATAATAAAATAATTTATAAATATTTTTTGGATAATGTTTATAGTTATAAATGTACTTAATCCCTAGACACTTTTGATGTGTGTATATACATACATACATGCTCATTCCTACCTACCAAGCTAGTCTCACAAACAAAAACTAAAAGGTCGCCACAATTAGGTACTGACCATCTGTGGATGTAAACAAAAGTTAAAAAAGTTTAATCTACTACTATTATAAAATTGTTAAATGTCAGTTGTCTGTTTGTTTGTTTGTTTGTTTGTTCCAGCATCACTATAAAACTACTAGACCGATTTTGTTGAAAGGGTTTGTGACTAAAAACTTATGATTTGACTTAAAAACTGGTATGTATTTTACCTTGCTACGATGACGGGAACCGGTGATTTTTAATTATATTTTTCTACAACATTTTGCATACATCAAGGTGAATAAGGCGCTCATATCCAGCTGTCATTCACACGCATGCGCTCTGGCGCGCGCCTCCATAGAGAAAATACGGCTGCTAAAGAAATTGCATTAAAAACTTTTTGGTTGGGCCGAATTTTATAGAGTAGAAAAAAAAATCCTGTCGTATGTGGGTGGTGCCATCTTGGAAATGCAGTCTTTTGAGCCAACCGAAAATCAGAATCTTTCGACTTACAGACAAGGACCGGAAGCTACCTCTAAATTGCGATTTCTCTAATTTTTTGTATGAAAAGCAATAAAATTTAGAAGTACCTAAACGTTGTTATATTGTATCCATCTTAATATACGAATAAGTATAAAGTTATCTTGGTGTAACTAAAAAAATACTATTTTCAGTCTACAATTTTTAATTACCTTCTTCTTCAAGTATATTATCTTATCTTCTTAATCTTAACTATTATAAAATTGTAAACGTCTGTTTGTTTGTTTGTTTGTTCCAGCATCACGCTAAAACTACTAGACCGATTTTGATGTTTTTTTTTTGTTTGAAAGCTGATGATCTGACTTAAAAACTGGTATGGGTTTTGAGAAAGAAAGAAAGAAAGAAAAAAAGATAAAAAAATCGAGGGTTGCGTACTCACCCGACTGATCGAAGCTTCTATGCATTTGCACGGGCGGATAGTAATGTACGATGGAGTGGAGTGGAGTGGACTGGGGATGGGACTGGGGATGGGACTGGGGACGGGACAGGGGACGGGACTGGGGACGGGACTGGGGACGGGACAGTGTACGGGACAGGGGACGGGAAATGGGACGGGATATGAGACGGGACATGGGACAGGACAGTGGGACGGCACATGGGACTGGACATAGGATGGGACATGGGACAGGACATGGGACATGGGACGGGACGATTGTGATTTAGTGATATAGTGGGACAGTGGGCCGTGGGACAGTGGGATAGTGGGACAGTGGGAAAGTAGGACAGTGGCAGCGGGACGGTGGGACAGTGGGGCAGTGGGGCAGTGGGGTAGTGGGGCAGCGGGGCAGTGGGGCAATGGGGTAGCGGGGCAGTGGGGTTGTGGGGCAGCGGGACAGCGAGGCAGCGGGGCAGTGGGGCAGCGGGGCAGTGGGGCAGCGGTGCAGCGAGGCAGTGGGGCAGCGGGGCCGTTGGGTACCGTGGCAGCGGGGCAGTGGGTCATTATGATAGTGGGGCAGCGGGGCAGTGGGTCAGTGGGGCAGCGGGGGCGGGGCAGTGGGGCAGCGAGGCAATGTGGCAGCGGAGCAGCGGGGCAGTGGGGTACCGGGACCGCGGGGCTGTGGGGCAGTGGGATAGTGGGTCAGCGGGGCAGTGGGGTAGCGGGGCAGCGGGGCGGCAGCGGGGGCGTGGGAGCGAGGCAGTGGGGCAGCGGGGCTGCGGGGCAGTGGGGTACCGGGGCAGCGGGGCAGTGGGGCAGTGGGTTAGAGGGGCAGCGGGTCATTGGGGTAGCGGGGCAGCGGGGCAGCTGGGCAGCGGGGCAGTGATGCAGCGGGGCAGTGGTTAGCGGGGCAGTAGGGGAGTGGGGCAGCGGGGCAGGCAGTGGGATAGTGGGGCAGTGGGTTAGCGGGGCAGCGGGGCTGTGGGGCAGCGGAGCAGTGGGTTACCGGAGCAGTGGTATAGTGGGGCAGCGGGGCAATGGGGCAGCGGGGCAGCCGGGCAGAGTGGCAGCGGGGAAGCGGGGCTGTGGGGCAGCGGGGCAGGCTTTGGGGCAGTGGGGCAGTGGGGTAGCGGGTCAGTGGGATATTGGGGCAGCGGGGCAGTGGGGTAGCGGGGCAACGGGTCCGTGGGTGGCAGCGGGGCAGGCTGTGGGGCAGTGGGGCAGTGGGGTAGCGGGGCAGTGGGGTAGCGGGGAGTGGGGTAGCGGGGCAGTGGGGAAGCCGGGCAGTGGGGCAGCGGGGCAGTGGGGCAGCGGGGCAGTGGGATAGTGGGGCAGCGGGGCAGTGGGGTAGCGGGGCAGTGGGGCAGCGGGACAGCGGGACAGTGGTCTGGACTGGAATGGACTGGACTGGACTGGACTGACGTGGGTTAGCAGAATTTAACGCGAGCGGAGCCGCGGGTAAAAGCTAGTGTTTTTATGAATGCATCTTTGTGTCTTTTTCAACTCTGTTGCAACACTCGGAAGTTGCACTCCCAACGCAATATCTGCGTGGGATTTCTAGGTTTTTTTTTTTTACGAATGTCATGAAGGTATTCGGCGAATACGAATATTCGGTAATTTGATGATATTCGGCGAATACGAATATTCGTATTCGTATTCGTTGCATCACTAATTGTATGGTCGACTGTAGGTTTTGATCAAATATACCATAGATGCACGGTCTAGTACAAAATAAAACCCAGAAAACATCTCCGCGATAACGTGAACTTGGAATTATGTTTATGACAAAGACAAGAACGACACTCAATCTTTTGTTTTCACATTTGCAGTATAGTTAATATTTATTTTTAGGGTTCCATACCCGAAGGGTGCCAAACGGGACCCTATTACTCTCTCTACGCTGTCCGTCCGTGTGTCCGTCCGTCTATCTGTCACAGGGCTGTATCTTTTGAACGGTAATAGGTAACCGGTGGCTGGGGGGGACTGGATGCGGAAGGCAGAGGACCGAGCATTGTGGCGCAACTTGGGAGAGGCCTATGTCCAGCAGTGGACTGCGATAGGCTGAGTTGATTGATTGATTGATTGAGGTAATCGGTTGAAATTTTCTCAGAATATGTGTTGCTATGAGGTGTACCACGACAAATATTAAAAACAATAAAAAAATACATAAACCAAAGGGGGACCCCCTTACAAAAAACCTCAAAAAACACGCATTTTTTTCAACGTTTTTGTTCCTGCTCTATCTTCTAAACGGTAATATATACCAGCGTCAAACTTGGTCAGATTATAGTGCGTATTATTAAGTTTAGCAAAAAATACTAAAAATAAGACAAACATAGACATATGTGGTGGTACCTGCGTCAGAAAGACATGCAAAAATTCATATTTTGCGCGAAATGATAAAGAAAATATACATAGTGATAAAGAAAGAAAAATATTTTTATTTGTTATCAGATGCATTCAGGAACGGGATGCGTCGATCGTATAAAAAGGTGGACCAGCCAACAGAAAGGCACAGTTGTCAGCGGTTGTGAAAACAATGAAGACTGTCTTAGTTCTTTCGGGGCTCATCGCTCTGGCGATGTGCGTAGCAGTCCCTGTTCACCAAGATATCAAACTGAAGAATGGTAAGATTTTATTCGTTATTTTTTACCTATTTTGTGTGTATTATATGACTGAAGCTCAGATTTTTTTTAGTACAAATTCTTTGGAAAAATGGAACCAACTTGTTAGATTATAAACTGCCAATGCACCAATGTTGACTCTGCAGTTATCAACCCATTCGACCACACTATACTTCTATTTGCGAGTGTTTGGTGGTATACTGTGATAAACTGTTGATATTGATTTCCATTCAAGCATGGAATTATAGCAAAAAGTAATTTCGACAACTCATTGAAATTATAATTTACATTTTGTGTTTTTCGATACCTCAAAAAAACTTACAAATAGGAAAGAAAAGAATTTACACAGTTTATGTTTTCAATAGTTAAATGCTTGTTCAGTGTTGAGCCATTGTTTTTTAAAGGTTATTGATATCAAGATTCACAGACTTACATTTACCTTTTTTAATAACCAGCCTATTACTGTCCCACTGCTGGGCAAGGGCCTCTTCTCAGAATGACAAGGATTTGGGCGTGGGTTTGCAATAATGTTACCTAATTAATGTTTAAAATTATTAAGTAACTAATAAAAAGGCGCAGATTATCTTATGCATCTTAATGGCACATAAACTTTTTCTAATAAAATTATATTTTTACAGTTGAACCTCAGTTTGTTGAGTACCAGAAAAAGATTCTGGCGCTCTTCGAACATTCCGAACAGCTGGACTTCCACTCTGAGTACTACAAATTAGGAAAGGAATACGACGTTGAAGCTAACATCAAAAGCTACACAGTAAGTAATTTTTGGAGTTATAAAGCTAATCTTAACTAAAAAGTTAATGAAATTTATGTTGCCGTTATGCGTTACTTAATATATAATTTGTTGCATTGTTGCAGAACAAAGAAGCTGTCGAAGATTTCTTGTTGCTCTACAGAACTGGATTCCTTCCAAAATATCACAAGTTTTCTATCTTCTACGAACGTATGAGGGATGAAGCTATCGCTCTTTTCCAAGTTATGTTCTACGCTAAGGACTTTGATACCTTCTACAAAACCGCGGCCTGGGCTAAGATTTACGTGAATGAAGAACAGTTCTTGTATGCATACTACATTGCCGTGCTTCAGAGGAACGACACTGAGGGCATCGTTCTCCCGGCACCTTATGAAGTCTACCCGCAGTTCTTCTTCAACAAGGAAGTTCTACTCAGGATGTACCGCACCAAAATGCAAAGTGGTGTAATCAATGTTAAATCTGCTGCCCAATACGGCATCGTAAAAGAGAACGAAGACTATGTATACTACGCCAATTACTCCAACTCCTTGACTTACCCTAACAATGAACAGAGACTGTCATACTTCACCGAAGATATTGGTTTGAACTCTTACTACTATTACTTCCACTCGCACATGCCTTTCTGGCTGAAGTCAAACCCTAAGTTAGACATTTTCAAAGACCGTCTTGGAGAAATTTTCTTTTACTACTACCAGCAACTTCTGGCTCGTTACTCCTTGGAGCGACTTTCTAATGGCTTAGGTGAAATCCCCGAGTTCTCTTGGTACTCCAACTTCAAGACAGGGTACTATCCCCAACTGACAGGCAACTACTTACCTTTCGCTCAAAGAAGCAACGATTATGATGTCCACACAGAGAAGAACTACGAGTACATCCGTTTCCTGGACACTTATGAGAAGACATTCTTCCAATTCTTGCAGAAGGGCGAATTTAAGTCTGTAAGTATTTATGAATCAGTTTACGTAATGAAATAATTAAAAGAGTTACACATGAAATTACTGCCGGTATCTATATTTTCGGGCACTTATAACCCTAACGCCTTTAAAGCTGGAGTGAATCGGCAGCTGTCTAGATTGCGGTCAAGATCTGCTCTTGATCTGATGTATATAACTTAATATTTGCAGGTCGAGAAGGAAATCAACTACGTTGGCAACTACTGGCACATGAACTCAGACCTGTACTCCGAGCAAAGCAAGAAGGACTTACACCAGTACTCTTATGAAATCATCGCTCGTCGCGTGCTCAGTGCTAGTCCTAAGCCTTTTGACAAGTAAGTTTAATAATATTTCCGTTGACTTTATGATTAGTAAACAAAAAGTTCTGGTGCCAGACGTAAAGAATTGCACCACCCGATATCTTCTCACGGGTGTCGTAAAAGTCACCAGAGGATGGGCAGCAGCGTTCTCTGGGTATTTAACCAACCAACTGCGATCGCCAACCAGCCTGAGAAGCGTGGTGATTATGGCATATCCCCCAAAACTGCATGGGGAGGCCTGTGTCCAGCAGTAGGTATCTTTCGGCTGAAATGACGATGTTGTGAAACAAAAATGTACTTCAAAAAATTACTTACCTTATTAATCGGGAAAAATTGCTCTGTTTTCAGATACGCTTTCATGCCGAGCGCTCTCGACTTCTACCAAACATCCCTTCGTGATCCGGCTTTCTACCAGCTCTACCAGAGAATTATTGACTACCTTGTTGACTACAAAGAATACGTGAAGCCTTACAATCACAATGATCTTCATTTCGTCGGTGTCAAGATTAGCGACGTAAAAGTTGGGGAACTAGTCACTTACTTTGATTACTTCGACTTCAATGCTACAAACAGCGTCTTCTTCAGTCAGGAAGAGCTCAAATCTTACCCCACTGGATTCGTGATTCGTCAACCTCGCTTAAATCACAAACCATTCACTGTCACCGTTGACGTTAAGTCTGATTCAGCGTCTGATGCCGCCTTCAAGATCTTCATCGGACCTAAGTACGATAGCAACGGATATCCAGTTAGCATCGAGGATGATTGGATGAAATTCTACGAATTGGACTGGTTCGTGCAGAAACTTGTCCCAGGTGAGAACAAGGTTGCGCGCAAATCTAGCGAGTTCATGTTCTTCAAGGATGACTCCATCCCCATCAACGAAATCTACAAGTGGTTAGACCAAGGAAAGGTACCTTATGACATGTCTGTTGCGCCCGATAACATGCCCAGGAGATTGATGCTGCCTAAGGGTACCCAGGGAGGATATCCGTTCCAGGTGGTTGTGTTCGTGTACCCATACAACGGCTCTAAGGGAGAGGACGTTCTCAAGAACTTCGTCTCGGACAACAAACCTTTCGGTTATCCATTCGATCGCCCAGTGGTCGAGGCTTACTACAGACAACCAAATATCTTCTTTGAGGATGTGGAGATCTTCCACAAGGATGCATACTACCCCTACGAGCTTAATGTTCCTACCTATTTCACCAACAAGAAGCAGTAAAATTATTAATTATATTACCTAACAGTGTTGTAAAATTATTTTAACGTAGTTGAAAATGTACAAAAATATGTGTTAAATAGAATAATAAACTTATATATTATATGAATTTGTTTTCCTTTTGTACTGTTCTTATGTTTACCCATATATACACATACATATTACTATAACGAAGAGATTATTTAATAACAGTAGATACAAGAAAGGGATAGCAAAATGTTTAGAACTGTCAAATTAGTTATCGTATTACATTTCTTTGTATTTTAGTGGGCACGTTTCGAGATCACGACTAAACTTGTATAGAAATATAAATTTTGACTAATTTGACAGTTCTAAAATTTTTGCCATCCCTTTCTTGTATCTACTATTGGTAAAAGAGAGCGATAGTTTAAAATAAGTTTAGTTCATGAACAAGAGAATCGACACCATTATCAAATTAGTGACTCAATATGCTCAATTTACATAGCGTTCTATTGATTTTATGACTTTGAAAGCACTGAGAAAGAGAAGAAAACGGCTCTTGTACTGGGCATTAGTCAAAGCTCAAAACAAGCTTTGATAAACCACAATTTTTTAGACGATATCATCCTGTATTTTTATGCTATCAATTAATTGGGTCAATAATGAGAATGAAATTTCTTTTACAAACAATGTATCTTAAATCGAAGGTAAACCATGAAAACTAACATAGCTTAGGTATATTTCACAATTGATAAAGGCAGCAAATATAAAAAAATGTCTTAATTTTTTTGTTGTTATTTCTTATTTCATGGACTTCCTTTAATTTAAGATATAGTTATAGTTCGAGAGATTTGATCCTCTTTATTGACCCTATCGATATACATCTAACATCAAAAACCTTGCGATTGTGTGAGTTCGATTCTTCCGATCTTGGCAGGTCTCTTTATTCAAATAACTGATACTTTATTTATCTAAGTATCTATTACTACCCACAAGAGCGTTCACATCAATAAAAAACCGGCCAAGTGCACGTCGGACTCGCGCAGTAAGGGTTTCGTACCACTGATCACGGGATCTGATACCCCTCAGAAACATATTTAATTTACGAGAGTTCATCAAAAGACATCAACTCACCGTGCGCGAAATATGAATTTTTGCATCTCTTTTTTACGTAGGTACCACCACATATGTCTATGTTGCCCTATTTTTAGTATTTGTTGCTAATCTACACAATATGCACTATAATCTGACTAAGTTCGACGCTGGTATATATTACCGTTTTGAAGATAGAGCAGAAACAAAAACGTTGAAAAAAAGGATTGTTTTTTAAAGTTTCTTTTATGGAGACCCCCTTTGGTTTTAGACTTTTTTAGGGTAATATAAAAAGGGGTAATATGTATCCACTCTCAGAAGCCTCAGCGAACCAAATTAGAAGCAAAGAATAAAAACAAAACTGAATTTGAGAAACAAAACAAAAAAAAACTACTGATAAAATCAAATTAGGTAGGTACTAGTTCTGCACATGTAATTAAGTTAAAAAATGTTATTTAGTGCATACATTTTTCAACGTAATGTCTTTTAATAATTATTATTGACCAATTGCATTAAAAAGACATGCCAAGATTGTTTAATAAATAAGACAAGTAAGAAATAATAACTTCTTAGGTTTTCGCGATCACTACACATTAATTATAATGTACGGTTAAATTTCGTTTTATTAAAAACAAAGTTTAACCGGACTAAAAACGAAACGTAAAACGCAACGAAAACGAAACGAAACGAAAACGAAACTAAACTAAAACGTCGAAACGTCAGGAAAACCAATTTAAATAATATACGCGATTTAATCCGGTTAAACTTTGTTTTATTATAAGTAAGAAATAATTTGATGAAAAGGATTTTTTTAACGTACCACGTTTTTAAAAAGAAAGTGAGTTAATATTGCATTGTCACCTAGTTCTGAGTTATGTTTCAAGTTTCAAATCTCTAGCTTATCGGGAAGTTAGTTAAAAACTGATCGCAAAATTAGTACAGTCTAACAAAGCAATTAGTATCCGGGGTCGCCAGATATAGATGAAGTTTTCTCAGAAGATTATGAATGTTTTCGAGTGAAATATCATTTTAATGACGGAAAAAGTTAAACATTATTTATATAAAACCCTAATCAAACCGTTCTATAATCATTTCTTGAGACATCTTCATCTATATCCGGCAACCCTGTATACTAATTACTTTGTTAGACTGTACCGAACAGACAGACAGGAAGGAAATCAAGTTAATAAAAACGTGGTAAAATGTGTCTTTCTTATCTTCAGTAGAAATTTTCTACTTTTAAATAAAATAAAATAATGTTATTAATTACTTACTTTTATATTATTAATGAACCTCCTAATAAGAGTGAACTTTCTACGAGCTGGCAGGAGGTGACACAGAACTGCGATAGATAGAACGAATGCAGGGAGCTCTTTGTTTGGGGTGCTGGGCCAGAAAACCCCCTCGTGTGCCTGACAGCTGCTGGTCCTTCTCAATACGTCTAGAGGGAACAGCAGCTGTTGGGCCGGTGCACCATGGGCACGGGTAATAACTCTTCTTTAGACTGGGAGACCTTATTGTTCGTGACAAATATTCTGTTATAGGAGGGGCCCGATCTGGGCCGGCGGGGAGTTGCTCCGCGTATCCCTCTGATGCCAGCAGAGGGCACAGTGGAAAGGCGAGGACGAGCCCGGTATGCACTCACCACCCGGACTGCGAGGAAGAAAACCTGAATAAAAAAATACGGGAGGATGGGTCCTGCGGGTGGCATACTCAGGAGCGGCAGACTACTGCCGCCCGACCAGCAGTTGCCGTAGCTGCTGCAGCTGGTGGCTGGTATAGTTGGTGTAGCTGGCGTAGCATGCGTAGCTGTCGTAGTTGGCGCAGTAGGCAAAGCTTGCGCATCGGGCGTACATGAGCAGGCGCAGCAGGCGTAGTCGGCGTACATAAGCAGGCGTAGCAGGCGTAGTCGGCGTAGCTGGCGTAGCAGGCGTAGCTGGTGTAGCAGGCCGAGGTCCGTGACGGTGGCATGTCATGTTCCACGTGCAGCAGTCAGGTGGCTCGCCACTTGTGGCGGGCCGGGACCTGTTGGGGGTGGTTGTGTGAATAAAGAAGGTTCCCACGCCCCCGGAAAAAGGTAGTTGGAGGAACACCTTGGTGGTTTTAGTCTGTAAGAGTCCGACACTGGCTTCACCTTCCCCGGGCGAATTGAGTCCATGAGGATTTCGCCATGAAAAAAAAAGCTCTTTGTTGCTAAACAAAGAGCTTTTTTTTTTGTTTACAGGCTAACAATAATAGTAATATTTTCTTTTTATAAAAAATATTTAAAAATGTACTTTATAAGGTAATCACTAAATAAAGGAGATAATAATAGTAATATTAATGAACGCAGTCGGGCTCTTGGCCTTCCTGTTGTTATTATATGGATGCTATAATGTCTGAAATAAATTATTTTCAGGGTTCCGTAGTTCCTAGAACCCTTATAGTTTCATCATGTCCGTTTGTCCGTCTGTCCTAATCCTTTACAGCTTAATAATTTCTACAGTTACAAACGTAAGGACATGTAATTTTGTTCAATAATTGTTTAGATATAGATCTCAATTTTAAAAGGATAAAAAAAATGTATTAAGTATTTTAAGGGTTGCACCCATACATGTGAAATGAGGATGAAAATTTATTTTTAAAATACCTTAAATTAATTCTTAATTCCTGGTATTATAAATAGGTCTACTGAAATGAAGGTGATGTTTCATAAATCACTTCTTTATTAGGTGTACCATCTGCGAAATATAGCCGGCCAAATTGGCTAGCAATGTGTCCCCCCTGCCATTTATAAACTATGCAACGTATAAACTTATAATCTTCCACGTTAATATACCATAGTAAAAACTCTCTTTAAAAATTATTTCGAGCATAATATGATTAGAAATTATCGAATAATAGAGAGAAAACTGAAAAATAGTTAAGACGTCTTAGTTCAAAGGTCATCAACCATTAATCAAGTACATATATAAGATTAATATTAGTAACAGATTACTTACAAGCAAGCAAGATTACTTACTTATATTTGATTTTAAATATAAAACAAAATGAGATCACTATAGCAAGGTCAAAACGCGCAGTCTAGCCTACTAGCTAACATCATCGAGTTGCTGTTGGCGATGGCCAAAGCCCTCCGGACCAGGCATACGCAAATTACGCAACGCTTCCGGATGAACGCATAAAATCAGTCTCCGTGAATTCTAGTATTACTCCTATACCAGACTACGTCTGTGGTGTAGTGGTTCGAGTGTCGGACTGCTGTTCACGAGGTCGTGGGTTCGATTCCCACAGGACACAAATATTTGTGTGATGAACATAAGTGTTTGTGTTGGTCTGGGTGTTTCTTATCTATTCTTATTTATTATAAATAAGTATTTACAAAAAAAAAGTATATAAGTATCATATCTATTGTCTAGTACCCATAGCACAAGCTTGTACACAAAGGGCGCTGTTTTGCTTTAATGTACATACTTTGGATATTATAATGAGCTTGATCTCAATCCCTCCAAGTGTTCAGTTATTATTTACAACACGCGTAATATAGCTGTGCCCCTCTGAAACCAGGCTTTGCGAAGGGCCGCGCAGGTAAAGTCTCGTAATAAGTGGGAGCAGGACATAAGGATGCATCGAACATTAATGAACGACTGAGACAGTGGGAACATGCAGTCCCCGCCATCTTGCCGCTCAGATGAATGACCTATCAGAGTCATGCCGCCATTATTGCACATGCGCACTATTGATTTGGTAGCAAAATTTACTACTGCGCAGCTACCTGTTGCTGTTTTCACAGCGGTAGAGATATTTTACGAGTATGGTACATAAGAAGACTTAGGCTTACATTCAGAGATTCATCTAACCTTGAACTCATGCTTCCAACTGTCAAATATCACTGCATTATAACAGTTGGAAGCATGAGGTCACGCTTAGATTCGTCTTTGAATATAAGCCGTACAGTCTTAGCTACTACTTACCTATACCACAGAATATCTAATAGTACTAACGTACAGAATGGCCGGAACGGGCAGAACCGCCCACCACCAATTTAAGATTCCTCGCCCGCGCCCCGCAGTCGCCCACGGTTTGACGGCAATTGGACTGCAAGATTGCAATGTATGTCAATCGCCAGTCGCTTTATAAGCACGCCGTCTCTGAGAACTATTGAGAAGCACTTGGCTTCCAGTCGACGAGCAGCAGTTTACGAGCGGCGAGCAATGCGAGCATCCCTTACCTACACGTGTGTGTGCGTTCGTATACAGACGTAATCTTGTGTATGTAGGTGGTGCTAGCATTTATATTGTAGTGTCCGAGGTGTGCCTATACGCTAACTAGGTGCAATACTGTTCGAAACTTTGGAATGCACCATGACTGCAAGCTGCTCTTTGACATACACGTTGATTCCTTTCAGAAAAGCCTCTAAATCACTTGGGTTCATAGTGCGGCCCTCTAAATGCTTTACATAGATATGCTAAAAACATCAAAATGTTATATTGCGCTTTCGCCAGAAGCCAGAAGTTATTAAAAAAAGCGTCCCAAGTATAGAACCCACGCTTGAACAAGTAAGTATTTTACCCGAACAGAAAAATTCTTATAATGAAATATCTTTAAAAAAATCAATATGAGTGGGGCGTCAATTCATACTAAGAGGGGGCAAATATTTTTTCTCCCACTTGCTCGGAAATTGGTTCATTATTCAAAAAAAAGAATGCAACAATCGGCTCATTTCCGTACGCAACGAAATAACAGGCCGGTAATATCCAACAGGACAATAATAGAAATTGCTGGACACTTTTTATTTTTTAAATTATGCTACCGAGGTTTTAAGTGCACACTTACATAAATTAGGTGTTTTTTTTTTTTTTCAATACTTTGATAATAGAACAAGTACCGCGCGCGGGCGAATTGGCGTGAATGAAAATGAAATACTGTTGAATTAATTTGTGTTGTGTTTAAATAAAAATAAATAAATAAATATCTTTGGGACATCTTACACAGCACCGTCTAGTCCCAAACTAAGCAGAGCTTGTACTATGGGTACTAGACAATGGATATAATACTTATATACATATTTTTTTTGTTGTTGTAAATACATACTTATAATACATAAGAAACACCCAGACAAACACAAACACTTATGTTCATCATCATCATCATCATCATTTCAGTCGAAAGACGCCCACTGCTGGACATAGGCCTCCCCCAAGCATCGCCACAACGACCGGTCCTGTGCCTTCCGCATCCAGCGGATTCCCGCGACCTTCACCAGGTCATCGGTCCACCTTGTGGGGGGCCTACCCACGCTGCGCCTTCCAGTACGCGGTCGCCACTCCAGAACTTTACTTCCCCATCGGCCATCCGTTCTGCGAGCAATGTGCCCCGCCCACTGCCACTTAAGTTCATCACACAAATATTTGTGTCCTATGGGAATCGAACCCACGATCTCGTAATCAGCAGTCCGATACTCGAACCACTAGACCACAGATGTCGTCAAAAAAAAAAATGTCCTCGCAAATGAGAGAAAAGTACTATACAAGTCTCGGCTGAAATAGCAATTAACGGCCTCGTTTATTTAAAAAGGACTCTGCTTGCGCCTCGTCCTTTCAAAATCACTTGGGAAGTACTCGGCTTCGCCTCGTACTTCCAATATTACTCGGCCGTAAATTGCTTCATTTCAGGCCTCGACAGTAATGTACTATTTTCGTTCTTCTGATGCATCTGGGGTATCATTGATAATAACTTTTTAAACTGAGTACAAAACTATTTCTTTCAATATTTTAGGCCATGGATTTGGTGGGCATGCAAAGTTGTTGTTTTTAGACCTATTTTGTCCCGGGGTCTATCTGAAACACGGCTTAAAGTCAAAAGTTGTTACTTATGGATGATATAAGTAATATCCTGTACATAATAAACAACATATACTAAAAATTATCAATTATAAGCACATAAAAAAGTTATAGGTTAGCAGTTAACACCAAAAACATTTTCTCACTAGTACTTTCTGGCCGGTCTTTGCACTCTTCTGTACATTCAAGGGTAAAAATAAGATTTATGTTTAGAAGATACTTAGAACACCAATTTCACCAACATAAATTGCGCAAAGAAAAAATCGCTTACGAGCAGAATTCGAACCTACGACTCCTGGCTCAGTATGCCAGTGCATAAGCTTTAGCCACTAAGCTACCGCGAACACTGCTTGAACCAATTTTACAGTCTTCCAACTGTATAATTTCTTTATTTGAGAGAAAAAAATCGATTCAGTTCGTCAAAATGAACCACTAGTGACAAATATAAAAAAAACAGCAAAGACCTTAAACAACTCCAAGACAGATACACACCAAGAAGGTATTGAAGTGAATGAGACACATGACAAATCCAAAGATCAACATTGATGACTATGGGAATTGAGAACGAAAACAATAACGAATCATTACAATAGTTCATTATACTTTTCTCGAACAATAGTATTTTTTTCCGACAAAATGTTTTGAGACTCGTTAGAATCTTGTTTTTCTTGAAATATACACATCAAAATATTCATTAAATTAATATTGGAGTAAAGACAAGATTACGCAACAGATTTTTGGTAATCTTTCAGTTCGATACACGGTACGTAAAAGAACAAATCATGTCAAAGGTCACAATGGATAACGATAAAGAAAGCATCGATCGATATTAAATTCAAACAGGAGCCGGACACATCCATAGTATAAAAAGGTGATCAGCAAGCAGTATGTTACAGTTGACAGCGGCTCTTGCAACGATGAAGACTGTCTTAATCCTAGCGGGGCTCGTCGCCTTGGTGATGGGCAGTGCCCTCCCAACTCACCATGACTTGAAACTAAAGACTGGTGAGAACTATAAATTTTATTTTACTATCGTAATTTTTGACGGCTTTTCGTGTAGATCCCAGCAAAGGTTCTGGCTATTCGTTCTCTGTTTATGGGTGTAGTTAATATTAATGGATTACGGCGACAGGTTGGGCAGCAGCGTTGTTGTACTTATTAGGTGGAGTCTCCACTAAAATAAAATTGCCAACTTTTGTGTTATCAACAAGTGTTGGTGACAAAAGTTGGCAATTTTCCTTTGGTGGAGACGTAGCTTTACCCATACTTTTTAGTAGGTAAAATAAGAAGCTGCCATCAAGAATCTATGATTGATTATGGCAATTTTCACTTTGAATTTAAATCTTTTTCAATTTCATTTTCGAACGGGTTGATGATGTGCTAAACGTTTGCTACACAAAGTGACTGCACGTAAACATCGTTTTTAAAGATGATTTTGTTGCAAGTAGTTGTGGTTCTGCTGGGGAAAACAGATGTTTTCATAGAATATTAATGTTGCGTTCGCAGAAACATACTTAATGTAACAAATTTTATTTGTCTAGTTTCAGGGAATTATTATACTAGGGAATTTATTTGTTACAGTCGATGCTAAGTATGTCGAGCAGCAGAAGAAGATTCTGGCACTTTTTGAGCATTCCGAACAACTAGACCTCCATTCTGAGTATTATAAACTTGGCAAGGATTACAATGTTGAAGCTAACATCGAAAATTACACAGTGAGTATTTTTCTGAGTTAATTTTGAGTATGTCATAAAGAAATTTATGTCTATGTAAAATTTTAAGTAATAAGATAACACAACATAACATAACATCACGCCTGTATTTCCCCGAAGGGAAAAGAATTCTCCCGTAGGCAGAGGTGTAATAGTACACCCATATTTCGCCAGTTATTTTATAGTCCCATTTAATAGGGGGCGAGCCAATTGCCATTTACCGGGTACAAATCCAGACTCCGGGCTGCTACTGAGAATTTCCTAAAGAGAAAACCCAATAACACTTTGCCCGACCCGGGAATCGAACCCAGGACCCCACGCTCAGAGATCGCGCTTGCAACAACTAGAGCAACGAGGCAGTCAAGTCAAGTAACGAGATGGTATTTTATATTACCTAATACATGTTTTATTACATCGTTTCAGAACAAAGAAGCTGTCGAAGAATTCTTGTTGCTCTACAGGACCGGATTCCTTCCAAAATATCACAAGTTCTCCGTTTTCTACGAACGTATGAGGGATGAAGCTATCTCTCTTTTCCAAGTAATGTACTACGCTAAGGACTTTGAAACATTCTACAAAACCGCGGCCTGGGCTAAGGTTTACCTGAACGAAGAACAGTTCTTGTATGCGTATTACATTGCCGTGCTCCACAGGACCGACACTGATGGCATCGTTCTCCCGGCACCTTATGAAGTCTACCCGCAGTTCTTCTTCAACAAGGAAGTTCTAATCAGGATGTACCGTACCAAAATGCAAAGTGGTGTGTTTAATACTGCATCTGCTGTCCAATACGGCATCGTGAAAGAGAACAACGACTATGTATACTACACTAATTACTCCAACTCCTTGACTTACCCTAACCAGGAGCAGAGACTGTCATACTTCACTGAAGACATTGGTTTGAACTCCTACTACTACTACTTCCACTCGCACATGCCTTTCTGGTGGAAGTCCAATGCTAAGTTAGACATTTTCAAAGACCGTCTCGGAGAAATTTTCTTCTATTACTACCAGCAACTTCTGGCTCGTTACTACTTGGAGCGTCTTTCGAACGGCTTAGGTGAAATTCCGGAGTTCTCTTGGTACTCCAAATTCAAGACAGGATACTATCCTCAACTGACTGGCAACTACTTACCTTTCACTCAAAGGAGCAATGATTATAATATTCACACAGAGAAGAACTACGAATTCATCCGATTCCTAGATACCTATGAGAAAACATTCTTCCAATTCTTGCAGAAGGGCGAATTTAAGTCTGTAAGTATATATCAATCAGACAGTTGACGTAATGAAATAATTGCATTAGTTACACATGAACTATATATTTCCAGGGCGAGAAGGAAATCAACTACGTTGGCAACTACTGGCACATGAACTCAGACCTGTACTCCGAGCATAGCAAGAAGGACTTACACCAGTATTCTTATGAAATCATCGCTCGTCACGTGCTCGGAGCGAGTCCTAAGCCTTTTGACAAGTGAGTATACATCATTTTTTTTTTGAATTTGTAATTTTGTAAACAAGGTGTTACTAAAAAGTAAAAGCATAATAATATTCAAGTTCTTCAAAAAAACAATGTCATCATATGTGAATTCTTATTTTTTTCAGATATGCTTTTATGCCGAGCGCTCTTGATTTCTACCAGACTTCTCTCCGTGACCCTGCATTCTACCAGCTGTATCAGAGAATCATCGACTACCTTATTGACTACAAGGAATACGTGAAGCCTTACGCTTACAATGATCTCCATTTCGTCGGTGTCAAGATCAACGACGTGAAAGTTAGCGAACTAGTCACTTACTTCGATTACTTCGACTTCAATGCTACAAATAGTGTCTTCTTCAGCCAGGAAGAGCTCAAATCTTACCCTACAGGGTTCGTGATCCGTCAACCTCGTTTGAACCACAAACCATTCACTGTCACCGTTGACGTTAAGTCTGATTCAGCGTCTGATGCCGCCTTTAAAATCTTCATCGGACCTAAGTACGATAGCAATGGTTATCCAGTTAACATTGAAGAAGATTGGATGAAATTCTACGAACTGGACTGGTTCGTGCAGAAACTTGTCCCAGGCGAGAACAAGATTGAGCGTAAATCTAGCGAGTTCATGTTCTTCAAGGATGACTCTATTCCTATCAACGAAATCTATCAGTTGTTAGACCAAGGAAAGGTGCCATCTGACATGTCTGTTGCGCCCGAAAACATGCCTAGAAGATTGATGCTGCCTAAGGGTACCCCCGGTGGATATCCATTCCAGCTGTTTGTGTTCGTATACCCCTTCAACGGCACTAAGGGAGAAGAAGTTCTCAAGAACTTCGTCTCCGACAACAAACCTTTTGGTTATCCATTCGACCGCCCCGTTCGCGAAGCTTACTACGGACAGCCCAACATGTTCTTCGAGGATGTTCAGATCTACCACAAAGACGCATACTTCCCCTACGAGCTTAACGTACCTTCCTATTTCACCCATAAGAAGCAGTAAAATGATAAATACTTATTAACAATGCTGTAGAATTTATATATTATGTATTTATATTCTATATTTAGTAAGGATGTACAAAAATGAGTGAATTAAATAATACTATAAATATTTAAATTGTTTGCTGGATTTCCTTTAAATGAAAACCCATCTGAGTATTTCGCATCGACGAAGTCTTTGTCTTTCAGAAAAAACTTTGTAAATAGATAATAAAGTAATATATGTGAATTTGAGTACCTATTTTATATAGTATAGTACAATTTTACAGAAAACTATAAAATTAAATTATGCAATATTTATGCTTAAGTTGACTAAAAACTTAGCAGTGATGGCCTAGTGGTTGAACGTTTGCCTTCCATGCAGGAGGGTGTGAGTTCGATCCCGGCCCGCACCTCTGACTTTTCGAATTCATGTGCGGATTTATATTGGATTATCACTTGCTTTAACGGTGAAGGAAAACATCGTGAGGAAACCTGCACACCTGACAGTGCTCCTGTTCACACACACATTCACACAAGTAAACCGGCCGGGCGGCCGCGGCACGCGGCTGCGATCATCACCTCACTTCATCGTATGCATTATTGTCGCGAACACCTTGTTAAAACTTATAACCAACGCCTATTACATTATTTCTCAAAAGTCCACAGTTTATTTTATTTAATCTGCTGGCCTATCTATGGTCCTTCGATTCCGTCTAAGTTATTTACAAGTCGGTTAAAATCACGCGTCGCGCACGTGAAGTCAAAACAGTACAACGTGCCCCGGAATTCAGTTAGCGGTCAAGCAGCGGTCATCGCAGCAGCGAGTGCAACCACGCAGCATCGACTAGCATCTGGGAGCAGCACAATCAATCAGCATCAGCACTATCAGCAGTCGCAATAACGGATAAACAAGGGTTTGGTATCAGCAGTTGTGAGTTCGACCAGTTATTTTAAATCCAGTAACTTCATCAATTCAACTCATATTCATATTTTCATTCATTCAGCCTACCCAGATATACCTAATTTATTTTCGTTTTTGCGATCCATCATAAATTTCAATAATCATTCCAAGAAATTAATTGCATCAGCATTAATTTCACAATCACAAGATCAACTTTTTTCCGTTCATACAATTTCCAATCAACACATTCCCATCAATCTATGATTGTATTCTTACATTCATTAATTAGGTATCATTAGTTTTATTTCGCCTCAGAATACTTCGCCTTTCTCTGTGCGCCCCGAGTCGATCGCGATCACGCCCGTAGCTTATAAACCGACCGGTAAACGCGTGTCGACGCGCGGCGCCTACCTTCCTAATTTTTTTATAATCGTTTTAATTTTTAATCAACAATAATAAGGATAATAATAATACAGTTTACCAATTAGCAGCCAACATGCCTGACGAAGACAATTCGCAGCTCAGTACTTACAAAAAAAGACGGGCTGGTCATAAAGGGAAGGTCACTATTTTCAAAAATTACCTTGAATTATTAAAATCCAGGAAACTTAAAACATTGCCAGATTTAGATATTTTGCAGCTAAAAAATCGTTTAGAAACCTATAAGTCACTCGCAAATGATTTTGAAGAAAATCAGACTCTTATCGACGAAATTATTGGCATTTCAGATGAACAGCTGAGGGAACGGGAGCAATTTGAAATGGAATACCAGAATCAACTTGCGCTCGGCATGCAGCTGATACGAGACAATGAAACGACTGGCGTCGATGGGTCTGTACAAACTCTGAATGCAGGTGACCTAGGAACCAAGGCCTTTATTAAGCTTCCAACTATTGACCTACCACGCTTCTCAGGTGAATATCATAATTGGCTAGAATACAGAGATACATTCGAGTCACTCATTCATAAAAACAAAAACTTAGATAATGTACAAAAATTTCACTATTTGCGTGCTTCTTTGCAAGGAGATGCCTCACAGATAATCAAGTCATTGGAAATGTCATCAGACAATTACCGGGTGGCTTGGGAGCTTATCACTGACAGGTACAATAATACGCGTCAGCTGGTAAACAACCATGTTCACGCACTATTCAACATTAACGTTATACAAAACGACACCGCAGCCACACTTCGACATTTACTTGACACACTTAACAAAAACCTCAGAGCACTTGAAAATTTAGGTGAAACTACTCAATATTGGGACACATTAGTGATTTATCTCGTAACAACCAAATTTGACATGGAAACACTCAGGTATTGGGAAGAATACAAAAATAAACTGTGGACTTTTGAGAAATAATGTAATAGGCGTTGGTTATAAGTTTTAACAAGGTGTTCGCGACAATAATGCATACGATGAAGTGAGGTGATGATCGCAGCCGCGTGCCGCGGCCGCCCGGCCGGTTTACTTGTGTGAATGTGTGTGTGAACAGCTCCATACAGTTCTCAATGGTGTGTGTAGTCCGCCAACCCGCACTAGGCCAGCGTGGTGGACTAAGGCCTTAGCCTTCTCGTACTGAGAAGAGGCCCGTGCCCAGCAGTGGGACAGTAATGGGCTGGTTATGTTATGTACGACTAAAAACTTAGCTAAAAAATTAGCTGTCTCAAGCGCTTTCTAGTATGCAAAGTATCATGAATGAAATGAGGTAATTAGTTAAACTTAGCGATACTCGAAAGTAAATCTTAGAAGAAGGAGTTATGTTTGAAACCAAACGATGACTTTCAGTTAAACTTATATGAAATGAAAACAACAACAACTTAATATATGAAAACACATTTTTGCAAGTGATAAAAATAATCTCTTTATAAAAAACTTTTTACCAAAAAATTTAACCAACGAAAACAGAAACTGAAAAGCGAAAGATAAAATGAAGCTTTTAGCCTTAATTACTATTTTCCTAACTAAACTAATGTAAATAACTAATTATGAGTCGGCGCCAAACAAACAAGCAAAGTTCGTGCAAGTGGCACGTGGTCGAGCGGAGAACGCATTTTTGGAAAGTTATTCTTTATCGTTGAAAATTTCACGATGTATTTAATGTTATTTTGTTTTTATTATTTCTTTTAGGTAATTTAATGATCTTCGTTGATTTTTTGTTTGGCGCCGACTCATAATTAGTTATTTACATTAGTTTAGTTAGGAAAAGATTAAAAGCTTCATTTTATTTTTCACTTTTCAGTTTCAGTTTTCGTCGGTTCAATTTTTTGGTAAAAAGTTTAATTTTTAATTTTTTTGTGGCTAAAATCTAACTCCAGGTCTCCATTATGTTGTAGTGTCTAGAACTACATCTATGTGTGCCAAGTTTCAACAGAATCGGTTAACAGGTAAGAATTCAGTGGGTGAACAAGCACTCATCCCCTGTTTTCCTACCCATAGAGGTGGATTTTGATTTTCAAATTTAAATGGGACCAACGTCGAGATATACCCTATCCAATAAAAAAAGAATCATCAAATTCGGACCACTCTGTAAGGCAGTGGGCTGGTCATGTCTGTCGAAGGACCGATGGCCGCTGGAGCAGACGAGTCCTTGAGTGAAGACCGCGAATCGACAAACGCAGTGTAGGGCGCCCCCCAGCCAGGTGCACTGACGACCTGATGAATGTAGCAGGATGGACTGGATGCGGAAGGCAGAGGACTGAGTGTTGTGGCGCAATTCTGGAAAGGCTTATGTACAGCAGTGGACTGCGACAGGCTTAGTTGATTGAAATTAAGAGAACTAAATAAAACCGTACCTATTATTAATTATAATTATCACATCACCATTAAAGATGACTATTTACAGTCAAGTCAATATACAATTTCACATCTGTAATATATTCATGGTCTCAAATTAAAAATACAATAAATAACACATTCATCGAAATTAAGTCAATTCTGGTACATACACACTAGCCACTTTTTCAATATATTTTTGAACGTGTGTCTTGTGAGCGAATTGCGGAGTTATTTACCTTCTGCTGATAAAAAATACCGGTCAAGAGCATGTCGGGCCATGCTCAGTATTATAGGGTTCCTTATGTAGGTCTAATTACAAACGAATCAAATCGAATATTAATCATTGCTATTTTAGTTTTTGCAAACAGCGCCACCTAGCGCTAAATTTAAGAAGGTAAATTTAAGAAGTGTGTAGTTCGTGGACCTTTACTGAGGAGTGGACTGTATATATCGTTTTATAGAAATAGGAGAAAATACTAAAAATAGTATGAGACCTAATTTGAATCCTTGTTTAGTAAAAAGCAATCCTAATTCCACCAACCTTAAGCTCCTCCCGTATCCTGGATCAGATCAGGCTTGCTGGTCCAGGAGGCAATTCGCTTGCACGTAGATGGAAGTACTTCACTCTGGTCTTCTAGAAGTGCTTTTGAAGATACAAATTTAGGCACACACGAGAGTTATGTAGGTATAGTTCGCTCTGATACGATCAGAGGACACATAATAAAAGTAGGCTGATAAAGGCGAGCACGGCTCCGCGACACAGCTTCCTTTACGGCAGTTGAACGTCAACTCGTCATGCTAAGATGGCGGTGCGGCGAGGGCGTCACCGTCACTTCACCAAGAGTGAGGGTAGAAGAATAATGCTGAATGGATATAAAACTACCTTAAACAAAACAAGGATTCAACAAAGTGTGTCATATCAATATAACACAAAGTTTCTTTTTGTGATTTTTTTAAATAGAAAGTAACTAAAGGAGCATTATTTGCTGAGATAATTTTTCTCTAAGGTCAATGACCTATGAACTAGGACGTCTTAAGTATTATTCAGTTTTCTCACTATAACTCAAATTTTTATAATCAATTTTAAAAGAGAGTTTTTATAAAGTTCTATCAATGTGGAAGACTATAAGTTTCTAAGTTGCATAGTTTAGAAATGGCAGGGGGGGGACACATTGCAAGCCACTTTGGCAAACTGTATTTCGCAGATGGTATACCTGATAAAAAAGTTATGTATGAAACATTACCTTCATTTTAGTAGACCTATTGATGATACCCCTCACGGGGGGTGTAGCGAATAAAAATTTTTCATTCCCATTTTACATGTATGGGCGCCACCCCTAAAATACGATATAAAGATTTTTTATTCTTTTAAAACTGAGATCTATATCTAAACCATTTTTTAACAAAATTTCATTTACTTATGTTTATAACTGTAGAAGTTATTAAGCTGTAAAGGATTAGGACAGACGGACAGACGGACAGACGGACGGCCATGACGAAACTATAAGGGTTCCTTGTAGGACTACGGAACCCTAAAAAGTGATGTATGAAACATTACCTTCATTTTAGTAGACCTATTCAATGACACTGCACACGGGGGGGTGCAGCGAAAAAATATTTTTATCCCCATTTTACATGTATGGGCACCACCCCTAAAATAAGTAATCACAATTTTTTCATTATTTTAAAATTGAGATCTATATGTAGACTATTTTTTAACAAAACTTCATTTACTTATGTTTATAACTGTAGAAGTTATTAAGCTGTAAAGGATTAGGACAGACGGACGGACATGACGAAACTAAATGGGATATTGCTAAAATTCAAGAGACACAAATTTTATCATCATCATCATCATTTCAGCCGATAGACGTCCACTGCTGGACATAGGCCTCCCCCAAGCATCGCCACAAATTTTATAAAATACATATTTCATAGAATTGCATTTACCAATATTTATGTTCCATACAAAATCTACACTCTGAGATTTGCAATAATAAAGCTTTAGCTCTTGGTTCTTTTGCAGACCATGTCATACAGAAATAGGTTTTAAACACCTTCTCATGTTATCCCTTCAAGTTGCTATGTGTGATAGCAAATTCATTCACACACTTTTTCATTTATGCACCATAGAAATAAATTAAAGACAAACAATAAAAGTTTATTAGTAATAAAACCCTGCCTCCTAACAAATAGTCTACAACTTGAATTGCTTAAAATATAAAATTGATCAGTATGATCTATGATCGTTATCGTCGTCGTTGCTTAAGACAAGTGAGGTGAAAAATAACCATTCTTCGCAATATTATTCCGCTTATGATAAATTGTTATATTGTAAAATTTGTAATTGGGAGCATCATCATAGTAATCGGTGGCTGGCCTATTAAAAGGGAAACCAAAAGGTTTGTTATCCAACTCGTTTTTCATGTCTGCAAAGAACTTATTTACTGAATATGCTTCCCCTCTATATTCATCTGTCGGCGTAATCATTATGAATAAGGTTAGATTCAGACCTTTCTCCAAACCTCTTGGTATTATTAAATTTTCTGGGAACTTGAATAAATTGAAGTTATTTTTTCTATCTTTCTGTGACGAAGATCCTTCCAGGTTGTAGTAATCATCTCTGGATAGTCTATTCGATGTCTCTGGTGACCAAGTCACGGTATTTATTCCATCATCAAAAGTAAATAAAAACTTATCAAGCTCAAAAAATTTGGAGTATTCTTCCCAACAGTTATCAGTACATGGTGGTCCAAGGAATAACCTTACAACGCCTTCTTTAATGCTTAAGCAATCTACTACGAAGCTTAACTCAAATTTGGAATGTTTTAATCTTTTTTGGCGTGCAGTTACGGTCAGAGGCATTTTTGGTTTTTTACTTAAAGCTCTGTTTATGTTAAATTGGTAATAGTCAAAGTACGTTGTTATTTTAGGAATTTCAGCATCAATGATCTCGCACTGTTTTTGAGCATACTTTTGTAGATTAACTGGTTCAATGGACTCCTTGTACTCAGTGAAGTAGTTAAGAGCATATTGTATCATATACCAGTATATGGGATCTCTTAATGATGTTTGAGGGTGGTGTAGTAATGATGGCGCTGGATTATATCTGCAAGAAAACGATCATTGCGTTACTGGTTAGAAACTAAAAGAAAATAATAACCCGTATCATGGTTATTTGGTTCTTATTATTGTTATTTTTTTTTTCAATTTTGTTTTTTTCTGTTTTGTTGTCAATTTTGGCACACAGAATTGGTGCAAATATGTACCGTATCTGTCCAAAATAATACGTAATGTAAAACTGTAACTACTTGTCATGCAACTGAAAAAATTATAATTAATGGTAAGAATGTTTCAGATAGAAGTAATCACTATTTTAGGCCTTGTGTATTGGGCCCAAGTTGACATAATGTCTGCATAAGCGAGAAGAGACAGTTCTAGAAAATTTTCGGGCAATTAAACTATATTTGCAGAAACTTTTATAGTATGGTCTAAATAAAACTACAGTTGTAATATTTTGATGATTTCTTCTGTTTTCATAAACGAGCTAATTATTCTGCTGAGATTTTATAGTTTCAAGAATTTGTATTGTACTAACTCTTGGAAGGGGTAGCCGTTTCCACCGTAACCGAATAACGACCGGATGACTTGAGCAGTTCTTCCAATTTCAAAATTGGCTCGTACCAATCTTGTTAGTAATTTTACGTAGTTGTCTTCTGTTAATTTTACAGGAGTCTTATTTTCCTGTAAAGAAATTAATAATGTTTTCTTGAATTAAAAACTACCTTTTAGAAATTGAGTTTTTTTTATTTTATAGTATAGGATGGCAAAATGAGCTAAAGGCCCACCTGATGTTAAGCGGTTACCTTTGCCCATAACAACTGTAATACCACCTAGGCTGTTGCCAAAATGGTACCGCAAGTCGGTTCGCCAAAATGGTACCGCAAGTGGGTTCGCCAAACTGAGACATGAAGATGGAAAGTCTCACGTGATTGTATTTCACGATGAAGGCTAAATTGCGTGTACATCAATGATTAATTAGTACTTTAAAGGCTTCGATCAATAATACCTTAAAGACCATCATGAACTTAAACATGATAACGATCATATTGATAATTAGAATAATAATTGAAGCACCACAATATCTACGGTTTATTAATTAAGCCAATATGTGTTTTAAATACGACTAAAGGCTAAGGGAGTAAGACGACTAAGGGGTTCACCATAGGATGGGCAGCAGCGTTCTTTGAGTATTTATCCAACCAACTGTGATTGCCAACCCACCTGCCAAGCGTGGCGATTATTATTGATTATATTCCTCCTTTTTCAGGAGGCCTATGTCCAGCGGTGGAGTCTTTCGGCTGAAATGATGATGATGATGACGTGTTTTAAATAAAATTTAGACATTAGGATTTCTTAAAATAATAAACTTACCATCATAATCAATCCTCTAGACATACACTCTTTTATTGCAATGTCTATTCCTTTAATTCTAGCTCTATCTTCGTTCCAATCACCTAATGTACCTGATCTACTAGGAAAAGGCAATCCATTCTCATGAATAAGATACGGATTAAAATTACCAAAGTCGGACTTCATGCTACCATTTTGCTGTTGCAAATGATACTTTTCAAGCTGAAGTCGAGCCGCAAGTTGTTGATGTATAAAATAGTAATGCTCTTCTTGTTTAGAGTTGAATAAATATAAATTGTGACGAAACATCCAATAGGGATGCATTAAGTGAACGCCATAGTAGTAACTGTTTAAAGCTATGTCTTCTCTAAAATAATTCAACTTCTCTTCACCTCCATTCTCAGGTAAATTCCAACCAGAGTAATTAGCGTTTATGGTTATAGTGTCATAGATCTTGTAATATTGTTCAACTTGAGCTTCGTCTGTTATGTCAATGTTAAGATTAAGGTAATTACTAAGTTTCAAAGCTTTTATTATTGTTTCACCATTAACGAAAAAGTTAGGTTTGGTAATGAAAGGTGGTGGAAATGATGAAATGTCAACTTCTTTGCTGTTGTATAACATGGTAAGTTGCGAAGCATATGTTACTATATCATCATTAACTTCAGTAAAATTAAACAGCTTCTCGCCTTTAAAGCCTGCAACTGCTGTGCGGTAGAAAAACTCAAATAATCGGCTTGCTGCTTCTTTCATATCTTCATTATATATGTTAAATGTGAGACCTTTAGCTGTGGTTCCATTTTTCATGTAATTTTTAAAGCTTTTGTAATCATCATTGTGCTGAAAATGATTTGAAAATTGGATTGTAAAAATATTGTATCCTTGATTAAAATTAAAGAACGTAGAGCGGAGTATTTAAATTTGAATAGTACCTATTAAGTTTTAATTTAAGTAGGTTACACAAATGTCATTGGACAATAAGTGCCTGAAGTTTCAAAATAGATGGGGTTCCTTGCAATTATCGGATACATAAGTAATTTACCTCTAGAAGTTCAATCATTAAATCCCCATTTCTCTGTGATCCTTGAGAAGAGTATCCACCGGGGATGATGCCCATGAGTGGACCATCATCGCTCATGGACATCTCTGTGAAAAATAAGTACTGTCATTATCAAAGATATTTATTGTAATAAGTCATAAGACATTCATTCATTTGTGTACCATAGGTACAAAATAAAGTATGAATTTCTCAATACAATAAAGAGTCCGCTATGTTGTGCCAGAAGGCGTACAAATGTATATTTAAAATCTAGTTGAGAAATTTGATTTAGTGTGCTGGTAAAATTATTTAATTATTATCACACAATTCCAAATGTCACAACATCATCATCATCATTTCAGCCGAAAGACGTCCACTTCTGGACATAGGCCTCCCACAAGCATCGCCACAACGACCGGTCCTGCGCTTTCCGCTACCAGTGAATTCCCACAACCTTCACCAGGTTGTCGGTCCACCTTCAATGTGGGGAGCTATCCAAGCTGCGCTTTCCAGTACGTAGTTGCCACTCCAGAATTTTACGGTCCCATCGGCCAGCCGTTCTGCCAGCAATGTGCCCCACCCACTGCCACTGAAGTTTGGCAATTCTTCATCACAAAATAATAAAATTTAAATAATGATGACTATTTATTATTACTAAGAGCCTGTACTGTCCTCTTTACTCTCCTTCCACCTCTCTCTATCTGTGGCTAATAAGGACCAGTCTTTTTGAAAGTATGAAAAATAATGATGATGTTACAAAATTAAAAATGTCAAGTAGTATGCTTGGTCACTAATTAATTATCATAATTATGAATTAGGCATTTTTTTTTTCTATTGAATAGTGTAATTTTTCAATTATTAGTAATTTCATTGCTTTTTTAAATTATGGCATTAGCCTAGTTGACAATCCACAATCGTCAACGCTTAGAAAACAATCAAAATGTATGGAACTATGGCTAGGGGGGCGGGTATTTTATTGTAGATATTTTATACACTGAGCAATACCTAGAATACTTTTACTAAGATACAGGCTTCGGCTTAGTTTAGGCACCAGTCTCCCACAGATGATCTATCTTGTTGTGATACTAATAATTGCTTCTTCTTCTTCTTTCGTGTCAATGGTTCACACTTTTTTTATATAATATCATCATCATCATCATCATTTCAGCCGAAAGACGTCCACTGCTGGACATAGGCCTCCCCCAAGCATCGCCACAACGACCGGTCCTGTGCCTTCCGCATCCAGCGGATTCCCGCGACCTTCACCAGGTCGTCGGTCCACCTTGTGGGGGGCCTACCCACGCTGCACCTTCCAGTACGCGGTCGCCACTCCAGAACTTTACTGCCCCATCGGCCATCCGTTCTGCGAGCAATGTGCCCCGCCCACTGCCACTTAAGTTTGGCAATTCTTCGGGCTATGTCGGTTACTTTCGTTCTCCTGCGAATCTCCTCATTTCTGATTCGATCACGCAGGGACACTCCGAGCATAGCCCTCTCCATTGCCCTTTGAGTGACTTAGAGCCTTCTTATCAGGCCCATTGTGAGCGACCACGTTTCAGTACCGTAAGTAATTACTGGCAACACACACTGGTCAAAGACTTTCGTCTTGAGACACTGCGGTATTTTGGACGAGAAGATATTGCGTAGCTTCCCGAACGCTGCCCAACCGAGTCGGATTCGACGATTGACCTCTTTCTCGAAGTAGGACTTATATAATATAGTAATAATAATTAATAATAATTGCTATCCTTACTGTTGTATGATTTGTGGAAGATAATAAATAAATAAATTGAATTAAATTGAAATAACAAAGCAGTTTTGCATCTATCTTGCGGTACCATTTAGGCAACAGCCTAGGTGGTATTGAAGTTGTCATGGGCAAAGATAACCGCTTAACAGCAGGTGGGCCTTTAGTTCGTTTCGCCATCCTATACTATAAAAATAAAAATAAATAAAATCTATAATTCCAAATTTTTTTTTTTTTACTACGGATACATCTCTTACTTCAAACTTACGATTTTTTTCAAATAGTTGCATATTTGTTTTAACGATCACACTGATCTCCAAAATATACAGGAATGATACAGTCAGAATTTTTAATTCTTTAAATAACCGCACACAGCTATATTCTGATTTAAAGCCACACATGGAACGTATATGCATCTCTTTTGCGATTTAAATATTAGGTCTCTATTCGTGGAGTTGATCCAAAACATGATACCAAAGGCTACTAGACCGTAGTAGGCAGTTAGCAAAGCGTATCCATTTACAATAATATGGTTATATGTATACCAGTAAGTTTTGTTTTAATATAATTTCTGAGCAAAGATTCGAACAAGGATACCTCCCTGTGTCTCTGGAAGTTGCACAGTCAGGCCTACTACCAACCCTGCCATTTGTGGCTAATCTTGTCATCACGTAGAGATTTTATTTCGCATTTGTTTATTTGTTTCTTATTTTTAATTGATACTGATTTATTTATATCACTTAACTTGTTCCAGTTTTTAATTAATTTAATTATGAAAACCAGTTAATAGGAAAATATTTAATTTTATAATACATTTTTCTAAAATTCAACATGCTTCACTACCGCTACATACAATATCTACCAAAAATTCTGTTGTTCCTGTGAGTTACGTTATCAGAATCGATATTCATACGTAAGGACACAACTCATTTGGAAAAACTCTTCAATAAAAATAATCAAATGAAATATTAAATCATTATTAAAAGTGATTATATCACTTTCAATTTACAATTAATTGTGTCCTTACGTATGAATATCGATTCTGATAACGTACCTCACAAGAACAACAGGGATTTTGTTACATGTTGTTTATATAAATAAAAATACTTTATTTCAGGCAAAGAACAAGTTTTATAACATGCGCATACGCCCAAATAAAGAAAGAAAGAAAGAACAATGTTTTTTAACAAAATAACATTTTTAAAATAACTAAAAAGTGTAACAGGTAAACAAACAGGTAACGATCGGGTAGTTAGGATATGCTAAAACAATACATGTAACATGTCATATTATTATAATTAGATTATATAAAGGCGTCACAAAAAAATACAGTAAAATCGGTCGATGTAACTCAAAACGCATTGCCAGCTGTGTACTAGGGCCATTAAATCATTACGTCGACCTTGGCACGTAAAACTGTAACCATATTTATTGGATCAGTTTATTCGTAATTAAACACACAGTTACATACCTCCTTCACTGACAAAACTACGGAATTCATCCATTGGCGCTGACTTGGAAAGTCCCACAGAAAGAAACCATATTAGAACGGTGAGTCGAAACATCACTAAAGGCAACACTGCAGCCAACTAGGACCGTGAATAGTTAAACATGGCTTATATGCACACGAGGATTCATAACTGTATTTCTACTGATCCAATTGAGATCCTGAGGGTCGGTTTAATGGGTACAATTTTCCTTGTACACTTGTGGTCATATTATTAGGAAATTCGCACCTTCTGTTTCACATAGTCAGGACGGGTTTTGATTGATGCTTCACGGCGCACTTTCCATAGCTTAGGAGAAGGAATTTTAAGGAATCACGAGGTGTGGGGTGCTGGCCAGCAAACCTCCACGTGTGCCTGACGGCTGTTTGTCCTTCTGGACACGTCTGGAGGGTTCGGCAGTTGTTTGGCCGGTGCATCCTGGGCACGGGCAATAAAATCCTGCCGAGGGATTAACCTTCGGGGGATTTTATTGCCTGTGGCGAATATTCTGGCACGGGAGGGGCCCGTTCTGGGCCAGTATGGAGTTGCTCCACGTGTCCCTCTGATATCAGCAGAGGGCACAGTGGAGGAGCAGGGGTGGGCCCGGTGTGCACTCACCCTGCCACTGGGCAGGCAGCGCGGGGACTGTCTTTCCCTGCCCCCGTCGATCTCGTAACCCCAGGAGTGCCCGCTAAGTAGTGTTCTCGCGCCTCTTGGGACCGAGGGTCTTGGCTTCACCGGCCGGACCGCGAGGAAGAAAACCCCTATAAAAAATTACGGGAGGTAGGGCCTGCGAGCAGCAGACTCGGGGTAGTCTGCTGCCCGACCAGCAGCTGGCGTAGCTGGCACAGCCGGCGTAGTTGGCGCGGCTGGTAAAGGCCCATGAGGTGAAGTGGCGTGCAGTGTTCCGTGTGCGCCACCTAGAAGGGGGCGGCCGACGTTAGGCCGCACGGGGAGAAGGGGCTCGCCTGCTTGTGGCGGGCCAGGACCTGTCGGGGGTGGTTGTGTGAATACTCACGGGTTCCCACGCCCCCGGCTAAGGTAGTTGAAGGAACACCTTGGTGGTTTTAGTCGGTAAGAGTCCGACTCTGGCTCCGCCTACCCCGGGCGGAGTGCGTCCAAGAGGATTTCCCCACGGCAAAAAAAAAAAAAAAAAACACGAGGTGTATTTTTTTACATTGACTTGTCTGTATAAGTCAATGTAAAAAAATACTTATAAACAAACACACAAACTGTTCAATGTTTAGTGGTCAATGTGATCATGCAATAGGGCGTTTGTGCACTACACGGAATTTTGTGATTCGGAGGACCGATTTTTTTCAGGTCCAATAACAACAACAATACAATAATACAACTTGAATGTACCAAATGAACAAAATTATTGTGACTTATTAGTCTATAAATACTAATATACGATGTTAAAATACACATAATTTGGTTAAATAAAGTTCGAAGTAAAATTCCAATCTTTCGTATTAGGTATTTAATGTCAGATGTCTTCTTTCATTAACTTTTTTTTTATGCGCGTAAATTTCACTTTTAAGATATACAGATGGGAGGGACCAGTTGAAAATCAGTGCTGTGCATACCTACATGCACAGTAAATACTGAGCTGGATCCCTTGCTACACATATTATGTTGTATACATGTTGTGTTCTCTGTAATTTGTCCTTTGCATGTAATATGTATATTTTATGTAAATATGTGTGGCAAAATAAATGGTTTAAATGGTTTAAATTACGGACCTTTGGACATTAAAATTCAGTATAATGCACAAGAGGCCATAGAAGGTGATACCAAATTATGGACCTCCTGACAGTAACATTCAGTGTAGTGCACAAGCGGCCATAGAAGGTGAGACCAAATTATGGACCTTCGGACGGTAAAATTCAGTGTAGTGCCCAAGCGGCCATAGAAGGTGAGACCAAATTACGGACCTCCTGACAGTAAAACTCAGTGTATTGCACAAGCGACCATAGAAGGTGAGACCAAATTATGGACCTCCGGCCAGTAAAATTCTGTGTATTGCACAAACGACCGTAGAAGGTGAGACCAAATTACGGACCACCGGACGGTAAAATTCAGTGTAGTGCACAAGTGGGCATAGAAGGTGAGACTATTTCCTGGCAACAAATAGGATCTCAGATCAACTAACAGCAACAAGCTTGCAAGTTAGTTACAATTTAGATGTATAGGATAGAATTAAAAGACAACTGACTGACAAGGAACTGCTTGTCTGCCCGGGATCAAAAGTAGCTTATATGTTAATTCGGATTATGGTGCGAAACCAAACCCAAAACTATCACACAATTGTTTACCTTTCATCCCAATCCGTTTAGCTGTTTCAGCGTGTTAGAATGACAAACAAATAAACAAATAAGTATTATATTGGTAAGATAATAGATAAAGGAATGTTTCCTTTGAGCCAAATTCACTATCATCGATATTTAAGGTACTTTCCTTTCTGTGACCGCCTTTAAATTTCACCTTGTATTATAATGCAGTGTCGCTATTATTCATTAACATAATTATTTTTTGTCGAAAATATTGACCGTAAAGGTTTCTTATCTTTCCTCTAACTAAAAAGAACTGGCTGTGTTTTTAACATGATACTACAGTCACCAATCTGGTTGCCAATGGCAATATTGTTCATTGTAACAGATTATTAGGTGGCCAAAGTTCAGCTGTGGTCATTTACGGGGTTTATGATGAACCAAAATATCCCAAATGCTACTTTGAGCTTCAAAACGTTGAAGGAAATCATGAGCGACTATTTCAGAACATAAGGCAGTGTTTCATATTTACAAATATTCAGTAAAACGAGTGATGACTTATTGTGGCCACAACTGTACAGTACCCACAGGAAACAAAATGCAATTGGACAATTTTTCAATTGCGAGTCTTGGAGCCCGGCTAATTTTGGTCAAGAGGCAATTCTTCACTCTCGAACTCAATTACCGTATAAAACAGAAATATAGAATGTGCGAGTGGAAAGATTTCTAACTGTATGCTTACATAACAGCCAGTCGGGATGTATAAATCATAATAATTGACCAGACAGTGAGATATTTTAGTTCCTTTGATCAACAAAGCCAGTGTAACCACTACAGCGAGTAGTCGCAAACTAAGAGAAGTTTAAAAGGAATAATTAGGTCAAGGACAATATAGTACACCAATTGAAACTAGAGTAAAAGACTGTCGTTTTATGTATTGAAGTTATAATGAAGTTATTTAAATAGTACTTTCAAAATAAAGTGCAATGCGTTATAAATATTAGCATATAATTGTTCTAGAACTCGTTACGTGTAAATTATTCCGGAAATAATTTTTTGGAACGAACTCAAATAGATTACTGGCCTACCTTTGTAGACTATTAATTATATTAACAAGTGCCTATCTATAAGATAGAGTAAATTGTGCTAATTAATTAAACAACCATGCTAATACCGCATTTGGTTTTGTACTAGAGTCAAAGTCTTAACTTTTTAAAATACAATAAAAATAACATCTAAACATAATAATACTATATTATAATAGTGACAGGCGATTTGTTTAGTCTCCAGTCATCATCTCCATGAATTCTGAAACAAAACAGATTATTTTTAATAAGAGGTCATCAATAAATAGGTGCCACAACGTTGGAGATACCTATGTTTGAGTTCTGTCTGAGTCTGCTGAGTTGGCTGATTGATACAAGAGGTAAATACATCGAGAAAATGTTGGAATTTAATGAATAGTTAATGTTAGATAAATAAAGAAGCGTCTATTAATTTATAGTTATTAAACGAATTCCAGTCATCTTCAATGGAAAAGTAAAAGTACTCCAATAACTCAATGAAATGTAAAAGTACTTTGATGAGAAACCACTTAGAGTTTTTGTCATAAAGTCATTCCATTAAATTCTTTGATCTCAATCCAAAACAAGCGAGAGAGATTAGTATCAATGAATTAATATTGCGATGTTCAAGTGTTAGACAACATAAATTTCGACCGTCGCGTACCGCCCGCCTTCCCGATGTGGTTTGTAATGCCTTGACATTAGTATGCACGATGTTCGTATATTGCTGTTGCTTTCGCAAAAATGTATACTATAGTTTATTTCTAAAGCAGCTGCTGTGGTATCCAGTTAGTAATTAACTTGAAATGAAATTTTAGTTAGTTTTACGGAAATTCTAGTGGTTTTTAAACTACACATATTGCTAAAGTACCCGGCGTAGATTGATACGTTGCCAAATTATTATGTTCACGCTATTGACACTACTGACGCGGATATGACACCAGGTAACTGCGTGTTAACTGCAAAGGCCTGTCTTGGCGACGAGACAAAATGTGGGCAGACCTCCAACCAATATTCCGATATTATAATAATAATTTGCAACATAAGAAAGATTTAGTGATGTTTACAAAGAATTTAGTTCAGAAGAATTTATGGAAGCGAGAATAGAAATATTTACCATCAAAGTCGACGGTTCCGGATCCGTCAGTGTCAATTTCAGCGATGATGCCGTCTAAATCGCTCGAGCTGAGCTTGTCGTCAAGGGCACCCAAGATCTCCTTCAGGGTAGAAGTGGTAATGTAACCGTTGCCTTCACGGTCGTATAACCTGCAGATCAATATAATTTAATGTTTAGAAACGTCAAGCAACGTGACAAAAGCAAAATTAAAAAAAATGCGGAAGTGATTTGAACAGCTCTCGAAACTAAACTTGACGAACCTGAAAGCTTCCTTCAGTTCTTGTTGCATAGCCTCGGCGTCTTCCTCCTCCAAGAAGTGGGAAGCGATGTTGCAGAAGCCATCGAAGTTAATTTTGCCGGAGTCTTAAATAAAGTAAAAATAACAATTAGTTTGAGACTAAAACCAGAACTGCTTTAAACCTTGAGCGCTCTAATTCATTCATTGAAAACAGACTAGATAAATAAACTTTGGAAACAGAGACATGCATCTTTCAAAGGGACTGGAAGCTCGGAGAGAACTACCGTACGGAAATAGCCTCATTAGTTCCCGCGACGAGTAAAAATATTCGAGAATATATTTGAAAAGGTGTCGTAGCCTCGGTACGTGTGAATTCTTGTTAGCGTATTTTGATGATTGATCACTTTTTAACAAGAGAAGTTTGCAGCTGTTTATACGACAGTTGTTGCTGCTCCCATTTTTTATGTCGCTCCTACGTTTGTACTTGGCAACTCCGTTTATACAAAACATCATGGAACATCTGACGTTTCTCCTAGTCGTAGAACAAACATAGTAAATTCTACAATGATGCAGCATAATTTATCAACAAAATTTAAGTATAACGATAAAATATCCATAAAATCTTTCTAAATGTTAACTTTTATGCCAATATCAATAATTATTGCACCTGCCTCGTCATCTCTGCATCACTCAAAGGTTGACTGGGAGAGAACGCCTAAGACATTAAGTCCGTCTATGCAAATATGTTGCATGAAGTTTAAATTATTTACTTTCCTTCACGGTAAACCTTTTATAAAAACAAGTATGTGAAGTAAAAAAAATATTTATTGATGAATGTGAAATGAGATAAGATTTATGGGAAGGTATTTATAAGATTAACATTATATTGAAATGTAAATGTTTTTTTGCATTAAGAGAGCTTCATCTGAATGTAACAGATTCACTGAAAATTCAGTTGTCAACATGAGTTTCAATAACTGAGACTGAAGGCTACTTTCTAAATAAATAATTTTAGATTATGTAGTATGCATTTGCTTCGAGATCATAATAAAAAATAATCTATTCACAATCCACATAATAGAAACTCACTTTCTGGGTCGTTTTCATCGATAAGAGCCTGCAGTTCAGAGTCATCGAACAGCTGGCCCATGGTGTTGAGGATAGTTGAGATCTTAAGGACATCGATGTATCCTGACTTGGTGGTGTCGAACATCTGGAAGGCCTTGCGCAGCATGGCCATCTTTTGATCGTCATCAGTGTCCTAAGAAAGAATAATAGTATAATAAAATGTTTCTTTTGAGTGTTAAAGAATTCATGTTTCAGTAAGGAAAATTAATAATTTTGCTGCATTTTTATAAGATACACACTCTGTATGTATTCTTATGTATTTTATTCAACTCTGCAGCAATTTTTTTGCTAATAGTATCCTTTTCATAAACGCGTGAAAATCACTTTGCTCCAAAATTATGTAAGAATTTTCAACAGAACATTGAAATTTTGCGATGACATGTGTTTAATATTTGAACACTTTTTGATTATTTTTCACAATTAACTTTCACATTCACGTCTCTTGTATAGTAACTTGTAATCCTTGGGATCCTCACCATGGTATTAGTGTAGGGTTGGCAGTTGTAACAAGAACCGAATCCGAGTGCGAGTGTTGTTACACTAGACTTTACGTCGGTGTAGCACCCTTATTTATAGCATTCCTTCCTCCACAGACTGGAATACAAAAATAAGTGGAAAACCTGCTATCTCTCTCTCTACCGTAGACGTTCAGAATAGTGACGTTGTTATTGAGTTCTTCGTCAGCGTGAATTATATCTACGTCAGATGGTGAGAATGTTCAGCAAAACCTGCATTCTGCAGGAAGTGAGCTGTCAGATTTATATAAACGAATTGACATCGACTCACACGTAGGAACATGGATGATGCGATCCATTTATAGAATTATGATTGTTGATGTCGAAGATTTCGCATAGCATTATCCCAGAACCATTTTGAGCTTCAAGCACAATGACGGATTTGTTTATTACGTACAATTAAATTTATTAATGGAGGTTTACCGGATTGGATGTGGTAACCGCTGCATTTATCGTAACTATTCGTAACAGCTACAAAACTGTTAGTGTTGAATACGTATGTTCGTCTAGATTAACAGCGTTTTTAGGTACATACTGAGTGGGCAACGTGTAAACTTCCTGAAATTTTGCAAGCATTATTTGTGATCTCAAGGTGCAATTCCTCAAGTACGTGTACATGTTTTATCGAGTATAAAGTTTGGTATATTGTCAGGTCTGAGTAGGATATTTATGGATTTCCTCTATAAAGAGGCTTGTTTTGTATACGAATTGGTTGTCAGCATTCTCGATTGCAACATGTGAAGCTGAACATCTTCAACATGTCGAGTTTAAAGCGTAGCAGAAACTCTTGCGCATATAAAGTTGTTCCTTGATTAAGAGCTGGAAATTCCTTTGATGCGGCCGCCGATTCACAACAATCCCAACGAGAATATTACGTGTGGAGACGTCACTCTCAGGAGTCAACAACTTTTTAAAATCTTTTATTAACCATGTTCTGCAAATTATTATTTATTGAAGTCGAGTTCCCATGTGTATTTTGTGTAGCTTTTCAATTTTTTTTTGCAATCATTTGCTTCTAATGTAAAGTATATTTTGTTTAGAGGAAAACTGTACCTACTTAGAAATTAATAAGATAACCACAACAAAATAAATTAATGTTAGACAGTGTAGGTATAATCGATAGAAATAAACTTATTTCATTCTTTGACTGGATTCAAATATCCTGTATTGAATAGGGCTACGGAATTTCGATTTATTTGAACAAAACTTATCTCTTATTAACATAACATAACACAACATAACATAACATCACGCCTGTATTTCCCCGAAGGGGAAGGCAGAGGTGTAATACCCACATTTCGCCAGTTATGTTATAGTCCCATGTAATAGGGGGCGAGCCTATTGCCATTGACTGGGCACAAATCCAGACTCCGGGCTGCTACTGAGAATTTCCTAATGGAAAAACCCAATAACACTCTCACATCTCTTATGAAATCAATATTAATTGAATTGTTAATTAACTATCAACACAATAACACATTTTATAACATCATAAAACACCGCTAAACTATCGATCAGGATTTAAAAACATGATTGATTTACGATGTTGTATTTATGTAACAAATTATGAAGTTATGTTATAAGTATTTAAATTTCCATATTTTGATCGAAAGCGCGAATGTAAATATTTGTAAATTGTATGTACAACACATCATAATGTACCGAAGGCCGATGATTGGCGACCACTGGCGCGTGAAACGGGTTATACTGCGGCGCCGGCGCAGATATAGACTGTCGGTGATCGGCTATAATTTTTGTGTTCTCATGTGAATGCCACAATGAGAGAAACATCTAATCTGAGTCGCGCTTTACGTGTCGACCACGTGTAGTCTTAAAACAACAATACTCGCCGAAATTAGGTTAGGTTACAAGTTTATTTTTAAATCACTTGGTCATATTGTGACGTTGTTTTTGGTTAACGCATTCCTTAGTTAATAGCAAAACCGGTCGCTGAATTTTTTTCGGAATAAGATACAACCTGAGTAAAGTAAAGGAAATTTCATGGACATTGTTGATACATAAACATTGTTAGAGAATTGAGATTTTTTTAAAGTTTTTGAAATACGCATATAAAGTATATGATACTATAATTATAATATTTTACTATATGGGGTTGAGAGAATTAATCTAGTAAATAATGTTATGCGTAATACAAATAATAGTTCGTCCATTTTCAATATTTTATGAAACACTACACTTGGGGCTATTTTCGTATTCAATCAAGACGGTGATCTTTGTTATACTACAAACTATTCGCAATAAAGAAAACAAATGAGACAAGAGACAAGATAGTCATTGTGTTATTATGTAACGCGGTTCATTTAATACATCGTTAAAAAAATCACACTGTCCGTACGTAATTTCACATTAGTTTTATCATTTCCTACACAGTTTGTAACATTTTCCATCAAATATTTGCACTTACTTAAATATAAAGTATGTTTTGTCATTCCACTTTTTTTGTATGTATTGGAATAGGGACGGGACAGACGCAACGACGATGATCTCTGTGGTCTAGTAGTTCGAGTTTCGGACTGCTGATCACGAGGTCGTGGGTTCGATTCCCACAGGACACAAATACTTGTGTGATGAACATGGGTGTTTGTGTTGGTCTGGTTGCTTCTTAAGTATTATAAGTATGTATTTACAAAAAAAAAGTATGTAAGTATTATATCCATTGTGTAGTACCCATAGCACAAGCTCTGCTTATTTTGGGACTAGATGGTGATGTGTAAAATGTCCCGTAAATATTTATTTTATTTTTTAATTAGTCAAACCTTAAATTCAGGCATTCTAAGACTATTTCTGATTTGTGAGAATTTATTTATATCGAGTGCACATCAATCAATATAAAGTTCATCTCCGAGACTATGGCATCGTTTTCGAAAGTATATTTTAAGATAATAGGATCATAGTATTTATTATAACTCATTTAATTTTTTATCTCTCATCTTATTGCTTGGTATGTGATGAGGAGGAACGAAACGTCTGTAGCTAAGAGAGTGATGTGAGTGAGAGGGAGACCAAAGAAAAGACGGACGGATTGCTTGAAGAATTATATTAAATGAAAAGGGACTAAATGATGAGATGACGGCTGACAGAGGAGAATTCAAGAAGAAAACATATTGAGACAACCTTAAGTAACTTCAGACCAGGGCAGGAAGATGATGACAGTGACAATTATTATAAAGCAGATAATAATATAAGTAAAATTTTCAAATGATGTTTATACAATTTAAACAACAACATTATGAGCTATACACCTTATTTTAATCAAATTCAAATAAACTATTAAGGCAAGACTGATAGCAATAAAATATGGCTTATAAAATGATGATAATATATAAAACATTAAACAGCAGGAAATGAGGTATCGTAAATAAATGCACTAATAATTTTACAGCCGGCCCGCGAAGTCAGTTGTAGCGGCAGGGACTTATTAAATTTATTTGCCGATGCGTAACCGACATCTGACTAATTTACACTGACATAACATTCCATAATCAAAATAATTGGGAATCACGGCCAAAATTACGGGCAGAGTTGTCGGTACTGCACTCTGAATCATCATATATTACTTCATATTTGGCACAGAAAACGGGATTTTCCTTGCTGAATGCATGAGCGCCAAATGTAAATTCTTGAATTGTTCATAGGTAATGTGTCTTCTATTTGCATTTTTTGCGTTACTTTTGTCTAATGATTTGTTCTATAGCTATTTTTGATAGGATTAGCGACTAACGGCCAAAATTAATATCCAATCTATGCACAATTTGCCCTACTAGAGATAGAAATTTGACATAAGCTCCATACAAAATACGTCAAATTTCTATCTCTAGTAGGGCAAATCGTGGATAGATAGGATATTAATTTTGGCCGTAATAGAATAACAGCTACTTTTGATCGATCCACTGTAGTATAATCCGAAAGTTTGTCTGCATTATTATTAGACGTTAATAAAGCCCAGTTTACACAGTCTTATCCTGGTATTATCATAAATGTGAAAGTATGGAAGTTTGTTTGTTTGTCCTTCACACTGAAACGGCTGAACGGATTTAGATGATTAAATATAAATTGTGGAAAGAAAAGTTTGTGAATCGTAAGAGCAGGATTCACAAACTGAAATTTAGCTTACTGATATACTAACACATAACATAACATCACGCCTGTATTTCCCCGAAGGGGTAGGCAGAGGTGTGTAGTACACCCACATTTCACCAGTTATGTTATAGTCCTATGTAATAGGGGGCGAGCCATTGCCCGGGCACAAATCCAGACTCCGGGCTGCTACTGATAGACTATGTCATGGATTAACATATAGAATACTTTTTATCGATAAACCACGGGAGTGAAACAACTAGTTGATTATAATATCATACCTAAACCTCGGACGAATAAAAAAGGCGGACGGAATCTCGCTAAACAAAGACTGAAGCACTTATTTTTTTCCTACACCCACTACAATTTCGAAAGCATTTTAACACAGTAGATTTATACTGTTATTTTATTTGTGACTGTTTGTGACTCTACAACAATGACTTACGTCGCACTACATCTTTTGCGTAATTGCGGCTTTTTGGCATACTATGGACACTATGGATGTGAATTGTGCGTGTCGCAGCCGCCGGCCCGTACTTTTAAGCGAGCCGGCTTACTATGGATGCTTCACTTATTATTTAGCGAGATTCCGTTCGCCTTTTTAGGGTTCCGTAGTCCTACAAGGAACCCTTATAGTATCGTCATGTCCATCCGGCTGTCCGTCTGTCCGTCTGTCCATCTGTCCGTCTGTCCGTCTGTCCGTCTGACCTAATCCTTTACAGCTTAATAACTTTTACAGTTATAAACATAAGTAAACGAAATTTTGTTAAAAAATGGTTTATCTCAATTTTAAAAGAAAAAAAAAATCTTAACGTATTTTAGGGGTGGCGCCTATACATGTGAAATGGGGATGAAAAATATTTTTTCGCTGCACCCCCTCGTGTGGGATATCATTGAATAGGTCTACTAAAATTAAGGTAATGTTTCATACATAACTTTTTTATCAGGTATACCATCTGCGGAATACAGTTCGCCAAAGTGGCTTGCAATGTGTCCCCCCCCCTGCCATTTCTAAACTATGCAACGTAGAAACTTATAGACTTCCACATTAATAGACCTTTATAAAAACTCTCTTTTAAAATTATTTCGAGTATAATGTGATTATAAATTTTTGAGTTATAGTGAGAAAACTGAAAAATACTTAAGACGTCCTAGTTCATAGGTCATTGACCTTGGAGAAAAATCTATTTAAAAAAAACACAAAAAGAAACTGTGCTATATTGATATGACACACTTCTTAAATTTAGCGCTAGGTGGCGCTGTTTGGAAAAACTAAAATAGCCATGATTAATATTCGATTTGATTCGTTTGTAATTAGACCTATTTAAGGAACACTATAATACTGAGCAAGGCCCGACATGCTCTTGGCCGGTTTTTTATTCATCCGAAACCTAAACATTCAATTCTACGACTTTGCTAGAGAAAATATTGAAGTTTCGCAGTACGAGAAATAGAAAACAGAATTATGCTTGGTTATGTATAATTTAAATTTATTACAGCAATTCTTCCCATGTAACGAGGAAATATGATTTTCAAGAATTTATGTATTTGTGCGTCAGGAAAATGTATCTACAGCGTTTGACTTTAACGATATAGAATAAAGTTTTATTTGTGTTTACACCAAATTTATTTATTTAATTACTATATTCTTTAGTGTACGTACATACACCAAACGAAAACAAAGACAGTAGTAATGTAATCAACATAATTTGCGGAATACTGGGCCAACAAAATTTGACATAATTTGCCATTGACTCGCTAAGAAGAAGATGTAATCAATATTGTTTACCTGATGCTATCAGAATATTTAATACATAATAATTATGTATTGTAAAAGATTCTGTGCTGCTATTTTTAACCGGTATTTATGTATTACGATCTTAAATACTCAGCTGGAATTGAAATTAATAAAAGGTTATTGTATCTCGTCTGCTTTGTAAATACTTTGTAATCGACTGTAAAAGTATTTTCTATTTGTATTCTAGCTGTTGTCACAGTAGTGACCGATGGTTTTTAAATTTTCCGCGATGAAAATAGGGAAAGCGTAACGTCGTTGTAAAATTTTTGGAACGTATCCAATAATAATGATAGAAAACCTCGCGAAATAGCAATAATGTGCATTCGTTTCCCTTGTTATATACGTTTAGTTTGTTTTAATGATCAATGAAAATCAACCACATGATGTGCCGCGATCAAAGAGTTTTATTGGTTATATCGTAAATGTTATATATTTTAGAGTAATGATCCCTCTTACAGGTGATTGCTGTTTACGTTGGGAGTTTTCCTGTCAACAATTTATTGGCTGTTTTGTATATGGTCCCACAATTTTGAGTTACACAATAGGTAGATAAAGCTCTTGGCGTGCGTAGAACGATTTCAATGTTTGGGCACAGAGTATCCCAGAGAGTAAGCTTCTAAAGAGTGTGCAAAATTTATACCTATTTTGGTAGGGTTGGCACACGTGAATAAAATTAAATTAACAAAACGTTTATCAGCTTTTTATTATGAAATATTTCTGACTGTACCTACCTGTACAACGATAAATTAAATGAGTATGCGAAACTTCACAGACGTGATAGGTATCGATATCTAATGATAATAATACTTTTTTTTTTCTAAATTCAAAATTTCAACTACAGCCAGCTGACAATGGGGTCAACGGCTGCGAAGAAATATTTTTTACGTATTATTAAACAATTGTAGTGTTACAGCACCTATCTGATATTTTTTTACAAAATACTATGTGAACCTTCAAGGTACAACGTCCCGTGTCTGTTGATCCCGTGAACAGCTGACTGGAATGAAATGATGAGTTGAGAATATTTTTTCTGTTTTATTATCATTAGATAGGTATCGATACCCATCACGTCTGTGACGTTTCGCCAAAAAACTATACCCTTCGTGTACAATCAGCGCTCAGCGCTCACGCACACATACACCTCTAACCGTACTCTCCCCTCTCAGTACACATGTCGCTGCATCGTCTAGTAAGCATCGCGAAAGTAAATATCCTTCAGGAACAGGAGTATAATATTATCTGTGGTTGTACACGAAGGAGCATAGTTTTTTTGGCTTCACTATGATTGTTCGCAGCACGTTGCTTATATTTTTTACTATGTCTGTGTTATAAACATAATATATATAGTTATTCAATCACTAATAGGTAGGTACCTAGGTATTACCTACGTAATTCGAATCATAAACACCAATATCATCTGGTATTAATAATAAAAAAATACTCGTAGTCGTTAATTTTGGTCTTGATCGCACCATTTACGAGATAGGTGCACATACATACGTGGGACACTCAGAAAGTTTTGCGAAACTAAAAAAAATTGTTCTATACGTACATATATTTTTATCAAATCTTTTCAAAGTACTTTCCACCAGCCTCTATACGAGTTTTTTTTTTTTTTTTTTCTTCATGCGCCTAAACCAGTTTTCAAAACACTTTTTCCAGTCCGCCGCAGACACCTCGTTTACAGCCTGCTCGAACGCAGCCAGCGCATCTTCCGGCGACGAAAATTGTATACCTTTGAGCTGATTTTTTATTTTTGGGAATAAAAAGAAGTCACACGGTGCTAGATCAGGGCTGTAAGGAGGGTGACCCAGGAGTTTGACTGGCGTGCTGTCCAGGAAGTCCCTCGTTTTGAGTGCGGTGTGCGCAGGTGCATTGTCGTGGTGGAGCAGTAGCCCGCGGAGCCCTGTGTTTGGTCGCTTGTTGCTTATAACAGAGAAAACTTCTGGCAAACATTTGGTAGTATACCATTCGGCATTAATGCTTCTTTGATCCCGTAAGGGAATTGATACCAAGTGGCCAGTCAAATTAAAAAAGCTAGCGATCAAAATCTTACCCCCGCTTCTAGATCGCTTCACTTTGGTAGGCGTTGGCTCATTTTGAAACACCCAAACAGTCGACTGGCGCTTGGTTTCTGGGTCGTATTGATAAATCCAGGACTCATCATCTGTAACGATGTCGTAAACACGCCGAGACGAGCCTGCTTCAAATTTGTTAAGCATATCACGGCACCATTCCACCCGGGCCTGCTTCTGAGCATCGGTGAGGTTGTGCGGCACCCAGCGTGATACTATCCTCCTCACGCGAAGATGGCTGTGTAGAATCTCGTGAACGCTTCCCGATCCAATCTTCAATATGTGTTGAATCTCCTGATATGTAATTCGCCTATTGTCTTGGATTAAATTTTTCACTGCTAGCACGTTTTCTTCGGTAACAGCCGTCAAAGGGCGACCGCTTCTTTCGTCATCCCCCAAAGTTGGTCGACCGCGCTTGAATTCGTTATACCAACGATACACGGTTGCCTTGGAAGGGCCTTCATCCATGAATGCCATTTGAAGTCTATCGTACGATTCATCCGGTTTCAGGCGACACTTGAAATCGTATAAAATCATAGCTCTAAAATGTTCCCGGCGCAGATCCATATTTCAGTGAGACACAATACTTTGAATTAACTCGCAAAAAATGTGGAGGGAAATTTTGAAATAGGAACTTACTTATTTTTACTTATAAATAATCATATTTTCGAAAAACATTATAACTGGCCAGTCTCCCATATATAAAAACTTTTTTTCGCAATACTTTCTGAGGGGCCTGGTAGTATGTGCAACTTACTAAAAAAACACAACCATTTACGTTCAATACCAAAACGTTTTATTCACCACCGTGTTAAGTTTTCTTTCGAAATTGAGGTAGGAATTAGGTTATGTATGTAAGAGCACACCACACCACACCACACCACACCAAAAACACCACACCACCACCACACTAAAAAACCACACTAAAAATAATAAATTATAACCAAGTTGCTACTTACCTACTGGAGTCTTTGGGATAATTAAAAAATGATGTGTTTTTATACGTTCTATTATTGTTCATACACACAGTACAGTAAACCATATTTACACTTTTTTAAATTAAAACACTATTATTCTTTACTCATTAAATCAAAACGTGAAACGAAAACAAAGACGACGTGCTAGATGTACGCCCTTAGCTTGAGCACTGGCTGAGCCGGTATAAACCGGTTTCACTGCGTACGTGACGAGGCCGCCAGTACTCACGCACACACGCGTCTTATGCTTGTAGTAGTGTACCTATCATAGCGCGGTTGTATGAAGCTTACTCTCTGGGATACTCTGTGGTTTGGGCAAGGTAGGTTACAAATTAAGACATTAAAAATATTATAAATTTGTTTAATAAAATAATAACAACATCACACAATAATACACATACAATAAAATATACAAATCACAGTCATACAATGTGTAGGTAAGACGTATCTATAACGTATTTATTCATACACTGGAATATCTTCAAAATCAAATGTGTGGAACAAAAAGTCATAAACCGTAGGAGTACGCTCCCAAACCTTATCCATAGGCTTTACGTCTCCTGCTTTGCTAACTGCAATATCATTATCGTGTGTATCATCGTTTTCTGATATATTTATGTTGTTTTCTTTGATTTCACTGATTATATCTACATTATTAGTATCTTTATTAAGTATTACACGCGCTAAATCTTCTGCGAATTCAGGCACTGGAATGTTAGATGCAGTAGTGACTTCTTCCGCTTTCGGCGTAATACTACGATATTTAGTGTAGTCTCCTCTCTTTGCAGAATAATCTATTTTGTCAAACTCTGCTTTCTTAGCTTTATAGTCGAACGGTTCTTTTCTTTCATATTTGGCGGAATAATCAAATTTTGCAGACTGCCGCAGACGAGGAGCGTTAAAACCTATATTTCCTTGATTTTCGACATCAAAAAGAATATCTTCATTTGTTGGAATTGTGTTTGTGGATGTAATGACTTCTTCATCTGCTGGTGCTACGGTATGATATTTAGTGTAGTCTGCCCTTTTAGAAGAATAGTCTTGTCTATCTAATTCAGCTTTCTTGGCTTTGTAATCAAACGGTTCTCTGCTGTAAGATTTAGAAGAGTAATCGAATTTTGCCGAGTTTAGTAGACGTGGCTTATTATCAATTACACTGTTTTGTTTTCCAACATCATAAAATATAACGTCATCGTTTATAGGGCTTGTGATAGTGGAAGTTATGGCTTCTTCTTCTGCTGACTTTACAGTACGATAATTGTAGTAGTCTCCTTTTTTAACGTCTTTTACTAACGGCATCATACTCGGATAATCGATCTTGCTGTCACCTTCGGACGAATAATCTTTTTTGTCAAATTTTACTTTTTCTGCCTGATAATCATCCATTTCTTTCCGTTTAGGTTTAGATGAAACAATTAATTTAGTAGACTTCAGTAAATGAGGCATGACTGTAAGCTCATCGTCTTGGTTTTCATCATGAGCAGTGTCTTGTGAAGTAACATTATTTTCATAATTTTTCATCGAATCATTGTCATTGTTTATGTATGATCCTTTGTTTGCATTATAATCATAGGATTTCCTATTGTATGTAGAAAAACTTGGTCGAGAAGACGGATCGTAACTACTAGTGCTGTACCATTGTTTGGTTACACCAGGACCCCCGTAATTTTCTACTTTACTGTCCCCCTTTTGGGTAATAGTGACATATTTAATCAATGCATTTGGTAACGCAAACAATTGTCTGTCTTCAATCATCAAGTCAAGTGGATAGCCAGGTGATAAAATTGCAGAATTCAATTCTACGCTATTTACAGAGTATGATTCACTGAGACTTGCTTTAGCGAATGGTGCAACAAAAACAAATATTTGGATAGGCAAACCTTGGGATGAACCTTTAGGCAAAATAAGCCTTGATGGATATCCGATTTGTGATTCTATCGTTTTCAGTGGTAAAGAATCCAATCCAAATTCAGCGTCTACTACTTTCTTGCGAATAGTTTTGATTGACATGAAGTCTGTAGAAAAGTGTTTCATGTCATCTGATGTTCTAGAAATTATATTGGTTCCTACTTTAAGATTCACTTCAAACATGTCAAGGAGCGTTAACAGATTCTTTTTAGAAGCGAGCTCGCCAGGCATCATTTTAGGTCCCAAATATATCTTCGCTAATCCTTTTTTGGTGACTAGAGACGAGATGGTAACTTTGATTGTAAACGGTTTATGGTTCAATCTAGGTTGACCTATTTTAACGTCGAACGTCGAGTTACTATCCTCTATTTTTAGTGCGTCGGTAACATCGAACTCAAAATAATCATACGCTGTCATCATCTTTTTCACATCAATATTTACGACTTCCACTCCAGGGAAGTATAGTTCGTTTCTTGAATAAGTAGGCAACATTTTAAGAGCGCTATCGACAAGGTCAACTATATTTTTGTTAATCCTCCAAAACATCGGATCTCGTAGAGAAGTCATATAATGCTCTAGTACAGAGACGTGCCTGAAATAGTTATATGTAATAAGTTGTATTTAATTATTTATAAAGCCATCATCAAACACAAATTAATCAACGCTTAAATTACCCGTTGTTGGTGCGATCTTTGCCAAGGAGCTGGCGAGCCAATGTCTCATAACTCCTGTCTCCCGTGACAAGGATTTCCATTAAGTGATTCAATATTTGTGTTTTATTATATCCACTCTGTCGCTGAAAGAATTGTTTCTTCAATCAATTATTTTACAAGATAATTTTAATGGGACAGTAATTATAAAAATATTTGTTGGATAAATACATACGAAGAGTTTTAATACATATGAATACTCACCATGTGATCGACGACTGTTACAATGTTGTTTTCAATAGTTTGCAATAATGTTACTTCATCATTTACTGTCAATTCTAAAGGCGACGTTCTATGAATGAATTCATTTCCATCCGAATAAATCAACTCTGGATCGTAAAGAATATCAGATACGGAATTCCAGTTTATGCCATCTATCTCCGGCAAGCCATTAGCGTATCTTTCTAAATTATATCTCGCCATAAATTGTTTCATCATTTGAAACAAATTTTCTCCGTATCTGCTATTAATATCATTGTTAAACCATGGTGACAGTCTTAGCTTTCTTAAGAAATAATAAGAATTCAAGCCAATATCTTCACGAAAATAGGCTAATTTCGAGTCATCGTCGTTGTCATAGAACATTGCAGTGTAATTGGCATCTAAATAGTATGCATTTCCTTCGTCACGGACACCTTCTGAAGGTGTGATTTCTTGCCCAGCGAAAATAGACGAAGCTTGAACTAGAACATCTTTGCGCACAAAGTAATTTGGTAATATCTCATATGGCGCGGGAATGGAAAATCTTTCAGTATCTTTTCTGCTTTGGATAGCCATGTAGATAGCATTTACGTATAATCCGCAGTTCAAGTTTTGTCGCGCCCAAGCAGCTGTTTTATAAAATGCATCAAAATCTTTGGCGGAGAACAAAACCTCGTAGATTATTTTCAGTTCCTTCATATGTTCTGGATTATATTCACTGAAAATGTCTCCCTTGGGCAAAAAGCCAGCGGTCATAAGATTTTGTAGATTTGTTATTACTTTTGGTTCCTGAAATTGATGGATAATATTTGTGAAACCAACTTTAGTAGTGTTTTCAATTAATTCACTAGAAACGAAAGTTACAATAATCATACTTACCAAATAATCTCCCGAGTTCATAGTAAATTCTTCAGATAGTCTGCGTATGACGGGATTACTGCTAACTTCGCATACGTTTTCGAATAATGAGATCATTAGTTTCTGGACATGTAGCCATTGTGATGACACTGGAGCTAAAATTACGTTTAATTATTATTACATATTCATGTATATTGTGTGTGGATGGTATAAATACGTGTGTTAGAATTACAAAAAATATAGTTTTCCAAAGATTGTCTAAATAATTATTCAGTAAAAACTATGACAAGATATTCATTCTGTCGTATTATGTTGTGTAACAAAGTAAGATCAGATCATTAAACTACTGATTCTATTGCGTATTGGTATATAGCACTTTAGGTGAAACATGAAACAATTGTGAAAAGGGAAATCGATGTTGCTACACCATCACACAAAATTAAGTCTGTCTGTCTGTTTGCTACATTTTCACTGCTGAGTTATCAAACTAATTTTAATTATAGGCACAAACGTAACTATTTTTCTGAAGAAGGATAAAAGGTACTTTCATCTCTTGAAACTAAAATCTTTACAAGCGAGCAAAGCCATGTTCACCGATAGTTTCTCTAAATATTTACTTACTACATTTATAATGAACTATAAAACATTTACGATGTCCTGAGATAGCAGTTAGTAGTATCGCCTATTACATTTGACGTGAGCTATTAACGTTGAGGATATACTGAGTGCCAAGCATTTATCACGATGACTCTTTTAAGTATCTCTGATTGCTCCGGAGAGACAAGCTTAATCATAATATTTTATATTATATAGTTTCACTACAATTATACTAAAACTTTTATCTTTAAAATAAATATTTTTGGGACATTTTTTTTTTACACAGCACCATCTAGTCCCAAACTAAGCAGAGCTTGTGCTATGGGTACTAGACAATGGATATAATACTTATATACTTTTTTTTTGTAAATACATACTTATAATACATAAGAAACACCCAGATCAACACAAACACTTATGTTTATCACACAAATATTTGTGTCCTGTGGGAATCGAACCCACGACCTCGTGACCAACAGTCCGACCCTCGAACCACTAGACCACAGACGCCAAAACGCTTTAAATACTACAATATTATACTACGATGCTTTAGTAACTTTGACGCTGTCTATTAGGGTCTATTGTAAGAAGACTCCATCTCCTTGTCGTAGTCTTTTCCCATCTTCAGTTCAGTTCAGTTCAGTTCAGGGTCAGTTTTCAGTGAAACTAAATGCAGCTGGCCATGAGTCTGCTATCGGAGGAAGACTATTTCCAGCAAAACTGATTGTCAAGCCTAAAATGTCCCTCTTATCATGAATTATTTGACTTCAATGAATTTGTCTCACCCATTAGGGATGCTACACCCATATTCGGGCACATATTAATTGACACAGCTGGGCGGCAAAATCGAATGTTATGTAGATGACTGTTCGGGAAAAAGGCCGGTCGGTCTTAATCGTACTCGGATGGACATTGATCGGCACAGCCGGGCGGTGAAGATCAACTGCCGACTTATGTCGCTCGAGTTTTACCGATCGACTACAAGTGTCCTGAAAGTGCCAGGTGGCTTTGCCGATCAGGACAAGCCGGATGAAAGCCAAAAATATGTAGTATTGCTTCGGGTTGGATTTGTTATTCAACAAATACTGCCAAAACGAATGTCCGAATATGTGTATAGGCAGTAGGCACCCCTTAACCTACATTGTTCTCACACGAATCTTGCCAAAATAAACAGACATTGTACCATTTATTCGTTGAAAAGAGTATCCATGGAGTTTCATGCCAGCTCTTCTCTATATAATCAACTTTTTGGACCGTGCAACTAGATTCGTAACGTTTCTAAAGTGCATGTAATTGCTTACATTTTCTTATTCGCCAAAAACTTTTAATTTTTAAAGAATTGCTGTTATTGTTTTTAGATAGTATCACCCGCAAAAATGCTATGTACCAAAACTACGTTTAAGAGTGGTTGGAAACCTTGTTAATGGCTTGATCTGGTTCGAATTGAAAAGTATAGGAGGCCATTCTTCAACAGTGAACGGAAGGCGAAGATGATCAAAGCTTCGTAAATAAAAAGAAGTATTACCAGATTCTCCAGGCTCTTCAATAGGTACGGTTGGAACTTTTATCAGGTACCCTGAGATATTGATCACTAGTATAGTAACTACTAAAACAACTGTTAACGTCTTCATCTTGTCTAATTGACTGTGATTTCGTGAGCTAATTCCACAAATATATATAGGGAAAGTTCATAGACTTGTTCCCAACGATAACAATAGTTGAATGCACTAACTGTTATGACTGTTAATGTAACATGCTAAATAACATGTTTACGGTTCATTGGTCTAATACCCTAAGTAAATGATTCACGGGTCAGTTGTGCAATAATTGACAATAATATGAGACCTGGCATAATTATGACCTTTGGTTGTAATAGCATGTTGAATGCCTGCCTTCCATGAATATAGGGTTTGATTTCAAGACCCAAAACTCTAACGGCCAAAATTAACATCCTATCTATCCATGATTTGCCCTACTAGAGATAGAAATTTGACATAAGCTCCATACATTTTATGTCCTATCTGTACTACGGCAAATCGTGGATAGAAATGGGATAATTATATTATATTCAATTACTTATTGAGAGTAATCACAGTTGTGGAAATAGATCGTAAGTACGTAACAGATACTTCCGTACTTGTATTTCCTTGTTTTTCTTGTGGGAAGTTTTGGCTAGTTAAAAAGACATTATTGTATCATTTAAACCATTTATTTTGTCATACCTACACACATAAAATATACATATTACATGAAAAGGTAACAGTACAAATTACAGAGTACACAATATGTATACTACATAATGTGTAGCAAGGGATCAAGCTCAGTATTTTCTGTGCATGTTGGTATGTACAGCATTGGTTTTCAGCTGGTCCCTCCCATCTGTATAACTATACATCATCCAAAAATCTATGCGAATATGACCAGTTTTTCTTTGTAGGTATGTTTTTTTTCTAGATCGCTACGATAATTATGTATGTAAGGGATGAATCACAAAGTGGACGGCGACGTCAACTTTACGAAAACATAACTTTGCTGTTAACCGATTAGACCATGCAACGACATAGTGTATGTAGTAAGATAACCATACAATTTCACAGTAATACCTCAGAGCCGTTACAGGTAGAAATTCCAACAACAACAGCAATTCGTATCAACAGGATACGGGCGTATGTGGATAGGTCCTAGAATAATAATTTACTTACGTTTGGACCTTGTGGCTCTTCCCTCTTCTGTAATTTTTTTATTTGTCCTTGGCCTAGCGTGATAATAAACTCAGTCTATCGCAGTCCACTGCTGGACATAAGCTTCTCCCAAGTTATGCTACAAAACTCGGTCCTCTGCCTACCGCATCTAGTCCCCCCCAGCCAAGCCTTGTTCAAGTCATCAGCATGATAATATTGTCCAGATATTTCTGCTTTTTCAAAGAAACCATGTGTCTGTGATAAGATTTTTATTAATTGTATGACAACTATGGTCATTATTTTACAAGTTTTTTTTCATATTAACATTTGTTACACTATCTGAGCATAGATAGTTACAAAGTATTAATAACACGTGATATAAAACTGTTATTATCGAAAGTCGAAATAACGTAATCTGTGTTTTCGGTGTTTGGCTGAACTGACCTAAGTCAAAGTCAAGGGTAACAATCACGTTGGTCAGTGATCTACAGACGAAATGACGAACTGCGTTTTTTTATGTGTTTGATTATAAATTTTGATTTTGGTGGTTGCTGTTCAGTTTTCGGGAGATTATATTAGCTATCTACTTCTGCACTTTCAGGTGTGTTGTAGAAGTCAGCATTTTTTTTTTGCTTCAAAAGATTTTGCTGCTGTTTCATTCTTGTGTACCAGTAACAAATTACTGCGATCATTAATCTGTTTACAATGCGTTGTGATTATGGCAACAGACCATTTCTTAGTGTATAAATTTTTTGTACATTTGCTTGGAAGCCCTAATAGATTATATCTTATGTTAATATTTTGCAGTTCCAATAATATTACATACATACGTGTCAAATTGATAACCTTCTTTTTTTTAGTCGGTAAAAAAGGGCTTATTTTCAGCAGAGGACGTCTACAGGCTGATGTTATAGAGCGTGTCAAGTCCTAGGTTGCCTACTATCTAGACCGTATTTAACTGCAGTTTTGTTTGCATTGCCTTCTTTTGGTGACTCGACACTGCGTGCTGCATCATGCCACACTTGTGCCTTAACGGGAAGTGAAAAAAACCCGCCGAATACATCAATCCACTCAGTCTATCGCAGTCCACTGCTGGACATAGGTCTCTCCCAAGTTGCGCCACAACGCTCGGTCCTCTGCCTTCCCCATCCAGTCCCCCCCAGCCACGTTCTTTAGGTCGAATACATAACCTCCTCCTTTTTTGGAAGTCGGTTAAAAATGCGGTAGAAGTAAGTCAATATCCAAGTAACACAAAACCGTTTAAAGGTAAAAGTAAAAGCCGGTATACATCTCCAAGTCTTACAAAAGATGTTTAATGGCATCCGCAAAGTATTAAAGTTGTATACAAGCTAAATTTTCGTTGGTTTTGGAAACGAAAAAGGGTCATCTATTCATCATTATGAACAACTTTTACTATGGAAACAACCATGAAATCGCGAAAAAATAATCAGCTGATCCCTACATTTTGTCGATTTATGTGAACACAAATGTAGGGATCAGCTGATTTTCTTTTCGCGATTTCAAGGTTTCATAGTAAAAATTGTTCATAATGATGAGTACAATGACCCCTTTTCGTTTCCAAAACCAACGAAAATTCACCCTGTATACAACTGTGTGTTAATAAAATCTATAGAACAATATTAATACTTTGCGGATGCCATTAAAAATCTTTTGTAATACTTTGCGATGTATATTGGCTATAGCCAACCCGCCTGCCAAGCGTCGCGATTATGACATATCCCCCCTTAATTGGGGGAGGCATATGTCCAGCAGTGGACGTCTTTCGGCTGAAATGATGATGATGTATATTAGCTTTTACTTTTTTGTTTTACTTGGGTAATAACTAGGCGTGTATCAAACCATTGAGTTAAGGCATGACGTCAAACCTACCAAAAAATGATGCTGGGGGTACATACATAGTAAAAAAGTATAGACGGAGTGCTGCGAACAATCATAGTGAAGTCAGCACAAACCGTGCTCCTCCGAGTACAAACCAGCGCTCACGCACACATATGTGCCTGAAGGATATTTGTTTTCGCGATGCTTACTGGACAATGCCGCGACATGTGTTCTGAGAGCGGTGAGCACGGTTTGAGGTGCATGTGTGTGCGTGAGCGCTGGTTTGTACACTGTACACAGAGGAGCACATTTTTGTTTACTATTTCGGTTGTTCGCAGCACTTAGTCTATATTTTTTACTATGTCTGTAGCTGGGGGTTGGTCGAACTGAACGTGAATAGACCCCTAGCTTCTTTTCTTTGACAGCATCGCGACGCGTCGCGCACTGTAAAGCAACGCTCCGTGTGGCATGACCTTTATTGGTAAGATTGTATCCAACTGCAGCCACATATCGCGAAAGTAGACATGACTTAAGACAAAAATGTGGGGTCAGACCAATGTTATCATCAGTGATAATTTTTTTGCATATTTTATTAATGCAATATGAACCTCACCACACTTAATGGAATATGAATTTACTGGCAAACTTTCTGTACCTATTGGTTTGTCATAATGTTTTTTTTGTTTTGACTTCCAAACCCGACATTTCTTCAAAAAAATAATACTGTACCTATCAACACAAATTTCATTTCATGAACGCTGATATCTGCTAGTTCTGGAACCAAAATGGAAGCAACATAAGGTAGATGGATGTACCTAGGATAAAATATCTACAAGAATCTTAAAATTTATTTTCTCATGGGTCCGCGATAGTGCCGCCGATCGATAGTTAACTATCGATTGTCTATCGATAGCTAATCGATAGTCCACAAAAAACAATACTGAGTGTTGATAGCGTACTATGTGCTGCAATACTATCGACATAATTATCACAAAAATATAGAAAGTATTGGACATAGATAGTGACTGTGCATAAAAACTATCGAGAGTATCGATAAGTATTATCGAGAGCATCGAAAAGTATTATTTATCGATAGCACTATCTTTATTTGTGGCCAATACTATCGAAACTATCGATAGTATTGCTATATGTTGATAGTATTGGCATGTACGACGCTATCGATAAGCCAATCGATAGTGTAACTGATTCTCAAGGTCGACTATCTATAGTTCGGCAACGCTAGCCCTCGACAGACTGGTAATATGACGTAGAAATGAAAGTTAGTAATAAAAAAAATGCTGGGTAACTAATTACGTTTATTTTAATTCTATGCTAATTATGTCGTTATTAGAAACTAGGAAAAATCCAAAAGAATTAAAATTAATTTTGAAGACGGTTTGAACACTTTTTTTTTTTTAAATAATGTTAGCCTCCAAAATTCATTTAAATAGTCTATTTTATACGTGCGATGCCGCATGCATAGAATTATTATTCTGTGGCCGCCCATTTAAATATTGTAATATCTTAAATCTTTTTGCCTCCAAACTACATCTTTGCAATCATTTTGGTAGATAAGCCTTGCACCAGTATGACAGACTAGCATAATGCTGCTAAGCTTTTACCCGCGGGTTTTTATTCCCCAGGAACCGTGCATTTTTCCTGGATAAAAAGTACAAGTATATACCGGATGCCGATCTGTTGCTCCGTTACTGCGTGAAAGAGGAACAAACCAACAAACACATTGTCGCATTTATATATTAGTGGGATCTTCTTCTTCAATCGTGTCGACAAGAGCTAATACGACAAGAGCTAATAGCTAATAGCTCATGTTGTGGGAAAAGATTAGCCAGTCAGCAGGTTGTAGCGGGGCTGACTGCCCAGGGTGCGGCGAACGATCAATTATATAATTATCGTCACTCGTGGAGGCTGCTTTTGCTATTGGAACTTAAGTGGCAGTGGGCACGGCACATTGCTCGCAGAACGGATGGCCAATGGGGCTGTAAAGTTCTGTAGTGGTGTAGGCGCAGCGTGGGCAGGTCTCCTACAAGGTGGACCGACGACCTGGTAAAGGTCGCGGGAATCCGCTGGATGTGGTAAGCACGTGGTAAGCGCATGACCGGTCATTGTGGCGATGCTTGGGGCATGCCCAGCAGTGGACGTATTTCGGCTGAAATGATGATGATGATGATTATGCTATTATATCAAATTGCAGTCAGAACAATTTAGGTAGAGTCCGTCTAACATAAAATAGTGCGCACCTCCACTGACGGCCAATAGTAGTTTATGAAACTGTTGCATAACAGGGGTTATTAAAACACGAGTGTGAGTTGAGCGGGAGCGGCGACAGATCGGTGGTGAGTCGCAGAGTGAGCGCGCGAGTGCAGCTCAAACAGATCGAACGCTCGCTCTGTTAGCTCAGCGACTCGCATCACAGATCATAACTCGAAGTAGGCAGATATACAAATTGAGCTGATCTGTGAGCCGGTTTACAGCTCCGGTTCACTGACCTGAACCGTGAGCTAAGCTGCAGCTCACGCATTTTTTTCTAGCGCTCGTCAACACAGGTAATAAAGTATAGTCTGGCGAAAACACTATAATCGGAACAAATTTTCTATCCTTGTCAGGATTCCGTCAATCTCTGTTTTATCATACAAAAAATATGCCTGTAAACACTTAAATATAATTAAAAGCAATATGAAAATCCAAAGTTCTGCCAAAAACGCGATTTTAAACGATAACATTTTTCAATGTATGTTTGTTTTCAACACTTTGTTGAGCATGATTTATACATGACTAAAAACGTGATCCCTTCTTTTGGGCTGCGCCGCAGTCGGGTGAAAATTTCTATTAAAACAACATAATTAATCCTTCACATCTACCACAATGGAATCCAATGAAATGAGTAATTTTTGATAATTTTGCAAATACCAAGGAATAGTACACAAGTATCCAACCAACAGCAGTAATTTTATTTTTAGTATAATGTTCCATTTTTTAAGTAACTACTATGAATAATTAAACCCTGATTAATTATATTTCAATTGTTTTTCTTACATCTAGGATTTTCTTCGCTGCAGTGAGATGAAAAGTTGTGTGTTTTGCACGACTGCAAAATTATTTGCGTCTCGTGCCTTTACATTTGTTTGATTATATTTTAGAATTCAATCTTAAATCCTTCGCTTGCTTTATTGAAGAAAACGCGCTAAATAACAACTTTACAGTCTTGCACAGCAAATAACTATTTTTTATTATATAGTTATATTCTATGTACGGCCAGGGACACGAATTATTTAGCAAATTTAGAAGCAAATTTTGCCGTATTTTGCCTTTCTAGCCCTGATCCTAGTCGTTGGTATACTGATAACGAATGACAATAATTGTGATTAGTAATATACGGAAAATTTAAATTGACAGTCAATTTGCTAAACAATCCCTTTCCGTGACTTTTCATAATTGGATCGTATTAATTATTTAAAGACTTGATATTAGTCGTGGTCAGTTGTTTGATATCAGGGGTAAAAAGATTTTATCTAGCAACACTCCCATCGCTGTCAATGTCACTCATACATTTGCAGACCCTGCATCAATTCAATGTTCCGCTGGAATTTGTCTTGAGTTTTTACTTGGTCTATGGTGACATGTAGATATTTATTGTAGGCTGGGAATTATTATTAGTTATAAAATAATATAAATACATTATTATTATTTCGAAAAGTCAGGAAAACCAATTTAAATATAGGCAATTAAATAATCGTAGAATATTTCAAGTACTTTTAGATGACTAAGGACATTATTTATCACTTACTTTAGAAATATGGCACGGATACAGATCAACGTCTTGTATAAGTTGTATAACATAAATAGTCATAGATTAATTGTAATTATGGCCAATTAAGGTGGAGGGACGCGCAATTTTAGAGACAAACCCTACGCGATTCCCATAAAAGGGTCTGACGGTTGGAAAAAAAAATCCCTCTGTTTTGGAACTAAGCTTCTTCCTCTCGATGGCATCGATACTAAGGAAATTCAAAGCAACGCCATCTAGTAACTGAAGTACATAATTATCAACACTAAGCAACCTCATCGTACCTACAAGTCTAGATTCTTGGAGAGTGCACGAAGATGTAGGCATCTACTAGTTCTATAGTTTTTGAAATGCTAGTTATGTAATAATGTCTTGGAATAAGGCCTTTTCGAAATGTTTTATGTACCTATCAATTACAAAAATAGATATTTTATTATGAGAAGTCAATAATTTTAAAATTTTACTGTAATTTTTGTAGTTGTAAGCTCAGGTTTGACTCTATGCCACCTAGTAGCAGTTGCGTGAACTATTTAAGTCTTCGTTGAAGAGATTATTTCAAAAGCTAACGGTAGATGTAGATGCTTGATGGCCTTTGAATTTGCTTGTTATACTGCTCCTCATCATATTTGGATTTCCTAGCCACTTTATTATACTCTAAATTCAAAATTAAATCCTGTTTGATTTCCCAGCCATTTTATTAATCCAAATTCAAATAATCAATTTAAGATTATGTCTTGGATTAAAAATAAAGAAATGGTAAGTAGATTATACTTACCATTTCTTTATTTTTAATCCAAGACATAATCTTAAATTGATTATTTGAATTTGGATTAATAAAATGGCTGGGAAATCAAACAGGATTTAATTTTGAATTTAGAGTATAATAAAGTGGCTAGGAAATCCAAATATGATGAGGAGCAGTATAACAAGCCTAGCCTCGTTACTAAACGTTGAAAAAATTATAATTTTTCGAAGCTTTAGTCAGATTTTAACATAACATAACATCACGCCTGTATTTCCCCGAAGGGCAGAGGTGTATTAGTACACCCACATTTCGCCAGTTATGTTATAGTCCCATGTAATAGGGGGCGAGCCCATTCCCATTGACCGGGCACAAATCCAGACTCCGGGCTGCTACTGAGAATTTCCTAATGAAAAAACCCAATAACACTTTGCCCGACCCGGGAATCGCTCAGTAGTCGCGCTTGCAACCACTAGACCAACGAGGCAGTCAGATTTTATTTTAAACATTATGCACTTGCATTTGATTTGCATTTCCAACTGGCTACTTATAACGGTCAAAAAGATACAGCCCTGTGACAGATAGACGGACGGACGGACAGACGACGTAGACAGAGTAATAGGCACGCTTTTGGTACGGAACCCTAAAAAGCTTGTGAGAAGAAATCGCTGCTCCGTTGCTAGCAAAGAATGGACCCTCTCCATTGCAGTCGGCGCGTGAAAGGCAACATAGAAATTATTAAGAGGAAAGGCAGCAGCGTCCTTCTGTCTGCTAAAAAATTACGGCCAAAATTAACATCCAATCTATCCACGATTTGCCCTACTAGAGATAGTAATTTGACATAGGTAAGCTCCATACAAAATATGTCAAATTTATATTTCTATTATATAGGGTAAATCGTGGATAGATTGGATATTAATTTTGGCCGTTAGAGTATAACACTTATCCCCAAATACTCATCATCATCATTGCAGCCGAAAGACGTCCACTGCTGGACATATCCCAAAAGGGGGGATATGCCATTTTGTCGCTATAATGCACCTTAGGGTGACAGTGACAGCATGACACGGCGACTTAAAATTGAGTTGCGTTTGAGAATTTGCCCGTGATTTGGCCGATAGAGTGATAGTTTCATTCAAAGTTCCGCTCAAAGTTAGAGCACAAAAATAATCGATATGTAACCGCAAGCGGAACATAATATTTTCGCTGACACACACAAGGACGCGCGTAAGTTGTACTGAACGTAGTCTTTTAAGGGCAATGTAGCAGCCATGTGGCGCCCCCAGCAGTAAAAAAATATTACTCGCTGAATACAACATTTATCGAAAATTCGTTTTTAACAATTAAAGTACAGGTACTGTAGTTTACTCAGAAACTATTAACTCTGTAAAATATAGTTCGCCGTAGAGGTAGATAGAAAAAATGCCAAAAGTCGCGGTTTTTCGCACTTTTTCTATCTTCAACTACAGCGAAGTATAATTTACAGAATTAATAGTTTCTGATTAACTACAGTTACATCAATTGTTAAGAACTAATTTTCGATAAATGTTGTATTCAGCGTGTAATACTTTTTATACTGATGGGGGCGCCACATAGCTGCTACGTCCCTGGTCAACTTGAATTTGCTTCACTCCGCTTACGACTACTGTGGTTCTAGGCCTAATTATTCTAAAGATGAAAACTACAAACTGCGATCATCAATGTGTGCTAATGGCCACTCAACAACAAGAATTTTTCAATGAGCGTAAGTAGGTACACTCACCTTAGTTTATCTTAGCGGAGTTCCGAACATCTCTGTATACAAATCTAAACGTTAGCACTGCATTTTGACATTTGGAAGCGGACACGCAGTCGGAGGCTTCAATTTTAGTCAGTTTGTGAATTACTTAGTTCATAAGTAGCCTCTGACTGCGTGTTATGATTTTATACTCACACGTATGCTGCCGCGCTTGCGATAATCACAGTAAGTCACATTTTTGTCAATATTGAGTTAAGTACATATTCGGAATGTAGAGATTGAGATCTACATTTCTGTGTATTCAAAGTTTGAAAATGTGGGATAGAACCTCAGATAAGCTTAAGCATAATTACAGTAAGACACATTTTGCGCCAGGAATACTTATTATAAATACAGTATGGGCACATGCGGTTGATTTTTTCATAAAGTTAAAACTATTTCCTAGGTATTGCTACAGTAAGTAAATCTTACTATTAATATTTCTAAGCTAAGAAGATTTTTTACCAAGTATCACTGAAACATATTAACAGTAAGTGGCACTTGCTGTTATTATATTATGTGATAGAAATAAAACATTGGTCTACTAAACCATAATATATTTACAGTAAGAGTAGTGTTATTTTGGTGATTCTATTTAAACATACCTCATTTCGTAATCATTGTTGCAGTATGTAACTTCAAACTAAAGATGATTACAGTAAGTCACGCACTTACTGTACCAATGTTAAGAAAAGTTTAGTTTTTTAATTTTTCATTTTTTAACATAAATATTTTTTCATGTTTTTCAACTAAAATATTATATCTGAACTAAAATAAAAGCATACATATTGTAAAGCAAACCTATATATATGTTACAAAATTTAAAAGACTTGGGTAGGATTTATATTTCAGGAGAAATGTCCAAAAGTTGTAAAAAAACTTTGACCGCCTTTTTCTCGAAACTGTCTCCATGGCACTTACTGTATATATCACAAGCAGGGCAGTATGTACACATATATACGTCTTCTTTGCATCTTTTTTAGGTTTTGTTAATTAACTTTTTTAGTCAGGGTTTTTGAAGTTGGTTCACGTTTTTGTGAAATTAAATACTTATGTTTATTTTTTTATAACAGGTCCATCTGTTTTAATGTTTTGAATAAACTTTTGTTTCTCGTATGGTGTTTTTATTTATTAATTTAAAATTCTTCCTCATGTTTCTAATATTGAAATATTGATTGATTGTTTGAAATATTGTTTTTAATCCTATTTATTTATTTTAGCTATCGATGAGATTGTGCGGTATTAAATGTATTGAATAGTGTTATGTTGTTTGTAATATAATAAAATAATGATAGTTATTCTACCCATCATCGGTGCTTTTAGAACTAGCAGCAGTAGAACTAATAATATATCATGCTCTCTAACAAATTGCTTGCCTAGCGTCCTTTTTGGGAGAATGAAAAAAAAAAATCAAGTAGTACATAGAAAACTGCTGAAATAACTAGCTGTTTTAGTTTAATGTGTTTTTTGTAATGGTATTCAGAGCCTTTTCATGGAATTTTGTAAATAAGAGAACATACATTTTATAAAAAAAATACTTGAGTTTTATTTCTATAGGTTTTTTAAATTGCAGTCATTATAGCCGTGGTCATATTATGTTAATCATCATACATTATCAGTTATACATTTACATCAGGTTAACATTGCGGTCAACTTTCATGTCGAGATCTGTGTCCACGAAGTACGTTCCAGACTCAATAGGTGACCTGTCCACCATGTTGTAGTTCTTCAGCACCCAGCGGTTCCACCTGGTCTTCATGTCACACGTCATTTTCTTGTGGAAGATTGTCACGTCAACAAACTTCATGTTAGGTGTGAAGAAGTTAGCAACATCAACGCGGCGATCGAAGGGGAAGCCAAGAGGCATCTTGTCCAAAAGGACAGTTGACCTGAAATCCTGCGTAACGTCTTTACGATTCGTATCTAAGATGTTCATGTCCACATTGTCGACTAGTTTCAATGGTGTCACAATAACGTAGAGCATCATTTCCATACCACCAACGAAACCCTTAGGAAGCAGAAGTCTAGTTGGGAAACCGGTTTGGTAGTTCCTCAAGTCCTTGATCAAGAAGTCTCTCATATCGGTGATGGATTCAACCTTCTTCATCAAGTCGCGGGTCATCATGCGGTCGCGGACAAGGTTGTGCATGTCAACAGAGTTCCTGACGATTGTATTCTTGCCAGTGGTCAGCTTGTACAGGAAGGTATCCAGTTCAACGAAGTTAAGGCGGTTGTTGTTGATGTCGATGAGGCGGTTCATATTGTCTTTCTTTGGTCCAAGGAATACCCTTACCACACAGTCGACAGACTTGTCAGACAATATATCTAAAGTGACTTTGAAAGGCTGGTGATTGAGGCGGCGTTTGCGAACCAGGAAGGTCATGTCAGATTTGGTCTTCTTTATCTCTTCCTCTGTCAAGTACACGGCGTTAGTCATGTCCATTAGGTAGTCATCAAAGTATGTGACGAGCTTGTCAACTACGACATTATCGATATTAACACCGGGGAAATAAAGATCCTCCTTTGTGTAGCTAGGCAGACGCAGCTTGAATAAGCACACCAAATCGATGATTCGTTTCTGCAGCATGTAGAATACTGGATCACGAAGAGCCGTTTGGTATTGGTCCAGAATAGAAGGAACAACAAAGTACCTGCCAAAAAATTCATGTTTAACAAGTGATATTTTATGAACAAGTAGAGGTTCTACAAATATTATAATTTAAAACTAATTTATCGAGAGAAGATTGATAATTACTGGTCAGAATAGAAAGTGTTTAGTCCAAGAGCGGCCTTCATGACGATCAGCAGGTAGCGGTAAGAGTCAACGACGGTTCTGTCAACATCAAGCTTGTCGATTTTACCGAAGATCAGTTTTCCTAGCATTTCCATGTCATCAGACTTGGTCAGTTCCAGCCTTATGCCGTTAATCTGAAAATAGGAATTATTTTTATTTTTTAAGTATTATTGACTTTTAAACCAATGGTATACAATATCTGCAGAAATACTTACTTCGATGAATCCTTTGATAATAGCCTCCCTAATGATCTTCTCATACTCATCGCATAGACGAATGACGTCAACGTTGTTGTCGCGAGCAATAACATAGTTGTTGAATCTTACAGGGAACTCTACGCCATTGTGTAATTTCAACCATGGCCAGTATCCCTGCCTGATTGGTCTTTCCCACGATAACTCCTTGATCTTACCTAATCCATTGGACAAACGTTCCAAGTAATACCGGGCAAGGATCTGTTGATACATGTATACTGTGAGCTCAAAACGTCTAATCTTTAATTTGTCGAGGAACCTGTCCTTCATCCAGAATGGATAATCAACGTGGAAGTAGTAATAGTAGGTGTTTAGGTCAATATCTTCAGTGAAGTAACGAAGTTTGTCTTCATCGCAGAGGTGCACGCGTTTGTCATAGACGTTCTCGTCGATTATGTAGACATCTTTGTCGGTCTTCTTAATTCCGTAGAAGTCACACAGTTTCAGATCTAAGAGTCCCCTCTTCATTTTCAGTAAGTAAGCCTTCTGGATAACATCGGCGCGCACGAAGTAGTATGGGTAGATCTCATAGGGAGGAGGCAGGATGATGCCTCTGCAGTCCTCACGGTGTCTGACTGCCACGGTGAGAGCGTATACGAACATGCCTTCGTTCAGGTAAAGGCGCATCCAGCAAGCGGTTTTGATGAAAGTGTTGAAGTCCTTTGCGTAGTACAACATGTGGAACATGGTGACAACTTCTTTCAGTTGGCGGTCAATGTGCATGGTGAAGATCTCACCACGTGGCAGAACACCAACTTTGACCATTTTGATGAATGTTTTCACAACATCGGTTTTCTGAAATGAACATGGCCATTTTATTTGCGGAACATTGAATTTAAATGTATGATCCATAAAGAATATGGTATACGGATTTGTACTAACGGTAAACTGCTCCAAATTTTCTTCGATTTTGAAGTTTTTGCCAATGTCTTCCAAGTCCTTGTACATCAAAGGTTCCATCACATGGTTCAGTAATTTCAAGATGACCATTTGCCGTTGCTTGATGTCCATTGTTACTGGAAGTAAATAGTTAATGATAAACACATTTTCAGTGGCAGACGGTTGTTTTCTATGTATCAATTTCAGGGGACATTGACATGCCTTGCGATCAAAAACGACCTTTTAGTAAAAATTATAGAAAAAAAAACACATTCCTATCATTTGCAAAGCTACAAAGGAAAGCAAATAATAAACGAAGAATCAAAAATGTTGTGGAAAATATTACAACTTCTCCGAGAAGAGACAAGAAAGTAGAATAAGTGTTTTATTATAATGTGTAGTGATCGCGAAAACCTAAGAAATTATTAAGGTAGAAGAAGTTCATAAATTAACATTTCTGTTGAGGAATGTGTACACTCCTGATGGAATGTAAGAAAAAGAAGTTGCTTTAGCAGTGACTCTTAAGTAATTCTGACTTAGTAACTTAATGGTATAAAAAGGTAAAAGTTCTTACTGAGACTGGTGTCGCCATCTCCTATCTCCCTTGCCATGGCCATGCCGGCCAGGCTTACAAGCAATAATAGGACAGCTCTCATCGTGGAGTCGACTCGGTGTGAGATCAACTGTGCGCTTACCAAGATTGCACCCCCTTTTATACGAACTCGATCAGAGTAATTTTCCAATATATTATTATTTTGTACCTGTTATTCTTGAAAGGGCATTACATTGTAATAAAAGTTATCAACAACAATATTATTAGTTCTATGTTCGATAATGAGGTTAAAATACTATTAATGATTTTTTCGTATCGGTTAAAGATAGTGTATAACGACTTTAACAGATTTGTTTGGAATCTAGAATATTTATAGCTTTAGCTTTCGTATGACAATAATACACGTACGCAACGCAACTCGGAGAGATCGTGACATCAGGAAGACAACAATATCCTGCACCATTTCCTCTTTGGTAATGTGAAAAATTAAGAGGCTTTAAAACAAAACAATCCCAGTTACGAAGCAAAAAGCTTTAGAGGAAAAAAAAAAATTAAACCAGGATAAAAATAACTTAGAGCTAAAATGTTTTGTTTAATGATGGTTTCTGAACTTAATAAGAAAAATCTTTTGAATCTTTAACAACAATTTGATATAATATTTGTGATAAGTATGCAATCGGCGAGTCGAGCAATTTTCGAGTCAAGATTCAAAAGCGAGTCAAGATTTCTTTCATTTTAGTTGAATCTATCTTTAGTATTATATCCACGCATTTTACTGTAGATACTTACCATTCGACGTCGCTATTCGACGTAGTTATTACTGGCAGAATATATCTTATGATAATCTAAGGTAATTGCTGTTGGTTTTCCAGTAAATAAACAATAGGATCATTTAAAAAAAATATGGGAATAAAATTGAATAGAATGTTTCTAACAGTCTGTCTCGTGAATAGCTACTAAGTATCTTTTTTTATTCACATCAAAATGAGGATTAAGGAAAGCAAATAAGGTTACAGCAATGTTTGTTCTCTCAATTCCATACAGGAAGTCCTTCGGCTTTCACAAGTCACCCTTGGGAAACCTGAGAGAGTTGTGGAATATTAAAACCGGGATTACTGGGTTGAACATACATCTACACTTTTGTACCTCAGTTGCTCAATTAAAATTTCAAACACAATTTTGATATTACAATAGATACCATAGGGCAGGGTGTAACAAAGCTAGACTAACGTTTGCTAACTAGCTTTGTTAATGAAACTTATTAATCTGGGCGTATTATGAATGGAAACTATTATAAATAGGAAACAAGATTTGAGGCGCTACTAAGAACTAAGTGGCACCCCCATCAGTAATAGAAGTAATAGTACATTATGATACAAGTGAGCTAAGGTGATTATTAATACTCGAGGCTGGATTGCAGCCCGAGCCGAAGGCGAGGGCGTAATGGAGCCGAGTGTATAATAGTCAATGCTCACGCGTGTCATACGACGTTTTTTTACACACTTGCGAGGAAAGAAACATCCTCATATTGAACTAAGTTTACGGGACTTGTCGCGCACAATTAAATCAAAATATAACAAGCATCAAACAACAACAACAACAACAACAACAACATCAACATCCTCATATTTTTGAAAAATATTGAATTTGTGAAAAATGGCGCGTGGATTACTGTAATCGCACGGTGACGTACAGCTATGGGCGCACAGGTGGTCGAAGGAAACCGCCAAACAGCTTAATATTAAAAATATAATAAATAGTTTTTTTTTTTTTTTTTATAAAACAAATTTATGTTAATTTGTTGATAAAAATAAATAATTTGATGAAAAGAAATGTTTATTTATCATATTTTAATTAATAAAGTTGATTTATTCACAAAATGTTTTATTTTGTTTAGGCATAAAAACTCTTTGCTGCGATTTAAAAATAAACTGTAAAGTTAAAAGCACTAGTGCGATAATATAATGTAAAAAGCACGCGTGCGTTATAAGCTACATTATGAACCTAAAAGCGGTGCAATAAGAGCCACTTTACGAGCAAGTGTGTTAAAAAAAATTACTCGCCGAGTACATCATTTATAGTTTTTTTTTTTCACCAATAATATTGAAGTACCTAATGTTACTGTAGTTTAATCAGAAATTATTATATATTACTCTGTAAATTATAGTTCGCTTTAGTTAAACATGGATAAAGTGCCAAATATATGATAATGTAATGATATATTCTGTCAACACTAATATTATAAGACCTTGTAAAACAACTGTTCCTGCAAATAAAAGTTCTATTCTATTGAAAACTAGCCGTTTTTCGCATTTTTCTATCTACAACTACAGCGAACTATAATTTACAGAGTTAATAGTTTCTGATTAAATAAACTACAGTACCTTTACTCCAATTGGTAAAAACTAATTTTTGATAAACGATGTACTCAGTGAGTAATATTTTTTTTACTGTCGAGGGCGCCGTAGCTCTTAGTATTGCCTTAATTTGTGTTTGAATACCACAATGAATAATTTTAAATAACAAAGGTGCCTTGGCACTACAACAGCTACACAATGGCATCGTCCTATCTTTCATCATGCATTGTCTCGGTAAGCTTGCCGTATTTAGTTTTCTTACAAATAAGAGCAAGTTTATGACGTCATTTAGTTTTGGAACGGAGTTTGCGATAGGTGTGATTCGGGAAAAATGTAGCGTCACGTCATGCTAAGATTTGCGTTATACCCATAATATTGAATATACGGACATAGAGTTGTCAGCTGACCTCACCTTTAAGCGCCATCTGGTGGGTAACGTCAAAGTTACGTCTAACTATTGAATAAAAATACAAAAAGATATGTTTTACTGGGGATCGCTGGGCCCTGTGGTATCTCAGACCGACGCATGATGTTTCCTGCCACTGCTTGTATTATAGTTGGAATTTAACATTATAATGAACCGGTCAAACATATGGAATGTCAAGGATAACTACGTTCCTGACGGGGGTCCCTGACCGCACACGTTTTTATAAATTTTCTTTCCCTTTTTAAAATAATTTCTCACATGAGGATTACTCCTGTATCGTTGGAGCTTTTACAGACATAAATCTTTGCATGCACATAGACCCAAACTCGGAACAATTATCTGTTGACAACACAAATATTTGTACTGTGCGGGGATCGAACCCGCGACACACTGCCTAGAAGCCAATAGGATATTTGACTATAATTTCGACAGCATTTTAACACATCAGGTATATATTGTTATTTTATTTGTGAAACTACGACAATAACTACCGTCGCACGAGATTAATAATAAATAAAGTAATCGCGGCTTTTTGTCTTACTATGGGTGTGAATGTGTGCGTGCCAGCCCGTACTTTTAAGCGAGCCGTCTTGCTATGGATGCCTCACTTATTGCTTAGCGAGATTCCGTCCGCTTTTTTATTCGTATAATATGGCTGAAGTGTGTTGTGTGTTACACTCAGACTCACTCTCGACACTCATATTTTGTAATCAAATTATTCATTGTGTAAGCTTTGGTTTGATAGCTTTGAAGTGCCTGTTTGGTTTATTTGAAATAAAAACCATTTGAATTTGAACTTCAATTTGATAAGGTTGTTTGTGCTCGACATTGCAAGTTCTATTTGCAAAATGACTGGCTTTTACTAAACGGCCCGTCTCCTGAGGGAAGGTTGTTTTATCTTAATTTTAGCAAAATGCAGATAAAGTAAATTTTGTGTAGGCAAGCATTATAATATTCGAAGCCGAATGGAAATCTTTGAAGTTAATTTGACAGTCTAAATTGACGCATAGGCCTTGGATTTTGCGATCAACGTCGCAGCTTCGATAACAGAACGGTGGCTACTATTCGTATTATTTTCGATTCTAGGTGTTTGTTCACGTATGACGCTCGGACGAATAAAAATAGCGGACGCAATCTCGGTAAGAAAAGATTGAAGCACTTTGTTTTTTCCTAAGCCCACTATAATTTCGACATAATTTTAACACAACAGATGTATATTGTTATTTTATTTATGACACTACGACAATTATTACCGTCACACGAGATTTCTTGCGTAATCGCGGCTTTTTGTCTTACTATGGGTGTTGGGGATGAGATATAGGGGCTGGTAAAGTTTTAAAAATAGTAGTTCGAAGGACGTGATAAGTTTTTTATAGTTTTCAAGTGTGGAGTAAGCTACTCTGGTTTCTGATCTTTGCTCAGGCTGCACTGGGTAAAAGAAATTAATACCACCAACCTTTCACTCCCACGCAGTCGCTCTTGGCGCAGATCAGCTCAGCACGGCCGAATGTTTCAGTCCAACTAAGGTGATTGGGTTAATAGCCACACCACACTCGTCACAGAAGGGTTTGAGGACGTCTCAGTATCAAATAGTTTATAAGTATGTGAGTTAAATCAAAACTGAAGAAGTGCTAGGAGCGCGACACGGCCACGTATGCATCAATGGGCGTCCACGATCCAACTGTTTCTGTACGCCGGCGCAAGGGGCGCGGCGAGCACTAGCGTCGCCAATCTGCAGCTTACAAACGAGGGTAGTCGTAGAAAAGCTAATGGCACACAATTCCTTCTACCCCACACTTTTATTTGAGTAAAGATCGGACAATGGGTGTGCATGTGTGCGTGCCAGCCCGTACTTTTAAGCGAGCCGTCTTACTATGGATGCCTCACTTTTTGTTTAGCGAGTTTCCGTTCGCCTTTTTTATTCGTCCAAGGTATAACGTGTTACTTTTGGGCCTACCGCTTATTGGACCAAAACATAGAAATCTAAATAAAGGTTATTTATTCGCCGCGTACAGGAGTCTTTTAGGACACCAGTGCGCGAACCGTTTGCTTGATCATCAGCGCTGTTTTGGGCGCAGAGCACTAAAATTGTATTTTGCAGCATATCTAGCAGCGGATTTTTTTAGGCTTAATTTATTTTTCATTGAGTGCTAGAAACATGGTGGGCGAGATTGCGTGTTTATGTGTTGGTGGCGGAAAACCGGCAACATGCTCTGACTTCGTTCACTCTACATTCTTCGTGCAATCTATCCTATTATGGAATGCGCTTCCTCAGGAAATCAGGATGGCTAGCAGTCAGCTCGCCTTTAAAAATAAGTTAAGGAAATATTTCCGTGAAAACAATTTAGCAGATTCAGCTCGACTTTGAATTATCTTGATGTTATATATTTATAGTTATATATGTAGGTATGTATAATATATATATTTTATTATATGTATAATGTACATATGTATTTATCTATTTTTTTATTTTTTATTATATGTAATTATAAGTCCGTAGTACGAAACATATTTTACTACTTTACTGGTGCATCTACCCTATTCTTTGTCTCTGCATTACCCTAACGTTGTCTGGTAGAGAACGCCTATGGCGTTAAGACCACCTTTGTACCCTGTTGTGCATAAAGAATTAAATAAATAAACATGCGTTCCCGTAGCAGCAGATACCATTTCTATTATCTTATTATTTAGATTTCAAGCCATGCATTTGTTTTGTTTCAAAAACGCTTTCCATGCAACTTGGAGTGATGTGGGACAAATATGCGGCGCGGCATTACTGTACTCGTTTGACAAAGCTATGTCATTCACGCATCGCCTAGCTATATGCTGTGCATGGAATGGGATCAATAAACGGCGGGCCATACAAAGAAGCCAACCTTGTTAGGAAAAATCATCGTAATCCTACTGCCTGTAACCCAATTTATTTGTGCTCGGTGTGCAGTGTGGTCAGCATGTCTTTTTCTTCCCGTCATCTCAGTGTTCACTTAAATTTCCATCTTTCACACAATCCATGCATCTCTTCTTTGATCTTCCTCTTTTCTTATTGCCATACGTCCACGTTCATATTCAAAACTTTTCTCGTAACATGCTCTTAATTCCTCTGCATCACATGACAATCTACTGCAACTAAACTTTTCCGTCTTTGGCGCTGCTTTCAAACATCCTCTCACATAGGTACTCATACTATTAAGTCTCGTTAACCATGATTGATGTTTATGTTTTTTTCTCTATGTTGATTCTGTACTTGACTCCGGTCTCTATATCGCCCTCACCTTGCACAAGGGAGCCGAGATACCAAAAATCAGAGTAGCCGGTTTAATGGTTATTTAAATGAATAATTAACATTAATTGATAAAATGATCATATTATACAAGCCTTGGTCGTAACCAGGCATTGATGGACTCACGCATGTGTGTCTCGGCTTCACCTTGGCTCACATTTCCATTTTCGTCCATCAATGCCTCTTTTGCCGGCCGCTGCAGTAATGTACTATTTCTTTCTTTCAGTAGGTGACACCAGGCTAGGATGATGATGACAAGTTTAGTAAGTAAAATTTCACGTAGCTACATATATCGCATCGACTGCAGAGCGTGGGGTCCTGGGTTCGTTTCCCGGGTCGGGCAAAGTGTTAATGGGTTTTTTCATTAGGAAATTCTCAGTTGCAGCCCGTAGTCTGGATTTGTGCCCGATAAGTGGCAATAGGCTCGCCCCCTTTATTTGGGACTTATAACATAACTGGCGAAATGTGGGTGTTACTATACACCTCTGCCTTCCCCTTTGGGGAATACAGGCGTGATGTTATGTTATGTGTTACACATCGCATTGTTCAGATAACAACCTATATTAAAATAGCTTTCAGTAGGCCCCAACAAACGACTTGAGAGTTCAGATAACAGAGTAGGTATTGTACTGATATCATACAAGTTCATTGAGAACATTCGTTACAATGTAAGTTCCCGATAACTCACATCCGATTCTGACATTACGGCATAAGTTATCAAGTATTTTGGGGAATTTGATAGACAATGTTGACTTGAGATATGGAAAGGGGTTACTATGTCAACAATACATCTAAAGGCGAGTATACACTAGAGCATTTACAAGTAAATCAGAATATCGAGCCGCTCTACTGTTTTACCGTTCATCTTTGTTTCACGAATCGAACATAAAGCACTACGCTCAACGCTTTGTTACAACTTGAGTTTATAAACCAACGAGCGAATTTATGTGACATTTCATCGATTAAAGACAGGATCTGCAGATCCGACATTTCAACAAAAGATTAAACACAAAATAGAGAGGAATTTTACAGGTAAATGCTTACTCGGCGTTAGCATTTCGTCAAACACAGCGTCGAGAAATCGCAGGAACGATACATAATTACATGGAAATGCTCGAGAAAATGCTCTAATTTCGAACTCTTCCTTGTATGGTACCATTCGTAAGAACGATAATGTATAATAATGTATAATGTGTATATGTGTGTACAATAAAGTATAATAATAATAATAACGATATATTAAATAAAATAAATAAATAAAATAAATATCTTTGGGACATTTTTATACAGCACCATCTAGTCCCAAACTAAGCAGAGCTTGTGCTATGGGTACTAGGCAATGGATATAATACTAATATACTTTTTTTTTGTAAATACAAGGAACACCCAGACCAACACAGACACTTATGTTCATCATACAAGTATTTGTGTCCTGTGGGATCGAACCCACGACCACGTGATCAGCAGTCCGACACTCGAACCACTAGACCATAGACGTCGTCAAAATGCAAATACATTGTTATTACATGGAAATTCTCTAGTTTAAACTCACCTTTAGAGCTAGTACACATTGGGCGCTTTGAAGCGCGTGCTTTAGTAACGCGAAAGTGAAGGTGTACACATGCAAACGCGCGTTTCAGGGGCCTTATTCCCGACTGGTTTGAGCTCTGAACTAAATCGAGCTAATGTCAATTTCTAGAGAAATGCAGTACGAATTGCGTTTCGTGGCCGTTTGTAGGGCGCTTCAAGATACGTGTGCCATGTTGTATGTACTAGCTCTAGGGTGCTTTTACATTAGCGTTTGTTCAGCGTATACGTTCGAAGGATGGTGTATGTGTCTACGTGGCGTAGGTAAGGCACAGGCTGCTACGAACACCAGATGAACTCAATGCTGGCTTCATACAAATGCCACAGCTACAAACCTACAATAGGAATTGTGTGTGCCATCCAGTCGTTGCAGTGGCAGTGTGTATTTGTAGTTTACAGGATCAGCATTCAGCAACTGTAGTAATTTTGAAGTAAAACTTCTTTACGCACGCTTGACTTGGGGAGTAAGCTGGCGAGAGCGTTACGAAAAATGTGATCGGGCGATGCGAACGGAGGGTAGTGCGGGACGCGGGGAATGAGGCGCACGCGACGGCCGGCCACGACACAGCGCCGGCAGATGTACGCGCGCCGCGCCGCCATTCCTTTGTTATCATTGAAATAGTATTGAGGGAGATATAAGTTATTGAAGTTTTACTTCAGTCGTGTGGTCTAAAGCATACTCGATTTTTTTTTCATTCAGCAAGCGGAAGCTCACTATAACGGGCTGAACATGTCTGTCAAATGTAGAATGAAATTTTTGAGTGCAGACCGCGAATTGGCTCACCTCCAGCCAGGTGGACCGATGACCTGGAAAAGGTAGCTGATATGGACTGAATGCGGAAGGCCGAGTGTTGTGGCGCAATTCAGGAGAGTCTTTGACCAGCATTGGACTTGATAAGCTGAATTTATTGATTTACTGATTCGAACGGGCCGGCGCAGCTTACAACGTATGACGTATGACGTCTGAGCTGTACATACGCTTGATGTACGCCTCCGCTAGTGAAACGTTAATGTGATGTCACCCTAAGAGATACATTCATTCAATTTGGAGTCTATTTGAGGAAAAAATGTTAGAATGCGGCATACACGAGCTTGTAATGCTTGAGGGAATAGAAACGTTCTTCCAAATGTTTGGGATAATAAACTCCATACCTTGTGTTTGTTTCTATATTCTCAGGAGACAACAAATCTAGAATCGTATCTATTAATTTTTTTTTTGGTAATTAGAATTATCTTTTTAGTCTAACGCAGAAAATTTTAATCAAAGCATAAAACGTTTTTGTTTGTTTTGTCTGAGGTTGGTCACAGATTTTAAGGAAATTATAAAAAAATAAATTAATTAATTTTTTTTTCGAAGGGTCGACACTCGAAGTTGTAACGGAATACGTCTACCTAGGGCAGGCAATTCAGCTTGGTAGACACAACTTCGAGAAAGAAGCCAACAGAAGGATCCGTCTGGGCTGGGCAGCGTTTGGCAAACTTCGCCGAGTCTTCTCGTCGCCTATACCGCAAAGTTTGAAGACAAAAGTCTTCAACCAGTGCGTCCTGCCTGTCATGACTTACGGTGCCGAGACGTGGACACTGACAGTTGGGCTAGTCCACAAGTTTAAGGTCGCTCAGCGAGCTATGGAGCGAGCTATGCTTGGAGTTTCTTTGAAGGATAAAATCCGAAACGAGATTATCCGGAGAAGAACCGGAGTGACCGACATAGCTTGTAGAATCAGTAAGCTGAAGTGGCAGTGGGCTGGCCATGTCTGTCGAAGGACCGATGGCCGCTGGAGCAGACGAGTCCTTGAGTGGAGACCGCGAATCGGCAAACGCAGCGTAGGGCGCCCCCCTGCCAGGTGGACGGACGACCTAAAGAGCGTGGCCGGGGGGGACTGGATGCGGAAGGCAGAGGATCGAGCGTTGTGGCGCAACTTGGGAGAGGCCTATGTCCAGCAGTGGACTGCGATAGGCTGAGTTGATTGATTGAAATTAATTAGGTTTACGAATCCAAAGAAAAACTTTTAACTGTAACTTATTCCTTGGATAGGTTGCGGTGCAGCTTTTTCTTTACTTTTTTTCTTTAGTCTCCCATATCATGGGTGTAGTGAAAATTATTTTATAAAAATAAATATGCCTCATCATCATCATCATCATTTCAGCCGAAAGACGTCCACTGCTGGACATAGGCCTCCCCCAAGCATCGCCACAACGACCGGTCCTGCACCTTCCGCATCCAGCGGATTCCCGCGACCTTCACCAGGTCGTCGGTCCACCTTGTGGGGGGCTTACCCACGCTGCGCCTTCCAGTACCAATTCCTTCACTTTAACAGGATTGTTTGCAATAACTTAGTTAAAGGAAAGTTTCAGATTTCAATCTATTTATAGTCCGTTTTATGAAAAAAGCCCCGTGGCAGAACGATGCAATAGCACTTGTCTTTCCTTATGACCTAGAAAATAAAGTTGCTTTTTACAATACCGAGATGGCCGCCTTGACAAGCAGTGCCTAACCCGAGGGCCTCACATCGTGAAATGGACTACGAAACATTTTTATTGTTTTCTATAGCGTTGAAGATTGTCGATTGTCAACTTGGCTAGGGGGGCTGGTAGTATCAGTACTCTTTAGCTATTGTAAACTTTGCTACGGATTTTTTTCAAAAAGTTTAATTTTTCATTTAAAAGGATGTCTAGACTTCAGAAAATTCAATTTTAAAAGTCACGAGACAGTTTTTTGCGTTTCTTGATGAAATATTAACTATCTTGAAAGTAATTAAAATTATTCAACACTTTTGCAGTTTTTTTAGTCTCCTGGGAGATGTTTTGATATTCTAGTTTTTTCCTTTGGGGATACACAAAGTTACAAAATGTTAATAAATTAAGCTAAATGAAATTAAGCTACTAATCGGATTCTATAATATGAATAATTAAGCTGTATATTACGACCTGAAGAAGGTGGCTGGGGGAGACTGGATGCGGAAGGCAGAGGACCGAGTGTTGTGGTGCAACTTGGGAGAGGCCTATGTCCAGCAGTGGACTTCGATAGGCTGAGTTTAAAGCTGGATATTATAGGAGTTTAGTTGTAAGTACTTCAGTAATTCTTATATTATGTAACATAACATAACACACCATCACGCCTGTATTTCCCCGAAGGGATAGGCAGAGGTGTAATAGTACACCCAAATTTCGCCAGTTATGTTATAGTCATGGGACTATACATGACTATTCCATGGGTAATAGGGGGCGAGCCTATTGCCATTGATTGATATTATGTAGACAGTACATAAGCAGCCTATTATTGGCCCACTGCTGGGTCCAGACCCCTTATCCGATTAAGAAGATTAAGGCCTAGTTAAGGTCCACCACACTGGCCTAGTGCGCGTTGGTCTACACACCCCATCGAGAACTGTATGGAGCACTCTCAGGTGTGCAGGTTTCTTCACGATGTTTTCCTTTACCGTTAAAGCAAGTGGTAATCAAATTCTGATCCGCATATGGATTCTTAAAAGTCACAGTTTCGGGCCTGGTTCAAATTCAGACCTTTTCATGGCAGGCAAGCGTTCACCCGTAGACATTTTGATGGATATCTTTTTTTTTTGCAGAGGTGAAATAAATACAATCTAAAAGCTGAAGAATTTTTTGTTTGTTTGTTTGTGACACAAAAAAACAAAAAATAAACACAGCAGGTCATACCGCGGGAGACAACTAGTATAAATATAATAGTTTAGGATAAAAAGGATACAGCAATAAATCATGTGGTATCATTGCACGTTAATAAGCATAAGATAATTAAACATTGAATATTATTTTCTGAATAATGGCAATAACAAATCAAATAATAAATAAAGATTCAAGGTCATAATATAGGTCATAGTAAGGTCATACGTCAACAATCGGCTTTACTACGAGAAAATTATCATTTGTCATTCAGATACTTCAAGTGGTCAGCTGTGCACGTACAGTACTGCAGAATAAATATTGTGCATTGCAAACATCGGAAACACTCGTATTTGTACATTACAAAAACGATTGACAAAAGTAATTTGATCCTAAAAACACACAACAACATTTTGAGTGTTTTTAAGGACCAAATTACTTTTGTAAATCGTTTTTGTAATGTACAATACGAGTGTTTCCGATGCAATGATGTAAAGTAATTTGGCCCTAAAAGACACACAACATTTTGAGTGTTTTTCAGGACCAAATTACTTTTGTCAATCGTTTTTGTAATGTACTATACGAGTGTTTCCGCTATTTGCCAATTTATTTATTTATTTTTATTTATTGTTTATTTCAGACACAATGCATCCATATTTTTGTTAGGTACTTAAAAAAACTAGTTTATTAATCAATGCACACTATTTATTCTGCAGTACTGTATACAGCTTTTTAAAAATATAATAAAATGAAAGTAAATATTAACAATTAGTTAACGCTCAAATAGTTAAAAAAAACTGGTATTTAATGTACCTACGGAGTTCACTAGACTTAATTTAGGTAACGTATTTGACCTCATAAGTATTTTGTTACACAAAAAGCTCGCTTTAATGTTATTAAAATTAAATGTTAACGTGTGGTGCTCTCTGCGGGTCAATTCCAATTTCTTTTTCCAAATTTCTAATTTGTTATTTCTAGGTGAAAGTTAAACGACAGAAAATATTCACTTTCACTATACAATGTGTTATTGAAATTACTGAAAATCTCTTATGGGGTCATTGTACTCATCAGTATGAACAACTTTTACTATGGAACTAAACCTGAAATCGCGAAAAAAATCAGCTGATCCCTAAATTTTTTCGATTTATGTAAACACAAATGTAGGGATTTTGTTTTTCGCGATTTCAAGAGCCCTTAAGAGGTTTTCAGTTATTTCAATAACACGTTGTATAGGCTCGTACATGAAATTGCAAGGTTAAGCTGCACTAGCTGCGGTCAGTCTGTGGATGGGTGACCTTTTCGTTACACATCGAGACCCCTTCTTGCCTCGGAGAGCACGTAAAGCCGTCGGTCCTGCGCCTGGTCTCTCTCCGGTCGTGTCGAATTGCCGTCCCATCGGATTATGAGAGTGAGGGAATAGAGAGTGCACCTGTGTTTGCGCACACACTTGTGCACTATAATATGTCCCGCGCAGATGGCTAGTCTCCATTGAGATTGGCCGCCGTAACCGAAATTCGGCCGGGACTTAATTTCTAATACATAATACATAATCAGCTCATTACTGTCCTACTGCTGGGCACGGACCTCTTCTCCAAATGAGAATGTTAAGACTTTAGTTCACGTCGCTGTCCTAGAACGGATTGGTGGACTACACACATCATCAAGAACTGTATGGAGACCTCTCAGGTGTACTGGTTCCTTAACGATTTTTTATTTCATCTTTCAGCAAGTGATAATCAAATATTAAGATCCTCACATGAATTTGAAAAATCAGAAGTGCGGGCCGAGTTTGAACTCAGTTTTTTAATCGGGGAAATCCTCATGGATGCACTACGCCGGGGTGACGGAGGCAGTGTCGGACTCTTAGCAACTAAAACCACCACAGTATTCCTCTGCTAACCTTTCGCCGGGGCGTGTAATACGATCTGCAGTCTCCATCCACCTCCAACAGGTCACGGCTCGCCACTAGTAGGCGAACCCCTTCTCCCCGTACGGCCTATTATCGGCCGCAATTGCTTTCCAACTGGCGCACGCAGAATACGGCACGCCAACGTTACGTTGACTGGTCCGGTGGCAGGCTACCCGAAGTCCGTCACCCGCAGGTGGGGACCTAGAGTGGCTGGAGGTCAGCGTTCGCCCTCCTGCGATACCCGGTCCTCCTGCGGGATGGGAACTCCAAGCAAAACGAGGTGACGGCTTAAAACTGTACGTAAGGCAAGCGTTTAACTGCTAGTCTATCAGTGCTGCTGTCCTAGGCTACTATTGATTTCTATATGGTATCTTAATTATTAATGTTGAGCTATTTTAATAAAGCAATTTTCTGAATCAAAATCAATTTAACCTCTATTCATTGAACGTAGCAGCTAATGCTAACCTAATTTATTATTCAACACTAAAATGGCGTCAACATCGATTCTAGATAGTTTGGGAATACCTAATTAGGTTTGTAGGTATCAGTCTGTGTCGACCCACGCAGTATTCTATTAAAATAATACCGCAAATTTTCGTCATCTCAGATTAAAATGACAGTTCAAGTAATCACGGACCTTTCTTAATTATGTTCCTGAAGAACTGAAGACATTGATTTTGAATACGAATAATCATGTAGCGATATAGTTTTTCCGCTAATGGCTATTATATTATTCTATGATTTACCAGAATCCTCCCTATCAACAACATGTTACTACTTATAATATTAATTTTAAAGTGTGGTTGTTCGTTTGTTTTTTTGTTCCCCATCATCATCACCATTTCAGCCGAAAGACGTCCACTGCTGGATATAGGCCTAGCCAAGCCAAGCAAGCAATCAAGTGCCAATCTTCACCACAACGACCGTGCTGCGCTTTCCGCATCTAGCGGATTCCCACGACCTTCACCAGCTCCCCCAATCAGGTTTGTCCCCCAATCATGCTGATAAGGCTGAAAGAATTTGGATACAATTTTGCACACAAATAGACTAAATCCCGGATTAACATATAGGGTAACTTTTATCCAGGGAAAAAAAATAGTTCCCAAGGGATGCCAATTTCTTTCTGTGATGAAAAATGATATTTATATTTTTAAATATCATTGGATGAAACGATTTATGCGCGGGCGAAGCCGCGGGCCACAAAAATGTGGATATCTGTACCGCGGGCATGGGATAGTAGTAAAAACAAATTTGACATGGGAGCCTTCAAGAAAAGAGCATACGTCTTTTTAAAAGGTCCGCGACGCATCGGCGCCTCCCCGGGTATTGTGGATGACCATGGCTTGCGGAGATTGCTTGCCATCAGGTGACCCGCATGCTCGTTTGTTCTCCAACGTTATAAGAATAAGAAAAGAGCTACGTCGCATTTCCACGGAAATGAGTGAGACCGGATAACCAGTTTCACAATTTAGAGTATGAAGTTCGTAAGTATGAAATAAATAATTTGTTCATATAAATAAACCTATTTACGAAAACTTTTTGTAGGTGAGCTACAAAGCTACAACGTAATTTAATTTCAGAATTAAATAAAAAAGCATACCTTTCCTACTATTACTGTAAAACACACCAAACAACGACGTCTAAATCGTAGCCCGAAACCAAGATGTTCTCTTATTTCTATAAAAATTAGTCTACGTCGGTCCATTATAAGGTTTATGTACATTGAAATAGGAATAATTAAGCTTTTTAATACCTTCACGAAGGCAGTGGAGGTCTTGTAGCAAGAATTATTTGCATAAAGGATAATTACGTGCCATAACCACGGCGGCCATTACAACCCGACACTGAATCCATTTCGCGTCTTTTGCTTTCGTAATAGAATAACTTTTAAATTTAAGTTAAGTTGAAATTAAAGCTTACTTAGTTATTTTCAGGCTTATCTAGGATCTTTGGAAGTACTATTATGAAAAATTTGATGGTATTAAATTATGGTGGCTAAAAAAATAAGTATAATAATTTATTTCTTTATTTTTCTTTTGCTTGAAATTTTAAAGCAAAAGAAAAAGAAAGATAATTTAAAGTTTAAATTATCTTTAAAAAATCTGCTAAAAACGATTCTCAAAAATAATGGAACTGTTAATGTTTGTCTGTTGTTTGTTGTTTGTTATTTGTTGTTTGTTTGTTTGTTGTTTGTTTGTTGTTTGACTAAACAAACGTAGAAGTAATTACGTACCCCATACTATGACTGTTTAGAATCATCATCATCATTTCAGCCGAAAGACGTCCACTGCTCTGGTCATAGGCCTCTCCCAAGCATCGCCACAACGACCGGTCCTGCGCTTCCCGCATACAGCGAATCCCGCGGCCCTCACCAGGTCGTCGGTCCACCTTGTGGGAGGCCTACCCAGTACTCACACTGCGCCTTCCAGTACGCGGTCGCCACTCCAGAACTTTTCGACCCCATCGGCCATCCGTTCTGCGAGCAATGTGACCGGCCCACTGCCACTAAAGTTTGGCAATTTTTCGGGCTATGTCGGTTATTTTATTTTCGTTCTCCTGCGAATCTCCTCATTTCTGATTCGATCACGCAGGGACGTTCCAAACATAGCAATGCCCTTTGGGTGACTTTATGCCTTCTTATTATATCAGGTCCATTGTTAGCGTTTTAGTACCGTTGGTAATCACAGGCAACACACATTCGACATAGACTTTAGTCGTGAGACTTTGAGGTATTTTAGAAGAGAAGATGCTTAGAATAGTCCATCATATCTAAATGTAAACCAACAGGTTTTAATTTATCCAATCAGAACATTACATCACATAAAAACTAACATAACATAACATAACATAACATAACATAACATAACATAACATAACATGGGGTGCTGGCCAGAAAACCTCCACGTGTGCCTGACGGCTGCTTGTCCTTCTGGACACGTCTGGAGGGATCGGCAGTTGTTTGGCCGGTGCATCCTGGACACGGGCAATAAAATCCTGCCGAGGGATTAACCTTCGGAGGATTTTATTGCCTGTGGCGAATATTGTGGCGCGGGAGGGGCCCGTTCTGGGCCCGTAGGGAGTTGCTCCACGTGTCCCTCTGATATCAGCAGAGGGCACAGTGGAGGAGCAGGGGCGGGCCCGGTGTGCACTCACCCTGCCACTGGGCAGGCAGCGGGGGGACTGTCTTTCCCTGCCCCCGTCGATCTCGTAACCCTAGGAGTGCCCGCTGAGTAGTGTTCTCACGCCTCTTGGGACCGAGGGACTTGGCTTCACCGCCCGGACCGCGAGGAAGAAAACCTCTATAAAAAATTACGGGAGGTAGGGCCTGCGAGCAGCAAACTCGGGGTAGTCTACTGCCCGACCAGCAGCTGGCGTAGTTGGCGCAGCTGGTAAAGGCCCATGAGGTGAGGTGGCGTGCAGTGTTCCGTGTACGCCACACAGGAGGGTGCGGCCAACGAAAGGCCGCACAGGGAGAAGGGGCTCGCCTTCTTGTGGTGGGCCAGGACCTGTCGGGGGTGGTTGTGTGAATACTCACGGGTTCCCACGCCCCCGGCTAAGGTAGTTGAAGGAACACCGTGGTGGTTTTAGTCGGTAAGAGTCCGACACTGGCTCCGCCTACCCCGGGCGGAGTGCGTCCATGAGGATTTCCCCACGGCAAAAAAAAAAACATAACATAACATCACGCCTGTATTTCCCCGAACGGGTAGGCAGAGGTGTAATAGTACCTACACCCACATTTCGCCAGTTATGTTATAGTCTCATGTAACAGGGGGCGAGTCTATTGCCATTGACTGGGCACAAATCCAGACTCCGGGCTGTTACTGAGAATTTCCTAATAGAAAACCCAATAACACTTTGCCCGACCCGGGAATCGAACCCAGAACCTCACGCTCAGCAGTCGCGCTTGCAACCAACAACAAAAACTAATGGACAGATTTTGATGACTTTTTGTATATGATTAGACTTAAAAACTGCTGACTGACTGACTGCTTCGTTGGTCTAGTGGTTGCAAGCGCGACTGCTGAGCGTGGGGTCCTGGGTTCGATTCCCGGGTCGGGCAAAGTGTTATTGTTAAGTGTTAAAACACCCGACGCTCAAGACGATGACACCCACATACTTCAGTCTGCTCGTGACCACGGCCAATGCAACTTGACCGAAACGTCGAGGTTAGTCAAAATGCTTGTTATATTTTGATTTAATTGTGCGCGACAAGTCCCGTAAACTTAGTTCAATATAAGTGTTATTGGGTTTTGTCATTAGGACATTCTCAGTAGCAGCCCGGAGTCTGGATTTGTGCCCGGTCAATGGCAATAGGCACGCCCGCTATTACATGGGACTATAACATAACTGGCGAAATGTGGGTGTACTATACACTTCTGCCTACCCCTTCGGGGAAATACAGGCGTGATGTTATGTTATGTTAGACTTAAAAACTGGTAGGTATGTATTTTATGCAAACATTATAGATCTTGGCATACAGTAGTTGCAGTGGTTGTGAAAGTGTAGCGGCCTTGGCCCAATAAAAAAGGATGTAAGGAAATAGACATAAAGATTAGTGAAGCTATAAACCCTTACTTGTTGTTTTGTAGGCTCACATTTGACCAAGACGCGTCTAATGTGAGTTGTTAGTTGTCTTCTAATCTCTTGAGTTTTATTTCGTGCCCGCTTCCTAGAAGGATGGAACTTTTGACACGTAGGTACTCTTATTTATATTATAGGCTCTGGGGTAAATTGGTTTAGGTTCGTATTAATTATAGGATACTTATAGCGAGATATTAAGTCTAAAAAGAGGTATTAGTTATATACGTAAGTTAAAATTCAATTGAACTAAAGGTATGTTAGCATCGCTCTAGGCCAGAGGTTCCCAACCTTTTACTATATGCACGTCTACCAACTTTCTCCTAAAATCACTACCTGCACCGCAAGGGGGTAAAACGGGGGCATCTCAATGATAACGTCAAATAACTTACTATAGGTTACGTAGGTACCTACTGCTACCTAAGGGTTGTAAGCATAAGATTTTTTTTCAACGTAAATTTTAATAAATGTGCAGTTTATTTTTGGAGCCGCAGCGTTCCCCCGTTAGTCACTCTATGCCCCCAAGGAACCCACCCATGCTCTAGGCTAAATCAATTAATCAAATATCTCAAATTTCGTCACCCACTTACTCAAGACACGCAGGAATGTTTTTTTTTTATCAAACTACCTTGTATTTGGAACACCTGGCCGCTCACGTGTGCAATGCAACCTTAAAATAATTTAATAAAATTCGATAAAGCTAAAAAATCATTCATGAAATTATGAGCCATGGGCGCAATCATGTAAGTAGGTTCTTTCCTCGTAGGGCGCAATGCATACAGAGGAGACAGGACATGGACAATAGACGCGGACGAAGCATGGACGCTCGTCCTTTACTCGTCCGTGCATGTTATTAAATTATGCAATCACAGATTACTATATTAGTAGCTAGCTACAGATGCGACAGTGACTCGAGAGCTGTTTCACTAAATTGCCGCCATGCATTTTGTCGCTACCATCGCGTGTAGGTAGGTAACTACTAGTAGCTAGGTATAGCTATATTTGTAGGTCGTCGTAGCTCCATATACTGTAGTTAGAGGTAGGTACTTTTCAAGATTAGATTAAGGTAAATAAAACAGGATCGTCATCATTTTCATATTACATTTTGTAGGCACAAAGAATGTCAACAACAAAGTTCTAAATTATCATTCTTGGGGATAAGAAATAGCATTTGTTTTACTTGTTTCCTATGACGAAAAGTTCACGCACAATACTGCACTGAAAACAGAAGCGGTAACTCGCGAATTATCGTATCATTAAAGTGTGTCGAATTTGGAGTCTCGAAGAACTCAACTCAAGCTAAAACAGCGAAGATATTACAAGATAATACGATAAAACCGGCGCTCGATCAGCTGTTAACACAATAATCATAGACTAGAACGTCATGGCATCAAACATCCCACATATAACAAATTTCGAAACCGCGACAGGTGGCGACATATGGCAAGAAAACGAACTAACGACTGTCAGGGCCCTGGATGCAATGCACACAGAGGTGACAGGGCACTCGGACGGGGGGTGGTGGACGTGGGAGGGCAGTCATATTCGTATTGCATTGCGCCATAGAGAACAAAATCATTATAGATAGTAAAACGAAACGCACACGTCAATATAATATTATGACGTCAGCGACTGTCATTTGCAATAAACTGTGGGATGGAAGAAAATGTAAAATGTAGGTACGAAATATACGAATAGAATTTGTTTGTTATCATGACAATGCCCTGGTCGTGACAGTTAAAGAAATGAGGAAAAGTTGAGCACTCGACATTGTAATTTTAACTACGAGAAGCCTCAACTTGTTTCCGTCTGGTTCCTTTTTAAATTTTTCCATTTTATAAAAAGGCAGTGATCCATGTCGTAGGAAAATAAATTTATCAAAGTACTTCCTTAAGCTACTGGTACTAATAGATTTTTAATGTAGGACACTCTCAGGTCTACTAGTCACCACGTGTTTACATTTAAAAATAATTCATTCATCATACACATTTTCTATCCAAATAATTTTAATCGAAGAAAATATATTTTCAGCGAATGTTTTTCCGAAGAATTGTAAAAAGTTTTATCCTTATCAAACGTTTAACGGCCAGGCATTGACCTTAGATTTCAAGTCCGCCCTAATTTTGAAAGGAACGAAAAGTTTCCTAATTTGTTGAACACAAAAAAGAAAAAAGAGAAGGTATTCTCAACTTTCTGTAAGCAACAAGGAAATAAAAAGTCTGGAAGAAAAGAAATATGTCGAATCAAAATATAGTTATGCCATACCCTAACAAAACAAAGTAAAAATTATTCCGTACATAACGGCAGCACAATACACATAAACTTGTACAAATTAAGTAAGTTGGCTATTTCAAGCTACTTTCACGTCATAATCGGAACACTTTCTGTACACACGACGGCATTTTTTTTTTGTTGGTTGTCGGTCACGTTCGGTGCCTCACTTGACGCGGATTAATACATGCTGAAATTTGAATCGCGTATTTCCCGAAAAGGGGTCATTGTACTCATCATTATGAACAACTTTTACTGTGGGACCAACCTTGAAATCACGAAAAAAATATTAGTTTGTCCCTACATTTGTGTTCACTTAAATCGATTTAAATAATAAATAATAAAAATAAACTTCTGTCGCCAGATAGTGATGCTTGCATTGCTGTGTTCCGGTGTGAAGGGTACGGGTGCCGGTGAAATTACAATCACATGAGACTTTCCACCTTCATGTCTCAGTTTGGTAAAGGTGATTTGAAATAACATTTAGGCAACAACTTAGTTGGTATTGCAGTTGTTATGGGCAAAGGCAACCGTTTAACATCAGGTGGGCCTTAGCTCGAATCGTGATCCAATACCTACCATAAAAAAACATAATTTGATGTTATGGGTAACCCTTATAACAGTATGTAGTACACCTTCCGTCATCTCATAATGTTTTTTTTCATACCATCGCATAAAACAGGTACTTAATATGCTTTTTTTAAGATCAGCTTCGATAATGTTATTTATTTTTAGAATGTTGTATTATGTGGCTATAAATATTTACCAGCAGATGATCCATCTTATTTTTTAATTTAATCATTTTTGCACACGGAAAGTTGCAGAGAAAAAATATTAAGGAAAATACAAGTACAAAGATACTGCTTATTTCTAAAGAAATCTCTTTCAGCAGACCTGCGAGAGGATAATTGGAAAGAAAAGAAATGTAGAGATTGTGTGAAAAGGGATGAATAAAAATCATGTATCCTACCTAAATATAAGTATTTACAACTAATATACATTATAATACAAAAAATAACTATAAAATACATAAATATAAATATGGAAAGATCTCGACTGATGAAGTCTACGCTCCGTCCAGCACCGATCCAAATCCAAAACCCCGAGAGCTTTCAGCTCGAACTTCAGAATCGTTTCGAATGCCTAGGGAGCACAGTGGACGATTACAACGATGGGTTTGTGGAAACTGTCCATACGGTCGGGTCTAGGATCTTTAGGACCCGTCGTACAAATAGAAACAAAAAGCTCTCTGACCACACTCTCGAGCTTATGGCGGAAAGACGCGAGATGATTCTGCAGTCCTCAGATGATGCGACTAAGTACCGGCAGCTCAATAGACAGATCTCAAAGTCCTTGAAAAGTGACCTACGCCAATTTAATACGGAACGTATTAAAGACGCGATAGAGAAGAACAAGGGCTCCAAAGTCTTCGCAAGAGACCTGTCTATTGGGCAGAGCCAGCTTGCAAAACTGAGGACCGACGATGGCAGAGTCGTATCCTCCAAGCCAGAGCTATTGAAGGAGGTCGAGAAGTTCTATGGACAGTTATACACGTCCACCCGGACACCCGCTGTAAATCGGGCTCATGACCCAAGAGCTCGATTGACCCGACACTATACCGAAGATATCCCGGACGTCAGCCTGTACGAGATTAGGATGGCTCTGAAGCAGCTCAAAAACAACAAGGCACCGGGTGGTAAGATTCTGTATGATTGGTGCCGCTCGCTGGCAGACTGTCGTCTGGATTGGTAGCGGGGCGTATGATATGCAGTGCTACTGCATATGTGTGGTGACCGGGGGTGTCCGGCTAATTGACGTCTAGAGGCTTGCTGGTCTGTGACATTTCAATGAAAAAAATTACAACTTAGCATAGACAGACAAAAAGATTTTAATAAATTAATTAACAAAATCACTGGGTTGACATTTAAAAGTGCTACGGACTGTAAATAAAACAATTTGTAAAGGATACAATTACTCGTTTCATTTGTACAAACTTGGGCTTAGGGTATTATATCCTACACTTTGCGAGTTATTTGACCTGTAATTTAGGCAGGTACGTAATGTTATTTAGCCAGTACAGTAGGTAACTAATGTTCCTCAATATAAAACATTGTTAAATGCTATGTAAATTTCTTTCGGTTTGGGTCTGTTGACCGAAATAAGGTAGATACCACCCATTGAAATCTAAATAATAAGGTAATAGAAGTGGTAAAGACGCGTGAACTTGTCGCCGCGTAAAGTGACTCGTAGGACACCAGTAGGTCTACTCGCGTTTTACGAACGACAAACGAAGTACGAACTTTCGTTCCGACTGATACTTACATAATAAAGATAGGCACAATTAAGATAGACTACGGTTCATAGTCGTATACAATTTACCGGAGATGAGAAAAACAAACGTCAAAACACGATCATCGCATGCGATAAGGGAACGATGGTTGACCGGAGTAGCAAATTGTGCGATGAATCGTACGATTCATCGAATATCGTCAAACGGGAGTAGGCCCCCAGTGCGCAAACCATTTGCTTGATCATCAGTGCTGTTTTGAACGCAGAGTCACTAAAGTAGTATTTTGTTGCTTAACTAAGAGCGGATTTTTAGGGTTCCGTAGTCCTACAAGGAACCCTTATAGTTTCGTCATGTCCGTCCGTCTGTCCGTCTGTCCTAATCCTTTACAGCTTAATAACTTCTACAGTTATAAACATACGTAAATGAATATTTTGCTAAAAAATAGTCTAGATATAGATCTCAATTTTAAAGGAATAAAAAAATCGTGATTACGTATTTTAGGGGTAGCGCCCATACATGAGAAATGGGGATGACATTTTTTTTTTCGCTGCACCCCTTCGTGTGGGTATCATTGAATAGGTCTACTAAAATGAAGGCAATGTTTCATACATCACTTTTTTATCAGGTGTACCGTCTGCGAAATATAGCCCGCCAAAGTGGCTTGCAATGTGTCCCCCTCAGCCATTTCTAAACTATGCAACGTAGAAACTTATAATCTTCCACATTGATAGACCTTTGTAAAAACTCTCTTTTAAAATTATTTTGAGTACAATTTGATTATAAATTTTTGAGTTATAGAGAGAAAACTGAAAAATTCTTATAACGTCCTAGTTCAAAGGTTCAATGGACCTTAGAGAAAATGATTTTGACAAATAATGCTCCTTTAGCTAGTTTCTATTTAAAAAAATCACAAAAAGTAACTTTGTGTTATATTGAAATGACAAACTTCTTAAATTTGGCGCTGTATAGCGCCATCTAGCGGCTAGTAACAACACTCTCTGAGTCGCCAATGCTGCCGTCTATTGCATTTGGCACTTTATAGCGCCATCTAGCGGCGGTTACTAACAACACTATCTGAGTCGCCAATGCTGCCGTCTATTGCAAAAACTAAAATAGCCATGATTAATATTCGATTTGATTTGTTTGTAACACCTACTTAAGGAACCCTATAATACTGAGCATGGCCCGACATGCTCTTGGCCGGTTTTTATTAAAGGCTTAATTTATATTGAATTGAATGCTAGAAACATGGTGGGCGTAATTGCGCATATACGTGGGACACTCAGAAAGTTTTGCGAAACTAAAAAAAATTGTTCTATACGTACATATATTTTTATCAAATCTTTTCAAAGTACTTTCCACCAGCCTCTATACAAAGATTCATGCGCCTAAACCAGTTTTCAAAACACTTTTTCCAGTCCGCCGCAGACACCTCGTTTACAGCCTGCTCGAACGCAGCTAGCGCATCTTCCGGCGACGAAAATTGTATCCCTTTGAGCTGATTTTTTATTTTTGGGAATAAAAAGAAGTCACACGGTGCTAGATCAGGGCTGTAAGGAGGGTGACCCAGGAGTTTGACTGGCGTGCTGTCCAGGAAGTCCCTCGTTTTGAGTGCGGTGTGCGCAGGTGCATTGTCGTGGTGGAGCAGTAGCCCGCGGAGCCCTGTGTTTGGTCGCTTGTTGCTTATAACAGAGAAAACTTCTGGCAAACATTTGGTAGTATACCATTCGGCATTAATGCTTCTTTGATCCCGTAAGGGAATTGATACCAAGTGGCCAGTCAAATTAAAAAAGCTAGCGATCAAAATCTTACCCCCGCTTCTAGATCGCTTCACTTTGGTAGGCGTTGGCTCATTTTGAAACACCCAAACAGTCGACTGGCGCTTGGTTTCTGGGTCGTATTGATAAATCCAGGACTCATCACCTGTAACGATGTCGTAAACACGCCGAGACGAGCCTGCTTCAAATTTGTTAAGCATATCACGGCACCATTCCACCCGGGCCTGCTTCTGAGCATCGGTGAGGTTGTGCGGCACCCAGCGTGATACTATCCTCCTCACGCGAAGATGGCTGTGTAGAATCTCGTGAACGCTTCCCGATCCAATCTTCAATATGTGTTGAATCTCCTGATATGTAATTCGCCTATTGTCTTGGATTAAATTTTTCACTGCTAGCACGTTTTCTTCGGTAACAGCCGTCAAAGGGCGACCGCTTCTTTCGTCATCCCCCAAAGTTGGTCGACCGCGCTTGAATTCGTTATACCAACGATACACGGTTGCCTTGGAAGGGCCTTCATCCATGAATGCCATTTGAAGTCTATCGTACGATTCATCCGGTTTCAGGCGACACTTGAAATCGTATAAAATCATAGCTCTAAAATGTTCCCGGCGCAGATCCATATTTCAGTGAGACACACTACTTTGAATTAACTCGCAAAAAATGTGGAGGGAAATTTTGAAATTGGAACTTACTTATTTTTACTTATAAATAATCATATTTTCGAAAAACATTATAACTGGCCAGTCTCCCATATATAAAAACTTTTTTTCGCAATACTTTCTGAGGGGCCTGGTACGTGCTGGTAGCGGCAAACCAGCGACACGCGTTTCTGTATTAAAAGACAGTTGATAACATTTCTATACAACTACCTAATGTGTAGGACATATTTGCCATATTTTTTATTGAAATTCTATAATAATAAATTGCCAATCAGCCTATTGTTATCTCGTGTTATTTATCTAATTAGTAAATAAAGAAAACTATAACAGTTTGTGAGTGTGGGGTTCTTGGCGAAGGTCTGTGTTCGAAGGTGGGTCAATAAAATGTAGAGAGTTCACAATACAAAGTCTTGTATTCGAGTATCACAATGGCAGGTTATTATTATTATCACACTGGACACTGGTGAACTAAAACTACGGTACGATAATATATACATTGACAGATTGACCGATGCGTGATTTGCGGTAGCGCGCAGGAGTCCGACTGAGACGCGTGTCGGCGAGAGCGGCGGGGGACCAGTTTCCGCCGTTACACGCGTTCTAGAATCTTCGGCTAGTGATCTTCGGCCCTCTGATTGGTGGAACCGACGCGTAAGACATTACGGCGAGGGACGCGAGGTTTGGTGGGAGCGATGGGGTGCGTTCCGAAATATGGTCACGTTATAAAACTTTATAAAATTGCTAATTCAAAAGTGCTTCTTTAGAAGCAAGTAAGTGAAAACATGAATTTTGCTCTGGTAATTTATTTACACATAGTGGCAGCCAGATCTCAAATCTGTGGTGGCAGCCAAAGAAATTTTAGTGGCAGCACATCAAACTGACAAGTATCACGCTAACAGCCCGCTATTTTCTCCACAGCAGATGACGTAGTCTTGGGCCAATCACGTGACCTAACTGTCATGGGAAGAGAATACCTGATGAAACAATACCATTATACCACTAGCTGACGCCCGCACCCGTGGCTTCACTCTGATGAACTTCTAAAAATACTTTCTTAGTGCTCACCTACGTTATCTAAAGAATTCCTATGCACATTTTCATCCTCCTAGACCCACTACCGGTTTAGGCTGTGCGTTGTGTGTAAGTCAGTTTTAATAATTTTATTAAGTAGATGGGGTACTTAGGTATATAACTACTAATTCTTTTTATTCTTTGCAACAGAATCTAAAAATCATTACCACGAAGTTTGTGTAAAAAACACAGCCACGGAATGCTGATTTATGCTTCAGGGACCGTATACTCGTGTAGGCGTAATAGTGGCCATTTATTTAACTACCTGACATGATAAAAATAAAGAGTAACCACGCAAGTTATACCAGTGTAATACTGAAAATAAATAAATTGGAGCGTAACGCGTCGCCACTACAGGCGATACAGGAGGCGGTCCGTGGCCCGGGGGCCCAATGATCCGGCTCGAAGGACTAATGTTCAGAACTCACTTCTTCTTATCGTGTCAATGGTTCAAATAAGTATAGATAACTGTTTTGCTTAGATCTTTTTCGAAAGTGCCTATCACGACAAATACTAAAATATAAAATAAAAAAAAACAAAAATAAAACAAAAAAAGAGGTTTTCTTGTATGTATATACAAGAAAGATCAAACACATGCAATTTTATCAACGTTTTTGTTCCTGCTCTATCTTCAAAACGGTAATACATACCAGCGTCGAACTTGGTCTGATTATAGTGCATACTATGTACTTTAGCAACAAATATAAAAATAGGACAAACATAGATATATGTGGTGGTACCTGCGTAAGTAATATATGCAAAAATTCATATTTCACTCACGTTGCGTTGATGTCTTTTGATGAACTCTCGTAAATTAAATCAGTTTCTATGGGGTATCAGGTCGATGGGTGGTACGGAACTCTACACACGCAGTAGTGTGTTCGATACGCACTTGGCGGGTTTTCATATTATTTGTTTTCGAGTGGAAATTCTCATGGATACATTCTATCTGGGGCAGGTGGAGGGATATGTTGGATTCCTAACAACTAAAACAACATGGTGGCCATCCTCAGCACAACCTAGAAGAGCTTCGAGAATAACAGTGGACCGCGCCGGATCCCCTCTAATGCTACGGCATTGGCACGTCCCGGGGAAACAAAGATGTTTCCCCGAACAGCAGCACGTGACCACTACGTACTGCTGTCCTTCCTAGGATAAGGCTTAATGAATGGCTCGAGTCCACCCACGATTGGCTAAGCGCCCACGATCCCGCCATAATATAGCGGCGAAGAAACAGGCGAGTGTTTTTGTGTCGCTTTATCACTCGCTAAAGTATCTTTAAACGACATTTATCTCACCTTTATAGTGAAAGTGTCTTTTCTAACCAACTTCAAAAAAGGAGGAGGTTCTCAATTCGATTGTATTTTTTTAAATATATTTATTACCTCAGAACTGCGTTATTTATCAACCTATTTGGTTAGAGCCAAAAAAAGAAAAGTAGAAAAAAGCAAGAAGAAAAAAGCAAGAAGAAAACTTTATTACTTCCTTATTTTACGTGTTGGTCCTATGTTTGATAATGTTAATGGTGTACAATAAAGAATATTCTATCTATCTATTCTATCCATGTGGAATTGAGGGAACTCCTCAAATATTATAGGCATACATATAGTGATTTTGGTATTTTCATCAACAGATCACGCATTTGCATTCAGGAAGTATCAGTTGGTGAAGATCTGATAAAGATCTTCAGAGATAAAGAAGGGAACTCTTCAATGGATGACAAAAAAATCATCGGGGATTGCAGCAATCGCTTGTCTTTCTATTGTTAATGCCACTAAAAATATAAAAATAAAACAAACTTTAAAAAAGTAAAAACTGACTTCAAAAAAATTAAAATAATTTGTGTGAAACAGTTTATTCGACTTTCTTCATCGTTACTCTAAAATATGCGATTTTGAAAAGTCTGTTTTATTCTTAAGGTGTGTATCTGTAATAACCTATTCTATTTTGACATGCAATTTGATCAGCAGCAATAAATATCAACAGATGCTGCCCGTAAAAGTCCATTACAGCAATGGCTTTGACTACCACGAACGCTCATGCTCATGACGAAAAAATTATCTTGCCTATATGTCCGTTGGTATGCTTACAGATACAAAATATCACATATAACTCGCAAACCCGGGATAATTATCTGTACGCCATACAAGTATTTACTCGGTGCGGGAATTGAATCAGCAACCTGTAGCGCATAAAGCCAATCGCTTAACCACTGCGCTAATCGTGTCAAAATCAAAATTTATTTTGTTCTTTGATATTTCCGAGTGTCGGCATTTGATCTAACATTGAAAGTATCAAATATCTTTGAAATAAAAACGTTCGTCCTTCGCGAGAGGATCGTTTGAAAAGATTGATCGGCTGATAAATTAGAGAACTGGATAAAGGTCACCTTCTGTGAGAAGATAACAATAATTCTTACAGATACAGATGTTGCGTGGGCGCCTAACCTAATCTGCGTCTTAAAGATGACGATGAATCGGACGTTTTTCAGGAGGAGGATTTGTGGAGAAAAGTAAAATGTGAGCTTGTTTTTTCTATTTAAAATAATGTAGGCAGGTAAGTACCAAATATCATGTGACAAAATGAATTTAAATAAATGGAATTATAATAAGTATCTTTGAGACATTTCTACACAGCACCATCTAGTCCCAAACTAAGCAGAGCTTGTGCTATGGGTACTAGACAATGGATATAATACTTATATACATTTTTTTTATATACATAAGCAACACCCAGACCAACACAAACACCTATGTTCATCACACAAATATTTGTATCCTGTGGGAATCGAACCCACGACCTCGTTATCAGCAGTCCGAAACTCGAACCACTAGACCACAGAGGTTGTGTTGTTGAACGCATAAGGGGAGATTGAATCCACATGGAGCCATTTAATAGTTTGCCCATTTTGTTTGATTTTTCAAGTTTTCCAGATACAGTAGTGGGGTTATTTGACAACCCAAGGGCTAATTGGCATTGACATAGTCTTGGAGATTTGTCGAAATAATTTATGTACCGAAGAAATACAGAAACGTGTCAAATCAATTAATACTATAGTTCCTGCTTTTATATTGCTAATGTGGAGATATTTTACTGCTTTTTGAGTAACTTGTTACCCACCACATTTGTGCATACCACACAAAGATTTTTTTATTTTTAGCTAGCCGATGGCCGTGGCTTCGCCCGCTTGGATGTTGTTTATCGCGCAACCCTCGGGAACTGTTCATCTTCTCGGGATGAAAAGTAGCCTATATGTTAATCTGGGTTATGTTCTACCTGTATGTCAAATTTAATCAAAATCCGTTCAGCCTTTACAGCGGGATTGAGTAACAAACATCCAAACACCCAAACATCAAAACATCTTCACAAATTTTCACATTAATAATATTAGTAGGATTATTTTTGTCCAATTCGCTCTTCATCTTTCTTCATAAACAAAAATAGTAAATACAAAGCCTCTGGCCATAAAAACTTAAGCATAAAATAAACCTTAACTGATTCGCAGTTTGCCCCATGGTTCTCAAACAGACCCACTTTGAAGTACCTATCTTATTTCCGCATCATAATACCTATTACCTGAATATATATAAAAAGAGAGAAGAGAAGGACCGATGGCCGCTGGAGCAGAAGAGTGTTTGAGTGGAGACCGCGAATTGGCAAACGCAGCCACATGTAGACCGATGACCTGAAGAAGGTTCTTAGCTGGGGAAGACTGGATGCGGAAGGCTTTGTGTTGAAATTGGGACAGGCCTATGTCCAGCAGTGGACTGCGATAGGCTGAGTTAACAAATAGTCCTGTGAATAAGTTTGATCATTACATTATGTGTAAAAACGAACATTCAAATTAGACTCGTATTTAATATTTTGCATTACTGATTCATGAATAAAATTAGTCTTAAGAATATAAGAAACATCATCTACAAAAAGAATTTCAGTTTCAGAAGTTTACTAACACAAATTCTAAGAGTTTTCATAAAAAATTTACTCTAGACTGTTAAATTATTCTTTTTTATTTCCATTTTAAGGATTTCGTTTTGTACTGATGATGAGTGAGTTCTTAATTTAATTATTTTCATATCTATAATTGATTTTCCCAAAATAGCTTACTTTTATTTTATGTAATGATTAGTTCTGTCCTTGAAACAACATAATCTGCAATTAAAATAAATAATATTCTCTTACGCACAATATGGACGTAGTTTTATGTAAGGGTTTGTTTATCCCTAGGTTATCGCCTAAGCCCTGGACTAAATGATATTATGCATGTTTGCCTTAAAAAATAGCCATTTATTCTGTTTTTTTTTGTCTCATGTTTGCGACCCATGTTTCTAAGGAAAATTGTTCAGTTTTATTGGATAGAAACCACGTTTGTCGCATGTATATGATTGTTTCCTTTAGATGCGAAAGTTTTTTTGTATGTTTACAACTAAATTAGACAGAATAGTTACCTAAAGGAATATGGATGAAAATATGTGGTCACACTATATTTTTATTCAACATATTGGTATCAGTCATAATAAAATTACTGGAAGCATGAGTTCACGCTTAGATTCGTTTCAGAATATAAGCCTTAAAAGAAAGCTTGTTTGAAAGAAAGAAAGAAAGAAAGAAAAAATATTTATTTGCTTCAAAAGTGACGCACAAAATTACCAAAAAAAATCAAAAACAGAACAAATACAGGTACAGAGCCAAGAAGTGTGGTAAGATGTGCGTCACATCCGCGCAAAACGGCCACCGCTCAGCATATTGCTATGCCTCATGCACGGAGCAAAGACACAGCGCTGGTTTTCAGCGACAGCCGGCGTCGACACAAATTCACAATGCAATAACGTAGATCAATGAGGCGTGATGTTGGTAAATAACGATAAAAAATCAATAAGTAAGATTAAATACAATACGAGATAAAATGTGTAATAAAATTGTGTGTAAATGTGTGTTTGCAAAGCTGGATACAATTTAAATAACGTTTAACTGTGTTCCAATTTAGAGACTTGAAATAAAATCTAAAGAGGTTTCAGTAAAATAAGCACTTGATATGTGGCTAGGAAAACAGCGAAGCATTAACGTAGCCTTTTATAAGTAAATTTTGTATAAGAATGTAAATGTTTACCTACAAGGGTGCGAAAATTAACATATCTTTCCAGTTTGTCTTACATGAACTTTTCTCCACATTTCTTCGAAATCGTATGTTTTCGGCACTCGACCTTGTACCTAGATCCTACAAATGTAATAAATGCGAATGTATGGATGTTTGTATTTTTGTTTATTTATCCTTCAATCACGCTAAAACTACTGATCGGATTTGGATTAAATATTTGCACACAGATAGACAGAAGTTGTAACGGAATACGTCTACCTAGGGCAGGCAATTCAGCTTGGTAGACACAACTTCGAGAAAGAAGCCAACAGAAGGATCCGTTTGGGCTGGGCAGCATTTGGCAAACTTCGCCGAGTCTTCTCGTCGCCTATACCGCAAAGTTTGAAGACAAAGGTCTTCAACCAGTGCGTCCTGCCTGTCATGACTTACGGTGCCGAAACGTGGACACTGACATTTGGGCTAGTCCACAAGTTCAAAGTCGCTCAGCGAGCTATGGAGCGAGCTATGCTTGGAGTTTCTTTGAAGGATAAAATCTGTAACGAGATTATCCGGAGAAGAACCGGAGTGACCGACATAGCTTGTAGGATCAGTAAGCTGAAGTGGCAGTGGGCTGGCCATGTCTGTCGAAGGACCGATGGCCGCTGGAGCAGACGAGTCCTTGAGTGGAGACCGCGAATCGGCAAACGCAGCGTAGGGCGCCCCCCTGCCAGGTGGACCGACGACCTAAAGAATGTGGCTGGGGGGGACTAGATGTGGAAGGCAGAGGACCGAGTGTTGTGGCGCAACTTGGGAGAGGCCTATGTCCAGCAGTGGACTGCGATAGGCTGAGTTGATGACACAGATAGACCATGTTCTGGATACATACAATACATAAAAGACATAGAATACTTTTTATCCCGAATTGATACACAGTTTTTAAGGGATGCACGATTTTTTGGAGTCTCCTAACACAGGCATTAATTGCTTAAAAGGAGACTCCAAGCACTAACTTGTAAAATTATTTGTTAAACGCAATAAACTATTTGTATTTGTATAACGACATTCTGTGATTAAAATAGAATTATATGTATATACGCAGGCGAAGTCGCGAGCAAAGGCTAGTAGCAGACAACTCGTTTGCAGCAAAGGAAGAGGATTTAGAAAGAATCATTACTTCCACTTCAGCCAGCTAGCTTACTATCTAATCTCATAAAAGCATATTCTTAACTTTCTGAGCTTTATGCAAAACTAAGTAAATGTTGACTTTTATGAATTTAAATTCCATTCTCCAAGCACGCTGGAAAGTCGGATTATTAAAGTCCATTTTCCTCGTAAAAACGATATATTCTAGTTACTTAGTTTTGTCTTTTAGACAGGGTTAGTTCTTTTGGAAAGTACTTAGTCTATGCCCGCAGCTTCACCCGCATATAACTCGGTGTATCACAGAAAGATGTTATCGCGTGTCCCTCGGAAACTGTGTATGTTCCCAGGATAAAAAGTAACATGAATATTAAACCGGGTTATGGTCTATCTGTGTACAAATTTTCATTCAAATCTGTTCATCCGTTTCAGTGTACACCCTCCACCTCTTGACTTTATAACACCACAAGCACAGAATACCTAATAGTACTACGTACAGAACGGCCACTTACCGCCCTCCGCCAATTTAAGAATCCTCGCCCACGCCCCGCACACGCCCTCTATTTCGCCGGCAATTGGACTGCAAGATTGCAATGGATGTCAATCGCCAGTCATTATAAAAGCACGCCATCTCTGAGAACTACTGAGAAGCGCTTGGAACGCAGTTGGCAAATATGAGCGGCGAGCACCCCTAACCTACACGTGTGTGTGCGTTCGTATACAGACGTAATCTTGTGTATGTAGGTGGTGCTAGCATTTATATTGTATTGAGTGTACGAGGTGTGCCACAAGAGAAGTTACCACCAGGACACGATCTACAGTGGCCAGTGTGGAAGTCACTTAATCGCCTTCGCACTCAGGTTGGTCGCTGTAGAATGAATGGGGGTTGAGGGACCCCAGTCTTGCTCATGGTGACTGCGATGACCCAGAGCAATCCATGTCACACTTGCTATCGTGTCCCTTGTGCCCGAACATCTGCAAAAGAAACGACCTATTCACCGCCACTAAAATGCCAGTGTAGTGGCCACATTCTATTCGATAAACATTTAAACAAAAATATACTTATTTGAACCATTGACACGATAAGAAGAAGAAGAAGTGTGATTGAAGGACAAAAAAACAAACAAACATCCAAACATTCGCATTTGTATTATTAGTAGGATATTACTTAGCCCGTGGTGTCCTTTAGTTTAGTTCTTAAATATCAGCCTTTTAAAATAACGTGACGTGTCGGTCTCAGCATGAATCTGGACAAGACTAAAGTCATGTTCAATATGCATGTCATGCCGAGGCCAATATTCGTCGAAGGGTCGGCACTCGAAGTTGTAACGGAATACGTCTACCTAGGGCAGGCAATTCAGCTTGGTAGACACAACTTCGAGAAAGAAGCCAACAGAAGGATCCGTCTGGGCTGGGCAGCATTTGGCAAACTTCGCCGAGTCTTCTCGTCGCCTATACCGCAAAGTTTGAAGACAAAGGTCTTCAACCAGTGCGTCCTGCCAGTCATGACTTACGGTGCCGAGACGTGGACACTGACAGTTGGGCTAGTCCACAAATTTAAAGTCGCTCAGCGAGCTATGGAGCGAGCTATGCTTGGAGTTTCTTTGAAGGATAAAATCCGTAACGAGATTATCCGGAGAAGAACCAGAGTGACCGACATAGCTTGTAGGATCAGTAAGCTGAAGTGGCAGTGGGCTGGCCATGTCTGTCGAAGGACCGATGGCCGTTGGAGCAGACGAGTCCTTAAGTGGAGACCGCGTATCGGCAAACGCAGCGTAGGGCGCCCCCCTGCCAGGTGGATCGACGACCTAAAGAACGTGGCTGGGGGGGACTGGATGCGAAAGGCAGAGGACCGAGCGTTGTGGCGCAACTTGGGAGAGGCCTATGTCCAGCAGTGGACTTCGATAGGCTGAGTTGATTGATTGAGCCTTTTAAAATAAGGCATGATGCAGTTAAGGTTCTTATAATTATTATATTCTGCTTGAATTACGTTTAGTGATGAGAAATACTGAAGTTCATTTAATTTTCAAGACACATTGGACCTTATAAAGCTATATCACCTCCTCGTTAATTGAAACTCAAAGGACCATTCACTTGCAATCAACTTGCAATGAAAATTAAATACGACGATACTTATTAACCTTTCTTATTCAGACGAGGAAGTAAGAAAAAACTAACTTATTTCTTATATCAGATGGTTATCAACCCACGCAGCCATAAGAATTATATATATTAACTGAGCAAGTTTAGTTACTATAGCTCTCGTGGCTGATGACGATGTACGAGTTGGGAATTAGAAAACTGTCTCCGTGCGTACGTTATTTCGAATGATGCTATTTTTAAGGAAGTACAGTTTTGCCTTATAGGGTGTCACGGGTTGATTCGATAAGTGGAAATAGTGGCGTATTGTTAAAAAAAACTTTAAACAGGTTCACTGTCTACAGCCCATTTAATTACATATATGGGCTGTTGGCGGAAAGCACAATAAGTTCACAGTCCATATATGGGCCTTTAGCGGAAAGCACAATAAGGTCACAGACCATATATCGGCTGTTGGCGGAATGCACAATAAGGTCACAGACTGTATAATATGTGTGCTGTTATTCTATGCATACTGTGAAGTTTCTAGTGGATTGGACTTAAACAGAATGTCGTATATTGAATCCGGACTTTTAAGGACAAAACTAAAAAAAAAAAAAAAGGCATTTACTTAAATTATACGGAATTACGTGTTATTCCTGCTCCTAATGCGTTGTCAGTGAAAGGCGCCGAACAAACGAAGTTCTTTTTGAGAAATCGTAAACGTCGTTTAATTGACATCCTTTTTGCACCGTATGCGATGTTTTTGAATACAGTAAACTTTAGGTTCTCAGTCGCTCAAAAAGAACTTCGTCCGTTCTTTGCCTTACATAACTCTAAATTTTTTACCGACGAAAAAAAAGGAGGAGTTTCTCAATTCGACACGTACTTTTTTATTTATTTTATGTATGGCCACGCATAACTTTTTAGAGAGTAGTCCGACGAAACTAATGTAAATAACTAATTATGAGTCGGCGCCAAACAATCAATCAACGAAGATCATTAAGTTACTTACTACTAATAAAAACAAAATAACATCAAAATACAACATGAAATTTTCAACGATAAACAATAACATAACATCACGCCTGTATTTCCCCGTAGGGGTAGGCAGAGGTGTAATAGTACACCCACATTTCGCCAGTTAGGTTATAGTCCCATGTAATGGGCATGGCATGGGCGAGCCTATTGCCATTGACCGGGCACAAATCCAGACTTCGGGCTGCTACTGAGAATTTCCTAATGAAAAAACCCAATAACACTTTGCCCGACCCGGGAATCGAACCCAGGACCCCACGCTCAGCAGTCACGCTTGCAACCACTAGACCAACGAGGCAGTCAAATAAAAAAAAAAACGAAAAACGTGTGTAATAAACAATAACTTTCCAAAAATGCGTTCCCCGCTCGACCACTTGCAACTCGCACGCATTTTGCTTGTTTGTTTGGCGCCGACTCGTAATTAGTTATTTACATTAGTTAGGAGAATAGTTATTAAGACTAAAAAGCTTAATTTTTTTTGTCGCTTTTCGGTTTCTGTTGTCGTCGGTTACATTTTTTCTTAAAAAGTTTTATATTTAATTTCTTCAAAAAACCTTCACCAATGGATTTTTTGCCTCGTATAAAAAATATGATTAACATCACATCTAGAGTATAAACCGAGTCTTCGTGCAGATGTAATTAAATTATGAGATTTTCGTTTCTTACTTACTCGATTTTGATGTTGAATTTTTTCGAATGATACTATCGCTCAAATATACAAAAACTCATACCTATTTAAATTATTTTGATATACAATAATTTGCACCCAAAATGACGAAAGTCCACTTCAACGATGTTAATGAATCGATAAACATCTTGCAAGTAACATAATTTTTACTAACACCTAATTCTGTATTTCGCTAAAGTATTTTCCAGCGCTAATAGCATTTACGCGCAGACATATTGCAGGTGCTTTGAGACATTTCTACGTATTAGTTGCTCCTTAGTAGAATTAAAAGGCAGTCCATTCGATTCTGTGTAATCTTATTTTCTCGTTTAACTCAAATTTTAGTGCTCATTAAAGCTGGCAATCTTATTTCAGAGGTGTTCCGAAGGAGGTCCTTTATTAATTGATTGTAAGAGCATCAGTTAATTACTTATGAACGTACCCGTAGCTATTACATTCAATTTATTAGGCTGTATAATAAATTTCATGTAGGCAGGGTAATCATTTGTCTTGTTGAAGTTTCACTTTGGTTGTGTGTTACATATTTTTGTTAACAGCTTTACTCTTAAGCTTCATGGCCATATTACTAATACAATAATATTATTTTTAACGCATTTACGCATGCGAAGCGAAATAATAAATAAATATTTTTGTGACATTTTACACAGCAACATCTAGTCCCAAACTAAGCAGAGCTTGTGCTATGGGTACTAGACAATGGATATAATACTTATATACTTTTTTTTTTGTTTATACATTCAAATCTAATAATATATAATCTAAGGATATAGATTGTGGAAAGAAAATAAAACGACAACATCACCGAAACCATCACCGAAAGACGTAAGTGGAAGTTTAACCGAAATCACAAGCAGTGTTTTCGGTAGCTTAGTGGCCAGGAGTTGCAGGTTCGAAAACTGCTCATGAGCGTTTTTTTCTTTCCACAATTTATATCATTAGAATAATACTGTTTATTACATCTATTGTTTAAGTTTACAATTAGAAATATGTCGTTCAGTAGCAATTTATAAAAGTATTAGTCACAATAGAGTTAATAATAAAAGAGTAATAAGGAACTTTAACCTAATTCTATACCAATAAAATAAAAAAAATATATATAAAAAATATAAAAGCAAATAAATATTTGAATTGAATTGAATTGTATTGTGTGAATATAATAATATAAATAAATAAATTGTTAATAATAATAATAATAAAATATTTTATTTTCAGAAAACAACATTCCATACCTAATCATTTTTGTTAGTAACAATGAAAAACTTAAACAACTCTGTTAGTAAACACAGATAACAAACATTAATAAAAATTAATAAATGTCGAGTCATCGATTCGCACCTCTCACATGCAAATCGATGAAACGACTGAGGACGGCGGTGTCCATCCTTCCCGCTATCATCTTCAGGATTCCATTGCTACTCCCCCGCATCCTCTGCACAACAGAGGCAATTTTCTTGCGTATGATGGCATGAAAATCATCCACATGTGCATCCGCAAACATGCCTGAAGCACTACAATACCGAGGGAGGCGCAACAGAGCCCTGAAGATGTTATTATACTGAACTCTGAGGGCATTGTAGGATTTTTGCGTGAAGTTAACCCATAGACCACTCGTGTAAAAACTTTGACAGTAAGCCTTGAATAATGTAAGCTTGACTTCTAACGTAAAAAGAGAAAAAAAAAAAAAGAAATATATTGTTCCGTATAAATAATTAATTAATTAATTAATAATTAATATTTTTAATATATTAATTTTTTTTTTTTTTTTGATTCTTCTAAAGATGTAATAGGGGTTAAAGTATGGAATTGCCGTTTTAACGTAGTTGTCACTTTGAATTAAATTAAACCTACATGGTCCAAGATTCATGATTAAAACTTTTATTACACAAAAGATCAGGTGGATTCTCTGCGATAATCGCAAGCGAAAAAACTCATTTCAAATACCGACAAATAGGGCACAATACCCTAAAACGAAGCTCACCTATATAGAGGGGGGCATTAAAAGAGCCTCCACGAGTGACGATATTTAATTGATCGTTAGGCGCACCCTGGGCAGTCAGCCCCGCTACCAACCTGCTGACTGGCTAATCTTTTCCCCAAAGCATGAGCTATTATCATTATGTAGCTCATGTCGACACGATAGAAGGAGAAGACTTTTATAGGAAAGTAATGGTAACTGTTTGGTGGTCACTTCATGTTGTATTCCATGCAGGTTTTTGAGATCCGGTGTATCAATAACAGCCGATGTCTATTGTGAAGAACTTCGAACAATGATGGAGAAACTCTGAGAGAAACAACCCTGACTCGTCAATCGATCTTCGCCATTATTGCTCCATGATATATGGATATAATACTTATATACTTTTTTTTTGTAAATACATACTTATAAAACATAAGCAACACCCAGACCAACACAAACACTTATGTTCAATCATACAAATATTTGTGTCCGGTGGGAATCGAACCGACGACCTCGTTATCAGCAGTCCAACACTCGAACCACTAGACAACGGAGGTCGTCAAATGTTCTCAGGAAGCGGTACAAAATGCCTTCATAGACTTTGTAGAATCCACATCCCCAGAGTCTGAGTTCTATCGTAAAGGGATGAATGATCTTCCCTCGAGATAACAAAAATTAGAGACAGTGAGGGTACCTACTTCGATTAAATAAATATAGTTTTCTTAGATAAAAATGTGTTTGAATTAATCAATATAAATGGCTACTTCATACTTAAACAACAACAAAATTATAAAAATTCGACACACTTGCGTTAAAATATAAAGTGGCAATAGGCTCGCCACCTATTACATGGGACTATATCATAACTGGCGAAATGTGGGTGTACCATACACCTCTGCCTACCCCTTCGGGGAAATACATGCGTGATGTTATGTTATGTTATGTTATTGTTTGTATCGACTCAAAACTTATTGTATACTAGCTTTTGCCCGCGGCTTCGCACGCGTAGAATTTGAAAAAATAACCGCAACAGAAGCGCCCTTCTTCCGCAGGACCTCGCCTTGCATCGGGTTGAGAGCGCGCTCACCCATAGTCTGCGTAAAGTTAAATACTGGGTGTAAGGGGAACGCTTCCGAAAACGAAGATAGGTGCAGGGGGTCTACTCCCGTTCGACGATATTCGATAAATCGTACGATTCATCGCACAATTTGCTACTCCGGTCAACCATCGTTCCCTTATCGCATGCGATGATCGTGTTTTGACGTTTGTTTTTCTCATCTCCGGTAAATTGTATACGACTATGAACCGCGTAATCTATCTTAATTGTGCCTTTTTTATGTGCCTATCTTTATTATGTAAGTATAAGTCGGAACGAAAGTTCGTACTTCGTTTGTCGTTCGTAAAACGCGAGTAGACCTACAGCACTATCACCTATCTTCGTTTTCGGAAGCGTTTCCCTGACACCCTGTATGTATATTAATGTATAAATAACTATGATATCTCCTAAGATATTCATTGAAATCAAATGATATCAAGGGCAAATTTGTTCAAAATTAAATACTTGTGATGAATAACGTATTTATTTGCAAAGGGATTAATATCATAATAAATACACCACATTTATGTGTCTTTAATTAGTGAAGGTTACACTAAATACCCTCTATAATATTCATATTATTTAGTAATGTGTAGTAATATTTCCATTAACGGTGATTAATATTTATACATATGTGCCTCTCGAAACTAAGTAAGAGCTTAGATGTACTACTCAAGTGAGTTAAGTAGGTTATAGTGCTTGCGGCGATAGCTTAGCAGCCTGTAAATAAGTGTATAGATACTTCATATGCATATGCATAGGCATCAAAGCGGTGTCTTATCCGAAGGTAGCTTGAGGCTAGTAGTGTAGTAGTGTGTGTAACCTTGTCTAAATACTCGCTACCACTTGCACACTTCTCTTAAAAATAGATGACTGTAGGTATTAAAGTAGTACCTAAGTAATAAAATCCGAAGTAACTAATCATCTTGAGTGCCATAATAATTAAAGAGGGAGTTGAGAGGGTAACATTTTATCAAAATAATTAAAGTTCTGTGCTTTTCAAAAGTTTTTAAGAAATAAAAGAAAGAAAGAAAGAAAATATTTATTTCAGTCTCGGTACAGGCGAGAGAAAAAAAAAACTAAAAATAACATATTAATAAAAAAATCTTAAAATTGACATGCCTGTATGAGACTAAAAAAGCCCCCATCTCAGCATATGCTACAACACCGAAATGTTGCAGCGCTGGCTATAAATCAAACCTGTTATGAGATGACGTATTTTTTATTAGCAAATGACAAGTGTGACAAATAAAAAGAACGGACGTATTTCACTGGTCGTCCTCGACGTCAAGGACTTACTCGAGTTCCACTGTTATGTTTACCTTAATAAGCAAAATTAATTTGAAAATAAAATGGGTAAAATGTAACATGGTATAAAAACCATATAAATCGATTCTCCTAGTGATTCTGAACAAACTGCTTTCAGGACACGGACGAATAAAAAAGGCGGACGGAATATCGCTAAGAAAGATGGAAGAACTTACCACTGTAATTTCGACGGCATTTTTTTCTTGTCGTAGGACAACGAGTTCCGTCACATGAGATTTATTGCATAATGAATCTTTTATTAGGTATACTTAGGTACTTTTAGTTATAGTACACGAAAAAGCTACCTACCTAAAAAGAACACCTGTTAGTAACGTGATCACTTTTTTTCGCCATTCCGGCCGGTCAACGCATCGGGTGTGGCAATTATGACAATTACAGGGAGTCACTGACCCTTTGTTCAGCGGTGAATGTTAGGTAATGGGCTCCTTTCTTACCCGTGTTACTACCAATCCTAATACCAGTATTAATACAGGTAATTCAATTGCTTTTGTTACTACTGCAGTAGTAAGTTGTAAAAAGGTAAATACCTAAACCTAGTAGTACTACAGGTAATTTAATTGCCTTTTTACTACACTGCAGTACACTGCAGTGGGCTTATATTGTGCCGTATTCCATTCGAAATCCTACTAATATTTTAAATAAGAGACTATGGATGTTTGTTTCTTTGTTTTTCCTTAAGCGTGTTTGAAGTTTCTGAAACGTTATTGCTGTCGGGGGACAATTATGTTTGAAAAAGGTTTAGATTAAATTAAAAAACTTATAGACTGATTAACTGATTGACTCCTGCGGCGTCACTCCCGTCTAATGTAATAAAAAGTAAGGTCCTATGTATTAATACAGGACATAGTCTATCTGTGTGCCAAATTCCATCCAAATCCGTGCAGCCGTTACAGCGTGAAAAAGTAAAAAACATACATACACAGTCACAAACTTTCGCATTTATAATATCATTGTGATATTTGTGTGATAACGACTATTGACTTTTTAGCTAGTGTTTTAGTTACTTAGATTTTTTGGGCAGTCCTGTTTCTTATTAATTGTATTAATTAGTTTTTACACCAAGAATAGAATCTGTTTCACCCTTGATTGCAATCCATGATTTGGGAATACTTAAAAAACAATTGTTTTTTAAACGTAAGTTAATTTTAGTATGATTGATAGTGTGATGATACACGGGGATTGAGTCACCCACGTCCGTAGGAGAGTACCCCTTTACGAATCTCTACACGTTATCCCTGGGTGTTGTAAATCAGGTGACATACTGATGGTAGGCCACGGCCGACGGCTTGCGACCACCCACCGGGCAAAGACGTGCCGCCAAGCAACCTAGTCGTGTTCCGGTATGATGCCCAGTGTAGCCACATGAGAGGATGGGTCGAAATATTTCACTGCCATCCTCTCACCTTTGCTGGGCAAGCGTGAATCATCGTCGACCGCACGCACCATCGCTTAATATCAGGTGAGGTGGCGGTCAAACGCGGCTTGCGTTAAATATATAAAAATAAAACATAATTGACAACAGTCCAGATTGTTGGCCCTAATAGGTTTATGTATACAGCATGTAACATAACCCTGTTCTTCCTGTGGGTACGTTATCAGAATCAATATTCATACGTAAGGCACAACTAATTTGGAAAAACTAAAAAAAAAATCAAATTAAATATGAAATCATTATTAATTGTAAATTGAATGTGATTATATCACTCAAAACTCACTCACTCAGTGATTTTATCAATAAAAATATTCAAATTAAATATTAAATCATTACTATTTGCAAATTGAAAGTGACATTGAATTCAGACATAGATTCAATTAACGTAACAAACTGAAACGCAGGAACTTTTAAGTGGTGTATACTTGTTTTACATCTATTAATTAATGGTTAAATCAGTTAACGATAAAGTTATAACAACCAGCACCCTTTTATGTTTCAGGTCCACGATTTCCTAACTCAGCACCATTTTAAGTCAAATTACTTATGCAAAATTTCTGAGAGGTATTTTGCGTATAACAATTTGAGTTGTTTCCAATGAATTTTGATTGTTTATTAACTGATCGTAGTAGCTTGCAATCGAATTTGTAATAACAATCAAACATGGAATCGAGTATCCCTAGGAGTAGTAGAGGTCATACGCCTTGGTAGAGAATAGACGAAAATTAAGATGCGTTAAGTTGAGCAGGACCTTTTTTTGTTTTCTGGTGTAAATAAATCCTCATGGATACCCTCCGTCTGGGGAGGGCGGAGGGGTGTGTCGGACTCTTAGCGACTTAAAGATGGGCAAGATCTTAGGGTAAATAAGACATAGAGTGATAGTTTCATCAAAGTTTCGCTCAAAGTAGAAGCACAAATACAATCGATGTATACCTCAAGCAGCACGTAAAATGTTCACCGACACATACATAGGCGCGCGTAAGCTGTACTGAACGTAGCCTTTTAAGGCCAACTTGAATTTGATTTACGCCGCGTGCGGTACTACTTCAGCTCAGCTTAATTATTCTTAGGACAGTATCTTTAGAAAGTGAATCCACAGAACCCAATCCCGAACCAATTCTTAACATAGACTTACTGGTCTTTATTCAGAATTTGACAACTTTAAAATAATAGCTAGGTGACTGTTCACAATTGGTATCAAAGAACTGTGTTGGTACTTTTTTGAGAAACATTTTTTGATAGCTTGTGTTTTTATTGTTATATAGTCATGGGTAACACTTGAATTGCGAAATAAAGACCACTGATATGCGGGCGACTGTACAATGGAAACGGATTTAAAATGACGAAGGGACCTGAACAAAAGATAGTCATTTCTCAGAAACTTCTCAACTTATTTAAAACAAATTAATTTTCATATAATAACTATCGTGAGTTAAATTCATAATAAACTGAAAAGACTAAACATAAACTGGTCGGGCACACCCTATGAAATAACGTGAGTGAAACCGTTTATATTAATAATTAACAAATTAATTATATAGACAAAAATTTAATTAATGTTAAACAAACAGTGATTCAAGAAACTTTAATTCTGAGCCTGCCTGATTTTGTGTTTAAGATAACCCCAGACTTTAATAAAGGTCCTGGATGGTTTAAATATTTGGGAAGCTGCCTCAAATTATTAGTTATGCCTCGAAAGTTTACTTAGTTTGTAAAGCTTCTTAATGGTTCAAATTAAGGTAAAGGCAAATGGAACAGAAAAGCGGAAATAAAATAGAACGTCTCATGGAAAATGATGGGAACCTCAAAAGAGCATCATCATCATCATCATCATCATCATCATCATGAGCATCATCATCATGATCATCATTTATCATGGGGTGCATTAAAAGAACCTTCACGAGTGACGATATTTAATTGATCGTCCGGCGCACCTTGGGCAGTCAGTCCGGCTACCAACCTGCTGACTGGCTAATCTTTTCCCCACGACATGAGCTATTATTATTATGTAGCTCATGTCGACACGAAAAAGAAGAAGATGGGAACATAACATAGTTACTGCTCAATAGGAAAGTAGACAGGTATGTACAACTTAAGGTAAGGCCGAGTGGAATTAAAAAGCGGAACAAATAACAAAATAACGTTGAATATGCTTAACATTATCATCGTTTATAAGAATATTAGGTATTTTATCATTTCAGTCGAAAGACGTCCACTGCTGGACATAGGCCTCCCCCAATTGACATAGGCATCGCCACAACGACCGATCCTGTACTCTCCGCATCCAGCGGATTCCCGCGACCTTCACCAGGTATTTATAATTACTTGTAATGCAAGTATTGGCTTTATGTTACCATTATACTACAGTACATAAGTAGTACGTTCGTACGTAAGTACTATAGTACTTTTGTAACTTACTGGAGCTGCCTCAATTTATGTTTGAACACTTATTTATGAGATATAATAAAAATATTTTTATTTTTTGATTTTTGAATATGATAAAGGAGTAATTAATTAATAACTTTTAACTTAACAATACTAATATATTTTAGAGTCTGTCTTAATTAGTTAATTCATCATCATCATCATAATCATTTCAGCCGAAAGACGTCCACTGCTGGACATAGGCCTCCCCCAAGCATCGCCACAACGACCGGTCCTGTGCCTTCCGCATCCAGCGGATTCCCGCGACCTTCACCAGGTCATCGGTCCACCTTGTGGGGGGCCTACCCACGCTGCGCCTTACGCGGTCGCTACTCCAGAACTTTACTGCCCCATCGGCCATCCGTTCTGCGAGCAATGTGGGGCCGCCCACTGCCACTTAAGTTTGGCAATTCTTTGGGCTACGTCGATTACTTTCGTTCTCCTGCGAATCTCTTCATTTAATTAGTTATAGTTAATTAGTTATAGTTATTATACCTGTAAAAAATTTAACAAGTTTTTAAAAATACATACGGCTAACACTCACTTTCTTTCATAATTAGCTGTCAGGCGTGTTTTACGAGAGCAAATTTTATCAAAATGTAATTAAAAACTACAGTTTTAATATGCTGAAAACGAAGTCCCTTAGACAGACTATCAAAGCACTGTTGGGATATCAAGTTATTTGAAATGGATCGAATCTAGTGTGTCCAGCCAGTATCGAATGCGTTTAAAAATTAGTTAAATTGTGCTTCTAAGTACTCCGGTACAACCTCGCCCACAACAATGCTTTGAAATTCGCTAAACGTGTCTAAGCTAGTATGGCCCAGCCCTTGGACGAATAAAAATGGCGGACGGAATCTCACTAAACAAAAAGTAAAGCACCCATAGTAAGACGGCTCGCTTAAAAGTACGTGCCGGCACGCACACATTCACACCCATAGTCAGACAAAAAGCCGCGATTACACAACAAATCTCGTGTGACAGTAGTCATTGTTGTTGTGTCACAAAGTAAATGACAATATAGTATAGCTGGTGTGTTAAAATCCTGTCGAAATTATAGTGGGTTTAGGAAAAAACGAAGTGCTTCAATCTTTTCTTAGCGAGATTCCGTCCGCCATTTTTTATTCGTCCGACGCCTAGCCAGTATCAAATGCGTTTAAAAATGTGTTAAATTGTGCTACTAAAAACTTCGGTATATCCTCGCCCACAACAATGCTTTGAAATTCGCTAAACTATGTCTAAGCTAGTTACTCCAAGTTTAAATACAAAAGTACTATAGCCCTTCTAATTCCTATGGCATTAAACTTGGCATCTCAAACAAGGGATGGGACTAATTTGACCCGCCCGAACATTCTGTTTGTTCTATTCACATTCATCCCTTTTCTCTGAAGCTTATCCCAACCACAGCTGTTCCATAGAAAGCCCACAACTCGGTTAAATTAGGGCCCATCCGTAATTGTAATCGTAAAAAACAGCCTTCAGTGTATTTACAGACTACAACACTTCTGTACATGCACTGCAGGGTTTTATCACACTATATTTGTAATCAGCAGAGTCTGTATTAGTCCCAACTTTACTTAATGAAAGGAACATGCGCAGTAAACACTTCTAGCAACTTTGGCGGCTGGTTTTCGTCCAGTGGCTTGGCGGTACTTTTGACCTTCGTACGTATACCGAGCTGAGCTGAATCTCGCTCGCACTTATACTCCCAAGTAAAAGCACCCGGTGTTTTATGTAAGCATTATTAAAAACAGTAGAAAAGCATGTTTATGTGTGTTTAGAAAGTTCAAAATTCCCCTTGAGAACTAGGTGTACCTGTGATTTTTGTTACAAGGGTAAGTAATTGTTACCTACCTGTAGTTTCCCTGTGATTTACTAATCACAACTTAATGAATGAATAGTTTGGTAATTGCATGACAAATTAACCTTCTATCTATAGTGCCTAAAACTTGTTTGTGTGAGGATTAATTAGATTGGTTTCAATGTCGTAAATTTCAAGAAAACTTGCTTCAGTTTTCATGTTATTTTGTGTTATTAAATTAATACCTATTAATTAGTACAGAAATTGTTAAAAATTTCAACGTTATGTCATGGTAAGTTGAATTTCAGATGCTATGATTTATTTAATTCTAGGTAGATACCAATGTATAAGTATGTCTGTGGTTTTTTTCTTATTGAAAACAGGAAACAGTAAGGGTATGCGTCGGCGTTCTTTGTATTTCCTTTCTTGAAAGGATCACAAAGGATTTCAGTTGAAGGATTTATGAAACCCAGCCTTTGTTTTTACTTACCATGTAAAGTTATTTTGTACTCCATCCATCTAATGTTAATGACCATGTAGGTAATATACTTCAAAGCTGGACAGTACGGTAAAGATTATAACATAAAATTAATTATGAAAAAAAATTCACAAGAAAAACTATTTATTTATTATAAAACAAATAAAGTTGGTTGCATCCGAACTAAAATGTTTCATGCTATACAATCAATAGTTTTTTTTACCTGAATATGGAACGTTATTAGTATAAAAACGGAATTTTCCTAATGACGTGAGAAAACAACAAATTACGATCCCATTTATTTTGGGCTAGATGCGTCACCGTAAAATAACCGTAACGTACGCGTAAACATAAAAGGAGGCGCCAATTCACAAAAAAAAATTGATCAACATCGTCGTCTCTTATACCAATGAACATAAATCACGATAGCTGATGTTTTAGAACATTTCCAGAATTTCATGCAAACCTTTACCTAAATTACAGGTGACTTTTAAAAATAGAGCTGGAGGACCAATAAATGTATGAAAATTTAGAGAAATCTTAATAAAACAACTATTTCTTTTATCGACATAACATTCCTCAATTCAATTCAATTCATTTATTTCGTTTTATGAACACAGGGTATACAGATGTTATTTACAAAAAAGATCCTTGCTTTGTCCCACAGAAGGCGTACAAAATATTTAGGCATAAAACACAAAAAAATGGGATTTTACATAGTTAAAATTGCAAATAATAAATACCAATCAATAAACTGTGCAGGTTTTAATCTTATCAATTAATTGGATAATATAGGGTGATATTTTTATGCAAAAAAGAATGAGTTCGATTTCGATTTGTAGCTAAGCCAGCTGCATTTTCATTTTTATGCAAAAAAGAATGAGTTCGATTTCGATTTGTAGCTAAGCCAGCTGCATTTTCAAAACACTAAAAATTCAGTTTTTGTTTTATATACAGTCGAACTCATGACTCCTTGTGCATCTTTTCTCTAAACCTAATAATAATTAAATATAAATTTGGCTCTCAGATCAATTTTCAATCTGAATGAAAGTTATTCCCATAAATACAAAAACACCACACCACACCATGAAATCACACTTTTACCAAATTTGTCCTAATTCTGGCCGTTACGAGCATGGTTTCTCTCAGTGTAAGCGGATGATTGTCGAAGCCAATTTATGCCATGACTTACAAATGTGTCCCTAAATGAAGATCTAATGATAGCGCCCTGAATTCCAACGGTTTTCCGGGATAATTCGAGACTAATAATGGTGGGGCGTAGTCTAATTTATTTATTATTGATTTACCTTAATTAGAACGGTAGTAACAACAATTACAGTAATTGAAGACATGTTATGAGTTAACAAATAATAAAACATAAACAGAAATAGGTACCTACAATAATTTCAACAAAATATTTATAATTTTTTTAATAAAAAGTATAATAAAATATATTCAACTCATCACATCCTTCTCACGGAAAAGCTAATAATAATAATTATACACTATTTTTTATATTTTTAAATGTTTTTGTTTTATAGAAATATTTAAAAATGTAATATATAGGGGATCGGAACTGTCTCTCCTAAACACAGGTTACTTTTTTGCCTATCTAGGAGAACAGTACTCTACCCTTTAACTAGATTAAATAAGTACTTAAATTGTAAGCCTGTGCTAAAATCCTTCCATGTAATCCAGTCCAAGTTTAACAAATAAATAACTATAACTATGTATAATCAATTGAATAAAGGAAATAATTATACTGCAAATTTTTAATTTGTTAACAAAACAAAGCACTGAATACAGTAAAATGTTCTTAAAATATGCCAGTGTACTATGCTATGTTAACAGCTCAAGGCCAATTCTCGTAATTAAAAACGTTGAAAAATATAGTTCCAAACTAATCTCAATGCTTTAAATCTCTATCTCCTGTCAGAAAATGTTTCTGTTTTTGTTTTATTCTTGATATTTATGACCTAAGTCTCATAAATAAATGTCAAACAGGAACACCTACTGACAGGAGATGAAGATTTAAAGCATTGAGATTAGTTTGAAACTATATTTTTTAACGTTTTTAATTACGAGAATTGGCCTTGAGCTGTTAACATAGTACACTGGCATATTTTAAGAACATTTTAGTGTACATTGTAGTGTGTGTTTTGTGTTCATAAAAAAATTACGACCGACGATTATTAATTGAATTTTGACGAATTATTGACGACCTCTTTGGTCTAGTAGTTCGAGTGTCGGACTGCTGATAACGAGGCCGTGGGTTCGATTCCCACAGGACACAAATATTTGTGTGATGAACATAAGTATTTGTGTTGGTCTGGGTGTTGCTTATGTATCATAAGTATGTATTTACAAAAAAAAAATGTATATAAGTATGATATCCATTGTCTAGTACCCATAGCACAAGTTCTGCTTAGTTTGGGACTAGATGGTGCTGTGTAAAAATGTCCCAAAGATATTTATTTTATTTTATTAAAATTCGCAGTATAATTTATTTTTTACGAGTTTTTGGAAGGATTTGAAATGTAAGTAATAATTGATTGGAAATATACAGAGTGAGTGAATAAAATGGTGAGAAATTTCTAACTTTTAAGCCGAAACTCGCTGGTTATTGAACAATGAAAACGTAAGCTACTGTTTACAAAATGTTGTAAACGAATAAACCAATTGACGCAAATATTATGTTTGATCACTAAACTATGCAAACATAGGCGTGTTTACTGTAGATGCGTCATAGCTAGTACTGAAATAGTTTAAATTTCAGTCGTTTTTAAGGACAAATCAAACGAAAACTCAGTCGCCTTGAAACGGGGAGTGCCATGTTATGAAAGGGGAGATTTGTATTGCAATTTGTACCGTTTTCTTCCTGTAACTTGATACTAACCAGAGGCTCGGAAGTTGTCTACCTTTGCCACTTCGCCCCAATTACTTCGACTACGACTACGTAAACAAGTGTTCACTCTTAGTTAATTAGTAGAAATGATGATTAAACAACAATAACCAATAAGTTTGACTGCTCTTTGCTAGAATTAAAATTGATTATGATTAAAAATAATCATCCCTAAAACAATCCCTATAGCGTATTTAAAAAAGCTTACCTACTTTTTACACGACTGCTCAATAAAGGAATATAGTATATTTTACCATGTATACCCACAGACATAGTAAAAAATATAGACGAAGTGCTGTACACAATCATTGTGAAGCCAACAAAACCGTGCTCACGAACTACACATGCACCTGAAAGATATTTGTTTTTGGCGATGCTTACTGGACGTTGCCGCGACATGTGTACTGAGAGCGGTGAGCACGGTTTGATGTGCATGTTAGTGCGTTAGCGCTGGTTTGTACACGGAGGAGCACGGTTTTGTTGGCTTCACTATAATTGTTCGCAGCACTTCGTTTATATTTTTACTATGTCTATGTGTATACCATGTTTATTTACCATGTTACCATGGTTTTTTTTTAACTCGCTTTTCTTCTGTCTGCCTGTTCGGTAAAAATGTAGGTATACTATTTTACAATATTACTTAAATAGACTTTTAGTTTACCTCAAACATTGACTTTTTATTTATACAAACATTCCAACACTCGAAGACTTCGCACCGCATGGAATCCTGAAAGGTCATATTAACACTGGTCCGAATCGTGGTTTGCAATCAATTTTTAACTAAATTCCCGATGAGTTAGAAGCTAGAACTGGATGACGATGCAATATTAACTTTTTTTTTAAACGTGGTATAAAAATACTTTCATCAAATTATTCGTTTTATCTTTTACCTTTATTTATTTAGAAAGAGAAGTTCGTCATGAGAGGCAGTGTTTTAAAGTTAATAAAACAAACAGCTGTATCGCATCAAAAAATTTCAACATTTAATCTTCTGCAATATTATACTGAAAAAATAACATATTCAGTTATTCACCGTGGAATAATAAAGCTTCCTGCAGTCTGGCCTGAAGACCAATATGTTGCCAAATGACGCGTGTAGCGACCAATATCTATCGGAATTTGCGCTGTAATATTGAAGAAAACAATTTAGTTCAACTGAAAATTCTATTTTCAATGTAGGGCAGTACTAATAATATTTTAATAAAATATATTTGAAGAAGTGCAGATAAAGAAGCAACGGTTGTTAATTAAATTCTTAAATGTATACTTAACCTTTTTCAGATCTATCTATCTGCTTTTTTGGTTTTCATGATGCGTTTTGACTTTTCTTCTCTCAGTAAGATATTGAGAGAATATGTTTTTATGTAACAAATATTTTTTTATTATAGCCCAAAGGGTACGTGTGTTAGCCACATGTTAATTCGCATAGAGTGGATGTAACGCGAACGTGACGTCAACGAAGCAAAGACGTGACGTGGTCGTGACATGGATATGATGATTTTCGTCAGACAAAACCGCGTAGCGACTTCTCTATATTCAATGCACATAATATTGTGACTCAAAGAAGGTACTGTTTATATGAGTTATATTGACCATCTTTCCATTAATTGCGTCCGAGAAAAAAATTTGGGTACAAAATTCACACATTTCTATAAGGCTTTTTAGGTATTCACCGTGGAATAATAAAGCTACCTGCAGGTTGTATTTCTTGAAAAACAATATACTGCCATATGACTTGTGTAGTGACCAATATCTATCGGAATTTGCGTTGCGATATTGAAGAAAGAACTAACTGAAAATTCTGTTTTCAATATAGAGCAGTACCAATAATATTACACTATAAAAATATTTGAAGAAGTGCGGATGAAGAAGCAACGGTTGTTAATTCAATTCTTTGACGTTTACATAACCTCTTTTAAATCTACTTTGTACATAATTTCTCATTACTGCTTTTCTGTATTTTATCACGCGTTTTGACTTTTCTACTTTCTTTTCTAATTTTTACTACACAAATATTATTTATGATAGCCCAAAGGGTACGTGTGTTAGCCACATGTTAATACGCGTAGAGTGGATGTAACGCGAACGTGACGTGGACGAAGCAAAGACGTGACGTGGACGTGACATGGATATGATGATTTTTGTCAGAAAAAACTACGTTGCGACTGCTCTGTGTTCAATGCACATCATACTGTGACTCGAAGAAGATACTGTTTATATGAATTAATTAGTATGAAAGCGTCAGTGTCCTTTGTCCAAGTTTCATCCACTTTGTATAAATTGTGCCCGAGGAAAAAACTTACCTATAAAAATGCTCATATTTCTTTACAATTATGTACTATCCAACTGTGAAGGTTTGAGAAAATCTATTCTGAAGTTGATGTCTTTCTTTTTCAATTATGAAATGACGAAAGAATGCGGTATGCGATAGGAGAGCGGATGTTAACCTTCCGCTTTCGTTAGGTCCCCTTAACAAACTTTTGTAGAGTATACTCTGTCTCATAGTATTTATATAAGGCTATATTGCATATATTATGTTAATTCACAGGAATTCCCTGCATGTTCCGAAAATATTTGCATTGTACGCGTCACAGGATTGAATATGCGGCCTGAATTTTAATAATGTGTGTTTTTAGAGCTTGCTTATTATGAGCGTGAAATATACCAACGTGATATTGTTTCATTAAATGCTGGGCTCAATGTGTGTGTATGTTGGCAATTAAAAATCCTTAGTGGCACTTTTTTTTTTTTTTGACTATAACATTTATTCGATAGAAAAATCTATAGAAACCATTACTGAGCCAGGGAGTCACAGGTTTGAATACTGCTCGTGAGCGATTTTTTATTTCCGCTATTTATATCTTTAGATATCACGACACTGAGCCCAGATTGTGTGGTACAAAGACAACATCGCGAGCGCATATTTCAATTTTACTATGTTGGTAAAAGTTTGAAGTTTTACTTGTCTTTTATTGTTTAGAAACTTTATCTACTTTAGGAGAAAACTGAGGTTCAAAAAGTCGTCATTATGCAGAAGAGGAGATATTTAAAAAGAAGTTGTATATTTGGAATAATTAGGAACATATTCCAAACATTATGGTCTATTTTTAAACAGTTTATAGAAAAACACAATACAACAAATGAACAATAAAGAATACAATAAATAAATAAATAAAAAGTTAACTGAGGTCCAGGACGTTAAAATACCGCTTCTTAGCGTTTAACCAACGTGGCGGCGAGAAAAAAAGTTTATTGTTAGTAGGTATTAGACGAAATAAGTGAAAATATTTCAAAATATTTTTACTACAACATGAACAAAACTATCATATTTCACTAACAAAATTTAAAATAAACACACATCTATTACGCCGTATAATAAATAAAAACCCGCCGTATAGTAAATAAACACATATATTATTGAGATCTACGACGCCAAAAGTTGCTAAAAACCACTGAAAACGCAGATTTCTTATGTTTTTTTTTTGTAATTTACGGCTCTTAACACAGCCTGCTTTTCATGTGGGTGCCTGGAGAGGTAAATAAAGTTTTGTGTCAGCAGAATAGGCAGAAGATTTTTTCTAAGTTAATAACAATATAATGTGATGTTTTTGAGGAGGGTCTAAGTCCGATCTCAGCATTGACACTAACTTTTCAAGTCTTTGTGTGGATCAGAATTTGATATTCACGGTTAATGGTGAAGGAAAACATTGTGTTTTGAAGAAACTTGCAACACGAATGGGCTCGAAAATGAAAAAAAATGTCGATAATATTAACTGTAACTTATTTTTAGGGTAACACACTGGCTCCTGCAATACAGTAATTATATATTTATACTAGCGCAGGAGTCAGGGAATTCTATAAAATGTACAAAGTCAATAATGATTATGAATTATTATGAATAATGTAGTCCGTCAATCTGTAGCAGTGTAGTGACCTTTGAGATAAGATAAGATAAATGTTCATTTTCTAGCCACAATATTACACATATATTACATAATATACAAATTTGTATTATACAGGTAAATACAACGTGTATCAGAAATGCCTTTTCATACTTGAAGAGCTCATTCAGGGCACAGCATAGAACAACTTTGAATATGGGAAATCGCAAAAAAATACTGCGATTCCCGACAAAATCATCGATGTCGCCCGTCAAAATCTATGGATCAGCTGATTTTTATCACGATTTCAGGGTTGACCTTAACCACGAATTTCTGATACACGTTTGTGGGTGGCCTATGGCCTAAACCTTTCTCTCGAGAAACATAAGTGCCCAGCAGTGGGGTAACCGGCTGTTAATTGTTATAAATACTTATACACCAATCCAATAAACAAGCGTGGTGGTTATGCAACTTGAGTAAAGAACCATTGTATTAACACACACAAGACGTCGACGATGAGGAGATTCGCAGGAAAACGCAGGTAACCGACATAGCACGTAGAATTGCCAAACTTAAGTAGCAGTGGGCGGGGCATTCGTGGACTACGAGAAGGCCTTCGACTCCATCGAAACTTGGGTAGTTCTGGATGCTCTTCAGCGATGTCACATTGATGAGCGGTATATAGAGATGCTGAGATGCCTATACAACGCTGCTACCATGACTGTTCAGCTCCAGGACCAAAAGACGAAGCCAATCCAACTGCGCAGAGGGGTGAGACAAGGGGATGTAATATCCCCGAAATTGTTCACTAACGCGTTGGAGGACGTCTTCAAGACACTGGACTGGACTGGACAGGGTATCAACGTTAACGGCGAGAACATCTCACATCTCCGTTTTGCCGATGACATCGTTGTAATGGCTGAGTCGCTGGAACAACTGGGCGAAATGCTGCACAGCTTAAACGGAGCCTCTCGACGTGTCGGTCTCGGCATGAATCTGGACAAGACTAAAGTCATGTTCAATATGCATGTCATGCCGAGGCCGATATTCGTCGAAGGGTCGACACTCGAAGTTGTAACGGAATACGTCTACCTAGGGCAGGCAATTCAGTTTGGTAGACACAACTTTGAGAAAGAAGCCAACAGAAGGATCCGTCTGGGCTGGGCAGCGTTTGGCAAACTTCGCCGAGTCTTCTCGTCGCCTATACCGCAAAGTTTGAAGACAAAAGTCTTCAACCAGTGCGTCCTGCCTGTCATGACTTACGGTGCCGAGACGTGGACACTGACAGTTGGGCTAGTCCACAAGTTTAAAGTCGCTCAGCGAGCTATGGAGCGAGCTATGCTTGGAGTTTCTTTGAAGGATAAAATCCGAAACGAGATTATCCGGAGAAGAACCGGAGTGACCGACATAGCTTGTAGAATCAGTAAGCTGAAGTGGCAGTGGGCTGGCCATGTCTGTCGAAGGACCGATGGCCGCTGGAGCAGACGAGTCCTTGAGTGGAGACCGCGAATCGGCAAACGCAGCGTAGGGCGCCCCCCTGCCAGGTGGACGGACGACCTAAAGAGCGTGGCCGGGGGGGACTGGATGCGGAAGGCAGAGGATCGAGCGTTGTGGCGCAACTTGGGAGAGGCCTATGTCCAGCAGTGGACTGCGATAGGCTGAGTTGATGTTGATGGGCGGGGCACATTGCTCGCAGAACGGACGGCCGATGGAGTCGTAAAGTTCTGGAGTGGCGACCGCTTACTGAAAGGCGTAGCGTGGGTACTGACAGTTGGGCTAGTCCACAAATTCAAAGTCGCTCAGCTAGCTATGGAGCTAGCTATGCTTGCAGTTTCTTTGGAGGATGAAATCCGTAACGAGATAATCCGGAGAAGAATCGGAGTGACCGACATAGCTTGTAGGATCAGTAAGCTAAAGTGGCAGTGGGCTGGGCATGTCTGTCGAAGGACCAATGGTCACTGGAGCAGACGAGTCCTTGAATGAAGACCGCGAATAGGCAAACGCAGCGTAGGGCGCCCCCTCGCCTGTTGGACCGATGACCTGAAGAAGGTGTCTGGGTACTGGATGTGGAAGGCAGAGGACTGAGTGTTGTGGCGCAACTTGGGAGAGACCTATGTCCAGCAGTGGACTGCGATAGGCCAAGTTGATGAGTTTTTCACAGCCAGGGGCTCATGGGGAAGTAATAGCCGCGTGGATTGCAAGATAGCTGCGCTAGCCGTGGTCGGGGTTCTTGGATGGGTGACCGTTTCCTTTCCTTTCACATCGAGACCCCTCCGTGCCTCGGAGAGCACGTAAAGCTCTCATTGTTGTTCCCGCTCTCCGATTCAGGATATTTTTGATAAGGAGTTGTCGAGCGATTCTTTTTGTTATCTCGTTTCATCTACGATTCACCTAACGAGCGAAAAGGAGATAACAAACCGAATCGTTCGACAACTGCTTATCGAAAATGTTCTGAATCGGGGTGTCGTTTGCACACAAATATCTCTGGCAGTTATTACGGGTATTAGCCAGAAGCCCGAACGTCTGACAACTGGTCTAACCTTAGGCGAATTTTTATTTTGTATTTGTAAAGAAATGTTATTATTTTAGGGTTCCGTACCCAAAAAGTGCCAATGGGAGACCCTATTAATCTGTCTTCGCTGTTTGTCCCATCTATCCGTCTGTCTGTCTGTCACAGAGCTGTATCTTTTTAATCATAATAGTTAGCTAGTAAAAGTGTTCACAGAATAAGTAGGTATTATTATGGCTTATATCATGGCAAATACTAAAAATAAAAAGCCAAAAAGTGGTCCCCATACAAGTAACCCCGAAAACATCTTTTTTTTCCACGTGTTTTGTTCCTGCTCTATCTTAAAAAAGGTAATAATACATACAAGCAAATTTGATCTAATTATAGGGATACTCTGTAGTTTAACACACATTATAAAAATAAGGCAAACATATGTGTGGTGGTACGGAACCCTGAGTATGCGAGTCAGACCTGCACTTGATTAGTTTTTCAATTATTAATCTCTGTATCTTATTGTTCGTAAGAAGAAGGAAAAGTCTTGAAAACATTAAAACGTGGTTTTTGATTAGATTTTTCTTCTTTTGTTGTTATTTGAAGTGCTTTTATTAATTAGGTTGGTATAAATTTTTTAATTTTAAATTACAGGTCGCTGTATTTGTTTGTTTTTGGCCGTTGATCTTTTGAAATTGTAATGACTTAAGGTTTCCGAAATTAACAGTTTTTTTGACGATATAAATTTTGGAAAAGAAAATTCTCTCATGAGCTTCGCATGCATGAATGCGTTTAAATAATAAATAATTAGTTTTATTAACGTTTAATTTTTTTTATTATAAAGGTCATACAAAATTGCGTGATTTTACGCAATTATTATCTTTGTCCTCAGTCTTTGTCTACAGGCTTGGACATACCGGGCCCCTCAGAAAGTATTGCGAAAAAAAGTTTTTATATATGGGAGACTGGCCAGTTATAATGTTTTTCGAAAATATGATTATTTATAAGTAAAAATAAGTAAGTTCCAATTTCAAAATTTCCCTCCACATTTTTTGCGAGTTAATTCAAAGTATTGTGTCTCACTGAAATATGGATCTGCGCCGGGAACATTTTAGAGCTATGATTTTATACGATTTCAAGTGTCGCCTGAAACCGGATGAATCGTACGATAGACTTCAAATGGCATTCATGGATGAAGGCCCTTCCAAGGCAACTGTGTATCGTTGGTATAACGAATTCAAGCGCGGTCGACCAACTTTGGGGGATGACGAAAGAAGCGGTCGCCCTTTGACGGCTGTTACGGAAGAAAACGTGCTAGCAGTGAAAAATTTAATCCAAGACAATAGGCGAATTACATATCAGGAGATTCAACACATATTGAAAATTGGATCGGGAAGCGTTCACGAGATTCTACACAGCCATCTTCGCGTGAGGAGGATAGTATCACGCTGGGTGCCGCACAACCTCACCGATGCTCAGAAGCAGGCCCGGGTGGAATGGTGCCGTGATATGCTTAACAAATTTGAAGCAGGCTCGTCTCGGCGTGTTTACGACATCGTTACAGGTGATGAGTCCTGGATTTATCAATACGACCCAGAAACCAAGCGCCAGTCGACTGTTTGGGTGTTTCAAAATGAGCCAACGCCTACCAAAGTGAAGCGATCTAGAAGCGGGGGTAAGATTTTGATCGCTAGCTTTTTTAATTTGACTGGCCACTTGGTATCAATTCCCTTACGGGATCAAAGAAGCATTAATGCCGAATGGTATACTACCAAATGTTTGCCAGAAGTTTTCTCTGTTATAAGCAACAAGCGACCAAACACAGGGCTCCGCGGGCTACTGCTCCACCACGACAATGCACCTGCGCACACCGCACTCAAAACGAGGGACTTCCTGGACAGCACGCCAGTCAAACTCCTGGGTCACCCTCCTTACAGCCCTGATCTAGCACCGTGTGACTTCTTTTTATTCCCAAAAATAAAAAATCAGCTCAAAGGGATACAATTTTCGTCGCCGGAAGATGCGCTGGCTGCGTTCGAGCAGGCTGTAAACGAGGTGTCTGCGGCGGACTGGAAAAAGTGTTTTGAAAACTGGTTTAGGCGCATGAATCTTTGTATAGAGGCTGGTGGAAAGTACTTTGAAAAGATTTGATAAAAATATATGTACGTATAGAACAATTTTTTTTAGTTTCGCAAAACTTTCTGAGTGTCCCACGTATATGACTTTTTTGAAACATCGAACTAGTTTGCGGAATTCGGCTTTACATCATTATACACCATTTATTATTGTAGCGACACTGCTGACGCTTTGATTTAGTACAAGGCGCTCAATTGTATTAGCGCGGCGCAGCAGTCGTCTCCCCGCAGCCAATCCATTAGGTCGTAATTATTCGTAGTAATTATGTAGTCTATAATATTAATATATACCTGGTACCAGAAGTAAAGTATATCTATCAACAAGTGACCTTAATTCTCAACACCTCATTCATCTACCCCTAAACTGGTGACCTTTCGACATTGAACACGCAACCTTCGGCGAAGACAGCGTGAGTACCTACGGTGTACGCGCACGCCGACAACGTGGCATCGACGCACGTGCACATGGTCAGCAACAAAGAGCGCGCATGTGCAGCGTGGCAGCAGAGGATGCTCAAACATGGAGGTAACCTGAACACGCATTACGGGAGGCGACTCGCCCTTTTTGCAACGGCCAAGGGGGCTTACGGCCTAACTACACCTGGAAGATAATAGATGTTGGACATTGGACACAAGACACGTACTACTCCAGATCTGCTGACAGGAGCGACTGCTAGAAGATATGGCCAGCATAGGATTTTCCGGAGCGGTACACGGCGGCGCCACTATATGGAACAGTGGGTGCGTCAAGGCGTAAGGCGTATTAACCTTGGGGGCGAGACTAAATTCCGCACCAAGATGTCGGTACGCAGCATACTCCGACGAGAGCTGAGGCAGTTTATACTGGTGGAACGTCGCTGGCAGAACCTGTGGAATGCGTTACGCTACTTCGTACGAAAAGCTTCGCACAAGCGTCATACGAAGAGCAACAGAAGCACCAATTGAGTGAAACGTCTTGTGATTTTGTGTTAAAATTGTATCGGTATTTTTTGAATTTATAATTGTTATGTAGTGAATCGTGATAGGTATATTAGTTTGTTGTATTCAAGTCCCATGTATCGACCGTCAACCGCTATCGCATTTCTGTTGAGTTTGCATTGTCAGAATTAGCGGTCCAGTAATGCGATACGTGTGTTTACTGTAGAGTTCCGCTTAATTTAAGTCAGATAGTAACTACTTGTGTTTTATAGAGCTGATTGTTATATTTAGTTTCTGATTGATTTTGTCTTATGTTTTAAAAAAAAGTTTTTTTTTTTGTAAAAGGGGGGGAATATTGTAGCGACACTGCTGACGCATTGATTTAGTACAAGGCGCTCAATTGTATTAGCGCGGCGCAGCAGTCGTCTCCCCGCAGCCAATCCGTTAGGTCGTAGATATAATGTAGTCTATAATATTAATATGTACCTGGTACCAGAAGTAAAGTATATCTATCAACAAGTGACCTTCATTCAACTACCTTAATTTATCTACCCCTAAAATTATAACATTAGAAAAATAAAGGCGAATTATAGATAGTTATGGTTTTGTACTGTTGAAATAACTGCATTTTAGTGTTTAAATTTTTATGTAAACGCCTGTATTGAAATACTGGTAGAGAAATAACATTATGTTTCTAATAATAAATGATAATAAATAATAAATGAAGTACCGAACGTAAGCACGTTTCCGAAACCCACGGGACGAGATATAGGATGGCCCACAGATAACGGAATATAAGGAGATCGGGCAAGACGCCTATTAGTTTGCATGGAGTCCGATTGTCGCTAGGTTAACTTATGCACACAATGCAAGAAGCGCAATCAATCAAAAAATTACAAAAAAAGCACGCACGCACCAAGACAAAGTGCTGCGAACAATCTAGTCTTTACTAAAAAAAAAAAAAACTTCAATTTTTCTTTTTTTCTTTTCCAAAAAATCTGTGCCCCTTCGTGTACAACCAGCGCTCACGCTTACACATGTAACTCAAACCGTGTTCACCCCTCTCAGTACATATGTCGCAGCATCGTCCAGTAAGCATCGCGAAATCTAATATCCTTCAAGTGCATGGTGTTGCGTGAGCGCTGGTTCTAGAAGAAGGAGCATAGTTTTTTTTGGCTTCACTATGATTGTTCGCAGCACTTCGTCTATATTTTTTACTATGTCTGTGACACACACATGAAACACGCAACCTTGTATCCCTACGGCAATTTGAAAAAAAAGAAAGTTTTCTCTCAAACTAGCGCACATACTCACTCGAGTGCAACTGCCGTGAACTAGCAGCAGTGTATGCCCACTGTGCATACAACGGTCAGCCTCTATTATTCTGTTGCTCTGAGGGGTTGCCTTTTTACTACCGTAAAACACGTGGCATTCAGGTACAGGTATTTTATTAATGTTCACGTGACTATGTAAAATAGGAAAGGAACATTGTGTATGTTTAGGCAATCTAAGTTTAAATTACTTTCTCTAGCGAACATTTACCAAGATTGTAATGCTCGGAACTATTTAGTTGTATTAACCTGGCCGCCACTATATAAAATTTGTTTGTTGTGTAGAAGGGTGCGCATGTTAGTGGCGGCCAGGTTAATACAACCGCGTGCGATGTGGTAGCTTCTCCGCCCTCTAGTGACACAAGGAACGGTGATGAAGGAGGATAGTGGAAGCTCACACATCACAGCGGTTAACAGGCAGTAAAGGGTGCAGTCACAGCATAGTATATGACAGGTGCATAATTGTAGGTTAAGTGACACGAGGCGTGCAAAACATATAGAAGGACAGTGATCTTCGCTGATGGCACATGAAATAGGTTGCAACACACTGTAAGGCATAGCATAGAGCTGATGCAGCAGTTAATTACACATATTTTAGCTTCTTGAGACAGGAAGTAAGCATGACCGCGTGGCCGGCCATGAAAATGTTAGAAATTAAACATTAACAAGATCGTATGATAGAATCAGTTCCCTAATACACTGTTTATAATATATTAGCTAGATTAATGAAGAACTCACCCGAGATTGGGGATAATATATGTATTCCAGAAGGAATAGTTACTTCCTTGGAAGCTGCTGTGTTGAAAATGACAGAGGCCAACGCGATAACTAGTGTTGTGCACACATTTTAGGGATGCGCAACACCGGTTAAGTTTTATATCTTTCACTCGACTAAAACTAATGAGATCCACAACGCTACAATATTGAGACTAAATTATCTATTAAGAGATAGTACCTAACTACACATAAAACGTTTGTTTATAAACTGTGGTTTATACTCATGACATGTTCTGTTATCGCTTCAATTACTTGTTATGGCAACAAACTGAATCATTGAACTTTTTATATCTCTATTGATTTGTTTTTAACACTGTTCTATCTATAGTAATGGAATTATATTATACTAGGGGTCGTCCATGGCTTCACCCGCGTCGGTGTCGTTTATAGCTTTAGCATGTAACTTATGCGGGCTACACGCGGGCCCTGCATGGTGGAAGACGAGACAGCAGCCCATGTGATTCTAGACTGCCCCGAGGTCGCCACATACAGGGCCAAGTACTTCGGTAACCCAGGTACCCTCAGAGAGATCACCAGCAACACCAAGGCGTTGCTGGCCTTTTTTGAGAAGTTGGGGTAGATCGAGTAAGTTCCCACCCGTACGCAAAATACACGCTTGGACGTGGAGTTGCGGAAACCAGCCCGTTATACTATACTATACTATACATGCGCGGGCTACATGCATGGCCTACACGCGCGGGCTACACGGGCAGGCTAATGCGGTACATTAATAAGGCACTGGATCCGCGCATTTATAAACACGGTCGCTTACACGATGCAAATAACTTGCGCAAGTGCTTCTACATGCGCATGTTACTCGCGCCGTGTTCAAGTACCTTTATCGCGAATAGAAGTAGAATGTGTCCTTCTCCGAGTCCCAAACTCTCGGTACAAAGTACAAAGTTTCATCAAAATTGGTTTAGTGATTTAGTCGTGATTATGTAACAAACAATACTTTTATTACTTTCACATTAATATGGAGTATGAATGGGTTAATCCACACAACCATATTATGGTTGTTATTTAATATCAAAATGTAAAGCTAGAAATGATGTTGACATTATTCTTAACTAACATTCACTAATTACCCATAGCCCTAAAACTGCCTTTAAATAATTATAATGTTTATCATTTTATCTGTCTTGTCTATCATCATCCACTCAGCCTATCGCAGTCCACTGCTGAACATAGGCCTCTCCCAAATTGTGCCACAACATTTGGTCCTCTGCCTTCCGCTTCCAGTCCCCCCAGCTACCTTCATCAGGTCGTTGGTCCACCTGGCTGGGGGGCGCCCTATCTGCATTTGCCGATTCACGGTTTCCACTCAAGGACTCGTCTGCTTCAGCGGCCATCGGTCTTTTGAAATACATGGTCAGCCCACTTACACTTCTCTTTCTTTCTCTATGCTCTTTCTTTTTTCGTCTTGTCTATACTAATACTAATTATAAAGAGGAAATATTTGCTTGTTTATTTATTTGCTTGTATCCTATAAACTCTGAAACTACTGAACCGATTTTAATAATTCTTTCACCATTAGATAGCTACTTTATTCAGAAGTAATATAAGCTATATATTTATTCAGTACCTAGGCGAAGCCGCGGGCAAAGTCTATTAAATATATATGTGTAATAATATCTGACCAACATTAATTTTACAAACTTTGTACCAAATAATTTTTCAACATTACTCATCGTTTGAGATTGCTACTTAATTATTTTATCTGATAACCTCGCTTTGATTCCTTTGACAAAGTGTCGAGGATTATTCTGAACTCTGAAATAAACAATGATCCCAAAGAGATTATTTGGCACAGTTGTTAAGAGAGATCACCTGGGGATTGTGTGGGATTCGAGTAATTCACGTAGACGGAAGTGCCCAGGGCAATATTTTACTTTCTAATTAATAAATGTTTTAAATTTTTAGTTCATTAAAAAAAAAAAAAACATTTCACTGTTTAGGTTGGTAGGTGGGCTGCTTTGACCCTTTAAATTTATTTTATGTTTGCCTTTGACGAATCCCACGAGAATAGATACAAGTGGTATGCTTACCTATAGACGAAATTTATAGGGTTCCACACCAGAATGGTGCCAACGGGACCCTGCCTAAGCCATCTGTCCGTCCGTATGTCTATCACAAGTCTGTATAGTCTGTATCGTTTTAACCATAAAGGTGACTACCTTTACAATCACTCTATAAGGCAAATACGAAAAAAAAAAACTATACCCAAAGCCCCGCCACACAAGGAACCTTGAAAAAAATATGCTTTTTTTTTTCAACGTTTTTTGAACTTCATATTTATCATCATCATCATGTCAGACGTCCACTGCTGAACATAGGCCACCCCCAAAGGGGGTTTGCCATAATCGCCATGCTTAACAGGCGGGTTGGTCATCACAGTTGGTTGGTTTTTGATCCGGCTCTATCTTAAAAATAGTAACAGTCAGTAGTAGTAGAGCTCCTTTGTGAACGAGCTCGTCCAGGGAAGTACTACCACCGTACCTACTTCTGCCGCCAAACAGTGATGCTTGCATTGCTGTGTTTCGGTCTGAAGGGTACGTGTGCCGGTGAAATTATAATCACATGAGACTTTACATCTTCATGTCTCAGTTTGGCGAACCGACTTGCGGTACTATTTAGGCAACAGCCTAGGTGTTATTGCAGTTGTTATGGGCAAAGGTAACCGCTTAACATCAGGTGGGCCTTTAGCTCGTTTCGCCATCCTATACTATAAATAAAAAATAAATAAAAAAAGTAATACATACGAGCGTCCGTCAAAAGTCAAACTTTGTGTAATTCTAGTGCATACTACATAGTTTAAGAACAAATAATAAAAATCAGACAAACATAGGTAGTATACCTGCGTAAGAAAGAGACGCGAATAGTCAAATTTCACCAGTGGTTGGTTGGTAAACTCTAATGAATTAAATCAGTTTCTATAGAGGTCGATGGGTGCTACGGGACCCTTACTGCGCTAGCCCACCTCATACTTGGCCGATTTTTATTGTAATTTCAGACAAATCTGTTTGATAAAATTTCTTGGATACATCATAAATATTTTCGTGCCAAACTTTCGTTTGATAAGAATCAGACTATTCTTTTCTATTCATCTAAAGTCCTATTTTTTCCTTTTGCATTGAATATCAAATCAAATCTCACGCTAAGATTTGCCAAGATACAATATTGCGCTCTAAATAAGTTGTAGGAATAGAATATGATTTCGTATTTTTGATTTCCCTACAATATTGGATATTGTAGGGACTGCTACGGATAAGAAACAAAGAGAAACGTAGGTCTATGAGGTAATTCAATTTGCTCGTGTCGAAAAGTAACCATATATTTATAGTATAATTTTAGATTCCTACGTTTGCCTAGTTTTGTAACACATTAGTAAGAAAGTTTTATCCATTTCGACCTAAGTGAATGAACAAATTGCTTACTAGTTACATTCTATACCTATACTGACGGACGTGGGACGTGTTTTTTTATAGTATTACAAAGGTATTCGTATTACCTACGCGTAAAATTCCGTGTTCCGTGTGATGCCGGACGTAAAGAATTGCACCACCCTATATCTTCTCAAGGGTGTCGTAAAAGGCGACTGCGGTATTCACCAGAGGATGGGCAGCAGCGTTCTCTGAGTATTTAACCAACCAACTGCGATCGCCAACCCGCCTGCCAAGTGTGGTGATTATGGCATATCCCCCCAATATATGTTTGGAGGAGGCTTATGTCCAGCAGTGGACGTCTTTCGGCTGAAATGATGACGTATAAAATTGTACCCCAGAAAAGTTTTATAAAATCTTATGTATGTGTAAACATCATCATCTTCCTGCCCTGGTCCCAAATTACTTGGGTACGGCGCAATGCGTATTCTTCTTTCATTTTTGTCTATTAGCCGTCATCTCATCATTTACTCCGTTCACATCCATATCATTCTTCCCGGAATCCATCCATCATTTCTTTGGTCCCTCGTCTTCTCCATCCATGAACATTCATAAATCTCTCAGTAACATGTGTTGTAACTCACCTCATCACATGCCCATACAAACCCAAACAATTTCTTTTCAACTTTTCCATTACTGGCGCCACTTTCAAACTCCCTCCGATTCATTTCTTACTTTATTATCCATTCTTGTCACTCCACACGTCCAACTCAACATCCTGATCTCTGCTACATGTAAGCTTCTTTCATCCGTCTTCTTCATGGCCCAGCACTTTGATCCATACAGAACGAAAGGTCTTATATGAGCTCAACTGCAAATTAAAATAACACAATGGTCAAACAATGGACGTCGTTTTTAAAAGGTGGTTTGGCATACTACGGGATAACAGATTGTTTGTGTAGTGTGTAGTTGTAATGTATAAATGCGTATTTATAAGTTTGTGTGTACAATTTGTTTGTTTTTTTGACTGTGGTACTCATCAAGAGATATACCTACTAAGACTATTTATTGAAAAGCTTAGTTATTTCTACTTTGTACAATTATTATTTGCTTGTTAATTTCTGAAGTATTTATTTTTATTTTTGTAACCGACTTATACGCATGATATGTTCACTGCCACAGGGAGGACGTCCTGTTATGTATTTTAATTGTATTTGTAATCCTAGCCTTGTTTTATCTGTCACACCTAATTTTGAACAATTCTTCGGCTAAACATTCGGCTTCTGTATAGCTGAACATGTGGACATTATATATTTGTAACACCATTATACCTACCAGATTTAATGCAAATAAACACTTATCTTATATATCAACAAATCATCTAACCAATTTCATCTCTTATCCGCAATATTAAAATTGAATCTTCAACACAAAGTAATTTATATTTAATCATAGGAACAAAAAAGCAACCGAGTCACGTCTAATGTTCAGAAAACGAAGCGTCCCCAGTGTGCACAACGCAAGACTTGGAGAATAAATAACTATCATTGTTTTAACACAATTGAATTTTAAACGGTTTCCTTCAGTCCCACACAAACTAACAAAGAAATACGTTTGTCCTGAGAAAGTGTGTTTCTTTAAGAATATAAGAAAACTTTTATGTCCAATGGAAAAGTTTCCGGTAAAAATTTACGATCATTTCACTTCATAAAAAGTGACTAAAGGACTATCCGCCTGCCAAGCGTGGTGATTAAGGCATATCCCCCCCCCCAAGCTACTTAGGGGAGGCCAATATCCAGCAGTGCACGTCTTTCGGCTGAAATGATGATGATGAAAGGACTATGCTAGGCAATGGGTCTGCAACACTTTCATCACCATCCTCCAGGTACCACCCGGTATCATCATTGCATCCATCCGTCCGTCCGTCTGTCTGTCACAGGGCTGTATTTTTTTAGCCGTAATAGACAAATACAAAAAATAATAAACAGCTTTCTTACTTCATGCTTTTTAGTATTTTTTATACAAGCAACCTTGAATAAAATTCAGTTTCAACAGTTTTGGTTCTATCTGAAAAACAGTAATTAGTAATACTTACAAACTTTAAGCTTGGTCTGAATATAATGCATACACTATAGTTAAACAATATGTAGAACGGGATACTGCATCGTCGAAGGGGTGGACTTCTTCTAAATAATTAGACTCCTTTTATTCTATAATGCTTGTATTCGAGTACTTTTATAATATTAACAATTTTTGATGCGGATAATGAGAGAATCTAATGATGTAATGGATGTCACAATTGTCACACAACACGACCTACACGCGCTGCGTCGTCGAGAGCTGTCAAGAGGGCGCCCCGATCGCGCCGTGTGCGTGTGTGCGTAGAATCATTGCGAGCACACATGCTAGGCGTCAACACAATAAATAATAAAGATAAGGGGGGGGGGGACACATTTTACCACTTTGGAAGTGTCTCTCGCGCAAACTATTCAGTTTAGAAAAAGAAGACCTATATTTTTTTGAGTTTCAGTTCTAAGTAATGGGAACCCCCAAAATTTATTGTTTTTTTTTATATTTTTGTGTGAAAATCTTAATGCGGTTCACAGAATACATTTACTTACCAAGTTTCAACAATATAGCTCTTATAGTTTCGGAAAAAAGTGGCTGTGACATACGGACGAACCGACAGACAGGCAGATAGACATGACGAATCCATAATTAGGGTTCCGTTTTTAGCCATTTGGGTAGGGAACCCAAAAATCAGTGTTGGTAACCGTGGATCTTATAAAACAGGTCTATATGATAGACTCAAATAATTTAAATACGTAGGTCCAACAACAAACCCTTAATCTAACTCTGAACTTATTTATAAACGTGAAAACATTTTTCGAAGTAATTAGAGTGAATAATTAAAGTAGACTGAATTTCAGGAAGGGCTGTAATCTTCTATTTCGTTTTGCCTTGAAGTAGCTGAATTAAATACCAGCAGTTAATTTAAAACAAAGAATAGATGAACAAAAGTCGTGTTTAAATAAGTCTAGGTTAATTGAAGGTTATTTAGTACAAGGTAATAAGATAATAGTTGATTGTTATCAGCATTAGTACAATATCATAAAGTAATCCTCACGAAATTAGTCACGGTGGCCAATCGCAACGGAGACTATCCATCTGTACGAGGCATATTATAGTGTACAAGTGTATGCGCTAACACAGGTGCACTCTATATTTCCTCACTCTCATAATCCGATGGGACGGCAAATCCGGCACTACCGAAGAGAGATCAGGCGCAGGACCGACGGCTTTACGTGCTCTCCGAGGTACGGGGGTGTAGTAGCACCGCCAACTTTCTGACTCCGGACTGCTACTGAGAAATTTTCTTACATAACATAACATCACGCCTGTATTTCCCCGAAGGGGTAGGCAGAGGTGTAAATAGTACACCCACATATCGCCAGTTATGTTATAGTCCAATGTAATAGGTGGCGAGCCTATTGCCATTAACCGGGCACAAATCCAGACTCCAGGCTGCTACTGAGAATTTCCTAATGAAAAAACCCAATAACACTTTGCCCGACCCGGAAATCGAACCCAGGACCTCACTCTCAGCAGTCGCGCTTGCAATCACTAGACCAACGAGGCAGTCAGTCGAGGCAGAGGCAGAAATTTTCTTGACAGAAAGTAATACCACTATGAAATAGTATCCCACTTTTATTATAAATGTGGAAGTATGTATGTTTGTTTATTTGTTTGTGCTTCAATCACGCTGAAACGGCTACACTTATTTAGCAAAAATTTGGCACACAGATAGAACTTATCCTGATATATATATATTTGTGGCATCAACTATTATAGTATAGTGTATCGTGTTTAGAGTCTAACCACGCTAACCCTGCAGTGGAATTATGGCAACACCATAAACAATAACCATCAAAATCTCTGTAATGATCGTACTAATCCAATCCAGAGTTAAATTTACTGGTCTGTACTTATTTACGTCATCATCATCATCATCATTTCAGCTGAAAGATGTCCACTGCTGGACATAGGGCTCCCCTAAGCATCGCCCCAGCGACCGGTCCTGCGCTTTCCGCATCCAGTGGCAACCTGCGACCTTCACCAAGTCGTCGGTCCGCCTTGTGTGGGGCCTACCCACGCTGCGCCTTCCAGGACGCGGTCGCCATTCCAGAACTTACTGCCCCATCGGCCGTCCGTTCTGCGAGCAATAAAAATAAAAATAATTAAGAAACATGCGGTGTGGGAGAAGTTTGCATAGTTTTTCCACTGTTTACATACATACATACATATTATGACGCCTGTTTTCCATTGGGGTAGGCAGAAACTATGGATTTCCACCTGCTACGATCCTGACACACCTCTTTCGCCTCATCTACGTCCATTACCCTCGACATGCATGCTCGTCGGTTTAGAGAACTCTTAACCTGGCATTTTTTGAGAACATCCGCGATTTGATCCACTGTTTATATTTTTTTTAAATGTTGACAAACGTTTATAAACACCAGTCTGGGAGCACCTTTAGTCCAGTCGCTAGCTTAGCATTATTTTGTATGTTGTAGGCAGACATTCTGTCTTTCTAAATTACGTCCAATTTCACGCGGATTTTGCTGTGAATGCCGGAAAATGTCATTTGGTTTCCACTCTGAACAAACCACAACACACTCACTGTGTTTGTTGTTAGATGACTACGGTATTTAATTAGTTGGGAAGCAGCTTTTAATGGAAACACCATTCATTAATACCGGTATAGTGGGTTTATTAAAAGCCAACCTGTATTTATTTATGTGTCTAAGCTTTTAATAATGACATGAAAGGTCACGAGGGATGTTGCCATTAATTACCATTCTAAGTTATTAAAATATTAGTAATCTACTGAGATGATGTTTAGTTTTATACTGATAAAACTAGATATCATCATCTCATTACCGTCCCACTGCTGGGCACGGGCCTCTTCTCAGAATGAGAAGGTTAAGGTCTTAGTCCACCACGCTGGCCTAGTGCGGGTTGGCCGACTAACACTAGTATTTAGTCTAGCCTGTGTGTGGTCAGACACGCACTTAGCTGGCTTATCCTATAACAAAACCGCAAGCGTATAGGCGGTAATAAATTTGTGATACTTTAATTTAGAGTAACCAAAGTACTACTCGGTCGGTTGTCTACTTGGTCTAGTGGTTGCAAGCGCGACTGCTGAGCGTGAGGTCCTGGGTTCGATTCCCGGGTCGGGCAAAGTGTCATTGGGTTTTTTCATTAGGAAATTCTCAGTAGCAGCCCGGAGTCTGGATTGGTGCCCGATCAATGGCAATAGGCTCGCCCCCTATTACATGGGACTATAACATAACTGGCGAAATGTGGGTGTATTAATACACCTCTGCCTACCCCTTCGGGGAAATACAGGCGTGATGTTATGTTATGTTAAAGTACTACTAAGGTAAAATTAAATTTGTGATACTTTTTATGACGGATAAATTATTAAATACTTATGCTAAATTAACTGACGGTCGCACGCCTTCAAAGCTATAAGGTTAGTGCTGACAGTAATTAGAGTACTTTACAGAATTGCACTCGGTCCGTCGATTGTCCTTAATTATTCCACTACGGAACCACTTCCACGGTACATAAACTTCTAATGATAGTCTGAGCTATGCACTGAATTAACGTAATGTTTCTTTTATTTTACAGTTTCGGTATTACTTGACCCCATTATTCTTAAAGAAGATTATTATCTAATGTTTGTTATCGTAGATGTTAGATAAAAAACGTGTTTCATAAAAAAAAACGTTACACAAAATAAGAACTTGCTTTCTTTCTTGTTTGTTTGTATTAATTTTTATTTTTGAACGTTGTTAATAAATAAAGAAACAAAAGGTTTAAAACTAATGTATGTACTAATTAAAATAGCATGTAAGGTGTATTCTTTAATGGAGCTGCGAATAATAAAAAATAATAAAAACATTATTAAGTGTTAATTCCGCTAAAAAACTAGGTCGTCAAGCTTAAACGCAATATGCTGTACCGTCTTTCTGCCCACAAATAATAATATATGCACATGCAGAATGTATTATGCAATATGCAAACCGATACTCGACAGATGTTTCGCCCCTACACGGAGCATCCTCTGGAGATGTTGACTCGTCGATCGCTCGGACACGAATAAAACGGCTGTATAGCGCCAAGTGTCGAATGTTTGTCGCTGAATATTTGACATCCTGTATACACATTAAATTTCTACTTTACGATCGATTATTAATTTACTATTTAAGTAGGTACGTAGAGTAGTAGGTGAATAGTATGGTTGTAGGTATGTGGTTTATAATAATTGGGAACATCTGCAGCCGAACTAGGTGGAATACCTGTGGGGTGCTGGGGGGGTCCCACGCCCCCGGCTAAGGTAGTTGAAGGAACACTGTGGTGGTTTTAGTCGGTAAAGATTCCGACACTGGCTCCACCTACCCCGGGCGGAGTGCGTCCATGAGGAATTCCCCACGGCAAATAAAAATAAAAAGCTGGAATACCTGTGGGGTGCTGGCCAGAAAACCTCCACGTGTGTCTGACGGCTGCTTGTCCCTCTGGACACGTCTGGAGGGAACGGCAGTCGTTAGGCCGGTGCATCCTGGGTACAGACAATGGAATCCTTTCGAGGGATTAACCCTCGGGGGATCTAATTGCCTGTGGCGAATATTCTGTGGCCAATTATTATTAATTAATTATTATGTGGGCCAGTGGGGAGTTGCTCCACGTGTCCCTCTGATGCCAGCACAGGGCACAGTGGATGAGCTGTGGCGGGCCCGGTGTGCACTCACCCTGCCGCTGGGCAGGCAGCGAGGGGACTGTCTTTCCCTGCCCCCGTCGATCTCGTAACCCCAGGAGTGCCCGCTGAGTAGTGTTCTCGCGCCTCTTGGGACCGAGGGTCTTGGCTTCACCGCCCGGACCGCGAGGAAGAAAACCTCAATAAAAAAATACGGGAGATAGGGCCTGCGAGCAGCAGACTCAGGGTAGTCTGCTGCCCGACCAGCAGCTGGCGTAGCTGGTACAGCCAGCGTAGTTGGCGCAGCTGGTAAAGGCCCATGAGGTGAGGTGGCGTGCAGTGTTCCGTATGCGCCGCCTAGGAGGGTGCGGCCAACGTTCGGCCGCACGGGGAGAAGGGGCTCGCTGCTTGTGGCGGGCCGGGACCTGTCAGGGGTGGTTGTGTGAATACTCACGGGTTCCCACGCCCCCGGCTAAGGTAGTTGAAGGAACACTGTAGTGGTTTTAGTCGGTAAAGATTCCGACACTGGCTCCACCTACCCCAGGTGGAGTGCGTCCATGAGGATTTCCCCACGGCAAAAAGAAAATAAAAAGTTGGGATACCTGTATCTCGGTGAGCAGCACCAATTCCCACAGATTAAATATGTAGGCCATATACAAAGCAAGTATTTAACTTCTACGATTAAGGTTTATTTGGTATACTTTTAAATATAGATGTATCTATAATTTTTGGTAAAGCTTCTAAAACTGTGCTAATACTAAACATTAAATTAAACTAATATTAAACAGTGTTAAACCCCAAATCGGGGTTTTCGTGAACGGGTACTTTTGGTGACGCTACGAGCCTGACTGCTTACTCCTGCAACTCCGCAACCTACTACGGCCTACCTGCAACCCTGCACTGCGGCTACCTACCTGCAGCGGACTACTCAGGGTAGTAGTGTTTATTCAGGCGGACTCGAACTTAACGCGCGCTCGATATGTTAAACCCGCACCCGGCTTTACCGATATACCTACCTACCTAATATTATACCGACGTTGTTCATTCTCAAATTTTAACTTCTCTTATTAAATTAAATTATTGTTATTGTTAAAAAAAAAAAATTTGTTTCTTACAAACTACCTACCTATAGCCCAACGAAACAAGGATATTTGGAAGGCAAGCAGTGGATTGTTACCATATGTGATTTAAGACAGGGGGGTCCGCGTAGGTGCTCAGGCAGCTAAGTCTGAAAAACCGGATGATGTACTTGAAAACTTCTTAGGTTTTCGCGATCACTACACATTATAATAAAACAAAGTTTAACCGGATTAAATCGCATATATTATTTAAATTGGTTTCCCTGACGTTTCGAAAGCTTTGCAGCATTTCGTGGTCGCAGGTAGACTAAGATGACAAGCGTCTTTACAAATATTTCTAAAAAAATATATTTTAATCTACCGTACAATATTATTAATTAAAATCGTTTCGATGCACGCAGTGATCACTCACAATATCATTATATTTTACAGTGTTGCGTGCTGTTTGGGACTTGATTATTTTTAGGACTGGGTTCCAAACAGGTGGTAGCTGCCAACCATCTTCTCCATTAAAATTAGGATGTTTTTTAATTTCAATAGCCTCACGGAGCATTCTAGGTACATAATATATTTTTTCTAGAAATATTTGTAAAGACGCTTGTCATCTTAGTCTACCTTCGACCACGAAATGCTGCAAAGCTTTCAAAACGTCAGGAAAACCAATTTAAATAATATACGCGATTTAATCCGGTTAAACTTTGTTTTATTATGATGTACTTGAATTTTTAAACCATTAGGTATCATAATAGTGAACAATCTTTAATGGAGATATACGTCCTATCGGTGTATCAGTAAGTAATAAAACTTACCTAACAAAAAATCTGATAATGTGGCATCTAATTAAATTAGCAGTGATACGTGTAGGTACGTGCCTGTTACGTGTTTAGACTGCCAGGACCATGATACTATGATATCTTGACATAAATGTTCCTCACACTCATTTTCAAGAAAACAATAAAGAACAAAATAAAGAGTCCTAATTAAAACATACTTCTAAGGTTACTTTAATAAGGCTTGAGCCGAGACCGTGAGGCGTTAGATAAACTAATGTTTGTTTACCGCCTCGTCGAACGAAAAGGGCAGAAAATAAGCTAGAGGCTATTCTTTGCCGCCTGAAAAAGGAAAGGTGTCGCAATATTTTTTTACATTTCTAGGGCAAAATGGGTGAGGATTTGAAATAAGCGAAGTTATAGTGATATTCGTTCAATAATAATATTTGAAAAAAAAGTTAAGGAACATCAACTCTCCTCATTACCGTGACCGTCTAATTTAAACTACTAGCTGTACTGCGGCATGCATTGCAATGCCGTCTTTTTTACGCCAGGAACCTTTGCGGGTGTACGCGGAACAAATCACCAAAGTTTCATCACAATCGGATGAATGGCTTATGAACGCATAGAGGTCAAACATACAAAGAAACATTAATTATTGGACATATAGATTTATTACGACTGCGTCGTTGGTCTAGTGGTCGCAAGCGCGACTGCTGATCGTGGGGTCCTGGGTTCGATTCCCGGGTCGGGCAAAGTGTTATTGGGTTTTTTCTTTAGGAAATTCTCAGTAGCAGCCCGGAGTCTGGATTTGTGCCCGGATAGTCGCAATAGGCTCGCCCCCTATTACAAGGGACTATAACATAACTGGCGAAATGTGGGTGTACTATACACCTCTGCCTACCCCTTCGGGGAAATACAGGCGTGATGTTATGTTATGTTTATGTTATAGATTTATTATTTATGTATTTCTTTATTATGTACTTGTTGTGAATATGTTTTTTTTTGTGTTATTACATATTTAGGTAGTTATTTAGTTTGGTAGATACGGTATTTTTAGGAGTACTCTAAACCGACGAGCATGCTTGACAAGGTTAATGAACGTAGATGAAGCGAAAGGTGTGTCAGGAGCGTAGCAGGTGGAAATCCATAGTCTCTGTCTACCCCAATGGGAAACAGGCGTAATAATATGTATGTATGTATGTAGTAGGTACCTAGTTTTAATGCATTCTTATTTCTTAAATTTTTTTTTCAATCTTTGTGTCTACGGTTTATTTTTATTATTCTTCTCTCCTGTCGCAGGTCTGCTATAAGTTCTTTTAGAGATAAGCAGTGCCTTTTTAACCGACGAAAAAAAGGTGGAGGTTCTCAATTCGACGCGTGTATATATATATATAAATATTTTTATTTTTTATTTATTTTTATGTATGACTACGCATAACTTTTTACAGAGTGGTCCGATTTTGATGATTCTTTTTTTAATGGATAGGGTATATCTCGAAGTTGGTCCCATTTAAATTTCAAAATCAAAATCCACCCCTAAGGGTAGTAAAACAGGGGATGAGTGTTTGGTCTCCCACTGAATTCGTACCTGTTAACCGATTCTGTTGAAACTTGACACACATAAATATAGTTCTAGACACTACGATATAATGGAGACCTGGAGTTAGATTTTAACCACAAAAAAATGAAAAATAAAACTTTTTAACAAAAAATTGAATTGACGAAAACAGAAACTGAAAAGCGAAAAATAACTAATTATGAGTCGGCGCCAAACAACCAATCAACGAAGATCATTAAATTACTTTAAATAAATAATAAAAACAACGTCACATCAAATACAACGTGAAATTTTTAACGATAATCAATAACTTTCCAAAAATGCGTTCTCCGCTCGGCCACTTGCAACTTACACTTACTTTGCTTGTTAAAAGTTCGTTTGGCGCCGACTCATAATTAGTTATTTTTCGCTTTTCAGTTTCTGTTTTCGTCGGTTCAATTTTTTGTTAAAAAGTTTTATTGATGTATCTTCTTTTAAGTGCTGTGTGTACATAAATTATTTTAAAAAAAATTGTTCTGAAACTATTGTCATTAATTTGAATAAATAATTTTAATGAACGATTTGGATCTCTCACCTGCCTTGTGGTTTATGGCAGTGAGAACCTCTTTCCATTGGAGCTTGCAAAGACGATTCATTGATTAAAAATACTGAAGTTCATGTTTAGGAGTGCGTCAGTACGATTACGGGTGGTGGGTGTGCATCATCAAGAGCAACTAGTAAAACGATCCAAGAAACTATACAATTAAGATACCACGTTTACCACTCATCCACCTTTTTTGTTCTGCGCCTGATCTCTCTCCGGTCGTGTCGAATTGCCGTCCCATCGGATTATGAGAGTGAGGGAATAGAGAGTGCACCTGTGTTTGCACACACACTTGTGCACTATAATATTGTTACGAGCTGGGGGTTCGTATATAGATAGAAAGCCGATTAAATGCGTAGAGAACACTTTATTACTGAACAATTACACTGAATCGCTTATTAACACACAAAGTTACTAGTTAAATCGCTCCGAATATCGCTTCGATGTTATCGCTTGTATCGCTTGATCCAAACTGAACTCCACTGGCGCTCAGCTGCGCCGTTTATATAGGCTGCGAGTCGTGGTACTGGAAAGTCCTCGAACGTCATCTATCCTTGTCATAAGATAACTCTTTCTCACTTGCACATTCTCGAAATAGAAAGTTCTCGAACCTCGTCGAATCTCGTCTATCCTTGTCTTATATTAGCTCTATCCTGCTCACTCTCTTCCAGAAGGTTCTTCGTCTATCCTTGTCTGCTATTTAGCTCTATCTCGCTCACTCATCAACAATTTTACATGTGGGTGTCAAATGGCCATAAGGGGTCCTGAAAACGCCTGAAAATGGGTTTTCAGGAAATGTCGGCATCGGATTTGTTGGCTCCTGAAACGGCCTGAAAACATGTTTCAGGCGCCTGAAAACAACGGCAACTTACTCAAAATTTCGATTCTTTGGTATGTGATAGAGCCTCCTCTGATACGGACTGAAAATGCATTTCAGCCTGCTGAAAACGTCTCTAAGTCCAGGAAAATCGAGGTTGAAGTATTTCAGTCCACTCTGCTTAACCCTCCGTCGTTACAATATGTACCGCGCAGATGGCTAGTCTCTGTTGAGATTGGCCGCCGTGACCGAAATTCGGCCGGGAGGACATTATTATTATTATTAGTTCGCGTGGGTGTTTTCAAACACATTCGTGTGCAAAATGCTCACATAAGTACGGTGTAACAAAAAGGACTAAAAGTTCTATGCCAAACTTCTATCCAGATAGCGCCAAACAGCTGCCAATATCTAAAAGGCCAGCGGGTCGCAGCGTTTTTGTATTTCCATTTGAGTTGCTTTCAAAGAGTTACGATGTCCATTTGGCTGGACCGGTAGTATCTTACATGTAGGCACAAAAGGTGGCCCAATAAGTGCTTTTAAGGTTTACTTACATTTTCATTTGTAGACTGGTCTTGTAAATCTAATACTAATACTACATGTATTTCATTTACGTGATCAGAATAATAATTGATCAACTTTTTCACGTACTGCAAGATAGAGGTCACCTTTTGTGTTATATACTTTTCTGTTCATCTGTATTATTAAAACAAATAGATACCTATTTGTTTGCTTTATGTCAGCAAGTGTCTTTATGTCAAGTATAGAATAAGACTGTGAGTGCCTACACCTGAGGCCTACACATATGGCATTTTCCACGCGCAGACGCAGCGATACAAACGCGATACACACGCACGTCAGTCGCAGCCAAAAACCTTTACACACGTCCAAAAATTCAATTACGCATTTATGCTGTACAGACGCGCTGTGGACACACATTTGTATACCGACCTAACTTATATCCATTTTCATTCCACTTGCAACAGTACTTAGTAAGATGGCGTCAGTACAGCGTGACACATGCACGATAGACTTCTCACGCGCATTGTACGCGCGTCACATGTGCATTTGTATCGATACAAATGCAAAAATCTGCTTTCTGACTATAAACGCGCGTTCGTGAGACGCGAATTTTCGTCAACGTAGAAAATATAAAGTGTTACCCATTACCTCACCGCACACAGCACATGCAGCGAGCCACAAATTTTGAAAGCTGATTGAAAATTACCTACAAACAACCACATCATGTCGTGCACCACGAGAAAGCAAAAACACGGGCAAAATGCAGTGTTATGAAATCCATACATAAAATTTGAAACTTTTCAGAGACAAAAAAAACAGTCCACAAGTCTTGGAAAACTGAATAAGGCAAAGATTGCTAAAAAAATATATTTTTTGTTATAAAGATGTGAGTTTTATGAAGTGATGTTGTTTAAAGATATCATCATCATCATCATCATCATTTCAGCCGAAAGACGTCCACTGCTGGACATAGGCCTCCCCCAAGCATCGCCACAACGACCGGTCCTGCGCCTTCCGCATCCAGCGGATTCCCGCGACCTTCACCAGGTCGTCGGTCCATCTTGCGGGGGGCCTACCCACGCTGCGCCTTCCAGTACGCGGTCGCCACTCCAGAACTTTACTGCCCCATCGGACATCATTTCTGCGAGCAATGTGCCCCGCCCACTGCCAGATAAAGATTAAGATATAAAAGATATAATATGAGCGATTTTTTTCTTTCCACGATTTATATCTTTAGATTTTGCTTCGCATGCGTAAATGCATTAAAAATATTAAAATAGTTGTTGTCTAACTGCTTGTCTTGTACAGTCTTTCCAAAAAAATATTACATAGACTAAGTTTTATAACAAAAATAGGGATCGAAAACATTGGAAACCTTAAAAACTGATGCGTTAAATGTCAGAAAACTGAAATGCTGTAAACATACTTGTGAAAAATGATAATTTTAATCTTTTTTTGTTTATGTATATATACCTACGAGAAAATACCTAGTTACGTTTTCACTTCTCTATGGGTATATCAAATAATTATAACTGAAATGATTTTACTAGGTATTGAGAAGTTTAATGAGAACTATTGAGAGAGGAGCTTGTGAGATGAAACCAATTTGTAAATCTCGAACCCTTTTGTTTTAGCATAAACCTTATACAAAATATTTGATACGAATCATAAGACATAGGTAATGTGAATATTCCCGAATAACTTTATTCAAACAATACTGCCTCTGGCACATAATATTATTACATGAAGTGCCTTTGTCAGAATATTGTATTTTTTATAGAACAAATTGTTATCCTGTTCGTAGGTTGTTTTTTTATTTCTCAGTTCCCTTGGCTTTTCCTGAGGCCGTATATTTCAGACATGTCACGATCTAATATTTTGTGACACTCGTGCCTGGGTACAATATATACACTTTGCACATATTTTATACAATACATTTATGATGAGTTTTTAAACTAACATAGTCACTAATAATATTGTGTCTCAAGGGATATTTACCAAGTAAAACCTTTTTCCTGAGTTCCCAATATCGGCCATAGCTCAACACCTTTTAGAACCACGACCGAACCATTGGATCGAGTTATACAATCCTCAGGTAACCTTGACAGAACACCACTACATACCCAGATTGGTAAGAGAGGCCATTGAGATTACGAAACATAAAAACTTCGGGAGGATAGGTTGAACTATCGAGAACCTGGAATCCATGGAATCCAGTGGTTAAATTGTGCCAAGTCCAGAAAAGTGCCGAAAAAAGTTCGCGAGTTGATACAGTGAGTTTCGTGTGTCGGGAACAGAATCGAGTTGAGTGACATAAATGTGATAGTGGTAGCGGCACTTAGCGCCCAAAACAAACCAGAAAGCGGGTAGATTGGTTGATTTACTTATAAAAAATAAAAATCCACCCTCAAAAACTGTAATTTACCTGTGACCTGTGTGTGTGTGTGAAAAACGATTTACATGGTAAATATCCCGTGAAATGCAATAAAAAAACCACATATACAATAATTATATTAATTAATTTATACAATAGTATAAATACATATATTACCGTACGTAATTTGGGCCAAAGTATACCCAGATATTATAAATCAAACGAACTTACCTGTGAAGTTCGATGTTAATTATGTGAGAGTGTTGGTCCAAGACGTCTTCCTATTTAATTTTAACTTGTAGTAGACGTATCGTCTCGCCAATTAACCACGTACTTCGAAGATATCTCAGAAAAAAGTTTTTCTGCGTGTTTCCGAACGCATCCTTTGCGTTCGCGTCGAGTGAAACGTCACTGCTAGCTGTCATTTAGTTTGAAGGTAACAGTATTTCACGGCCTGAAACTTAGGGTATTTGTAAACAAATAGGGGTTTATTTGGGTGGGAGTTAGGACGTCTTGGACCAACACTCTCACATAATTAACATCGAACTTCACAGGTAAGTTCGTTTGATTTATAATTATGTTTCGTGTGTTGGTCCAAGACGTCCTCCTATTTAATTTTAACTTGTAGGATGTTCAAAGAGCCGTGAAATTGTGATAACTTTTTAAAGAAAGACCATGTAATTTCTTTAATTCTGTTTTTAATTTGTAAGCTTAACAATTAAAGCAAAGCAAAAAATCCGAATTAACATTATTGACTTTTATTATAATTAACATTTAACATTAAATCACAATCATTCAATCAATATTAAGAATAGTTCACAAATAATCCAAGTTCTATGATAGGTCTGTTAAAGAAACTAGCAAGCACAGAAGAGAGATTACTCCAGCCTGCAGTTTTTAAATTTTTTTATTTTTATTTTTATTCCACATAAACTAAACATTGTGGTGTCACCGTGTCAATACCGCTTTTGGATATGGTTTCCTTTGTCTTGCTACTAATGTATTCTGTCCATATTGTATTTTTATTTTTTAATATTTTATTTGCAGTTCTAAATTTCTCAGTTACTTTTGTGTAATAAACGGAATCACTAGCATAGGCTGTGGTGTGCTCTTTCTGTATGTCTTAATGTTATCTGTAATATTAACAATAATTTTAATAATCTAATGAATTATACTTTCAAGTTTAATCTAACTAAGAGTTTGTGCTGTAAGTGCTGTTTGTTATTAACGCTAGTAGGGTGACCACCCTTTTTCCTAGCATTTTTTTGTGATTTTTATATATTGGAATATAATGAACTTAGGTTACTAAGGTAATTTTGTGCTAAGTTTAAACCTGTATTGTAGAGTACAGTGAGGAAGTTTACAAATTCAGATTTTTATTTTAATATTTTTTTTCAATGGATTAAATTCTGTAACATAAACAATGTTCTCACCAATATTTAAAACAAGAATTAGGTATATTGAGTAAAAGTGCTATGTATAATTAATGAAATCATGACCTCAACAGATTTTTCTGGGGCACCCTTAGCTTTTGGTGCTTGCGGCATCAGACTCCTGCCACCAAGGTAAAGTTGTGGTGGAGTGCGTGTGGCTGGCCGCTGATTGAGTAATGATCTGTGAGGTGAAACCAACATTGTTTCAAAATCAAGAAAACTGATAACATAGGGTACCAGGTTTCTGTAGGCCAGTAGGGGGTGGCTGGAATAACCTCAGCATTTTTATTCTCAATATTTTTGAATTTATTCTTTTGTTTCATTTAGTTAAGAAAAGGTCCAACTCTAGTTGCTCCAGTAAAAAATAATATTTGCTGGGCTCCATAAAATGCCAACTCAAATTCTATGTTAGTATGGTCCCCTCTTGATTCTTTATCGGCTATAAAGTTATCTTTAGATGTGAATACATGTATATTTCTAGTTTCACACCATTGCCATATTTCCATAGTTATTTCATTAAGGTGAGGATATTGGACTCCATACATTCGGTTAATATAATTAAATGGCGGTGATTGTCAATTCTTAGAAGAATTTGTCAATTATTGCAGTCTGTAGTGTAAGCTTTCAGACTCATGAAAGCTGCGAATAGTTCTAGGTATTTGCCGTGTTTTTCACATTATGTGTGATACCAGTCTCCATTTAGTGAATGTGAGTTGCAAGCAAAATTAGGCATCCGAAATTAAATACTTTAATTTACAACTCAGATTGGATATCATTGTTAGTGTGTTATGTGTTCTTACCAAAGTCTGGTTTGATAGATTTAGATAGAAATATGACCTGCTTATAATTATCATTATTAATTAGATTCATAAATTTGGTCATCTAAAATTGTTTTGTATATAGCCACCCATACTTGATAACTGGACATGCCCATGAAAGGAGACCTAGGAAATGAGTAAATTCTCTTAATTTATTGTAGTGTTTAGAAAAATGTAAGATTAGATTTTTTATTCTTAAATGCTTTTCATGTGGTAATTCTATGGTCAATTCTTGTGAATTGAGGGCAAAAACTAAGAATTATACTATGGGAACATATGAACACTTTTGTCATAGTTTATGATAAATCTAATGAAGTTAGGTTGACTGTAATATGTATGAATTAATCAGGTTAGAATATAGTATAATATTTTGAAATCAAGAGTGCATCATCCTTAATTACATACATACATACTATAATAAAATAGTAAGTCATATAAAATTCTCGTAGAACTAAAATAATTCTATAACAGGTTTCATTATTTTTGTGAACACCATATGTTCCAGTGTTAAGGCCAAGGGGTAGTACGGTGCATTTACATAATATTGTCCTGCCATCTAAAGCTCAAGGTAAAATAAATAAATAAATATAAATGTTTTTGGAACCATTTTACACAGCACCATCTAGTCCCAAACTAAGCAGAGCTTGTGCTATGGGTACTAGACAATGGTTTTTTTTTTTGTAAGTACGTACTTATAACCCAATAGAAACGCACAGCCCAACACAAACACTCATGTTCGTCACACAAATATTTGTGTCATGTGGGAATCGAACCCACGACCTTGTGATGAGCAGTCCGAACCTTGAACCACTAGACCATAGATGTGGTAAACTGTCGTAGCTGGTGTCTTGAACTGTTATTAAAATTTATAGAAAAGTATGAATCTTAATTCAATCTTAGCCATATTGTAATGAGGAGGCAATTTTATAGCAGTTCTAATGTCCTCAAGCTTAGTGATATTGATTAAGTATACACAAAAATTGTGAACAAGAACTGATGCTTAAGTAATTAACCAAGTTGTTAAGTTAACATTGTACTAATGTACCAATTTTTTTTTTTTTTTTTTTTTTTAAATGTTAGATGGCCTTTTCAGTTTCCTTAAAAATTATAATTAACGGGATTTTTAATCCTTAATCCAGTCCAACATTGTTTTATCATTTATGATAGAAATTGGGAAGTCTTCCAGCGTACTGTACCTCTATCTCCTGTGACTGTGTGATTATGTCTTCTGCGTGAAAGGCTGCGTGTAGAATGTATGTTGGCTTGTTTGGTGTTGGTAGCTTTGTCCGCACTCAGTGCTGGTGGTCGCTGCTGCTGCTTGTGAGGCGGGCCCCAGTAGTTTAAAGATGAGTTTTGTTTCGGGTTTGGCTTGTGCGGAGGTTTAGAATACGTAATTTCTGAACCAGTTTGGTAAATAGCTTTTTCCTGCCTTTAATGCTTCTCCCAGGTTATCACCAAAGAGCTGCTTTTCAATTTTTGTTTGTATGTTTTTTGTTGCTATCTTGCAACATATCATTTAGGGCCATTGCTATGCAGGCAGTGGGTTGTCTCAGTAAACTCAGTAACTTTGCTGGCCATTGCAGTTCTCTGGGATAAGTACAGCTTTTTAAGGAGTACCATTTTTATGTCTTTTAGTGGACATTATTTAGCAATATGCTCCCAGAGGGATGTTACGTCAGCCCCATGTTTGTGATTATTAGTCGGGTATTTCCCAAATAAATCATTAAGTAACTCGTCTGGTTCATTTTCAGTTGGGTATTTTGGGACTGATTCTACCTCATCTATTTGTTCTTGGACTGGTTGTACTTCAACCATTTGTTCCAGGATTGGTTTAACTTCAACCATTTGTTCCAGGATTGGTTCAGTTAATGCGACTGTCTGATAATCAGCAGTTGTATGCAGTTCTGAAATATGTTAAATGACATTTTGTTCTAAACAGTAACTTTATTTTTGCATAAGTAGGTATATGAGATGTGCCTCAATGAGTATATCCACATATTGTCTAATTTAGTTCGGAATATACCACATGGGAAGTGTTTTAGTATAGAGAGTAATATGCAGCTACTCTAATGACACACGAGTATATTCTCAAACTTTTGTTGTTTGTCAAGGAATAAGCCTCACGTGTGGTAAATAATTATTATACCACCACACGGGAAAATTCTCAAGACATTTTGCATTACCTCAAATGAACCTCTTGTGCTGTAATTCGTGGTAGGTGCAATACACTAATAAGGGAATGGTCTAAATTTTCACATAAAAGACTCACCTTTTGTTCCTTTTCTCTTCTTCATAAGGGATTTTTCATGTTTTTTAAATTGTTGGTACAAGTCGTCGTCATAATCCCTGTTTTTACTTCTCATATATTTTTCCATACTATTTTGATTGCTTGATCACTATAACTGTCGATTTGATTAAGATAACACTTGAAAATCGTGTAAATGAACAGTTTAATTTAATAATTGAACTTTTTTCCGTGATTTTTTGGCGCGCACGAAAACGTTAATGACAGCTAGCAGTGACGTTTCACTCGACGCGAACGCAAAGGATGCGTTCGGAAACAACACGCAGAAAAACTTTTTTCTGAGATATATTCGAAGTACGTGGTTAATTGGCGAGACGATACGTCTACTACAAGTTAAAATTAAATAGGAGGACGTCTTGGACCAACACACGAAACATAATAAACTTCTAATCTAATATTGCACTCACTCTGTAATAAGCTAATAAATAATTCTTCTATGAAAAAAATTGTGGAGGGGTGTGCACTTATAAATAAGACGATCTCAACGATGGGATTAATATAATTATATGTAACGGGACTTTATTAACGCGCACATATGTACCTACTAACTCAAACACATAGCAAACATTTGTTTTCATATGGAAATTTAACCCTGACACTACAATCGTGTCACCAGAATCTGTGCAAAAGATTTTTTTGTTTCACATTATCCTTTGGTTGTGTTTCAGGACCCTTACGAGTTCTAAGAGAAGAATAGGGAAAATTTGCCATACCAGAAAACGACGAATAAAATCTGTTTACAAAGACAAAAAATTATTTACATAATATGTGAGGAATATAGTTTTACTTGCGTAGATAAGGTTAGGATAGAAAATTGGCAATATTTGAAATTTGAAATGGTTGGCTTACACTATAATGTAGATCAAAGGGTAACGTCGTTTCCATATCGGACTCTTTCAGTATGTGGTTTCTCCTTTCACAATAAAATATTTCAAAGAAGATTCCCCTTCGTGGAAGATATCTAGTTTCTCCTTTAAAGGTTTATAATAAAAAGGTCAGGTGCGAACTCAAAACCAGCGCTTATTTTGTGAAAAGATTCACGAATTTAGGGAAAGCAAAAGGAGTCTTAAGTTAGGATTTTATCACATGACTGATTGTTGGTTGTTAGGTTAAAGATACAACACAGAAAGAAAACAGATACATATCTCACAACTCACAATAGGAGCACAATCATGAATTAATGAATATTTAAGGAAAAACCAAACAGAAGTTTCTTGTACTCTTGGCCCAGCCCCTAGCCTCCTTTTACGAGACATATACCAACCATCATTGGTAAACAAAATGCTTAGTTTTTTAATAAAGGAGCTGGGTACTAAACAGTTTTTTTCTTACGCAGGTATCATCAGATGTTTAGAGATGTTAAACCTGTCACCGTCGAGTTACAACAACGTTGATGCGAGCGAACGGACGGTTAACAGCAAGAAGGTGTATTCGCGTAGACCCTGGTACGCTCCGCCTATAGACCCTGCAGAGATATTGAGATATACGCCAGGTAAGATTATACATATAGGTAGTTTTCATTTTCAACCTGTACGCGTACGGTCGCGATCCTTCCCGGTGGTACATTTTTTTGTCAAAATCCCTTGAACAAATCCTGCATTACATTACACGTACCTACGGCTGCATTCGAACATTGAGTGCAAGCGATTTAAGCCTTAGTGGTGGTTAACTGGAAAGATTTCCGACTGTACATTGGCTTCCGAACTTACCCCAATAGTGAACAGAAGTCAGTGAATATTGCAAAAATTAACAAACTTGGCAGATGGACTAAATATTTGTCTGGCGGTTTGGATTTCAATGACTTACTTAAATGGTCTTGGCTGATTATTTATTATTAAAGCACGCGAAGCGAATTCTAAAGTTTAAAAAAAATAGTATATGATGTCGAAACGAGCTGAAGGCCCACCTGATGTTAAGCGGTTACCTTTGCCCATAACAACTTCAATACCACCTAGGCTGTTGCCTAAATGGCACCGCAAGTCGGTTCGCCAAACTGAGACATGAAGATGGAAAGTCTCATGGGATGTAAGTTCACCAGCACCCGTACCCTTCAGACCGAAACACAGCAATGCAAGCATCACTATTTGGCGGAGACGTAGGTATGGTGGTAGTACTTCCCCGGACGAGCTCTTTCACAGAGGAGCTCTACTACTACTAAATCAAAAGATATAAATTGTGGAAAAAAAAATTGTTCACGAGCTGGATTTCTTCTTTCCAGAATTTATATCTTTGGTCTTGGTCGGATCGTTAAGCTCTGTAAAACATGATTGAGCCATACGATAGCTGATGCATGCATGCCATCTCTAGGGACAGGTTCACTCAAATCAACCTGGCACTTTCTTTAATAGGTCAGTCTAGGCGTTGCTCTGCATTGTCCTCACATAAATATTGAATACAACATGTCTGTACTTTAAAGAGACTTGGATCTCTGAATTTGTTTCGGTATTTCTTCTCAGAGATAATCACATAAGAAACACCGAGCCATCTAGTTTTAAAAATACCTGAATATAAAAGTGATTTTAATATACAATTTGCAAAATAAATAATTTATATTCGTTTCATTTCATATTGCAGTACTTATATTTTTTACTGCCTGCCTCGTTGGTCTAGTGGTTGCAAGCGGTAGTGGCTGCTGAGCGTTGTTTGTTTATTTATAATTGTGATTTATTTATTGATAACTTAATTTCTTAATAAAAGTATTCTTATAAATATAGACAAACCGTAAACTCCTGAGGAAATTGATTTCCTAGTATTATTATAAATGCAAAAGTATGGATGTTTGTTTGTTTGTCCTTCAATCAGACTGAACGGATTTGGATGAAATTTGGCACACAGATAGACCATAATCCGAATTAATAACTAAACAGCTAGTTTTTATCCCAGGCAGATGAACAATTCACGATGCGCGATAACGTCTTTCTTTTATAAACCAAATTATTTGCGGGCAAAGCCGCGAGCATAGGCTAGTGGATTGATATATAAAATTTGTTAGAATGTTCAATACAATATAACATTTCAGAAAGCCAGCAATGTGTACAATATAAGTTTTAGCTTAGCATAATAAAGTAGATAATAATCAATTTAATTTTTCTATAGTCGTAACAAGTAGGTACGGATTCAAATTTCATTTCTGTATTCTAATCCAAGGATGGATAAAAGTGTAATTGGTTTTCGAACTAGACAAAAATTGAGTATTAGATCGGGATTGGAAGTAATATTACTACGGACACTAAGGATGACCTCTTCAAATATTAGACTAAATTTGAGGCTCTATATGCAAGTATTTATTTAAAAGCTTATGAAGCCTCTTTTCTACACTCACTCTATCGCTCAAAGGTTTGCTGGTAGAAAACTCATTTTTGAGTTAAGCTCGCCTTTGTACATGTTATTTCTATTTAGGAGTTAATACTAAATTTTTTCTGGTGTACAATAAAGAATAAAAATAAGAATAATATTAATTTCATTTTTCTATAGGCGTTTCAATTACGGATTCAAATCTCATCTCTAAGGCTCTGTATTCTAATCCAAGGTTGTATAAAAGTGTGATTGCTTTTAGAATAAGAAAAATAAACGTGTATTAGAGCGAGATTGATTAATATTACTACGGACAATAATGACGACCTCTTCAAATATAAGACAATATGTGAGGCTCAGTGTTTGTATTTATTTGAAAGATAAAGCAGAAAATAATTATTAAATTCATTTTTCTACAGTTTATTCAAGTACGGATTCAAATCTCATCTCTGGCTTTGTATTCTAATCCAAGGTTGGATAAACGTGTGATTGGTTTTTGAATTAGATTTTCTTACAATTATAGTGGGATTGGAAGTCATTTTACTCTGTGGACAATAATGATGACCTCTTCAAATATTAGACAAGATTTGAGATTAACAAGAATTTGAAGAGTATCGAAAGATTTATTTTAAGACCGTCAGTATTATTATCATCTGATTAATTCTTCTTCCCAGCATAAATACTAGGAAGTGGTGAAGGACGGGCATTTTTGCGTGACATTCAATAATCGTTTATTGGCATTAGCCTAGATTAAATAGATCCATTTTGATTTTGGTTTTGATCAAAGCCATGAGTTTAAAATGATGATCATGTTGTGTGAGGATTGTCGTACCTACTACACATCATTAAATATTTATGTTTTCATCTATACAATCAATCAATCAACTCAGCCTATCGCAGTCCACTGCTGGACATAGGCCTCTCCCAAGTTGCGCCACAACGCTCGGTCCTCTGCCTTCCGCATCCAGTCCCCCCCAGCCACGTTCTTTAGGTCGTCGGTCCACCTGGCAGGGGGGCGCCCTACGCTGCGTTTGCTGATTCGCGGTCTCCACTCAAGGACTCGTCTGCTCCAGCGGCCATCGGTCCTTCGACAGACATGGCCAGCCCACTGCCACTTCAGCTTACTGATTCTACAAGCTATGTCGGTCACTCCGGTTCTTCTCCACAATCAATCTATACAATGCATATTTATTTATTTTATTTATTTATTTCCAATATTCATTATTCTACACGATACAATGAATATCATTACCGTATCATTAGCCGTATACGAAAACCGCAAAGGACTTATCTGTGTAACGGGCGGCGAGTCGTTCATTTTACATTTTTTTATGACAGTTATACTAAGTTTAGGTGATGTTATGTTATAACAATAGATTAAGGATAAGGGAGTGAAAATAGTAATGAAACTTAACATCAGGTGGGCCTTTATATCAATCAATCAATCAACTCAGCCTATCGCAGTCCACTGCTGAACATAGGCCTCTCCCAAATTGCGCCACAACGCTCGGTCCTCTGCCTTCCGCATCCAGTCCCCCCCAGCCACGTTCTTTAGGTCGTCGGTCCACCTGGCAGGGGGGCGCCCTACGCTGCGTTTGGCGATACGCGGTCTCCATATCGTTATATCGTTTAGCCGTTATATCGTTTCGCCATAACACACTTAAAAACTTATTACTGGAATTGAGATTATTTGCGACTTGAGCTTACGGCACTCGATGTACGACTGAACTGAACCTCCCCTAAATGTACCTTCTATGTATCATAAAACGATTACTCGACCATGAACTTATATTGCGCTGCCACTGACAACGCCTTTGAAGTCGCAAAGTTTTGGACTTAACAAGTTTGACCTGAGTAATCTTGCCATTCACACGGAGAAGAAGAATCGACCATGGCATTTAGATAACTAGCTAGTATGCAGTTCACCCTCTTTTTTACCACGCGAACAGTAAACCACATCAGTGGAAGCAGTTTGACTTTGACAGCGTCTTTATTTTGAAAACAGTAAGGGCGGTTTCGTAATTCAAGTGTTACCACCGACGTGAGGTCGACTGGACAACTAAGTACCAATGCCATACAGTTCCGTTAGTTTGCATTTATATTTTTTGAATAATTTTCTTTGATCTTGATTTGCAATAAAGAAAACTAGAATACTCTATACTGGAATACTCTATCTATCTATCTATTTATTTTGACCTTCCCTTCATATTTGAAGATGACGTCACGTTTGACAGTTGTCGAATTTCCTTGGCCATCAAGTATGATTATAAGACTTAGGTATAAACTAACAACCCCTACAAACAAAAAAATGCTGTAAGCTCAACTGCGACATGGGTGCTTTAGAATTATGCTGATCCAACGGGTTAGAAATATAACTACAATTATACATAGTTGACATTGATTCGTAACCAACCAATCAACACAAAAGGTGCCAAATGTCAACAAAAATTACCTATCGGCTACACTGAGTGGTACTAAAACCATTAGGATGTCCGAGTACAAGTACCTAAACTAATGCTAGCCCGTGAACTCTTCGCCTACATGTGTCATTAAATCTTGCGTACCTGCTGCCAAATTGCGTAACTCACTCGCGATCGCAATCATCTGGATGTCAATGTTCATTGCTCCGTGTGTTTTGACAATTCGTGTTATCGGCAACTACGTACCACGCAATGAATATTGCTGTAATTTCAAAATGAAAGCTAATGTCAAAGTTAATGCATTACTCAATTTCCCCACGGGACTTGACGTCATTGTTTTAGTAGGTATCCTACATACGTCACAATCGTTGTTACGTCATAAATATGTATGGTCTAAAAGGGCTTGTGTGCAAGCAATTTTAGGCAAACGAAGCTATTGTTCGTAGAACTGAGAGAGTAATTGACTGAAGCGTTGAATATGTTAGGGTGGTTATTAATACCTAAATGTTGTGATGGGTGAATGAAACATTAATGATGTCGACTATTTTAGAGCAGGGATTTGAATAGATTCTCTATCTATCTAATTGTTTACGATGATTTATAAACAAAGTAATCTAAAATAGAACTAGTAGGTAACTAAAAGTAATAACAAAAAATAAAAGAAATGCATCAAAATATTCCTCCGCATCGCTGTCAACAGAACTGGCAACGTGCCCGCAGAATACTGGCAGTATCGCCACGTTAACACAGACATAGTAAATAATATAGACGAAGTGCTAGGAACAATTAATCCACAGTAAACTATTTTATAATCATACAACTTATTTGTTGCTTGTTGCTAATTAAGTTCGTTTTCATATTGCATGTTTACGTAAGGGTAAGATAGTATACATATGTATGAGCGCATATCGCCGTTAAACTTGATAGTTTTTCTAGTAAAGTAAAACTAAAGAAATTGTACATGTGATTAAAAAAAAATTAAAAAAATATAGTGAAGCCAACAAAAACCGTGCTCCTCCGTGTATAAACCTGCGCTCACAGACACAAATGTACCTGAAGGATATTTGTTTTCTAGATGGTTACTGACTGGACGATACCGCTACATGTGTACTGAATGTTGGCTTCACTATGATTGTCCGCAACACTTCGTCTATATATTTTATTATGTCTGTACACGTTAATGGCAGTGGTTATCTTTGGTTAAAGTAAAAACAGTTTTCAGATCACGTGAAGAATTTTAAAAGTTGTAATTATTGTTTTTCATCTCAATTATACATGTTGTCTCGCTACCACTGTGGTCCAAAGAAAAACCCTGCTGCCGAATTGCGTAACTCACTCGAGATCGCATTCATCTGGATTTCAATGTTCATTGCTCCGTGTGTTTTGACAATCCGTCAAATTGACAACTACGTACCATGCAATGAATATTGCTGTAATTTCAAAATGAAAGCTGATGTCAATGTGAATGCATTACACAATTACCTCACTGGTTAGAAGACATGTCTAGATAACAGTTTGCAGCGTTTTTTATTTTTTTTCGAATGGACTCTCGCAGATGGCACCCCAGATAGGTGCCCTAACTGCTTAACCGGGCCGGTGGCGGAAAATCCCGTGAGGGACTCCATCCGACGAAAAAAATTCCCTAAACCTAACTTATAAACTAAGATCGCGGTTGCAAAACCGCATAAGGGCGTCCCCCAGGGAGGGGCTCGGACCTCGGCTTACTAGGGAATTGCGGGGGGAACCCGCCGCTATGTCCCCCTGGCGGCCGTTGCTGCATCGGGAGTTGCTTTCTCGAAAGTGGCAGACTTTCGGTATATCGGGTGGGTAACGCGTTTCGCGAATCGCCGTTAGCGGCAAGCCTCGCCGGCGGCGGCGGCGAGGGTGAATGGCCTACCTAATCCTAACACAGTGGTGGTTAAGAGCGTTAGTGTGGGGAATTCATGTACCGTTTAGAAATTAAGTTTTTTTTATTTTTTATAGTATAGGATGGCGAAACGAGCTAAAGTCCCACCTGATGTTAAGCGGTTACCTTTGCCCATGACAACTTCAATACCACCTAGGCTGTTGCCTAAATGGTACCGCAAGTCGGTTCGCCAAACTGAGACATGAAGATGGAAAGTCTCATGTGATTGTAATTTCACCGGCACCCGCACCCTTCAGACCGAAACACAGCAATGCAAGCATTGTTGATTGTGCTTTTTTTCAAGAATTTTGCAAATTTTTGTTACATTTATAGTTATCATGGCCAAACCACTTCACAAATCAAGTTGGAATTTTAGTAACGCATACTCACGTTTGTGGTTTATATACGATTAGCATTAGCACCTAGCGGAAATTTTCGGTGTAAATGAAAACGCATTTTTACCCGACTGCCCCAGAAGGAGAGTAATGTTTTACAATAACGACTATTTAACGATTAAAGTCAATTGAAATGTGCTCTATGTATAAAACCCTGTACCTGTTACCCTGTAGGGTGTCAGGGGAACGCTTCCGAAAACGAAGACAAGTGATAGTGCTGGTGATTACTGATACGAAACCACGAAAAAAAATCTGGGATTTTTTTTCAGTTTTTTATTTTTATTTTTGCATTTTTCATTATGTATGAGTTTTATTTAACTGCCCATAGCTAGTTATGTATGAAAAAATTCAAAAAAATGTATATAAAAAAATCTAAAAAAAGAATCGCATTTTTTTCGTGGTTTCGTATCAGTAATCACCAGCACCTATCTTCGTTTTCGGAAGAGTTCCTCTTACAGCCAGTATACCTATTTTATACGTTTATTTCCTTTTTTATTACGATTAAGACTTTTATTAATTCACTAGCTGCCGCTCGCGTCTCGCTCCCGCGTTATGACGATAAAAACTATTATTATGTTATTCCAAGACAAGATATATATGTGTGTCAAATTTCATACAAATCCGTCCAGTCGTTTCAGCGTGGTTCTTCAACGAAAACGAAAAAAAAAAAGTAAAAAAAGAAGTAAGTAAAGTAAGTAAGTAAGTAAAGTTTGTTTGTTTGTCCTTCGACAAACAAACAAACTTTCTTACTTTCATAAGAATTATGCGCCCGAGTCTCCCGGGAGTTTAATTACAATAAATATTCTATTGGGACTACTACACGCCATACCATGCCGTTTCCAATTGAAGGGTAAATTAACTCAAGGAAACATGTCACAAAAGTTATCACATTTTCATTAAAATGTTTACAATTTTCCTCCATAACTTTGTTGGAAAACTTAATTATAAAGGTAACCCTTATTTAAATTAAACATTGCCACATAAATGTCTCGACATTTTCACTGTTGTGAATTTAAAGTTGAACCCACGCAGGTTCAGTTTATTGGGTACACGTCATTTATTATTATAAACTTTTCATGTCACCTTTTATCTATGTTTATCTTTTAGTGTAGGAATATTCAACACTCATTTGTTTGTATCAATTAGTAGGTAACTGCTAAGTACTTGTACAGATAAATAATGGAATTGAATGTGGCGGATTTTTATTATTCTATGCAATGTGCCTTTCTCTCACAATACTGTACAATCGAACGCACGTCGGTGGTAACACTTTGACATTAGCAGCAACTTGATTTCGTAAGCAGTAAGGGTGGTTCGAAAACCACCAATTGAAGTGTTACCACTGTCATGCAGTCGACTGCACGTGTGAGCGAGAGGCGATTAATTACAAATGACACAATTTTCAATCCTACATTTTTACTGCGCAAGTAGTACAGTCGACTGCATGACAGTGGTAACACTTCCATTTGAAAACCGCCCTTACTGCTTACGAAATAAAGATGCTGCTAATGTCAAAGTGTTACCATCGACGTGTGGACTGTACATAAAGTGTAAGTGTAGCAGTTATGGCTACATAGTTAATTTCAAATAAATGTCATTGTCTATAACTACGATTTATGTACTAAGTAGGTTCTTTCATCGTAGGCTTATAACTACGATTTAAGAACGATCTTTCATCGTAGATCTTTAAGATATAAATTGTGGAAAGAAAAAGTCGCTCACGAGCAGTATTCGAACCTGCGTCTCCTGGCGCAGTACGCCAGTGCTTTAGCCACTAAGCTACCGTGAACACTGCTCGTGGTATCGAATCAAACTTTCAATACTACTTGATGATGGTCCGAAACGCCCCATCGAAAAAGAGTCATCATCATCATTTCAGCCGAAAGATATCCACTGCTGGACATAGGCCTCCCCCAAGCATATGTATGTTTATGGGGGGAAAAAGAAAAAGAGTAAAGGGTCCTAATTCACGTAATTTCATGACGCGCCGATCAAGTTGCAGTGACGCTGCAGTTCGTTTCTGACAGCGATCGCCGTAGATAAGAGAATACGAATAGCATTGTTTTGATCGAAACTTAACTACAACTGCACTTCTTTAGTTACGTGAATTGGCCTTCTGGGATGTTTCACACCGTGGTCCGAATCACCCCACTATAAAAAGATCTTGGTCGATTCACACCGCGGTCCGAAACGACCCATTCAAACAGAGCACTTAGGCAATTCACAACCCGCTGCCTAATTGCGTAACTCACTCGCGATCGCATTCATTCGGATTTCAATGTTCATTGCTCCGTGTGTTTTGACATCCGTCATATTGACAACTACGTACCACGCAATGAATATTGCTGTAATTTCAAAATGAAAGCTGATGTCAATGTGAATGCATTACACAATTACCCCACTGGTCCGAACCACGTGTGGTTTGAAACGCCCAAACACCAAATAAAACTATTGACAATAAGGCACGGTACGGTAAGGTACCTACATTGAGGTAGATTAATAAGTAGTAAGAAACGCCATCCATAATAATATTTAGTTGTTGAATATAATTATTCGGGTTCCAGTCTATTTGTATTCCCATCCACTCAGTCATTTCAGCATGACTGAAGGACAAACAGACAAACATATTACTTTCGCATTTATTATAATAATTAGGAAGTCTAACTTGACTAGTTTGACATGAAACATAATTACTTATATGATATTTTAAAATCTATGTATTACAATAAACACAAAAGTAAATTAAAATTTTAAAACACCCGTTACATAACCCATTCACTCATTCATTCTTTCATTCACATTACACATTCATATGTGTAAAGTGAATGTGTGTGAATTTTTTACTATTTCTGTGTAGACATAGTAAAAAATATAAAATATATAAGTGCTGCGAACAATGATATCTTAAAGTATAGATATGTCATACCCTAACAACACAAACTAAAAAATGTTCCGTACGCAGCGGCAGCACAATACACATAAACTAGTACAAAGTACATTGACTACTTCAAGTTACTTGTTACTTTCGCGTCAAAATTGGAACACTTTCTGTTCGCACGACGGCATTTCAGTTTTTTTTCTATCACTGGTCACGCTTTTGGTGCCTTACTTGACGCAGATTAATAGAAAAAGTACTAATTAGGACGTTTTCGAGTCTAAAGATTGCGAGCGTAAGTACAAAGTACAATCTGTACTTTTAAATATCATTGGCTGCGAAAAATCATAGTGAAGCCAAAAAAAAACTGTGCTTCTTCGTGTACAACCAGCGCTCACGCACACACCATGCACCTGAAGGATATTTGCTTTCGCGGTGCTTACTGGACGATGCCACGACATGTGTATTGCGAGGAGTGAGCATGGTTCGAGGTGCATGTGGGTGTGTGAGCGCTGGTTGTACACGAAGAAGTATAGTTTTGACGACCTCTGTGGTCTAGTGGTTCGAGTGTCGGACTGCTGATTACGAGGGTTCGATTCCCACAGGACACAAATGTTTCTGTGACTAATATGAGTGTTTGTGTTGGTCTGGGTGTGTCTTATATATTATAAGTACGAATTTACAAAAAAAAAAAGTAGCTAAGTATTATATCCATTGTCTAGTATGCATAGCAGAATCTCTGCTTAGTTTAGGACTAGATAGTGATGCGTACAATGTCCCAAAAATTATTATTATATTTATTGTAAGGAATCGGCGGAATAAAATGGCAACACTGCGCTATGACAGATTGACACCCAACCAAAGTCGGTCATATTGATTGTCGGCGGTTGGAGCGGGGCGTGCACTTTGCTACTAGTCGTTGAACAAAACCGACGTTCTATAGCCCGGCATGACTTGTCCTTTTATTTTGTAATATTGGATATTGATGTAATGATGTAATAACATACTAATACCTAATCTAAAAATACAGTGCTCTCATGATTGGTTTTGAGGGTCTTAATGTGACAGTGTGACTATTATTGAACATACCCGCCTAGCCTCTGATAATCAGACATTAGTTTTAACTGTAAAAGTATGGTCACACCTATACATTTTTATCCTATAAACGTGCTTGTTGCTAATATTATACATAGTTTTTTTAGCCTCACTAGATTGTTTGCAGCACTTAGTCTAATGTTTGTGTTCATACACTAATTCGCCACAACCAAAGACATTAAATATTTACTAGTAATAGACAGGACAAAACAACCAAAATCGTAATCCAATACTTGTCACTAATTGGTAACAAGTCTCTCAGTCTAATGTCATACCCCTGCATGATAAGTCGCGTTTGTGTGTTGACAGTATAGCTACAACAAAAAAAATATCGGAGAAAATATGCCGTGTTGCGCATTGCGATATTGCAAATCACGTTATGGCAAAATTACTGGATCTGAATTCAGTTTATTTTCGTTAGTATTTTTTACATTTATCTAGTAAATGGAATATAATAAAAAAAAAACGTAAATTATTCTAGAACATGTGCTAATATTGTAATAAGCGCCATCTATTGTTGAGTAGCTTTACTACTGCCTTGTTAGAGGTGTGATGTTTATCGATTTTGTTATCGATAGTAAATAATAAATATATAACATTAAAAATATAATACTGTTTAAGAATTGAATGCAAACATAATCATGTCATTTAAATATAAGTTTATGAACAAGTGCTATTCGTTCAAGTATGTTGCTGCTATTGTAGGTTAGAGCTTAATATACAATATAAAGTTAAAGTAAAAATAAAAACGTTTTTAGATTTCATGACAGCAGTAAGGGAGGTTTTCGAACTGAAGTGTTACTACTGTCATTCAGTCGACTGTACTATGGGTACTAGACAATGGATATAATACTTATATACTTATTTTTTTGTAAATACATATCTTCTATATACTATAATAAAACTGTAAAGGTTGAAAAGTCTGTACATTGAGTTTTTTTTCGCGAAAACCGGCTAGGGGGACTAGAAATAAGCTATAGAACACGAATCAATCGTTTAAAAAAATTATGTCTGTCTGTCTGTCTGTCTGTTTGTTACCTCATCACGTGAAAACGGCTGAACGGATCGTAATGAAACTTAGCATTTGTATTGGTATTAGTCTAACTTAAAATATAGGGTATGTTTTATCTGAATCGGTTGAGTAGATCCAGCGATACAGCTTGACCCCTCAATTGTATTAAGTTGCATACAAAGTAGAGGTCTTGATGGTTGGTTAATTGCAGGTTGCAGGTTCCTAAAAATACAACTGGATTCTATTAGTATTATAGATAATATAGAATAACATAACATAGCCCATCACTGTCCCGCTGCTGAGCATGGCCCTCTTCTTGGAATGAGAAGAGTTAAGGAACTGGATATTGTTAGTGTAATAGATTATCATAACATAATCAGCTCATTACCTACTGCCCTACTGCCCCACTGCTGGGCACGGACCTCTTCTCGGAACGAGAAGAGTTAAGAAACTAGAAAATATAGAATAACATAACGTAGTCAACCCATTACTGTCCCACTACTGGGTATGGCCCTCTTCTCAAAATGAGAAGAGTTAATGAACTGGATATTATTAGTATTCTAGAATAACATAACATTACCAGCCCATTACAGTCCCACTGCTGGACACGGGCCTCTTCTCAGCATAAGAAGAGATGTGGTTAGTGTTATAGAATAACATAATCAGCTCAATTACTTCACAGTGCTGGGCACGAGCGTCTTCTCAGAATGAGAGAGGTTAGGGCTAATTCCATGAAATTCCATCACCTTAGCCGGTTGGTTGTAAAAACAAAATATAGTATGGTCGGTAAATAGTGTAATCGTCTGTGTAGGCGCTTATATGTATATATTTGAAGATATTGTGTTCATAATTATGACACGATGTTATTTTCCGACATCCACGCGGACGGAGTCGCGGGCACAGCTAGTTTATAATAAACATAAGAAACACCCAGACCAACACAAACACTTATGTTCATCACACACATATTTGTGTCCTGTGGGAGTCGAACTCACGACCTCGTGATCAGCAGTCCGACACTCGAACCACTAGACCACGGACGCCGTCAAAAGACGAATCTAACGACACCTCTCAAGCTAAAATCCATCAAGCCGTGTAGGTTACAGAGCGTGACGCGCGCAAAAAAACATACATACTACTTACATACACACATACACTTGAAAAACATAACCCTCCTTCTGGCGCATTCGGGTAATAATGGTCTGTTTTATGGTGTCAAAAAAAACATTTATCGAAATTATCGATACTCTGATAAAGGGTAACACCCCTACCACAAGTTTCTAGTTTCTACTTAGCGTCACCCAGAGTTGCCAGACCTATAGATTTTTTTGTAGATCTATGGATTTTTGAGGTCGCCTACGGTTATACGGATATCGATAGAAAATCTATGGATTTTTGACCGTAATAAGTTATTCTATCTATTTAATGTACATAAAAACACACTTTAAATGATAATGACACTGACACGGGCAGAGATAAAAATTTTTAGACTTAATAAAATTGTTTTTCTGTCATAGACACGTTTTGCTTATGTTTGTTTAGTTTCCAATATTTATTTACCAGATTTTAACTATATTAGGAGTAAAGGCCAGTCTAAATAGTCAGACAAAGTTTAAAAAAAGTCTCTAGATCTACGGTTTTCATAAAGGGGAATCTACGGATTTCTAGATTTATCAAGCTTAACTCACGGATTGAAAATCGGATCTGGCAACACTGGTCACCTACCGGGCGATAGCTGAATTATATTTTACACTCTGTTTTTTTTATTTGACTTATTTAGTAAACAATCTTGGCATGTCTTTTTTAATTCAATTTGTCAATAATAATTATTAAAAGACATTATTTTAACAATTCCACACACTTAATAACATTCTTTAACCTAATTACATGTGCAGAACTAGTAATTATATTTTATCAGTAGTTATTTCAATAAAGAGACATGCCAAGATTGTTTACTAAATAAGACAAGAAAGAAAACACAAACTTGAATAATAAAATACGTGTTTCTGCTATTTTACGTTAGATGTCGTCATTGTAACTTGGGATCACAGTTTTTCTTTGAGTTTTCGTCTGATAGCCTCTCTATGCCCTATATTAAATCTCTTTGGCCACAACCTACATCGTATACCAAAACTTAATATCGATTGAACGAGTAAAAGAAGCTTAGATTCCCACCCAATTTTTTGGCAAAGTAGGCTTCCTGTTTCCTTTTTTTAGATAAGCTTTACAACAAAATGTTATTAAGAAATTAAATGGAATTAAGCCAACTTAACAATAATTAATCAATCAATGTCGGCTTTAATTAAACTCGAATTAGTAAATCACCTTCATTTACTGATTGAAGTTTCGTCCAGATACGTTTGTTACCTTAACTTTGACCTTTCTGTATCTAATATTAATTAGTTGTTGTAGTGTAGGCAGTCAGGTATATATTTTGATTAATTATTCATAAAAGTAGAAATACTAATTGCAGATTAACTAAGTCTATACTAATTCATAAAATATGAAGTTATAAACACGATATACGATACTTTCCTCAATTTCTATCATAGGATTCATCATCATCATCATCATTTCAGCCGAAAGACGTCTACTGCTGGACATAGACCTCCCCCAAGTATCGCCACAAAGACCGGTCCTGCGCCTTCCGCATCCAGCGGATTCCCGCGACCTTCACCAGGTCGTTGGTCCACCTTGTGGGGGGCCTACCCACGCTGCGCCTTCCAGTACGCGGTCGTTACTCCAGAACTTTACTGCCCCATCGGCCATCATTTCTGCGAGCAATGTGCCCCGCCCACTGCCACTTAAGCTTGGCAATTCTTCAGGCTATGTCGGTCACTTTCGTTCTCCTGCGAATCTCCTCATTTTTTATTCGATCACGCAGGATCATAGGATTATTCATACTAAACTAGCGGTGCTAGGGGTCTACTCCCGTTCGACGATATTCGATAAATCGTACGATTCATCGCACAGTTTGCTACTCCGGTCAACCATCGTTCCCTTATCGCATGCGATGATCGTGTTTTGACGGTTGTTTTTCTCATCTCCGGTAAATTGTATACGACTATGAACCGTAGTCTATCTTAATTGTGCCTTTTTTATGTACCTATCTTTATTATGTAAGTATCAGTCGGAACGAAAGTTCGTACTTCGTTTGTCGTTCGTAAAACGCGAGTAGACCTACTGTTGCGGCATCGCTTGCGTAAAAGAGATTTAACATAACTCGTATGATGTTTTCCGACGTAGTTTTGAGAAAAGAAAAATACGTAGTTACCTATTTCTTCATCATTATTTAATTTGAAGAGTATTTGTGTGAAGCGTGACCCCAGGAAGATTTTTTATTTGAAACTTGTCAATGTTTCTATGAAAAATCTATATAAATCTATTTTCCTTTTCATAACACCCCTTTTTAGCCTGGGTGAGAAAAATTTTATAAAATTCCACAAACATGTATTTCAATAATTGCTTTAAAGATGATTTATACCGAGTTTCAGCTCAATCCCGCTATGCAATAATATTTTCCCATACAAAATTTACATCCCTATTGCACTGTCTTTTAGGAGTTATTTTCAAAAAGAAAGGACATTGTGTCTTAGTGCTTCATTATTTACTTTACAGATAATTTTTCCCAAGTTTTGAGTAAATCGGTCCTGGAGAAAAGATTTTTGATACCAACTCTAACAGCTTATTTCAACCTCTTAGGGTTAAATTTTCAGATACGATACAAAAGGAACCTACTGTCCAAATAAAGCCGTCTCCTGCGACCAAAATCTAACAAAACACGTTAACATTTTGCTTAGGCCAATCAAATTTAGTCAAACAGCTAGACCACGCCCCCATTTTGTTAGAAAAACATGTTAAATTTTAGAAATAACAAAAATATCGTCGCAGGAAACACGGCTTTACATGTTTCAAATTTGGGTACTTTTTGGCTCTGCCTTGATGGATCAGTCAGTCAGGACATCTGTCTTTGTAAGTATAGATTATACATAAAGAAAGAAAGAAAGAAAGAAAAATATTTATTTGACACAACTGAGACACATACAAAAGAAAGGATATACGTGAACAAGAAATAGATATAGTGAAGAAGTAATAAAGCGAGGAAAGTCATTGACAGTCATGCGCCATGTGTGTCTCAAAATTGTGAAAAATGGGTGTCCAGCTCAGCATATTGCCAGGTTATACATACATACATAACACATATAACATCACGCCTGTACATCCTTTCGGGGTGATGTGATGTAGACAGAGGTGCATAGTACTCCTACATCTCACCGGTTAAATTATACGTAGCTGGTTAACATCGTTAGGGTATAGACCTTAACGATGTTCACCAGCTACGTAATAACAATAATTACCTAATCCTAACTGATTGATCTATACCGGCACAGTCTGTTGCTCAGTTACAGTAACTAATCAATTAAATGGCTGATAGTATTCAGCTCACTACCCTGACATTGATTTAATGAAGGGTAAGCTGAATAATAAATTACGTTTCTCTTATTCTGTTTTCGGGTAATGGAGTTATTTCGTTAGTGGTAAAGTCAAATGCACACGTATTTACGCACGAATGTATGTACGTATGTATGTACGCACGTATATTTCTTTTTTAGGGTTCCGTAGTCCTACAAGGAACCCTTATAGTTTCGTCATGTCCATCCGTCTGTCCGTCTGTCCTAATCCTTTACAGCTTAATAACTTCTACAGTTATAAACATAAGTAAAAAATAAAAATAAAAGTTAAAAAATAGTCTGCATATAGATCTCAATTTTAAAAGAATAAAAAAATAGTTTTTACGTTCTTTAGGGGTGGCGCCCATACATGTGAAATGGGGATGAAAACATTTTTTTCGCTGCACCCCCTCGTGTGGGGTATCATTGAATAGGTCTACTAAAATGAAGGTAATGTTTCATACATCACTTTTTTATCAGGTGTACCATCTGCGAAATATAGCCCGCCAAAGTGGCTTGCAATGTGTCCCCCCAACTGCCATTTCTATACTATGCAACGTAGAAACTTATAATCTTCCACATTGATAGACCTTTGTGAAAACTCTCTTTTAAAATTATTTCGAGTATAATGTGATTATAATTTTTTGAGTTATAGACAGAAAACTGAAAAATACTTAAAACGTCCTAGTTCAAAGGTCATTGACCTTAGAGAAAAATGATCTTGGCAAATAATGCTCCTTTAGCTACTTTCTATTTGAAAAAATCACAAAAAGTAACTTTGACATGACAGACTTCTTAAATTTGGCTTCTTGAATTTATCGCTAGATGGCGCTACTAACAACATGCTCTGAGTCGTGAATGCTGCCGATTATTGCAAAAACTAAAATAGCCATGATTAATATTCGATTTGATTCGTTTGTACACCTACTTAAGGAAACCTATAATACTGAGCATGGCCCGACATGCTCTTGGCCGGTTTTTTATGTTATAGGATGGCGAAACGAGCTAAAGGCCCACCTGATGTTAAGCGTTTACCTTTGCCCATAACAACTTCAATACCACCTAGGCTGTTGTCTAAATGGTATCGCAAGTCGGTTCGTCAAACTGAGACATAAAGATGGAAAGTCTCATGTGATTATAATTTCACCGGCGAAGTACAGCAATGCAAGCTTAACTATTTGGCGGAAAAAAATGGATTTGTTTCTTGAAAAGGCATTTGATTTTCTGATCAAAATCTCATAAAATGTGAGTGAAATCACATTGTCATGCACACTTTTTTAAACCGCGTTAAAAAGAGCATAAGTAGTGTCACAAAACGCATGCTACGCCTGCTCATGTGTAGCTTTATACCTATTCTTAGCATATTCTAATTTGTGATTTACAAGCGTAAGAACAGAATATTAAATTGATTCACTCGAATATCTGAAGGCTGTTAAAGGCGTTAGAAATATCTAAATAGTTTTACTAATTGATATTAAGAATTTTCATTAGATAACTGTGTTAAGACCGATTCATGTGTGGGATCATTTAGGAACTAATAAGTAAATGAATATTTTGGAACATTTTACACAGCACCATCTAGCCCCAAACTAAACAGAGCTTGTACTATGGGTACTAGATAATAGGTATAATACTTGTATGCTTTTTTTTCGTAAATACTTACAATACATAAGAAACATCCAGACCGACACAAATACTTATGTTCATCACATGAATATTTGTGTCCTGTGGAAATCGACTCCGTGATCAGCAGTCTGACACTCCACACCACTAGACCACAGACGTCAACTCTTAGCAATTCATGAAAAGCACAAATAATTGCAGAAATGTGTAAACATTAGCTTACAAATCTACATAGTAGGTTGTGTTAAATTTTCATGTTATTATATTACACAACGCCACTGAACTTCATCAAAAATAATGATACCACCAAAAATTTGAGCTCACTTCCTCGGTTTTCATTAACGATTTAGCTCGTTTAAATGAAGTGAACACACTCTATGTGCTAGCCTAAATACTGTCATGTTTGTACTGCTATCACTGACTTAGTAAAATACTAACTCAGTGACTGCTATGTCAAGTTTGTGAGACGGACGTAAGAGAGCTGGCGTTGCGGTCACCACTAATTGGGAGACACCTATGTCCGGCTCTAGGCTACACAATATGATGATACCTGTTTAACAACAAAATTCACACCTGTGAATATTCGATGCCAAACATGGCCAATTCCTTGTTCGATGAAAAGTGACGTTTCATTTAGCAAAAAAGGCTCAACTTCTCTTCTTGCGTCTGACTTCTTCGATCCTTCCTTGCAAAGTGACTTCTTCGAATGACAACGCACTATGGCTCAGCATACGCATGACGTTTAAGAGTCGTTTGATGTCCGTGCTCATGACCAAGCGCCGACATGCATATTAATTTTGACATCCCTGTCTTGTCAACAGATTACGACGAGTACAATCCAGACGCGGTCGAGGAGCCAAGCGAGAAAGCAAGCATAAACTACGACTATGAACGGCCACACGAGTATGAAGACCCAGTGACGTCACGGCACGCGGAAGGGCTCAGCCAGCTCGAGACCTTGCCTCCCAACCAGAACTTCGAACAGTCACCCACTACCGCTTCAGTCTCAGAGTTCTCCATCGCTAATGCTGTGAACTTGAGAGGTTTGTGTATTTCGATTAGGATACCTTCTCATGAGATGTTTGGATGCGTGTTGTTATACAGTACGTGGGACACTCAGAAAGTTTTGCGAAACTAAAAAAAATTGTTCTATACGTACATATATTTTTATCAAATCTTTTCAAAGTACTTTCCACCAGCCTCTATACAAAGATTCATGCGCCTAAACCAGTTTTCAAAACACTTTTTCCAGTCCGCCGCAGACACCTCGTTTACAGCCTGCTCGAACGCAGCCAGCGCATCTTCCGGCGACGAAAATTGTATCCCTTTGAGCTGATTTTTTATTTTTGGGAATAAAAAGAAGTCACACGGTGCTAGATCAGGGCTGTAAGGAGGGTGACCCAGGAGTTTGACTGGCGTGCTGTCCAGGAAGTCCCTCGTTTTGAGTGCGGTGTGCGCAGGTGCATTGTCGTGGTGGAGCAGTAGCCCGCGGAGCCCTGTGTTTGGTCGCTTGTTGCTTATAACAGAGAAAACTTCTGGCAAACATTTGGTAGTATACCATTCGGCATTAATGCTTCTTTGATCCCGTAAGGGAATTGATACCAAGTGGCCAGTCAAATTAAAAAAGCTAGCGATCAAAATCTTACCCCCGCTTCTAGATCGCTTCACTTTGGTAGGCGTTGGCTCATTTTGAAACACCCAAACAGTCGACTGGCGCTTGGTTTCTGGGTCGTATTGATAAATCCAGGACTCATCACCTGTAACGATGTCGTAAACACGCCGAGACGAGCCTGCTTCAAATTTGTTAAGCATATCACGGCACCATTCCACCCGGGCCTGCTTCTGAGCATCGGTGAGGTTGTGCGGCACCCAGCGTGATACTATCCTCCTCACGCGAAGATGGCTGTGTAGAATCTCGTGAACGCTTCCCGATCCAATCTTCAATATGTGTTGAATCTCCTGATATGTAATTCGCCTATTGTCTTGGATTAAATTTTTCACTGCTAGCACGTTTTCTTCGGTAACAGCCGTCAAAGGGCGACCGCTTCTTTCGTCATCCCCCAAAGTTGGTCGACCGCGCTTGAATTCGTTATACCAACGATACACGGTTGCCTTGGAAGGGCCTTCATCCATGAATGCCATTTGAAGTCTATCGTACGATTCATCCGGTTTCAGGCGACACTTGAAATCGTATAAAATCATAGCTCTAAAATGTTCCCGGCGCAGATCCATATTTCAGTGAGACACAATACTTTGAATTAACTCGCAAAAAATGTGGAGGGAAATTTTGAAATTGGAACTTACTTATTTTTACTTATAAATAATCATATTTTCGAAAAACATTATAACTGGCCAGTCTCCCATATATAAAACTTTTTTTCGCAATACTTTCTGAGGGGCCTGGTATGTAACAAAAACCCTGTTGTTCCTGTGAGCTACGTTATCAGAATTGATATTCATACGTAAGGTCACAACTCATTTTGAAAAACTCTCAAATAAGAATAAACAAATTAAATATTAAATCATTATAAAAAAAACATTGTTAAATTTTTATTATATCATAAGTAAATGATTTTGATTTTATTAATTGTAAATTGATAGTGATTATATCACTTTTAATATTTAATTTGATCTTTTATTGATCTAATCACTGAGTGAGTGAGTTTTGAGTGATATAATCACTTTCAATTTACAATTAATAATGATTTAATATTTAATTTGATTATTTCTATTGAAGAGTTTTTTCCAAAAGAGCTGTGTCCTTACGTATGAATATCGATTCTGATAACGTAGCTCACAGGAACAACAGGGTTTTTGTTACATACTGTATAATATTTGGTACACATTCTATCATGCATGTAGGTTGTTTTAATGAAAATTTAAGATGGTTGAAAGTTACTTAGATAGAGATTAGATATGTGGAGTTGAAATTCGACACCACGGGCAGATTTCAAGGTAGCTTGCACGATAGCTTGGCGGTTGAATATTTTGTTAGCCAATTCACGTAACTAAAGAAGTGCAGTTGCAGTGCAGTTGCAGTTGAAGTTTTGATCTAAACAACGCTTTTCGTATTCTCTTATCTTCGGCGGTCGCTGTCAGATACGAACTGCAGCGTCACTGCAACTTGATCGGCGCGTCATGAAATTACGTGTATTAGATCCCAGAGCCACGCTCGCCACTTCCTCCCATTCGCTACGTTGTAGCCTCGTGCACTCGTTACACTCAGGAGTTCCTTCACGAGCTTCTGGCTCCACGCTTTTAACTATAGGACAAAGTCTGACCACGTGAGCTAAGCTGATTGACGCGTAAATTTTGTTTTTATTAAATTTGGTGAAAATTTACTTAATTTGGCATCCGGATACATTTTTAACCGCATTTTGACCACAAATCGGCAAACGCAGCGTAGGGCGCCCCCCTGCCAGGTGGACCAACGACCTAAAGAACGTGGCTGGGGGGACTGGATGCGGAAGGCAGAGGACCGAGCGTTGTGGCGCAACTTGGGAGGGGCCTATGTCCAGCAGTGGACTGCGATAGGCTGAGTTGATTGATTGATACATTTTTAAGTTCAAGCATCACTTGATCAGTTATAAATACTTCTTTATGTTACTTGATCGGCGCGTCATGACATTACGTGATTTAGGGAAAACTCATTAATGAATTTTTCTTTATTTATTACTTACTTAAATTACTTGGACTTTGACAAAACTTAAAAAATTTACTGTTAAGTTATAACTGGAAAATTAAATAATCAATGCTATCAGAGATGGCAAGCATGTGAAGGACATTGAAAGGAGAGTGAGTGCTGGTAATCAGGTGAATGGGGCACTACACACCTTCATGAACAGCCGCAAAGTGTCGAAAAAGGCACGGCTGGCTGTTCATGGGGGAGTGTTAGTGCCTACACTTATGTATGGTAGTGAAAGTTGGGTATGGCAGAAGAAACATGAAAGCAGAATAAATGCAGTAGAAATGAGAGCTTTGAGAAGTATGTGTGGTGTAACTTTGAGAGATAAAGTAAGGAATAACATGATAAGGGAGCGTTGTGGAGTGAAAGAAGATGTAGTGACAAAGATTGAGAAAGGTATGTTAAGATGGTTTGGACATATAGAGAGGATGGACGAGAGGAGATTGACGAAACAAGTATACGAAGCGAGTGTGGATGGAAGAGTTGGAAGGGGACGACCTCGGCGAACGTATCGCGATCAAATCGCGGATGTTCTCAAAAAATGCCAGGTTAAGAGTTCTCTAAACCGACGAGCATGCATGACGAGGTTAATGGACGTAGATGAAGCGAAAGAGGTGTGTCAGGATCGTAGCAGGTGGAAATCCATAGTCTCTGCCTACCCCAATGGGAAACAGGCGTGATAATATGTATGTATGTATGTATCAGAATGAAAAAGTACTTTCTTGGAAAATAATTTCACGCTTGAATTTTTGATGATCGTGCGTGTGAAAACGACGATATCACAAACAAACAAAAAAGAGAAAACTATAGCGTCTACATTGCAAGAAGTTATTTTATTCTGAAAGCCAATTTTCGTAATTAAAAATTGATTATGAAAAATCGATGATCCTGTTTGCTGTTTATTTGTGACACTTAGGTCATTAATGTCACCAATAAATGGCAATCACAGCAACGTCTACTGTCAGGAGATAGAGATTTAAAGCATTGAGATTAGTTTTGAACTATTTTTGAACGTTTTTTATTACGAGAATTGGCCTTCTAGTTCATTGACAGTGTCGTTACATCTAATAGAATTATTTTGGTCTCGTGACTAGTTAACGTCCTTGAATATGTGTTGAATATTTAATTTCTCGACATACGTTTGTAATTCTAAAATTGTACTGGCCCCACACTACTACGCCGTAGCTAGTCTACTACGCCGTAGCACATTTACTACGCTGATGTCAAATATACAGACCACAGATATAGATAGAATAGGAAAGTGGGCAGGGCGCGCGTGCCAACACTATGCATCATAGTGCAAGGCATTTCAAAGACTTTCTTGGTACGCCTTATGACTTGTTTCTGTAAATACTGTAACAAAAACCTGCAAAAATGCCTTATTGTGCTGTTTCTAACTGCAGAAACAAAAGCTGTAAAGTACATTTGATCAAAGTTACTTTAAAAAAATTAATGACGTCAATATGTAAGGCGTAGTTTGTTTGAAAGTTGCCACGCATGAATCGCAAGTAAAATTGTAATTACAACCATTCTACTCTTATCTATTTCTGTGATACAGACAAAATCTACTGAATACTGATCAATAGATCGTATACGGAAGAAAACAAAGTAACACCTCTATAAATCTTCCCACGCAAATCGGCTCAGGGAAATCGGGCTGTAACCTACTTAGGTAGTGGGTCCGAAGGGGATCGGTAACTTGTCACTGCTTACGTTATTGCAACCTTTAAGCCGGGTGGTAATCTATCCTTGTTGAAACAATGCCGGAGGCAAAGTATTTTTGTATATATAGGTTTACGTAAGTGTTTTGACTTCCTTACCTCCTTACCTCCTTACCCTTCCTCATGGAAATCTAAATAAAGGTAACAGAATTGGCAAATGCGCGTGAAATTATCGATTTCTATGTCCTGTCTTTACTATCAGCTCATAGGCGAATGCTGATAATCTGTCGGGACAGGTCGGCTTCTACATACTATGGCAACTCTTTTTACGTTTATTTCTAAAGGCAATATACTCACTTTTAAACTCTTGTTTATTTCTGACATTAACCTACATTATACTCACATTATTTGAATAAATTTGATGTAATAAACAATAACCTATTTTAAAAAGAGTTTATCCATGGAGTTTCTTGCCGGTTCTTCTCCATAGGACCCACAATTTGGAACCGTGCAACTAGAGCCTGACCTTTCAGAAGTGCCTGTAATTAGGTTTATTTGAAATAAAAAACATTGAAATTGAAAAAAAAATTGAAATTGAAATCTACGACCTATTAAAATACTACTTCATAATCAAATCGTTTGTGTACTGTTACGTCATCATCATCAGCCTATATTAGTCCACTGCTGGACATCATCATCATCATCATCATTTCAGCCGAAAGATGTCACAACGACCGGTCTTGCGCCTTCCGCATCCAGCGGATTCCCGCGACCTTCACCAGGTCATCGGTCCACCTTGTGGACCTGCTGAACATAGGCCTCTTCAATTGCACGCCACTGACATTGATCCTCGGGCACTCGCATCCAGCTTCTACCTTGCCAATATTATCGTTCCACCAAACCTGAGGGCGTCATACCCTACGTTTCCCGCAGTATTCACTCAAGAACTTAACTCGTCTACCCTAACGGTTATTGCTTCTTTGGCTACTATACCCAGCCAACTGCCACTTCAACTTGCTGATCCTGTAGGCTATGTCAACAACTTTGGTTCTCTTTCAGATCTCCTCGTTCCGGATTCGTTCCTTCAGAGAGACGTTACGTCTGTTACGTTTATTGAATATGGGTGTCAATTTTACTGTCAATAAAATCAGATACTCCTTATTAGATTCTGTGGATAGACACTAATAGATCAACTTTATTGTTCCGTACCGACCGAGCCAGGTGATATAAGAAATGCAGAAGTTGCAGCTGCAGGTTTAAAGTTACTTTTCTTATGATGTGACAACTATAATTCCTAGAATGTACTTAATGAAGTTATTTTTTATGTTCACCTACCGCATGTCGTCTTGTTGTGGGAATAAATCATTTTTCTTTCTTCTTTACATAAACGCCATTATACGTAAGAATAGTGTGCTGAGGATGATAGGAGATAGAAACGATACCGTACTGCTCAGTAGGTTTACTGAACTCCATATGTTCATATGAGTAAAGTGAGCCTACTGTGCAGACGGCGTGTATTCTGACATAATAATAAAATTGTGAATAATTACTGAGCCTATGAACTAATTTGTCTGATGATAAATGATTTTTATTTATTTTTTATAAAGCCCCGTATTCATGGTCAACATTTGTTTATAAACAATGTTGAATCAACGAGTTGCTGTGTTGTTGTCTATTGCAGAGTTGATCACTGCATGTTGACAAACTCTCGCCCGACGAGCATAAACATTGTTGCTCAACAAATGTTTACCATAAATACGTGGTTGTATCCTCGTAAGGCACAATTATCTTTTGAAATTCTTATTAACAATGATTTTTTGAACTGTTGAATAAGATACGGTAAATATTTGAGCATCAAATAATGTCAAAGGAACACCTTACACAACACAAAAGTATTGGGCCAATACGAAAGAAAATCTTAATTTTCATTCCAGTTTCAAATATTTGATTGAATCTAATGAAACAAAAGGCATTATACCAAAGAGTTTTTAATTAAACTAAGAAATTCAATCAAGCAATCACAACACACTAGATTAATAATTCGTCTTGGAATTCAGACGTACGAAATCCTATTTATGAGTTTATTGAGTTAAAGTTTAGTCTATGTCAATCCATTTTACAATTTATATTATTTTAAACTAGAAACCCTATTCATCAAGATGCAAACGTCAGATTCCTTTGCAACGTAAATAATTTTAAGACCTTTTTAATTGTTTTTGTCACTCTGAATTCAACTTAGTTTTCATGTCAGTAAAGTAGAAATTAGTGTAAGATTACATCAATTTCGATTGACACAGGATTTAGAAGATTTCTTTGCTTGATTAAAGGAATGTGATAAACAAAAGAAAATAGCACCTGTATTGAGTTATGGTTAAATGAATTTATTTCTCAATAAGAAATTACAAAAAACTTTACTTACTTGAAAATATAAACATTTTAAAAGTAAAACTTTGACATTAGTAAAAACTACTACTATAAAATACTAAATTACAATTTGACGCCTACGCGCGCCTTCTTGTACTATTTTATTTTGTACATATATTTTTAAGTTGTTTGTTTGTTTTTATTCATTGGGTATAATTAAAACAAGAATCAGCTGAAAAAAATATCCATTTTATATTATTTCGTATGCATGATTGCTATTAAACAAAAGCAAGATCAAAACCCATAAATAATATACATTGACATTAGACATATCATACCACAAAAGTAGCCATAGATTCATGTAATTTTTTTAAATCGGAATTGGATTGAGGTAAATTTTTTTTATATGATGGCGAAACGAGCTAAAGGCCCACCCGATGCTAAGCAGTTACTTTTGCTCAAAACAACTGCAATACCATCTAGGTTATGCCTAAATGGACCGTAAGTCGGTTCGCTAAACTGAGACATGAGGATGGAAAGTCTCATGTGATTGTAATTTTTAATTTTCAAGAGTACGTAGCCTCGCTGACCTCCACAATTTTACTGAAAAAGTTGAAATCTTTTTTATACCCATTGGATTATCCACAAACTGATCCAAATGTACTTGACAAGAAAACGTGTGTCGTCCGGGGACTCCAACCAGAAGCGAAGCTTCTAAGCAAGCGCGGATTGACCGTGCGCGCGCAGAGATACGTGTGTGTTCGAAACAGTAGTGTAGCCGCGCGCTAATGAAGGAGGATCTTAATGGTGACGTTATTTCGGTTTACTCCTCAGCGGTCAAATGAGCAACGATGCTATAGAAGCTTCGCTTCAAAATATTAGAATATAAACAATAATAAATAAAAACAAACAATAATAATATAATACATAATGATATTGTGAGTGATTACTGCGTGCATCGAAACGATTTTAATTAATAATGTTGTACGGTAGATTAAGACATTTTTTAGAAAGACGCTTGTCATCTTAGTCTACTGCGACCATGAAATGCTGCAAAGCTTTCGAAACGTCAGGGAAACCAATTTAAATAATATACGCGATTTAATCCGGTTAAACTTTGTTTTATTATAAGAAATTATTATTAGAATATAAATCAATGTATCAAGGCATGTCACTGCTTTACTAATATCATGGTCAACTGACCTTTTTGATTAGGTAAGCCAAAAATAAACCATTTATGTTCAATAAAGCTATCTTAGTCCGTACAATATTTTTATCTAGCACGAGTAGTTCTAACATTTACGACATTATTATGCCCTCTTTTATTGTTGTCACTGTTTATGTACGTACATAATATATAACGTCATGCTAACTTTAATGAGACTCATAAAATTATTCATAGCTTCATATTTTCTGTCGTATATTTATGCCATAATCTGCTCGCGGTCAACACGTACAGGTTGTTTTAAAAAAGAGGGCTGTAGATGAGTTGTAAGTCACTCCGTTTTCATACCACGTTTTTATTAACTCTCTTTCAGTCATGTCTTTCTGTTCAGTACAAATTTTGCGATTTTGAACTAACTTCCCAATGAGCTTCAGAGTTGAAACTTTAAACATAGCTGAGGCCTGGATGACAATGCAATATGAACTCGCTTTCTTTAAAAAAAATGGATTAAAAAAAAACATAAAATTATTTTATTAACTTACTTACTTTCTTTGAACATCATAACATTCCTGATTATTATTATACTGGAGATAGAAATTTGACATAAGCTCCATACGTTTTTACGTAAAATTTCTATCTCTAGAAGAGCAAACTGAGTATATTGAAAACTACCGTAAGTAATCTGTGCTCACTTTCATAGCATCTTGTATAAGTCGTAGGATAATAGAAAAAATCGGATCTTTCCGAAAATCCTAGGACGATTGCAAATGACCGAATAATTGGAATCTATGAAAGTTTATTATAATATTTATAGGATCATTGCAAAAATCTGGCTTATCTTAGGTAAGTCGCGAATAACCGCTCACGTAATGAATGCTGATTTGCTGAAATTAACGTTATGCACTGATGGATGGGCTAATTGGATTGGCTTACGGCTACATTCCTTCGTCTTCCGAGTCATGTTCTGACCAACCAGAATGAAGATGTACATTAACTTTCCTACTGTAAAATCAATTTATATATGAGTGTACAATAAATAATAAGAATAATGTTATAAATCGAGTCTTAGATTAGCCAATCAGGGTTAAAGTTACCAATCGTCCAAAGTTTCGTTCGTTTCTAGTGTGCAAATAGCTCGTATGACATCGAAAATCTTTCAGAGTTTCCAATTATCCCGTCTTTTGCATTCATCCTAGAATTTTCACAAAGGTTCGATCTGTCCAATTATCCTACGACATATACAGCGTTTAACAGAATGAACGCAAGACCTCAGACACCCCAATTAAAATATTATGAACAACTAGCAGTGCTCTTGCGGCTTTGCCCGCGTGAAAAGTTTTAACTTGCCCCGTATAATATTCCCCGTAGTAGTTTTGGGAAAAAGAAAAATGCTTATTTCTTTATTATTATATAATTTGAAGAGTATTTGTGTCAAGCGTGACCCCAGAAAGATTTTCAATAGAAACTTTAATACCCTTTTTTCCCTGTTGAGTTTAATTTCCGAAAAATTCTAATACACGTAATTCATTAATTACATTAACATAACATAACATCACGCCTGTATTTCCCCGAAGGGGTAGGCAGAGGTGTATAGTACACCCACATTTCGCCAGTTATGTTATAAGTCCCATATAATAGGGAGCGAGCCTATTGCCATTAACCGGGCACAAATCCAGACTCCGGGCTGCTACTGAGAATTTCCTAATGAAAAAACCTAATAACACTTTGCTCGAACCGGGAATCGAACCCAGGACCCAATGCTCAGCAGTCGCGCTTGCGACCACTACACCAATGAGGCTGTACAGATTACATTAAAGATTATTTATATCAAGTTTCGACTCCACCCAGCCACGCAATAATTTTCTCCCATACAAAATGTATAAACCTATTGAAGCCTCTTTTAGAAGTAACTTAGGAAAAGGAAAATGTTTCATTATTTACTTTGTAGATTATTTTTCCAAGGTTTTGAGTGAATGAATTCACGAGAAAAGATTTTTATGGAGTTTTTTTTTTTCACCCTATTTCACCCTGTTAGGGTAAAAATTTACAAAAATCCTTTCTTATTGGGTGCTTACGTTACAAAAGGAGCCTACCAATGACATTTAAAAGTACAGATATGTTACTTGCGCTCGCAATCTGAAGACACGAAAACGTCCTAACTAGGACGTTTACGTACGGTGGTAGTACTTCCCCGGACGAGCTCTTTCACAAAGGAAATTTGAACATCAATTTTATTTTGGAATTTTGTAATTTAAAAGTTTGGTTAAAATGGCATTAAAACCATAGCAGTCACAAAAAAAATCATACATTTAGCAAATACAGTGTAGAACATAAACCAGTTTAGGATTTTCTGTACACCGCTTGGTCCGTCGACATTCATTACAACAAGATGTGGGTGGGTGAACACGATGACTCGCGCTCGCTCGCCCCATGCAAAAATTCCCATATACCCTCAACTAATTTATATTACTTCTCAATAGCAAATTACTTACAAAAGTACAGCATGTTTTTTTTATTAGTGTTATAAAATTATAAGTCATTATTAGGTTTTAATTCCTCTAAAAGGTGTTTTTTAAGTTTAGATTTTATGTTGTTTCGTGTTTGTCGATTTTTATTTTTGGTAGTAGTTTGTTTATTAAGTCTGGTATAATATAATTTAGACGTAACTGTCCATAAATATTGATGAAATCAGGTTTTATAAGTTATGTGAGTGTCATGCTAGACTTTGTATTATTATTTTCGTAATTTTTCATCAAAGAAATGTTCTGTTAGTGATTCTCCTAGTGATTCCGAACAAACTACTTTCAGGAAATGCGTTTATTCCAATGATATTTAAAAGTATACATGTGTCATACCCTAATAAAACAAGCGAAAAAAATGTTCCGTATGTAGAGGCAGCACAATACACATAAACTAGTTTAAAGTTACTAAGATTTCGCGTCATAACTGGAACACTTTCTGTACACACACGACGGCATTATAGTTTTTTTGCTATCACCGGTTACGCTCAGTGCCTTAATTGATGGAGATTAATAGAAAAACGTCCTAATTAGGACGTTTTCCAGTCTTCAGATTGCGAGCGCAGTAACATAATATCTGTACTTTTAAATATCATTGGTTTATTCAGTTAGATGTTGTATACGTATGTGGTGTGGATATAGGTCTGTCATTTCGTATTACTGTGATGTTTTTCTCCAATAAGTCAGCAAGTCCCAGATCCCCTTGAGATATTGAAAATGTAAAAGTTCACGAAAGAATATGTCGAACATAAAAGTTATAGATTTTATTCAAGTAAGCAATGTTCTCTACCAGCATTTTTGTGTCCGTTTTGTGGAACGTAATATTACTTTAGAACATGAAAGGTACATTTTGCCTTGAGGCTGTTAATAAAAATATTGAAAACAATACGATCTTTTCCAAAAACACAAAGCATTTTTTTATTATTCAATTTCATTTGTTTCATGTTGAATAGGTAGCCATATTTATAGTTTAATTACTTTATTTTCTGGGTACTTAATTGAGACTGAATAGCTTGGTAATTTTCTTATCCTGTAACTTGACCTGTTTAAGGCCTGAAGAAAATTACAGAAATTCGTTTAAAGCCCTTTATTAGCCATGTTGTCTGAATATTATTTTTTATATCATGAAAATATAAAACTGTATAAAAATAAACAAAGTGTGATGACCAAAACATTTTTTGTGAATGAAACATTACAACTTTCTCATTATAATATTGTGTTCTTTGTCAACAGAAGCCGTGCTGGTAGCGTTGGGTGGCGCAAGCGCAGCCCTAGTTTTGTTGATCGTGATGGCGGGCGTTTTCGTAGCGCGCAGACGCAAGAACAGCCCCTCCCCCGTGCCGTCCCCCCCAATACTCGTATACCCCCCACATGACATATCCGCACCATGCTATATGTAAGTATTTACTCTATTTACCTGCAAATATAATTCATGTTTACCAAGTTTTGCTGTACACTACTACATCAAAATGTATAACTAATATCGGAAAATTTTATTTGTTCAGTGAGTGGAACATTGTTACCACAAATCACAGTATTACGAAAATTATTAGTTAAATACTGAAATTCAGATACACTTTAAATCACGTAGGTGTGATTCACATCAGTCTGAGTAAATCTGTAACGAACCCGATTGATCATAAAGAATAATAAAGAAATAGTTTTTCATTTTGGACTCATACCTAATGCAGGTAAAGATCTATTTCTAAAGGTGAATATACCCCCTAGAGCAAGGATGTTGAACCAATGGCACGTGACGAGAAATTCTGGGCACAGCATTAATTAAGGGACCTAATATAAATAGCTTCTAATGTGTTAACTGATGTCAGTTCACTACTCGTATCATCATTGAAATAATACTTTTTAGTAACATAACATAACATACAATCACGCCTGTATTTCCCCGAAGGGGTAGGCAGAGGTATAATAGTACACCAACATTTCGCCAGTTATGTTATAGTCCCATGTAATAGGGGACCTATTGCCATTGACCGGGCACAAATTCCAGACTCCAGGCTGCTACTGAGAATTTCCTAATGAAAAAACCCAAAAAACACTTTGCCCGACCCGGGAATCGAACCCAGAACCCCACGCTCAGCAGTCACACTTGCAACCACTAGATCAACGAGGCAGAAAGAAATTTAAAAATATACTTTTTAGTATATTTTTAATATTCTTTCCCACTAAGCTAAGATTATGTTTTGGCATGTTATGTCCACATTTACCATTTTTTTGAGAAAATTGGCACGGTGATGTATAAAGATTCGCCACCCATGCACTAGAGCATTAAGTTTAAGTTGTAACAGAACATCGAGTCACTCTATAGGTACTATTTTACCGTTCATCATTGTTTTACAAACCGAACATAGAGCAATACGCTTGACATTTTGTTACAACTTGAGTTTACAAACCAACGAGCAAATTTGTGTGACATTTCATTGAGCGAACACACGAGCTACAGATCCGACATTTCAACAAAAGAGTAAACGTAAAATAAAGAGGAATGTTACCTAAAGGTATGCTCACGCGCCGTGAGCATTACGTCAAACAGCGTCGAGCATTCGTAGGAACGATACATTACATGGAAATGCTCGAGACAATGCTCTAGTTTATACTCACCTTATTTGATTATTTATCTTAGCTTTATTGTACACCATAAAATACATAACATTCAATATGCATTTAAACTATTGTACAAATGGCGGCCTTATCGCGATCAGCGATTTCTTCCAGGCAACCTTAGGATGGACAAGAATGAATTGAACCTTAACATGTACCTTTTTTTTTGTTTTCGGGAGGAAATCCTCATGGATATCCTCCGCCTGGGGAAGGTGGAGGGATATGTCGGACTCTTGCCGACTAACGGCCAAAATTAATATCCAATCTATCCACGATTTGCCCTACTAGAGATAGGAATTTGACATAAGCTCCATACAAAATATGTCAAATTTCTATCTCTAGTAGGGTAAATCGTGGATAGATTGGATATTAATTTTGGCCGTAAAACCACACGATGGCCATTCTCAGCACAAAATAGCAATATATAAAAGAAACATCACTAATGCTCGACGCGAAGGCGCGATAACGTTTTTTTTTTCACAAATGCTCCCCACCGCCACGTGGCATTATGCGACGACGTGGTATCAATTTGCGGTGCAGCTTAAAGTAATTAGACTGTGATAATTTTATTTAAAATACTGCTCAAAATTGAAGCCCAAAAAAAATCAATGTAATGTGTCCGTGAGCGACACGTAAAATGTTCGCCATCACGCTCATAGGCGTACGAATGATATACGAACGTAGCTTTTTAAGAGCTGCTTGAAATTATTTACGTTGCATGCGACTTCTGCGGTCTTAAAGCATATTAGATTCTAAGCGGTGCGGTAATATACACGTTTTAAAATACCATCCACTAAAGTAAAAGAACATACAATAAAGTATAGTAATGTGTGGCGTTTGGTATCAAATAAGGAGACGTGCTAGTTGGTTGAATCACTATAATGTAATGCAATGCTAATACTAAACTTATATTTTAATACCGTAAACGGGGTAAGGCTAGTTACACACTACTGTTAGTAATAATAACTTTAAATTATCATTTAGATTAAATTATAATTACAGAACAACTGATTACTTACTTACTTACATTATTTAATTTTATATTTAGGTAGATACCTAGTTAGTAAATGTGGGTGTACTATACACCTCTGCCTACCTCTTCGGGGATATACAGGCGTGATGTTATGTTGTTGTGTTATGTTGATACCTAGTTTACATATTAAGATAATTTGTACTAAATGTTATGAGTTCAGTACCTACCTATAAATGATCCATAGACAGAAAGAAAGAGAAAAAACAGTAGTTATGAACAGGAGAATAAATTATAATTATGAAAACATCACTTACTTTTCCTAATTTTGAGGCAAACTAAAGAAACTAAGGTCTGGCGTTACACCAAAATACATCTGTTTGATCCCTTTAAAGGTACGCTATACGGTCGGCTATTACCATGGATTTGAACGCGTCTGGGGCGCTAGTTTCGCTTCTACTGTTCTCTTTTGCTATGGTAGTACCTCCCCGGACGATCTCTTTCACATGAAGCTCTTCTTAAATACTTTACTCGTCTTTTACGACATACGCAATAGAACTATTTTGAAGCATACATAACAGTAAGGCATTAATCTATAATATTGGTTTAACAGTATCATCTCTGAGTGAACACGAGATAATTTAATTAAATCAATTTTGGTGTGGGTATGGACTATTTTCGTATGAGTTATGTTACGTAAACATAATTTATGACAGAGAGAATTAGTATATTACATAGCAGATAGATGGATATTTGTAATACCTACATCGCTTAATTAGAGGCTTAACCACATGAAGATAATAATTAACGTTAATCACATATTACTAGTATGTTATGTATTATTTCAAACTGTAATCTAATGAGCTTTGGAGGAATTAAACATACTTGTCTACCATACCAACTATTCTTTAATCTGTGACTAATACCCATACAATATATCCCGGTTTGTAGTAATAAAACTCTAAGGGCGATAAATGCACTCCATTTTATCGGTAAAATATCCCACTGGTGGGGTCCTATCCCAACACCCCCAAAGATAAAGCATTTCTAGTATTTGACTTGCCTACTTACGGCCAAAATTAATATCCAATCTATCCACGATTTGCCCTACTAGAGCTAGAAATTTGACATAAGCTTCATACAATATGTCAAATTTCTATCTCCAGTAGGGTAAATCCTGGATAGATAGGATATTAATTTTGGCCGTTAGACATCTGCATAATCTAACAATCATAAATTAAGACCAAAGTCACACAGAGGTGTAAGTTTAATTTCATTTGAAACCTTATAGCATACGCTATCTAAAAGAATATTCAACTGTCATACAAAACTTAAGATACTTTTGTAATGAATCATGAAAGTGAAATTTTAAACATAATTTTACACGTTATTTTTACATTTTCTTAAATACTACAAAAACCTTAAGCGTTATTTTTTTCATTTGTACATTTTATTGCTACTTTTGAGTTATTCCACACATTTTTAAAAGAATCACAGCTCTACGTAATTATCATAAAACTAATTGTCGATTGAAAAATCCCCCGCGCACGCCCTTTGTTACAAAAGACATAAGACACATCTTTACTCGAATTTTTTTCCCGATAAAGTACCACAAGTGGGACGTTTTTGTCGATAAAATTAAAATAAATATATTTACCGCCCTTAAAGTTTTATTAATACAAACCGGGACATGTTGTTTAAGCGACTTCTGTAATGCGGCTTTTAAGCTCTTCCAAAACCATGACAAATTATTACGGTTATAAACATTTGCCCTAAAGTGGGACAACACCTCATTAATGAAATACCAACAGAAACACAATTAGAAATAACAGATAAAAATCATAAGAATAATATAAACAATACTTTAATTCTTTGTAAACCAATTGATCAACTAACTCAAACACCACAAATTGCAACATCCTGTTTGAACCGTCCATGCCATTCGCTTCGGCTGGCTACCTGCGCTCCGTCGTGCTGGCTGCTTATCTAAAACGTTCCTTCAATGTTTTTTGTGTCTACCTACGCATTACTTATTATTGCAAATCAGTTGATACTTACCCGAAGGGGTAGGCAGAGGTGTAATAGTACACCCACATTTCGCCAGTTATGTTATAGTCCCATGTAATAGGGGGCGAGCCTATTGCCATTGACCGGACCCAAATCCAGACTCCGGGCTCCGGCGAGAATTTCCTGATGAAAAAACCCAATAACACTTTGCCCGACCCGGGAATCGAACCCAGGACCCCACGCTCAGCAGTCGCGCTTGCAACCACTAGACCAACGAGGCAGTCCGAGGTGTATGTTTTAAGTTAAATAAATTTAAAAAAAAATTTAGAGTATAAACTCTACTAACTCTAGTATAATCGTGTGTTTATAAAATATAAACACACGATTATAGACATTCTACATCGTACAGCACAGTATAGCATGCTGAAAAAGTCAAGATCTATGTTAAATGTTTTCTAAGTGGTTTATTTACATTTATTAAATAAATATTACAGATACCACTTTTGTGACAAATAATAATAATACAATATCTTTAAACCGTTAAGATTATAATGATGAGAAATGTGTTACAATAATTAATTAAGGTGAATGCTACAGGGTAGCCCGCGAAATTCAAATATTTTGGTGTTTTTTGCAAATTGTAGCTTTATTTCGCGTTGTATATCGGTAAAAATATCATCATCATCATCATTACAGCCGAAAGACGTCCACTACTGGACATAGGCCTCCCCCAATTAAGGGGGGGATATGCCATAATCGCCACGCTTGGCAGGCGGGTTGGCGATCGCAGTTGGTTGGTTAAATACTCAGAGAACGCTGCTGCCCATCCTCTGGTGAATCCCTAAGTCGCCTTTTACGACACCCATGAGAAGGTAAAAATATGATTGGCGGAAATAGTAACAATATATCTAAATAATAATACTCATAAAAAATATTAACCTAGCTCTATAAGCTCTACAAGCTCGAAAATCGATAATTTAATCGTAAATTAATATTAGCGAGCTAGTACAGCTAATAGAGCTAGGTTAATATTTTTTATGAGCATTATTCAATAAATTATTGTATATCAACGCGAAATAAAGCTACAATTTGCAAAAAACGCCAAAATTTTTGAATTTTGCGGGCTACCCTGTAGCATTCACCTTAAGTAACCCTATTGACCAGTAGTGGACGTCTTTCGGCTGTAAAGATGAACCCTATTGACCATACAGCCGAATAGACGCCTCATGTTGATTATATGCGTATAATAAATTCTGCCACTAGCTGAGGCGGGATACTGCAATCTGATTGGACCTACCAAGGCGGCTATTGGATTATCACTAACGCGGCAGTTTTGACGGCTCACACAAGTGGTCGAAACTGATTTGAAGATTTCAAGTGGCGATTAGTGGCGACCTACATTAGTGAAATTTTATAGCTGTGTGACATGTCGGTCGCCTGTTATGAGGCGTCGTCGGATGATTACAAATAAAAAAAAAAACGAGTACCTACTATTTCTGTTATTTAAGTACCTACTGATCTTGTTCGATTCGATTGTACAATGTGTTTTACACATTTCTCTTTCTTTTTCTCCTCTAAATTTTGTTTTCGTTTTTCATGAACAGTAATTTAATTTAATTGTTTTATTTAAAGAGAAGTTTCTTTTGAGTTATATTATTAAAAATTTTTTGTTTGTGTAGATTATTATTTTTGAACGCTGTGTTGTTCTTTAAGTAAACACCTGTGAAATGCCAATCAACTGAAACGAACTGCCCGACAGTTGAATCGTTGAAATGTAGGCAATGAATGTCATTCATGTGGTTTGTACGCAGAAGCCTTATGAAATTTCCTGGACTATTGACTATTCATACAGAGTTGAATTACGGTTGAACTAGCCGGTCACTTCTCTTACTAACGTCGAAGGGTGATCACTCCGTTACTTGGTGTTTTAGATCCATGATATCGACTTGTCTCTTAATTATCTAGGTCTGTATTTTAAGTAAACAGTAAAAATAAATGAAAATTGACTTAAAAGTTGAGCCTCGAAACATTCGTATTTTAGCACAAATTTCAACACTTTTTCGGCTTGACTGCCTCGTTGGTCTAGTGGTCGCAAGCGCGACTGCTGAGCGTGGGGTCCTGGGTTCAATTCCCGGGTCGGGCAAAGTGTTATTGGTTTTTTTCATTAGGAAATTCTCAGTCTGGATTTGTGCCCGGTTAATGGCAATAGGCTCGCCCCCTATTACATGGGACTTATAACATAACTGGCGAAATCTGAGTGTACCTACTATACACCTCTGCCTACCCCTTCGGGGAAATACAGACGTGATGTTATGTTATGTTATGTTTAACGCTTTTTGGACGTAAACAAATGAGGCGTGTAATCTCCAAAATAATTTGAATTAAAGCATAGTTTAGTTAGTCAACATCTTAAATAATTTTTGTTTTAATGAATACATGCAGTGATTTTTTCATATACACCCTAGAGCCAAAGGTCGACTCATAAATTTTTCGCGATTTTTATGCGTCTCACTTTTTATTTAATTAATTAATTAAAATAAATAAATAAATATTTTTGGGACATTTTTACACAGTCCCAAACTAAGCAAAGCTTGTAACTATGGGTACTAGACAATGGATATAATAATACTTATATACTTTGATTTTTTTGTTAATACATACTTATAATACATATGTAACACCCAGACCACACAAACACTTATGTTCATCACACAAATATTTGTGTCCTGTGGGAATCGAACCCACGACCTCGTGATTAGCAGTCCGACACTCGAACCACTAGTCCACAGACGTCGTCAAGTCATCAAAATCATCTTTAATCAGGCAAATTACACCCATATACAGGACAGCAAACAAGATAACTATAAATAAATGTCACATCAAACACAATAATAATCAAAGTTACAAATTAATAATCCAGACAAATGTCAACCAATTCCAATATAAAAGGGATTCTTTAAGGTGGCCACTGACGGCTGCTGGGGGGACCGGTGGCGGGGTCCCCCTGCTGCACCCTGAGTCGAGGTCCGAGCTCCCGCCCTCACGGTGTCGCAACCGGAGATAATCTCGTCACGCGAGACCGACCCTATGCTCTATGCTTGCCGATTACACACACACCCGATATACCGAAAGTCCGCCACTTTCGAGAAATGATTATTTATTGCCACCAATTATTTAATTTTTCTTTCTTTCTAAAGGCGCGTTAACTTGTCGCAGCATTCAGGTGTCTCGTAGGACACCAATGCGCGAACCGTTTGCTTGACCTTCAGTGCTGTTTTGGACGCACATTCACAAAAATTGTTTTTGCAGCATATATAACAGCAAAATTTTATTTGCCTTAATTTATTTTGCATTGAGTCCTTGAAGCATGATGTGCGTAATTGTGTATTTATGTGTTGGTAACGGCAAACCGGCGACACGCGTTCCGGTATTAAAAGCCGGTAGATAACATTTCTATTATCTTATTATTTAGATTTCTATGAACATAGCCCTTCGCTTTCTCCAGGCGGAGGGTATTCATAACATTTCCCCACGTTAAAAAAGTATTATACTCCTGCTCATTTAGGAACCTAAGGCCACATAAACCAGCTTTGCATTCACAATGGTAATTGAGCAATTACTTTTGTTCCGGTTTCATTACAAAACACAATGTGTAGGCGTTTTTCATTTCATGCAAAAGAGGTTTCATCAAAAATATTTTTTTACTCTCATACCTTGTTAGATAGCTTTAAATGAGGAAGTTTTTGATTTATTTTTTACGCTTAAAGTCATAGTAAAATTATGAGGTTTAATTTTGTTTACACCATTCTGTAACGCCTATCTCGATGATTTCTTAATTTATTTAATTTACTTATTTCGATCATAAAAATACGCCAAAAGCTTCGTTAAAGTATCAGCTACCAGCTATTTATGGAAAATGAAGCTGTTCAATGGATCAAATTAATGATAACTTATAATAAACGTACTTATAATATACGTTTAATACTGAATTATGTGTATTTAAAAAAAAACACAAAAATCTAAATTTATTGAATTCTATTGAGTTTCGGTTAGGGTTTATAGGGGGCGTATTTTTTGTCAGTAGGACCATCTAAAAGAGAATATGTCGAATAAGAGTTCATCCCCTGTCTAGGTAAACAGAAGCTCTAAAACAAAGTTTTCTTTAACTGGAGGTTAAAAATATACGATAAAATTAATGTTAATTAAATGCAAAGCCGACAAAGATTAATGCTTTGTAGACTTTCGAGGTTTATTTTGGACTCTATGAAGGACGTGCCTTTCTGTGATAGACTAGATAAAGTACGAAGGATGAACGAAATACAATTAGTCCTATAAGGTTCGAGATAATGTATTGGTAGAATTAGGTTCGTTATATTTTCTTGTATCGTGTCTTATAATTCATTAAATGTATTTGAGGAAAACCACATTTTTTAAAGAAAATAATAATGTCTTGAGAAAATAAAAGTAAAAATAATATGGTTTTTTAATGAGAACTTGCAAAAACAAACAATTCCGCAGAAAATCATGAAAATCAGTAACCCAGAGCGGACAGAAACGAATCATTTGTCAATTGATAGACAAAAAATAATGATAGAAAAAGGAGGTCTGTATTATCAGCCTCTACCTTGACCTTCTTTTTCTATTGTGCAGTAATAATCATCAATGTAGCAGCATTAACACAGACTAGTAACACAAAAATATTTTCATTTTAAACATCATCATCATTTCAGCCGAAACGCGTCCACTGCTGGACATAAGCCTCCCCCAAGCATCGCCACAACCGCACATCGTACTGCGCTTTCATTTTCATATTCGTATTGAAAAAATGTGTTACCTACCGGAGTCACAGATAATACAAGCCGGAGTTAATGCTTCATTGCTTCTTCATATATCAAGACTGCTGTGTGATGCTGTACAAATTGACGTCAAAAATGCAAATAATACTATGATGATAATATTAAAAACAAATAAGAACAATAATCTTCTATATATGTATACTATAATAAAACTGTAAAGGTCGAAAAGTCTGTACATTGAGTTTTTTTTCGCGAAAACCGGCTAGGGGGACTAGAAATAAGCTATAGAACACGAATCAATCGTTTAAAATTTTTATGTCTGTCTGTCTGTCTGTCTGTTTGTTACCTCATCACGTGAAAACGGCTGAACGGATCGTAATGAAACTGTGCATTTGTATTGGTATTAGTCTAACTTAAAATATAGGGTATATTTTATCTGAATCGGTTGAGTAGATCCAGCGATACAGCTTGACCCCTCTATTGTATTAAGTTGCATACAAAGTAGAGGTCATGATTGTTGGTTGTATGCAGGTTGCAGGTCCCTAAAAATACAACTGGATTCTATTAGTATTATAGAAAATATAGAATAACATAACATAGCCCATCACTGTCCCGCTGCTGGGCATGGCCCTCTTCTTGGAATGAGAAGAGTTAAGGAACTGGATATTGTTAGTGTAATAGATTATCATAACATAATCAGCTCATTACCTACTGCCCAGTAAATAATAAAAAGTAAGGTATTTTACTTTAAAGAACACTATTAATGCAAATACAACTACTAATATAATATGTAGTACATAATATTATATTGCATATTATAATATTGCGGTACAAAATTTTTATGTTGTCCTGTCGTGTAACATTCCACAGTACTTCGTGATAAAATTTCATAAAATGAGTGACTGTGATTAATTAAGCTGTGTATGAATTTTAAACAGTAGTTTGCCGGAAGTAAAGGTTTTTGTACAAAACTTTCGAGTTCGCGAAGTAAAGTTGCCGGTCTTATATTTTGTTATGAGTTGTTGAAAAGAAAACGAGTTCAAAATAATAATATGGTATCGGCTTTATAGTAAATTGAATGATCATCACCATCATCATCATTTCAGCCAAAAGACGTCTACTGCTGGACATAGGCCTCCCCCAATCATTGCCACAACGACTGGTCCTGCGCCTTCCGCATCCAGCGGATTCCCGCGACCTACACCAGGTCGTCGGTCCACCTTGTGGGGGGCCTACCCACGCTGCGCCTTCCAGTACGCGGTCGCCACTCCAGAACTTTACTGCTCCATCGGCCGTCCGTTCTGCGAGCAATGTGCCCCGCCCACTGCCACTCAAGTTTGGCAATTCTTCGGGCTATGTCGGTTACATTCGTTCAACTGCAAATCTCCTCATTTCTGATTCGAATCAGAAATTGAATGGTAACACAATGGAATTGTTAGCCCACAGTGGTCATTAGTCAGGGTATTTGCCAAGATGTGATGGAACTTTCCTCGTGACACCAACGTTAAGACGGGCGGCCATCTTTTTACGTCAGTCATATTACGGACGCTTAAGAGGAAATGCAGGTAGAGACACTTTTAAAAATTAGGTATTTGATGAAACTATCGCTGTCACTTTGCGAGTGCTCGGCCTCAAATAAGTGCGATAAAGACAACTGCAGCTCCGAATGAATAGCCATAGTAAAAACGTCATAATCAAGGTTTGGCTCTCGACTATTTTCTCCTCCAAAACTGGACCGATTTACCGATATTTCATAAACTGAATAAAAAGAATGTATATTGTCGCTATGTTTTTATTTTTTCATTAATACTTCAAATTTATACACTAGACCTTCAAATTTATACAATAGACAGCGGTCTAAACATGCAATATTAAGATTTTTTCAGGGCTTCTAGAAATAATTTATCAACAAAAACTAAAACATAGAGACGTACAAAAATTGTATATTTATTTGAATGTAAATCAATGATTGCTCTAAGGTTATAAACCAGAAAGAAAACAGTTGAGTGCGTTTGTATGGAGAAAAGACAACCCGAAATTCCTGTAGCTTCATAATAGTTTTAAAAACGTTGTATAATATCTTTTCTTAAGACGAAATGCGGTATAATGATACTCGTCAAATTATTCTATTTTCTTCGTCATTACGCTCTCGATAGAACTATTGTGGTCGTCATTTCATATCCATGTTATTTCTTTGGGGTCTGTTATTGGATGCACTAGACTAAGGTAAGGGAGCACCATTACGATAAGCAGATAAGATTGGTGAGGCATCGTGAGGCGAGCAACGACAGCCGTCGGAAACAGGATGTTTTATTTCAACCACAGAAATCGAAATAATAAGGTAATAGAAGTGGTAAAGGCACTTGAACTTGTCACCAAGTGCAGGTGTCTCGTAGGACACCAGTGCGCCAACCGTTTGCTTGATGATCAGTGCTGTTTTGGACGCGGAGTCACTAAAATTGTATTTTACAGCGGATTTTTTTAGGCTTATTTTATTTTGCATTGTATGCTAGAAACATGGTGGGCGTAATTGCGTATTTATGTGTTGGTAGTGGCAAACCAGCGACACGCGTTCCTGTGTTAAACCGACAGTGATGCTTGCATTGCTGTGTTTCGGTCTGAACGGTACGGGTACCGGTGAAATTACAATCACATGAGACTTTCCATTCTCATGTCTCAGTTTGGCGACTCAGGTACTTGCGGTACCATTTAGGCAACAGCCTAGGTGGTATTGAAGTTGTTTTGGGCAAAGGTAACCGCTTAACATCAGGTGGACCTTTAGCTCGTTTCACCACCTTATACAATAAACATGAAAAAATATATAATTTCTATTAGGTACCTTATTATTTAGATTTCTATGATTTCAACATATAATTTTGTCTCCTATTAACTTTGTGAATAAATTGTAGCTTCCCTTTTATTTAAAAACGTTGTAGGTACTTTAACTTCAAAGAGCCAGAGAACTTGTTTTTTTTTGTTCTGACTGCAAGATCCTTTAATAAGAAAAATATCAATATCTGTAATCCTATTATCTTATCGAACAATGGAAGTTATGTAACGACCTATAACAAGACTGTTTGCAAAGTCTATTTCTAGAAACAATACAATAATAATATTATAATAATACTTGTCATAATAACTAAATGTTATTATACAGTTCGGTCGTCTTGATATTCCGTAATGTTCATCGAAGAATAAAAATAAAAGCTTCTTGTATCTTTCGACCTTATTTATAAATAGATACGCAGATAAATTGTATCCATATACTGCTGCTGCTTTATATAATGAACAAGTTTCATTCAGATCATGAATTTCATAGGTAATTAGGTATAGGTACCCACATTTCATTAATGTCTTAGATATTATTTGAGCATCGAATATTTTTGGCAAAATACTTCTCATTATAAGCTCGTGGCTAAGTAGCAACCGCGCTGATTGTATGATCGCTATACTTGCCGTGGTCAGTCCGGGGATGGTTGACCACTTTGTTGCATCGAGACGCCTCCGTGGCTCGGAGAGCACGATCCCGGTTGTCATACGAACATCTATGGCAATCGTTACGGGTAGTCAGAAGTCAGAAAGTCTGACAACTGGGTCTAACCTCCGAGTGTCGGTATTACCCAGTGACTGGGTTGCGGGGGTCTGATGTCAGTCGCTCCGTGTAAAATATTGATGTTCAGCTGCATCTGGTTACACAGAAAGCCAACCCTAACATACTCAGTTGGGGAAAGGCTCGGACGATGATGAATTCTTATCATAGTAATTCTTATTTTTGGTAATATTACTCATTATTATAAATATTTATAATCATGAAAAATGTTCAACTTCATATGCTTAACGTACACAATACTTTGTACATTAAAATAATTGCGATTTTCAGTCAGATGCCTCTCTACTTGAGAAAATTTATTTTAATGCTTTATGCACAAACTATTGCACAGAGGCGGCTTAATGCCTTAGGCATTTTAAATGTAAAGGTTAATTTGTTTTTTTTTATAAAATTAATTTTGGACGACGCAGGGGCTATGTGCAAGTTCTGGAGTGGCGACCGCGTACTGGAATGCGCAGCGCAGTTAGGCCCTCCACAAGGTGGACCGACGACCTGGTGAAAGTCGCAGGTATCCCCTTGATGCGGAAAGCGCAGGACCGGTCGCTGTGGCGATGCTAGGGGGAGGCATATGTCCGGCAGTGGACGTCTTTCGGCTGAGGTGGTGATAAGGGGCTACACTTGCGTTTGACGATATTCTATTAATCTTATGGAGTTCGGAGTAGCAAATTTTGCGACGAGTGCATCGCACAGTTTGCTACTCTGGACAACCATCGTTTTCATATCGCATGCGATGATCGTGTTTTGACGTTTGTATCTCTGATCTCTGGTTTATCTGTCTTCTTCTTCTTCTTCGTCGTTTCGCTCATAACAGAGCGTTCGTGGCCATCATGTACCATTGCCGGGGGCTGCTGTAGCTCACCTCACGTTATCTCGCCACCCTTTCCTGCTTTCGGTTAGTCTGGTGCATTCATGTAGGTAATGGCCGGCCCACGGCAGACTTCATTAAATCAGTCTATCGCATGGGAGGCTTTCCGCGCACTCTTGAGCCCTCTATTCTGCCCTGTACGACAAGTCGTCCTATATTGTGCCTTTTTTATATGCCTATATTTACTGTATAGGTATCAGTCGGAACGAAACTTCGTACTTCGTTTGTCGTTCGTGAAACGCGACCCCTAGGCGATAATCGATTTTAACTTTTACCGATACATAATCCTTGAACGCTCTCAACTCAAAGGCTGACCTACCTACTATAAACTATATCAAAGTATTGGTGTTACCACTTCTTTAGTTTTCTTTAGCTTTACCTTGTATTTACTGTGAATAAGAGCAAAGTTTTTCCCTTTCAATGACTCTTCAAGCCCTCGTTGACGCCATTTTTTTATTTTATCTATCCGGTTTTTTACTTTCTCTCAAAATATTTCTTTATTGTGATTCAGAATATGAGCAAAAAAAACATTATTATTTATGAATAGATAAGATAAGGCCATTAGTATATTTCATTATGAATGTACCTGTGTATCTAACCCAACATAAAATTATATGCGTATTTTGGAAAAAGCTTGGTGAATATTTAAATCAAAATACTTATGATGAAGCCTTTATTCTACTATGTTGTAGTAAACACCTTAATTCCGCAATCCAATTACAGGAAAATAAATAAATACATATTTTTGGGACATTTTTACACAGCATCATCTAGTCCCAAACTAAGCAGAGCTTTTACTATGGGTACTAGACAATGGATATAATACGTTTATAATTTTTTTTTAAAGAAAGAAAGTAAAATGATTTATTGCCACAATAAGATGACATGTACACGTATAGGTGCACATAAAAAATAACTTCATTAGGTACATTTTAGGAATTACATACAACACACAAACACACATACTTAAACATAGATGATAATAGATGATGATGATGATGATAGATGTTGTTATACATACTATATATACTACATAGTAACAGTTGTAACATCAAAAAATGATTTTGTAAATACTTACTTATATTATACAAGAAACACCCAGATCAACACAAACACTTATGTTCATCACATAAATATGTGTGTCCTGTGGGAATCGAACCCAAGACCTCGTGATCAGCGGTCCGACACTCGAACCACTAGACCACAGACAACGTCAAAATAATAAAATATCAATTGCTTAGACATAGGCTTCTCCCAAGTTGCGCTACAACACTCGGTCCTCCGTCTTCCGCATCCAGTCCAGCCCCAGATACTTTCTGCAGGTCATCAGTCTACCTGACTGAGAGGCGCCTTACACTGCCTTTGCCGATTCGTGGCAAGGACTCGTTTTCTCTAATGGTCATCTGCCCTGTCGATCATAACAACTGTAAAATATACATACTGAAATTTTAATCGCTTCTTTCCCGAAAAGGGGTCGTTGTACTCATAATTATGAACAACTTTTACTATGGGACCAACACTGAAATCGCGAAAAAAAAATCAGGTGGTCCCTACATTTTATTGATTTAAGTGGACACAAATATGTATAAATAAATAAATATATATAAGACTCCGTATTTATGAACTCCTTTTATAACCACATAATTGTCAAAATGATGACTGCTTTTATCGTAACGTCTCAAGGTAGTAAATGAATATAAAACGTTCCAGAACCTTCTGAATTAGGTGCGGCAAAATTTGCAGACGACCGCTATTACACAATCATTTGTATTTCCAACCTTCCACCTTTGTTTTTATGTCTCAATTCTCAACGAATTGAAATCTGCGTTGTTTTTACATGGGCTAGCCACTTTTCTTGTATTAAAAAGTGCCTTTGTAAGCAAAAGCAGATTGTAAAAACTAGTTGTCGAAAAAAAATCTCCTGAATTTTAAAGTTATTAAGTAAACGAACTACTACTACCACGTTGGAATAATTAATTTAATTAATATACGCGATTTAATCCGGTTAAACTTTGTTTTATTATAATTAATTTGTCACCGTGGGTTTGCACCAAAAAACATTTAACATGTAATGTCTCGAAACTTGTTATATGAAACTAATGTCACAACTTGTTTTGATGATTGTTACGTTCGCACTGCAGAAAACTGGGTAAATTCTTTGACAGATTTCAAGATTTATTGTTGGCTGTGTTTGCACTGACTAAAAACTTATACATTGACATGTTTGTCTATAGATTTGTCACGGCTGACGTTCGCACTGATGCTTAATCATGTGTCAAAACTTGTATAAATCTCGTTTTTTGTGTTATTCAATGAGGTCGGTAAACATGTATGGCCGAAAGCAGATACTTTGAAGTGTATCGAAATTAATTGTGAAACATGTCAATAGACTATGAAATGTCAAACAAGTTTCGTTTTAACAAGTTGTGTGATAATGCGAACGCGATTCGATACATTGACAGAAAACTGACTTTTCAACATGTTTTTATGTGAATGTTTCGTCAGTGCAAACTCACAGTCAATTAGAAAGGAAGAAAGAAGAAAAAAAGGAAAAGCCTTTTTTTTTGCGCACGTTTTTACCCACAGCTACTTTAAACTAAAAGCTTCTTTTTCAATCACACTCTTTCACTCAAAAGTTTGCTGACACATAACATTTTTTTAAATTAAAGCTCTGCACGTGTAATTTCTGTTTGTAACAAATTGTTTCTATTTTCTTGTCTACAATCTATACTTATATTATAAAGCTGAAGAGTTTGTTTGTTAGTTTGATTGTTTTCTTGAACGCGCTAATCTCAGGAATTACTGGTTGGAATTTAAAAACTCTTTTTGTTTTGGATAGTCCATTTATCGAGGAAGGCTATAAGCTACATAACATCACGCTACGACCAATAAGAGCGGAGCATTAATGAAAAATGTTGCAAAAACGGGAAAAAAATATTGCTTTTGAGACCTTCCGTTGCGTGCGTTTCGTAGACGGTTAAAGTTACGCAAAAATCATGTATGAGTGAGTGAGTGAGTGAGTGATTGAGTGAGTGATTGAGTGAGTGAGTGAGTGAGTGTGTGAGTGAGTGAGTGAATGAGCGAATGAGTGGGTAAGTGAGTAAGTGAGTGGGTGAGTGAGTGAGAGTGTGAGTGAGTGTGTGAGTGAGGGAGTAAGTGAGTGTGTGAGTGAGTGAGTGACTGACTGACCGACTGACTGACAGACTGACGGTCTGACTGACTGACTGATGGACTGACTGACTGACTGACTGATTCACTGACTGACTGATTGAATGTCAAAACAGTTAAATCCAGAAGTCTACCAACGTTCCCGAGGGATACGCTCACGTCTTTCTGTGATAAACTGAATTACACGCGTGCGAAGCAGCGGGCAGAAGCTAGTAATGAATAAGAGTAAATAAAATACAAAATAATTACAACTGATAACAATGTATAGAATAAAATTAATATTAATAATTTCTTAGGTTTTCGCGATCACTACACATTATAACCACCACCACCACCACGAATGCTGCAAAGCTTTCGAAACGTCAGGAAAACCAATTTAAATACTATACGCGATTTAATCCGGTTAAACTTTGTTTACATACGTACGGCATAATAATGTCTACAATATTGAGTATTGACTATGGTTGGAGTGTGTTGTGTGTACCTTTAAAAGTGTAATTTCATGCATAATTTAAAGTTAGTCAAAACAAAAACGATTTTTTTAAGAAAAAAATTGTCAGTTTGTGCGTCGCATGTACGCAAAAATATAAATCATTGCTTAGCATAATGTTGTGGTTCCGGACGGACCTAACACCAGCAGCGCTGATTTCAGAAACATTTTAGACTGACCTTAAGGCGCTCCCTGACCGCGAGCATTTTCGTGTTGTCTAAGTGTCATAAATTCTCAGGAACAAATAAATAAAAAAACCGATGAATTTGTTACATTACACCAAATTCTACCACGAAATACGCGAAACACGAAAAAATTATAATTGTAAAGTCATCAGTACTTTGTTTACCTTTTGTTTTATTGCATTTTCGATTATGGTAAAGTTTATTACTGTACACTATATGTAAGGTCCCGACAGTCCGGCACGTATTTTTGCTTAACACAATACTGCGTAAACACTCAAACCTTCCATATGATCCTGAATTTGTGAGAAAAAAACGTAGAGCTGACATAGTCTGCCAGACAGAAATTGCAAAAGTTAAAGCCGTGAGTCGACAGTACCAATTTCTGAGTACAGTATTATATAATAAAGTAAATAAGAAGCTCAACATATATCCGCTCACTCTTCGCGAGTGTCGAATACTCACTGATAAATGGCTCTATACGCTTACATATGAAGAATTGGAAATATTTGTTAAAACGTAACTTCATGTTTCTGATACCCGCCTGCGCAGACACATCCCCACGCAAAATCATCACACTCTTCCCCCTACACACACACCCCCCCACACACTCACACACGCACAAACACCCCCCCACACACGCACTCCTCCACATACACATACCTACTTGCTTTACAATTTCAGTTCAGTTGGAACGCTGTCGCCTCAATCCATCTGAAATGGGCGTTAATGACTGCAACACAGTTTAATACTAATGCAGTCATTTTCGTACACATTGTATGTAAACGTGTTTTCTCTTCCAATAAAATTTTTATTTATTTATTTATTCGTTTGTGATACTCACGTGTTTTGTTTTTTTAACAGGACGAAAGAGGTAAACTTCTCGCTCCCGACGCTTCGCTCGTCATCGCTCGGGGAACTTCGGGATGTCATCAGTGTCAGTAGCCTTGGCAGTGACGTTCTCTGCCCACCTGTGCCTACGCAACTGCGATCAAATTCATTCAGTAAGTACCTAAGGATATTTTTATACTAGAATGTTCTACAAGCTGCAATAACTCTGCTTTCTCTTAAGTGTATTACATCGTCATTTTTCGCTTAAACTTCACGTTTGGGGGAGCTGTAAAGATACTACGCCTACACGTATATCCTCTGATTGGATGGATGACGTCATTCTTTATGGCTTGTTTGACCGTATTTTTGGCTATTACGGTTACTTATATAACCTTACATTTCATATGGCATTAACAGAGGTTTATGGAAAAAGTTCTTAAGTATCATAGCAACAAGAATGTGAAGCTGCGAAATTTTGTCCTAGCAACAGGAAGGTACAGATTTTATTGGTATTTGATATAAAATTACTTAAGCTTCGACGTTAATGTAACAAGAAAATCCTCGCTGCCGTATTTTCATTTCACAGTTGATTAGCTGCAATACCTACGCACATATCTACATGTTATTATAATATAAGGTTGAATCTTTGACTATATACCTATAGTCAAAGGGTTGAATCAAAATTAGTTGGCGAATCTTCACCGACATCACGTCTGTGAAGATTCGCCAACTAATTTGATTCGGTATCGATTTGGGTGTATCGATTTCTAATGATAATAAAATAAGTATAAAACATTTTTTTAACTCATTATTTCATCCTGGTCAGCTGATCATACACGGGACGCGTGACCTTGTAGATTGATATACTATTTTTGAGGACATATCAGATACCATAACACTACAATTGTTTTTAAATACGTAAAACAACTTTTTGCGCGACGCGCGGCCTTAGACTACGTGATCAGCTGGCTGTAGTTGAAATTAGGAGTTAGGAAAACCATATTTTTTCTTGTTTTATTATCATTAGATATTGATACCCATCACTATGAAGTTTCACCAAAAAGTTTCGCTTCGTAATCAAGTTTCGAGGTGTCTGAAATTTCTCCGAAATCTCGTACGAAGCACTTTTGTGCTCTAGACTACTCTAACGTACCTGTCGGGTAAATAACTTAGCTCTCCAACCTTGTTAATATTATTTACTCAGCTCTGTATGTCAGTCAGCTGTTTTCGTAATGGCTTTTTCACGTCCATATAAATAACCTTTAGGACTGGACATAAAACATTACTCACCCAAAAAAATTGCAAAAAAATACTAAACATTTAATTGTCATAATAGCCAAGTTATACTAAAATAATATTAAAAGCAACATAAACAAGAATAAAAGGTATTACGGAAAAGACAAACTTTAGTACAAACTAAATGTAACACCGCCAACGCAGAGGTAACGTAACAACTAAATCAAAAGTCGTGGTGATGAAACTTTTCATTGCTTGTGAAAACTACTAAGTTAATTAAAATTTATGTTAGCAGCTGGAAGTACAAAGTTACAATAGTTACATGAAATGCGAAATATTGGTATTTCAGTGCTTAGATAAAGACACGGGCGTAGCTTATATAGCTTCCAAATACGGGGTGTCTAACAACGCAAAAATGTAAACTAGATTTGCTCGTGAATAGGCCTCTCAAAATTTGCGTCACAACACTCAATTGCCTTCCGCATCCAGTTAGTCCACGGTCAGCTACTTTCACACACACGTACACACCCCAACACGGTTGGATACATACGGGGGATTTGACAAATATTAGAGTTGGACATAGGCCTCTTCCAATTTGCGTCACAACACTCAATTCTGCGCCACAATACTCAATTCTGCGCCTTCCGCATCCAGTCCACGGTCAGCTACTTACACACACACACACACTAACACACAGTTGGATACAAACGGTGGAAATTTGACAAATATTAGAGTTGGACATACGCCTCTCCCAATTTGCGTCACAACACTCAATTCTGCGCCTTCCACATCCAGTCCACAGTCAGCTACTTTCACACACATACAAACACGGTCGGATACAAACGGTGGATATTTGACATATATTAGAGTTTTTACGTAGACTAAGGGCCCCCCACCGGAGCATGTTATGTTATTTGTGACCACATGTGTTTTTAATAAAATAATAACAATATCGTGATAATACGAAATTTCGAAAGAAAGTCACACAATATGACCCTTAAGTTAATAATGTGTTCAAAACTCCATTAGATAAATAAATTAAACGCAAAACTTTATTACTGCCTCCAAGCAATGAGACAAAACTAATAAAAAACTATACAATATTTACAACCCAGATTGGCCTTACTATTCTCTTGTATTTTTATATTGCTGGTTTTTTAAAGTATTCACCGAGCGTTCTGCGAGCAATGTGCCCCGCCCACTGCCACTTAAGTTTTGGAATTCTTCGGGCTATGTCGGTTACTTTCGTTCTCCTGCGAATCTCCTCATTTCTGATTCGATCACGCAGGGACACTCCGAGCATAGCCCTCTCCATTGCTCTTTGAGTGACTTTGAGCCTTCAGGCCCATTGTGAGCGACCACGTTTCAGTTTACTAAGTTTATTATTACATTAAGCTAATACATTATTAAAATTTATTATATTATTATTTTGACGTATATTCTCGATTAAGATTAAGACCGCTGATTGTACATGTGTTCTATATAAGTCATATATGTTGCTATCTTCTTTTGTGTACAATAAAGAGTATTTGTATTGTATTGTATTGTATTATAATTAATATTCAAAATGCCAACGTTATTCTCTCGATTGATTACACCCACTCCCAGTGAAAGCAATGTGACGAAAATTATCAGCCATCCGATTACATCTACCGATATTGGACCCAAAGAAAATAGCGTTTGGGGACAGTATATTGAATTATGAATGGATAGGATCAATATTGTGACCACCGGGCAGTTACTGTGGTAATATTTCCACTGGGACCGATATTATTGTACGCCAATAAATTTTGTGTAACCTGCGGCGTTAGTAGTTAATATGGTTCATTGTTTTTCATAGCTTTTTTTTTCTATTGTATATATAGGATGGCGAAACGAGCTAAAGGCCCACCTGATGTTAAGTGGTTACCTTTGCCCATAACAACTTCAATACCACCTAGGCTCTAGGCTGTTGCCAAAATGGTACCGCAAGTCGGTTCGCCAAACTGAGACATGAAGATGGAAAGTCTCATGTGAGTCTCCGGCTGGCAGCCATTATCTTCAGGTTGTCGGTCCAGCTGGCTGGGGGCGCCCTACGCTGCGTTTGCCGATTCGCGGTTTCCGCTCAAAGACTTGTCTGCTCCAGCGGCAATCAGTCCTTCGACAGATATGGCCAGCCCACTGCCACTTCAGCTTACTGATCCTACAAGTTATGTCGGTCACTCCAGTTCTTCTCCGGATAAACTAGTTACCAATTTTCTCCTTCAAAGAAACTCCAAGCATAGTTTTTTTAAGTAACGTACTTGTAGGTAATCGTTTACTACAGTCAACTATTCATGACAGAAAAGGAAGATATTTAATTGTAGGAAATTAGCTGGGGTGGCTCGAGTAAACGAATTATTCTCACCCACACGTAAAATACACGCCAAGCGTGGATTTGCGGAAAATGGCCCGGAATATGTAGGTATTTGTTTAAACCCGTGATATTCAACCTTTGGGTTACGACCCCCTGGGTGGTCACGAACCGTGTACAGGGGGGTCGCGGTCACTTAAAAAATAAATATGTTTATTAAAAATAATATGTATTGTATACATATATTATACGCCCGCCCTTCACTGATATAACCTAATGACATAATCCTAAGGCGAGGGGGTCGCTGGCATTTTTTTACAAAAAGTTTCGCGCTATGGAAAAGGTTGAAAAGCAAATAAACAAATACCTATTCTCATAATACCAGACTTTTGACAATTTGTAATCCAGAGCCACATAATGTGTTAAGCCCAGTACGATCACGTAATAAGCCAGCAAAGCGAAATCTTAAAAAAGCGGTTACAAAGAAGACGGCTCATTTACATTAAAATAACTCGCTCGCCTTTTCTGTCTGACATTTTATTCCTCTGTGCTCTTTTACGTTGCAAACATAATTACGCTTTGAGTATTTCTCTGTTTTAGAAGCATATTTCGCTTACTAAATTCAAAGTTACCTGAAGTGCAGAAATCTTCAACATTTTACTATCTAACAAATTACCTATGCTTTTGGCCCAATTTTTCAGTGCAAAACCATTTTATACACAATAATTGTAACTTAAATGACGAAAGGAATATACACGATGAATTTTCGTTGGTCTTGGAAATGAAAAGGGTCATTGTACTCAATATTATGAACAATTTTTACTATGTGACCAACCCTGAAAAAAACCAGCTGATCCTTACATTTGTGTTCACATAAATCGACAAATATAGGGAAAAGCAGTTTTCTTTTTTCGCGATTTTAGTGTTGGTCCCATAGTAAAAGTTGTTCATAATGATGAGTACAATAACCCCTTTTCGTTCCCAAAACCACCTAAAATTCACCGTGTATAATAGTGTTGTTTTACTTAATTAACTTTTATCTTCTAAATACTCCAATAAGTAAGTACAGTTGACTACATGACAGTGGTAACACTACAGTTCGAATACCGCCCTTACTGCTTACGAAATAAAGATGATGCTAATGTCAAAGTGTTACCACCGACGTGCGGTCGACCGTACAATATAATCTCAGCAAAAAATAGTCTTCGCAATAACCACACCCGTGGATGAGAGTGACTAGAATTCAGTGAGCGATCTATGCTTAAAGTAGATGATCTTGTATCCATTAGAAAATGTAAATCTTCGTCTCCCCGACTTTCGAACCGGCACGACGTACGACACTCTTATTTGGTATGCATAGCCGGAAATCCAAAGGTCAGGTCTTTACATCTCTATGTTTAAACTTATGACCTTTTGGTTATACTTCAAGCACTGTTGCATGAAGTTCGAAATTCCCTGCGGTTTCGGTTACATTATAGAAACTTATATTTGAACTTCTCGTATGATGGAAACGATGTGAACTTTATTGAAAACTTGTTTATATTGTTTGAAAACAATGAAAATGAATAAAAACTATCTGGCTTTGCTCCTATCATCAACTCAGCGTATCACAGTCCACTGCTGGACATAGGCCTCTCCCAGGTTGTGCCACAACACTTGGTCCTCTATCTTCAGCATCCAGTCCCCCCAGTTACTTTAATCAGGTCGTCGGTTCACCTGGCTGGGGGGCGCCCTACGCTGCTTATGTTAGTGATTTTGCTCCCATAGTATGTGAATAAAAAGCATATTCTGTGTAATATGTGTGCCAAATTTCACCCAAATCCGTTCAACAATTTCGGCGTGATCGAAGGCAAACAAACATAGAAACTTTCGCATTTATAATGGGATGGAGGGTGGCATTTTGTTGCTGAAAATAAGACTTCTAAATTATGAGACATTCATCATCATTAAATTTAAAGCAATTTGCCTACGCTTGGGCGCAACTTGTGTTGCTCCACACCGGTGCCATTGCGGTGAACTTGTCGACAGCCTAGGACACCATGGCCTGTCTTGTTGCAGGAGCGCGGGGCGCTTAGCGCGACACGCTAGCATTAATGACATTATTCGTCGTGCTCTTGCCACCGCTGGTGTACCAGCTGTTTTAGAACCCAACGGCTTGGTACGAGACGATGGCAAGAGACCAGATGGCATGTCGTTATTGCCATGGAAGATGGGTAGGCCTCTGGTGTGGGACGCAACGTGCGTCGACACCCTTGCTCCTTCACATCTTTCTAGCTCAGCTGGTTGTGCTGGCGCTGCCGCTGCATCTGCGGAGGCCCTCAAGCGGCGCAAATATAGTAACCTATCAGGTAACTATGACTTTGTGCCGTTTGGGGTCGAAACACTCGGGTCATGGGGTCCGAGTGCGCGCTCCCTTTTTAAGGAAATCTCCAAGAGGCTGGTCGACACTTCGCGTGACCAGAGGGCTGGCTTGTTCTTTGGTCAAAGAATAAGCGTTGCCATTCAACGTGGCAACGCTGCCAGTCTTCTGGGCACTATGCCGGATGACAGCGGTGTCGAGGAATATTTTGACGCCTAGGCGCGCCTTTTTGTATAATTTTATTTTGTACTTTGTAAATATTGTATAATTTTATTTTGTAGGCTGTAAATATTTTCTAAAGAGTAGTTTTTAGAGTGTTTGTAAAAATTATATTCATAATATCAGTAAACATATATTAATAAGCAAGCTACACTTAGAGTTTTAAAATTCAAAGTCGCTCAGCGACTCTATAGAACAAGCTATGCTTGGAGTTTCTTTGAAGGATAAAATCCGTAACGAGATTATCTGGAGAAGAACCGGAGTAACCTACATAGCTTGCAGGATCAGTAAGCTGAAGTGGCAGTGGGCTGGCCATGTCTGTCGAAGGACTGATCGCCGCTGGAGCAGAAAAGTCTTTGAGCGGAGACCGCGAATCGGCAAACGCAGCGTAGGGTGCCCCCAGCCAGGTGGATCGATAACCTGAAGATGATGGCTGCCAGCCGGAGGGTATGGATGCAGAAGGCAGAGGTCCAAATGTTGTGGCGCAACTTGGGAGAGACCTATATCCAGCAGTGGACTGTGATAGGCTGAGTTTACTGTCTTTAGCGGCTTGCGAAGAGCAAGTGGGTGGTAGATTTCGGAGCTAGCCCCCCGAAATGATGAAACTGCTGCCTATAGATTGACTGATTATATTCTCGTTGTATAAATTATTCTGGTTGTATGCGTCCATTTGTCATTCATCAAAGCCTCGTTGGTCATTGTAAACATTGAGGTTGATATTTGCAAGGATGTGTTTGTGTTGATGTGTCTTCTTCTAACTGCCAAAATGTATGATTATACGTCGACCATGCCGCTCATAGGCCTTCAATCCTTCTGTACTTTCCTTATATTTTATTTGATATTTCATTTTATTGTCTGTTAGTTACCGGTTTGTGTACCTGTTGCACTGTTATTTAAATATTACGCGCCGTTAACTGGAACAATGAACCATTTTTCTTTCTTTTCTTTCTTTCTTCTTAAAGATGCCTCTAACAGGCGACGTCTATCAACATATCTGAATTACATAGCTGATGTAGTTAGCCACTAATCGCCACTTGAAAACTTCAAATCAGTTTCAACCACTTATATAAGTCGTAAATACTTCCGTGAATAGCCAATAGCCGCCTTGGTAGGGCCAATCGGATTGCAGTACCCGGCTTCAGCTGGTTAACAGAATTTATTGTACGGATTATATTCAACAATATGCATCTATTGGGCTGTGTAGTCAATGATTGCACTCCTTCTAACTCCTAAAATTGGTGGTTATATCAGCACTCTATTGTTTCCAAACTCCAATTATGTCATCCTAAAACAACATTCTATAATATATTTTTTATGTTTACAAAGTAAAAGAGCTTCCAAGTTTTATCTGCTCGCAGGGATTAAAGTTATGTCAGCCTTTTACCGAGGCGTCGTATCTACAATGTTTGTACTTAATTTTGCAGCAGTATAACACAGGCTTACACGGAAAACATGTTAGTTTTAAATGTAAGCAAAATGAGATATTTTCTAGAGGTCACTAGATCTGTTCTCGTGAGTGTTGTTAAAACTATACTTTATCTTTGCTTTGGTTAGTGGGTTTATGTTTCTTATATGTAGTGACTAGAACTATAAACAGTCTGTTTAGTAATTAATAGTTACACGAGTGATAGTTTACACAATCTGTAAAAAAACTGTAACGTGTTGGTGTTGGTGCTTATACTCAATTAATATTATTGTACGGTACGTAGATTATTTTTTTTTTTTTGAAATATATGTAAAGATGCTTGTCATCTTAGTTTACCTGCAACCACGAAATGCTGCAAAGCTTTTGAAACGTCAGGAAAACCTATTTAAATAATATACGCGATTTAATTCGGTTAAACTTTGTTTTATTATAATGGGATTTTAGCAGCCAAGTGGCGCTCCATCAGTAAAAAAAGTATTACTCGTTGAATACATCATTTGTCGAAAATTTGTTTTTAACGATTGAAGTACAGGTACTGTAGTTTGTTCAGAAACTATTAATCTCTGAATTATACTTTGCTGTAGTTGTAGATAGAAAAAGTGCGAAAAACTGCAATTTTTTTATGATACTTTATTGTACACACAAATACACATTAATATTACAATAGGAAAGCTTATGTACATCGGCGAGCTTAACTTATTTTTTCCATTATTTCTATCTACAACTTCAGCGAACTATATTTTACAGAGTTAATAGTTTCTGATTAAACTACAGTACCTGAACTTCAATTGTTAATAACGAATTTTCGATAAATTATGTATTCAGCGTGTAATTATTTTTTTACTGATGGGCGTGCCTCTTGGCCACTACATTCCCCGTAACAGGGTCGCTTACATGATGTATGTAACCCGTGCAAGTTCCTCAGTTAAGGTGATTTCACACCGGCGTGGCGTGGCGTGGATGGGCAGAGCGAGAATTGAAATTTGTATAGCAAAATTTGAATTCACGTCACGCCCATCTTTAGTGTGAAAGGTTTGGAGGCGAGGATGTGCGAGACGAGAATTGAAATATTTGTTGGTACAATGTTAAACTTTATTGCTGCATGAATAGAGTATTTATTACATTGCAAAACGGTACATCGCGAGCGGCAGTCGGCGCGAGACGGCGCGGCGCGTGATCGCGATGTACATCATTCGGTGTGAAAGGGTCAGCGAGATTTCAATTCATGTCCATCCGCTCCAATCCTCGCCTCGCCGGTTTGAAACCACCTTTACTCGCGCCGTGTACACGTGCACCATGTGTCTCCACTAAAATGTTACTTTATCTTTGAGACTACCTTTTAAGAACATACGACACTGTCTTTTCCACCATATGAATCATTTTAGTACCTCTCGATTCATGGCGTAATCTGTTGTAATGGTTTTGTAACAAACAATAACAAAACATTACATCACTCTCCCAAGGGATTATTAAAAATCTATTGGAAGCACGAAAACTGTGACCCTTTATACACATTCCACTTTCAAGTGTCTTTTTTGTACAAGTTATTAGAATTGATTACCCATTTGGGGAGGCCTATGTCCAGCAGTGGACGTCTTTCGGCTGAAATGATGATGATGATTACAATTTTATTTTATGTTATCATTTTACGTATTTTCTTCTCATTTAAAAAGAATCGAAGTCAGAAGGGCGAATATTTAGTTTTGTAATAGTTGTCAAGTGTATTCGAATGGAAATGTGATTCTACATTGTTTTCTACCGTCTATTGTTTTATTCCATGAAATAGGTACTGGAGAGTAAAAGGATTTATTAAGAAAGAAATTTAATCCAATCTTAATTAACACAAGGGTTTTGCTGTGAAGTTGTTTTATAAAAAATCTAAAGTGTAATCTTAGAAGGAAACTTATATTTTATTTAGTGAAGTAAGCTCTTTCGTGCTAGATTTTATGATAGACTGGAAGTCAACTCGTTTTCTAAGCGATATAAAAAGCTAGTTTTTAAGCTATTAACTTTTCATTTATTTTCTCAAATTTCATTTCTCAACCTATCGCTGTGAGAAAATAAGCTTCTTGGGCAATTATTTTATTGTTAGATGCATGGACGAATAAAAAAAGACCGGAATCTCACTCAACAATAAGTGAGAAGCTCGCTTGGCAAGCACACATTCACACCTATAGTAAGTCTAACAGCGGCCATTACGCAACAAATCTCATGTGACAGAAGTCGTTGTCATAGTGTCACAAATAAAATGTAAATATTGTTAAAATGCTGTCCAAAATTAAAGTAGTTTTAAGAAAAAAAATAAGTGATTCAATCTTTTCTTAGCGAGATTCCGTCCACCTGTTTAAATTCGTCCGTGGTTAGATGGTGTATAAAAATAATAGAATACGTTATTTTAAGAATGATATTTTATAGAATAGTTTTTTTTGCGAAAGTACACTTAATGTAAATATAGTATAAATATACATTTCCCTTCATAATATTATTCTGATCAAAGATTTTATCAATTCTATTTACTTTAGCCATGTCTTTACTTTATATTGTCTCTGTATCGAACATTTTATCAACCACTGAATTTATATACATTTTATCCAATGTCTCTCAGTTTCCTTTATCGAAAATTTCAGTCCTTTATCTAAATATAGTATTATATTATCCTGTTGTTAGGAGTGAAAGCTTTGAACTGTGATCAAATCGATTTATCTTAACAAGGGATTAGGGTTGATTGATAAAGTCCCTTTTTGTTCCACTTTGAGCTAAAACCCTTGTTGTCTCGTTGTAGGAACCTATTAAGCTGCCTGTTATTATTTTAAATATAAAATTTGTCCCTACCTTGTAGTATTATACTCTCAATTTTATCGGTAAAGACATCCCACTTGTGTGGTCCAATCCCAACACCCCCAAATACAGAGCAATTTTAGTATTTGACTTACCTACTTAGACATCTGCATAATATAACAATTATAACTTAAGACCTAAGTCACACAGAGATGTAAATTTATTACAGTTAAAAATACATAGTTTCAGACTGTTTAGAAACTTGGTCTTTAAATTAAAATTTCTAAGTACTTAGTTTTTTTTTTGTGAATCAATTGCTATCTGTATTTTCAAGAAAGAAATAATTATTATACACTAGCTAAAAAGAGATCCAACTTTCATTCAAAACTTAAGTTACTTTTGTAATAAATCATGAGATTGAAATTTTCAACATAATTTTATACGTTATTTTTACTTTTTCTAAATTATTACAAAAACTTTAACAGTATTTTTTTTTCATTTATACTTTTTTTTGATAGTTTTTGAGATGTTCTACACATAATTAAAAGAATAACAGCTCTAAGTCAATTATCTTATGAGTAATTGTCGCTTCTCTTAAAAAAGGTCCCGTGCACGTTCTTCTTTATAAAAATACGCAAAAGACAAATCTTTACTCGAAAAGAATCCCGTTCAAATCCCACAAGCGGGACGTTTTTATTGATAAAATTAAATGTATATACCTACCTCCCTTAAAGTTTAATTACTATAAATCGGGACTTATTGTATATCCCTCCATTCGGTAACATTAAAACCAATTGTATATTTAGGGAGGACCTAAGTGGATAATTTGTTTAGTAAAATGATTTTCTTTCTCTGCTCTGTATTTAGAGACACTATTTTAGAAATATATTACTACACAAACACGTTTTAGGGGTAAAAAAAATCCCGAAAATATGAACAACATAAATCGTGACCCTACACTTATCTTACAATTTTCAGATGCTTACCCGACCTAAGGGTCCATTTTCGGTGAAAAATTATCTTCGCCCGCAGGTCCCCATCTGTAAAAGCATATTCTATGATAATAATAACGTGAGGCTTTTAATCTGTAACTTATACACTGGTATACATAAGTTTATCTAATAGTGCTAGTATTATTACTAAACCGATTGATGAACAGTCGTAGGTTACGAAGTAACTATATTATTGAAGTAAAACTTCTATACGCACGCTTGACTTGGGTAGTAAGCTGGGTGACTAGTGACGAGTAAGCTGGTGAATGCGTTACGAAAAGTTTGATCGCGTAACGAAAAGTGTGTTCGGGTGAGGCGAACGGAAGTTGAGAGAGAGTATATCTCTCAGTTAGTGAACTACTTTTTGGCGTCATAGATTTCAGTAACAGATATGTTTATTTTGTATTTTGTTAGTGGAATACGTTATTTCTATTCATGCTGTAATAAGGTAATTTTGTAGAATATTCATTTATTGCGTCTACGACTTACAATAACCGTTTTTCCCCGCCGCGCCGCCATGTTGGTTAAATGCTTTGGAGCGGTATTTCAAAGTCTTTTGCTATAAACTGTTTAAAAATAGAACATAATATTATGTTCCCATTGACACAAAATTATACAATAAAAAAAAACTCCAGTCTAGCTTAAATTACCACTTTAATATTCCTATTTTCTAACAAGAAAATAAGTATTTTAAAATTATAGTTTCTAAACAAAAAAAAAACTGTTAATTAATTAACATGAAGTCCGTGTGGTGCCGGACTTATAGAATAGCACCACCCTTATCTCTTCTCATGGGTGTCGTAAAAGGCGACTAAGGGATTCACCAGAGGATGGGCAGCAGCGTTCTCTGAGTATTTAACCAACCAACTGCGATCGCCAACCCGCCTGCCAAGCGTGGCGATTATGGCATATCCCCCCAATATCTTCGTCTTACGGCTGAAATAATGATGAATGAATGAATTAACATGATAAAATTTAAATGTTGAAATAATTAAGAAAAATTCTAATCAACAACTAAAAATCAAAAGACTATTAATTTCTTGCTCTTTCAGTTTCTCTCGCTACCTTTAACTACAGTACCAGCCCCCCTAGCCAAGTTGACAATCTACAATCGTCAACGCTAATAGAAAACAATCAAAATGTATGGGAATGACATATCTCAACGAAAAAGTCATTCGTTGAGATATGTCATTTAAGCGTTTTGTTTAGAAACTATAATTTTAAAATACTTATTTTCTTGTTAGAAAATAGGAACTGTTCAACTCAAACTGTTCTTCAATTGTTCAAATTCAAATTATTTATTTACTAGAATATGGTATTATTACAGATGTAGGTGACTTATGATTAGTTTCAGCATATTCTGCCCCTTGGGGCGTGCAAATTGGACTTATACATAACAAAATTAGTGATTAATTAATAATTAATTAATTAATTAAGTAATTAATTAGTAATTAGCGTGGGTAGGCCCCCCACAAGGTGGACCGACGACCTGGTGAAGGTCGCGGGAATCCGCTGGATGCGGAAGGCACAGGACCGGTCGTTGTGGCGATGTTTGGGGGAGGCCTATGTCCAGCAGTGGACGTCTTTCGGCTGAAATGATGATGATGATGATAACAAAATTATTAAAATTATGAGCATGCATATTAATTATGTTTAACCTTTATTTTATAAACCTAGGTATCTTATCTTCGAAATATTCTGTAACACTATAATAGTTCTTGCTCATTAAGAAATTATACATTTTTTTTTTAAATTGGGATAGCGGTAATTCTTTAATGTTAGATACAAATTTTCGATAAGTGATTAACTCAGCGAGTATTTTTTTTTTTGCTGAAGCGGCTGCCACTTATCTCTTAGTAGCGCCTTAATATGTTAATACGTATGAGTCTGGCGATCTTTGGCAAAATGTGGGTGTTCTGTACACCTCTGCCCACGAATTCATGGATTTAATGTGACGAATATACAGCCTTTCATCATCATCATCATCATTTTAGCCGAAAGACGTCCACTGCTGGACAAAGGCCTCCCCCAAGCATCGCCACAACGACCGGTCCTGTGCCTTCTGCATCCAGCGGATTCCCGCGACCTTCACCAGGTCGTCGGTCCACCTTGTGGGTGGCCTACCCACGCTGCGCCTTCCAGTACGCGGTCGCCACTCCAGAACTAATAATATACAGCCTTTAATGTGTAGATATTAAATATATATAAACGACATTATATCATTATAAAATAATTGGTTATTTGTATAAAATGCTTCTAGGAAATCGCATGTTTTTGTAGTAATGAAGCCTCTGGGAGTCTGCAGCTATTTGTCACGCTAAATTTCATTACATTTTTCTACATAAAAACATGTTAAATATCAGCTACCATACTACTAGGCAGTAAAACAATTAGTGTTATAATTAAATTAAGCGGCTACATGTTTTATGAATGTTTTTCATTTATGTATTACGTCATTATGAAATATGAAAATTTATTCTCTTCCCATTATATCGCTTTTTTAAACTCGACTAGTTTCACGTCAGAAAGCATTTTACAAATTCATGTACATTTCTTTGTTTCATGAAAATACATTTATAACTTCGACGAATTTGAAAAATTTATGGCTAGAATAATCTGAGCGTAAAAAATTATTCGATTTTTTTTGAAGCAAAGAAAACATCTACCAATTTTGAGCTCACGAACGGTTGAATAATTAAAACCGATGGACAGGGATCCAAAAAAATAGGTAAAGCTTTTATTCTAAATGGTTCGCTAAAAATAAAACGTTGAAATATTACTTTTGAAAATGTAATTTCAAAAGTAATATTTCAACGTTTTATATTTTGACGTTTCTGGATTTTATTATTATTTTCTTTCGTTGAAAATGTCACGCGATCAAGTTTAGTGCCTATCCACAACGCAGTGGTATAAAGGTGATCTGTGCCTTCTATTTATAGGAATAATGTTTAAAATATCAACAGACAAAAAATACCAAAGACATTAATTATTTATATTTTTTTTACTGTAGCTTATTTCATTTCAGTAAAAAAAATAGTTATTGTTAAATACGATTGTCAATTGATAAAATAAATTAAATATGATAACATACTTTATAAATAGTGTTTAATTTTCAAAACATTATTAGTTTTTAGGGTTCCGTACCCGAAGAGTTCCAAACGGGACCCTATTACTCTGGCTACGCTGTCCGTCCGTCCGTCCGTCCGTCCGTCCGTCTGTCTGTCTCAGGGCTGTATCTTTGTAACGGTATTAGATAACCGGTTGAAATTTTCACAGAATATGTGTTGCTATGAGGTGTATCACGACAAATAATAAAAACAAAAAAGTCTAAAACCAAAGGGGGTCCCCATACAAGAAACCTAGAAAAATATGCATTTTTTTCAACGTTTTTGTTCCTGTTCTATCTTCAAAACGGTAATACATACTAGCGTCAAACTTGGTTTGATTATAGTGCATACTATGTAGTTTTGCAACAAATACTAAAAACAGGACAAACATAGACATATATGGCAGTACCTACGGAAGAAAGAGATGCAAAAATTCACATTTCACGTACGTTCGTTGATGTGTTTTGATAAACTCGCGTAAATTAAATCAGTTTCTACGGGGTATTAGGTCGATGGGTTGTACGGAACCCTTACTGCGTGAGTCTGACTCACACTTGGCCGGTTTCTTTTCACATCTTTGTATTTTGCGGTAAGGGAATAATTTGCAGCTTAGTTAATTTTTATTCTATTACGTAATCTAACGAAAATCATTTCGAGTTTAATGTTGATTTTATAGCAATCTACACCAAGTATTTTAAGTGGTGTATTTTTCTACTTTTTATTTTGGCCGGTGTGAAAATGGCACAAAAATGAGAATTTAGTTTGGGTTCAATTAGTTCAGTACATTTTTTAAACACATGAGTGTCTACCTAGACCTTCACTAGTCTACTAACCAGCGGCTATTCGGCATACTGTCGAAAACATTGTATGCCTATTTATGTTAAAGATCGAATATATTTATTTTTACTCTTTACACAAAACTACTACTTTACTTTTTTTTTTCTTTTTTTTTTTTTTTTTACTCTTTTTAAATACTACTGGAAATTCTCAGTTGCAGCCCGGAGTCTGGATTTGTGCCCGGTTAGTGGCAATAGGCTCGCCCCCTATTACATGGGACTTACAATATAACTGGCGAAATGTGGGTGTACTATACACCTCTGCCTACCTCTTCGGGGAAATACAGGCGTTATGTTATGTTATGTTGTTATGTGTTACTCTTTATACTGAAACTTAATGGCGTGACCAATAAGTGAGCTTTGAGAAGTTTAAAAAATTATTGAATAAATATAGCGTTAATGTTTTATATGTATAAAACGTACAAAGTTTAGCCGCAAAATATACGTTAGTGAAAAAATATGTTTTAGTCAGTGACAGTTTTACTGTATTGAACTACTTATGCCTTGCTTATAATCTTAGTTCAAAATAGAAATTACGCCAGGAAACTTTTTTCTAAAACTAGTTTACACGCTTTGAACAAAACAAAACCCAAAAAATGTTACAATAATAAACGTTACACATTATGTGAGGTATAAATGAACAACCTACGCATTTTTATCATTTTAGAAAAACGTTATAAAATAAATCTAAATTGAATAAATAAATTCCTAATATCTTTGAGATCGATAGAGTCGAGTTTAATATTGTTTTAAGGCCCAATTTAATATTAAGGGTTTCTTCTTTCATTCTTACTACAAAAACAAAGACACTTTTGAAGCCCCACGTTGGGTTGCCACTAAAAGCTGGCAGGTTACAGACATACCCCCAGTTTCCGAAAGGCTTATCAACGCAAAAAATAAATAATCAGTTGTCAAATCTCAGGTCAAGCGATGTGATTGGTTGTTAACATTTATACCGGCCAATCACAGAAGCTGACATAAGATTTGACAACAGATCAAATTGCAGAAAAGAAACCAGCAAACCTTAAACTTTAACCTTCCAGAAACTGGGGTATAATATATTACAGATATTAAGATTGCGTCATCTAATAATCAATTAATTTATGACAATAATCCATTTGATGTTAATTGTCTCTTTAATTTAACTTTAAAAGTAAGTAAGATATATTAAGTAAATTTGAAAAAAAATAAAAAAAGTTTCGTTTGAAGAATGCATTTAAATGCATTCGTAGTGATAGCTTAGCGGTTGAGCGCTTGTCTTACATGCAGGTCTAAGTTCAAACCCGTCCCGTACCTCTGACTTTTCGGATTCATGTGCGGATCAGAATTTTAGTGTCTGATTATTATGATTATTTGATTATTGAATTTACTTTAACTTTGTATGTTTTAATTTTGTATATTTAGTCCACCAACCCGCACTGGGCCAATGTGGTGGACTAAGGCCTTAACCTTCTTATTCTGAGAAGAGGCTCATGCCCAGTAGTGGGATAATATACAACGTGTTATTGAAATAAATAAAAAAATCTTAAGGGGTCATTGTACTCATCAATATGAGCAACTTTTACTATGGGACCAACACTGAAATTGCGAAAAATAATCTGATGTTACATTTTATCGATTTATGTGAACACAGATGTAGGGAAAATCAGTTTTTTTTTTTCGCGATTTCAACGTTTGTCCTATAGTAAAAGTTGCTCATATTTATAAGTTAAATGACCCCTTAAGAGATTTTAAGTTATTTCAATAACACGTTGTAAAGCTGATTATGGATACGTAAAAAAACGTGATTTAGAAATTGTTAAATCCAATTTTGTGGCAGGACAGGGGCCTTACTCCCGACTGGTTCGAGCTCTGAACCAAATCGAGCTAAAGTCAATTTCTTGAAAAATGCAGTACGATTTAACACTAACTCGAATTCAAATTCGATTGATACAGTACTCGATCCAGTCGGGAGTAAGTCCCCAGTTTGTATTGAATGTATTTTTACCGCACCAAGTCGCACCACTCTAAAAATAACACCAATCGATTCCTTTTATCTAGCATGAATATAGTCTGACAGGTCAATTTTAGTTCCGAACTGCTCTAGTTTTAGGTCTGTTAGAGGGGCTCGTGGCTTAGTAATAACCACGTGGATTGCAAGATCTACGGAGTTAAGCTGCGTTAGCCACGGTCAGTCCTTGGATGTGTGACCGCTTGGTTGCACATCGAAACCCATCCGTGCTTCAGAAAACATGTTAAGTTGTCGGTCCTGGTTGCCATACGAATATCTATGGCAGTCGTTTCGGGTAGTCAAAAGCCCGAAAATCTGTCAACTGGTCTAACTTTAGGATGTCGGAATTACTCAGCAGTTGCTGGGTAATGGCGACTACCATCACACCTCCGCAACCCAACTGGGTGCAATCCCTCATGCATTACTATTACAGAGAAAGAAAAGAAAGAAAGAAGAAGAATTTGCTTTAAAAACGTGAATTTCTATGAACTGCATTTGATTGTGGCACGAATTAGATTGCCCCATAGCATTCATTAGGCCTATGTCCAGCAGTGGACTGCGATAGGCTGAGTTGACAGCATTCATTCTCTTTTGGACTGTACCAAATTTTTGACAACGTTTCGAGCAAGGCTAGCTAGATTTTCGACTATTCTAGATATTCCGACGTCCTTTTTTTAGGTTGCTATTAATTACGTTATGAGTAAAAAACCGCTCAAGTGTGAGTCGGACTCACGCAGTTCCGTACCACCCATCAACCTGATACCCCATAGAAACTGATTTAATTTACGAGAGTTTATCAAAAGACATCAACGATTAAACGGGAAATGTGAATTTTTGCATCTCTTTCTTACGTAAGTACCACCACATATGTCTATGGTTGTCCTGTTTTTAATATTTGTTGCTAACCTACATAGTATGCACTAAAATCAGACCAAGTTTGACACTGGTATATAATACCGTTTTGAAGATAGAGTAGGAACAAAAACGTTGAAAAAAATGCATGTTTTTCGAGGTTTCTTGTATACTTGGGACCCTTTGGTTTTAGACTTTTATTTTTTGTATTTGTCGTGATAGGCACCATAGTAACATATATTCGGTGAAAATTTTAACTGGTTATCTATTACCGTTACAAAGATACAGCCCTGTGACAACAGATGGACAGACGGACGGACGAACGGACAGAGTGGTGAGAGTAATAGGGTCCCGTTTGCACCCTCTGGGTACGGAACCCTAAAAAAAGATAACGATACAAAAACATAAAAATAAAACTGAAGGTAGCCTGCGAATTTCTTAATTTTGTTTTTAACAGTAGATAAAGGACCGCATGGCTGACAAAAATCAAGAAAATCTGTCAGGATCTTTTTAATATTCTCATCACAACCTAAAGCTCTGGTAGCAAATTTATCTACAACACCCGTATTTTTTGCTTTTGTTGGTTTTCCGGTCGAATACCAAAAGTCCAAGTACCTTCCTCTTCAGCAATATTAAATTTGCATTTTCTTTTCAGAATATGTTAAACAAAATTACTTGCAGCGTTAATATCCCAGCGTAGTATGAAATTACGCTTCACTCCGTGGTCATCTCATATTATATTCTCACGTCATTTGTATTTCCACTGCAGACGTAGCTCTCCGCAATATTGCTTAGATTGTTATGCTCTCCTGGTACCGATATACGCCGAGCCCGTTAAATCACAGTTAATTAGTCTTTAATCACATAATAATGTGAAGTTAGCGTTAATGTCTGGACGTTTGATACTAGAATTTCTACTAGCATAAACTGTGCTGCGGGTTGCTTTACGATCTGACAATAAAGAGAGAATTATAGATAACTTTTTATATTCAATAAATATTCCGGAATTCTAGCATTAGGTGTTCTAATGGTTAAACAGTTTTGAAAATATATTTTAAAGATATAAATAAGTACTAAGTACGTAAGTACTAAGTGTTCACGGTAGCTTAGTGGCTAAAGCACTGGCGTACTGAGCCAGGAGTCGCAGGTTCGAATCCTGCTCGTGAGCGATTTTTTTCTTTCCACAATTTATATCTTTAGAATTCGCTTCGCATGCGTAAAATGCGTTAAAATAATAAAATAATATATTTTAAATTAAAACCTAGTATTATTATTATCTGTTTTATCAATTAAATATTAGTAATATTATAAATACGAAACTACGGATCAGTAGGTCTACTCGCGTTTTACGAAAGACAAACGAAGTACTTACATAATAAAGATAGGCACATAAAAAAGGCACAATTAAGATAGACTACGGTTCATAGTCGTATACAATTTACCGGAGATGAGAAAAACAAACTTCAAAACACGATCAACAATTGGAACGTGGGGCAATCATAGGGTTATGGGAACGACGGTTGACCGGAGTAGCAAATTGTGCGAGGAATCGTACGATTTATCGAATATCGTCGAACGGGAGTAGACCACCTGTTTATATTTTTGTTTGTCCTTCAATCACGTTAAAACGGGTGAACGGATTAGGAAGAAATTTGGCACACAGATAAAACATGTTCTGGATTAATATATACGATACTTTTTTTGACATACCACCGGAGTGAAGCTGCGAGTGGTTACCTAGTTATCAATAACTATTCGAATGAAAAATATGATTAGCAAGATTTCTCAACTAATACATTTTAGAAACTTCGTAAGTACCTTAATTTGGTGATTCTTCATTGGTATTTTACGCTGAAGTTCGGAACCGCTTTATTAAAATTAAGCTTCCGAAATAAGAGCGTTTTAATCGTCAGATGTTACTCACTGATTCGGAAATTTGATTTCATGGAATCAACGGAGGGACTCCGACATTTTCTTTGTAAAGAGGCTTTATTTACCGAAGTCGGCAGTTTGCGCCAATGGGTTTGTCGATGCAATAAGTTACTTTAGCTATGTTTGCGTCGGTAGAAATGCCGCTGCTGGTTGCCGCCATGAGTAAATTGTTTTGTGGTAACGATATTTGCTTGGCAATACCCATATATCAATAACTGTGTTGTAAGACCGTTGCCCTGTTGGGGTTGCTTCAACATTTTCTTAGTCCTCTAGTTGGGCATAGGCCCTATACTTTATACAGTCTTTGCCCATTATTTTGCCCGCGTGTTCGTATTTCGTAATTCGTGTTATCTCAAGGAGACTTTATCGTGCATCCCTCGGAAACTGTTTCTTCCCGGGATGAAAAGTAGCCTATATGTTAAGTCGAGTTATGGTCTCATCATCATCATCATTTTAGCCAAAAGACGTCCACAATTGGACATAGGCCTCCTCAAGTATCGTTACAATGACTGGTCCTACGCTTCCCGCATCCAGCGGATTCCCGCGACCTTCACCAGGTCGTCGGTCTACCTTGTGGGGGGCCTACCCTACACGCTGCGTCTTCCATTGCGCGGTTGCCACTCACTGGCTATTCTAGAATTTTTCGGTCCAATCGGTTCTGCGAGCAATGTTCACTGCGACTTAATTTTCGCAACTTTTCGGACTATGACGGTTTTTTTCTCCTGCGAATCCCCTCAGAAACACTTTGAGCATATGGTTCGGGTTATGGTATGTCTATGTCCTAATTTTCATCAAATCCATTCAGCCGTTTCAGCGTGATTGAGGGACATACATCAAACAAAAAACATCCATACTTTCACATTTATAGTATTAGTAGGATTTTTGTATAAGAATTTGAGCGTAATTTTTTATACGTATAAAATTAAGTTTCTTCACGGGGCATCGGGCGACCCACGCCACGGTCTTGTGGCAGTCAGTTAGAAGGCGTTACGTAATTACAAACATTAGTTACCTCGCGTAAAAGTTACCTCTTGTATTGTTTAATAAATAATACTGTATTGTAAACAATTTTAAATATGAGAATTGGCCATAAGATAATAATTTATTAAACTTAAAAAAATAAAATAGGTAACGTAAAATGCCATAACTTTGCCCACTTTGCCTAATTTTAACTGAAACAAAAGAGTTAGCGTTGTGATAGTTTTACAGAACGGCCACTCCCCGCCCCCCGCCAATTTAAGATTGCTCGCCCTATTACTTGCTTTTTATGTTTTGGATCACAGGCAGATAAGTGATAAATGAATCGACCTGCGACCACGAAATGCTGCAAAGCTTTCGAAACGTCAGGAAAACCAATTTAAATAATACATGCGATTTAATCCGGTTAAACTTTGTTTTATTATAATGTGTAGTGATCGCGAAAACCTAAGAAGTTATAATGATAAATTAATTTTCGATTTTATTTTTATTGAAAATGCAGATACCTTTATTTTGTTCTTATACCACGAATTGCTGTCTGCATATTAAGCGTGGCGTGTTTAAGGCCTACAAGGAATTGCAAATGATATTAGCAAGTACTTTATCAACGTACGAGTCAATGACCGACACTCCCAAACAATGTGTAGATTGCCGCATATCATTTGGAGCATCACCCCAGTACCGTGAATATAATAGAACAAGTCATGGATTCACTTATATGGAAAACTCCTCCATTTTAATTAAATAAATCCCTATGAAAATCCCTTTTTGGTCTACGTGGAATTCTGTTTGCACAAACAGAAATAAGGAAAACGATACAGACATTATCTTCGTCGTTCCATCTTGAGTAATGACATGGACGTGTTAGCACGTAACACACGCGCAAAAGCGATAATAGACGACACATAGAATTGGGTTAGACCAATCCTATGTGTCGCCTATTATCGCTTCTATTGTTAAAGACATAGGATACGAATCTGGTGTTCAAGATTATTAAAAGATATCTTTATACTAGCTGAGGGGCTCGTAGCGAAGCAACGACTGCGCGGATTGTACGATCTGCAAGGTTAAGCTGCACTTGCCGCGGTCAGTCTGTGGATGGGTGACCGTTTCGTTACACAACGAGACCCCTCCGTGCCTCGGAGAGCACGTTAAGCTGTCGGTCCCGGTTGTCATACGAATATCTATGGCAGTCGTTACGGGTAGTCAGAAGCCTGAAAGTCTGACAACTGGTCTAATCTCCGAATGTCGGTATTACCCAGTAACTGGGTTGCGGGGGTCTGATGGCAGTCGCTCCGTGTAAAATACTGATGTTCAGCCGCATCTGGCTAGACTGGAAGCCGACCCCAATATACGATCTGACAGACACAGGTTGTCATTTACTGATTTAAGCCGTACGGTGTTTGTATTTCATTGAATACCTATTGCCCGTGAGCGAATTGTTCTTTCCACAATTTATATCTTTACTAACATTAGTTAGGCTAACCGAGCCTCGACGCGACACCGGTAACACGATGACGAATAATTTGTGCATGCACACGAAGATTGATGGCTCCTGAAAACGGAACGAGGTCGCAAGATGGAGAAAAATGGAGCATCATCTATTCATATCTGGGATAGGAAGGAAAAAATATAGTTATAATAATATTATGGTACACTTTTGTGTAAAAATACATGATTTAGAGGTTGTTAGATAGAGAGAGCTATCCGCCTATTATGGCCGGAATACACATACCTGCAAAATAGAGTAGTAGCTTGCTTGCCAGCTACGCAGGTTTATTATAGATTTAAGAGAAATAATAAATAAATAAATAAATATTTTTGGGACATGTTACACAGCACCATCTAGTCCCAAACTAAGCAGAGCTTGTACTATGAGTACTAGACAATGGATATAATACTTATATGCTTTTTTTTTTGTAAATACATACTTTTAATACATAAGAAACACCCAGACAAACACAAACACTTATGTTAATCACACAAATATTTGTGTCCTGTGGGAATCGAACCCACGACCTCGTGATCAGCAGTCCGACACTCAAGCCACTAGACCACAGACGTCGTCAATAAGAAATATTTTAAAATCTTTGATGATTTAAGAATAATGTAATATATATTTATGTGAATATCTTTATCGTAATTTAGTAGGTATAATGAGTATAATACGGATATTTTTTCATTTACTTGTGGAGGTTGGACAAAATGACAAGTAGCTGCTGCTAGATACATTGGCAAGTAAACTTGCATGCAATTTGCTTACTGGCATGCCTTTAACTTGCAAAACGTATACACGTGCCAGTGCGTCACGCTACTGACGGCGACGTCTTGACAGCACATTTTCTAGTTTTTGCATAAATGGAAAGCATTCGAAGTGAATTAAATAATGTCATATTGTTACTATGCAGTAGAATGTGTAGCTAAATTAATGACACAAAAAGATAGAAGAAAAAGACGGATTTGAGTGACACTGGCATACCCGTAGTTGTCGCGAACGTTTACACATTATAGCTTTGTTTTAAAGCCCCCCGCGACCCTTCCCTCATATTGCATGCCAGTAAATCAAATGCTACTTGTTTACCATGTACAGGCATGCCAGTCAGTGGCGTGCATTGGTTTTCGGTCTAGGTAGGCAGGTACTAAGCAGACGGAGCAAGCTACTAGTTACAATCATCACAATAATAAAAAATATTGTAATATTTTTATTCGACCGTTCGAATACCATTTACATATTATAAATTTGAACACAATTTCAATAAAACAATAATTATCTTTATTTCGCCGCTATTTTTAAAATGTTGAGTTTAGTTTTATTATAACGATCACTTTGTATGGAAATATCTAATTACAAAATAATCAGATTCAAAACTACTAACACGTACCCTCGTAACAGTTACGTGTAAAAAACGTTACGTCAACCCACGACTATTGCCACTAGTGCTACGTTCAGTTATGTCACCTGACGACGTTGTCAGGCGATATAACTGAAGCAGGCCTTGCTTGATAAGACGGCTAAATTGCGAATTGTCAAATGTTAGCGGCTTACGCATAGCCATATCGTGATTCATTTTTTAGTCGTATTACGTCGGGTATTAGCGTAAAGTAGTGTGTGTGTATAATAGTGTATATGGTTACACCAAAATGGTTTGATTGTGTGTGAATTTGACAGGCAATCGTGCGAAAGCACCTGTAGAAAGCACAGTATGATGTTTTGCACATTGAGGTACGTTTTGCATTGAATTAATACATTATTATTGAGTACCTCTACTTATGTTAATTGTTTTTTTTAATACGCTGATTAATTGATTTAGTATTAAATTCTAACGAGGTAGGCATTGCTTATTTGCCTATATGGAATGCACGCCACTGATGCCAGTCTATGTATAGACATGAAAGTAGCTGGCATGTGCAAGCTGGTATGCAAGCGAGCAAGTTACAGGCATGTGTATCAGAGGCTTCAGGTCCTATCTCAAATAATGTAGCTCTTTCAAGCTACTTGTTATTAATAATGGACAATATATTAATATGAAAGGAAAAGGGAAACATTTTTCACAATACACTGATCTGTGACAGAAAAACTAAGCGAAGAAAAATTGTCATGCTTTTAATTACAATAAAATATCATCTTTGCAGCATCGTCAGTTGTAATAATAAGAGACATAAGCTGCAGTAAATACCTAAGCTTTTAGTCTTACCTGACGAATTTATTTATGACTAAAAATAGATCAAAATGGGCTTACAAGATTTCATTACCAACGGACGGACGGGCTGATGATCTAATTTATTTTATGTCCTCTGCACAGCCATTCATTTTGTTTAAAAAAATACGGCACTCAAAGGTTTCATGCAGGTACTCGAATTATATCTTTTTAAGTAGGTAACCTACATCAGTGTCTGTCTAGGGATTACTGATCTGACGAATGGACTACTAAAAATAATCTCGTGCAGGTGTTAAAAAAGAGCAATAAATAGTCCACATTTTGCACAGGTGTCATTAGGGAACGTACCTATATTACGAGACCCATTTTGAAAAAAAAAATACCCCCTCCCTCCTCGGTAACCACCCTTAGTATTTGCCAAGACCTCCCTTCCCCTCTAATTTCACGTAGTGATTCATATATATGGTTTTAAATCATTTTATGCAAACAGAAAGTTAAAAATAAAACGAATGTGTTTAGAGCACACGACTGAAGTAAAACTTCACTAACTTATACTATTTCAATGAGATCAAAGGAATGGCGGCGCGGTGCACGTACATCTGCCGGCGCTGTGTCGTGGCTGCCAGTCAGAAGATTGAAAAACCACCTGTTAGGGTTTGTTTCACCACCTCCTCGCACACACTAACACTAAATGTTAGATTTTTTTTTAAATTTAACAAGATTTTTATGAAATTAACTGCCTGATAAGTTAACCGGCACTTATTAGGAGGTAGTGAAACAGGCCCTTAATATCGTAGGATGTTGTTGTTGTAATATTGTAAATGCGCATGTTTGAATGTTTCGTTTGTTTGTCCTTCAATGATGCTGAAACGGCCGAATAAATTTGGATGAAGTTTGCCACACTGATAGACCATATCCTGAATTAACAAAAACGATACTTTTTATCGACATATCATGGGAGCAAAGCCACTGGTGTCAGCTAGTTACTCATAATCGCTGTATTGCTAAAACATATTATTATTATCTTCATAGACTTAAACGATAATGCGAAGTTTGTAAAAGTGCACCAAGTTATAATTTACGGCAGTCATTAATTGCAAACAAAGTCTACATCGGTCGTAACGGGTTAACTTTTAATTCATTTTTATATCTTAATGTGGTAAAGAACTGATCTAATCTGTATAACAAAGTTTTAATTGCACTTGTTCGTTATCAGCTACCACAAATAATGTTGGTGAACCTCGAGTTTCTTACTTTTTTGTTTATTTTTATCAGCAGAACTAACTGCAAGGTGATCGCAAATGTGACACTTAGGCGCGCTTTTCCACTGTTGGTTTTTTAACCTTATGTTGGCTTTTTATCAGTCTCATTTTGACCATTTAGGCGGTTAGCTATCATTTTACCAAATTTTCGATTTCGAGTTAGATTCGCAAAACTATTCCACAAAAATTGTATCACATATAAAATATGGTTTACATAATTTTCAATTCATCACTTCTTGTATAATCGAAAAGGTTACATCGAAAAAACGATTCGAATTGGATTCTTTTCATAGAATAACGTTTCACCGAACTTATATTTCGTAGAATATCATATCAAATTACATCAAATCAAAGTATCAATTTTTTTAAACAAGTGTTTGGCGAATTGTTTATGCCACTCGCCGACAATCGGTGGGGCACCACTCGATTTGCTCACTCGGCTTGTGCGTTGTGTGGTGACAATTCTAACATAACCTAACTAGCAGCTATCCGCCGTCAGTTTTGTTTCTTACTGCGGGGACTTCGCTCCTAATAAACAAAAAAATAGACGAACAGACAAAATAATAAGAACTAGCTGCAGCTTATTTGAGATAATAATTAAGAAAAATACAACTTCGATGAAACGTTACCTGGATGTAATTAGTAATAAAATAATGTAAAAATAATTCGATGAATTGTTTATCGAGGAAAAGACTGTTCGAGCAAATGATGAACGATGTAATGTATTTCGGCAACTTGTTATTCTGTGAATAAAAAATCTGCAAATAGTGTTATGCGAAATAAAAACCGATGATTTGGTTTTCTATAAAATTATGGATTACTCATTTAGGCAATAACATACGTGGTACTGTAGTTGTTATGGTAACCACGTCCGCTTAACATCAGGTGGGCTTTTCTTGTTTTCCCTTAAAAAAACTCTTACTACCCACTTTTACTGTTGGAGTCTAGTTTCGTACCTTCTTCTGGTCTTATTTAACGTTAATAATGCTATGAAAACATAACCCAAAACTTAATTCTACACAAATTTTACAAATTTAAGACTAATATTAAAGTACCCGGATTATAATCTATTGAAACCTTATACGGTCCTTTCTAAACCCTAAAAGGATGAATCCTAATGATGACTGAGTCCAAGATAATAGACAGGGTTGCCTGGGGGCTATGTAAATGTTTAATTAAAATAATCAACCCCAACCCAAACACACAGGAAAGAACCGCAGAGTATACCAAAAGCACCAATTTAAAGATTTATCCACGTTTCACCCACATTTGATTCCAGTGAATAAAGGAATAAATTTTAATCTCTTTTGCTACATCTACCGTTGAGTTAAAGCTTTTTCATGTGTATCAATACTACGGAAATAGGAATTTAAATTCAATAAAACGTGGTCGGGCAGTAGTCCAGCCTCTTAACACCCAGTATCAGCGTCCAACACTGTTCTTCATTTAAAAAAGCCACTGAATCAATTCGGTGTTACATGAAATGAGTCAATGAAAAATCATACAAAGTCTCAATGCCACACGTCTGATTGAGTACGAAGTCCGGTCGACAGCGGATCGAGTTTAAATTAACTGTCAAAACTATCGAATATTGGTGTCCATTCAATCGAATATACTTCCACCCAGTATTGTACACCTACAGGATACTTCAAATAGAACATACCATTACATTTCGTAGTTGTCGAAAAGATTTGGACGCCATGGAATCTTTCAGAAATAAATCACTTTGATATCATCAAAGGTTTATTGCAAAAGAGTTCTTTACAAAACTATCATCCCTATGATACGGGTGTTTGGTGACATACAATAGATTATATCGTTCAACATTAATAATAATAATCCTGAAAGCTGAGACAGATAAGAAAATGAGATACCTATCTGGACTTGGCACACGAGGTTGCCGACATGTGGGACGTGGATCCAGCAATCATTGTGCCGGATAGTTGTCACAGCCAATGGCCTAATAGCCAAGAGCCTCGAACAACACCTTAAGAGGCTCTTGGTACGTGGCTGGGTCAGATTCAGAAGGCAGTTCTCCTCGGCACAGCACGTATTGTGAGGAGGTTCGTGTCTCTGGATACCTGACCGTCGGTATCAATCAATCAACTCAGCCTATCGCAGTCCACTGCTGGACATAGGCCTCTCCCAAGTTGCGCCACAACACTCGGTCCTCTGCCTTCCGCATCCTGCCGTCGGTATCGTGGACCTTATTCCCGATGCCGGTGGAACTCTTTTTTTAATGTTTTTAAATGTTTTTTCTTTTTATTATTTTGGTAAAAAATATATTTAAAACTGTAAATTGTAAGTATTTACATGATTATCTCCACCTCCTCTCTAATACACATGCCTGTAACTTGCACGCTTGTGTAGCAGTTCCTTGCACGTGCCAGCTACTTTCATTGGTATACGTTAAATGGTATGCCTGTACCTGGTAAACAAGTAGATTGCACAACATTATGATTTACTGGCATGCAATATGAGGAAGGGGTCGCGGGGGATGCAAAACCAGACGTCTGAACGTACGCGGCAGCTACAGACCTGCCAGTGTCACCCAAATCCATATTCTCTTCTTTATTGAATAAAGAAAAAACATTCATTAAATTCATCTTCCTGCCCTGGTCCTAAATTACTTGGGGTCGGCGCAAAATGTCTTCTTCCATTTTTGCCTATCAGCCGTCATCCCATCATGTACTCCCTTGTCATCTAATTATAGTTCTTCACGCAATCCATCCATATTTTATTTAGTCTCCTTCTTCCTCTCCATCTATGAACATTCATACTCATCACTCTCTTAGTAACGTGCGTTTCATCCCTCCTCATCACATGCCCATACCAACCCAAATTATTTCCTTTAAACTTTTCTATTACTAGCGCCACTTTCAAACCTCTAACAAGATATTCCTAAATTAGTGTACATAAATGCCAGGTTTTTTACTCAGTCTCTTGCTCAAAAAGCGGGTCCATTACTTCCTGGAAACCACAACGGCGCTCAACAAAGCCACCAACATCATTTCATTTAATTAAGATTGATACCGAGCCGCGAATTAATGTTTGTATACATGAAACCCGGTTATATATTTACTGTATTCAGTGGAATAACTCCGTGGCATCACAAATGGGACTTGTCACGTTATCAACTATGATTATATAGTTTACTGAGTAATATTATTTTGTGTAGGTAATAGTTTATACCTCATAAATAACGTATTATCAAGGTGAGCACACGTGGGTTTATTTTACTGTAAATTGCTAATTAAAACGGTCGCAATTATAAGAACAGAAGTTCGACTGAGGAAAAGCAACAAACAGTCCCGTGGTATCTGTTATTTCTTGAGTAGCTATAAAAACTCATCACTCAATATCGTTAATCAAAATTTCGTATATTTTTTTATGTTTTTTATTTGTGGGAAAATATACATATTGAAGTTACATACTACTTTATATAATATAAATACACATAGTTAATTATAAGATGTAATAAATAGATGTAGATGTCGATTTATGTGAACACAAATGGTAGGGATCAGCAGATTTTTTTTCGCGATTTCAGGGTTGATCACATAGTAAAAGTTATTCATAATGATGAGTACAATTACCCCTTTTTGTTTCCAACACCAACAAAAAATCACCGTGTTTATAGTTACTAGCATTTTAAGGAATGATAAATCCCAAATGGCGACTTCACTGGTTCTGTGCGTTATATTTAAACTACATTTATTGAAATAATCGCTATAAAATCATCAATAAAACCATCGCTACCAATCAAGCCTAAGTTCAATAAAACGGTACATGAGAAATTATATTCTGGACTGGGCTATTATGGGCTGTTCGCATAATGATGCGAAGGGCTCAAGTGTCTTTGGAGTACAATTTATTTTTTAATCTTCATCATTTCAACCGAAAGACGTCCACTGCTGGACATAGGCCTCCCCCAAGCATCGCCACAACGACCGGTCCTGTGCCTTCCGCATCCAGCGGATTCCCGCGACCTTCACCAGGTCGTCGGTCCACCTTGTGGGGGGCCTACCCACGCTGCGCCTTCCAGTACGAGGTCGCCACTCCAGAACTTTACTGCCCCATCGGCCATCCGTTCTGCGAGCAATGTGCCCCGCCCACTGCCACTTAAGTTTGGCAATTCTTCGGGCTATGTCGGTTACTTTCATTCTCCTGCGAATCTCTTCATTTCTGATTCGATCACGCAGGGACACTCCGAGCATAGCCCTCTCCATTGCCCTTTGAGTGACTTTGAGCCTTCTTATCAGGCCCATTGTGAGCGACCACGTTTCAGTACCGTAAGTAATTACTGGCAACACACACTGGTCAAAGACTTTCGTCTTGAGACACTGCGGTATTTTGGACGAGAAGATATTGCGTAGCTTCCCGAACGCTGCCCAACCGAGTCGGATTCGACGACTGACCTCTTTCTCGAAGTTGGACTTACCTAGCTGGACAGTTTATCCTAGGTATACATAATCGTCAACAACTTCGAGTGTAGATTCTCCGATGCTTACGGGAATGGGTGCTATATGGGAATTCGACATAACCTTTGTCTTGTCCATATTCATTTTAAGACCCACTCTATCGGAAGCTCTACTGAGGTCATCGAGCATTGTACCGAGGTCCTCTATGGTCTCAGCCATGACTACTATGTCGTCGGCAAACCGAAGGTGAGTGATGTACTCGCCGTTTATGTTAATGCCTAGCCCATTCCAGTCCAGAACCTTGAAGACATCCTCCAATGCAGCAGTGAACAGTTTCGGAGAGATCACATCTCCCTGTCTCACACCTCGCTGCAGAAGGATAGGTTTCGAGGCTTGGTCCTGTAATCGGACTGACATAGTGGCGTTTTCACACAAAGACTTTAACACTTCGATGTACCGATAGTCAATCTGGCACCGTTGAAGAGACTGTAGTACCGCCCAAGTCTCGATCAAATCGAAGGCTTTCTCGTAGTCCACAAACGCTAAACAAAGAGGCAAGTTATACTCTTCGGTCTTCTGTATAACCTGATGCAGCGTATGTATGTGGTCTACGGTGCTAAAGCCTTTTCGGAACCCGGCTTGTTCGGGAGGCTGGAAGTCGTCAAACCTGCACGAAAGACGGTTCGTAATGACTCTCGAAAACAGCTTGTAGACATGGCTCAGAAGTGAGATGGGCCTATAATTCTTCAGTAGAGCATTATTGCCCTTTTTGAAGAAGAGTACCACCACACCTCTGCTCCATGCCTGTGGCGTTCTCCCCTCGAGAATGACGGAATCAAATAACTTCTGAAGGGCCTTAAGTATCGGTTTTCCACCCGCCTTCAGGAGTTCGGCCGTAATTCCGTCATCACCCGGTGCCTTGTTGTTTTTGAGCTGCTTTAGAGCCATCCTAATCTCGTACAGGCTGACGTCCGGGATATCTTCGGTATAGTGTCGGGTCAATCGAGCTCTTGGGTCATTAGCCCGATTTACAGCGGGTTTCCGGGTGGACGTGTATAACTGTCCATAGAACTTCTCGACCTCCTTCAATAGCTCTGGCTTGGAGGAAACGACTCTGCCATCGTCGGTCCTCAGTTTTGCAAGCTGGCTTTGCCCAATAGACAGGTCTCTTGCGAAGACTTTGGAGCCCTTATTCTTCTCTATCGCGTCTTTAATACGTTCGGTATTAAATTGGCGTAGGTCACTTTTCAAGGACTTTGAGATCTGTCTATTGAGCTGCCGGTACTTAGTCGCATCATCTGAGGACTGCAGAATCATCTCGCGTCTTTCCGCCATGAGCTCGAGAGTGTGGTCAGAGAGCTTCTTGTTTCTGTTTGTACGACGGGTCCTAAAGATCCTAGACCCGACCGTATGGACAGTTTCCACAAACCCATCGTTGTAATCGTCCACTGAGCTCCCTAGGCATTCGAAACGATTCTGAAGTTCGAGCTGAAAGCTCTCGGGGTTTTGGATTTGGATCGGTGCTGGACGGAGCGTAGACTTCATCAGTCGAGATCTTTCCAGCTTGATGTTCCGATTCAATGTGCCTCTTACCAAACGGTGATCACTTCCGGTTTTGACCGCGTTGATCACAGAGACATCATTGAATATTTGCTTCTTCGTCGACATAATGAAGTCAATCTCATTTTTTGTTACACCATTAGGTCCCAACCAGGTCCACTTCCTGTGCTCACGCTTTCTGAAGAAAGAGTTTATCATATAGAGCCCCTCTTTCTCCATAAAGCCGGCCAGTAGATGACCCCGGTGGTTCCGATATCCATATCCAAATTGCCCCACTCGCAGCTCATCATCGTAGCGCTTGCCCAGTTTCGCGTTGAAGTCTCCCATGACAACAGTGAAGTGGGTTTTAGAGCCATGCATGGCTCTCGAGATATCCTCATACATGGTCTCCACCTCATCGTCGGAGTGTTTCGAGGTCGGGGCGTATACCTGTATAACCTTCAACGAATACCTTTCGGTTATTCTGAGGATAAGGTACGCCACCCTGGTCGAAACACTCTCGATCTTCACTATGTTGTTCACAAGAGACTTATGGACGATAAACCCGACACCACCCTGGGAAAGTTGATCGCCCTCCCGGAAATAGAGCAAGTTACCGGATTTGAGGATTATCGTGTCCTCCCCCTCTCTTCGGACTTCAGATAACCCTACGATATCCCATCGTAACCTGCTCAATTCTTCCTCGAGTTCGACAAGCTTCTCGTCGGTCCGCAGTGTACGTGTGTTGTATGTTGCCAGGTCGTCTTTTTTTGTTATGGTAGCCGGATCTCTGCCGGGGATTCTTCGCACCCCCTGCCCCGCCGTTACCTAGGCCGCTACCAGTAACCAGGGATAGCGGGGCCGCCGGGGACTAGGGCCCGGTTTTTATCAGTGCTTTGCATGTTTGGGGGGATATGCCATAATCGCCACGCTTGGCAGGCGGGTTGGCGATCGCAGTTGGTTGGTTTAATACTCGGAGGACGCTGCTGCCCATCCTCTGGTGAATCCCTTAGTCGCCTTTTACGACACCCATGAGAAGATATAGGGTGGTGGTATTCTTTGCGTCCGGCACCACACGGACTTTTTAATCTTATTAGATTTAAAAAAAAAAAAAAAAAAAAGCCAGACGTCAAGAGTATTCTCTTGACGTCTGGCTTTTAAGCAGCATTAAGAATTTAATTGCTAATGTATTTTCAGTGACACACGTCTTTCGTGTTCCACTAGGGAATGATTTTATTTTAGGTTTGGTCTGAAAAATGACGTATGACGTACGTACTCGTATTTGAGATACTGTATATTCTTTTCCTTTCGTATATGTATTGGATAAGTATTTTGCTGTTTACCAAATTTTTTTTTTTTAAAGAGGTCCATGTCCAATAATGGGCTAGGAAAAACGGATTAGTTGACTGAAGAGTTAAACAAAAAAAAAAACCCTCCGTATACACAACCTCCTCCTTTTTTGAAGTCGTTTAAAAAATACGAGTGTTGTCGTTTTTGTTTCTATCATAACTTAAAGCAAACAGCCTTTTATATCATTACTATAACAAATGATTGATTGATTGATTGATATCATTATTGTTACTTTCGTATCGTCAAAAGTAACTAAGTTTGAAGATACGTAGAATCAACATACAGTAGCCCTAGCACGAACCATTTTATCGTATCGAAACGTAAATGGAAGTGAACTTAGGATCTGAAATACTTGATTGAGACACAATATTCTTTTAAATTAAAATTAATTTGTTATTCATTTATAACAATAACATTTATTATTTTAAAAACAATTTTATTATTAAAATTAAAATTAAATCATGTTAAATTAATTACAAATTAGAATTAAATTATAAAACAAACAAATAATAAAACTTTTGAATTGAGATTTTAGGCATATCTCTGTATGATACATAGTCCACATTATGCATAAAATAAAATAAAACAAATGAAAAAAAAAAATATTTTCGGGACATTTTACACATCACCATCTAGTCCCATACTAAGCAGAGCTTGTGTTATGGGTACTAGAAAATGGATATAATACTTATCTACTTTTTTTTTTTTTGTAAATACATACTTAATAAAAGAAACAACCAGACCAACACAAACACTCATGTTCATCACACAAATATTTGAGTCCTGTGGAAAAATGTAATAGAACCTGTTGTAATTTTTATTCAAAAACGCTTACATTGACGTATGACGTATCAAAACGTAAATGTAAGTGAACTTTAAAATACTTGTTTGAGTCTTAATATTCTTTTAACTTGAAATTTTTTGCCATATCTCAGTATGATACATAGACTACATAGTACGCATTATGCATAAAATTAAATCAAAATGTAATAGAACCTTGTTGTATTTTTGATAAGAAAACGCTTAAATTTACGTTTAAATCCGTCAAAATGGTTCGTGCTAGGACTACAGATCACTTAATGTGAACGCTACTGATTCTATTACGAAAATAATAAATCCTTTTTTCTGAGAATTGTTAAAGACGTAAAAGGAAAGGATTTCACGTATATTAAGATAATAGCTTTATCATGCGTACCGCCAAAGACTGGAATTCCTTGCCGTGTCAGTGTTTCCCGAGAAATATAATCTGGTGGTCTTCAAGATTCGAGTGAATAGGTTTTTGCTGGGCAAGCGTGTACCATCGTCGACCGCACCATCGCTTAACATCAGGTGAGGTAGCGGTCAAACGCAAGTCCGTTAAGAATAAAAAAAAAAAGAATAAAAAAAAGATACTAGTAATAGCGCTTGAAGCTCACTTTGATTTAACAAAAATCTTTTTCTTTGATATATTTCAATCTTTATCCATAACACTTTATCCTTGAATATTGATAAATCTTTGATAAAACAATCTTGTTATTTTCATTTTACTCTAAGTAAAAACAGACAACAATACAATAAATAAAGAGCATCTCAAGAATATATCTTTTATTGGTTTATAAATAAAGGCTTGGTCAAAGAACCATTTTATTTTGTACGTAAATGATAAAAAAAACGGATGGCTTGAGGGCACGCCCATCAGAAGCAAAGCTTCTAAGCAAGCGTGGACAACACGTGTGTGTGCTGAGATGTGTGTTTGAGACAGTTGTGTAGCCACGCGCTAATGGAGGGAGAAATTAACGGTGACGTTTCTTCTCGAACGGCCGAGCACGTAATGATGCTATAAATGTTTCGCTTCAAAACTACAAAAGATTGCTGAAACATTTGTTTTTCTTGAATATACACGGTGGAGATGACAATACGACAATAAATGAAAACACGGTTATTACTAGTCTATAAAAACATTATAAACACATAAATAAATTGTTTATCAAAAAAAAAACGAAATTTTTGAACAATAAATATTAAAATAACAAAATAATAAGTAACACAATTTTTAATCATCTGTTTGTGATAATTGAGGCTAAACTATTAACTGAATTTGATTGATTTTTTGTGTACAGTCAGAGAACGTGATACCTTGTACGTGGTTTTATTTAATGTCGTATTGCATCTCAACTTTGTATAAGTGTTATGCGCATAGTTCAGCCAAGTTTGTTAGTTTTTATTTAGAAAATGAGAAAAAATACTAATCCTGAGAACCCTAGTCTTTACAAGCAAATCATTTGTGCTGACCATACTATACAATATACAACATAACCTGAAAGTGACAGGACAACTATAAACTCCTAAAAGTCTCGTAGAAACTTTACAAAGCGGTGCTCAGTTACTCATCCATATGGTCATGACCCTTTTTTTTTTTTTTTCTGACGTAGTTACTATCAGCAAACTTTCCGGTGAACCACCACTAAGGCAAAAATCGCTTGCGCTCAGTGTTCGACGGCAGCCGTAGGTACGTGTAATGTAGCAGGATTCGTTCAAGGGACTTTGTCGACCGGGAAGGATCGTGATTGTACATTGCTATGAACATGGAAAAGTTTCATGATAAAATTTAAACTTGTAAGTGGCAAAGATGCAACCTGGACGGGCTACACATCAGTCGGTCGCATCATTACTCGTTTAAAATGACGAGAAAAACATTTGAAATTAAATAAATGATGCTTTAGGGAGGCCTATGTCCAGCAGTTTGTGTCAACAAAAGCTAAGAATCTATTATATATCTATTGTCAAATCTAATGTCAGCTTCTGTGATTGGCTGGCAATAATATTACCAACCAATCTCATCGCTTGACCTGAGATTTGACAGCTGATTAGTTAATTTTTGCGTTGATCAGCCTTTCGGAAACTGGCGGTTAGTTATGAAAAAAGCTCCATTGATGACTAGAAGCATTTTTTTTGTGTTAAATCATCATCTTCCTGCTCTGGTCTCAAATTACTTGGGGTGAGCGCAATATAATAATAAATAAAATAAAATAACGTTTATTAGCAACCAAATATGTCTTGTTCTTCCATTTTTGTCTATCAGCCGTCATCCCATCATTTACTCCCTTTTCATCCATATCGTTCTTCATGCAATCTATCCATCTTTTCTTTGGTCTCCCTCTCCTTCTCCATTCATGAACATTCATATTCATCTCTCTCTTAGTAACATGTATTTCATCCCTCCTCATCACATCTCCATACCAACCCAAACGATTTCCATCCATCTTTTCTATTACTGGCACCACTTTCAAACTTCCTCTGATATATACATTTCCTACTTTATCCTTTTTTATTACTCCACACATCCGTCTCAACATTCTCATCATTGCTACATGCAATTTGTGTTAAATGTAGGGTTGAATATAATTTCAACTTACTCCATCAACGAAAGAGCACAAAGTTCAGAAACAATGAAAGTCAGACTCATTATTATTAAAAGACATCAACTTTATCTGAATGTACGTAATTTAATATTCAATTTCTAGAAATGCTTCTCACTAATTAGTCATGTTTGCCTCCTACATATAACATAATCAGCCCATTACTGTCCCATTGCTGGGCAAGGGCCTCTTTTCAGTATGAGAAGGTTAAGGCCTAAGTCCACCACGCTGGCCTAGTGCGGGTTGGCGGACTACACACACCATCGAGAACTGTTTGGAGCACTCTCAGGTGTGCAGGTTTCCTTACGATGTTTTCCTTCACCGTCAAAGCAAGTGATAATCAAATTCTGATCCGCACATGAATCCGAAAATTCAGAGGTGCGGGCAGGGATCGAACTCGCACTTGAAAAATAGAATAAATAAAATATTCTATTTAAAAAATTCAATCTTTAAGTGGTCTATCAATGGTTGGTATCTATGGTTTAGTATTTACATTCTCAATGAAAGTCAAATAAAAACGGGGAATGATATTTTTATCATGTAGACATTTTTATAACCGTTGATTTTTAAGAGATCAAAGCGATCGTGATAACCTTTCACTTAAATACACATATAACCAAATAAAAACTCTTTGAATAAAATAATAATATGAATCGGGAATCTGATCAAAAATGTTTTGCAAACACAATATGGAAATCATTCTGTAAATGTAGGTCTTACTTACCCTGCGTACATCATAAATGCAAAAATATGGATATTTGTTTGTTTGTCTCTCAATCACGCTGAAAAAGTCTAACAGATTTGAATGAGATTTGGTTCACAGGTCGCGGAAATCCGCTGGATGTGGAAAGCGCAGGACCGGTCGTTGTAGCGATGCTTGTTGGAGGCCTATGTCCAGCAGTGGACGTCTTTCGGCTGAAATGATGATGACGGCTCACAGATAGAACATAGACCGGATTATTATATGGCTGAGTGGGCAGGGCGCACGTGCCAACACTCTGCACCATAGTGCAGTGAATTTCAAAGCCTTTCTCAGTACGCCTTATGACTTGTTTATGTAAATACTGTAACAAAAATCCGCAAAAATGCCTTATTGTGCTGTTTCTAACTGCAGAAACAAAAGCTGTAAAGTACATTTGATTAAAGTTATTTTTTTTAAATTAATGACGGCAATATGGGAGGCGTAGTTTGTTTTAAAAGTAGCCACGTATGAATCGCAAGTAAAATTGTGATTACACCAATTCTAGCTTTTTCTGTGGTATATACCATAATTATATTTAAAACAATAATAATAAAATAATAATAGTATGTAGTAGCCCTCAATATTGCAATGCTTGAAAAAGGCCACTAAGTTTTAAGCACCAAAACAAAATGTAACACCAAGCATATACACCACTTAGTATGCAATAAATCTTTGAATCTACCTACTCATGAAAGAACAAGAATGTCATCATCATTTCATGCGAAAAACGTTCACTGCTGGACATAGGCCTCCCCCAAACATCGCCACAACAACCAGTCCTGCGCTACCCGCATCCTGTATTTGCAATATGAAAAGATATTCCACACTCGCTCCGCTTGCCGGGAGACCACGTGCTACTTTCTGAGAAACGTTACGTTACCCTTAATATCTAATAACATTTGGTAAAGCGAGAACATCGAAAAAAGTTATACCTTCAATAGAAATGATGCGTTCAATATACTGACAGCGGTTTTATCAGATTGCTTTTCCTAAAGCGATATTGTAAACGGAAAGCCTCTAGAAAAATCGATGCGTCACCTACGAGGCTGCGAGCTACGCCGTAGACGCTGTCTACGTGATGAGACTGCGTAGCTTGTAACTACGTAGGCGTCAAATTTTTACGCTTGTATAATATTAGTGTTGACTGTTTTGTCTCATTTGTGGCAGATGATATTTCAGTTTTTGTAGCGGGTTCGTACAATTTTTTTTCGGTTTACTTGCAATATTGAAAAAAAAATACATTCAATATGGCAAAAAATCTGTTTTTCAGGCTAAAATTTAAGAAAGCACATGAAAAAAAAACCGTTTTTCTGCTAATATGTCCGTCCCACTGCCACTTCAGCTATTTGCATTTACTTGAACTAGTATGACGGCAAAACAAGCCCTTCAAATCTCAGACCCGTCGCATTTTGAGTCCAGCCCATACACAGCACATACTCAGTCCACGCACAGCACACAGCCAGGCTACGAGTGGATTGTTTTGTAAAACGCCGCACCGCATATTGACCCAGCTCAGTCCACCCCAGCCGAGTGCCAGACGGCGCGTTTATGTTTTTTGTTCATAAATGCTTTTCAAGTAGCACTAGATGACATGGTCCTTCCCAGCACGCCATGTGTTGTGCCTGGGCTACGTTTAATATGCTGTAGGCCTAATGCATTTGTGAATTTAATTAAACTTGTAAGTATTTCAAGCTAACGTTAAGTTATCTCATGACAGTTTACTTGATGTATCTGTTTTCGTAATCGATTGCAATATTCCTACGTAAATTGAAATCATGTTTACTCTCTTCGAAATGTGTGAACGTTCGTGTTTCGCTGGCGTTGATCCAATTTTGTGTTTCCACGTTAGACGTGATTGGAGCGAGGATTCCGCTATTCAACGTTACAAACAAATAGTGAATATTCGAAGAAACAAGTAGTCTTCATTAAGGCCATGTCCCTGCACGAAACGTCTCGGGGTGGACTGCGGGGCGCAGTGGGGAGCTGGAGCACTGAGGCGCGCCGGCCCGTGATAACAATTAGTTATGTAAAACATTAAATTAATGTAATTTTATCATATATATTTTCTGAAATGGATTACTTGGCTTTCGATAAAATATATCGTGTAAGTTTCAAAATCATGTTCTATATAAATTTTCGTCATAAAATGAATTCAAAGTGTCAAAAATTGGCTATGTTTGTTTTTTATTTCTATCAAGCGAAGTTATTTAAATCGTGTATCGATCTTTCAAAATGGATACATAAACTACTCAACTCCACCATATTTTTTTTTCATTCTCCCTACTTTAAGAAATGATGACGAAAAATGGAAAGAAACAATGTACTTTTTTGGAGTTTGGCGACCAGATCGGTCCTTAATAATAAAACAAGTTTAAACGGATTACATCGGGTATATTATTTAAATTGATTTTCCAGGCGTGTCAAAAGCTTTGCAACGTTCATGGTCGCTGGAAGACTAAGGTGACAAGCGTCTTTACAGATATTTCTAAAAAAAAAAAACTACCGTACAAGTTTTATTTATTAAAATCGTTTCGATGCACGCAGTAATCACTCACAATGTCATTATCTTTTACAGTGTTACGTGCTGTTTGGGACTTTATTATGTTTCGAACTGGGTTCCAAACAGGTGGTAGCTCCAACCATCTTTTTTTGTTTAATTTCAATAGCCTCACGGAGCATTCTAGGCACATATCGGTTTTCCTTCGCCGGGACTTGTGGTTCATCTTATCCTGTATTTTATCAATATGTGTAGTGATTGCGAAAACCTAAGAAATTATTAATTAGTCTTCAACTCTTGAAAATGTATTATAAAAAATAAATAGATTTTCTGGTTTCGCGTGTCGTTTTGTTGTAGGTTTTAAAATAAAATTGCATATTTTAATGTAGGAACTGAATTATTGGGAGATGATGGATAACAGATTTGATTGACTTCTTCATATGTCGTGTCGACATGAGCTACATAATGATAAAAGGTCATGTCGTGGGAAAAAGTATTATTTATATACCTACTTAACGGGCTTTCGTTTGATCGCCACCTCACCTGATGTTAAGCGATGGTGCAGTCGACGATGGTTCACGCTTTCCCAGCAAAGGTGAGAGGATGGCAGTGAAATATTTTGACCCATCCTCTCAAGTGGCTACACCGGGCATCGTACCGGAACACGACTAGGTCGCTTGGCGGCACGTCGGCAGCCGTGGCCTACCACCAGTATCTCAATTAATTTTTAATTCTACATAATAATATGTTTCTACTCATTGAAACAATAAACATCCGTATTAAATAAATAGTTTAGTATTCTTTCCTACTTGACACGATCTTTCAAGAAAATAGTAACATGGATAAATAAATAAATATTTTTGGAACATTTTTACACAGCACCATCTAGTCTCAAACTAAGCAGAGCTTGTACTATGGGTACTAGACAATAATATGGATATAATACTAATATACTTTTTTTATAAATACATACTTATAATACAGCGAAATAAATAAGCTTCTACAATAATATACCAAAACATATTAAAACCTTGTTATAAATCAAGTTGCGTGGGGGGTTATTATAAACTCAAAAAGAAAAATGGCTTTATTAAACAGAACGAGTTCTTTAAATACACAATATTGTAATTACACTCACTCATTCGGCCGTTGAACTTTATTACTTACGCCATATTCTTAAAAATTCTGTTCATTTGTTCCAGACAGATATATTTATGCAGAAACAAAATATCTATGTAGATAATTTGTAAAATTTGCGTCACACATAAATATAAACATTTAAATGTTTATATTTATAAACTTTTTAAACCATCAGGAGCGCTACTAATTTCTGAATGAAAGGCGACAAAAACAATCGCGTATGCGTAAGTTTCAAATTCGCACTAGACACTCTGCATTCCGTATGCCACGCGCAACGGCATGAAATTCCGGGAGAATTTTGTTTATTTTAAATTCCTTCCAGGAGCAAGGAGATTTTAATTTTCATGGCTCAATTCCGGTAGACTCCCAGAATTCCGGTAGAGGTGGAAACCCCTTCTACAGGACGTCCGACATTCTTCTCCCTTATCTCGGTGACCATTCCGTCAAAATTCGTCACCGCTAGCAGAGATCACGGTGGCTCTGTTGGTTAGATCAACTTTTGATACTGAACCACGTGGTTTCAGGATCGATTTCTGCTCGCAGTAGATTTTTTCTTACCACGATAAACTTTTAACTCAAGAAAATTAAATAATTTGTTTGTTACAGCGAACACAGCTGACCTTGGAGTATTGGACCCATCACTTTACAAGACCGACTGCCTTGATGAAGATTTGATGTGGCCAGAAGGACACGTGGTAAATAATTTCAATATTATTACTTAAACAAGCTGTCAATCAATCAATCAACTCAGCCTATCGCAGTCCACTGCTGGACATAGGCCTCTCCCAAGTTGCACCACAACACTCGGTCCTCTGCTTCCCGCATCCAGTCCCCCCAGCCACGTTCTTTAGGTCGTCGGTCCACCTGGCAGGGGGGTGCTCTACGCTGCGTTTGCCGATTCGCGGTTTCCACTCAAGGACTCGTCTGCTCCAGTGGCCATCGGTCCTTCGACAGACATGGCCAGCCCACTGCCACTTCAGCTTACTGATCCTACAAGCTATGTCGGTCACTCCGGTTCTTCTCTGGATAATCTCGTTACGGATTTTATCCTTCAAAGAAACTGCAAGCATAGCTCGCTCCATAGCTCGCTCCATAGCTCGCTGAGCGACTTTGAACTTGTGGACTAGCCCAACTGTCAGTGTCCACGTCTCGGCACCGTAAGTCATGACAGGCAGGACGCACTGGTTGAAGACCTTTGTCTTCAAACTTTGCGGTATAGGCGACGAGAAGACTTGGCAAAGTTTGCCAAATGCTGCACAGCCCAAACGGATCCTTCTGTTGGCTTCTTTCTCGAAGTTGTGTCTACCAAGCTGAATTGCCTGCCCTAGGTAGACGTATTCCGTAAACAAGCTGTGCACTGCCCGAACCAATATTCTGATGATATTTTAAAGTTCAGCTCCAGAATGTACCTCTGCAGTTAATTTGTTTTATAGGAAATTGCTTTCATATTTTAAGATGGAATGCCATTTTTGATGTCACATGAAAGTAGATTTTATGATTTGAACGCTACATTACCTTTAAGAAGGAAAAAATAATTTGTTCCTGTTTAAAACACTGGTAGAGATAGTCTCCACAATGTTAAAGTAGATAGTAAGTCATTAAAGAGAGTTTAAAAAAGTGGTTAATTCAAAAACTATTTTATACTATGAACACAGACATAGTAAATAATCTTTATCATATTTTTTTTTATTATTTACTCGCTTACATTCATGTTTAGTCTGGCCGGTACAAATATTTCAATCGATTTTAAAATAACTTCCCGATGAGCAAGATACTTTAAACATAGCTCATGACTGGATGATAATGCAATATTTTTTCATTTTTTTTGTAAACGTGGTTTAAAAATATATTTTCCATCAAATTATTTCTAAAGCGGCAAGTTTTAAATTTAGCTCACAACATCATTAATAGATTTTTTATTTCGAGTCTTGTTATCAAAGCAATTTAAAGTAAGCATACTGCATTCATGTTTGTTCAAATCAATCTAAAACACGTCATAGTGACTGATGGTCCTCTATTAACCTCTTGTAACACGAATGAAACTCTGAACCTAGTCTGTGTTTACCTTCGATTCTTGAAATAGCTTAAGTTGCGTGGGTTAGGGCACATTAACCCATCCACATCCATATAACGAATCAATGCGAGACACTACAGAATTGTAAATTATATCTGGAACTGCGACATTGGACAAGTAGGTAGGTAGTAAGGATCAAAACACAAAACTGCGAATCGGCACGATGTGAATTTGCAACGCAGAAATCTGCGACGCGAATTGCTGCGTTACAATGCGATGCGATTTCGTGCGGCAAGGCGTCTTGCTGGCCATAGTTTGGGTTACCATAGTAACTATGCATATATCGCAGGTATGTGCGACGCAAATCATGTCGCAAGTTTTTGCGAAGCGTTGTGCGAGCTCAACGTCGCATCGCTTCAACCCGCTGAGAAGGCTCACCGTGAAAGACTATAGATGCCTTTCATTACTCGATGGTATGATTCTGAATAATAAATATAAGGAATACAAAAATATAAGGAATGAAGACAGACTTGTGCTTATATGTATATCGCGAACTGCACTGTTTCAAAATAATTCAAATGCAGTGTGTGTCAAAATTTATTACGCCCTCCCAGTATTTTAGAAATCTCCCGACTGCAAAATTTTACAATATATTAAGACTGTGGTTTGTAGAGAAATCAATTTATTCTTGAATGAATTATTATAATTATCTTACAATTTATCTCTGACATCGACTGTGCTTGTGACCCTACATTTTGAATAAGTAATTTTAATATTTAGGTAACTACTAAGTTTCAAATTTTATAACGTCACTGTAATTTTATTCGATTATTTTATTGGTTATGAACAATCTATACACAAATATACAATATTTACAACATATGTAAAATACAAGCACAAAATAAAATTACATAAAAAGGCGCGCTTAGGCGTCAAAATATTCCTCCACACCGCTGTCATCTGGAAAAGTGCCCAGAAGACTGTCAGCCTTGCCACGTTGAATGGCAAAGCTTATTCTTTGGCCAAATAATAAGCGTTGAATAATAATAATTTTATTGTTATTATCGTTTTCATGTCACATAGTATGTAAACCAAATATTTATTATAACTAGTTAAATAGATGATGAGGCTAACGAAAACTACCACTACCTTTATGTAGGTACTCTATTTTTGGTGAAATAACTCTTAACGAAAACAAATAACATACCTAACATAAATCCTCTAATTTCAATATTGCATACTCTCCAACGTGTAAGAAACCTACCCTACTGAAAAGAACCACCATAAAAAATTATAGGCTCCTTCATCACACGGAGCTAAAACACTTAAACCAGAAAATTCAATAACATCATCATTCCTACAAGCAATTTTTTTCTCCAATATACGTTACTTACCTATATTGGTTACTCTCTAATATGTATGAACCCGCTGAGATGGCCCATCATAAGACGATAAATATTTATTATTTAATAATTTCTTAGGTTTTCGCAATTACTACACATTATAATAAAACAAACAACGCTATAACTGACGTCAAGAACAGACGCTCCACAAGTATGCAGTGTGTGAACATGCCCTAGACAAACCCAACCATTTTCTTCGATTTGATAAACCACAAGTTCTGGCGAAGGAAAACCGATATGTACCTAGAATGTTTCGTGAGGCTATTGAAATTAAAAAACATCCTAATTTTAATAGAGAAGATGGTTGGCAGCTACCACCTGTTTGGAAACCAAACAGCGCGCAACTCTGTAAAAGATAATGATATTGTGAGTGATTACTGCGTGCATCGAAACGATTTTAATTAATAATATTGTACGGTAGATTAAAATATTTTTTTAGAAATATCTGCAATGACGATTGTCATCTTAGTCTACCTGCGACCACGAAATGCTGCAAAGCTTTCGAAACGTCAGGAAAACCAATTTAAATAATATAAGCGATTTAAATCGGTTAAACATTGTTTTATTATAATATTTATTATTTTATTAATTTTTACGCATTTACGCATGCGAAAAATATTATAATAAATATTTTCACTACTCGGTGGTATAGCTGTAAATCAGAAAATTGAATAAGTTTATCATACTAAAATAAGAATTACTTAGGTACTTAAATGTTCATGATATGTTCTAAATAAAAGTTTCATATCAATACCGCATATTTTTCAATGTGTAAGAATTCCACCCCGCTGGGAGACACATCATAAAAGGCACTAGACTCCTTCATAACTCTTTGGCACCGCGGGACGCCGCACTCGCAAACTTTGTGAAATGCTGATTAGTTTACCGCTAAATCTTATTACCTAATGCCTGGATTGCGAACCGTAAATGTTCTCAAAGAAAATAACGATTCCGCTGCTTTAAGTGATTTAGTACTTTGTTTAACGTTTAATTACAAATTCTTCCACGTTTGCAAGGTTTGCATAACCATTAAAACTTTAAACATGAATTACGTTTTAATGATCGCGTGTAAGCAAGCTCGCAGCTACTATGGGGCTTGCGATTCTTAGTTTGATTTTACGATCCTTAAAAAAGCCTATCAATTTTTTTTCCTGCTTTTTTACGTGGAGAAATTCTCATGGAAGCAATTCACCCGGAAAAGCCGGAGCTAGTGTCGGACTCTTTTCAACTAAAACCACAATGGTGTTCCTCTAACTACCTTTGGCTGGAAGCGTAGTATACGCTCGTATTAATGCTGATTACATCCAATTCCACGTATTATTAAATTTATTTTTTTCTGCTGTAAATAATTATGTCTTTATGTACCTACCTCTTTTACTAACATGGTTCTTAAGTTTTACTAAAAATTATGGAGCATGGTCTGAAATAAAGATTTAACGACCTCTGTGGTCTAGTGGTTCGAGTATCGGACTGCTGATCACGAGGTCGTGGGTTCGATTCCCACAGAACACAAATAATTGTGTGATGAGCATAAGTGTTTGTGTTGGTCTGGGTGTTTCTTATGTATTATAAGTATGTATTTACAAAAAAAAAAAAAAAGTATATAAGTATTATATCCATTGTCTAGTACCCATATCACAAGCTCTGCTTAGTTTGGGACTAGATGGTGCTGTGTAAAAATGTCCCGAAGATATTTATTTATTTATTTAGTTAATAATAATAATTCCTCTCATTACCATGAAATGATATCTCATCCTGTTATTGTCATTGGAGTGTGATATACCTCTAATGTCAGTCCAAGTTGTTTATGATAAATATATAGGATTCGAAATTGGTAATTACAGTACATTGAATTGAACGTGAGTCCATCAATACCTGATTGGGGCCAAGGCTTGTATATTTCTCAAATAATGCGCGGAAATTTAAACTAAGTACCTATGTAAATTCCAGAATCAATGACGAACAACAGTAATTTTTCACTCGTCAATACGTTAATTTGTTTTTTTTTTTTACTTTAAACAGCTCTATTTGCAAGCCAGTTCGAAATTTTAATAAAATCTAAGTATAAAGTTCTACACTCGAAGTTGTTGACGATTATGTATATCTAGGACAAACTGTCCAGCTAGGTAAGTCCAACTTCGAGAAAGAGGTCAATCGTCGAATCCGACTCGGTTGGGCAGCGTTCGGGAAGCTACGCAATATCTTCTCGTCCAAAATACCGCAGTGTCTCAAGACGAAAGTCTTTGACCATTGTGTGTTGCCAGTAATTACTTACGGCACTGAAACGTGGTCGCTCACAATGGGCCAGATAAGTAGGCTCAAAGTCACTCAAAGGTCAATGGAGAGGGCTATGCTCGGAGTGTCCCTGCGTGATCGAATCACAAATGAGGAGATTCGCAGGAGAACGAAAGTGACCGACATAGCCCGAAGAATTGCCAAGCTTAAGTGGCAGTGGGCGGGGCACATTGCTCGCAGAAATGATGGCCGATGAGGCAGTAAAGTTCTGGAGTGGCGACCGCGTACTGGAAGGCGCAGCGTGGGTAGGCCCCCCACAAGGTGGACCGACGACCTGGTGAAGGTCGCGGGAATCCGCTGGATGCGGAAGGCGCAGGACCGGTCGTTGTGGCGATACTTGGGGGTGGCCTATGTCCAGCAGTGGACGTCTTTCGGCTGAAATGATGATGATGATGGTGAAACCTAAGATAAGTTTCCTCCTTGGTTGCCATGTTACGGAGTAACAAGTTCGTTCCATTTTAAAATTACACGAAAGACATGAGTTTTCATAGTAATTTATTTGGCCGCTATACAGACAGACAGTCAAAGATTTTCATACTAACATTGCCGGCTGCTGCTCGCATGTATTTGAACAGTACACCATTTTCAATTTATCTCTATGAAGGTTGTAAAATATGTTTGAGAAAAATAATAATATTACATTAACGTCGATTAAAGTAGGGAGACAAGATAAAAACTGCTAGGCACGGTCCTCTTCTCAGAATAAGAAGGATTCAGGCCATAATCCACCACGCTGGCCTACTGCGGGTTGGCGGATTACACACACCATCAAAAACTTTATGGGGATCTCTCAGGTGTGCAGTGTCTTCACGACGATTTCCTTCACAGTAAGATAAAATAATCAAAAAATACAGGCTGATAAAAATCAGAATAATTATACAGATGACCTTTTAACTGAAGCTCTCAACTTTCGACTTAAAAATAAATCTTCATAATAAGCTATTTATAGCATTAGCCGTGCAAATATTTAGCCAGCCGGACCCACAGAGTCGGACGATTTCACAGTTTTTCATGAATATTTACGTACTTCGGCTTCAACTTTTACTGTTGTTTTCGCGCTCGATTCTTATAGGAACAACATTAAAATGTATGGCCTTGGGCTGTAAAGATTTATATTCTCTAAACGAGACGAGAGCTTTGTCTATTAACAACGTCATTTAGATTAAATTTAAACAAAAAAGCTTCACCGAAAGAAATATCTTATTATTTCAGTAAAAGAATTACATTTTGAATTTTATCTTGAGCTGAACATAATCTTAGCGCCAACGTTGCGTTGCAATGTTACAAATTATGTGTCTCGACATCTGTAGGCACACTGAAGTTCAGATCTTTAGATGAATAAGCATTTAACTAATGTTCTATTTGACGAAAGACGAAACAACATTCATCAAACTTAAACAAATAATTTCTGCAAATAAACCTACCTCAAGAATACTAGGATTAGGCTTTACTCTATACCACCTTAGTGGTATATTTTGCTAATTCGTCTCTTTCTCAGTGCTTTATATAATCCTGAATAATGTGTCACCTAGCCTTATCCCAGTGGTTCTAAAAGTACTATAAATACTCGCGAATGTGTGCCGATTCGATAAGTAGACGCCCACCCGTTTTAATTTCGCGTAAAAGTGACACGTTTTTACGATGCCCGTATTTGATAGCATGAAGGGAAAGCGTAAATTTTATATGTTACATACGGGTACTGACGATGGAAAACTTATCTTATTTTCCGCTCTAAGTAACTGCTCGTCGCGATTCAAACGAAAGTAACTTTTGTTTAAATAGTGTAAGTATTTTCTTGGCAGAAAACGGCTTAATTAATTAAAAAGGACAGGTCCTTTTCATGTCGCTTAAAAAGGTTATTCAATTAGGGGTACTCAACAAATATTTTTAATAGCAACGTATTTTTTTTAATTCTTTATTTAACCCTAGATAGATAATCTACGCCGAATCGACGTAATCGATTTTTAAAAATTGATGTAACTCGTTTGTTTTTCGAGTCGGCCCACGGAGCTTGCAGGACACACATAGTATATCTCTCAGGTAAGTGCAATACTTTCGTCAATGTCTATCTACCGTACGTCGAAGTGACGTATAGTTATCTTTACTGTACAGTGAAATATGGTTATCTATCTAGGGTTAAAGAGTTTTTTCATATACACGAATATGCCACTCTGTAAGAACAATAATATTATTTATGTAACGCAAAATTAAATAAACTTCTTTAAACTCTAAACTTAATTCTTAAGGCCAATCTTAACTAAATTTAGTAATTAAACTGCACCTTCGGATAAAGATTCAGCCAAAACACTATTACAATAACCTAATAACAAAGTTAATAGCATAAAACTCGATAAATACTACGAAGCGTGTCTTTTAAATTATGGCGTATTGAAAGCAGCGCTCGTAAAATAAAATCGGCGATTGACGCGACGCCGAATGTCACGTAAATCGAAGAGTTATTGATATGACGAGCTGCCTTAATTGACCTTCTATTTTAATTTCCCAAGGGTCGAGTGTGGTTCACTCTGAAATACGAGGCGGGGACTGAAAGGCTACAGGTGCATATTATAAAAGCGAAACATCTGCCTTCCCGCACCCCTGCGCTGGCCAACGCGTGCGACCCTTACATCAAGTAAGTGATTGTCACTAATGTAATTAATGTTACGCCCTAGTCATAGACATAGTAAAAAATATAGACGAAGTGCTGCTACCAATCCAGTGAAGCCAAAAAACTGTACTCCTTCGTGTGCAACCAGCGCTCACGCAGATACATGCACCTCAAACCGTACTCAACTACTCACCCCTCTCAGTACACATGTCGCTGCATCGTCCAGTTAGCTTTGCGAAAGCAAATATGCTTCCGGTGCATGGTGTGTACGTGAGATGTACACGGAGAAGCTTTTTTTTTTGGCTTCAATATTATTTTTAATTTTTTTTTAAATTTTTTTTTAATTTTTTTTAATTTTTTTTTTTTTTTTTGTCTATATTTTTTACTGTCTGGGCGCCCTAGAAACGTTTTTAAAGCGACGCTGACATAATTTTTTATTGTTGATTCATCAAGACAGAGTAGATTTTAGTAAAGCCTATAGTTTAATTAAGCGCCCTGAATAGAAACATCTAAAGTCTGTTTTGCTATCCTTGTTTTATTTAGTAAACAAGTATATGGTAAGTCTCTATAATGTTGATTTTTTTTAAAGATACTTAGAAAATTTAATCACTAGTTCCATAGCCGTAATAAATGAAAAATATATATTTTGTGTCTAAAATTATTATTAAATTAATAAATAATTAATTAATTATTATGACATTATTATTCCATTTATTCACATTATCCAACTTATTTTTTACATTTTTAAATATTTCTATATAAAAAAAAAACAAAAAAAACATTAAAAAATATAAAAGATAGTAGCCCACCGGCATCAGGAACAGGGTCCAAGCTATCGGCGGTCAGGGCCTCAGAGAGAGGAACTTCCTAACGATACGCGCCGTGTCCAGAAGTACCGCTTTCTGTATCAAGCCCTTAACCCAGCTGCCTAATGAGCGCCTCTGTAGGTGTTGGTCGAGGCTCTTTGCCATACCCATTGGCCGTAACGACAATCGGCACGATGACTGCCGAGTCAACATCCCACATGTCGACAACCTCGTGTGCCAAGTCAAGATATTTAATTTATTTATCTTTTTCGGCCTTCACGAGATTCTCGTCATGCGGGACGATGACATCAATAATCATCGTGCGGCGCTCTTCTCGATCTATCACCACTATATCAGGCCTATTGTGTACAATAGTCCTATCAGTGATGATAGACCGATCCCAGTACAACGTGGCATGACTATTTTCAAGAACTGGGTCGGGCACATACCTGTAGTATGGTACTTCTGCATCCAAAAGGTATTAAGGTAAGGTAAGGTAAGGTTATTATTATACTAATAACTATTGTTTACTAAATAAGACAAGTTTAGAAAAATGGACTGTGCGCTGATTGAATGACGTGTAAATAAATGGTGACTGAATATTGAATAATAAATTGATTAAACCTCAGACTGAAAGTGAAAATGTAATGAAATCATTCAAATCACGTATCAAAAAGAACTGAACCGAATTTTCAGCGTGGGAGACTCTCTCCTACACCATTCAATTTCACAATTCATGAATAAGTTATTTCCATGTTATTTCAAGTTTGTCTGGTACTTAAATTGTGTATCAGTTTGACTAATGGAGTTGGTCTTTTCTCCAAACAAACGCTCTCGACTGTTTTCTTTCTGGTTTATAATCCCGGAAAGAATTTTTTTTTTAGTAAAGTATATGTCAGCTTTTTCTATGACTTAGGGGGCGAATTACCCGAAAAAAACTTATCCGAAAGGGTGAATAGCCACCTCTTGAATTTTTAATGAACGTTAGGGGTCTGTTCAACTGAACCGAAATATATGGTGGGGTGAAATTACACCTTTTTCTTTAAAAAAAATTGAAGCGGTCGAATCAACCGAAATCAACATTACGTAGTCATTCAGTACAGTTGGCAAAAAAGTGTTTGTGTATAGGGAATTAAAACAGTCTGGTAATAAAATACAAACTATACGATAGCTTTTTTTTTTAATTTGATGCATATACTTCATAATAATCATAATTATAAAAACATAATATACAAAATCAACATGCCAACAATAGAACATGGAAATGTCATATTAATAGTATCACAATCACTAGTAAAAATCTACTTAAAACTAGATACAATTTTCATTTCAATTAAAGTAAAAGAGAAAATACAACGTGTTATTGAAATAACTGAAAACCTTTTAAAGGGTTGGTCCCACAGTAAAAGTTGTTCATACTGATGAGTACAATGACCCCTTAAGAGGTTTTCGGTTATTTCAATAACACGTTGTATAACAATGAAAAATTATCATAACACAAAGATTCAACACAAACATCATAACATTATAATATGTTGTACAATTGTACATAAACAGAAGACACGTTCCTATTTATTTATTTTATGTTTTACTTTAAAATTCAAATAAGGATATTTTATTACCCACGTTTTTGTTTGCCTTGGGGAAATTCTCATGGACGCACTCCGCCCGGGGTAGGCTGAGCTAGTGTTGGACTCTTACCGACCTACCTTAGCCCGCGTGGGAACCCGCGAGTATTCACACAACCACCCGCGACAGGTCCCGGCTGACTACAAGCAGCCGAGCCCCTTCTCCTCGTGCGGCCCCTATGTTTCGTTTTTGTTGATAAATTATTTCTGGATGCCCTCAAAATCTTTAATTTACCTATTTAGACCGCTGTCTAGAGAGGCCTTGTGTGCATATTAGACAACTATTAATGAAAAAAAAAACAGCGGGCAACGCGGGCAATTACATATTTTTCTCATTCAGTTTATGAAATATCTTTCAAATTGGTCCAGTGTCGGTGGAAAAAATTGTCGGGAGCCCAACCTCGAATTATGACTTTTTTACTAAAGCTATTCAGACGGAACTGCAGTTGTCCTTATCGCACTTACCTGAGGTAAAGGGATGGCGATAGTTTCTTCAAATACTTAATCTTCAAAAGTCTCTCTGCCCGCATTTCCTCTTATCTGTCCCTTAATAAGTCAACAAGTAAACCGTATCTTGTTAAACCGCTTGTTTGGACTGTTTATATTATTCTGGCGTTAATGAAAGTTAAACTCTGCAGGCTTCAATTGATGCCAGACGAGAGGAGAGTGCTTCAGACGAAACAAAAGAAGAAGACTTGCAACCCCTTCTTTGATGAGACGTTTGTTTACCAAGTAAGTACCTACTGTTAATTCCAAATCTTCTCGAATTACCGTCCTTAAAACTTTATACAGTGTTATTTTTAATCCATGAGTCATGAGTTCATTACCAAAATTGTGAATCTTCTGTTTTATACATTTTGGTCAAGTACGAATATTTTCTACTGTAGGGATGTTTTTAGGGTTCCGTACCGTAAAAAAAAACCGGAACCCTTCTAGGATCAGATTGTTGTCCGTATGTCTGTCTGACTGTCTGTCCGTCAGTCAAGAATTTTTATATCAAAAACGAATAAAGGTACGAAGTTGAAATTAATATCAAATATTAAGGTCAACCATCCTTTGGAGTAAAAAAAATCAAGCTTCTAAGTCAACGCAATCAAAGGATACGGCCATTTATGTCACATATTTTGATACTCACAAACTCACTCATCAAAACCTAAAGGATACTTCCTGTTGACCTAGAATCATGAAATTTGGCGAGAAGCAAGGTATCATAGCACAAGTAAAGTAAAAAAAATATCCAAAAATAATAAATTTGTGGTTATATCACAGGAAAAATTTTTTTTTGCGATTATAAACTTACAATTGCAATTGGAGAACCAAACGTGATGTAGACCGATGTATGGGAGTTTTTTTTTATAACAAAAAAAAAAAGGTTTATTTTGGCTTGCTCAGATATTTTACAGGATAGTATAAACATAAAACATAGATAATACAATAAAATTATTATAACAACATACAACCAGATTCTACTATCTATTTTTTCCACTGCAAAGATAAGTTCGTTCTTCAATCCGACTTACCTTTTCGTTAGAGCAGTGTTACGTGGGCTACCTACAACTATTAATAAAAAATAAGGCAAACACACGTGTGGTGGTACCCGCGTAAGAAAGAGATGCAAATATGAAAGACATCAACGCATACCGATGGTTGGTACCACAGATAATGTAATGGTGGTACAGAACCCTTAGTGCTCGAGTCCGACTTGCACTTGACTGGTTGTTTATTATTACAGGGCTTTTTTCATAATTCAAATTCAAATGTATTTTATTTCAAATAAACCTAATTACAGGCACTTTTGAAACGTCAGGCTCTAGTTGCACGGTTCCAAATTGTGGGTCATATGGAGAAGAACCGGCAAGAAACTTCATGGATATACTCTTTTGACCCGACTGCGCGACAGCAAAGACAGGGTTATGTTTTTTTTAAATAGCTTTTTGTTTATTACATCAAATAGTCACATAATCATAGTCAAAGTTGTTCAAATTGATGAGTACAATCATCCCTTGAAGGATTATTGGTGAATTAAAAAGCATCCTGTGTGTGAAGTTCGACCACAATTTTATTATGACTGTGTTACTTCTAGGACTAGTAAGTTCATTTAATAATTAATTTATGTTCTTGTGCTGAATAGATGCACTGCTCTTCAAACAATTAAAAAGTGCATTAAAAGAGCTTCTACGAGTGACGATTGATCGATTGATAGTCCGGCGCACCCTGGGCAGTCAGCCCCGCTACCAACTTGCTGACTGACTAATCTTTTCCCCACGACATGAGCTATTATTATTATATAGCTCATGTTGACACGATAGAAGAAGCCTGCAAACAAGGCTGATTGCACTGCAATATCGATCTATTGAATATGTCAAAATAAAAAAAAAAACATGTACAAACGCTATAAAATTGGTACGCATACGGCATACCAAAAGTAAATAGGTAACATTCTTTGTTCTGCGAACTCTTTTGCACTGAACCGCGAAATTTAATAATGACCATTGTTAAAATAAATTGCTAGCGTTTTCACTTAGCTATTTTATTAACATTTCTTTTGAAAACCACTGGATTGTATAATTTTATAGGCGTGTACTTTGCACCATTCTTGGAAATATACAATATTTATTAAGTTTTTTTTTTTTTTGGTAAAGGTTGGCAAAATGAGCTAAAGTCCAGGTGGACTTTAGCATGTTAAGCAGATTCCTTTGTTATTGTAAAATAACAGAATAACTACCGATTAAGGTTATTACCTAATGGTATCGCAATTCGCCTTCGCCAAACTGAGTCATAAAGATGAAAAGTCTCAGTTGATTGTAATTTCGTTTCAATATAGTACATTATGATACAAGTGAGCTAAGTTGACTATTAAACTCGAGTCTGGATTGCAGCCCGAGCCGAAGGCGAGGGCGTAATAGAGCCGAGAGTATAATAGTCAATGCTCACGCGTGTCATACGACGTTTTTCAACACACTTGCGAGGAAAGAAACATACCTACACACATTTTAGAAAATTATTGAATTTGTGAAAAATGGCGCGCGGATTACTGTAATCGCACGGTGACATACAGCTATGCGCGCGCAGGTGGTCGAAGGAAACCGCCAATCAGCCTAATATTAAAATAGAATATACGGTTTTTTTTATTTATAATACAAATTAATGTTAATTTGTTGACAATAATAAATAATTTGATGAAATGAAATGTTTTTTTGTCATATTTTAATTAATACAGGTGATTTTTTCCCAAAAATGTTGATTTTTGTTTAGGCATAAAAACTCTTTGCTGCGATTTAAAAATAAACTGTAAAGTAAAAAGCACGCGTGAATTATAAGCTACATTATGAACCTAGAAGCGGTGCAATAAGAGCCACTTTACGAGCAAGTGTGTTGAAAAAACAATTTATTATTAAATAACATGATTGTGTTAAGTTTGTAAAAGGGTTTTGCTCTGTACCATAATTAATATCGATGCGGATATGCATAAAATAAAATTTCGAGCTCAAATTGGTAATAATTATGTCGAATATCGAATCACTTTGACGACAATTTAATTACGTTAATGGAAATTTTAGCTATCGCTTGCTGGGAATGACAATATAGGCTTTATGAGGTAGGAAGCTTTTAACAAGGGTTACATAACCCTAGCCGATAAAGGTTAGATGGGTTAATAACCCATATTCCATAATATGGAAACCTAAATTATCTTTATCGAGTTAAGAGTTCAACACACCGAACGCGGTTTGTGGCGGCGCGCTGACCACGGCTGCCAAATTTTGTATACTTACGGGTACATAAAAAAATTTAAAATAAAATCATTAATATAATAAGTTTAATTTTTTCTCATCATCATCATCATCATCATTTCAGCAGAAAGACGTCTACTGCTGGTTATAGGCCTCCCACAAGCATCGCCACAACGACCGGCCCTGCGCTTTCCGCATCCAACGCATTCCCGCGACCATCGCCAGGTCGTTGGTCCACCTTGTGGGGGGCCTACCCACGCTGCGCCTTCCAGTACGCGGTCAGTCGGTTACCTTCGTTCTCCTGCGAATCTCCTCTTTTCTGATTCGATCACGCAGGGACACTCCGAGTATAGCCCTCTCCATTGCCAATCAATTTCTTCTCCGTTATTTTTTTTTAATAATTAATTGTTTAGAAAATTGTTTACTAAATAAAATTACAACAAAGTTTTTGAATTTTAAAGACTTTGTACCCTTCTTCATAAGTTGTGTTTTTGCACTTGTATGTTGTAAATGAAAGACTCATAGTTATGTTCGTGATATGATAACGTTATTCTTCTTCCCTAACAAATTCCCAATATTCTAAGATCAACAATACCTAATTGCTAACACAACCAAAGTTTGAACAATTCACGTTTAAGTTGTGTTTTTGCACTTTATTTTGTAGATGAAGGACTCTTAGTTATGTTCGTGATATTGTAACGTTATTCTTGTCTCTAATAGTTTCTCAATATTTTGAGTTCGAAAACATTTAAATTGCTAACAAATCCAAAGTTCGAACAATTTACGACTAACTGTTTTTTTGCACTTTTATTGAACTAAGTTTACGGGACTTGTGGCGCACAATTAAATCAAAATATAACAAGCATTTTGACTAACCTCGACGTTTCGGTCAAGTTGCATTGGCCGTGGTCACGAGCAGACTGAAGTATGTGGGTGTCATCGTCTTGATTTGTTTTTTTTTTTGCACTTTATTTTGTAAATGAAAGACTCGTAGTTATGTTCGTGATATTGTAACTTTATTCTTGTCCTTAATAATTTGTCAATATTCTGAGTTCAACAACACCTCTAAAGTTCGAACAATTTACCAAACAAAACCAATAGTTGTGGGCCGAAGTATGAAAGTTACGGAACCATTATCTTATAATTTACGACTAGACGTTTTCATCTGGAATCTATGAAACAAATCCCATCCGGTTCTCATATGAACTTGCAGAAGTTTATCGAAACTCAAACTTTCCTCATTAAGGTTTAATCACCCAAATTCTCGAAGCGTATGCCTTTAAAGGGGCATGCTTGTCATCGTAATATATAAAATAATATTCATTAAACCATACACATTTAGTTAGATACTTTTCTTAGAATATAATTAAAGACGTGAGTTGATGAAAGGCATTTGTTATATTTTTTGGAGATTCGAGAAAATAGGTGCATTAGGATGAATTATATATATCACTTAACAATAAAAATCAAAATTCGGAAAAAATAACACAGAATCTATGCACATAGGAGACTAAGCGGATTTATTTAGAAGGCAGGCAGTGAACTAGCAGACTTAAGGAAATGGTGTTGTTATTATTAAAAATATCGCCCAGTGTTTACTTTCAAAATAGCACCTGCATCCCTAACAAGATCACTAGTTCATGGCCCACTTTCGCCCAGTCTCCCGTCTTTAATTAAGTACGCAGTATGCAAGTAGCAAAATGCGAGGGCAGCTGAAAACTTACGACGGTTTATTTATTTAAGTAATTAAAATAAAATGATCAAACTTGAAGTTGTATAAAGTTTGTAATGAGTTGAGTAAGTTTTATTAAACTTATTGAATTAGAAATCTTGTTTATACGAAGTACATTTCTTTTTGTTTCTATCTCTAATTCAAAACCAATGTTTAAATAGATAATTAACCCTTGTAGTTGTCAACTCGTAGAAACAAAGGAAAAATATAATATTTGCGCGGCCGATAGGGCCAATCTACAAGTAAGTCGACGGGTTAATAATATTCGTTCCAAAAAGGCCCATGCTATGGAGCCCCACAGAGGGGAAGTATTTTTTTTTTCTTTATGTCTACGTAGTTTCTACCATATTCTTGAATATATTCCTCGTTTATTCAGTTATACTATTTTGAGTAATTGAAAAAATACCCTTAACGTCTTAGCACTAACGTTGTATTATGACCCTGAAGAACGTTCGTTCTACGATTTTTCATAATTCGAATCTTTTTTTCATACAAAAACATGAAAATACTCTGTAGTTTGCATATTCTAGACGGCCAGCCGGGGGTCGCGTCGTCGCGCGTGGCTACGCGCGGCTAGTACAAACGCGCTCGGGCTTGCGGCATAATATGCTATAATAGTATAAGCAAATTTTACACATTCCAAATAAACAAAAAATATAATATGTATCTAACCTGTTTACTTTTGGCCAAAGTCATAGAACAAACGTTATTCAAGATCGTGATGCGAAGTGAGTATTGAAAGTCACGCAAGAAAAACTATGTATTTGAAACGAGAGCAGCCAGCAAATTACCGCTCGCATATGTAGTTAAATGGTCCTTTTTTAACAGATCCCGCCAGGCAAGATCGAAAGTCTAACGCTGAAACTGTCAGTCCTGGATGTAGGCAGGGTTGGGAAAGGCAAGCAGCTGATTGGCCACATCATTCTGCCTCTGACTGAGCTGGATGGAGTAGCCCCTGATGAGGAACCTCAGTTGTACAAGCTTGATATTGAGAAGGTTAGTAGATAAATACAGTTTCTTTTTGAAATTAATTTTTACTTCAAGTAAATTATGGTGACTTAATTAAGTGATTTGGTATCAGTTCAATCCGTAACCTTGGATTGATAGATTGGTGCCGAAAATCAAAATACCCGGATATTGCTCAATCCATCAATCTATATCATTACACGATCAATCTATCCAAGATCATGGACTGAACTGATGCCAATTTGAACGTCTTTTAGTTACCTTACGTAGGTACTTTATAAAGATTACGTTACGTTGTAAGGTTTTTTTTCGGTCGACGATGTGTACGATGTTCACGCTTGCCCAGCAAAAACCTATTCACTCGAGCCTTGAAGACCACCAGACTGTACTTTTCGGGACACACTGACAAGGAATTCCACTCTTTAGCGGTACACATGATAAAGCTGTAGGTTTATGAAAAGCATTGTCAAATACTTAAATCAACCGTTTGATTGATTTGTTGAATGTTTTGCTCTAGAAGTCACATCAGTTGACATAAGATTTGATTACAAAACCTAGGGTTAGAGGAAGAATTGGTTTAGGTTAATAAATCTAGTAATAGAGCCTTTTCTAGTGATCTCGGCGAAAGTACTGCAACCAAATCGCGGACGTTCTAAAAAAAGGCTTTATTAAATTATTCTAATCTTACGAGCATGCATGACGTGGATAATGAACGTAGACAAAGCGAAAGAGGTGTGTCAGGATGAAAGTGAAAGTCCATAGTCTCTGCTTACCCTAATGGGAAATAGATGTGATAATATGAATGTATTTAAGGGGAATGTAGCAGCCAAGTGGCACCCTCATCAGTAAAAAATATTACTTGCTGAATCACTTATCAAAAATTTGTTTTAACAATTGGTACTCTATTAACTCTGTGAAATATAGTTCGCTGTAGTTGTAGATAGAAAGTGCCAAAAGTGGCCGTTTTTCGCACTTTTTCTATCTACAACTACAGCGAAGTAGGTATAATTTAAAGAGATAAAAGTTTCTGATTAAACTACAGTATGTACTTATACTTCAACCGTAAAAACGAATTTTCGATAAATGAGGTATTCGAGTAATATTTTTTTTTACTGATGGAGCGCCACGTGGCTGCTACATTCTCCTTAAGTAGAAATGTAAATTAATTCTTGCAGTCCCAAAATTTATTGTGTGGATTAATCTGTGTTGGTTCTGACCTAATGTCAATGTCAGACTAGCCTTTAGTAACCTTTGGAGGCAGTTACGACGGTTTAAAAGGAATAGTCATACCATTATTTTCTCTGATGGCTCTCTAAGGCGTCGTTCATGCAGAGTTGATACGGCACCTGATCCGGACGCGTGTCCATTATTAAATCCCTTACATGATATTTCACAAAAATAGTGTATTTTATCCTTGTCTCGTTAAGACGAGAATATTATTAACCGTTACAGTTATTGTCGAGCAGAAAATACGTTTATAGAAAAAACGAAAATTAGCATAATTAAGGTAATAGCAAGGTACCATGATACGCTTGTTTTTCCCTTATCAGTGTTGCAACCAATTGCATATTCCGGGATGGAAAAAAATCCTTATGCTTATGCATTTATGTTGATTCTTATGTACCTAATATTAAAGATGGTTAAACTGTGCTAATAATATGAAAGTTTGTCGGAGTATATGATAACGTCTGTGGTCTTCTGGTTCGAGGGTCTGACTGCTGATCACGAAGTAGTGGGTTCGATTCCCACAGGACACAAATATTTGTGTGATGAACATAAATATTTGTTGGTCTGGGTATTTCTTACGTATTATAATCTATAAGTATGTATTTACAAAAAAAAAAAAAAAAAAGTATTATATCCATTGTCTAGTACCCATAGTACACTACTTTGGGACTAGATGGTGTTGTGAAAAATGTCCCAAAAATATTTATTTACTTATTTATAGAAACGTTTATAGGTACCCCATTAAATTTTGTTGCTTTTAAATGATTACTACTATTATTAATGTAGCGCAATATTTACCTGAGAAGTAAGTCAACCGTAGTCTAATAAAGTATAAAGTACTCAGTACCCAATTTGCGTAAAATGACCGAGAATGTGTACTAAAAATTTCTGCACTAACGAAATGGGTCTTTAGATAGGGACAAATCTTAGGTTAAAAACAGAATACAACCGACGCGTCGCAGAAATATTTTTTGTAATACCTACTGAAAATGTTTCGAAAACAAAATGAAATTACACACAAGATTACAAAATTTTAGATTGGTTTTCTAAATAGTCACTTTATTTGTTGTTTTCTAAAAGTATAATTTAACCTAATACCATTACAAAAAAGTGTTTACATTGGGCTAGTAGTTTGCGATACCTTTTTTGCTGTGCTAAAGTCTTCGATCAACATTTATTGAAGGCGCTAGTTAAGGCGGTGTTCATGAATGTTAATTATCGGATTAAACAGACGATTACTCGAAAAATTATACGAGAACTTTAGAGAAACAGTAGTTCAACCAAAGAATTATAATTGGTGAACGCAAGCCTACCAATATACAATCTGCACTGACAGTATACAGTATTTTTAAACCTTCGTAACTTTCCACAGGACCTTCAAGAGCCAACATCCGATCTAGGCGAGATTCTCGTCTCGTTACTTTACAATGAAAACCTGCACAGGCTTACAGTCACCGTCATAGAAGCTCGAGGACTTAAGGTACGTCACCATATTGTCATATTATGCAGTCTCTTAAGAGGAAATGCGGGCAGAGAGACTTTTGAAAATTAGGTATTTGAAAAAACTATATATCGTTGTCACTTTGCGAGCGCTCGGCCTCAAATAAGTGTGATAAGGACAACTGCAGCTCCGACTGAATAGCCTAAGTAATAAAGTCTAAAACGAGGTTTGGCTCTTGACTATTTTCTCCTCCGATATATATGTACTATGCGGTTATGTTTTTCTATGACTCTGTAGAAAACGGCCTTAACATGAAATTTTGAGTTTTTTTAGAGCTTTTAGAAATAATTAATCAACAAAAACGAAAACATAAGGGCATAGAAAAAGTTGATATTTATTATACTGTAAAAATCATTACTCTAGAGTTATAAACCAGAAAGAGAAAAACACCCCAGGAGAAAAGACCACCCGCATTTCACAATAATTGCTACATAATGAACGACCAAAGAGGAAACTGACATAAGAAATAAGGGGTCTACTCGCGTTTGACGATATTCGATCAATCGTACCATTCATCGCACAATTTGCTACTCCGGTCAACCATCGTTCCCTTATCGCATGTGATGACCGTGGTTTGAGTTTTTACGCGACAAATGACAAACGATGAACGAACATTCATTCCGACTGATACACACACAGTAAAATAAAGAAAGAATGATTTTTTTTTTGCGTTAAACACAGGTGGTACCAGATATGAAACGGTGGTTTGGGAACAATTCTAAATTCTGTATTAAGCATGCTAATCAAATAATTTTTTAAATAAAATATCTATTCTCAACCAGAATAAACAGTAGACAGAATACGGTTCGTAGTCATATGAGATTGACCTGAGTGCAGCGAGACAAAAGTCAAAACACGATCATCACATGCGATCTCGGAACGATAGTTGAACGCAGTAGCTAATTGTGCGATGAACCTTACGATTAATTATATATCGTCAAACACGAGTGGCTGGGGGGTCTGGATGCGGAAGGCAGAGAACTTAGTTTTGTGGCGCTATTTGGGAAAGGCCTATGTCCAGCAGTGGACTGCGATAGGCTGAGTTGATGAAACACGAGTGGACAGGTATATCGTATACAGTTGTATATCATCAAGCGTGCAGAGGCACGCTTGGTAGATGGATTGGTGATTGCAGTTTGTTATAAACAGACAGAAGTATGCTGTTACCCATCCATCCTTTGAGGTACTCTTTTAGTCGCCTTTGACGAAATCCATGAGTGGGTGAGAGATGGCCTTTTATTACCGGGAACCACAAGAAATGTATACGTTATGGGTATTTCCATAAAAACTAGTGTAACGGGGGAGGCCCGATAGAAGCGAAGCTACTATCCACGCGTTTGCAAGCGTGGATAGAAAGCGCGCGTGAGTGACGGTGACGTTTTTCTCAGTTTACTCCCTGGCAGCTGAGCGCGCAACGATGGTGACGCTATAAAAGTTTCGCTTTTTTTTTTAGTTTTTCTTTAAAAAAACATTGTCCTACGCTAATATTTCTCCGGAATCTTGGGTGTGTTTACAGACGAAAACTTCACATACACGAAAGCATACTAGAGCGTCAATTCTTGTAATTTATTATTTTCAAATAATTTAAGTTTTAATCTAATCGCTATTACCTCTATGATGATAAATAACACAAATAATCGTCAAACAGGACCATCTAATGTCTTGAGATTGACATTTACAGCAACTTTAAGGTATTTTTTTACTGAAATCCATGTTTTTTTTATCTGAAGGCCGTAATATAGAAAGAAAATACTCTGATGTTAGATTAGAACTATATTTTAAACACTTTTTAATCACAAAAATTGGCCTTCAGATCCATTTGCTAGACCTCTTTGCATTCAAAACTACATGCAAAATAGACAGAACTAGAATATGCAATTTCAGTACAGGTGTTCAACCGTAGTTGAATACAGATAGTACCTACTCCCTGGACGGAAATAACAATTTGAATTTGAATTGAACTGAAGTCCAGTTTCAACATACGTATGTGTAAAAATATACCTAATATTATGTTAACATTTCTATTTCAGTCTGTAGGACTTCATACATACACATGGCTGCACATCAAGCTATATTTTTCCAGTATAAGCTGACCTCGTATTGTATAGGTATTCCAAACAACGAGAGGTCAACTTATACTGAAACTGTATAGCTTAATGTGTAGTCGTGGGTAGGTAGGTTGCAAGTACAGTCGGCCGTACGTTAGACAGAACAGTTAGACCTTGACAGCATCTTTATTTCGTAAACAGTAAGGGTGGTTTTCGTAATTAAAATGTGTGGTAATCAGTGGTACTGAAGTGTATTCTACTGTACTAAATAATTAAGTCGTACAAAGTAGAATTTCGTATACTGTAAAGGATAATTTAATTGTTTGTTTCGAGCTTTGAATAAAGGTTTCGTAGTTTGCATTTAGTTATGTTAATGGAATTACTTAGTGATAATTAACCTTCAAATCTGTTAAATTGTATCCAAACTTTTTGATGAAATGTCAAGGATCTATTCAGAAACTTTTTTAATGAATTTTAGTAAACAGATTGTAAGATAAATAACTGAAAAATCGCAGATTTCATGGTAAAATATGCAAAACATTTAATTTTTTTCTAGGTTTCTTGTATAGGAAATCCCTTTGGGTTTGTATACATCCCGGCAAACAACTTGAACATGCGCAGTGATCGATTTAAGCGATTCTAACCTTTGTCATTACAGTAAAAAGCACAGTGCCGCCATTTTTGTTAAAGTTATTTGCCGGGACGCATACTTTACATTATTTTTAGTAGGTACTTGAGACTACACAGTAACACTTATTTTGTAAACAATGCAACTGTCTACTTTTTACGGATAAAAGATACAGCCTAGTAACAGATAGACAGATAGGTATTTGTGTATAAGAAATGGCATCCGTAAAGCTATTCCCGAGTATAATGATAGATTGATACATTTTAAACTATTAAGTTTAAAGAAACGGCGAAATATATGTGACCTACTAATTCTTCACAAAATTATAAACGGCTGCATTGATGCAGAATTGATAAATTATTTTAAATTTAGGTTTAGCAAGCGTGTTATGCGACAGCATCATATATTTGAAATCCCAACCTCGACCTTAAATACTACATTTAATAGCCCTCTTACACGCATGGCAAGGTTGTATAATGAAAGATCCATCCAGTTAGATAAGCCTATCGATATATTTTGTATGAAATTTGTTTCGTACAGACATGTCCTGATGAACTAATGTTATTTCTCAATGGTATTGTTATTATTACTACATTTATTAACTACATTCTTTAACAGTAACTTTTCAAAATTGTATACTTAATTATTGTAGTCTCTGCTATATTATTTATATTCAATGTCATGCATGCCTATAATTTGTGTAATCACTATGTAAGTTATACTTTTTAGTGTCTGTCTATATGCACTGCTTTGATTATGCTGTTGGTGTGCTAAATAAATAAAAATAAAATAAAATAGACAGATGGACAGACAGGTGGCGTAGGCATACGTTGGCACCCATTGGGTACAAAACCATAAAAAGGTTTATACATTGCCAGAAATCATTCTAATCCTCTTTCCCCAGTTGGATCCCTCATCAAACAAGAAAGAGATGGTGGTTCGAGTGACGCAGGAGCGCGCATGCCGAGGGGTGCGCGCGCGCCGCACGGCCGCTGTCGACGTGGCTGAGGACGGCAGTGCCTTCGTCTCAGAGTGCTTCCACTTCAGACTGAGGGCCGATGAGTTGCACACGACAAGTGTTACTATACAGGCGTTGCAGCCAAACTCCGTTTATGCCAAAGGTCGGTGTTATTTTACGACTATTTTTGTAATTTATGCTACCTTTATCTTATTATATTTTTTCGTCTGACTTCCAAATGGATTATTATGAAATCTTTCGACAATAAGGGCAATTTATTATACTAATAAAAATATAAAAAACATGTACCTATAAGGAAGGCCGCACATCAGTAACACATTTGTTGTGCCACAATCAATATGCCACATTTTAACTTATCCATTGTGAGTCCAGTGTACAAGACCCACTTGTATCGAGAAACGTAAATGTGGCGTGCATGTAGCGTGGGTCTCTGGTGTGTGGCCTGCTTTATTTGACAGCTGATTTAACCTCACAATTGACTTCAAAGCATTCAACCGCTCAATTGTTGCTAGTTATCGTCACTTTTAGGCTCTGGGGCTCCCTACTGGATCGAGTGATGTGTCAATCGAATTTAAACTCGAGTTAGTGTCAATTCGTACTGCATTTCTTTAGGAATTGACAGTACCTAGCTCGATTTGGTTCAGAACTCGAAACAATCGGGAGTAAGGCCTCTGTTAAGTATGTCTATAACATCTTTTTGACAATTGTTAGATTGTGCAACCCATTTTTCATTTGAAATTTTGATGCAAATTTCTGGTTCATTATTTGCTGCAAGTCAGCTGTAATCTTGTAGTTCAGCTTGTTATAAATTCATAACAAGAATGGATCCTCCACGGATGTACTGCTAGCGCAATATTACGTAGTAAGTCTCCAAGGAGATACAACAATAACTTCTTCTTTGTTTCAGACCGACTTCTCGGTAAGTTCGTACTAGGATCGTACATGTTCGCCAGGGGACGGGCATTACAGCACTGGAACTCAGCCCTCGCCGCGCCCATGGAACAAGTCAAACAGTGGCACCCGCTCACCAATTAACGACACCCTGGCCAAACAACGTACTGTCAACAAAAGAGTTAAGGTGATAGTAAGAGGTAAGTGGCGCCCCCCCCCCCCCCCCCCCCCCCGCAGTAAAATAATAATTACTCGCTGAGTATTTTTTTATTGATAATTGGTTTTCTAAAACTTTAAGTAAAGGTACTGTAGTTTAATCAGAAACTATTAACTTTGTAAATTATAGTTCGCTGTAGGTGTTGATACAAAAAATGCGAAAAACTGTCACATTTAGTACTTTTTAGGATTCCGTACCCAAATAAATCTAAAACCAAAGAGGGTCACACAATACATGAAACCTCGTTTTTTTTAAAAGTTTTTTTTCCTGCTCTATCTTCAAAACGGTAATACAGACCAGCGTCAAACTTAGTGCATACTATGTTGTATAGCAACAAATAATAAAAATAGGGTAAATATAGACATATGTGGTGGTATATGCCTAAGAAAGTGATGCAAAAAATCATATTTCGCTCACGGTCGTGTCTTCTGAAGAACTCTCGTAAATTAAATTTGTTTCTATGGGGTATCAGATCGATAGGTGGTACGGAACCCTTACTGCGTGAGTCCGACTCACACTTCGCCGGTTTTTCTATCTATAACTACAGTGAACTACAATTTACAGAGTTAATAGTTTACAGTACCTGTACTTCAATTGTTAAAAATGAATTTTCGATAAATGATGTACTCAGCGAGTAATACTTTTTACTGATGGGGGCGCCACTTAGCTCTTAGTACCGCCTTAAGTGTACAAGCAAAGAACAAACATCAACTAAGCAGACAACCGCCATAGTTACTCTGTGCGTATTTTTATACATAGAACACGCTAAGATAAAATAATTGGCGTAATCACGTTACTCTTCATCCTTTGAAGAAGAACGCCATGGCGTCGGGGTACGCCCGATAGAAGCGAAGCCTCTATGCGTTTGCAAGTGCGGATAGAAGACACACAAAGGCGCTATAGAAGTTTCGCTTCAAAAATTATTGACATTAGTTACCTGTAGCCCTAGCATGAACCATTTTGACCTATTGAAACGTTGAATTTTGAATCTGAAATACTCATTTGAGACATAATATTTTTTTAACCTGGAGCTTTTAGCCATATCTTTGTATGATACAAAGTGTGCATTATGCATAAAATTAAATCAAAATGTAATAAAATTATTGTATTCAAAAACACTTACATTAACGTTTCGATACGTCAAAATTGTTCGTGCTAGGGCTACTGTACATTTATCTCTTTTGTCCACCACCGTACACCTAACGACAACCGACCCCACGTAACTGTGAGTGTATCTAAAATTGACGTATTAAATGCCCTAGGAACATATGATGTACCAAGAAATTGTTCCTGATAACTGATTTATTCGTAAAACTCGTTTTTATTCCCACAACGTACGCCCAGTACTTTGTCTATAATAAACTTAGGCTAGAATTAAATTAAGACAATTGTGAAAATATTCTATTTGAATTGAATATCATGAAAGTTATTTCAAAATATCTCAAATGAATTTAATCATATTTTTGTAACTCCAATTTACACTATATTCCAAGTATTGTATTGGAAAACTATTGTTTCTTAACACACCGAGTGACATAGTAAAATTAATTTGCAACAACTATGGAGTTCAAATTATCCTATTGCATCTTTTAATAATAATATTAAGAAGATATTGTCTCTTGAATTTTTCAGAAATTCATATCTCAAGTACTTTGACTCTTACATACTTACTGAAAAACAATTTATTGCTCATAGATAATAATTTTATGAAATAAGTGTATTGCATATTCAAAATATTTCAATAATAAGCTACACCTTATGCTATCAATATACTTATTTATAAATGTTTAATATTATAAAATATTGCCAATATACACGTATTGTAGTAGGATATAATTTTAACAATGTGCAAAATCAATGAAATAAAATGATGTAACGCCAAATTGGCGAATATTTGGTGAATTTCATTTTTAAACCATACGAATACGATCCTAATTCAATATTTCCTTCATATTACACATAACACTAATTCAGTACTCAACTATACACCTGATTGCTCCAATTTGTATAATAATCACTAATATTATAAAGACTTCACCTGCGAGTCTCCAAAATAGTATTCATAATATTCTAATTGGAATGCTTGACGTCTTGCGTTTATTCCTCACTCTCATAATACGATGGGACGGCAATCCGACATGACTGGAGAGAGATCAGACGCAGGACCAATTTGTTAGGCCGGTGCATCCTGGGTACGGGCAATATAATCCTTTCGAGGGATTAACCTTCGGGGGATCTTATTGCCTGTGGCGAATATTCTGGTACGGGAGCCAATGGGGAGTTGCTCCACGTGTCCCTCTGATGCCAACAGAGGGCACAGTGGAGTAGCAGGGGCGGACCCGGTGTGCACTCACCCTGCTACTGGGCAGGCAGCGGGGGGACTGTCCTTACCTGCCCCCGTCGATCTCGTAACCCCAGGAGTTCCTGCTAAGTAGTGTTCTCGCGCCTCTTGGGACCGAGGGTCTTGGCTTCACCGCCCAGACCGCGAGGAAGAAAATAAATAATAATAGTCTGCCGCCCGACCAGCAGCCGGCGTAGCTGACGTAGCTGGCACGGTTGGCGAAGCTGGCATCGCTGGTAAAGGCCCTTGAGGTGAGGTGGCGTGCAGTGTTCCGTGTGCACCGCCTAGGAGGGTGCGGCCGACGGTAGGCCGCACGGGGAGAAGGGGCTCGCCTGCTTGAGGCGGGCCAGGACCTGTTGGGGGTGGTTGTGTGAATACTCACGGGTTCCCACGCTCCCGGCTAAGGTAGTTGAAGGAACACCGTGGTGGTTTAAGTCGGTCAGAGTCCGACACTGGCTCCGCCTAAACCGGGCGGAGTGCGTCCATGAGGATATCCCTAAGGCAAATTAAAAAAAAAGGCGCAGGACCAATAACTTCACGTGCTCGTGCTCTCTGAGGCACGGAGGTGTAGCACTGCCAAATTCCTGACTCCGGGCTGCTACTGAGAAATTTGCTTGACAGAAAAATCCCTATAACATTTCTTGCCTGGCCCGGGAATCGAACCCAGACCCTCACGATCTACGGTTGAACACGTTACCGCTAGACCACCGAGGCAGTCCATAAATTCCAAATTCATGTTAGTCATCATCATCATCATTTCAGCCGAAAGACGTCCACTGCTGGACCTAGGCCTCCCCCAATTAAGGGGGGATATATATGCCATAATTGCCACGCTTGACAGGCGAGTTAGCGATTGCAGTTGGTTGGTTAAATATGTAAGTAATAAGTAACAAATAATTCAGTTCTATATCTATTTGTAAGTACAAATACAGCTGTGAACTTTAGTGCTAAGTCTGGTCTAAACTAGTTTAGTTCGGACTGCACTAAAAACTGAAATAGTGTTAGATGCACTCGGTCGAACGTAAAAACACGAAGTTTTACGATCATAAAGTAGTACGTGGGACACTCAGAAAGTTTTGCGAAACTAAAAAAAATTGTTCTATACGTACATATATTTTTATCAAATCTTTTCAAAGTACTTTCCACCAGCCTCTATACAAAGATTCATGCGCCTAAACCAGTTTTCAAAACACTTTTTCCAGTCCGCCGCAGACACCTCGTTTACAGCCTGCTCGAACGCAGCCAGCGCATCTTCCGGCGACGAAAATTGTATCCCTTTGAGCTGATTTTTTATTTTTGGGAATAAAAAGAAGTCACACGGTGCTAGATCAGGGCTGTAAGGAGGGTGACCCAGGAGTTTGACTGGCGTGCTGTCCAGGAAGTCCCTCGTTTTGAGTGCGGTGTGCGCAGGTGCATTGTCGTGGTGGAGCAGTAGCCTGCGGAGCCCTGTGTTTGGTCGCTTGTTGCTTATAACAGAGAAAACTTCTGGCAAACATTTGGTAGTATACCATTCGGCATTAATGCTTCTTTGATCCCGTAAGGGAATTGATACCAAGTGGCCAGTCAAATTAAAAAAGCTAGCGATCAAAATCTTACCCCCGCTTCTAGATCGCTTCACTTTGGTAGGCGTTGGCTCATTTTGAAACACCCAAACAGTCGACTGGCGCATGGTTTCTGGGTCGTATTGATAAATCCAGGACTCATCACCTGTAACGATGTCGTAAACACGCCGAGACGAGCCTGCTTCAAATTTGTTAAGCATATCACGGCACCATTCCACCCGGGCCTGCTTCTGAGCATCGGTGAGGTTGTGCGGCACCCAGCGTGATACTATCCTCCTCACGCGAAGATGGCTGTGTAGAATCTCGTGAACGCTTCCCGATCCAATCTTCAATATGTGTTGAATCTCCTGATATGTAATTCGCCTATTGTCTTGGATTAAATTTTTCACTGCTAGCACAGGGCAACAGCCGTCAAAGGGCGACCGCTTCTTTCGTCATCCCCGAAAGTTGGTCGACCGCGCTTGAATTCGTATACCAACGATACACGGTTGCCTTGGAAGGGCCTTCATCCATGAATGCCATTTGAAGTCTATCGTACGATTCATCCGGTTTCAGGCGACACTTGAAATCGTATAAAATCATAGCTCTAAAATGTTCCCGGCGCAGATCCATATTTCAGTGAGACACAATACTTTGAATTAACTCGCAAAAAATGTGGAGGGAAATTTTGAAATTGGAACTTACTTATTTTTACTTATAAATAATCATATTTTCGAAAAACATTATAACTGGCCAGTCTCCCATATATAAAAACTTTTTTTCGCAATACTTTCTGAGGGGCCTGGTAAATTATATTATTCTTATATCTATATCATATTCTTTCTCTTCTTTTTTCTGTTCTAAATAATTCCAACTTTCCTATATATCTTCGTGAACGATTTGAATATCTTGTGCCCAGGGATAAACCCTGTCGCACAGCTACTTCTCTTCTACTCCGTACTACGCGTCATACTTCCAGCCGTTACGATGGTTCTTTTACTATCCGTGCAGTGCGACTATGGAACTCCCTCCCACACTCACTACGTGACAGCCCCTCTCTGAACGTATTTAAGAAAAGAATTAAGGAGCATTTTCATTCTCACTAATTGATAATACATATTTATTTATTATATATGTAGGTATATTATAGGTTTATATAAGTAGGTATAATTAAGTAATAGGTATGTATATATAGTTTTATATTTATTTGTATATAGGTATATGTTGTTGGTATATTATTTTATAATTTTAGATGAACATTAGTTATGTACACTGAAAGTTACCCTCAGTTTTACATTTTATATTTGCTCTCGTCACTCAAAGGTTTGCTGGTAGAAAACTCAATTAAGAGTTAAGCTCGCCTTTGTACATGTAATTTCAAAACTATTATGTATTGTTGTGATATTTTTTGTGTGCAATAAAGAATAAGAATAAGAATAAATTTTGACACTCCACTCATGAACGTAGAGTGAAGGATCTTGAAAGGCCAGAAGTTACAGCTACAGCAATGGTTGTTATCGAAACTATATTCTACATACAATTCTTATTACAGTTCCGAAGAAAACTTAATTTTACAGGTACTGTGAAATAAACTGTTTTCATATACTAACCAAATACCTTCTAGTTTCTAAAACATGGAAAGCAATGCATGAAAAATATTCCACCGAAAAAGGATGTGTAATAATTAATAATATAATTTTTAGCTTTGCCGTAGTCTTGTAAATATCGGCTGCTGGGTAAATATTCAATTATTTATACAGTCCACATTGACTTCTATAAAATTGAAGCTTTTAGGTTTTATATCGATCAGTATTAGGCATCGTCCTAATATAATACAACAATTACCTACAATTTTGTCAATGCGAAGGAGAGGCCTATGTCCAGCAGTGGACTGCGATAGGCTGAGTTGATGATGATAATGATGAACCTGCGATCAAATATAGGTATCTACAGGTGTCGAATAGGTGCCCTAATTTACATTCGCGCGATACAATCACACGCCTAAAATAACTGTATATTATGATGTACTCTGTGAATGACATGAATTAAGTCATGATTACAGGTTCATGCTAACAAAATCCGCGCGAACTTGCGATGGTAGCGTAATCACATTGTATTAGGACGACACCTTAGCAGGCAGATACCTACCTACATATTAAAATGTTTGGATGAATCAATGTTTATTTATTGATTAATAAATAATCTTACAAAAATCACTGGACGCATGTAAACTCCATGACAGCCAAGATGGAAGTGAAAGCAGAGTTGCCATACCAAAATTAAAATTGTCCTTAAAACAACTACTTTAACATCAGCAACATATTACTATTATTATTGGTATTGAAGTTGTCATGGGCAAAGGTAACCGCTTAACATCAGGTGGGCCTTTAGCTCGTTTTGCCATACTATACTATAAAAAAAATAAAAAAAAAATTTTTTGAAGAAAGATGGTGGGGTCTTGAACGCCCCTAAGCCACTGCGACCTGATTAGATCTATTGTGACGCCTCTTGCAGCATTACAGCACTTGCCCAAGCTGCAAGTCAATCATGAAGTCGACTATGAACTTGGGGGAGGAGGATTTGATCTCCTGCGTTGAGATGACGTGGCCTCCAAGATGCTGGCTTCTGATGTGGTGCACTGCATCACATTCACTTAGGATATAGATGTGGATGAGCGTCTCATCCTTATCGCGACAAAACCTGCAATCAGCAACCTAGCAATCAGGGGTAAGTATCAACTAATGTCATAAGAGAATGTCAAGTTTTTCCACAGAAGTACTTGGAACTATTTCTTAACCCTTAGCCTGTGCCTTTAGGAAAAGTGTCACATACCCATTATGTAATTACGCTACATAATGATCTGCGATATCAAATTACCAGTTACAGTATCCGAATACTAATGGCCGTTTCATGTATCTAATGACGGTCGTTATACAATTTCTACGACCTAATACTTGTAGTGATGTAACAGAAGTATTTTGATTCACCATTTTCAGATGTAATCCTGGCCTTCTACGAAATTATTGCCAGTGCTCAAATTGAATGAAAACTCTGAGATTATTAAAGGTATGACATTTCGTGAAAATTAGAGTGTCTCAAAGTATAAATAAGTGTCTACGTGAAAGCATTTAACCATTTTTTTAAACAAAAGAAAAAACTTCATAGCTTCACTAAAACAGATTTTTTGCTAAATGTATTTAGTTTGTAGCAGCAGAAAATTTTATGTTAATATTGATCATTTATTTTAAAGACTTAATGTCCCCAAAATACATTTATTGAAAATTTTGTTGATATAATTAAATGCACTTGCGCACTGAGCCAGGTCCGTGTGGTGCCGGACGTAAAGAATTGCACCACTCATGGGTGTCGTAAAAGGCGACTAAGGAATTCACCAGAGAATGGGCAGCACCGTTCTCTGAGTATTTAACCAACCAACTGCGATCGCCAAACCGCCTGCCAAGCGTGGCGATTATGGCATATCCCCCCAACATATGCTTGGGGGAGGCCTATGTCCAGCAGTGGATGTATTTCGGCTGAAATGATGACTGAGCCAGGAGTGGCAGGGTTGAATCTTGCTCATGAGCGATTTTTTCTTGAAATGGCAAATTTAGAGTTAAATTATACCTAAAACAAAAAAATCTCTATTAGTCATGCATAAATGTTTATAATAATAAATTAGATAAACCTTACTTAGGGAGACAAGTTGATTATCATTTTTGATTGATGTGACAATATTTACTTTCATAGATTTTTCCCCCAAACGCATCGCGATTTTACCTTAGTTGCCTCTCTTTCACTCCTACGCAAACCAAAAGTAATAGAATTCCAGCTATTCATAGTGCTTTAATATCTGACCGTAATATTATTGTCTGTCTAATGCTATATGCTACATCTACAGCTACATGCTACGTCTATGCTACAGACTATTGCATTGCACCGATCTGTACGCGGCATAAGCTGAAAATCGTTACTACCGAACAAAGCATCCCATTTAAACCACCGTAAATATGGAAGTACCCTCAGATAGTAAATAAATGTTTTCGTAGCTATTGCTAAAATAACCATAATTACCACTCGGAAGGGTTTTCGGCAATTTCATTTCAATTGTCTTTCTCGCCTCCCGTCTTATCTTCAACAATTATTTCGAGTAGAATTTGGACAGTTGGTTATACTTCTAACTGTAATATCTGGCTTGGTTAAATAATTTTCCGCAACACATACTTCCACAGAACAAAAACAGCCACCGTTATATTATCAGTGTAATTATAACAGGTATTTTGGTCTCAGCATACTAGTATGAAATAATTTATTTTAAAAGCAAGAAAACAAGCTTATTCAAACTACACCCTCATTAATATGCTGTATTTTTGTAAGCAATTTGCTATTGAGAAGTAATATAAATTAGTTGAGGGTATTTGAGAATTTTAGCATGGGGCGAGCGAGCGCGATGCGTCGTGTTTACCCACCCACATCTTGTTGTAATGAATGTCGACGGACCAAGAAAAACCTAAACTGGTTTATGTTCTACACTATCTGCCAAATGTATGTATTTTTTTTTTGTGGAAATACCTAAATAAATAATAATCGGGTAATCGGTCACATTATCTTGGTAAACAAAATACTTTTTCAGATGTTTCATTAAATGCTGTTCTTTTTTTCCTTCAGAGGATTACTAAGATGTGAGTATAAATTATAATTACATAATTACTAATACATACTAAGAAAGTACCTACCAATTGTAACTTTCATGTTCACAGTTATTTAAAATATTTAATCAGCAGAAAATTAAAACCTACCATCGTAAAGAGGTGTGATTGATTATGCGTTATTTTATACATTTAATCTATTTTCCTTTTTTAATAAAAACCCTTTTTTTACGACAAGCAATATATTGCCATGTGTTTTACGATGGAACATATAAATTACCTGTTTATTTTTCATCGATATATGACGCTATTACGTCACAACCAATACCCTTAACAATAATTTAATCGGTCTTGAAATGACATAGGAATGCGTTTTTACAGTTATTTAATTAGTATGCCTAAGAATTATGAAAATATCATGTTACTTCTTGGACGAATATTTTTTTATAGGTACTGTTACTTTATATTGGAAAATAATTTTGAATGTAGGTGCTGATACACATGCCTGTAACTTGCACGCTTGCATACCAGTTTTGCATGTGCCAGCTACTTTCATGTGTCACCTATACGTTAAATGGCATGCCTGTACCTGGTAAAGAAGTAGATTGCACAACAATTGATTTAATGGCATTCAATATGAGGGAGGGGTCACAGGGGGCTGCGAAACCGGTACGTGTAAGCGTACACGGCAAGCGGCAGCTACAGGCATGCCAGCGTTGCCAAACTTAAGTGGCAGTGGGCGAGGCACATAGCTCGCAGAACTGATGGGCGATAGGACAGTAAAGTTCTGGTGTGGCGACTGCGTACTGGAAAGCGCAGCGTGGGTAGGCCCCCCACAAGATGAACCGACGACCTGGTGAAGGTCACGGGAATCCGCAGGATCGGTCGTTGTGGCGATTCTTGCGGGAGGCCTATGTCCAGCAGTGGATGTCTTTCGGCAGTTTTTTTTTATTTATTTTTTATAGTATAGGATGGCGAAACGAGCTAAAGGCCCACCTGATGTTAAGCGGTTACCTTTGCCCATGACAACTTCAATACACCTAGGCTGTTGCCTAAATGGTACCGCAAGTCGGTTCGCCAAACTGAGACATGAAGATGGAAAGTCTCATGTGATTGTAATTTCACCGGCACCAGTACCCTTCAGACCGAAACACAGCAATGCAAGCATCACTATTTGGCGGAGAAGTAGGCACGGTGGTAGTACTTCCCCGGACGAGCTCTTTCACAAAGGAGCTCTACTACTACTAAGATGATGATGATGATGATGACATCAATACAAAGCAAAGTTATCCATTCCAAAAATGAAATCAATTATTTGCTTGCGAGAAAGAACTAAATAAAAACAAAAGCATTGAACAGCATTTTGATTGGTGCGAACTCGGCTTAATGCGGATGGTAAACAAATTTTCCGTATAATAACTTAAATAAGGATTCAAATGAAACATAAATTTCCATTTCCATCATTTCTACGCAACGGGTCGTTTGCGGGACCCGGAAAAACGTTATGGAGTTCGCAACTCAAATTAGGTTAATATATAGGAAAATATTTTACGGAAATAAGTATGTATAATGTATATACATAAATACATTACATTTTAAGGATATTGTACTAATCTTTGTATTAGATACATTGGGCTGGATATCATCTTGATAAAGTATGAGTACTAATCGTAACTGTGCACATCTTTTAGATTTTCAGGAAACATATTGAGGTGGGATGGACTAGATGTGGAAGATAGGAGATCGAGTGCATCAACGTGGAAGATTACAAGTTTCTAAGTTGCATAGTTTGGAAATGGCAGGGGGGGACACATTGTAAGCCACTTTGGTGGGCTATATTTCGCCGATGGTACACCTGATAAAAAAGTGATGTATGAAACATTACCTTCATTTTAGTAGACCTATTCAATGATACTCAACACGAGGGGGTGTAGCGAAAACAAAATTTTCATCCCCATTTCACATGTATGGGCGCCACCCCTAAAATATTTTATCAAGATTTTTTTATTCTTTTATAATTGAGATCTATATTTAAACCATTTTTTAACAAAATTTCATTTACTTATAACTGTAGATGTTATTAAGCTGTTAAGGATTAGGACAGACGGACAGACGGACAGACGGACAGACGGACAGACGGACAGACGGACAGACGGACAGAAGGACAGACGGACAGACGGACAGACGGACAGACGGACAGACGGACAGACGGACAGACGGACAGACGGACAGACGGACAGACGGACAGACGGACAGACGGACAGACGGACAGACGGACAGACGGACAGACGGACAGACGGACAGACGGACAGACGGACAGACGGACAGACGGACAGACGGACAGACGGACAGACGGACAGACGGACAGACGGACAGACGGACAGACGGACAGACGGACAGACGGACAGACGGACAGACGGACAGACGGACAGACGGACAGACGGACAGACGGACAGACGGACAGACGGACAGACGGACAGACGGACAGACAGACGGACAGACGGACGGACATGACGAAACTATAAGGGTTCCTTGTAGGACTACGGAACCCTAAAAAGAAGCAAAAATTGTTATATAATTATTTTCATGCTCACAATAATTGTTTGTTTTATCTGGACATCTATAAAACACCCACCGGTGGTATTTATTATAGTTATGTCAACAATAACGCCGTAGAACAACATAGGTGCATATTTTTCCTAGGAGTAAATTTTTAAATGCTTGAAAGAATTGCTATGGACGGGTCAGTCGTAATTCCATTAAAAGTGGTAGTCTTTTGTCACTTTATTTTTCTATCTACCTAACTATTCTAATACGTGGTACAATACTGAAATGAGGAAAATATGTCTCCAAAAAAGCCTTTCTGTCTACTGTTTTATCTCTGGACAAACATCCGGCTGATGATCGCAAAACCACACATTTGTGTAACACGTTCACAATCGCAATTGGTCGTTGGTCTTTGTATGGATATTACAACTACGTAGGTATCTGTATTGTAATTCCTAAAATGTACCATGTAATGAAGTTATTTTTTATGTGTACCTACCGCATGTCGTCTTGTTGTGGCAATAAATAATTTTTCTTTCTTTCTTTTTTTCTTTCTTTCAATTGCTTTGATTTCAATATATGGATATTGAAATCAAAGCAATGAAGCAAGCATACTGGGCAATGGTGCCCAGTATGCTTTAATAATCACTGTCAGCATCTATCATCATTAAAAAAAACACAGAAAAGCGCTGGACCAGTCGTAGTGGCGATGCTTGGGAGAGGCTTATGCCCAGCAGTGGACGTCTTTCAGCTGACATGATCAATGATGACAATGATCATCATCATCACTGTCCCACTACTAGGCACGGGCCTCTACTCAGAATGGGAAGGTTATCGGCAACTATACACCACCGTAAACGCAAAAATATTCTAATAGCTATTGTCAAAATGAAAGCAACTGCGATGGTAAGTGTGTTACACAATGAGGGCGTTGTCCTCTTCAAGTGTTTAAGCTATTTCCTGAACTGCACTCAGTAGATTATCTGAACATCATCATAATTTAGTCTCTACACATATAATTTAGTCAGTACTAAAGTACTGAACGTCCACTCACCGCCCCTCGCTTTTTCAAGATTTCTTCGCGACTCCCGCAGTTTGAAGGCACTTGGACTGCTATCTCTGAGAACTACTGAGAAGCGCTTGGAACCTAGTCGGCATTATAAGCGGCAAGCATCCATAACCTACACGTGCGTTCGCATCCATACGTAATCTCATGTAGGTGCTAGCATTTCATCACCATCATCATCATTTCAGCCGAAAGACATCCACTGCTGGACATAGGCCTCCCCCAAGCATCGCCACATTAATATTGTACTATCCGAGGTATGCCATGGGTGTACCTCGTGAAGTCGTTAGTGAAATCTGGATGAGACTTACTTGATTCAGTATCAATAATTTACCGTAAACACTTTAACCCCTCAAGGCCTTACCCTTCTCATTCTAAGAGGCTCGTGTCCAGCATTGGCTGGTGATGACTTACTTAACATAGTTTGTAGAATCAGCAAGCTGAAGTAAGAAGGCCATGTCTGTCGAAGGACCGATGGCCGTTGGAGCAGACAAGACCTTGAGTGGAGACCGCGAATCGGCAATGAGGCATCAAAGCTATTTGAGAGAATAGTTGCCGCTCGCTTCGTCAAGCACCTGTCGCGGGTGGGTCCTGACCTTGCCGATAGCTAATATGGCTTCCGGCAGCAACGTTCGACCGTAGACGCAATACTTCGGGTCCGTTCGCTCTCGGAGCAGGTGGTGTTTCGGGGTGGGGTGGCGGTGGAGATAAGCTTAGACATCGTCAATGCTTTTAACTACCTGCCTTGTGACGCGATTAGGGGGGCCGTATTACACCATCAGGTGCCTCCCTACCTGCAGGGTATTGTCGGGGCCTATCTTCGCGACAGGCATATACAGTATGTGGGTAGGGATGGTGAAGTCCATCGGAGGGAGATTACGTGCGGCGTTTCCACAAGGGTCCGTTATGGGTCCACTCTTGTGGAACCTCGCATATGACGCGGTTCTGCGTGTCGATGTTCCCGCTGGCGTGAGTGTTGTTTGCAACGCAGATGACACCTTAGTCTTTGAAGGGACCATCCGACTTGCCGAGCTTGGGGTGGCAATTGTCGTGAACAAGATCCGCTGGCTGGGTCTGGAGATAGCGCCTCAAAAGACCGAGGCGCTATGGTTTCACGAATTGCCACGAAATAGGCAACCACCCATCGTGTCGGTGTGCGTTGGTGACGCGCAAGTCCAGGTGGGCCAGAGTATGAAATACCTTGGCCTAACCTTGGACAGCCGCTGGAGCTTTGGAGAGCACTTCAGACGCCTTGTTACCCGGGTCGACAGAGCAATACCACGAGAAGAAGTTTGCCGCCTCTATGCGGGTGTTGTGCGGTCGATGGCCCTTTACGGAGCGCCGGTGTGGTCGAATAAACTGTCAGGTGCCCGGTGCAGCAGAGCTAAGTTTAATAGTCTGCACTGTCTGCAGCGTAAAGTGGCCATCCGAATTGTGCGAGGGTATCCTTCGAGGCGGCAACTCTTTTGGTGCGCTTTCCACCCCTGGATATACTGGCGGATATGGATGCGAGGGTGTATGACCAGATACGCACCATTCGCCAGAGTGGCGAAGGTGCGCCCACGAGGGCGTTCGAGAGGCTGAGACGGCAGGAGCGACAACACGCGCTCGAGCGGTGGCGTGAGCGGCTTTCAGGGCCGCAGTTTGCGCACAAGCGTGTGGTTGAGGCCATCCTGCCGTGCTTCGAAGCCTGGCTGAGTAGAAGTGAGCGTGTCACCTATCGTCTTACTCAGGTGTTCACTGGGCATGGTTGTTTCGGAGAATACCTGAATAGGATCGGACGCGAGGCCACGGTGAATTGCCACCATTGTGGAGGCGACCAAGATACCGCCCAACACACACTCGCAGAGTGTCCTGCATGGAGCTCTGAGCGGCGGGTCCTGGTCGATCAAATTGGGCAAGATCTGTCTCTGTCAGGGGTAGTATCAGCTATGCTGGCAGAGACGACAAATTGGAGAGAAGTAGCCTCCTTTTGCGAGACCATTATGGTCCAGAAGGAGACTACGAAGCGGGATCGAGAGAGGGCCGATTCTTTTCGGAGAAGGCGACGCCGGAGAGGCAACCTCTCCGGCACCTAGCCTAATAGGGCAATAAGGTGCACTCCCCACACTATCGATACGCGACTGGAGAATGGGGAGCCTTTGAGGTCACGACGTAAATAGTGGAGGCTCTGTGTGTCCAGTAAAATGACCTCAGGGATGTCGATGGCACGAAGTAGTCTCGGGCCGCCGTGTACCAATCCAATCGGGAAAGTGTAAGGGCAGACAATAATGTCTCCCTTAAGACGTGTCTAATAGGCGTAGCACAGGAAGGGCTCCGGAGGCTTATTATTTTCCCGGAGTCCGGAGTAAAAATCCCACGCATTCCGGCCTCTGTCCTCCATGACACCGGCAGCCTTTTGAAGGTTTCCTCCTCGAATAAAAAAAAAAGGGGTCCCCCTAGAGAAATTTGGCAGCTACCGTGTCAAAGACGCCGCTCTATCTATGCGGCCGTAGGCTGGTTTGATTTTAAAAATAATTCGCTACTACTTAAATTGCGATCTATATATCATAATGACTGCACTAACGTCATATATATCGTTTAACTACATTAACCAACTGATGATTACGTAGGATTCAGCCACAAGTGCGTTTCATTTCAGTTTGAAGGCAAATAAGAATATATTGAGTCTGATCGAGGCCTTATTACCGGGAGTTCAAACAAAACCTGCATATATCGAAAAGCGAATGAATATCTTTTAAACAACTTACTGCTATTCTGTTGGATTATGTTGTATAGTTATGTATACACACATATACATATAGGTAGGTACGTACGGGCTGCGTCCCTACGCCTCCATCTTGTAATAAAGTGTCAGTGCTAATCAACCTGCCGTTTCATTCATACGTCCGTACCTAACAGATTATAAATAAAACGGAGATTAACATAAAAAGGCCATATATTGAAATGTTTAGCTACTTACTGTAGGTAAACAATCGTGCCATGCCTTATTATTTATTTAAACGTGTTTGTTTATAATATAGTTGAATACTATAATTATTTAAAATATTATTTTAAAATGTCTATAAGGTTACGGTAAATGGTTAATTATTTCGTTTGTAAGTATGCAGATTTTTTTAATTGTGTAATTAGACAAAAAGACAATTCAATTCAATTAATTTATTCAGATAAAACATAAAATGTGATACATACATGTTTCGTTGAATTGGCATACAAATGTCAATGAGGAGTAATGTAATCTAAATTATTTTGTTAATTATTTGTTAATTTAGTTAAAAATTAAACATTAGGATACATTCATAAGAAGATGATTAGACATATCAAGATTGTTTAACTTTAGTTAATTACTTAAAACATTTCGAAAAAGTATTTGAATTATTTTGGATAAGATGTTTCAAATAATGCTACTTTTACAAACGTATAGAATAACTAATAATGTTGATCCTTAGTTCAACATTTTAATGGAATTACAAGAAATAATTACGTCAAGAAAAAAGTAAAATTGTAACTTATGTCTTCTAAGCCAAAGGGCCCACGACGACACGAGATTGCTAAAACTCTCACACAGAATAAATTATGAGATAACTGTTTAACAGAACAAACGTTTTCACGAAGTTAAGTCTTCTAATTAATTTAGACCGAAGACCAAGAATATGTCTTAATTATTCGTCAAGCCATCAAAACTCTTCATCAAGTGTATTTAATTTTGTAAACACTATTCTGAAAATTCACTACTCTAAAATCCTATAAGACAAGGTTTGTAACCTCAGATACTGAAGATAATGCTTCAAAATCACGCGACTCGTTGACTACCTAAGCTGCAAAATCTAGCTTTTCATGCAGAAAATAAAAATATACTAGTGTTATAAAGTAAGCAATAAAGCACTGAAGCGATGTTACAAGGCTTACCGTCCTGACACCTACTTTCAAATTTATGTTTGCCTGGTACTCGGACGAATAAAAAAGGCGGACGGAATCTCGCTAAACAATAAGTGAAGCATCCATAGTATCTCTTAAAAGTACGGGTAAAAGTACTCACACTTTCACATATAGTATGCTAAAAAGCCGCGATTACGCAAAAAATCTAGTCAGGTAGTCATTGTTGTAGTGTCACAAATTAAAGAAACAGTATTAATCTGGTGTGTTAAAATGCTTTCGAAATTATAATAAGTAAGCTTAGGATAAAATGAAGTGCTTTTCTTTGTTTAGCAAGATTCCGTCCGCCTTTTTTATTCGTCAGAGGCCTGGTACAATCTTATATTTTCTTTAGGTATAAATTAAAAAACCGGCCGCAAGAGCAAGTTGGGCTTGCGCTGTTAGGGTTCTGTACCAGAATTTTATCTTCGCGCTTACATGATTGTACACACATTTTATATTATTGACCGTTTTATACTTACAAATAAATGCTATTCTATTCTATTCTATTGTAGGGACTTGACAGAAATACGGGTAAACTAAAATGCGTGTACAAAGAAACTGCTGGTACCTATACCGAATTATCACAAATATTATATACTTATTCAACGTCAAGTACTTTATTTTCAGTCAATGACATTCATTTTATCATGCAGAATCGAATGCTCCAGGATAAGTTGACCTACACTAAAAGGTAAACTTAGTACAAAGAGGGACTAATTTAAGTTGGGAATTTTTAAGTACCTATTAATATAAGAATTATAAATTTTAAGATTTTTCCTTTATTTTTGTTACAAGACCTTCCTTCCTGCCAAATTTTAATAGCTCAACAGGAAGTACCCCATAGGTTTTGATGAGTCTGTGACCCAAAATATTTGAAAAGCCATAACTCTTACTGCTTTAGGTTAGAAACTTGATTTTCTTACAAGACTACTATGGGGCAATAGATATAAGTATTTTATATTAATTTCGACTGACATCACACAGACTGCCTCGTTGGTCTAGTGGTTGCAAGCGCGACTGCTGAGCGTGGGGTCATGGGTTCGATTCCCGGGTCGGGCAAAGTGTTATTGGGTTTTTTTCAGTAGGAAATTCTCAGTAGCAGCCTGGAGTCTGGATTTGTGCTCGGTCAATGGCAATAGGCTCGCCCCCTATTACATGGGACTATAACATAACTGGCGAAATGTGGGTGTACTATAAACCTCAGCCTACCCCTTCGGGGAAATACAGGCGTGATGTTATGTTGTTATTTTATATTAATTTCCGTTCGATCGACCTTGAATTGAAGGTCAGACGGACGGATAAACAGACAAGCAGAGGGACAGACGGACAGCAAAGTGATCCTGTAAAGATTTAGTTTTTTTTTCATTTTGAGGTACAAAACCCTAGACTGTATTAAGGAAGATTCTCATTAATGTTTTCCTTTAATTTTTCATTTTAATTTACCGCCTCTACTATGGTCCAGTTTTTCCTTTGTCTCGAAGGATAGGTCGGTCACAAGCTAAATTAATAACATCGCGTAACCCATTCATTAAAATGTTATCATTCCTATTAATCCCCAATTTTGCCATTTATCTATTTTTGCTATTCAGCTATCTATAACAATACGTGAATTTATCTATCCCAAACGTCTATTAAAATTTATGGCAACATTGGACCACAATTTGTGGCTAAACTTTCGCGATTTATTTTCCTAATGGGTCTCCTAATACCCTTTTTATTTGCAAAAATGTAAAATAACGCAGAACTTTTTTCCTCAAACTGTTCTAAGAAAAATCATTATCATGACGTTTTCATCATTCATTCTTATCCTAGCTTAGGATGGTATGCCACTGGTCAAATTTCTTTGTCCAATGTGATTTTGATCAAAGAAATTGGATGGTTTTCATCAAATGTTGTATGTATTTTATCATTTATCATCAAATAAATTACATTGGACAAAGAAATTTGACGAGCGGCATAGGCTGCAGTAGAGTACGGTCGACCGCACGTCAGTGGTAACACTTTGATATTGACAGCATCTTTATTTCGTAAGCAGTAAGGGCGATTTTCGAATTGAAGAGTTACCACTGTCACGCAGTCGACTGTACATTTAGGGACGGTTCACACCAAACGTAACGCTCGCTCACAGTCAGCCGCCGAATGTAAAATTGGTTCGCAACTACATTCTAATTTAATGTTTTGAAAGTTCATGTAAATGTTTATTAGAAATAAAAACTTTTGAACTTAGATTTTGAATTAAAAATTAGAATTTGCAGATTTTTCATAATATTCAACATTGAGTAGCCGCTGACTGTACGCTACAACGTACAGCAGCGGCTGAATATACGTTTGGTATTAATCATATCTTAATGTTTTTTTTTGTAAATGTTAAACATGATGGTGCATAATTTTAGTCTTTTATTTATTTTTTACACAATAAATTCATTGCAAAGCTTAATATATTCTATGAGATAAGGCACACAGACGATTTTTTTTTGAAAATACCTTTTATATACTTACGCCACAGACATAGTAAAAAATATATACAAAGTGCTGCGAACAATCATAGTGAAGCCAATAAACCATGCTCCTCCATGTATAAACCAGCGCTCACGCACGCACATGCACCTTACACCGTGCTCACCCTTCTCAGTTCACATGTCGCGGCATCGTCCAGTAAGCATCGCGAAAACAAATATTCTTCAGGTGCATGGTGTGTACGTGAGCACTGGTTGTACATGAAGGAGCACGGTTTTTGTTGGCTTCACTATGGTTGTTCGCAGCACTTAGTCTATATTTTTTACTATGTCTGTGACTTACGCAAATAAGAAATTGCGCACTTATCTTATCTCTAAATACGGGTATTAGCAATAATGCTATCTTTTTATGAGTACAGAAAGCTGAAAGCTCATAACCGAAGCATAATAAAAACTTAATTTGGAAACATCGTTCCCTTAATGTTAAACGGCACAAATATTATTATTATTTGCATTCAAAAGATGTTGAAAAAATGTATCGAAAATTTATACACGATACGTGGTGAGAATAAGTAAATATTGCAGGAAGGGTTGAAAAACCACGCGTGATTCCTTTGAGCAGAATTGATGACGTAGCAAATATCATTTAGCGTAAAGTGAAAAGTTATTGAATCCGGCGTTGAAGATGATGGTTATATTTATTGAGAGGTCTGTTTTTTGAAAACGATGGAAATGTCAATATAGTGAAACCGTAAAGGCTCTTTCAATATTTACAGCACCAATTAAAAATTAAGAGGAAAATTACGCAAGAAAACCTACGATTTCTAAAAACTATCACTTAAAATGAAATACTATAACGTAGTTACATTAATTAAAACACTATACATTATTTAACCATTACCTTTTGTTTTTGGGATTAGACATTTTGTTATCATAACAAATTTTGTTTTTAGTGTGGGAGCTACTTAAATCCCTATATAAATCTTTATGAAGAGGTATTTATATCTCTAGATAAATTTGAGCTTTTTGAAGCTATATGTTGTGAAACACACAGGATTGTAGTGACAGCAGCTTATCTCCTGCCAGTAGCGAAGTAATCCGATTTTCTTAGTACGTTTGAAGCTTTCGCTTGATGATAAGCGTCTAATACACTCATCCCTCAATGTGTCAATGTGGATATAGTTCGAGTTGAATTAAGTGATAATTAAAGATATTCCGTGATAATTAAATACCGCAGTGTCTCAAGACGAAAGTCTTTGACCAGTGTGTGTCACCAGTAATGACTTACGGCACTGAAACGTGGTTGCTTACAATGGGCCTAATAAGAAGTCAGCAAAGTCACTCAAAGGGCAATGGAGAGGGCTATGCTCAGTGTCCCTGCGTAATCGAATCAAAAATGAGGAAATTCGCAGGAGAACGAAAGTGACCGACATAGCCTGAAGAATTGCCAAACTTAAGGTAAAGTTCTGGAGTGGCGTCCGCGTACTGGAAGGCGCAGCGTGGGTAGGCCCCCCACAAGGTGGACCGACGACCTGGTGAATGTCGCAGGTATCCGCTGGATGCGGAAAGCGCAGGACCGGTCGCTGTGGTGATGCTTGGGGGAGGCCTATGTCCAACAGTGGACGTCTTTCGGCTGAAATGATGACGATGATGATAATGAAAGATATTCCAGCCACACCTCTGGCTTTTTTAATTCATGAGTGGATCAGAATTTGTACCTATCATTTGTTATAAAGGTGAAGGAAAAACATGTTAAGGAAAATTGCATACCTGAGAGTGCTCCATATATTTCTCGATGGTGTGTGTAGTCCGCCAACCGTCAAGACGCAGTAGGCCAGAGTAGTGGACTAAGACCTTTTGTTTTTGTTTTTGAGTGAAAATCTTCATGGATACCCTTGGTCTGGAGATGGTCGCCCCTCCACCATCTATTTAGCTAGTTTCGCCATCCTATAATATAAAAACAGAACCTTCTTTAGGTACAATCCCGGTAATCTTATATTTTTCTTAATCTTAAAACCCAGACTAACTTTGATATTATCACAAATGCCTAAGGTATAATAACATGAACATAGCATCACAAACAGAAAGATAATAATTTAAGTAACGGATTATAAGCTAATTAAAATCTAACAACCCGAAAAGTTCTTCAGTTATGGCTCTCTAGTGTTAAAACAAAGATAGAGTTAGAAGGACATTATTTTATACGATTCCCACGTACACTGAAATCATGAAATCTATCCTTTCTAGAAACAAGTTTTATTCGATGTATAAAACAACCATTATTTCGTAAGGCTGTTTCTTTATGATTTTTTAATATAATGGCAAATCTGTTCCCACCTTATTACAAAATCGGGTTTAATAATAGGTTTTGCTTAAGCCAGGTTTAAACACCTTTTTTGTATGGAGTTTGACGTTTAACTCGTTTACTCTTTTATTGTTCTATGTGGCCGTTTTAGACCTCCAGATCTCTAAACCTGGTTTAAGCTAATGTAATAAGGACTTAATGTTAAAATCTAAAATAAAACATTATTAAGGGTCTCTTTTAACATTTTCTTTGTAAGATATTATATTGAGGATGACTTTGCCAAAAAAATATCAAACACGCATTATGCATGTATGTCTAATACCACGCTAACATATATACCTTTATCTTTTTCTTAAAGTTACATATCTACTTATCATCATCATCATCATTGCGGCCTTATAATACCCATATTTGGGTGTAGGCCTCCTCCAAATTCCTCCACTCCTGGCGGTTTTGAGCCCTTGACATCCAATCCAGACCTGTGTGTTGTCGGATGTCATCCACCCAATGTTTGGGTGGCCGTCCCCGCGGTCTAGTGTACTTAAACCGCCAAACAATGATGCTTGCATTGCTGTATTTCAGTGTGAAGGGTACGGGTGCCGGTGAAATTACAATTACATGAGACTTTTCATCTTCGTCTCAGTTTGGCGAGCCGACTTGCGGTACCATTTAGGCAACAGCCTAGGTGGTATTGCAGTTGTTATGGGAAAAAGTAACCGCTTAACAACAGGTGGACCTTCAGCTCATTTCACCGTCCTATACTATTAAAAAAAATGTAATGTCTTTCTATGTTACTGCTGCCAACATTTTTATATATATTGATTTATAAAGTGAAAATTATGTACGTTCTATTCGCCATAATCCAACAACCATACAACCCAATAGAAGTCTAATGTTGAATATAATGTGTATAATAAATTCTGCCACTAGCTGAGGTGGGGTACTGCAATCCGATTGGCCCTACCAATACGGCTACTGGCTAAACTCTAACGCGGCAGTTTTGACGGCTCACGTAAGTGGTCGAAACTGATTTGAAGATTTCAAGTGGCGAATAGTGGTGACCTACATTAGTGAAATTTCATAGATGTGTTGCAGACATCGGTCGCCTGTTTTGCGGCGTCTATGGGCTGTATGGTCGTTGCCATAATCATAGCAAAATCTATTATTTCAGTATTTGCCTTTATTAATACAGGTATATTTATATAATGCAAAAACTCGATTTAAATTTTAGTCAAATTTGGTATAATTGTTTAAATGTCCTGGGAATAGTCTCAACCCTTGAGGTGTAGACCCCAACCCTTGATGCTCTCACAATTCCACTCTGTAACATTATATTTTCAGAAGTTATTTGACTAAACCTGTTTTTCCAATTAAAATGTTAATAATAAATTGAAGCCAATTCGTGGAAAGGGTTCAAAGCAAATTATCAGTAATTTCACAAACAGAGTACTAAAATTTTTCATTACATCTAAAAGAGTCATTTTGATTACATTTCTATTTAGGATTATTGTTGAAAAATGATGCTTATTAAAATTTCGCATGAAATTCATCAGATTCCTAACCAAAAAGCGAGGGTACATATATATTTTATTAAAATCTCTTGGCTTAGCTTATTTCTTCAGTATTTCTTTTCTTTATTATATCCTAAGTAGCGGAAAACCCTGATTATTTGGAGTTTTATTACCTGGTTTCACAATTCCGCGTCTTAAATGGCTGTAAATCAGTCAACAGTATTTCTGAATTCCGAGGAACTAATTGAGGATTATAAATATAGAGGATTATAAACATATAAATAGAGAGATTTACGAATATTTTTCGACGAAATATTTCTAGAAAGAGAACTTCCAAGAAATTGCCTGGAAGAAATCGCTGATCGCGATAAGTCCCCCACTTGTAGGTACAATAGTTTAATGCATATTCAATGTAATGTTTTTATGGTGTACAATAAAGCATATATAAATAAATAAATACCTTCTTTTGGATTTAAAGATAGCAGGTCGTTGGTGGAATCAGATTCCTTTGCTATGAAAATAGAGAATTCACGTCTCATAGCATTAAGAACCATTATTATCATAGTTTATAACCATTCTTTTTGTTCATCTTTATATATTTGCAATGTACATATTTTGTTTCTCCATTCTTTTCTCAGCATTCTACAATAGCCACGTATGACATGTCCGAGCCATTTCGAATGTTCAAATCCTTTTATATTTTATATCGTCTCTTATGTAAGAATCGACACATATCGCACCCACAGTCAGTTTCACATAAAGATATTACCTATACGCTTTACGTTAAAGCAAAATAATAATACATAACATTATTTACCTATTTTTATTAGAAGATAATATGAATAGACTGACGACCTGAATAGAGTAGCTGGGGGGGACTGGATGCGGAAGGCAGAAGACTAAGTGTTGTGGCGCAACTTGGGAGAAGCCTATGTCCAGCAGTGGACTGCGATAGGCTGAGTTTATGATGATTAATGATGAATTGAAAGAAAGTGAAAACTGAGATGACGGCTCATAGATAGTTTTTTTATGAAAAAAAAAATACATGCTGCGCCGACCCCAAAAAAATTGGGATAAGGGCAGGAGGATGATAACATTTACCTGTCTTTTTGTTCTCTTTGATCAATTAATTGCTCTCGAAAACAATTACCTACCTTCTTTATAATTTATAATAAAGAAGCACGAGGTTACTAATTTCAAATTCAAGAAGCCAGCGTTGGGAAAAAACCTATATAAATACGAAACTTTAATATTTTTAATGCACCATCTGAGTACGTACCTATTAAATACAAACTGAGTAAAATGCAATTAAAGTGTGCCAACTTATTTATTTAACCCCAAGTCCGCTGTACTCGAGTTCGGGCAATGAATGCAAAGTGGTTTAATTATGGCGCGGTACAATTTCAAATTAATTCACACTTCATTCATTGTTATTGGACGTTTATACCAGCCGCCTTCACCAAGTCGGCTAAACATTTCTCTTCTAATTTCGAGTTGAAAAAAAAAATCCTCCCTAAACTAAACCTGTAAACCGATCGTAAAAATATTTGGAAAAGCGGTAGCCAGGGCCCTGAATAAGGACATAGCCTACTTTGTATCTCGGGAAGATATACAGTTCCCTAGGGATGCGTGATAATGTATTTCGGTGATAAACTACATCTCTCTGAAATCATTGGATACTTAACAACTCAGCCTATTGCAGTCCACTGCTGGACATAGTCCTCTATCAAAGTTGCGTCACAATTCTCGATGCTCCGTAGATTTATTTTTTCCATTTTTTTCATTGCACTGAGAACTTTAAATTGTGCTGCACCTGTTGCTTCAGTTGCTGGAGTTTAATTATTGCTCCCAAAACGAAATGTACACGCTAAATGTACTGGGAAAACCCATTTGTGAAAGTGTTAAGTATTTTTTTTTGTTATTATTTTGTGTATTTCATACAGTGCGGGAACGAAGGTAAATAAGTTTTATGTTACGTGTAATATTATCAGCTGAGGTACTTTTAAGGGGTAGGGACTTTGTATGGAACAGCTGGTAGCGCCCATAGTAAAAGTTGTTCGTCATGATGAGTACATTCAGCCCTTAAAAACGTCAGCTAATAATTTTCTCGAATATAACTTGGCGCATACTTTAACAAAAATATTAGGGATGTAAAGATTTTATTGTAATTATTAATGACATCAGCACTGAACTGAAAAACCGAAATACCAGGCCCCTCAGAAAGTATTGCGAAAAAAAGTTTTTATATATGGGAGACTGGCCAGTTATAATGTTTTTCGAAAATATGATTATTTATAAGTAAAAATAAGTAAGTTCCAATTTCAAAATTTCCCTCCACATTTTTTGCGAGTTAATTCAAAGTATTGTGTCTCACTGAAATATGGATCTGCGCCGGGAACATTTTAGAGCTATGATTTTATACGATTTCAAGTGTCGCCTGAAACCGGATGAATCGTACGATAGACTTCAAATGGCATTCATGGATGAAGGCCCTTCCAAGGCAACCGTGTATCGTTGGTATAACTAATTCAAGCGCGGTCGACCAACTTTGGGGGATGACGAAAGAAGCGGTCGCCCTTTGACGGCTGTTACCGAAGAAAACGTGCTAGCAGTGAAAAATTTAATCCAAGACAATAGGCGAATTACATATCAGGAGATTCAACACATATTGAAGATTGGATCGGGAAGCGTTCACGAGATTCTACACAGCCATCTTCGCGTGAGGAGGATAGTATCACGCTGGGTGCCGCACAACCTCACCGATGCTCAGAAGCAGGCCCGGGTGGAATGGTGCCGTGATATGCTTAACAAATTTGAAGCAGGCTCGTCTCGGCGTGTTTACGACATCGTTACAGGTGATGAGTCCTGGATTTATCAATACGACCCAGAAACCAAGCGCCAGTCGACTGTTTGGGTGTTTCAAAATGAGCCAACGCCTACCAAAGTGAAGCGATCTAGAAGCGGGGGTAAGATTTTGATCGCTAGCTTTTTTAATTTGACTGGCCACTTGGTATCAATTCCCTTACGGGATCAAAGAAGCATTAATGCCGAATGGTATACTACCAAATGTTTGCCAGAAGTTTTCTCTGTTATAAGCAACAAGCGACCAAACACAGGGCTCCGCGGGCTACTGCTCCACCACGACAATGCACCTGCGCACACCGCACTCAAAACGAGGGACTTCCTGGACAGCACGCCAGTCAAACTCCTGGGTCACCCTCCTTACAGCCCTGATCTAGCACCGTGTGACTTCTTTTTATTCCCAAAAATAAAAAATCAGCTCAAAGGGATACAATTTTCGTCGCCGGAAGATGCGCTGGCTGCGTTCGAGCAGGCTGTAAACGAGGTGTCTGCGGCGGACTGGAAAAAGTGTTTTGAAAACTGGTTTAGGCGCATGAATCTTTGTATAGAGGCTGGTGGAAAGTACTTTGAAAAGATTTGATAAAAATATATGTACGTATAGAACAATTTTTTTTAGTTTCGCAAAACTTTCTGAGTGTCCCACGTATTTCCCGATACTTATACTGTTTTGAATGTCGACGTACACATCGTCACGTCACATACAGCACTAAAATAACGGAAACAACATTACAATGTAAATTAAAAAAAAAGACTACCAAATAAAAAGGAAATATTAATAACCAAAGACAATTTTGTCCAGTACAGGAGTGAAATGTGGGAGGACATATTACTGTGCAAACGTCACTTGCACACGACAATTGTGTGCAAATCCCTCGAAACCTGTCAAACGCTCATTTTCCAGTGAACTACACTGATTCACGCTGGAATAGTCTCTAATTTAACGGAAGTAGGTAGGTACGTGTGGTGTTAGACCTTGAGGAAGTATAGATAAACACAGTGATTAAAGAACATGAATATAATTATTAGTATAATAAATATTACAATAAAAATAAAAGTATTGACAGAAGAGTTAGTCTTTTTTGAAGTAGACCATTATAAAAATAAAACAAAACCTGACACCTAGATAAGATTAAGATAAAGATAATGATTTTTATTAGCAAGAAACATGGTTTTTACAGAGATATTAGTGGTATTTGGCAGGTACATCATGAAAAAAAAAATCAGAAAGAAAACATAATTTTAAAATAAACTCAATATGAAGTCGGTTAAAAAGAGGTTGTATTATGCTCCAACATGTGGAAGGAAATTTAAAATAAACATGAGACTCTCGGGATGTGTGTGAATTTTCTAGTTTTATTTTGCAGCTCCTATCCTTTGGAGTTATTTCCGACATTCCTTGAAAGTGGTTGAAAGTACTTGATTGAATTTTTGTGTCGTACTTCACGTTTTCTAGGGGAAGTTTGTTTTTGGAATACGATTTTTAACATTTTGTTTTGCTGATAGGATTTATTCAGAGACATAACTAATTTGTTGTTTAGGTATAGGTAAAAAAAACCTAGTAGTGGATTGTTATAGGAGACCAAAGTTAATTTCTCAGGTGTGGTCCTATTCCAGTAAAATTATACATGTAATGCGAAAATGTTTGGATGTTTGTAGCTTAATCATGACTTTCACGACTAAAAACACTTGAGGATTTGTGAGTCGTGAAAAGTGTCACATCTTACAAATTTTTAGAAGCACCAAGGAATTTTTCCGAGTTTGTTTTCTGTTTGTGCACTTGTAACCTCGGTATGTCTTTCACATATGGCTTCAAGTGAAAACTTATCTTTGTACCAGTAGAAATTTCGTTCAATATGTAAGAGCAACAAAATGTAGAAATAACTGCACCATAAAAGAAAAGATAGGTATTTAGATGTTGTTTGTGTTCCTTGCGTACACACAAGGAAATAATTTAAAAGGAAAAAAAATAAGGAAAGGTACATAGAGTGTTTTCACTTTGTAATCTCGTGTAAAGGTACCGGCTGCCTCAGGTAAGTACTTAGGTAATTGCTAGCAGTTTTTCGGAGCGTAGGGCCTTTCTTTTAGTAGGGATATTATAATGAAATACAATGTTCACGCCCATCCATATAATCTACAAAGTGGAAGGTAAATGTGTACTGTCGTACACTTGGTCTTAATGCGACATAGAAATAATCTAATAACCACCTATCATTATAATCATCATTTCAACCGAAAGACGTCCAATTCTCGACATAGGCCTCCCCCAAGCATCGCCACAACAACCGGTCCTGTGCTTTCCGCATCCAGCGGATTCCCGCGACTTCCCCAGGTCATCGGTCCACCTTGTGGGGGGCCTACCCATTATTTTTCATGAATTCAGGGTTGGTCCCATAGTAAAAGTTGTTCATATTGATGAGTACAATGACCCCTTAAGTGGTTTTCAGTTATTTCAATAACACGTTTCAATTAGAATAACAGACAAAATAAATACTTGAAATATTGTGTTGCAAGTTTTGTTGGAGAACTGATGGCCACATAAAAGGAATAGGCCATAATTTTTTATAAGAGGTCGAAAAGGTTGTTAAAGTTACTTATAGTCAAAATAAAATCTAATCGTACGATTAAAACTTCATTGTTCCTAGAAAACAACATTAGTTTTTTTTATGGTATAGCATGGCGAAACGAGCTGCAGGCCCACCTGGTGTTAAGCGGTTACCTTTGCCTATAACAACTGTAATACCTAGGTTGTTGCCTAAATGTTCCGCAAGTCGGTTCGCCAAACTGAGATATGAAGATGAAAAGTCTCAGTTTGGCGAAATATGATTTATATTGATACGGAAAGCGCAGAACCGGTCGTTTTGGCGATGCTTGAGGGAGGCTTATTTCCAGCAGTGGACGTCTTTCGGCTGAAATGATGATGATGATGACGTTTTGTGTACCTACACGTGACTCATACAGTATGAAACAAAATGTATTAATGATTAATATGTTGTAGGTACTACCTAAAACTGGGAACTTAGTTCGTCCCTTGTGGGCACTAAAAGACTAGAGAAACATATTTTTCTAGGAACGATAACGTCCCTTTAGGACTAAAAACACTGCTGCAAAAGCTTTCCCTTTACTTTTAACGTCTTTTGATCTATTGGAATAGTATGTCAAAAGAGGTCACGATAACTCAAATGTCAACGTACAGAAATTTGTCTACAGGGATTTACTAACAAAACTAAAAATCTGTTATAAAGGCACCTGGTAAAAGTAAAATTGACATTTATCTGTCGGTATCTATCTTCAGAGCTTTTCCTGGGAACTTTCCTCATCACAGGACAAACTTGCGTTATTGATGAGATCGGACACAAAACAAGTAATAATATAAAACTTTTTAACAAAAAATAGAACCGACGAAAACAGAAACTGAAAAGCGAAAAATAACTAATTATGAGTCGGCGCCAAACGAACTTTTAACAAGCAAAGTGCGTGTAAGTTGCAAGTGGCCGAGCGGAGTACGCATTTTTGGAAAGTTATTGTTTATCGTTAAAAAATTCACGTTGTATTTGATGTGACGTTGTTTTTATTATTTATTTAAAGTAATTTAATGATCTTCGTTGATTGGTTGTTTGGCGCCGACTCATAATTAGTTATTTTTCGCTTTTCAGTTTCTGTTTTCGTCGGTTCTATTTTTTGTTAAAAAGTTTTATTTTTCATTTTTTTGTGGTTAAAATCTAACTCCAGGTCTCCATTATGTCGTAGTGTCTAGAACTATATTTATGTGTGCCAAGTTTCAACAGAATCGGTTAACAGGCAAGAATTCAGTGGGTGAACAAACACTCATCCCCTGTTTTACTACCCTTAGGGGTGGATTTTGATTTTGAAATTTAAATGGGACTAACTTCGAGATATACCCTATCCATTAAAAAAAGAATCATTAAAATCGGACCACTCTGTAAAAAGTTATGCGTGGTCATAAATAAAAAAAAAAAAAAAAAAAAAAAAAAAACAAATATACGCGTCGAATTGAGAACCTCGTCCTTTTTTTCGTCGGTTAATAAAGTAGGTGGTTCACGTGCGAGGAATGTCCTACGCCATATCGAATTCCAAAACATCGAATCTCATTTGGTTGAACATTTTAATCGAATGGCCGATTGATCGAACGATCATAACATCAGTTGCTAAAAATATCGAATGTAATTCTTTTTATTAAAATATCAACATGCTGACAAATCAATAGATATACATATTGAATATCAGTATAGGAAGTATGTACCAACATTTTATAGATGTTCCAGTAAAAAATTGTAGGAAAAAGACAGAAATTATTACTATTACATTTTCGATCAAATGAGATTCGATGTTTTAGAATTCAATAAGGCGTAGGACACCCACGTGCAACTACATATTTCTGATTGTTTATGGATCGCTGACCTTTGGTATCTATGTATGTATATGTTACGTTATGTGGGTGCACTATAAAACTGCCTGCGAGGTTCAGTAACGATGCAACCACTTTTTCTGTTTGATCCGAAGCTCTATTACAATTTTTATCAAACAGTTCAAGAGCGGTTTCATAAACTACCTACTTTTGTTTCACGAATTTGGGGGTAAATAAAAACAAATATATTTCCGTTACATTAGGTTTACAAGGTAATCAACAGGCTAATGAGTTTGATAAATGAAATAATAAAAACGGACTTATTGTTTAAAAAAATCTCACCCAAATACACGGTTTATAATAATGATAATGTATGTATGTGCATGGTTCGAGCGCGATGCATCGTATTTACCCCTTCAACTGTTGTTGTAGTGAACGTCGACGGACCAAGCGGTGTACAGAAAAACCTAAACTGGTTTATGTTCTACACTGTATCTGCCTAATGTATGTATTTTTGTTGTGGAAATATAGGAATAGTTAATAATATTGGAGACACCCACATATATTTATGTCTGCTTATCAGCAGTCAAGTGGGTATATTAAATAAATGGTAGTTAGATTCTTGAAACCAACCGAGAGCACTACCTATATTATATTCTGTTTTTTCTCTCTTGTCTTATTTAGTAAACAATCTTGACATGTCTCTTTACTCAAATAACTACTGAAAATATATAATTACTAGTTTTGCACATGTAATAAGGTTAAAAACAGTGATTTAGTGTGTAAAATTGTTAACATTATGGCTTTTAATAATAATTATTGACAAAATACATGCCAAGATTGTTTATTAAATAAGACAAGAGAGAAAAAATAGAGTGTAGCTACATTTTAATAAAATAAAACGAAAACTAAATCCACATTCATTCAAAATACTAATTTTGACCTCGAATTGTCTCGTACTACAAAATTATTCACGTAGGGCCCGGCCATGTTAGGGTTCGTCGTGGAGACGTATCAATTATCCGGAACTAACCCTTACATCAATATTCATGAAGACCACATCAATGGGACGTAACTCAGAGTTGTTTGAGAGTCCATTACTTACAGTTTATGTTATGACTAGCTGTTGCCCACGGCTTCGTGGCGGATTACACAAGTATTTTTGGTCTGACATATCATCACGCCTGTATTTCCCCAAAGGGGTAGGTAAAGGTGTATAGTATACCCACATTTCGCCAGTTATGTTATAAGTCCCATGTAATAGGGGCCGTGCCGAATTTCCTAATGAAAAAACCCAATAACACTTTGCCCGACCCCCGGGTCGATTCCCGAATCGAACCCAGGACCCCACGCTCAGCAGTCGCGCTTGGGACCACTAGACCAACGAGGCAGTCACATTAATTATCGGTGTCATATTATAGGAATTATACTGTCTCTCTGTGTGTTGCCACCGGTGGCATACCTACAAATCATCATCATCATCATTTCAGCCGAAAGACGTCCACTACTGGACATAGGCCTCCCCCAATTAAGGGGGATACCTATGTCCTACCTACGAATATTAGTTATTAATTATACAATGTTATTATTACAATTATAATTAATGACATTTTATGCCTTAACTATACATGATTTTGTTTATAATTAAATAATTCAGATATATAGGTACATTAAAATTAAAATTTCATGTTATCATACATTATTAGATTAAGTAATACATTATTAATTAGGTAATGATAATAAATGCTGCTCTCTCATATTGAAATATAATAATCAGACGGGAATTCGTTGATTGTATAATATTCAATTTTAGTAGTCAACTCAGCCTATCGCAGTCCACTGCTGGACATAGGCCTCTCCCAAGTTGCGCCACAACGCTCGGTCCTCTGCCTTCCGCATCCAGTCCCCCCCAGCCACGTTCTTTAGGTCGTCGGTCCACCTGGCAGGGGGGCGCCCTACGCTGCGTTTGCCGATTCGCGGTCTCCACTCAAGGACTCGTCTGCTCCAACGGCCATCGGTCCTTCGACAGACATGGCCAGCCCACTGCCACTTCAGCTTACTGATCCTACAAGCTATGTCGGTCACTCCGGTTCTTCTCCGGATAATCTCATAATCGGATAATTTTAGTAGTCTCACAAGTTTTATTAATAACAATAAAAAAATACGATTTTTGCGTATTAGCCTCAATTCATTGTTATTTACTCCGTGGAACTAAATAGTTTCAAGTTTTCAAGTATAGTTGAGGCTGACTATACTTGTGGTAACAAAACATTATTGTAATTGAGTTGTTTGCGATTAAAATGTACAAACCTTTTCGTTCGTCGACTGTAAAACAATAATAATTTAATTTCATTATTTCACCGATGTCACCACTAGCCTTCAAGGTTAGGGTTTCATTACACATAATATAATGAAAATATGATTTTAAGATGTTTACAAATAACCAATTTCACAAATAATAAAAGAAAAAGTCAAAGTTCCATTTCATTAATTCATCAGAACTTTTCTTTTAAAGATAATTTTGAATTATAAAATCTCTAACATTTTCTACATTATTATGAATAGCCTGAATCATTTCTTTGAAGTTCAAAAAGTTGTTAATACAATAGAAAATTTAAAAAGTCGTTTCGAGTAATTAATTCCTTTAAATTGGTTGCTTAACGTGATTAGTGATTAGGTACAAGAAAAATCAAGTTACAAAGAGAGTCGAAATTAAACAAAAATCTTATTTTGCATAAGTAATGAGCGAAATTAAGAAAAATCATAACTAAATTACTGAAGTTTTTTTTTATTAAAACTATTTACATAGGTATAGACTAACAAAACAATAAGTATCCAGGTACGCCAGATATAAAAATAAAGTTTTCTCAGAAGATTATGGATGTTTTCGAGTGAAATATCATTTTAATAACGGAAAAAGTTAAACTGTGTTTATACAAAACCCTAATTAAACCGTTCTATAATAATTTCTTGAGAAATATTCATCTATATCTGGCGATCCTGTATACTAATTGCTCTGTTAAACTGTGCAGTAAAACTATATACACTTTAAGATAAACTTAAGTTTATTGTAGCAACATTTACCTTGTCATTTTATTAATTTTTTTAAGGATCACCAGTATAGTTGTTACAATGGATACAATAATAGTACATAACTGTCGAGGCCTGAAATGAAGCAATTGACGGCCGAGTAATATTGGAGGAAACAATACACAAATTAATTCAACAGTATCTAATTTCCATACGTGCCAATTCGTCCTCGCGCGGTTCTTGTTCTATTTTCAAAGTTTTGAAAAAAAAATACGCATTCAGCCTTTATAATGATAAATATTTTGTACCTAAAAACACCTAATTTATGTAAGTGTGTACTTAAAAACCTCGGTAGCATAATTACAAAAAAAAAAAAAACTGTCTAGTAATTTCTATTATTGTCGTGTTGGATATTACTGGCCTGTTATTTCGTTGCGTACGGAAAAGAGCCAATTGATGTATTTTTTTTTTGCATAATGAATTAATTTGGGAGTTTTTTCGTAGTAGTAGAGCTCCTTTGTGAAAGAGCTCGTCCGGGGAAGGACTACCACCGTGCCTACTTCTCCGCCAAATAGTGATGCTTGCATTGCTGTGTTTCGGTCTGAAGGGTACGGGTGCCGGTGAAATTACAATCACATGAGACTTTCCACCTTCATGTCTCAGTTTGGCAAACCGACTTGCGGTACCATTTAGGCAACAGCCTAGGTGGTATTGCAGTTGTTATGGGCAAAGGTAACCACTTAACATCAGGTGGGCCTTTAGCTCGTTTCGCCATCCTATACCATAAAAAAATAAAAAAATAAAAATTAAGTTATAGTTTTTGTACATATTTAGGACGAAAATCGAGGACTGAACATTCTCCTTCAATAAGTTCCTCGTTCAACCAGTCAATTTGTATACTTATCGAGTCGATGGTAAATTTTGACAGGGTTTGTTACCCCAGTGTTCCGCAACGCGCTCTTCATTTTGGTTGGCGATCGTTAGCTCCAGACCACACGCATAAAGGTGACAGGGCACCCGGTACAAGAAGGAAGGTGAGCCATTGTAGAGTGACGCCACACTCGCTGGACGTCTAAATCGTCCGTGAACCCCCAGTTTTTGAGATAATCTTTACTTTAATATACTTATTAAAATAGAAACAGCATGCACAGTCGAATGACCTAAGAGAAAAAAAACAGTCATTACAGATTTTACAAAAAAATACCTGGAATTGACAAGGAGGTACAATGAATTACGAACTCATTTGCCAAGATTCCTTCAGAACTGGGCCAATATACAAGCATTTAATCTTATTTTTAACCGACTTAAAAAAAAGGAGGAGGTTATGTATTCGGCGGGTATTTTTTTTTTTCATGTGTGTACACCGATTACTCCGAGATTTCTGGGCCGATTTGCGTGGTTGTTTTTTTATTTGGTAGAAGAAGTCCGCGCGGTGGTCCCATATAAATTTTATTGACTTAGGTTGAGTAGTTTTTTAACCAGCTTCAATAAATCAGTTTAATTTAGCTTCGCTTACCTAGATGATCTACTAATAGTTTCGTTTTTCTGTGAATTATCAACTAAAAAGTATGAAATAAAAACTTTTTAACAAAAAATAAAACCGACTTCAATTAACAAAAAATAAAACCGACTTCAAAAACCTTAACAAAAAAGTAAAAAATAATCATTGTATGTATTTTAAAATCTTAACATAAACCAAAATTTTGAAGGCGGCGCGTGATTGACCCTTTGCGTCATGTAATATACAGTCGAGCGCAATATCTATAGTAAAAACAGTTTATGTGAACGTACATGAAAATCACGTGCCGCCTTCAAAATTTTGGTTGATGTTAAGATTTTAAAATACATACAATGATTATTTTTTACTTTTTAGTTAAGGTTTTTGAAGTCGGTTTTATTTTTCGTTAATTGAAGTCGGTTTTTTTTTTTTAAACAAAAACGTTATGCCGTAAATATGTATACAATTTCTTCTATAGTCTACAGTTTTGTTACGTTTACTCGATTATATTTTTGCATGCACTACATCGATCCGACGAAGGCACTTTGTATCAATTACTTTATGCATCGATTTAACCTGAAACATGTTGTAATAAGATTAAGTACGCCGCCAATTGAGTGCTTGCAATAACAGAGAATGTCCGAGTGTATAATATGTGAGTCTTTCCAACAGCAAAGTTATTTATTATGCAACGACTACAAGATATGCATAGTTTAGTAAATATGATTTGAACAAATTCTATTTTTACCCGACTGCGCCAGAAGGAGGGTTATGTTTTTCGAGTGTATGTATGTATGTATGTATGTATGTATATTTCTTTGGCACGATCTGTAGCCTAAACGGCTTGATGGATTTTAGCTTGAGAGGTGTCGTTAGATTCGTCTTAACCGTGAGAGTGACACTGGGTATATTAAAATTACAAAAATCAAAATAGCCGCTTTTTGGCGCCATATTAAATGGCTTCAAAATTTTTTTTTTCCTTCGAAACCTATTGAGTGTGGTATCAAAATAAAGGGTTTAATAAATGCTTTACAAAAATATATACAACTTACATGTTTAAATGTAATTTGGAATGAGAAATGCTAAAAAACAACAAAATATTTAACATTAAAAATGCATCAGCGCGATAAAACATGACAAAATTAAAAAGTTTAAAATAAAAAAGTTAATTAATAAAACCAAAAAACCCGACTGCGTGTAAAAATAGCTGAAAAGATGTAAACAAGACTTGTGTAGGTAAGTCCATGTGAAAGTATCAAATCAACAGGCAGGCGGAGGCTACTTAGGCTATGAACTATGAACTACTTTGACCAAAAACATACGTAGCCTCCGACTGCGTGTTGATTTGATACTTTCACATGGACTTACCTACACAAGTCTTGTTTACATCTTTTCAGTTATTTTTACACGCAGTCGGGTTTTTTGGTTTTATTAATTAACTTTTTTTTCTATATTCCTTATGGGCTTGCGTTTGACCGCCACCTCACGTCCTGCTGTTAAGCGAAAAACAATAGAAGAAAAGTGTGAAATTTAATACACAAACCTTTCAACCGACATAGCCCGAAGAATTGCCAATCTTAAGTGGCAGTGGGTGGCACATTACTCGCAGGACGGATGGGGCAATAAAGTTCTGGAGTTACGACCACGTACTGGGAGGCGCAGCGTGGGTAGGCTCCCACAAGGTGGTCCGACGATCTGGTGAAGGTCGCGTTAATCCGCTGGATGTGGAAAGTGTAGGACCGGTCGTTATGGCGATGCTTGGGGGAGGCCTATGTCCACAGTGGACGTCTTTCGGCTGAAATGATGATGATGATGAGGACATACAATACCACAAACAATGCAGAAGAAGTTGTTACAAATTTCTGGGGCAGCAGTATCTGATGGATGTCACCATCAAAAAACTCTTTATCGTGACTCCTGAAGTGTACGTTTCTTGACTAAATTGACAATGACGTAACTTTTGGGGCGTTTCGATTAGAGAGTAGGTAAGTAAAGTAAGATATGACATTCATAAAAGTTTAGTTCAATTTACGCATAGATAGTTGAAAACAAAAATAATATCCACGAATTAATCAACTTGTTACTTCTCTCATTGATACCGTAACTTATAAGGAAGGAAAAAATTACAAAACTTTTTCCTTGATCCTGTTTTACTTCTTTTTGTAAAGCTTCTGAAGTTCTGATCACTCCTAAAAGGTCAACAAAGACTTAATATCCTTGAGTTATTTAATTAAAACTTTTGTTTGAAATAACACCGTAGTGGCCGAGTATTCCCTTGATGATGAATGTTATATACTATGGACTTAAACGAAATTTAAAAGGAGTAACGGTAAAATGGGATTGTTAAATTATAAAAATATTCTATCATATACTTCATAATTATTCAAATATGTTAAAAGGGTAAATGAGTTGTGACGTTCGTGTCCAAACTCTATTAAAGCAACCATGATGAATTATATAAATGAATAATATTGTTTGTGTACAATATGAAATAATGATATTGTGATTTATTTATTTATGTACCCACAACACATTTTATCACAGAAAACATTACATTATTTGATTTATTTTATGTTTTTTTCTGAAATCATATGAAATGATAATGATAAATAGTAATAAAGGCCTATGTCCAGCAGTGGACGTCTTTCGCCTGAAATAATGATGATGATGATAAAATAGTAATAATAGAGAAACAACAGCCTAGGTGATATTACAGTTGTTATGGGCAAATGTAACCGCTTAGCATCAGGTGGGCCTTTAGCTCGTTTTGCCAACACATCATATTTTAGAAAAGGACTGGGCAGTATTCATAAGTTGCAACACTCAGGAAATAATAGGAATGGTTCATAAAGGTACAAAAAACATCCATAAAATTGTCCAAACAAAGCGCACAAGTCCAAGTAACCACATATAATTTCTCGCTTCGTTCCGTTACCACCGCCGCTCGACTACGTATTATGAATGAACTTCACGTGCCGAATACCATAGGCTAAAACAACGCTATTAGTCATAATTATGTAAGCAATAACGGTCTCTATTAGCAGACAATAACGATCATTGTAGTGTGCACACATGAGCTATTATTGTAATAAATGTAAGAAAGTATTTCCACTGAATTCCTCCGTATCACTTTTCCAATTCCATTCCGTTTATGATAGGACTTTTCCAATATCCCACGTGCCTTTCTGTAGTAACAATTACGAAACTTATCACTTGCTATTTCCAATATTCAGAAAAGTATTTGTGTCGACAAAAAATTATATGTGAGCGGATTTATTTCCAGACGGAATAATCTGTTGGAAAAGTGTTCAAAGGAAATTGAATAATACAATGGTTTATTTTTATATACAGAAAGGCTTTATATTCAAGGCCAGAGTATTTTATTCGTTTAATTTTTGTCCAACTGCTGGGCACGGGCCTCTTCTCAAAATAAGAAAGATTCAGATCTTAGGCCCGTATTAGAGAAGGTTCATCAAGCGTTTGATCACTGTTTAAAACTAGTTTTGAGTTAGTATTTAATTTTAGAACATACCTCAAGCATAGATTCATTGATCACAGTTCAGCTGTGTTTAGCTTTATTTTATACTGTCACCTGTTTCGGTATTTGAGCAGAGATTTGATCTGTTATCACTCAAGTGTGATCGACACACGGGTCTGGTGGCTGGTGGTGGTGACTGGTTGTGGTGTGGTGTGGTGGTGTGGTGTAGTGGTGTGGTGTGGTGGTGGTTTGTGTGTTGATTTCTTTCCTATTTCAGATTATATTCGTGTGCTATGTTGTTGAATTGAAGATTGAAATTACCGTATTTGAATAAGACCGATGCTCAAGTAACGATTCTATCCTTAAGTAGTGATCAGTTGATTGGAGATCAAACTGTACTTGAGGAACTTTCTGTAATATGGACCTTAGTCTACCACGCTAGCCTACGGCGGGTTGACTGACTATACACACACCATCGAGAACAGTATAGAGCACTCTTAGGTGTGCAGGATCCATCAGGATGCTTTCCTTCACCATTAAAGCGGGTGATAATCAAATTCTGATCGGAACACATGAATCTGAAAACTCAGTCCCTCCTGCATAAAAGGCAAGCGTTTAAACGCTGTACCAAAACTTGGTCTAAACCAAAAGAATAAGATAGACGAAGCGCGTAGAACTAATAACTGAAGCCAGAAAAAGTAATACTAAATACCAACATTGTTCAAAACCTTCATAGTAACTTGAAATCTCTCTGTACAATGTCCGTTTCGCACGACAAGGGCAGAAAATGCCACCTCCAAGAACTTAAAAAGCGTGTATATTTTCCATTTATTCATGGATATTGTTTATTTTTTCTACAATTTTGTCCTTTCTGTACCTTCTTTTAAATAATTTATAATTTTTGGTCATTTTTAACAGTAGTCAACTACCGGATTCTCAAACCAAATTATTAAGAATGACGCTCACGCTAATCGCGGCTCGTGAACACTGAACGAATAGTAGGGACAATCGTTTCTCTTAACCTCATAATACGCAACGTAAATAAATGACGACCCAATGAACTAAAAAAAGGTGCACGTAGTTGCGGCCTAGCCTTGAATTTGCAGAAAACGGCAGAAGTCTGCCCAAAAACCTAGAACAGAAACATCAAATGCAAATTAAGCCAAACAGAGATGTCCCTTTTTTAGGTCGTTGGGCTTATATTTGATGATTTAACAAGCTTGCTTAGGCCTGAATGATTAGTGACCATATGTACTTAAAGTAGGTGGTTGGGCCTTACGAGGTCTAGACGTGTCTTACAGGCTTAGCATAGAGAGGGTTCCGGAGGCATATTACATTCCCGGAGTCCCCCATATTGTACTTTAGACGACCACTGGGGTGGTTTTAGTGGGTAAGAATCCCACACACCCCGGCCTCCGTCCCGCATGAGGCCAACCGATACCCATGAGAACTGCGTCTAAAACAGCACTGATGGTCAAGCAAACGGTTCGCGCTTGTGCTGCCTGCCTATCGATAGTATAGAAAAAACTCCAATCAATCATACTATCGATAGGCTTATCGTTAGTATCGATCGGAAGGTATCCAACAATACTATTGATAGTATCAAACTATTGCAATATAAATATCGGTGTTCATTGTCGTCATTTTTACATTGAATTTATCTTTTTAAAACGTTCATTTTCCTTGCTTCTGTATTGGTACACACCACACCGTTAAGGTGTACCATTAACAGTGGTTTAATTTAATAATCTTATACATCAATACTATCTAAACGATAGCACGACAGTATCGATACTGTCTATAGTATTGCATGATTTTGAACAATCGATAGTATCGATAGTATTGTTGGATACCTGCCAATCGATAAAATCAATAGTATTGATACTATCGATAGGCCTATCGATAGTATCAATAGTATTGATACTACCGATAGTATGACTGATTTTAGGGGCGGGGGGGGAATATCGATATATCGATAGTTGATTTTTATGCAACACTAGTTCGCGCACTGGTGTCCTACGAGACACCTGTACGCGGCGACAAGTTCACGCACCTTTAACACTTCTATTGCCTTAATATTTAGATTTCTATGGTATCTGCATATGGCTAGGTCATCTTTCAGCAAACCTGATTATAAGAATAAACAAAATAACATAAATACATAATAATAATACATGTGCACGTAAGAAATGAGATAACTAATCTCATTTGTACCGCGAGGATTGCTCTAACGAGAGAAATATTTCTGTGAGATAATGCAATAGTTTTATGGAACATACGTGGGACACTCAGAAAGTTTTGCGAAACTAAAAAAAATTGTTCTATACGTACATATATTTTTATCAAATCTTTTCAAAGTACTTTCCACCAGCCTCTATACAAAGATTCATGCGCCTAAACCAGTTTTCAAAACACTTTTTCCAGTCCGCCGCAGACACCTCGTTTACAGCCTGCTCGAACGCAGCCAGCGCATCTTCCGGCGACGAAAATTGTATCCCTTTGAGCTGATTTTTTATTTTTGGGAATAAAAAGAAGTCACACGGTGCTAGATCAGGGCTGTAAGGAGGGTGACCCAGGAGTTTGACTGGCGTGCTGTCCAGGAAGTCCCTCGTTTTGAGTGCGGTGTGCGCAGGTGCATTGTCGTGGTGGAGCAGTAGCCCGCGGAGCCCTGTGTTTGGTCGCTTGTTGCTTATAACAGAGAAAACTTCTGGCAAACATTTGGTAGTATACCATTCGGCATTAATGCTTCTTTGATCCCGTAAGGGAATTGATACCAAGTGGCCAGTCAAATTAAAAAAGCTAGCGATCAAAATCTTACCCCCGCTTCTAGATCGCTTCACTTTGGTAGGCGTTGGCTCATTTTGAAACACCCAAACAGTCGACTGGCGCTTGGTTTCTGGGTCGTATTGATAAATCCAGGACTCATCACCTGTAACGATGTCGTAAACACGCCGAGACGAGCCTGCTTCAAATTTGTTAAGCATATCACGGCACCATTCCACCCGGGCCTGCTTCTGAGCATCGGTGAGGTTGTGCGGCACCCAGCGTGATACTATCCTCCTCACGCGAAGATGGCTGTGTAGAATCTCGTGAACGCTTCCCGATCCAATCTTCAATATGTGTTGAATCTCCTGATATGTAATTCGCCTATTGTCTTGGATTAAATTTTTCACTGCTAGCACGTTTTCTTCGGTAACAGCCGTCAAAGGGCGACCGCTTCTTTCGTCATCCCCCAAAGTTGGTCGACCGCGCTTGAATTCGTTATACCAACGATACACGGTTGCCTTGGAAGGGCCTTCATCCATGAATGCCATTTGAAGTCTATCGTACGATTCATCCGGTTTCAGGCGACACTTGAAATCGTATAAAATCATAGCTCTAAAATGTTCCCGGCGCAGATCCATATTTCAGTGAGACACAATACTTTGAATTAACTCGCAAAAAATGTGGAGGGAAATTTTGAAATTGGAACTTACTTATTTTTACTTATAAATAATCATATTTTCGAAAAACATTATAACTGGCCAGTCTCCCATATATAAAAACTTTTTTTCGCAATACTTTCTGAGGGGCCTGGTATTGCAGCTTAAGCAAAATTAGCTACAGGCGCCTTTGATATTTATTAAGAAGTTTCGTTCTACATTCTATTTATTATTTGCTATGAAAAAGAGCATGAAAACCAAGCTACTCGTACGTATGTGCAAAAGATCTTGCTATTATTATTATTTTTATATGCTAAAACGTAAAAGTGTCTTTAATTGTACGTAGGTAAGTTGCGCTAGGAGTTAAAACAAAACGAAAATATGGTTATCGTTTACTTTTCAGTATTTCTTATAATTGAAAAAAAAAACAATATTTGACATTAATTCTAAGGCCACATTATGTAGAAAAGTTAACATCTATTGTTAGGGTTCATTAATTATTTTTTTATACAAATTATAAACTTTGAATCTCAAATAATCAATGAATAATGATGATGATAATAATATTAATTTAATACTGTGTTTTATTTGAACAATCTGTGATAATTTAAATGGATAGTTCATTCGCTCTTTAGTAATCTCTCCTATTAGCGATACCTATTTAAAATTGTAATAACTGGTGATATTTTTAATTTTAGTTTATTTATTGTTTTATTAGACAACAATTGGTTCAATAGTTTGTAAAAATCTCAAGTAAAAAGGGTCAGTAGTTTTAACTTGTGCCGTACGAGCAACTACACAAAGTGCCGTAATGGTGCATCGTTTTTTAAGGCCAAGACTTTCAAAATACTGTTAGTGCTAGCCCGAGTTCTGCTTAATAGGGATGTGTTCTTCTTTTGCACTAACTATCCCAGGAGACGATGTTCTGCCCTTTCCGGTAGGCGGCATGTTGAGTTTGATGATTTCTTAATTACATTTAGGCCCGTATACAGACACCTCAACTCAAACGATCACTGTTAAAAACTGCATTCACTCCGCATTTATTCCGGTTTTATAATTATAAATAACTCGACCACAGAGCTGCCTATTGGGCCCAGATTTTGTAATTTTTTTAGTTTTTTGACACCAAGCCAACATATATTGTGAATATGAGTCATTTTGGTCCATAAATATAGAAATAGATAATAACTCGATCACAGTGCCACCTATTGGATCCAGATATTGTGATTTCCTTTCTTGGCACTAAACCAACATACATTGAATATTTATTTATTGTGAATATGAGTCATTTTGGTCCATAAATATAGAATTTGTTAATTCCTTGACTACTATCGCGTCCAGATAATGTGATTTTCTTTTATGGCCTTAAACCAACATATGTTGCGAATATGAGTCGTTTTGGTTCATAAATAAATTGTTAATAACTTGACTACAGCGCCACCTATCTGAACTTAACACATATGTGTATACATAGCTGTAAACCATCATCTTGACAAAAAAAATGTACTGTGTTAATATGACTTCAATTGGTCAAGTCGTTCACTTACATAATTACTAACAGACGCATTAGAATATTATAATAAAGAAATATAAAGAAAGTAGTCATCTGTTTGTGCCACTGCAAACATGCTAGACACGCTACAGAACCGAGGTAGCCTCAAGTCCCTGAAGCCATTATTATATTGTAATCGCAGGGCGTCTAGAGCATTTCGCGTACATTTGACCCACAGACGTAGAATGTCTGGCAATAAGCTTTGAACATAGTTATTTTGACATCGTTATAATCACCGAGAAAATTTGTGGGCCAACATGTTGCATCTGGTTACTAACGCCCTGCGTTCACGTTCAATATATTACTGACCGCCATCGCATTTTTAAACATACTGAATAATAATATTACATAGATATTAGACATATATAACGTAACATCCCCAATTATCGACACTTTAAGGGACGATCACAAGTATATTTTAAATATTTGGTTTCGCGATGATTTTTTACGTAGGTACTTGTGGTGCACTATGTATCAGTTTAATGTGTATTAGATAATATTTAACCGTATTCCAAATTATAATTTTGCTCTTATTTTCTGAAGTTGGTTGTTTTTTGTCGAACAATGGGGCACTGTCGGATGTCGGTAACTGGAGCTTTTACTATAGGTACATATTGCATCGACAACTTACCAGCGTTTGTAGTAGTATATATTGATAGAATCATGTTATAAAAGTACCTAGCTTTTAACTGAGGAGAAATTATTACGCTCATCGTTCGATTTAAATAGCCTTCATTTCCGATTACTGTATGATTACTGTCAAGTCGGGTGGAAAATAGATGATATCAGAATAAAATAGAATAGAATCTAGTGTGTGATTTTGGATACAGAAGATCTTAATTCTAATGAAGGTCTTTCGTAAAGTTCTAATGTAATTCGTGGTAGCATTATTTCGTGATGCATCGATTCGTGGTAGCGTGATTTTGTGGTAAAGCTATTCGGGTAAGATTTTTTATTTCGTGCTACCTACATTCGTACAGGAAGTCGTAGCGCGGATAGACCACCCACAAGGTGGACCGACGACCTGGCGAAGGTCGTGGGAATCCGCTGGATACGGAAGGTGCAGGGGGTCTACTCCCGTTCGACGATATTCGATAAATCGTACGATTCATCGCACAATTTGCTACTCCGGTCAACCACCGTTCCCTTATCGCATGCGATGATCGTGTTTTGACGTTTGTTTTTCTCATCTCCGGTAAATTGTATACGACTATGAACCGTAGTCTATCTTAATTGTGCCTTTTTTATGTGCCTATCTTTATTATGTAAGTATCAGTTGGAACGAAAGTTCGTACTTCGTTAGTCGTTCGTAAAACGCGAGTAGACCTACAGGACCTGTCATTGTGGCGATACTTGGGGGAGGCCTATGTGTCCAGCAGTGGACGTCTTTCGGCTGAAATGATGATGATGATGATTCACAGAACTAGAGAGAGACACCTACATTCTTAGTGGCGTCTTTTCGGGATGCAGTTGTTTCGTGATTGCGTACCATACTCCACATTTATAGCGGAATACAATTGAACAATTTCAAGTTATTCCAAAATACAAAAAAAAAAAATATAGATTTTGCTATTAACCGAGCTAAAATATCGTACACATAACGTAGACATAAAATTATCCCTTGAAATTGTTCTAAGCACCGTGTGGTGAAAAACTTACTACAGAAAACTACAAAGGTTTTCCTGAACATGTACCTGAGCATAGACTAAAGTACGGACGAGTGCCTACTTGCCTACACACAGACTTTGGTACGTTGCTATTTTGTTTATCTACTAAAGATAATTTTGTTTAGTTTTGCAGAAGAAAACAGGCAGGTAATAAAGGGTGTAGTGTATTCTTTTTCGAGAACCGACTTTTACGAATTGGCAAGTTATGTTACTTTATTTCAGTGCTTGTTTCGTTCTAATTTTAGGGTCCCGTACCTAGATGGTGCCAAACGGGATCCTATAACTATCGCTGCGCTGTCTGTTTGTCCTTCCGTCCGTCTGTCTGTCACAGGGCTGTATTATTTGAACGGTAATAGATATTATTAAGAGCCTGTACTCTCCTACTGCAGGGCATTGGCCTTACTACTCTCCTTCCACCTCTCTCTGTATGTGGTTAATAAGGACCAGTCTTTTTGAAAGGAATCCAGTTCATTCCGCCATCTCCGTCTGGGCCTGCCACGTTGGCGTTTGCCATTTGCGAGGGCCCGTTGGTAAAAGATAGCCAGTTCAAATTTTCTCAGAATATGTGTTGCTATGAAGCTATGACTATCACGACAAATACTAAAAATAAAAAAAAGTTTAAAACCATACAAGAAACCTCGAAAAACATGTTTTTTTTTTCAAAAAATTTGCTCTATTTTCAAAACGGTAGTACATACCAGCGTCAAACTTAGTCTATCTGGTGGTACCTGCGTAAGAAAGAGATGCAAACATTCATATTTCGCACACGGTGCATTCATGTCTTTTGATGAACTCTTGTAAATTAAATCAGTTTTTGTGTGGTTTCAGGTCGATGGGTGGTATGTATGGAACCCTTACTGCGTGAGTCCGACTCGCACTTAGCCGGTTTTGTGATCATATTACTCTTTATTATGAGCGTATCATCTGCCTGTCTAATCCTATAAATATATTCATATGAATATCATATTAGTGTAATGCCTTATTTCTCGCGTATTTTTTGTTATTATTGTGTTGGGTATAATAAGTTACGTTCATCTTATTCTAAACTAACCTATGCACGCGACTTCACCCGCGTGGATGTCGTTTATCACGTATCCCTCGGGAACTGTTCATCTTCCCGGCATAAAAAGTCAAATTTCATTAGAACCCATACAGTAGTTTGTGCGGGAAAAAGTAACAAACATCCACACATCCATATACCCATATATATGTTATCCTAACACACTTTCACGTTTACAATATTAGTAGGAAGTAGAATAGGATTTGATCATCTTAATAATAATAGACTTTTCTCCCACTTGCTCGGAAATTGGTTCATTATTAAAAAAAAAGAATACAACAATCGGCTCTTTTCCGTACGCAACGAAATAACAGGCCGGTAATATCCAACAGGACAATAATAGAAATTGCTGGACACTTTTTATTTTTTAAATTATGCTACCGAGGTTTTTAAGTACACACTTACATAAATTAGGTGTTTTTAGGTACAAAATATTTATCATTATACAGGCTGAATGCGCATTTTTTTTTCAAAACTTTGAAAATAGAACAAGAACCGCGCGCGGGCGAATTGGCGTGAATGAAAATGAGATACTGTTGAATTAATTTGTGTTGTGTTTCCTCGCAAATGAGAGAAAAGTACTATACAAGTCTCGGCCGAAATAGCAAGTAACGGCCTTGTTTAGTTAAAAAGGACTCTGCTTGCGCCTCGTCCTTTCAAAATCACTGGGGAAGTACTCGGCTTCGCTTCGTAGTTCCAATATTACTCGGCCGTAAATTGCTTCATTTCAGGCTTCGACAGTAATGTACTATTTTAACTCAATCGCCTCGATAGGAGACACAAAATGCAGTGCAACCATTGAAGAATTTACATACATACATACATATTATCACTCCTGTTTCCCATTGGGGTAGGCAGAGACTATGGATTTCCACCTGCTACGATCCTGACGTCTTTTTTCCTTTCGCTTCATCTACGTCCATTAACCTCGTCATGCATGCTCGTCGGTTTAGATAACTCTTAACCTGGCATTTTTTGAGAACTTCCGCGATTTGATCGCGATACGTTCGCCGAGGTCGTCCCCTTCCAACTCTTCCACCCACACTCGCTTCGTATACTTGTTTCATCAATCTCCTCTCGTCCATCCTCTCTATATGTCCAAACCATCTTAACATACCTTTCTCAATCTTTGTCACTACATATTCTTTCACTCCACAACGCTCCCAATTTTACCCGACACATTTTCAAATTCTATATAAATGCTGAGAAAAAACCTTTTTTAGTCCTGAAAATCAAACCTTATAGCTCAGCTACATTGCCACTGAACCATAAGCATTTATATATTATAAGTAAAAGAAAGTATATAAGTATTTAATCCATTATCTAGTACCGATAGCTTTGCTTAGTATGGGCCTAGATGGTGCTGTGTAAAATGTCCCAAATATTTATTAATTTATTTAACCAATGAACATTCAATAAACTTTTTTAGATCCCCGATAAATTATTCACTGAGTATTCACAACATTTCTACAAAAGTACTATCTTCGCTAATGCAGGGTGCAAAACAAATCATTAATGTTGTAGCATCACCTGCATCACTGTTTCCTGCGAGAGGAAACTACCGAAGCGCACGGAAGTGCTGACAAACTATTAAAGTTTTATGTGTCGGAAATTGCCATGGCAAGGCCGAATGTGGCTCTGGGAATACGAATACCCGAGTAGATTGAGCTCTATTAGGAATTGCAATATTGATATATTTGCTGTGATTAATGTTGTATAAAATAATGGCTTTTTAGATCCCGTCAAATAATAAATAAATACTTTCTAAAGGCGTGGGTGTCGTAAAGTCTCGCAGATGACTGCAAGAACACTGTCCTGCTACAGAAGCGTAGGCGAATAATATAATAACGCAATAACCATAATTTATCAAGCTTACCTCAGATTTGTAAGTAACTAGTTGGCCCAACAGAAATTATTCTGCTCTTTCCGACAGGTAGTGCGATAAGTTTTTTTTTTTTATAAATAACTCTACCCCAGCGCCGTCTATTGGATCCAGATTTGATGATGTCCTTTTTTGGGACTAAACTAACTTATATTGGGAAATATGAGTCATTTTAGTCCATTAATTAAATATAGAATTTGTTAATAACTTGCCTGCAGCGCATATTATCGGATTCTAGGGTAGCTATGAACCATTGTAGTTTAGTGTGTAGTTTTGACCTTCTGATTTTTGACTCCACTCGGCCACATTCAATCAAATAAATTCGCATTTTTTATGAGAAAAACGACTTCTCCTAACTGCTCTTCTTGTGGAGCTATTGATGATGTACAGCATATTCTGATGGAATGTGGTCGGAATTCGGATGTAAGAATGTCCCTTTTTGGCCAAGATAAATGTTTTGATGTTGGATTCTGTAACACTATTTTAGCTTGTCCGACTTCTGATGAAGCCTTTTTTTTGTATAAATGAGTAAATTCGTTTGTTTAAATTATTAATATTTTGTATTTGAACTTGTCTGATAAGGCCGTGTGGTCGCTAAGCGACAAAGCCTTTTAAATAAATTTAAAAAAAGACCTGATTCATAATATACAAACGAACCAACCAGCTGACATAATAAAAGTTTAAAAGAAAGGAAAAATTAAACAAATTAATAAAAATCATCCATGCAAATGCATTAACAATATCTTAACCAATCGCTTGGTTTCGTTCGAAATGTCAAACAGCCGTCAACTGACAAACTTGACCTTGGGCGTGGCCGCACCCCTTTCTATTTACTTTAAAAGTTACGTTTAAAAGCTATATTTCTCGCTATTTTATTATGAAACCTATATAAAACGTATTTGTTATAATCTCTATTTTCCTATCTATTTTTATAACTTTCATGTAATTTGCCCAAAAACATAAAAAATAAAATTCAAAAAGTAAACTGCAAAAAAAAAAAAACGACCTCGGAGTTGTGCTGCCAAGCAGCATACAGCCGGCGCGGGGATAATAATATTCATGGTTTAATTATTACACGAAATTAATCCTCGAATTATAAAATTAAAATGTACCCATGTACTTTATAAAGTACAACAGTATCTCCAATTTCGAGATTAACACAGATTCATTACATTGTTACTCACTAGTTTATTTACGAGCCTTTTAAAGGCCCACGCGTGCGATCGTTAAATCTTAGTACGTACTAAGAATAAATTATTTAGAATTGTAGCATATAAAACTGTAGGATCTTCAATAGGTCAGCGGTTCCAATATTTTCCGATTGAAAAAAGAGAATTTCAATAATTGATGGAAGTGGAAATTGCAATCGCGAAGTCGTTGGGCTTGGTACAGTCAACCGCACATCGATGGTAATAAAATCAGTATAAGCAGAGTCTGTCTTGTATGAAACTTACATATTCATATTCATTTATTTTGTAAGCCTGTTTAAATGTCAAAAATAAAATAAATAATACATTAATTCACATCTGAGTAAATAAGTAAAAATGACAAACGACTGTACTGTAATGTAATGACTGTACGGGCCTTCATTCTTTCATACATCTCTGTAAGCCATAATCTCAGTATTCACTTTCTTACTATCAATATGATCATTCACACAATGTATCCATCTCTTTTTAGTCTCCCTCTTTTCTTATAGCCTTCCACATACTCGAAACTTTTCTCGTAACATGCTCCTCATTCCTCCGCATCACATGTCGTATGGGCATGATGACCGTCTACTGCGACTCAACTTTTCCGTCGCTTACGCTACTTTCAGACTCCCTTTCACATATTCATTTTTAAGTGCAGTTCAGACTACGTTATAATATTTGGCTATATAGTATAGCATATTGTGTCATTACTATTGTATTGCGTACTATAGATATCTATCTAATAGATAGAATATGCTTTATTGTACACCATGAAAATAGTAGTAAATAGGAACAACGTATAAATTATGGGTACATACATGGGCGGTATTATCGCTAAAAGCGATATCTATATATGGATGGATTCGATATTTGGATGGACAAAGAAGACGTAAGATCTAGATATTAGGGGCAGTCCGTGGCGTACTACTGCATATTTATAAACTAAAATAAATAAATAGCACAATATCTATTACAAATATCATTATTTCAGCTGAAAGAGGTCCACTGCTTATTTCAGCCGAAAGATGTCCACTGCTGGACTGCTGATTGCCTTCCCCAATTAAGGTGGGTTTATTACACATATAGGTATCATAAATATAGGTATAGCATAGTGTGAACGTGTTTATGTAAAATGTATGCTGAGCGATATTGTTGTGCTATAGAATTTTTGCTACATGCTATAATAATAGCGTAGTCTGAACCCCTTTATCCTATCTATTTTCGTTACACCATATATTTCTCTTAAAATTCTCATCTCAGCTGTATGTATTACTTACACTATTTGTGAAGCTTCATCCTTCTGTAATAATTCACAAATACTGTGATAATAAACAGGCCAGAAGGCCCTATAAAATAATAGTGTGGGTGTCGGAAAAGTGGCCGTAATTTTAAGTGGCAGCCAAGAGTGATCCATAATAATAATCGTTCATTTTTATCTGGTTATTTTTTATGCAAAAGCTTTGTTCCGTTACTCTACCAATCCCATTCTCGTAGAAAATTGCATCAGGAAATATTTTTAGAATATAATAAATGCCACTTCCTTTTCCGTATGTGTCCCCATGACCTTTATCAATCACACCATGGAAAATATATGAAGAAGCTCCAAAAGTTTCACGAAATCCAATATTTCCCATGAAAAATGATCGCATTTATTTTTATACGGAACTATGGCGTCGCTTATCATATTTTTCTCATTACATTTTTATGAGCACGCATTTGTATGCACAATGGGCGCATGGTATTTCTCGAAATAGGGCTTTCACGAAAAGGTAAACAATAATTCATGATACAAGAACTGTCGTGAGGGAAGCACGATGTATGTTCAGGAGTAAATCAAAAGTTCAGATAATAAATCACTCTGACACTTCTTTTACACGAAGCAACAAGTTGTCATGTACTTATCGCTTTTACTACAACATTTTATGAAAACAATGAGTAAGAAAGTCAACGTACCTATTTGTTAAATATTGTTCTTAAGATTTTATACTCTATATTAAAAAACTGAAGGATAAAATTACTAAATCGCTCTCAATAGCTTCTAAGGCTTAATGCCAATTGTAACGTCAAATCGTTGCTTTCCAATCGTTTTATAAATCAACTAGGGGACCTGGCAGACGTCGTCCTGCCCGAAAAAGCAGCGCCACCTACCGGGTCCAATTGTATTTTTAAACCATCCAAGAATCCATTGAAATATACACACGAATTTTCATCCAAATCGGTCCAGACGTTTAGGAGGGGTTTGGTGAAAAACACACGTACAGAAGAATTGTATATATTAAGATATGTATCAATAACAACAACAACATAACCTCACGCCTGTATTTCCCGGAAGGGGTAGGCAGAGGTGTTATAGTACACCCACATTTCGCCAGTTATGTTATAGTCCCAGGTAATAGGGGGCGAGCCTATTGCCATTAACCGGACACAAATCCAGACTCCGGGCTGCTACTGAGAATTTCCTAATGTAAAACCCAATAAACACTTTGCCTGACCCAGGAATTGAACCCAGGACCCCACGCTCAGCAGTCGCGCTTGCAACTACTAGACCAACAAAAAGACTAGTGGACTTAATTTGACAGCACTAAAATCTTCTATATTTTTTTTATGTTTTGTGTTAGAAAGAGACTTATATACTAAAGTATTAAGTTCGTAAACAACAGAATCAGTAACAATGACAATCTTCTTGAAAAACTCGTCTTTTTGAAATCTACGAAATGAGAAGGGGTGGCCTTTTATGATAAAGAACAAACGGCACACCTACGTAAAAAGTAACAGCCTAACTTATAAAAACCAACTAATTATCTTCTTAGCAACCAATTAACTAATCACTACTTAACTGCTTAATTAATGATTAAATATTTTCTACTCAAAAACATTAATTAGGCGCAACTTAACTAATGAACGGTTAATGAAACAAAATATATTTTACTCTGTTAACACCGCCAGATGTTGACAGCATACAATATTTTTTGCCGCGAATGTTTTGCTTAAAACGTTTATAATAGCAACATTTCGTCACTCAATTTAAAAATAAAAAAGTTCAACCGTCAAAAATATTGTTATTTTGGTTGTTTTGTTAAATTTGTGTCAGAGTTTTGGATTTATTCATAGGTACAAATTATATAAAATGCAAAATTCTACGAAAACAAAGTGCGATCCGCCCACTGGGAAGAATAAAAAAATGTGTTTTTATATTCATTGTTATTTTTTATATTATATACCTACAGGTATTTGGGTTTTGCAAAACTTAAACTTGTTCATGTTCTACGTTGTATATCTGCGTAGGTGCAATTTATGAGCCTCCACGAGTGCCGATATTTAATTGATTGTGCACCCTGGGCACTTGGGCAGTCAGCCCCGCTACCAACCTGCTGACTGGCTAATCTTCTTCCCATGGCACGAGCTGTTATTATTAGGTAACTCAGGTAGACACAATGATATACTTATGTAAAATCATTGGGTAGACACGATTAAAAAAAACCGTATCTGCCAAATATGTGTAGGTATATTTTCATGGAAATAAATAGATAAACAAAATAGTTATTAGACTATTCTAATGCAGGCAATCGATTCTTGTTTAGACTGTAGCGTGTTATTTTTATTTGGTGACCAATAAAAATTCTACGGAATCAGGTAGTAAAGTTTTCTAGACAAAGGACAAAACAGAAAAAAAATTAAACAATAGACACCCAAGGGCCCCGAGACAGCTGAATCTCATGGAATCAGCTGGTACACAACCGCCATTTTGTTACTTAGCGTCCTAAACAAGGATCGCCACTGCTTAATTTATCAGCTACTTAAATGCGTTACTTAAGCAACCAATTAAAGTTAAGCAACGATTATGAGTAAGAAATATTCCTAAATGGCTACTAAGTATTTGTTAAATTTTAAGTAACGTTTATAATTAAGGCTGTTAGAGAATAAAATAAATATGCACCTACGTAAAATTAAGTATCGTATCTATAACTTAACTCTGAAACTTTTATGTTTTAAACAAACAAAAGAAACCTCATGAATGATAAAGTAATTTTGCAACGAAAATTAATTAATCTGTGTAATTTGTTAGGGTGAAACTTTTCCTTATTTTTTGGGTTATCTTAATTAATTGCGCAGGTATCGTTTTCTTCGGTTAATTTTCCTTAAGCAAGTATTAAGAGTGACGTCACGGTTTAAGATGAGGTGGCAAAGGTATGCCTTTTTATTTCAAATCAAGTATTTATTTTGGTGAGTGTGCTATATAAAATATTTTTTCGCCAAATTTCCACTTTATATTGTCCTTGATATCAATTTAACCTTTAATTTTTTTATGGTGTCTTTGATAATGATTTTCTGATATTTTTATTTAACAAAGACTTTTCAAGAAAACTATTTTCGCTTCTTTTACTTCTGCTATTTCCGTGATTATTTTAGATTTTTCATTTCTAAATAATAATTATTTTAAAACATTGTTCTGGATAAAAGAATGTATACTAAGAAAAATAAATAACACAGTACATGCTAATTAAAACTTAAATCACCTTTGCTTTGTAACCAGTTAGGAATATGACGTTGCTCCCTATATTTAAATGTCACTTTGGAATTCATTTAATTATACCACCCCGCTTCTTACTTAGAGGACAATTATATTATGAGACTAATAAATGCTAAATTAGGTTTGAGCATTATAATGTCGAAGCTAATTCAATAACAATGCTTTAACTTTAATGGAGAATCAATTAGTTATTAGATATTTAAAATCGTAAAACATTATTTACATCACATATTATAATTGTGTAAGTACGTGTAATTTATGTAAGTACAAATTTAAATGAAGTGTAGCTTAACCTTACAGATCATACTTAATTATCTTAGATAGGTATGTGTTGCAAAATATTTAGAAACTTATTCATTAGCATAGAGGTAAAATTACTTCCTCAAATATTCCAGTACAATTTTATCTCCCTAAAAGCTCATCCGTTTTATGTAGCGAACCACTAAAAGGTTTTTATAGTACGTGGTTATTGTTCTTCCTTTTGATAATATGTAGGTACAATTTTCCCTTTTTTAGGGTTCCGTAGTCCTACAAGGAACCCTTATAGTTTCGTCATATCCGTCCGTCTGTCCGTCTGTCCGTCTGTCCTAATCCTTTACAGCTTAATAACTTCTACAGTTATAAACATACGTGGGACACTCAGAAAGTTTTGCGAAACTAAAAAAAATTGTTCTATACGTACATATATTTTTATCAAATCTTTTCAAAGTACTTTCCACCAGCCTCTATACAAAGATTCATGCGCCTAAACCAGTTTTCAAAACACTTTTTCCAGTCCGCCGCAGACACCTCGTTTACAGCCTGCTCGAACGCAGCCAGCGCATCTTCCGGCGACGAAAATTGTATCCCTTTGAGCTGATTTTTTATTTTTGGGAATAAAAAGAAGTCACACGGTGCTAGATCAGGGCTGTAAGGAGGGTGACCCAGGAGTTTGACTGGCGTGCTGTCCAGGAAGTCCCTCGTTTTGAGTGCGGTGTGCGCAGGTGCATTGTCGTGGTGGAGCAGTAGCCCGCGGAGCCCTGTGTTTGGTCGCTTGTTGCTTATAACAGAGAAAACTTCTGGCAAACATTTGGTAGTATACCATTCGGCATTAATGCTTCTTTGATCCCGTAAGGGAATTGATACCAAGTGGCCAGTCAAATTAAAAAAGCTAGCGATCAAAATCTTACCCCCGCTTCTAGATCGCTTCACTTTGGTAGGCGTTGGCTCATTTTGAAACACCCAAACAGTCGACTGGCGCTTGGTTTCTGGGTCGTATTGATAAATCCAGGACTCATCACCTGTAACGATGTCGTAAACACGCCGAGACGAGCCTGCTTCAAATTTGTTAAGCATATCACGGCACCATTCCACCCGGGCCTGCTTCTGAGCATCGGTGAGGTTGTGCGGCACCCAGCGTGATACTATCCTCCTCACGCGAAGATGGCTGTGTAGAATCTCGTGAACGCTTCCCGATCCAATCTTCAATATGTGTTGAATCTCCTGATATGTAATTCGCCTATTGTCTTGGATTAAATTTTTCACTGCTAGCCAGTGGCGTGCATTGCATATAGGCAATTAGGCAATACCTACTGCCTTCCTCGTTCAAATTCAATAGTGGTGTAAGTTAGTATCTTTTTTTCAGAGTACGATGATTATTTATCTTAAAATAGACCTATTAATGCTAAATGAATCTTCCTACATCAAAAAATCAATAACTTACACCACAATTAAATTCAAGTGAAGTAGGCCAATGCACGCCACTGCTGCTAGCACGTTTTCTTCGGTAACAGCCGTCAAAGGGCGACCGCTTCTTTCGTCATCCCCCAAAGTTGGTCGACCGCGCTTGAATTCGTTATACCAACGATACACGGTTGCCTTGGAAGGGCCTTCATCCATGAATGCCATTTGAAGTCTATCGTACGATTCATCCGGTTTCAGGCGACACTTGAAATCGTATAAAATCATAGCTCTAAAATGTTCCCGGCGCAGATCCATATTTCAGTGAGACACAATACTTTGAATTAACTCGCAAAAAATGTGGAGGGAAATTTTGAAATTGGAACTTACTTATTTTTACTTATAAATAATCATATTTTCGAAAAACATTATAACTGGCCAGTCTCCCATATATAAAAACTTTTTTTCGCAATACTTTCTGAGGGGCCTGGTAAGTAAATGAAATTTTGTTAAAAAATAGTCTACATATAGATCTCAATTTTAAAAGAATAAAAAAATAGTTTTTACGTATTTTAGGGGTGGCGTCCATACATGTGAAATGGGGATGAAGATTTTTTTTTCACTGCACCCCCTTGTGTTGGATATCATTGAATAGGTCTACTAAAATGAAGGCAATGTTTCATACATCACTTTTTTATCAGGTGTACCATCTGCGAAATATAGCCCGCCAAAGTGGCTTTCAATGTGTCCCCCCCCAGCCATTTCTAAACTATGCAACGTAGAAACTTATAATCTTCCACATTGATAGACCTTTGTAAAAACTATCTTTTAAAATTATTTTGAGTATAATGTGATTATAATTTTTTGAGTTATAGAGATAAAACTGAAAAATACTTAAAACGTCCTAGTTCAAAGATCATTGACCTTAGAGAAAAATGATCAGAGCAAATAATGCTCCTTTAGCTACTTTCTATTTGAAAAAATCACAAAAAGTAACTTTGACATGACACACTTCTTCAATTTGGCTTCTTGAATTTATCGCTAGATGGCGCTACTAACAACACGCTCTGAGTCGCGAATGCTGCCGATTATTGAAAAAACTAAAATAGCAATGATTAATATTCGATTTGATTCGTTTGTAATTACACCTACTTAAGGAACCCTATAATACTGAGCATGGCCCAACATGCTCTTGGCCGGTTTCTTTTATCTTAGCGATATTTTATTCCCTAGAATACAGAATACTCACTTAGACACAAAAGCGTATTCCCAAATTAGACATGAAAGAATTCTAACCAGCTGAGTTAGTCTTACATCAGAGGAGATAAATTGGCACCTTAGGGACATTACGTACGGACAAGCTGTACTGTTTCTAAGAGGCTGGGAACACGCAAATAGTACTGGGATACTTTCAGACTGAAGTAGATAGGTTTTTAGTTATTTTCATACATGTCTATGGATAAGAAAAAGTATATTATTGTCAAGGTCTAAAATAAACCGACTGATGGCCGAGTAATTTTGGAAGGAGCCGAGTTAGTACATTAAAGATTTCGTACCACCGTCATGTATGAGTTAGATAGATAGAGTTCACTTTATAGTTTGCGCACCATAGAAAAATTAAAGTAAATAGTCTGGCAAAAACGTCTAAATTCGAAACTAATTTTCTATCTTTGTCAGTACTGTGTTAATCTGTACTTTTACCCGACTGCCCCAGAAGGAGGGTAGTATTTTATAATGCAAAAAATATGCTTGTAAACACTTACAATAAATTCATATGAATAAGGCTATCCAAAGTTCTACCAAAAAAGCGTTTTTTTTTTCAATTTATGACCAACTCATTTTGTGTACTATTTTATGCCAAACTGCACAAACATTAGCACAGTATTAATAATGTGTTTATAAACTCACTTGGCAATGTTCTTGCGGCTTTGCCCGCGTAAAAAGTCTTAACATATAATGTTTCTCGTCGTAGTTTTGGGATAAACTATGCAATAATATTCTCCTATACAAAATTTATAATACTATTGGAACTTAATTTAGAAAAAGAAAAGATAAATGTTTCATTATTTACCTACTTCAATGGTTATTTTTTCAAAGTTTTGAGTAAATCGATTCAAGAGGAAAGATTTTTCATACAAACTGACTAACACCCTATTCCACCCCATTAGGGTTACATTTTCCAAAAATCCTTTCTTATTGGATGCTTACGTTAAAAAACCGGCCAAGTGTGAGTCAGACTTACGCAGTAAGGGTTCCATATCACCCATCGACCCCATAGAAACTGATTTAATTTACGAGAGTTCATCAAAAGACATCAACGATTGTGAGCTAAATATGAATTTTTGCATCTCATTCTTACGTAGATACCACCACATATGTCTATGTTTGCCCTACTTTTAGTATTTGTTGCTAAACTACATAGTATGCACTATAATCAGACCAAGTTTGACGCTGGTATGTATTACCGTTTTGAAGATACAGCAGGAACAAAAACGTTTCTTGTATAGGGACCCCCTTTGGTTTTAGACTTTTTTGTGTTTTTAGTATTTTTCGTGATACACCTCATAGCAACACATTTTCTGAGAAAATTTCAACCGGTTACCTATTACCGTTCAAAAGATACAGCCCTGTGACAGACAGACGAATGGACGGACAGACGGGACGGATGGACGGACGGACGGACAGCGTAGCGAGAGTAATAGGGTCCCGTTTGGCACCCTTCGGGTACAGAACCCTAAAAAAGGAACCACCATTCCAAATTTCATGTTTCTAACTTGAGTAGGCTCTGCGTTGATGAATCAGTCAGTCAGGACATCTCTCTTTATAAGTATAGATTTTTATTATTTGTGAAGTATCTTTACTAAAGAAAGAAAGAAAAGAAAGAAAAATTGTTTATTTACTACAGCCAGAGGCACACAATAACAATAATATACAATTTTAAACATCATAGACTCCTAAAAGTATAATACTACTACAATACTATTTCTACATTCAAGACCAACAATATAAAACGATTAAAACTAATAATAGAAACTAACTTTCCAGCTTTTGCAGTAATTTCTGGCACTTTAGTGGACTTCACTACTCTCTTAAATAAAGCCAAAACAGAATATATATTTATTACTATCCACCTACTACCCTATGTCTTATACATAGCACATAGAATTTTTGATCCACTGGAATGTCATTCAAATATCTGCAACAAAGTTCTATCATGTGGCATGTATATATCCATGTGGCATATCCGTGGGACGCCCTGTATACCATAAACAAGGCCTTACTCAGTGCACAGCTCTGAGCGTATTGTGAAGAGTACTTTACCCACTTTTTGCCCTTTCTATAACAACTTAATTTAATTGATGCATTTCCGCCAAATAAGTACATGACCTTATTTGCGTAAGCTGTATTTTAAAAATATAGGTCAATTTTTATATCGTATCTTGTGGCATTTTATGTAGCCCATGAGCTATATAAAAAGCTATTTTTGAGTCATGAAAAGTCAGCAGGCGCGCGACATAAACTCTGGAATTATTTATTGCAAAAAGTTTTAACATCCGGGAATCTTTGAAATCCGAAAAGCTTGGAACTGCTTTCAACTGAAACAGTGCTCACTTTGTCATGAAAAAGACGTTGTTGAATAACAAAACATCATATAAGTATGAGATATCGTATAATATATGCATTTTTTTTATAGTATTGGATGGCGAAACGAGCTATAGGCCCACTTGATGTTAAGCGGTTACCTTTGCCCATAACAACTGCAATACCACCTAGACTGTTGCCTAAATAAAAAAAATAACAGCTGCTCTTCTAGACAGGGTTGATTTGATTAAACCACGAAATAGAAAACAAGGTGGGGTCAACACCCCAACGGCCAGAGAACCTCCTCGTGTGCCTGACGTTTTCTGGTCCTTCTTAATACGTCTGGAGGGAACAACAGTTGTTGGGCCGGTACACCTCGGCACGGGCAATAACTCTTCTATAGACTCGAGGACCTCATTGCCCATGGCGTATGATGACCTGGCCCGTCGCGAATAACGACCCAGTGATGGTCACGGGAATCCACTGGATGTAGGAAGTGCAAGAGCAGTGTTTGTGGCGGTGCTTGGGGGATGCCTATGTCCATTAGTGGACGTCTTTCAGCTGAAATGATGATAATGAAGACCAAGACTTTGGGCAACACTAATTCGATTCTAACTATGTTCGCATCAGGACAGGTTGCAGTTATTAGCGAGCGAGTGAATTGCTCATCGCCTTAAGTTACATCGTTGTCTAGTCCCTTTGTTTCCTTAAAGCTATTCCCATCTTTAATAAACATAAAGCTAGCAAAGCCGTGAACTACATTCAAGCAAGTGGCTCCCAAACAAACTGGGAACTACGTCGAGAGCATTTAATTTTGTGGATTTTAACTTGCTTAATAATTTAGTATCGCGGTTTCTCACGTAACCTCTTCACGTTTTATTCCTACGGCTCAAGGATTTTCTCATTACTTTGCTCATCTTGTGGAAGAAGAAAGGAAATACAGGTGGAATTTTTAAGACTTATTTTACGGACTAATTTAAGAGTGTTTTTATTCAATTTTTGTGTTAAACAGCGTGTAAAAGAAAGGTGTAGTCATGTTTGGAGATCTAAAAAAATTATAAAAAATTCAATCTAGTTATTTAACACATGGTCAAATAAGTTGCAATATAAAATAACGCTCAATCTTAATGAAGTAAGAATACGTGCGCCATATTCCAATAAATGTTACTCACAGGCTTCAGACTATACATATATCTATAGCTTTGAGTAGGTAATAAGACATCATGGATTTTAACTAATAATAGACCCAGACGTAGGCCCCTCCACCATTCTAAACTTTCCCACGGTAAAGTAGATTTTTAGTATTATTTTTATCTGTGGAGACTCATTCAGGGCGTAGCATAGAACAACTTTTAATATAGCAACAACCTCGAAATCGTAAAAAAAACTGTTGTTTCATAGAAAAGTACTTTAGGTAGGTACCCACTTGACCGAAATGTATGGAAGGGCTGATTAATTTTTCTCGATTTCAGGGTTGACCCTGTAGTAAAATTTGTTTGATAGCATCCCTGAATGAGTTTTTCAAATATGACTGCACCTTTTTGTTACACGTTGTATTAAATTTAGGGTAAGTAGATAAAACTTAGTGTAGTTCCCACCGTTCCGTCGATATGCGCTTGACTGTACACTGTAAAGTCGACTGCATGACAGTGGTACCACTTAAATTAGAAAATCGTACTGCTTATGAAATAAAGGCGCTATCAATGTCAAACTGTTACCACTGACGTACAAATTCCATCGATAACAATCCATCTTTGTAAAATGACGGTTTAAACTTATCCTAATACGATATTTTTGTCCAGCTAATACTTATTTTTCATCAACAAAATAATATTGTACACGACGTACTCCATCATGCGATTAGCCATTGTGCCATTGAACATAAAAAATAAGTACTTAGGTGGGTAAATAAATAAATATTCATTTATTTAGAAATAAGCTGTGAACATTAATATACCTAACCTTAATCAACAAACATTGCAATATACTCAAATGCCTCGTGACAGCTTGTACTGCTGATGATGATAAATTAATATTAATGGCGTGTTTCGAAAAAAATATTAAAGCTACGTCCATCTCCTACACATAAAAATCTATATTTTATTACAAATCGCAATGACATAAACACAAATTCAAATTATTATTAAAGTATTTGTGAAATATTATGTAGACATGTTTAAAATACAGATAAAAACCATTGAATACCTCAGTGATAAAAACAAACTTATTGCTTGCTTATTGCAATTCTTGTGCATTAAACTTACATAAATCTTTCTGTAAATTACTGTATTTGTTTTGTACATACAAAAAAGAAAATAGACGTCTGTGGTCTAGTGGTTCGAGTGTCGGACTGCTGATCACGAAGTCGTAGGTTCGATTCCCACAGGACACAAAAGTTTTTGTGTTAGTCTGGGTGTTTCTATGTATACATACATACTTATAGTATGTATTTACAAAAAAAAGTATATAAGTATAATATCCATTGTCTAGTACCCCATAGTACGCTCTGCTTAGTTTGGGAATAGATGGTGCTGTGTAAAAAAAGAAATTGTCACTTATGCATTCAACGACTTAGGCCGGTGTTAACGTTAATTTTCTGAATAAACAGCCGATTACACAAGAAACTTACTGGAATTGTGTGTAAACGGTTGCTAAACCTGATTATTATCGTTGGTGAAATCAAGCCTTAGTAAAGTTTTGTAATATCGTTTAAATTAACAATTAATCGTCTGGCTGTACTTACCGTTTCCAACCTGTATAAGAGCGATAATATATATTTATATAAACATCAATTTAATTTTTATAATATCTAAATGCTGTGAGGAATATTATTCTGTATGGGGATGAGTCGAAATCTCTCCTTTATTATGATTATACTCATACGTTCGTGCCCTTTCATAAAATGTAAATGTTTCATCAGACGTTTAGATATATCAACTTTACGTAAGGGAATCTAAGTAAACAGAATTGGGATAAAACGGATTCATACTTCGGAGTATACTACGCTCCTTGAAAGCTTTTATGAAAGTAAACACATTTTAAACGGTTATTTCTAAATATAATATATCCTTAATGTTATTCATAGATTAAATACAGAATATGAGTTTGTTCTGTTTGCTATTCTCAGCGAATTTCATTTTATTACTAGCTTTTACCCGCGGCTTCGCTCGCGTTAAATTCTGCTAACCCACGTGACGGATCCTGTTAATTCAGTCCAGTCCAGTCCAGTTCCATCCATCCATCCTTTCATTCGGACCGTCCAGTCTAATTACTATCCCACTATCCCACTATCTCAATATCCCACTATCTCAATATCCCACTATCTCACTATTTCACTATCATACTATCTCACTATCTCGTCCCATGTCCAGTCCCGTCCCATGACCCGTCGCGTACCATATCCCGTCCCATCCTATGTCCCGTCGCGTCGCGTCCCATGTCGCGTCCCGGCCCATATTCAATGTCCCGTCTCATGTCCCATGTCCCGTCCCGTCCTATTTCCCGTCCCCCATGTCACATGTCCCGTCCCGTCCCATGTCCCGTCCCCCATGTCACATGTCCCCTCCCGTCACATGTAATCAATTGTTCAGAAAATCTACTTTGGTGACACAACGACTTCAGCGCCACCTACCGGGTCCATTTGTTAATTCAAACCTTACAGGGACCCGAACTCGAACGTACCTACACAAAAAATATCATTAAAATCTTTCATCTATCAGTTTAGGAGATCAGTGACATACCGACAGCAGCGCCACCTACCGGGTCCAATTGTGTTTTTAAAACATCCAGGAACCCATTGAAACATACACACAAAATTACATCCAAATCTTATTTAATACGTTCTTTAAAATAGAGGGGACCCGAGTTTACCATACCGAACGGGACGAACATCAAAATTAAATGTTTGACAGGTAGGAACAGTTTGTATGGGAAAATAAAATTGTTGTTTTTACTATTTACCTCGCAAATTTTCCACATTTTCTCACCTTTTAAACCTTCCCTTCCACAAATATTTTAAAACCAAAATTAGCCAAATCGGTCTAGACCGACCACCGGCTAGCCGTTCTCGAGTTTTAGCGAGACTAACGAACAGCAACTGATTTTTATATATATAGATTATGAAAAGGGCCTACACAGTTCTTAGTAACATGTTTTACTATTTATTACCTGTACCTACGTTTTACAAATTACACATAATGATGGTGTATATATACAACGTGTTATTGAAGTAACTGAAAACCTCTTAAGGCCTCTTAAACAATTTTTAGTATGGGAACAACCCTGGAATCGCGAAAAAAATATCAGCCGATCCCTAAATTTTGTCGACTCATGTGAACAAAAATGTAGGGTACACCGTGGGTACACCAGATTTTACACCGATTTTTTAAGCCGACCAATTATATCGACGACCTCTGTGGTCTAGTGGTTCGAGTGTCGGACTGCTGATAACGAGGTCGTGGGTTCGATTCCCACAGGACACAAATATTTGTGTGATGAACATAAGTGTTTGTGTTGGTCTGGGTGTGTTGCATATGTATTATAAGTATGTATTTATAAAAAAAAGTATAAGTATTATACTTTTTTTATACATAAGTATAAGTATTATATCCATTGTCTAGTACCCATACCACAAGCTCTGCTTAGTTTGGGACTAGATGGTGCTGTGTAAAAATGTCCCAAAGATATTTATTTATAACGCGCCGTACACCGCCCGGTTCCCGCCAACATTTTACGACTGTGTTCTAATGCAAAACTGTTTATTCGGAGTCTTGAGGCTTACTGGTCTGTGATTGTTATGTATGCATGTTAATATCTTCAAATAGAAGCTTGTCAATATGTATCGTTCTTTAATATCTTTTTCACTTTTTAGACCCTTCTTGCTATTAATTTAATAAAATCTACTTACATTATAGCTTGCACCCTTTGCATCCAATGAATGGCATGATTTTTTTAAATTTTAGAGGTTTTCTAAATGTACATGCATTATATAAAACGCAAATAACAGATGCAGTAGCAGCCCGTAGTATGGATTTGTGCCCGGTTAATGGCAATGGCTCGCCCCCTATTACATGGGACTATAACATAACTGGCGAAATGTGGGTGTACTATACACCTCTACCTACCCCTTCGGGGAAATACAGGCGTGATGTTATGTTATGTTATGATAAATAACAGAATACCTTTTTTCCAACGTGCGTTGAGAGGAAGTCGTTCATCGGAAACGTTCGTGAACGTTAATCTGATTTCAATTAATTCTTGAATAGGAACCGCACAAGCATTTAACTACACAGTAAATATAACCTTGATTGAAGCGCTGAAATCTTCCTTCATTAAGGATCTTTGAAAAAAGTTTAGTTATCTCTTCATTTATTCAGTATTTCTTACAAAATCGTATACTTATTGACTTTAATTAAAATTTGAGAAAAATTAATAAATAAATTCTAATAAATAAAAATTGTCGGTTACTTTCGTTCTCCTGCGAATCTCCTCATTTCTGATTCGATCACGCAAGGACACTCCGAGCATAGGCCGACGACCTGGTGAAGGTCGCGGGAATCCGCTGGACGCGGAAGGCACAGGACCGGTCGTTGTGGCGATGCTTGGGGGAGGCCTATGTCCAGCAGTGGACGTCTTTCGGCTGAAATGATGATGATGATGATGAAATAAAAATTATAAATTAATAATAATTCTATAAATAGTGGAAGACATCTTAATACGTACTATAAACAAAGTCGGGTTAGTCAACTCAAGAACAGCTAGATTTGACATACAGATAGAACATAACCTGGATTATAAACGTGAAATTTTGTGAGGATGAATGGATATGTGGATGTATGTTACTCTTTCACGCAAAAACTACTACATATATAGATTTTAATGAAATTTGGCATGCAGATAGAACATAACCCGGATTAACTAACATATAGGCTACTTTTTATTACCGTAGATCATTTTATTTTTTTACTGGTTTATTGTTTGTGTTAAACTCTTAAAGCCACGACAACACGACAAAGGCACAATCCCATCCCACTAATGTATAAATGCGAAAGTGTGTTTGGGTTTGTTCCCCTTTCATGCAGCAACGGAGCACAGGGGGTCTACTCCACTGTGGACGCTATTATGCGCGTGAAGGCTCTGGTGGAAAGAGCAGTGGCCCGGGGGGAGGTAGTTTTGGCGGTGTCTCTTGACATCGCCAACGCTTTCAACACCTTGCCCTGGAGTTGCATTAGGGCGGCATTCGAATTCCATCGGGTGCCGACCTACCTCCGCCACACTATCGGGGCCTATCTGACGGTCAGGGCCGTCATCTACCCGGGTCGGGAAGGATGGGGTCGGCGAGAGATGTCGTGCGGTGTGCCACAGGGATCGGTTCTGGGGCCGCTTCTGTGGAACATCGGTTACGACTGGGTGCTGCGCGGTGCTCTCCTCCATGGCATCGGCGTAACATGCTACGCCGACGACACGCTGGTCACGGCGAGGGGGAAGACGCTCCGGCAGGCGACCATACTGGCGACAGCGGGGGTTGCGCAGGTCGTTGGAAGGATCCGGCGATTGGGTCTGGCGGTGGCTCTACACAAGTCTGAGGCTCTGTGTTTCCACGGGCCTCGAAAGGGGCCACCCCCGGGATCCAAAAAAATGGTAGGAGGCGTCCGCATCGGCATCGGGTCGACGATGAAGTACCTGGGACTCGTCCTCGATAGCCGGTGGGGCTTTGGGCCGCACTTTCAGCGGTTGGCACCTAAGCTGATGGTGGTGGTGCTGATCGTGGCTGCGTTATCGCGGTTGCTCCCAAACTTGCGGGGGCCAAACGCCTCCTGCCGGAGGCTCTATGTGGGGATCGTACGGTCCATGGCCCTTTATGGGGCCCCAGTGTGGGCGGACACCCTGACACGTTGTAATGTCGTGCTACTACGTAGGCCGCAGCGTGCGATGGTAATCAGGGTGATACGGGGATATCGTACGATCTCCTTTGAGGCGGCGAGCCTCCTAGCCGGATCAATGCCCTGGGATCTGGAGGCGAGAGACCTTGCGCTAAGGTATCACCAGCGCGAGGACCCGCCTGATTGGAGCAAGGTCCGCCAGATCCTAGTGGCTGAATGGGAGGAGCGACTTGCGCAACCCAGCGCAGGGCACGCTGTTATCGCGGCGGTAAGGCCCGTCATGGAGGAGTGGCTGGAGAGGAGCCATGGTGCCCTCACCTACCGGCTGACGCAGATACTCTCGGGGCATGGTTCCTTCGGTAAGTATCTGTGTCGCATAGGCCGGGAGCCGACGCCCGAGTGTCATCACTGCGGGAGCTGCCCAGAGGACACGGCGCAGCACACATTGGCGGAGTGCCCAGCTTGGGCCACGCAGCGCCGTGACCTCATCACTGCAGTAGGCGGCAGCGATCTCTCGCTTCCGGCCGTGGTTCTGTCTATGGTCGGGAGCGAAAGCGCTTGGGAAGGCGTCGTCTCCTTCTGCGAGGAGGTGATGCTCGCTAACGAGGCGGCGGAGAGGGTTCGAGAGACGATGACCTCTCTTCCCATCCGCAGGAGACGACCTGGGCGTCGTAGGAGGGCGTATGCTGACCTCCAGCCACCCTAGGTGTGGGCCTGCGGGGAAAAAAAAGGGGTTCTACTCCCGTTCGACGATATTCGATAAATCGTACGATTCATCGCACAATTTGCTACTCCGGTCAACCATCGTTCCCTTATCGCATGCGATGATCGTGTTTTGACATTCGTTTTTCTCATCTCCGGTAAATTGTATACGACTATGAACCGTAGTCTATCTTAATTGTGCCTTTTTTATGTGCCTATCTTTATTATGTAAGTATCAGTCGGAACGAAAGTTCGTACTTCGTTTGTCGTTCGTAAAACGCGAGTAGACCTACAGGACGTGATTTTTTGCATAAAGATAGTTGTAGGAAAGTAACATAGGCTACTTATGTACAGGTGTCCCATTGCGAAAGTGTGGTTGTTGTGAAGAGAAACAGATCGACATCCGATATTCATTTATAGGTACTTTTATCCTGGATGGTTCGGGCGGGGTAAAAAAGCACGGCAGCGAAGCACGGCAGGTAAGACAAAAGTCGTTGCGCTGTTTGTCATACTTACCCACATATAAGACACCTAAATATAATAATGTTTACAGAACAAGGACGTGGGAATACATGCTGCCATCAATACTGAATGGTCTACCTATCGAAATCTGCAACTAAATAAATATAAAAAACTGTAAAAAAGTATTAAACAAACATTTTCTTTCTTGTAATTAATTTTAAACCGGGTCGGTATACATGTAACTTTGTATGTTATGCACCGAGATGATGTGTCTGTATACCACTGTTAAACCTGCGTTGGTTTGTGTGGTATGTGCTTGTTATCGCCATGCAACTTTAATTGATTTAATAAAAAATAAAAATCCGCGGGTAAAACCTAGTAAATAATAATTATAGACAAACAAAAAGGCTTCGGCTTCAGTACTAGAAAATTTTACATTTGCAAATAAGATCTTTTATCTTAAAAGAGAACTCAAACTGTTATCCAACAACCTTAAGAAATTTTTGTTTGGCTTCTTAATTAACAGAGTTCATAAATATAGGCTAATCAAAGGATTAGCTGAAAGCTAATTAGAGTTATAATTTAAAAACCCACTCTCCTATAAACTTTCTTTTACGTCACAAGCGTTAGAATACCCTACCGTCTGAAAAGTTTATTTCAGCCAGGTAAACTCTTTTAAATGCAATTAGACGATAACTTAAGGAATGAATTCTTAAATGGGAAGAAACGATTTGTCCCGTAGCTGAATACTGAAGTAACTCAATCATTATGACAAAGACTGGGATTCAATTATGTTGTTTTGCTTGCAAACTTTCTAAGTAGAAATGAAATGCTAGTCCAAGCATACAGGTACGCCTAAAATACGACCATTGTAGTTGACAATCTTTCTATTTATTTATTTGTTTAATATTTTATGTATACACACAAATATTATTGTTAGATTAATTAAATTAAGAGAGAGATTAGCAAATAAGCAGTAGGAACCTTTGTACTACTCGCGCAGAAAAATAATAGGATTGAAAATGGCGGTATTTGTAAGGTAAGGTTCCTACTGCTTATTTGTTAATCTCTTTCAGCAGACCTACGAGAGGAGAATGGAAAACAAGAAAGAGAGAGATAAATTTTCCATACTTAAGATTTTTTTAGATCCATTGATATTTGCATTGATATGGCATTATGGGTAGTCGACGTCAACATAGGCGAAGGTATATAACATTCATAAAACTGACTGACAGACGCACAGCCTAAGCCGGTGAGTCTAGGAGGATGAAATTTTGCACAGGAGTTCCGTAGATAACAGAAGTAAGCAACAAGAAAGGATTTTTGAGAATTCATTCCATAAGGGGGTTCAATAAGAGTTGAAAATTTGAATAAAAATCCGTTATTTTTTTATTAAAAATATTAAGTATTTGTCACGGTTTTTGGTTGAAAATAAAGAAATGTGTTTCAGTGTTTTTGCATATTCATCCCTTAAGGGGGCTAAATAGGAGGAAAAAGTCAGATTTTTCCTGGGAGGTTAGTGATGGGGAATCCCATCGGGCACATGGCTAGTACATTCATAAATTAATTTCTGGGCAGTTGTCACGACTTATTCATGATGGTGCAAACTACAATGTATTTAATTGCTGCCAGTAGCTTGTTTATTGAGTAATATAAAAAACCGTCGTAATTGCAGTACAGGAAATGCATTGAGAGTGCCGATTCCGAGTTTGACTGCAGTAAGCCGCGTACGCGATCGAATGCATCAACTTTCATTCATAAATTAGTAGCTTCCCTGGTGAAAACGAGGTGGAACTACTGATTTATGAATGAAAGTTGATTGACGCATTTGGTAACGTTTTCGATAGCGATAATGTAAGTTCCAAACTCGGAATCAACACTCTGATGTTACAAAACAATCACTTCCCTCAAGGTTCCTTAGCTCCTCATAGAGAACTTTCGCTATTATCCCTGAGTAACAAGGATATGAAACCATAAAAGTAGCAGTTTGAAGTTGTTGAAGTTCACTTAGTAAGTCTTAGGGAAGTGGGTTAGCATCTCGAGTACCTAAGCTAACAACTTAGCTCAATAATATTTAAAATTAATGCGTAGTACATAATGGCGTACCTATTTGGGTAAAGTGTTTCAACAAAGGTTAAACTATTGTCACTTGAAAGTAAACAACCAATATGGACCAACATACAACATCATTTTTGTATTATTAGAGCTCCTTGTTAAAGAGCCCGTCTAGAGAAGTATTACCACCGGTACCGTATCTATTTCTGCCGCCAAACAGTGATGCTTGCATTGCTGTTCCGGCATAGAATATATACTATGGTTTCGGTGCGAGAATACGGGTGTTTGTGAAATTACTATCACAATGAGACTTTTTTTTTAAATAGAATAGGATGCCGAAACGAGCTAGCTAGCTAGCCTTTGCCCATAACAACTGCAATACCACCTAGGCTGTTGCCTAGATGATACCGCAAGTCGGTTCGCCAAACTGAGACATGAAGATGGAAAGTCTCATGTGATTGTAATTTCACCGGCACCCGTACCCTTCAGACCGAAACATAGCAATGCAAGCATCACTGTTTGGCGGAGAAGTAGGTACGGAGGTAGTACTTCCCCAGGTGAGTTCTTTCACAAAGGAGCTCTACTACTACTAAGACTTTCCATCTTTAGGCTTTTGGCGAGCGTACGTTGCAATACAATTTGGGTAACAACCTGGGTAGTAAGTATATGCATTTGTTATGGGCAAATGGCAAAGTGGCCACGTTTTATTCAAAAAACATCTAAACTAAACTGTTACCTATACTTATTTGAACCATTGACACGATACGAAGAAGATGGGCAAATGTAACTGATTAGCTGGTGAGCGCAACAGGTGGGCTTTTAGCTCGTATCGCCATTCTATGCCATAAAAACATGGTTAACATGAACAAAACCTTGGTAAACGAGTAACATTTTCTACTTTTTATAATAGTAAAATTTGTTGATAATAGTATAAATAGCTTATGTTATGCGCGTGGTAGGTATTTCTCCAAGATATAATGCATGCATACGGACTCACTACACACTGTGATTTATTGTATCCTTGTTTGTAGAACCTACTTGCTTCTACTCTTTTTCTAATATCTTACCAATCCCTTTTATAACTTAGCTGAAAAATTACCTAAAGCCTACTTTTTATACATTGTTAAAAACAGAGCTTTCTGAGCTCTGTAAGTTTTTCAGACTCACTCAAGAGTTCTTGACACATTAGCTGGCTCATTAGCCTTTTTTAATTTTCTATGTAAATAAGTCTTTTAGAATTGTATTTGTAAGATGTTTAAACTGACTGTAAACCAAAATTATTTAGATCAGAACATAGATGGTAGATGGCGTTATTTACAATTAAATTAAACATAAACAGCGCCATCTACTCAACATGAGTGTTGATACTGGCCTACTAGACACCCGTATTCTCAGCTAGAAACACAACAGTGCGAAGCAGTCTTAGTAAGTACCTTGATAAAATTCTAAGAGATGTCGTTGTTGCTATCATAATTTTTTTGTAGTTTCTCCTTTCTCCGAACCTTTCCCAATTATGTTGGGGTCGGCTTCCAGTCTAACCAGATGCGGCTGAACATGAGTATTTTACATGGAGCGACTGCCATCAAAGCCTCATCATTTCAGGTGAAAGACGTCCACTGCTGGACATAGGCCATCAGAGCCAGAGCAACTTCTGCTCGCAACCCAGTTAATGGGTACCGACTACCATTAGACCCCCGCAACCCAGTAACTGGGTAATACAGACATTCTAAGGTTAGTAAGGTTTGACCAGTGTTGTCAGTGTTGTTGACTTTCGGGCTTCTGACTGTCCGTAACAACTGCCATAGATATTCGTATGGCAACCGAGACCGACAGCATAACGTGCTCCCCAAGGCACGGAGGGGTATATGCACCGAGCTGCGACTAGCAATGCGATATATACGGATATTGCTCAGCCACGATTTTGATGTAAAGTTTACGAATGATAAAATTACTAGAAATGTTTACAAATTACCATCATCAAAGTAAAAAAATATTCATATTTCCGAACCGGTTTCGGTTACAGGGTCTACTTTTCTAATTTGAATCTAGGGTCTGATGACTACGGCTCCATAAAATACTTGTCTATCTGTAAATACGTGCTTTAATTATTTTTGGACAGGAAGTTTATGCCTATAATGGCTAAAGCTGGAATAACATTATTGTGTCAGGGCATGTCGTGTCGCACCAGAAGTAGGAACAGTACGACACAAAAAATAAGGCGAGTCGTCAATCTTCGTTCGCGCAGACACGAAAAGACGATCGACGAAGACACCCGAAACATTAAAAAAATATAATCAACCTTAAGCAATGCCCATAAGATGCTTAAATTGATTGCCATGACGACTTTTTCTATTTCGCTCACATGCTTACGCTTTCTTACTCTAGCGGCAGTGGCTGAGACTTTTGGTGCGCAGTGATGGTGTTATCTGTGGGCCATATAAAATGTGTACTACTGTATATTGGTTTTATACATTTTGTAAGGTTAGTTAAGGTTATTGTGGGAGTGTCGTGTCGTACCACTCTGTCTGTACTAAATGTAGCTTCTGGCGCGTCACGACGTCATGACACAATAACGTAATTTTGGCTTCATCATCATCATCATTTCAGCCAAAAGACGTCCACTACTGGACATAGGTATGTAGGTCGCTTATGCCTACTAACAACAACACACGTCACAGTGAGGTCAATACATCGCAGCCGAGTTTCGAGTCAGCAAAATTCGAGTCGTCGCCGGCCGCTGTACCTGCAAGCGATGCACAACCGCACCCCGCCCTCCCCGCACCCCCCCTCGTTGGGGTGCCGACGAATGTGGGCACGTCAACACCAAGACGTGCTTACTCGGCTGCCGTAACTCAAGCTTCCACCAATCATCAACGGCAACCTAAATCCATGAAGGGAGCCCAGGGGCCCCTCGAACCAGTCCGGAGCACATTACCACCAGTAATCAGCCACGGACAGGCCGATGAAGAAGGCTTCATTAAAGTCATTAAGAAGAAGACGAAGAAGCCTACTTGCCGCAATCAGTTCGGAACTGCACTGACTGGACCAAACATGTTGCTGCGTCCCGCTATCCCTACGACGCAGCTGTACGTGTCGAGACTGCATCACACCACGAAGGTAGAGGAGATCGTGGAATACATCAGAGTGAAGACCAATTTCACCCTGAGGGTTGAGAAGTTGGAGTCGCGCCACAAAGTTAACTTTAAATCTTTTGTGGTGCGGGTTCCGAGTCACCATCTAGAAACCTTCTCGAAGGAGGAATTTTGGCCGAAGGGTGTCGTGTTTCGGCGTTTTCGCGGAAGGCTACATAACACCATGACGCAGCGCAATACGTCGCCGAATCAACGTACTTAAACTTGTTTTATTTTTATTATGTATTAGTGTATAGCATATTTTTATTATTTAAGTTTTGTTGTGTATTGTTTTAATGTATTTTTATGGGCCTTGATGCCTGAATTAAATGAATAATAATTATTATTATTTTTGTACATTTATTTTTGCTCGGCTAACCGGGATGACTGATGGCACGGGCCTAAGCCAAGTGTTGATCAGTGAATTGGATTGATTTGATTTTTGATTGTTGTGGATTTGGGGTAGGTCTTAAAGATGATCATAAATTAGTTTGGGTTATCGGATTCACACTGCAGGAACTTTCTTACTAGTCTGCACGTGTTCAGTATCGCTGCTTTCTGCATTAGGTTGTAGGTGTTTACAGGTAAATTCAGGGTATTAAGGGACTGGTGAAGTTGTTTGGGTATTACTCCTGTAGTAGACAGCACTATAGGGACTATTATTACTTTTTGCAGATGCCAAAGTCGGGTAATTTCATCTTTTAATTCTATATATTTAGATAGTTTCTCAGAAATCGTAGTCTGTAAGTTGTGTGTATTTGGTACGGCAATATCTATTAGGTATCCAGTTTTGCTTATTTTATTAATTAGTGTTATGTCTGGTCTGTTAAAGTGAATTGTTCGGTCAGTTAGGATAGCTCGATCAAAATAAAACTTTGTTGTGGGGTTCTCTAATACAGTTTCGGGGGTGTATTTATAATATGGTACTGTGGTGTCTATGAGTTTGTATTGGTAAGCTAGTTTCTGGTGAATTATGTTTGCTACTTGGTCGTGTCTGTGTTTGTAATCTGTCTGGGCTATTGATTTGCACGCGCCTGTAATATGTTGTATTGTTTCTGTAGAGCTATTGCATTTTCGACAGGTGTCAGTAGCTTTTTTTTTATAATATATTTTCTATAGTTTTTAGTCTCAATTACTTGATCCTGTATCGCGATCATGAAGCCTTCAGTCTCCGGGAAGAGTTCACCTCGATTAAGCCAGTTGTTTGACGCCTGTTTGTCGACATTTGTTTGGCATATTATTATAGGCCTCCCCCACAGGGGATATGCCATAATCACTACGGTTGGCAGGCGGGTTGGCGATCGCAGTTGGTTGAATAAATACTCAGTGAACGCTGCTGCCTATCCTCTGGTAAATCCTTTAGTCGCCTTTTACGACACCCATGAGAAGAGATAGGGAAGCTTGCCGAAATTAAGGCAAGCTTATTGTGTCGACACCGATTGTCCTCTGGAAAACCCTTTACTGTACAAGTACACGAAATTGTTGAGGAAGGATATCCTAATGGATTTCATTGGACGATAGAAGAATAAAACAACAATATTTATTTAGTATTAACTATTCATATATTTCAATAGGTATCTTTTATAACTATAATCTATTTCCTCTAACGCTCCGCGCTCAATATTTGGTTTAAGTCTAAGTGAAGACGAATCAACAGTTGGTTTTGTAATCAACCTATTATAACTCAACAGTCGAACAAAATCCAAATGATTACATTTAATAGAAAAGTTTAAATGTAAACTTAGAATGTATGTTAGCATGTTCTGTCAGTTGAAACGTTACAAATACTGGTTCACTAAGGTAATAATTATTTATATAAAAAAAAAACTCTAAACTATTTAGTGGGGAATGTTAACTTTGGTATAAAATATTAATTATAAACAACAAAACACTATTCAACCTCCATACACTCGAGAAACGAAACTTAAATCGAAGCATAAATTAAAAGAAATACTGTTTAATCAAATAGCCTAAGACCAGTTCAGAATATATTTACAGTAACTGGTGAACTTAATTAATGAAAATAGCCTTACTTACAACGAGAAACTGTAGTAAAGTTACAGTAATATGTTTGTCTCTTTCTAAAGTTTTATAATAAACAAAGTAGACAAAGATGGCAGATAAGCAAACAGTTCTTAAGTGAGTGATTTTCCTTGATAAGTAAGGCTACCAGAGTTATGAAGCGAAACGGAGTATAAAAGATACGCAAATTGGACTGTGCAGTAGAAACGCTACATAGAAAATCAATAAAAAACATTATGTACTGGGATGTTTTCATATACAAATTCGAATATCTAACGCACTATAAGAATCGTTTACTTTATATTTTTTTCTCTAATGCACCATAATTATGTATAGGCTTTCTACTAGATAATTCAAGGCTTAATTTAGTAGGTACCGTTATTTTTGTCATCTAATTCCTAGTACATAAAATTCCGTTTAATGTTGCTACGAACATTGAAGAAATAATATAATCAGTCTATGAATGCTCTTCAAATTAAATCAAATCAGTAGTACAGTCCGCATGTCAGTGGTAACACTTTAATTACGAAAACCGCCTTTACTGCTTACGAAATAAAGACGCTATCAAGATCTGTTTGACCTTGACAGTAACTTTTCTTCGTAAGCACTAAGGGTGGTTTGACCTTGACATTGTCTTTACTTTGTAAGTAATAATGGTGGTTTGACCATGACAGTGTATTTACTTCGTGAGCAATAAGGGTGGTTAGACCTTGACAGTTTATTTACTTCGTAAGCATTAAAGAGTCCGCTAAACGGTGACAAACCAGCCTGCCCACCAAGGTGACCTTGCTGGTTTCCAACCATTTAGACAGTGGTTTGTCACCCAATTTTGTTTGACAACAGCTGTCAGCGGCTAACCTCACACCAAGGTCAACTTGGTGGGCTGTCAGCGGCTAACCTACCACCAAGGTCACCTTGGTGGGGGGCTGGTTGCTCACCGTGTAGTACACGCTTTAGGGTGGTTTGACCTTGACAGTATATATACTTCGTAAGCAGTACAGTAAGGGTGGTTTGACCTCGACAGTGTTACTTCGTAAGCAGTAAGGGCGGTTTACGTAATTCAAGTGTTACCACTGACTTGCAATATAATTCAAAAATTGTCTATAGGTACTTATATTCCCTTTCAATATCGCATCCATGCTTAATCAAACGTGATGTAATTTAATCACATTTACTTATGATTAAGAATCAACTATGTTATGATAATTGTTTTTTTTTTTTTTAATCAAAGGCTATTTTAACAGAAAAGGTATTTCAAAAAGAAGCACTCTAGGCTATGACAGAGGATACTGAGATATATCTCTACAATTATTTACGAATGGAAAAGTAAATAATGTTTTTGCGCGAGAAACCATTCTCTAAAGAACACAAGCGTTATGCTCTACCCGAAATCAATACATACATTTCTGTCAAAATACCCTCTGTTTTTTTTTATCAAAGGGTATTTTGACAGAAACGGTATTTCAAAAAGAAGCACTCTAGACTATGACAGAGGATACTGAGATATATCTCTACAATTATTTACGAATGCAAAAGTAAATAACGTTTTTGCGCGAGAAACCATTCTCTAAAGAACACAAGCGTTATGCTCTACCCGAAATCAATACATACATTTGAGAATCAGCTATGCTATGATAATAATTGTATTTTTTTATCAGAGGGTATTTTGAAAGAAACGGTATTTCATAAAGAAGCACTCTAGACTATGACAGAGGATACTGAGATATATCAATTATTTTCTAATGGAAAAGTAAATAATGTTTTTGCGCGAGAAACCATTCTCTAAAGAACACAAGCGTTATGCTCTACCCGAAATCAATACATACATTTGAGAATCAGCTATGCTATGATGGTAATTGTATTTTTTTTATCAGAGGGTATTTTGACAGAAACGGTATTTCAAATATGGAAAAGTAAATAATGTTTTTGCGCGAGAAACCATTCTCTAAAGAACACAAGCGGTATATACCCGAAATAAATACAAATACATTTGTGTGAAACACACAATAATATAAAATGGTATTTAAAGAACTATTACGTCTCAAATAAGCTAGGTTATCACAACATTTACAAAAAGCGAGTAGCCTAACATTAGACATTAACAATTCAGTTTTGGTATAACAACATATAAAAAGATTCGAATCATATTCTCTATAATTAACTATAGAATCGTTACATTACGTCCAAGTTTTAGCATTTCTCATTAATAGTCAGTCAAGCCACGACCTAAGAAGTATATTATTACTAATATATGAAACTGGGACATCTCTAAATGTAAATAAATATAAGGATTGTTTTGCTACTATACATAAACGATATCTGTATTGCAAATGATTGTTCAACTTCAAAACCGTGTAAAGAGCATTATTTAATACGAAGAATTGTCTACAATAAAAATTTAACAATTAAGTAATGCAGTTTACCTTTATCGTATTTTGAGATTGCACAGTCTTTTAGATTTAAGAACACATTATTGCACATAAACTTTACTGTTTTCGCTACAATATGTATAGTAAAGAGAGCAACATACATAAATATTTCGTAGCGACATCGAGTTACTACTTCGCTCAGCAAAACCTCCTAAATCCCAGATTACCTTACTTGGTCATTTCTAATCAGATCTTTTCCACAGCAGTCATCAAAAAGATGTGTACACTAGTACAAGACCTTATTACAAGGTCATAAAGTTGAATACGTTAAAGCGGTGGAGCCATGAAGGTGTGGAATTCGTACATATGTACTTTAAATAGGACCTTATTACAATCCGGTAGGATTCGTATTTAAGCAGTGGAATCGTGTGTCGAAGGGTTGGGGATAATAGTACCGGTGACCTGTTGTTCCCGAAGTCTTCGCATTTCCCTGGACATGGAATTCAACTCCGCCTGTAGTGACATCTCTTTTTCACGCAAACTTTTGATCTCGTTTTGCCATGTCTGTAAGAAAATTTTAAAGTTAAACATTTTCAGATCTAGATAAATGGCGCTTGGTCAGCAAGGTCACAAATTTACGGGTATTTTGAGAGGATATTCGTTGAATCTTGTATAATGAAAAAAAATATGAATAAAATATATGTGAATTACCAAGTCTTTAGCTACAATCGTAACGTTAAATTACCTATTTTCATAAAATAAAATCTTATATATTAAATAAATAATTGAAATAAGTACTTTTATCCCGCTAAATTTCTTCTGAGGGAATGCACCGATTAGCTTTTTCTCTAATTAACTGTTGCCGGCTAATCTTGAAACGGAACGTTCCATTTTAAAATCATTCGATATTGATACTAAAACTTAAATTTTCCTACAATATTGTAAGAGCACGATGGCGATGGCGTACCCAATCGCCTTTAAGTAAATTTACTTTCATAGAAAACAGATTGATTCTGTTAATTAATTACAATGTATTGCAATTACAAAGAAAGTCGCTAATATGTGGTGGTGATGGTGGTGGTGCTCATAACTGATTATGAGTGAACGGTAAATAAATACTTACGATATTTTGCTTGAGAAGATCAAGCTTATCATTCTTGAGGCGGCACACCTCTTGCCTCAGCGTCTCCGCGTCTCTGGGCGTGAGCTCGCCCCGCCCCGCACCCGCGCAGCCCCCGCAGGCCGCGCCCGCCTCCGCCGACGACATGGACTCCAGCCCCGTGTCGCTGTCCACGTACGGCCCGCCTGGACATACAAACACTTTTGTTAGTATTGTACTACACTGCTCGTCCTTATACGTGTTTGAGTTGGTAGAAGTATTAAAAGATTCATTTGTGTAAGAAAAAAATGTGCTTTTAGAAATTACAACAGAATTTTTTAAATCTTTTTACGACTTTTTTCATTTTTTTTATTCTACTGTATTTATTTAGTATATTTTATGTATTTTATTTAACCAGAACGAAATTCGTGCAAGAAAAAAAAACAATAAGCGGTGTAGTATTTCACAGCTTTAAAAATATCATAAAACAAATAAAAATAGTAAGTCTACAAACAAAATGAACGAGGTTTATAGACGTCAAAAGACAATTAGCTAAAATTTGCAAAATATGATTATACTCAATATTGATGAAAAAAATACCTAACAAAAGAACATCATGCCTCTAAATAGACGACGATTGAAATAAAAACATTCACGTACAGGGTTCTACACTACAGGACTAACCTGTTGCACTTTTACCACAACACAACCAGTCCTTGTCGTCTAATTGGAAGAAATCACATTATTACTTCACCAAAACTATTAAATTATGTTGATATGGGATTGAAATGACATCATCAACATGCTAGTTTTTCATAAGCTGACCGGAAATTTTGGTAGCTTTGTGGCTTGCAGCTGAATTGTATTCTACACTGATGCTTGACAATGATTATGAAACTATTGATAGATGTACGAGTTGAACTGAATATTTTACGTGAATAATGCTACTGAGAATATTAATTAAGAAGATTAATTATTGTGACCATCATACGTAAATTCCGCCTAAAAAGGGCTTAGTACAATCGAGAGCAATGAATCCGCGTCACCAACATAAATCTTAGGAAACTAAGAATGATAGCTTATCCAAAAAAAAAGTATTTTATAGACTACTAAGCTTCTGCCCGCTGCTTCGTACGCCTATGATTCGGTTTATGACAGAAAGACGTTACCGTGCATCCCTTGGGAACTGTTTGTCTTCCCAGGATAAAAAGTAGCCTATTTCCTTCTCAGGTCCCACGCTACCGCATTTCCAAACGATCCGCTGGATCCGACTGGATGAACAGTTTCCGAGGGATGCGCGATAAACAACATCCACGCGGGTGGAGCCGCGGGCACAGGCTAGTTTTACATAAATAAAAACTACATATTGTACACTTAGTTGCAAGTTGCAAATAAATGATTCGAATTTGAATTTTACGGATTTAATACCATTCAAGTCGGTTATTAGAGTAATAGTAAATAGTCTATAAAATACTTTTTATTTGAATAAACTATCATTCTTAGTTTTCGAGGTATTAAGGTTTATGTCGGTGACCCGGATTTTTGCTCCCGAGTGTAGTTCTTTGATGCGATGTACACAAGCTGTAAATTTAGTTGTTTCGAAAATGAAGAGGGTTCATTGTACTCATCATTAAGAACAACTTTTACTATGGGGCCAGCCCTGAAATCGCGAAATAAACATTGGCTGATCACTACATTTTGTCGATTTATCTGAACACAAAAAATTTAGGGATCAACAGATTTTTTTTTTGCTATTTCAGGGTTGGTCTCATACTAAAAGTTATTCGTAATGATGAATAGAATGGATCATTCTCTTCGTTTTCGAAACGACTAAATTTTCAGCGTGTAAAAGTATTTTCTTTGATGATTCCCTCAAACAAAATTATCAAATAAACTACATAATATACTTCGCAACACCTCATCCAAACAAACTAGGTTAAAATACTAACCAAGCGGGTCCAGGTCCACAGAGTTCAGACTGGAGTCATCACTGTGATCTGTGAGCGGGGGGCGGGGCGGGGCGGCGCGTGACGTCACGTCGGGGCTGGACTCGCCCGACGCGTGCGACGCGCCCGAGCCGCCGGCCGAGCGAACCGACACGGCCGATGCGGACGATGACGCTACTGATGACTTGGAGCGACCACTCTGGAATAACATAATAACATAACATCACGCCTGTATTTCCCCGAAGGGGTAGGCAGAGGTGTATAATACACCTACATTTCGCCAGTTATGTTATAGTCCCATGTAAATAGGGGGCGAGCCTATTGCCACTGACCGGGCACAAATCCAGACTCCTTGCTGCTACTGAGAATTTCCTAATGAAAAAACCCAATAACACTTTGCCCGACCCGGGAATCGAACCCAGGACTCCACGCTCAGCAGTCGCTCTTGCAACCACTAGACCAACGAGGCAGTCGAATAACGAAGGTGACTATTAGTACAGAAAGACAGAACAAAGTTCTTTATGTATAAGATCAGGTTATAATTTTTTAGCAAATCTGTAAATTCTAGTGTGTCTCTATTTACTAACAATGTATTGATGTTTTTTTGTTTTTTCTTATTCTTGATTGTAGTCAGAAGCAATCTAGCTTGATTGCTGTTGATTGTGGTGCATTTTACAATTCAAATTTAGTCCGTCCGAATAGACTCTCAAGGGTGGTTTCACACCGGCGAGGCGTGGTGTGGATGGGCCGAGCGAGAATTGAAATTTGTATAACAAAATTTCAATTCACTTCACGCCCATCTTTGGTGTGAAAGGTCTGGATAGGCGACGATGTGCGAGGCGATAATTAAAATATTTGTTGGTACAACATTAAACTTTATTGCTGCATGAATAGAGTATTTATTTCATTGAAAACGGTACATCGCGAACAAGCGCGTGCCGGCACTGGAAGGCGCGTGCTCGCGATGTACATCTTTCGGTGTGAAAGGGTCAGCGAGATTTCAATTCACGCCCATCCCATCTAATTCTCGCCTCGCCGGTTTGAAACCACCTTTATACGTATTTGAAGGTTTGATAGGAAGTATTCATTGTAAGCGCCTAATAGTACATTATGATACAAGCTAAGATATTCATTATACTCGAGGCTGGAGTGCAGCCCAAGCCGAAGGCGAGGGCGTAATAAAGCCGAGAGTTAAATGAACATTGCTCATGTCGTTTCATACGACGTTTTTCAACACACTTGCGAGGAAAAAAGAAAAACATAGTTTAGATAACTATTAAATTTGTGAAAAATGGCGCGCGGATTTCTGTAATCGCACGCCGTGCCCGTGGTTGAGTGACGTATAACAATGAATAAAGAGTTTATGCAGATTTATGGGTGCATGCCTGTATACTGCTTTCGAACTACAGTTTGAAAGTTTGGGTAGAATTTTTAGACTATTGAGAATTTTTAAACAGATCTAAATCACTATTCGGTACATCAGAAACTAATTTTGGAACCTTATTGTTTATTGTCTATCACCATTACTAACTTCACTAGGTACAATAACGAGATGGGTGGCAATAATATATGTTTCTACCTTCCTGTGTTCATTTACTTTTAATTTCATTATGTATTGTTGTAGTCTTAGCACACAGATGCCATAAGCGGCGAACACAGGTGGAAGTCCATTTTAGTAAAGGAATACTGTGTGATGCATAGAATTTTAAGTAACACTCATGCGAATCACATTGTCTCGCATTGATAATAATTTTAATAATATTTTAATAGAAATATCAACTTTCTTTGTGATGACATTAGATAGATGCAAAATACAACATGTAACAGAAACCCTTTTGTTCCTGTGAGTTACGTTATCGGAATCGATATTCATACGAAAGTACGTAACTCATTTGGAAAAACTCTTCGATTTTTTTTATTGAACGTTTTACAAATGAGTTGTGTCCTTACGTATGAATATCAATTCTGATAAAGTAACTCACAGGAACAACATGGTTTTTGTTACATGTTGTATAAATGGATTCTAAAAAATAATAAATAATGATTCAAGAAAGAGACTACGAACTCCAGCTCCACACGAACCACACGATAAGCAGTTGTCTAGCGATTCGGTTTGTTATCTCTTTCTCTCGTTGTGTGAATCATAAGACGAAACGAGTTAATAAACCGAATCGCTCGACAAATAGTTATCGTGTGGCAGGGACCATTCTGGTTACCCATTGAAAGGGTTTTCTATAGAGTTTTTCTAAGCAGTTAATCAAAACCCATACGATATGTGTAACCCTTTTGAAAGGCTTAACGCCGTTTATAAGGGTTATATTTTCAACAATCTTTCTTTCTTTTTCGTGTAGTTAGTAAATATAAAACAATAACAGCGTATCATTCCGACTCGGAACAATGTAATATGATCGCTCGATGATGGGCATAGTGGCAAAATGGCATACGGTGGGGCGTGGTGCTCCACCACCTACTTCGCACAAGTTTATTGAATAACCATATGGTAACCCGAACAACCCATATGGTAACCCTTTTACTGAGTTTCAAGCATAGAACCCATTCAAGGGGTTACATCATGATAAAGGTAACCTCATAAACGGCTTACCCTTCGAAAGGCTTAACTCTCAAAACCAGTGTTGTACGGTCACTGTCCTGTGGTTCTGAATTGGGGAGCAGATGGGTCTTTAAAACAATTAATCCACCTTCTCTTTACCACTGGGTATTTTAAAAAAACTGGAGTAATTTTCATGACTATATACTTACATTAGGAGTATGTGTTTCATTCTGAATAAATCTATTCTTATTTAGAGGATTCTTGTTGTTTTCGCCGAGATTCTGTTCTACACTTGGTGATCTGAAAATATAAGAAATATTTTGTTACTAATTACATTAATTAATTAATTAAGTTTTGGTTACAATATTAATTTGTTTTGCTTGTTTTTTTTTTCATACTATTTCACTGGTAACGTGTATCAATTCTATTCAACGTTTTCAGCTTCATTTTGTTTAACTTGAATTTTAATATTAACTATTTGCAAAGCTGTATTTGCTTTTATTATAATTATGCTGTTATTACTTCTTTGTCTAAGTAGTTACAGTTTTTGGCAATTAATAGAACAAACATATAATTAAGTTTAATGTTTAAGGTGAATTCAACGGCTAGTCCGCGTAATTCAAAATTTCTTGCGTTTTTTGATTATTTTACGATCAAATTATCGATTATCGAGCTCGTAGAGTTTATTGAGCTAGTTTTGTATTTTTTATGAGTATTATTCAGTAGATATATTGATATTACTACCGCGAATGATATTTCGATTGATTTAAAACGCTAAATAGAGCTACAATTTGCAAAAAAAAAAACGCAAGAAATTTTGAATTTCACGGGCTACCCTGGAGAATTCATATAACATACCTGACTTTAGAAATAAGGGCTTTCTTCACAGTATCAATAAACCTTGCTCCGGGACCATCTTGCTTCGGCGTGCCATCAGGCTGCGGCGACACTGCCCCCGGCTCTAACCTCACACCAGCTCCCAAAAACTCAGTCGTCTTCGTCTTCAAGTCATTCACTAGGTTCTGCAGCAACGACGCCCTAGTTCTTAACTCCAGTTGAGCGAACTTGTCTGCTTTGTAGCACGCGTTTTCGGCATTAATGAGCTTCGTAAGGAGGAATTCTTTGAACTCTCGCCCCTTGCGGAAAACCGAAGGCTGCGGGAGAGTCGGCCCGAAAAATGGTACGTCATCACGAGCGGTGACGGCCACTTTGTACCTGGAACGAGAGTTATAGGAGTATGAAAATAGGAAAGACTTGAATGAGAGGTCTAATCTAATTTTAAATACTGAAATAACTGTTAATATCCACCTGCGCCAAGAAGTAATGAATAAATATTTTTGGGACATTTTTACACAGCACCATCTAGTCCTAAACTACTCAGAGCTAGTGCTATGGGTACTTAGACAATTGATATAATACTTATTACTTATGTACTTTTTTTTGTTGGTAACAAAAAAAACACCCAGACCAACACAAACACTTATGTTAATCACACAAATATTTGTGTCCTGTGGGAATCGAACCCACGACCTCGAACCACTAGCCTTCAAACGTCGTCAATACTAAAGAGTGATGATTAAATTCAATTCAATACTTTAATATAATATACTCGAGATTTATATATATTATTTTCGTGTATAAGATAGATAAATATTAATTAAACTTGAACAAAAGGTTTATTGTGATACGACCTTTATCACTGCTATCGACATCTGTGCCAGACAGCTCTTTACTTAAGAGACCTATATAAAGATACGGTCAACCACAACCAGTAATAAAACCATTTTAAGTGAAACTGCTTTAGTATACAAAGTTTCATACATGTCAGACTGCTTATACTGGTTTTGTACAATCGATTTGCGGTTGATTGTACCTAGACCGAATAAAGCTGTTTCCAAGATTCCATTACATTTAACCTTTAACAAATCTAAGAAACATTAAGACATTCACTTACTCGTCCAGCTAGTGTTTGTTCCCATAAAAAGCTCTCTAATTACAGAGTCCAGATTCGTTTGCATATAAATTACTGAGAAAATTTCCATTCTACTTTCCAAGCCATTTTCTCGACTTCCTATGCAAATAACGCTACTGTGCGTTGTTGAGAAGCAACACAAACTTTATGTTAAACAAGTCACTCGACAAGTGGGAAAAAAGTAGCAGAATCCGAAGTTTGTTGGATTAAAAATAGGAGTCATTCAGAGGCATGAATAAAAATAAACTTCTAGAGACAGTCCAGTGCATTTTAAATTAGATGTTTGGATTTTATTTCTCAAAGGAGCTTCTGATTCAGAAATAGATGCTTTGAGATTGATACATGATGTGGTCGATTAAAAGCATAGACGTACCACAAAAGCTATGATCGTCACCATAATTGTTCGAAATAATCATAAAAAAACTTAAATTATTGTTTCCTTAGAATATTAAACTTTAAAAATTGCAGTCAGGATTATCTTTAGTAAAAATGAAACAGATTTAGATTCCTACCTGGTCTCCCCACCGATAGGTTCCAATTGTGTGACCACGATGAACGCGTGGAGGAAATGAGAAGCTATCATATCTGGAGTGAAAGGTGTTGCCTTCTCCTGGAAACACAAACAATGGAAGATTTAAGATTTACATGCGGTACGTATAACCATGAACTGAATGAACGGTTGGCGGATATTAATTTTTATTTAAAACTAATTTTGCCGGTATCTTGTTTTTTAAATTGTGGGTACTTGGAGATGAAAAATACCCTTGTATGTTTCTGGTATTTAAAGTACCTCTACACCTTAATCTGTTTGGTAATATACCCGTAAAGACTTCGTAAGCAACAAACAGATATACTTGTTCGTAGAACGCGCTATATTCTAAGATATAATTGGAATCGAAAAGTCTTATTGCATTGTGCAAGAGATTTATCATCAGCCGTTTATATCTTCAGTTTATTAAATCAAGACTAGTTTCTCACTATTACATACGCAAACTGCATAAACTCGTTAAATTATTGTAGTACTTCGCATAAAGACATAAACTATACAATCTACATGAAACGCATTTCGACATAGCTGTTTTGTTGTTCATTACTGACTTTACAAATACATAACAATCTAGCCCGGTACAATATCTTATATTTTGATACCTCTAGGTTGGGCGTAAACGACATTTCGGCGTAAATACATTTTCTACCCTTTGACTATACATCGATAGAGTAGAAAATGCCTTTACGGCAAAATGTCGTTTACGCCCTTTGAGTCTAGAGGTATCGATTTATTCATCTTTGACTATATAAGCCAAAAGATTATTTAGTTTTCCCAGAAAGCTCAAATAATTATTTAAGCTAGTTAATTTGATTTTTAAGCCTGTATCAATATTTTAACTGAGTTCTTTCGGTGGATATAATTTTTTGATAAGCACCTTCGTAAGAAACAGGAACTTTACAGCAATATTTTACAGAGGTATAAAATTTAATGGATTTTATTTTTTTACTAATGTACAGAACCGGAATGGAACAGATTCGAGTCCTGGGGCCTTATTATAAGCTTTCAAAAAACTATGCAAGTTACTGGCAATCGATTTAACTGCCTTGTAAAATGTCGTGTTATTCTCGTGGTCAATTTGCTTTCCATAAAATTGTAACTTTATAGTTTAGCTTACAAATATATATATAAAACAAAACAGATGGACAGACAGACGGACAACAAACTGATTATAAAAGGGAACCCTACCCGCTTACCTGAAAAATAATCGCCACGATGTCATTGCCGACATGCCTCTTCCTTTGCAGTTGTTGCGCGTCGCCGGCAGTGTGTGGCAGTAAGGGAGCCACGTGGAACATTATCTCGCGGTTGTGGTACGTCTCGTAGACCGCCTCCGTGCCTGTGTGGCCATTTATTATGTCCAGACCACCTCTGTAGCCTGATGAAGATACTCTTGGTTAGGATAATGTATAAAAATTATACAGTAGGTAGTTTTGAGCTAGATAAAGCCTTGAGACGATCATAAATCAGTAGTTGTAGTATCTCATACCACACTGATACTAAAATTCGAGCCTCAATTAAAATACTGTCAGATAAAATAAGTTTTGAAATCACTGAGGAATTATAACTTCTCAGTGTTTGAAATAAACGAAGAGAAAACAAGACTACATGAGAAACAATGCGCAGTGCCTTTGTTGTTGGCGTAGAATTACACCCAGAGCGTTCCAGATGTAGAAATCCTATTATTTATTATTTTAACGCATTAACTGCAAAGTTAGTCGAGTTGGATAAGGAACACGGTCTGTTTCTTAATAATTAAGACGTAGCTCACGTCACCCAAAGACGGTTTCAATGTGAAAGTTAAATTTGACACCACGAGCAGAGTTCACGGAAGCTTAACGGTTAAAGCACTGATGAACCAGGAGTTGCAGGTTCGAATCCAGCTTGTAAGCGTTTTATTTTTCCACAATAAATATCTTTATTCCTACGGTTAGATATAGGCACACTGCCAGCGGATGTGTTAAGTGCAAAATGTTGCACAGCCAAAGAAAAGGTACCTTTATGATCCTTCAACTTGATCTTCTGTCCGAGCATGTCTAGGAATTCCTCGAAGGCTGGTGATATTTCGTTGTTGCCAAAAAGCTGTTCCTCTGTCGTCTGCCCGTAGATCTGGTTCAGGACTCCAAACTTGAAACAGTTCACTAAGACATGTTCGTCATACGCCGATATCAGGCATGACGAGTTGAGACACATGACGGCCGTGAAGTTGTCGATGTTCACTTGTTCGTTCAGCATTTTTGCCATTTTTAGAGGTGGTGGCATTGATCCCGATCCTGGAATTACACAAAGAGCGTTCAAAGAACGTAATGAATGAATGAAAATTATGAACCTATCTATACAACATAGTATATTCTTACTAATCTCTGTTTTTACTTACTTGTCTTATTTAGTAAACAATCTTGGCATGTCTTTTTAATGCAATTCGTCAATAATAATTATTAAATAACATAATTTTAACAATTTCATACACTAAATAACATTGTTTAACCTAATTATATGCCCAGAACTAGTAATTATATTTTATCAGTAGTTATTTGAATAAAGAGACATGCCAATATTGTTTACTAAATAAGACAAGAGAGAGAAAAAACGGAATATACTCTGGGGCAACCAAATCCGTTCAGTTGTCTAATCTCACATCTAAACTTTCGGTTCATAATATTAACTTCTTATAGGATGAAGATTTTACTCACTAGTGGTGGGTATAAGTCCATGCATGGTTTCCGTGCGAAGCCTCAACAATATCCTTGTGTGATCTTGACCAGCCATGTGCTCGTTCTTGAGAGACATCACTACTGGGCCGTGATTCTCGTCAGATCCAACCAAATTGATGTGCTCCTGCGAACAAAAAAGTAAATCTAAATCTAGTCGTGGACTGCGATAAGTTGAGTTGTTTGAAGGATTCAGACTGTTTACACCGTTCATAACTAGATGGCGATACCAGTAGCATTCAGGAAATTATTAGACTACCTATATTATTATTATTTATTGTTTAATTCAGATACACAGATCCATATTTTTGTTAGTAATAGGTACTAGTAAACTATATTAGTAGGTAACCCGTTATACCATACAACAAATATACTTAATTACAATAAAATATTACGTCACATGTCATTTAGATTAAAATTGAAAATAAGGTACTACATTAAATTAATTACAAATTCAAAATTACTAATATTACACAAATTAATTTATATATTTTACTCATTATTCAAATTAACCTAAATATTATGATAGCATGTCAATATTTTTTTTCGTTTAAACCCGGCAAACACAGACCTATTTTATAGGAAAAGGGAGAGCAATAGGTCCCTTATCGAATTTTTAGAGATGCTTATTTTCAGAATTCAAGTTTCAATTGGCTACAATTGGCTTGCGTTTGACTGCAACCTCACTTGATAAAGCGAATGGTGTGATGGTGCGGTCGGCGGTGATTGGCTATGTGGAATATAATATTCATAGAAACCTTCATGCATAAACATTACGTAGAATTACAGATATCATTGTGGCTTACGAAAACATACAACAGGCATCGTTGGTAGCGGAATTAATTTCAACTATGAATACGAATTCGAGTTATTGTATGTTTCTGTTAAATATCAAATAATGTGGGATTCAAACAAAGCAAATGTAATGAGATTAAAATGAGCTTCAGTAAACACGAAGTAGATACTTGATAATGCGACTGGAATAATGTTACAGGAAAAGTCTGAATAAATAAGAATATTCCATCTGCACTATATTCCTCGGAAGGTGTGTAAATAGACAAATAAATTATATTAAGTTTATAGGAAATATACTACCGAGCATAAGTTTTAGTTAGTTTATTTCAGGCTTGTACCAAAAATAGCCTTGGTATTTTAGTCAATATGTAGGGACTTTAGAAGCCTGTAAGTCAATGCGATCTATAAAGAACGACGCCTTTAACAATACAAAACCTCCCTGATTTAAAATACCCTTGAGAAAAAATCTAACAACATTTCCCGATCTGGAAATTGGAAACAGGACCATACAGTAGCAAGTCGCCGTGGTGAGCACTACACAAATGAGGTAGTCAATTACAAATGAAATAACAAAACCAATATTGACCGCCAAAACAGTAGTAAAATAGCCATCAGTCACACCCTTACCCCATAGAGTACCATGGAAAGGGGATGTTTATACCCGCAGTAGTTATTTTAAGGGTAATGATTTAGGTCGTTAATGGATTTTTTATGTTCTTATTTGTCAATAAATGATCAGAAAGCTATAACTTATATTACCGACCTATCTTGGACGTTAACTTTATCTAAGCGGGCTAATGGATGGTTGGATTTAGATTTAGCTGCGAAACTAAGGGTAAGGTTAATAAACCACTCTGATGTTTGAGATCGGTCTTGGATTCTCTACAGATTATGTTTAATTGTGAAATTTATTTCAGTTGACATACTTAAAAAGATTGACATTGATTAAGATTACGCTTAACACTTAAGGGAGACTCAGGTGAGCCATTGCTATACTTGAGAGCGTTGTCAAGATTGATTTATTAATAAAGGTCCTAGTGACCCATATCTCTAGGATACTTGATTGAGATGATGATGAAATTGATCTAATGACATCTGACTTGATGGTGCGCTCCAGAATTAATGTCTGAATCAGAGCATTTAAAGATGATGTCATTCGCAACTCGCAACATAACATGAACTGATTTACTCCGCCCACAAGGAAAGAAGTGTAAGGTAGCTACACAAACAATGCATATATTAATAATTTAATGACCTGATTTTATGTAATGCAGGTAAATAAATAAACGTTAGTTGAAAACAAGAGATAACAGGTTACGTAGCCTAATTAATTCTTATTTATAATGTCAGGTATGTTATTGAAGGTGTATTTTTGAGTACAGGAAACTTCCTTAATTATCGTCTTATTGGTGTGTGATGTGTGGTTTATGTAAACTATTAATTAAGATAAGCCGGAAACTAACTGCAAACGTAAATAGATGACAAAAACAACGTACAAAAGCTTCACAATTTTGCTGAGATATATAACAATGTAAACACTTAAACACCCATTGAATTACAAAAGTTTACGCAACATAAAACACTATATTTAAGCAACTCAAGGTCTAACAAAAGTTTCATGTACCATGGGAGACGTTAATTAGTCACAGTACATTGTCGCATTAACCTTGCCAGACCCTATTTTTTATTCCCAAGCATGTAGACCTTTACGAAGGATAAACACCATTGTCAATAAAACAATGCTCTGTCTCAATGAAAATGGAGGAAAAAAATACACAATACTTTATGGGAGTTACTACATAGACCACATTAATTAAAACAAATCAAGGCTACTAATTAGATCTAATGAAAATATCCACTCGTACAACTTTTAAAACTCTGGTAAGTTAATTAATTAAGTGTCTACTGTCAACACCCAAGGCCTGGGTGGGCCAGACAGTATTTTTTTTTCACGATCTCAAATGGAGAATAGAATAAAAATGCTCAATTATTTAAAAAAATTACACGCACTTCTAAAGTGTAACGTAAACAAGTAAACATAAGTATTATATATCGTTGACTGAAAGGTACTTCAGTCGAAGACTTTGTAAACATTTTTTTAAGGATTTAATACAAAAATTCAAAATGTTGTTTGATCACACGCCTCTTGTGATTATTATAATCATTAAAAGCTTCCATCGTTCGAACGCGAGAGCGTCCATTTTTAGAAATATCTCGAATTTATTGCATGACCTTTTTCACGTTGCCACAAAGAGGCAAATTGAAAGCCAAAGATGGTAATTGAAGGGACGAGGGGTTAATGCCCCTTTTCGAACTCGCTGATGGATCACGTCATCTGAGATAAAATCTAAAAGATTTTTTTTCAATTTGTAAGAAAGTTTGCCTATTCATTGGTTCGATGTTGCAGAATTGAATATTTGTAGATTGTATGAGAACTAGCTCAATGATGAAAGGCTTGGAATATTTTTTTAATCACTATGTGAACTTTGATTTTTTTATGGTCTCGAGTCATTGAGCCCAAAGTTATGCTTACCTATCATTTCTTGTCAAAAGTCTTTTCATCAACTAAAATGCCTAAATAATCGCTTTGGAGTTTAGTTTCTAAAACAGGTAATGTTTGCTAATAAAAAGGATTTTCTTGGACTGTCATTCTGTCAATAATTAAGAAAACTATTTAAAAACGCCAGTTAATGAAAACCTAACACAGGTAACATGGGGGAGTGTTAATGCCTACACTTATGTATGGTAGTGAAAGTTGCGTATAGCAGAAGAAACATGAAAGCAGAATATATGCAGTAGAAATGAGAGCTTTGAGAAGTAAGTGTGGTGTAACTTTGAGAGATAAAGTAAGGAATAACGTGATAAGGGAGCATTGTGGAGTGAAAGAAGATGTAGTGACAAAGATTGAGGATGGTGTGTTAAGATGGTTTGGACATATAGAGAGGATAGACGAGAGGAGATTGACGAAACAAGTATACGAAGCGAGTGTGGATGGAAGAGTTGGATGGGGACGACTTCGGCGAACGTATCGCGATCAAATCGCGGATGTTCTCAAAAAATGCCAGGTTAAGAGTACTCTAAACCAACGAGCATGCACGACGAGGTTAATGGATGTAGATGAAGCGAAAGAGGTGTGCAGGATCGTTGCAGGTGGAAATCCATAGTCTCTGCCTACCCCAATGGAAAACAGGTGTGATAATATGTATGTATGTATATAACACCATAGTACTATGAAATCAAGTTACAAATTACAAATCTATTTATTTGTAACCCATTATCTCCAATTAGTGTATTATAAAGATCAAATGTTTAGGTACAATAAAATGTCTTCGCCTATGAATTGGTGACACTCTGCCGCCTTCTCAATTCTTACAAAATCAATTTAATATAAAACGATTTTTCCCAGAAAATTCTAAATCAATAAAACGATTCAATGTCCCGTTGGAGTCAGCTGTTTACCTCAACCGTACTAAAACAGATCTTACATTTTTCATTTCCAACGTCTCTCAATTCTCAGAAGTACTCTAGGTTGGCACCTAAACGGCAATCATTTTTCTGCCCCATCATTTCGTCGCCAGAATGAATTGTCCCCAAACCAATTTTGCGTTATGGTAGAAGACATTTGCTTATTGCTTCCATTTTTCTTTTGTCGCGGGCATCTGTCATCGTCACTGATTTCAACGAATGGATTGGCGAGCAAATTATCAGTTAGCGAAATGTTATTAACGATTTATTATTCAATTTATGCTGCTGTATTGACAGTTTGTTTGACAAAAATAGAGTTGAGTTTGAGGTTTTTGAGTTCTTTTAAATAATTTGCTTTAGAATTTAAATCTAGCTTGTCATTGGACAGTAGACCGCTCATTTGAATGAAAAGATGATTGAAAAAGTTTTCTTGGTTAATTTAAAATACTTTTCTTTCTAGTGTTTTTTTAGGAATAGGTACAGGTTTTTTTAGTTGGTTAACTTTTTCTGTTGACCTATCTACATATTTTTCTATTATTTTTTGCACGAAAAATATGAAAACCTTTAAAAGAACATTATGGCATGCGTGTCAATTACGCTCTCATGGTGGGCATAACATTTTATATTGCCGGTGTTAACCCGCTATAGGCTTTATGGCAGGACATGATGGTCCCTGGCAGGACGTATTTACACGTCAGCATGGTGCTGGTATCGGCTTAGCGATCGAAGCTTCGTATTCATCTAGCCTAACCCTTGCGGTGTCACAATAGCCCATCAGCTTTGCTGGGTTGACACATAACGATTGCAATATTTTATGCAAATTGTAGAGATACGTACTAAGAGCCTTTAGCTAAATTATACTTATACATATTTATTTATTTAATGCGTGTTTTAAATATTCTTAAAGTTTTAGTCTGATGTTGTAAGTAGTTTAAATGTCGTGCTGAACGAAAAATATTTTATTGCAAAACACATCATTTCTGCCATACTGTTGCGTTACGTACGTAAATACTCGTATGTTTTGGAAGTAAAGGCCGTCAAAATTCAGTTCGTTACGCGTTTTATCTATTTCAACTGCTAGTGACAATACAAACTGATTCAAATTGTGGGAACCAAGTAATTTGCACATTGCGTTATATCCATTTTTTTTTGTATAACAAAATCCCTAGCAAAACAGAACGCAATCTTATAAAAATCCTTCACCTGAATACAAAGTATTACGTTTACACTCCTTCCCCTAGGCTTTCAAGCACTAATTTAAAAATAATTCAAATTACTTCATGATAAACAACGTAACTCCCTTGGTGTCTGTACACAATTAAATTTAAATTAGGCGTGTATAAAAGATAAGTCAAACGAATATTTTCAAAATTCCGTAACGAGGCATCTGTTAAGATTTGTACGCACGATAAGGCTGGGTACACACACGGGTTGAGACTTAAATTGCTCTACAATGCCGTAATCGGCGCAATCTACATGTAGCTGAGAACTTGGCTCACTGGGCGTGAAGCCAAACCGTTCCGCGTTGCGGAGCCCAGACGTTTTTTCCCACTATCGTACGTGAGTTTTTTTTTATGTAATGAGTGTGGTTGGGCCCTTAATCGGCGGTTGGCGATGCATTTGTTTTTAATTGGTGGACACAGTTTTTTACTCTCATTTGCAGTATATTTCTCTCACACATAAATCATATACACAACTTCTTATACATGACTGAAAAACTTGGGATATTGAATGAAGCCAAGCATTTCAACTCTGATTATACAAACTACATAATAGTCTAGAAAGTTATGTTATATGCTTGATCAATAATGTTGAAAGATTAGATTTTATTAGATACTTTAAAGATGAACTTATATGATTTAGTAGGTAATATCTGTATGAGTTTGTGTAATATCTATTAGTGCTTTGAAATTTATTCGTACATCATTGTAAGTAATATTCTAGAAAGTACTAAAAGTAGTAAATATCATCATAATTTTAAAGAGAAAACCAAGTGCGCTGCGAAATAATAAAGCAAAATGTTAAAGTAACTAAAAAGTTATCTAACTATTTTATGAGAAAATTATGCTAATCGTTTTGGAACAGAATAAAAATACGTACAACGACCCATATTTTTCAGTTTACAGTCTTTCACCGACTAGGTACTTAAGTTAGCCATGTTAAGCTGGGTCCAGATGAATGTATTCTAATGAATCGTGTAATGAAAGGCAAATTCTGCGTGTGGACGGCATCGGCACTACGACCAGTAAATGTAACGCATGTTGCGCCGGCGCCGGCTCGCATTGATCCATCGGGTGTCGGATTCGTCAACACAAAGGCGCTCGTAGACCTCATTTCGCGTTGGGCTCCTTTGCCGTCCATACTATTCGCTAAAGCGAAAAACATTACATGATACATTACACGTTGCATGCGTCTGAACCCACCTTTATTGGTTACATGAATAGACGAAATGGCGTCTGCAGCCACATTGGTTGTGGTCACCAACTTTCCCGCCTAACATTAATGCACTTCCACGATCTATACTGCAGTGTGCATTGTCATTATGTTAAATAGTAGGTTTATTATGTGCACACTTATAAAAGAGCTTATTCCTTTAGCGGAGGAATTATGTTTGATGTCCCCAAGGCCATTGAAGTAATGTTCTTATAATGTAATGAAGTGCTGCCAATAATGATTTATGTGGGAAAAATTTAGAATTTGAAATGAATTATAAAGACGTTTTTCATGAAAAAGAGATCACAGTGAAGATTACAATTGTATTATCGATGACAATACTACAGACGCGTTACAAAGACCATCATTTACTGAGCAAAGAATATAAAACGAAAAGTGTCGCATGTTCAAAGACAGCAATTATGAAGATTCGAAACGTTATAAAAAAAGTACAAAAAGTAAATCTATGGGCGTGGGTATGGGAAAGTTCACACGTGGCTGTAACTGTACCGATGTGGTACGCGTTATGGTGAGGCTTTGAGCGCTGACTGAAGCGGAGCGAGTGAGAGGAATTAGCGAGTTTGATAAAATTGGAGTTATTTGAAGGAATGTTATTAAAATGAGTGAGTGGTGGATATAACGTGGCATAACAACCCTGCTAAGTTGGTAAAACTATCTAGATAAATAAAAAGGGTAGGTTTTCTAAACGGCAATGGCTTCTTATTATTACTTAGTATGACGCTATCGACCGTGTGGTGCCGGACGCAAGGAATTTCACCACCCATCTTCTCATGGGTGTCGTAAAAGGCGACTAAGGGATTCACCAGAGGATGGGCAGCAGCGTCCTCTGAGTATTTAACCAACCAATCAACTGCAATCGCCAACCCGCCAGCCAACCCCTTTTGGGGGAGGCCCATTACTAGTAGTGGACGTTTTTCGGCTGAAATGATGATGATGATACCGCTGTATATACCGCTTTTATTTGTAATATTTTAAAGAAATAGGTACTTTCTGTTGAATGTTTCGAAAAGTTTTAATCAGTCTAATTCAATTCTAGCTTATCTAAATAAAAAACGATCAAATTACAGCTATAGTTTCCATAAAAAACAGATTAAACGACTCTAAATAGATACAATTAAAAAAAAAAAGCTATAAATTTAACAGTAAAATCACTACAATAAAACAAAGTTTGACCGGATTATATCGCGTGTATTATTTAAATTGGTTTTCCTGACGTTTTTTAATTGTAAACTGTCGTGATCGCAGAAATTATTAATAAAATCATTCTCGACCAAAAGGGCACATTTTTATGTTTGATACCACAACGTGTCCACGGTCTTAGCTGACATTGTACAGTCGTGCTGTGAAATATAGATCGTATACTCGGCACGATGAGGCTTTGATGACATTAGTACCTACAGAATAAAAATGATTACGGCCGTGTGAAATAAAACTATGTATTTAAACAATGCTAAATTCACTGAACGTATGAAGGGTAAATTATAAATATGTAAATAAAGCACTTCAGCTTTTTCTCTCCAATCCGATCACAACAACAAAAAGTTAACCAGATTTTAACAAGCAAAACCTCTAGGGAAACTGATAAAAACAAGCTTTAATACCTTGACTATAGCTAGCACTTTGAAATTTCACACTTGAATTATTCCAAATTATTTGCTCAGGCTCTCAAAGTAATTACGACGAGAGAAATTATAATTAATATGTTGTTCCTGTCCACAGACCTTTAGTGCGAGGTTAAGGCATAAAAGGACATTGACATTGACGTGACAACAGCAATGTTTCATTTACAATACGATGTCAAGGGAAACGTGATCAAGTGGAAGAGAGGCGACGTTTTAAACATACTATTTTTAACTTAAGTGCTCCCGAATCGTGTTACAATAGGGTGCATAAACACGTCCCGGAATTATAATAAAACTTGCGGTGTAGAAACCGTTGCGAAAACATGTTATCTTTTTAGGGTAATCTTAAAGTGATGAAGTCGTGATTACGAGCTTAAGACAACCTTTGATCCTAATCTGTTTCAATTTTCGACTGGGATAGTGTCGAATAAGGATGAATTTGCTTCGATCTTAATGAATATTTCAATAGAAATATGTAGTGATGTAAGCATTCATCCCACCAGTTGGCAACTCGCATCGGTTTTATTTCTTTGGCCACAGACAGCGTGGCGCGCAATTGTCAGATGGTTTGAATACACGTTTTGTAATGCCATTTTTATTTTCATCCATCTGAATCACTCGAAGAAAGTACGCTCTGGTCACGAAAGCAATTAAATCGTGATTTGATTTGTGTATTTTTTACTTAGTATTGCAGCTTCTCGTCATGCCGTAACCTTTGGAACGTGACTTCGCTCACGAAGATTCTGAGGTTGATGTAAGTATTCAAGATGATTTTTATTTTGTGTTGTCATATAATTCAATGTCTATTGAGTCTTCGAAAACTTCTGCGTCGTGATATTGTTCATATAATCTCCTCATACAGAGCTTAAAATGTTAGCCTTGCCAGCAAAAGCTTTTTCCTCAAAGGAATTGAAGATGTAAGTGGACCAGAGCTTCCTTAACTTAATAATACATCACGAGGAGATCACCTTTTCTTCGTGTTGGTGTAAAGTAAAATGAATTTTGGTGTTACAAAATACGCTCTGAATTACCTTGCCAAGGAAGAATCGCCTGTAGTACTTGGCGGTGTCGTCAGTGTCGATGTTATGCCGCCTCGTGACTTGTCGAGGGGTTCCTGGTTGAGCTCGAGGTTCGGCATCTTCGCCATCAGGGGGAGTGTCCTCTAGTCCATCCACCCAGTAGCCGGATGGTGGTAAAACGATTACGGGTGGAGTTCCTGTAAAAATAAAACAAAGAGTTATTTTCTCCGCCTAAAACTTTATTACACAGAAAAAAATGGGCTTCCAGATAAAATAGACAGTTCATTAACTAAATAATTTTGATTATTTTATTATTTTAACGCATTTTACGCATGCGAAGCGAATTCTAAAGATATAAATTGTGGAAAGAAAAAATCGCTCACGAGCAGGATTCGAACCTGCGACTCCTGGCTCAGTACGCCAGTGCTTTAGCCACTAAGCTACCGTGAACACTGCTCGTGGTATCGAAATTATCCTCCACTATACGTCTTTGGGTGACGTCAGCGATATCTTATTAAGAAACATTGTTCCTGACATTGTTGTTGATTTTTTCTTTCCACAATTTATATCTTTAGAATTCGCTTCGCATGCGTAAAATGCGTTAAAATAATAAAATAATTAGTAAGGGTAGGCATATCTATACGACTTTGATTTAACTGTAAAGTTAGTCGAGTCGGTTAAGGAACAATGTTTCTTAATAAGATATCGCTGACGTCACCCAAAGACGTATAGTGGAGGATAATTTCGATACCACGAGCAGTGTTCACGGTAGCTTAGTGGCTAAAGCACTGGCGTACTGAGCCAGGAGTCGCAGGTTCGAATCCTGCTCGTGAGCGATTTTTTCTTTCCACAATTTATATCTTTAAATAATTTTGGTAAACATCGTCCAATTTTTTGTAACTTTCACACTGAATCAGGAATCAAAACAATGTTCAGACTTTTTAACTGAAATATTTTTACGTACTTTAAGGAAGTCACGACGCCTTTTTGATACCGATCTAAGATATTATGAAAACTTTGAGGCCTTCAAGATTCTAATAGTGCTAAGCCAAGGTTACAATTGTAACCATTTAAACAATTTGTAAAAAAAATTTAGACTGGTTTTTATCATAGATTTATTCTGTGGTTTTTATCATTCATGAGCATAAGTGAGGATGTTTTCATATTTTTTGTTGGGAACATAACCAGTTTTAGTTAGACATCCCGTCAAATTAAGAGTGTTTAAGTTTCCTTTCCTTTAAGTAAGCAAAATTACTAACAAATAACTAATAAAAACATTGCAATGTAAATAGGGATATGGAAATAAAAGGCTTTTTATTATTATTATTATAAGTTTCCTTTCCATCAATTATTTTAGATGTTCCCCATAGGATTGAGAAGTTAAAAAGTTGTGGCGTCTCCGCGGGACAAATTTTGTTTAACTATTAAACCCCTCTTGTTGTTAATTAGAAGACATTATAGAAAATCTATTGTTTGCGCTGCTGACCGGCCGCTATACGAGAGAAATTATCAAAATTTAAAAAAAAACCTAGCTTTAACCCACCAACGGGCGTAAAGTATTAGAAATCTATTGTGTCTTATTAGCTGTTCTTTGATGAACTAAAAAAGATAAATAAAGACAGTGACAACAGAAAACGTCAACTACGAAATGCCGTCAATATCAATGATTAGCTGCTTGCAAACAATCTAAAAGAGAGGATTCCCCTTCACTCCCAGGGACCGCATCTAATTTCAAACAAGGCTTTCTGGTCTAGACTGGCTTTGTCCAGTAGATTTTTTTTACATGACTCTCAATATAGTCCTGCGGGGGCCTCATTGTTCCCGCTGTCCTCTTTCAAAGGACGTCCCTATTACTGTGAGTTGTATGCAAAAAAATCTTCACTTCATATAACACAGAGAGGGAGTGACGTAAGCCGAAGTTTTTGAAAGGATTTTTTTAAGTATACATGTGTATTATTTTATTATTTTTAACGCATTTACGCATGCGAAGCGAAATCTAACGATTTAAATTGTGGAAAGAAAAAATCGCTCACGAGCAGGATTTGAACTTGTGACTCCTGGCTCAGTACGCCAGTGCTTTAGCCACTAAGCTACCGTGAACATTGCTCTTGGTAACGAAATTCTCATCCACTTGGTACATCTTTGGGTGACGTCAGTGATATCTTATTAAGAAACAGTGTTTCTGCGTACGGAGCCAGGAGTCGCAGGTTCGAATCCGAGCGATTTGTAGCGTTGCGTTTTTATGGTAGGTATATACATCATCAGATTTTTTTTTAATTCATCAATAATATTCATTATAGTATTAGGTATGTATTATTATTTTAACGCATTTACGCATGTGGAGAGAAATCTAAAAATATAAATTGTGGAAAAATAAAACAAATTTCTTTCCACAATTTATATTTCACGATTTGTTAGCATTACTTAGACTTACATCTCTTTACTTCTAATTTTCCTCTCGCAGGTCTGCTGGAAGAAATTTCTTAAAGAAATAAGCAGTGTCTTTGTACTATTAATTTCTATATTTCTATGTATTTTATTAGTATTTCTCTGTGTGTGCATAAATTTAATAAATAAATTAATATTTTTTTTACTAAAATGTCCTTTTTGAACAGAAATATACGCAGTGTAATTGAAGACAAACTCACATTACATTACATTATCAGCGGAAATTACAGTCGTCACTGGAGCTTTCCCGATTTTGAGTCGAGAGGCGAAACCGCAATTGGCCTGATTTCCCAAGATATAGCCCGTGCAACACACTACGCCGGTTAATTTAATTAATGTTTTAATCAGCTAACTAGCTGGGAAACTACTTTTAAATTCTACGACATTAACGGGTACCTTTTGTCACTGTCGAGAAACAAAAGAGTTTCACAAAAATGTCGACACGAAAATAGCTCAAAAGCTTTTTGTGAGCACTCCATTATCGGAATTCATTAATTGACAAATATTTTCTATACAGAACAGCGAGAGATAAATGGTTTCCGATGTTCATAAAATACGTCACGGAATTAGAACGGAGACCAAGTTTGTTAAAACTAAAGTTAACAAAGACCATTGCCCAGTATGAATTCAAAAATTAATAGGGTTTCAATTCAATCCTACTATTATCATAAATGCGAAATATGGATGTTTCTTTGTCTCATTCTTTTTTTGTTTCTTTGTTTGTCCTTCCATTACGCTGAAACCGCTAAACAGATTTGCATGAAATTTGGCACACAGATAGAACATAACAAGAAATAACATTAAAGCAGCTTTTTATACCGAAGTGATAAATAATTCCCGAGAGTTGCGCGATAATATCTTTCTCTGATAAGCCAAATTATACGTGAGCGAATAAGACCGCGTCAAAGATTAGACTACCCCTTTTCCAACCGTGGGTGGCATTTGCTCCACAGTGTGTTCTGAAGTGTTTTGTCTGGCGGCTAATAATACTGCTATCACCAATTTTTGGTTCAAAATGGTGATTAGGGGCGTTCAATGCATTAGGTATGTATTTCTATTTATAAGTTAATACTGTATTTTTATGAGACTACAAGAGAATAAGAGAGAGAGTCTCCATTATACAGCATGACTGGATGGACGAGGGACATATTCAAGAATATGGTAGAATGGGCGTAAACCTAATAAAAAATGAAAAATTGTTCCAAAATCACAGGAGTAAAAATGCTCACGCACGCTCTGCCTGTCTAGGGATCTGTTGATACAAAAGTCAGAGAAGGTGGAAGGAAATAGCGACCGATGGATACTGCCGTGTTAGGTAAATCACATCACTCCATGTAACTTTGAGTTTTTAGCGCGGAACAGAACAGTGTCCACAGTTACTGATGAAATTGATTTGAAAAAGATTTCAAAAATTGAAAAACTATTTTTTTTAATATTTGGAACGAGAATCTACTACTGAATATCCTCCTTCAATAAGTCCCTCTTTTAACCAGTCACTTTTTAGGGTTCCGAAGTCCTACAAGGAACCCTTATAGTTTCGTCATGTCCGTCCGTCTGTCCGTCTGTCCGTCTGTCCGTCTGTCCGTCTGTCCGTCTGTCCGTCTGTCCGTCTGTCCGTCTATCCGTCTGTCCGTCTGTCCGTCTGTCCGTCTGTCCTAATCCTTTACAGCTTAATAACTTCTACAGTTATAAACATAAGTAAATGAAATTTTGTTAACAAATAGTCTGCATATAGATCTCAATTTTAAAAGAATAAAAAAACAGTTTTTACGTTCTTTAGGGGTGGCACCCATACATGTGAAATGGGGAAAAAAAAAAATTTTTCGCTGCACCCCCTCGTGTGGGGTATCATTGAATAGGTCTACTAAAATGAAGGTAATGTTTCATACACCACTTTTTTATCAGGTGTACCAACTGCGAAATATAGCCCGCCAAAGTGGCTTGCAATGTGTCCCCCCCCCTGCCATTTCTAAACTATGCAACGTAGAAACTTATAATCTTCCACATTGATAGACCTTTGTGAAAACTCTCTTTTAAAATTATTTTGAGTATAATGTGATTATAATTTTTTGAGTTATAGACAGAAAACCGAAAAATACTTAAAACGTCCTAGTTCAAAGGTCATTGACCTTAGAGAAAGATGATAATAGCAAATAATGCTCCTTTAGCTACTTTCTATTTGAAAAAATCACAAAAAGTAACTTTGTGTTATGTTGACGACACACTTCTTAAATTTGGCGCCATCTAGCGGCGTCGTACAACACTCTCTGGGTCGCCAATGCTGGCGTCAAGTGCCGTGTATTACATTTGGCACTGTATAGCGCCATCTAGCGGCTACTGACATCACTCTCTGAGTCGCCAATGCTGCCGTCTATTGCAAAAACTAAAATAGCCGTGATTAATATTCGATTTGATTTGTTTGTAACACCTACTTAAGGAACCCTATAATACTGAGCATGGCCCGACATGCTCTTGGCCGGTTTTTATAGTATAGGATGGCGAAACGAGCTAAAGGCCCACCTGATGATAAGCGGTTACCTTTGCCCATAACAACTGCAATACACCTTGGCTGTTGTCTAAATGGTACCGCAAGTCGGTTCGCCAAACTGAGACATGAAGATGGAAAGTCTCATGTGATTGTAATTTCCCCTTGTTTATTTACAGGACAGATTAATGATCCTACTAATATCATAAATGCGTAAGCATGGACGTTCAGATTGACGAACCGACTTCCCAACCGATTGACGTGGTACCATTTAGGCAACAGCCTAGGGCCTAGGTGGTATTGCAGTTGTTATGGGCAAAGGTAACCGCTTAACATCATGTGGGCCTTTTGCTCGTTTCGCCGTTCTATAATATATAAAAAAGTTTTGTATGAAACATTACCATCATTTCAGTAGACCTATTCAATAATACCCCAACGAGGAGGTGCACCGAAAAAATAGTTTCATCCCCATTTCACTTGTATGTTTAATTGTGTATGGGCGTCCTAAAATATATAATTACGACGTTTTCTTTTTTTTTCTAAATCTTCTAGTTCTAGTTCTAAATCTAAACTATTTTTGAGCAAAATTACATGTAGGTACTTACGTTTATAACTGTAGAAGTTATTAAGCTGTAAAAGACTAGGACAAACAGACAGACGGACAGACGGATAGACGTACTGACGGACGGACGGACGGACAGACATGGCGAAACAATAAGGGTCCCTTGTAGGAACTACAGAACCCTAAAAAACCTTGGATACTTTTTTTCGACATAACACGGGAGCAAAGCCGTGGCGTGATCTAGTAATCAAATAAGTTAAAATATTTAATCCTGTAACAAGTCGACGTACACATTAGCACGTCTTGCTTTTAAATAATCAAGCAGTTAATCTTAAGCAGAATACTTTACTTTCACACCTCTGTTCTCAACATTTCCTTCACTTTCTCCAAACGGTTTGTAACAATGATGAAAGTTATTCTGTATTACAAAAGGTTACACTGTAGAGACGCTTGTTTTCAATGGCTTTTGCTTTTGGAAATCTCTTGAGGTGTATATAAATAGGCAAAGAAAAAACGGTTCAGTACCATTGTCTCCTCTGTTTGTGAAACGATTTTCTTTTTTTTTTTTGCTTAATTGCTATTGACGAGCTTTAGTAGTGTTATCAATAAAGAAAAAATTAAAATAGTCTTTTTTTTACGGCATATTTCAATCAAAAAATTAATGAATTACGGTTGAATTTCGACCGTAACATCAGTTATTATTAATATCGGTAATGATATTTTAGGAATCCATTTTTCAACGTTAGGTAAAAAAAACGAACAACGTTACGTTACTTTTTTCAACGTTATTAATATCACAGACCAATAAGCCTCAAGACCCCGCATAAACAAAGTTTTGCATGAGAATACAGTCGTAAAATGTTGGCGGGGACCGGGGGGCGGACGGCGCGTTATGAATGTTATGATTGGTCGGCTTAAAAGTTCGGTGGTATGATTGGTGCCACTCGGTGGCGAAGTGACGTCCCTATTGGCGGTGGGGCGTATAATATGCAGTGCTACTGCATATGCTTGATGACCGAGGGTATCCGGCTAATCGGCGTCTAGAGGCGTACTACAGGGCAAGTGCGTAACTAATTTGACAATTAAATTTTGATGTAAAATTGTAGACGATGTTGATAACATTGCAATGAAACATTGGAATTGTGTAACGACATAGAGGGACTTCATTATGAAGTAAATGACGTCAGGAGGGAAATCCATTGCGATGTAAATGACGCCATGTATGTTAGATCACGTTTCTTTATGCAAGTAAGCTGCTGCAAGTATGCGTTTTAAGCTTTATCATTCATAAAATTTCATGATGAATCCCTCCGACATCGTAATCGTTTTGTAGTTACGCAATTCGAATTGTGTCATTTTTCCGGATTCAAACGTCAAAATTGACAATATGGTGATTACGATGCAGTTACATAATTGCCCTGCCGGTCTGTGATATTAATTTACTTTTGTGGGATTGAGACCTTTTTAATTTTCTTCAAAAATCTTAACCGTATACGCATCTTGTAATTCTATATCACATAATTTAACCAAAAAATCTAGTTAGCGTAAAACATTTTAACTGCATACAAATACACTCATGTTGACTTTCCAAAACTTATTTGTATTCCTGAACGTAACTGCTTCTCCAACTTTATCATACACAAACTAGTGCTTTGAATCAACTTTCTTTGACGTCTGTACAACCGGCCGATAAGAGCACCAACTAATTAAAAGTTTAGACGTATTTCATTACATTTTAAAGCTTTGTAATTCATAACTCATTTTAATGGTACAAAATACGGTACGGTGAGCAAAAGAGATAAGTGTATCGACTAGCCAAGTTTCTCCCAACACTTGTTTAAGCATATCTTATGTATAAAGAGTTATTTGCTTGCATATAATATCTACTTAACACTTTTGTCAGCTGTACAGATGGTCCCTCAAGACAAAATTACTGGAATTAACATGGTTTTTAAGAGCAATTTTATGCCGTAGACCTCAACTCGAATGGCTAATTGTATTATGACCGGGTTAACAGACCTATTATATGCATTATGTCCTTGAGAGAATTTTAATAATCTTAAAGAATTCAGGCAGTTGAAAGAGTTGCGCTAATGCCTTCAATTACAAGTTTCCATTGCAGAAGTTTTTACTCTAAACAATAACAGCTGTAATCAGTTTCAGTATTCTCTCTCCGAATCTTTTCCCAAAGTTGAGGTTGGCTTCCAATCTAACCAAATGCTGCTGAACATCAGTATTTTACACGGAGCGACTGCCATCAGACCCTCGCAATCCGGTAGTTGACTACTGTTAAAAATGACCAAAAATGATATGTCATTTAAAAGAAGGTACAGAAAGGACAACATTGCACAAAAAATAAACAAAATCCATGAAAAAATGGAAGAGATACACGCTTTTTAAATTCTTGGAGGTGGCATTTTCTGTCCTTGTCATGCGAAACGGACATTGTACAGAGAGATGTCAAGTTACTATGAAGGTTTTGAACAATGACGTCATTGTTTGATAGTGCTGTCTCTGTTAGTGAACAAATTTAAATAGCTTATAACTTGGACAATTTAAGAAATATTTTATTAGTTTTTTCACTGTTGGTTATTCTTCTTGAAAAAGTTTCGATATTTCTAATAAAAATTAATTTTAAAAAATCAGTCACGTTCCCTATTCAGTTACTGGGCAATACCAATTACTAACTCTATCTTCTGACTACCCGTAACGACTGCCATAGATATTCGTACAGCAACGGGACCGGCAGCGGTGGAAAAATTATTTAAAAACATACACAAACATTTTTATATAGGATCTATATACAATAAAAGTACAACTTACGTACTTACCTCCCACTTGTAAACTAAACTAAACTTTCATAATTTACAAAGTTGTAACGAGCAATAGAATTTATTTTCCCTTATTGTATTGACTGCACCGATGTTAAGCATTTATTTTATTCTTTATAGGTACCTCAAAAATTTGTTTATAAAAATACATTTAAAGCTAAGAGTACTTACACGCGTGGGAAAATCCTTTCATCAGATTTTGTGAAACGAAAGTTCTAGTACTTTGTGGCATTTAGTTAAATTGTCGAGTAACTATCGGTCCGGAGAATGGCACATACAGTTTGAGCACAAATCACTTTGGTTAAGACACTCACTGGTCAATTAGGGTGATCAGCCATTTAAAGGTTAAAGGTTAGAACTTTTGCTTTGTCTTTATGTGATCTGGAGAACCGTTCACTTAAGTAGTGGTGATTTGGTTCATAATGGTGTTTCTCTTGGTAATGGTATTCAAATCAAGCCAATATATTTTATTAGGTCGAAGTACAGTATACATACATTATGATACATTTCTTAGAGGAATAAGACATAGAGTGAAAGTTTCATTCAAAGTTCCGCTCAAAGTTGAAGCACAACAATCGTACAGCACGTAAAATGTTCGCCGATACACACATAGACGCGCGTAAGCTGTACTAAACGTAGCCTTTTAACTACGCGTGCAACTACTGCGGTTCTAAGCTTAATTATTCTATGATACATGTCACGCAGCTAGTAGCTCAATATGATGTTCGGATATTCAAAACAAATAGACTCAAAAATGTTTTAAAAGGTACTATTTCTAATGTGTTATATTAGTGAAAAGAAACAGAGTGCGGAGTTTAAAAGTGACGATTGACCAAAGCTCAGAATAGCCATATTCAGCGAGAGTTCCTTAAATAAACGCTTAGCCAGGAAATGGCTATAAGTGACGGTGTTAGGGCAAGACGCCGTCCACCATGTGACATCATTTGAAAGAAGATTTATAATTAACAAGGTGCAAGCTAGTTTATGATAGGCGGTTGTGTCGACGATTTCTGTCAACGAGAGTGGACGATAAAGTATTTAGTAGTCATCGTTTTCACAATATCGAAGTCCTCTGCTGGACACAAGCCTCTCCCAAGTTGGCCCACAACAGTCGGTTCTCCGCCTTCCGCATCTAGTTAATTCTCATGTACAGTTCAGGAATCGATTTTACATCTGGCCTACATGGACAAAGCAATAGTGTCATTGCCAAACTTAAATCATCAACTCAGCCTATCGCAGTCCACTGCTGGACGTAGGCCTCTCCCAAGTTGCACCACAACACTCAGTCCTCTGCCTTCAGCATCCAGCCCCCCAGCCACATTATTTATGTCATCGGTCCACCTGGCGGGGGCGCCCTACGCAGCGTTTGCCGATTCGCGGTCTCCACTCAAAGACTCGTCTGCTCTAGCGGCCGTCGGTCCTTCGACAGACATGGCCAGCTAACTGCCACTTCAGCTTACTGATCCTACAAGCTATGTCGGTCACTCCGGTTCTCCTCCGGATAACTTCGTTACGGATTTTATCCTTCAAAAAAACTCCAAGCATAGCTCGCCACATATGAATTTGTATAGGTACTAGCCCAATTGTCAGTGTCCACGTCGTCAAACTTGAATGGTTTGCTATTTTATACTTCTGCCAAGTACTGGGGAATTACAGACGTTTGTCCATATTATTGGTGCTGTTGCAAGTAAAACTTACCACTTTTATCAAGAGTATCCTCCAACAGACGGCGGCTTGCGAGGCAGGCCGCAGCGGCTTTTCGCTGCGCAGCGGCCGCGCCCGGTGAGGACGGAGGCCCATGAGGAGCTGGCACTCGGCCCTCGGCGTACGAATGCCGGTCGGCGAGAGTTGCAGCACTCCCTGTCCCTCCTGCTGATACCGAGCGGCAACATTTATCCGGTCTCCCAACCTGCAGACAAACCAAGAATTAGTATAATTGAGGATTGATGATAAATTCAATTCAATTCAACTAATTGTAGTGTTGTGATACATAGGTAGACACAGTTGTTATAACAGAAAATACAAGTGCTGCTATGACCTGCCATGTTGTTATACTATATTAGTTATTTTATTCTAACTAGTATGATTCCGTTCATGCATTCATTTTTATTTAAGCAAGACTTTTAAATCTTATACTAGAACTAGGTAGTCGAATGGATAAACGAATATCTGGAAAATTAACTAGTTTGTTTTAGACGCAAATTACCTACGCACGGAATTTCTATTTGCGGAACGTTCAATTTTCTATCGCCTAACATCAGATTTCCAACGAACTACGGTAATCAAACGAAGCATTTACCACCCGTATGCAGTTCAAAGGCATTTAATTGACCAGTTTGTTGAACATGTAATGTAAAACAGTAAATGGGCTTAGGATCTTGATTTCTGTTCACTGTTTAGATTAAGTGGTAAAGGCAGCCATAATTCTAATCTTGACGCTAGGCAAGTAAGCGTGACGAACGCATCGTCCATTGAACTTATACCGTGGGATCCCATCATTGTTGTTTTTCATGTTAACTGAAGCGATCCGCATAATTTGTTTAGCGGTAGACCGATCCCAACTATTTGGGAACGCGGTAAATTCCAGCGCGACCTACAATTTCTGAAACCACAAATTGATAGGATTCAGACGTGACAATCAAAACTGTTACTAGAGCGGTCAATAAATAAAAGAAACAGGTGTCTCCAGTGAACCGAGTGAGCACTCGTTCACGAACTGTTCAAATTGATTCGGGGGCATAAATTGTGCCGCGCCCGTAAACACCATCAAAAGTTTAAAATTGGAAGCCGACGGAAGCATTAGCCGAGCCGTTGACAGCAACTCGAAACAAGTAGCGTGGAAAATGCTCGGGCCATTCCCACTTTGATCTAATTAATCTGACGTCACCGAAGCCATGTTTCTCCCGCACGCAACCGCTAGAATCAAATAGCTCAACTATTCTAACACCATAAATCTGAAACTGTAAACAGTTTACGCGCGAAAAGCACATTTCAAACTCGAAATAAATTGAAATACGCGAATAAAGTACATACGTGCATTCGTGCATACAACACACGAAATACGGAATGTCATATTCAGTATTCAGTTCAAATAGTTTTTTTTTCTATGAAAACTCTGTACAGCACATAACATTGTAAAGCGGAACTTGAACGTGCATATGATATAAACATGAAATATTTAGACTGATACAAAATATATACAAATTCATATTTATTACACAAAAATATATATTTTCGAACATATAAATCAGTCTTTAATAACATTAACGAGATATTAAGCTAGATAATTTGTACATTTTTCAGTGCTTACAAAACGGAAACTGTAACATCATATTTTGGTCTATTTCAATAACCTAGGTGACTTATATACAGACTGAAAATAGTACCTATTCATTCTAGGTCTCATGCAGTAGACACCGCATAAAATAACTTTTCCATAATGTATTTCTGCAAATACTAATAGGGAACTTGTTATTCGGAAAATACTATACAAGAGTTACCTATTGGCTCTTATTTTTTAGCTTTATTTGTGTAAAAACGAAAACAAGATATTTTAGTCTATTTCAATAACCTAGGTGACCTTTACACAGACTCTGCAAATATCAACTTTAATCTAAATCTAGGTTACATGCAGTACTGCATAAATGAACTTCTTCATCGTGTATTTCTGCGAATACAAATTTAGTACTTATTATGCGGAAAATATTGTACAGGAGTTACCTATTGGCCCCAATTATTTTTAAATTTATTTGTGTACAAACTACAAACTGAAACATGATATTTTGGTCTATTTCAATAACCTAGGCGACCTACAAACATACTGAAAATAGTATTTATTCTAGTTCTCATGCAGTAGGCATCACATAAATGAACTTTTCCATCATGTATTTCTGCAAAAATACAAATAGAGTTACTCGAGACTTGTTATTCGCAAAATATTATGGAGGAGACTTTACCTATTGGGCTTAGCTTTATTTGTACTGTGTACAACTGCATATTGCCATACAACCATGTATGTGGGTGTGTGGTGATGCTGCCAGTCTTTTGGCACGTTACTGGACGTAGACAGCGATACCACAGACGAATATTTTGATGCCCTCTTCGATATTTATAAGTTATCAATGTGCACGTAAGTTTGTAAATATTATTTGTAATTAAGAATTCCGACTTTTTTAAATCCTTTTAAATATAAGTTACGGCATATTTAAGATAGATTGTACTAGTTTATTAATAAGTAATTTTTATTGAAACCATCAATATTTTTTGCGTAATAATCTAGTTTTGATTAACGGCTACTTGCAATTAAACTGTTTATTATGTAGGTAAATTACAAAACAGTGTCAGCCAATGTGGAACGGAAAGAAGCAAATGAAATCAAGTAAAAAACGGAATAATTACCTACCTATTGGTGAAGACATGTACTGTAATTGTGCGGATTTTGTGAATCAAATATCCGCGTTTGTTAGGATTCATGTAGGTAGGTACGCCTCGGTAAATAATCCATACTTCCATACAAATATTATAAATGCTGTTACCTTTTCACGCCTAAACCCATAGAAATTAAATTAAGGTAATAGAAGTGGCTAAGGTGCGTGTACTTGCCGCCGCGTACAGGTGTCTTTTAGGACATCAGTGCGCGAACCATTTGCTTATCATCAGTGCTGTTTTGGACGCAGAGACACAATTTTTTAAATTTTATCTAGCAGCGGGTTTTTTTTTGGCTTAGTTAAAAATACAAAAAGGTTTATTTCATCAACAAGATACAGGTAACATTAGTTGGTGATTGGAGCCTCCTTTTAAGCAAATAATACCTGTATTAGGAGACTGCGGAGTCTCTCTTTAATACATATTAAAATATAATTTTCCTTTATTTATCTTTATACATATTAATTATTATGATATTGTATTTGTGTGGAGGTGTGTTCAAGTGAGGAATGCATGTGTGTGTATGGTGGATGGAGTGGGTGTGTGTGTAATTTATCTTGCATTGAATGCTACAAATATGGTGAGCGTAAATGCGTATTTATGTGTTGGTAGCGGAAAACCGGCGACATGCGTTCCGGTGGTAGAAGACAGTAGATAACATTTCTATTACCTTATATTATTTTGATTTCTATGCCTAAACCACTTCACCGATTTCGATAAAACTTGGTTCCAGACGATGTCTTCGTCTATTCTATTCTTATTTATTCACTAGTGCACTTTTAATAGCCATCAACTCGGCTATTATCGATTTTTTTAAAATAAGCTCCTATAGGTTATTGCAATATGTATCTAATATTCTTATTCTTTATTCTTCTATCGTGTCGTCATGAGCTTCATAATGACAATAGCTCATGCCATGGGAAAAAAGATTAGCCAGTCAGCAGGTTGGTAGCGGGGCTGACGGCCCAGGGTGCGCCGGACGATCAATTAAATATCGTCTCTCGTGGAAACTCTTTTAATGCACCCATGCATTCTTTATTGTACACAAATTATGTATTTATATTACAGTAGGAAAGTTTATGTACATCGGCGAGCTTAACTCAGAAATGAGTTTTCTAACAGCAAACCTTAGAGCGATAGAGAGATATTGAATTTAGAGGACGGAAACAAGTGTACAACATAAATTAAACGTACTTTATTTACATTCAGTACTAGCTAATAATAATATAAATAATATATAGATACTTAAGTATATATCAATAGATACATAAGAATATAGAGATAGCAATGATTGATAATAAACTGAAGTTCTCAAAAGATTTATTTCGACTCAATATTGAAGAAAGAGAAGAAAAAGAAGAGAAGAGAAACTTTCGTAACATTGATTAAAAATGTCTTTGATGTCTTTCAGAAAAGTAACAATAAAACTATCCTGCTCTCCTATTATAGGATCAATAGGACCGCCGCATTTAATTACGGCTTCTAATACCGAACAAATGATACGAATAATTCTCTCTTGCGGCTCATTTAAAACGAGAGACAAATTTCGGTACGACGCGACGGAAGATTATTTGGTAGCACAACATTAGTATACCGTGAAAGTTAAGTTTGACTTTTGGGTGATTGTGCGTGAAGAGTATTTTAAGAGTCATTATGAAACGGCCGAAAAATATTTTTTTTTGGATTTTGTTCCGTCTCTATGAAAGTTTTTGTTTATATCTGAAGAAACAATTTATTGCTTCGTAGTTAACATAACACCCGAGATTTCATTTTCTACTTCATGCACAAAACGTCTTAAAATTGCATATCATTCAAACAACAAAAAAAAAAACGTAGGCAGTGTGAAGTTAGGCACTGCGCAAGATTCCCCGCCTCTTGCCTCCGACTGACACCCATTAAATGATTACTGCAACGGTTTTGTGACAACTTCACTCATCAACTCAGCCTATCGCGACAACTTCACTCCGGCCAAGTTAAATTGCGCGTACAGTATATCCACACAACATAACTCAGTAAGTAGATATCCGAAAAACATTTATTCATTTAAATTAGACTCAAATATCTGCGGAATAAGCCGAACAGTATTCTATTCACTCGGGTATGTGAATCCATTATCTCAGGAAGCTTCATAAAACGACCGAAATGTATGAAACACATTTGAACATCGTTTTCTCGTAATTATTCTGTGTGGGGAAACAGGGGTGAATGTACTTTTAATTATGTTATCATTAGCACCCGTGTTACAGAAAACTCATAAGAAATGAGGAAACTCAAGTTTGGCCTGCCTAGCTGGTTGAAAAAATATTCATTGTGCGAAGTGGGGACAAAAAAAAACAAATTACGTTAGTAAAAAAAAGAAACTTGCTCTTACCAACTTTATAAAAATATATTTAGCGCATTATAGTTACGTTTTCTGTGAAATGTAGTATACTGGTATACTATTCAGGGGTGTATAACATTTTGACGTGAAATTATGTTGGCAAGGTGCTAATTCACTGCAGTGAATAGCGTTCACTTTGAAAGAAGAGTAGCGAACAAAAGATATGCTGATTTAAATATTCTCTATGCGCTCCTGACTTTTGAATAGAGTTGGTAGTTTATTTACTGTTGGCATATATAAAATGCCTACAAGTATTTCTGAGATATTTATTTGTGAAGCTTTGAACAACAAAGATATCTTCTGATATCGAAATACTCGTTGCTAAATCGGTCCATCTAACCCGGACGGACTGCATCTACAGGTTTAGATCGCTCGTAACATTTCGGTAAAGTATATTTAGAGTTCAGTTCTATCGGTTTATTTATAAAATATTTCTCTTGGCTTTTCGTTAGTTTTACCTTGCATTTAAATTTTTTTAATTCCAATAGAATGAGAATAATGAAGATTAATTTGAATCGCTTTAATTGAACTGCTAAAACGTATACATTTTTACTTCACAAGTATTATTATTTATAATACTAATAAGTAAGTTAGTAAGCTATTCATTATTTGATTACAGAAAATAATTATACTTTGAAACAAATACTGAACTGAACTGCCTCGTTGGTCTAGTGGTCGCAAGCGCGACTGCTGAGCGTGGGGTCCTGGGTTCGATTCCCGGGTCGGGCAAAGTGTTATTGGGTTTTTTCATTAGGAAATTCGCAGTAGCAGCCCGGAGTATGGATTTGTGCCCGGTTAATGGCAATAGGCTCGCCCCCTATTACATGGGACTATAACATAACTGGCGAAATGTGGGTGTACTATACACCTCTGCCTACCCCTTCGGGGAAATACAGGCGTGATGTTATGTTAATGTGTTGTTGAAACAAATATCGAAACCTTAATTTACAAACCAGCTAACTCAATGTTAGTAAATTTTACACGAGACATTAAAACTGTATATTTTTTAAATTATCATACAGCGATGCATACAAAAAATTTCACACAGTGATTTAGATATGCTTTTTTCCTATTGGTGGAGTAAAGTAAATATAGGGCGATGTAGTTACACATGTAGTTTTTAGAAGAGGTCCAAACGTAATTTGGGAGTATAAAGTGGAGTTGGCCTGTTTGCGAATGAAGGTATCGATATGAACTATCTTTATTTGGTTACATTACTACATTATTAATTTTCTCTACGACATAGAAACTATCTGGTACAAAATGTGTCAAATAAACGCTATTTTTATATCGATATAAGAAGTGTTCGTAAAAGGTATGATACCATAAAGAAAAATTACTTATTGGTTTTAGGTGCGGCTCTCGGAAACTTTTACATTTATATTTCTTTATAGAGCAAAGAAAGATATAAGTACCAGTGACAATATATAAGTATAGATATTAATATCCATTTCCTTTTAACTTTGACTACTTAATAAGTATCTAATTAGGACTCTAGTAAATCACTTTAGTATCTAAAGGAATTAAGAATTTTCTTTTTACTTCAAAGAAAATATTTTCCTGATGAGACTCTGTGGACCTAATCTGATTACATTAAGTAGGAGGAGAATCAGTAAGGACACTTGAAATACTATAGAGTAAAATTAGTAATTAAAATAAAATTGTGGAAATAAAAATTCACTCACAGATTGGCAGGGAGACTTTTGAAAATTAGGCATTTGAAGAAACTATCGCTGTCGCTTTGCGAGCGCTCGGCATCAAATAAGTGCGATAAGGACAACATACTGAGGCTCCGACTAAATAGCCTAAGTAAGAAGTCATAATTCGAGGTTTGGCTCTCAACTTCTTTCTTCTCCGAAACTGGGCCAATTTAAAATATATTTCATAAACTGAATGAGAAGGATACGCACTGTGTCGCTATGTTTTTCCTTTTTCAATAATAGTTGTCAAATTTATATATTACGCCTTTTAAGACACTTTTTGGCTTTTGTTTGTTTTGTTTGTTTAAATAGGTAATTTAGAAAAAAAAAATTGGCCTTCTAGAAAAAATTTATCAAGGAAAACTAAATGATAGGGACATAGAAAAAGTTGATATCTATTTATTATAAAAAATCATTGCTCTAGGGTTATAAACCAGAAAGAAAACAGTCGAAAGCATTTGTATGGAGACAAGACCACCCGCATTTCCTCTTAAGTAAACCAGTGCTTTATCTGCTAATCTACTAATACACATTTAAAACGAACGCAGTAGCGGGCAACAACTAGTATCTAATCTAGTGTGTGTGTGTGTGTGTGTGTAACTTTATATGTTGTGTCTGTATCCCACTGTTAAACCCGCGATGGTTTGTGTGGTATATGCTTGTTATCGCCATGTAACTTTAATTGATTTAATTACTAAACAAAAAAAATACAAAAAAAACTATAGAATACACGCAAGAAACCATTTAGTACGAACCATCAATCGTTTACATGATCGAAGTTTACATGCCATATAAAACTAAATCAGCGAAACGAAACATTGCGCATACGCATAGTACTAGTGTACCGAATTATAATACAGTTGAGTAAAACGTAACAGTTATGAGTATGTTAGCTAAATAGCATTCACTGTTACACATTATGGAGTAACATTAAGCGATCGTGGTTTTTACATACGAATATAAGTACTGTTTTTTACTGTATACTGTTATTACTTCCTGATGTTGTAGTGATGATGCAGTAGCAGCATTATACTATATATTTTCATGTGATGTGCGCTCTTAGACATATAATGTCTTATATTCAATAACAACAGGGCCTCGTGCTACTAAGGCCTAAAGCCCTAAAGACGGGCAGTAATGGGCTGATATTGTTATTATATTCGATAAGAACGAAACGCAGAAACATGAGCTAATTCTCGTTTATAAATCGTCCTCATAAGTTTACGTTGTTTTGCAATAGTTCTGTCCAACACTAGGACAAATGAAATAATAACAATCTCAGACAGATTCAGACTGTTTTAAGTAATATTAAATATAAACAAAACAAACATTGTATCACAATATTTCAGTTGGCAAATGCAGCCTCCATTTAGTTATTGGAAAACTTTGTGTAGTTGTTTTCTCGACAGATAAATATTACGGTTTATTACTATCCGTGAAATGGGAATGTTGAATGCCGTCATCCATGATGTCATATTGTTAATTTAATTGGTTCGCTCTAATGGTCGCTTTATGTGTACTTTTGTTATTATTATTGAGCTAATATCTGATTTGTTAATTACGGCAATAATCATAAATTGTATTTTGGTAGGTAGGTACTCACCACTTCAATCTGACGACTTTTTCTATTGTAAGTATGGAAAAATTCTCGTCGCTTCTACAATGTTATCAAAAAAAGTTACTCGGACGTCACCTGATGAAAAAATAAAAGACTTATTTTTATCTTTTACAGACTGGCATGAAACGATTTAGACAAAAGAAAAAGGATAACAACCTTTTTGAAGCCAACTGGCCAGTATTTGTTATATCATGGAAATGGAAGTACTATGTGTGTCGACATCGGCCCACGATTGGTTCGTGATGGAAAGTAAATTACTATGGTGTAGTCGCCGTTTACGCGACATGCGACCAGCGCAATTTTTACTGCAGACACTGTAGTATAAGCTGCACAAGTTATCGAAATGTTGCCCAAAATGTATTATGGTAAGATAATACTTATAAAACCCTATGGACAGCATTTCGTTTAAATTATATAATTATTTATGTATTGATAATTGTAAACTCTTTGATCACATCACTATTTGAAAATAGAACCCTCTAAATTCAAAAGATTTTTTTTATGATATACATAACCTCTTTCCATTTTAATTATAAAATTTACTGATGCCGAAGATTGATTTTGTACATATTTTTCTGTTCTAATATTTTATGCAAATAATATTAAAATACATAATTTAACGAGCAATCAGTGAACACTATAGAATATCAAGTTTTCTGTGTACACTTGACACCTTTGTGAAGTGTAAACAAACAAAGAAGAAAAAAAGTGATGACGTAAAGTTCATTGAACATTTCAATGTTTTCAAAACAATCGTGACGCTTTAATGACAGAATCATGTAACTGTTCCACTGCCTAACAAGTGTCGGCACTAAAGCTGAACTTTATTATCTAATTTCAAACAATGATAACAGATAAGCTTAACTGCATTCTCGAGCATTGTTGTCGAGACTCACTCCAATTCTAAGCGATATTGTACCTACGTCACAATAGCATTGTAGTTATATCCTTGTGACGTCAGCAAATTATGACTATTGAAGGTTAACAACTTCATATTAGAAGACCAATCATTGTTTTATCTTTTTGATGTTGAAATATGCAAATTATTTTATTTATAGCTCCATTTCAAAATCTCGAAATCTAAGTCTGTTGCTTTTCTTTGTGATAAAGTTATACAAATATTGTTATGATACTAAAATACAGAATGTTTAAAGATAATTGATTGGAAATACTTGCGATATCTCCAATTTTGATGGATAAAATTAATTAATAAACACAATAGCAGCACGTAGGTACATACAACTTTATTGTCTACCCTTTAAAATTTCTAACTTCTGTGAACGGAGAGGTCGTTGACAAGTGAAATTTGAAAATAGATCGTCGAGATGTCATATTCTAAATTCTAAATTCTTTATTGGAACAAACTGATTTACATATTTTGTGTACGTTAACAGCTGCATTAGTTCAGAGAACTGTGTCGCAGTTATTAGCGCCCACCTCAAAGAGTGGAGATGACAGTATCCAACATTACCTATATCAGAAACAAATATCAACAATAACAGTATAGGTAGGTAAGTATAGGTATTATCTTAAATTTATTTTAATTATATATACCTATATATATATATATTCTATTTTTATTTAATAATGTTAAGTGTGTTCGGATATTGTGTTTTGTGTCATTGTAAGTTTTGTGGTGTGTAAGTTTTTGTGTGCGTGTGGTGTACTCGGAAGGAAGGAAAATGCCGATACTTATGTTATAAGATTTTCCAACTCTTCATAAGTTAGTGAACTGAGCCATTGGTGAGTGACAGTTTTACATTCCCGTCGTATAAGAGAATAAATATTAAGGATTTTGTTTGTTTTGTTATATAAAGTGGAGCTTATGAAATGATATTGCCGTTTTACTATTACAATAGTAGATAGTTCTACCTGACACACTCTATCTGATCTGCGTTTCTGTCTACTGAGATTAAGGTCAAAAGAAAGTTCGGAATGCTTGCGTAAAATTGTGTTTAGAAGAAAAACCTGTCTAACCGTGGGTAATTTGCAAAGGGTATACAGTTCTTGGGTAGGAAAACGAATGGGTTTATGTGTCATAACCTTAAGGACCGCCCTCTGTGCCCTTTCTAGACGAAGCATCAAACACTTACCAGAACTACCCCAAGCTGTACTACAGTAGTTTACAATCGAGTACGCCAGTGCATAGTAGACTGTTTTTAGTGTGGGATAATCGGCAGATGATCTTAGGTTCTTAAACACATATATCAATTTTCTAACCCGCGAGACTAGTGACCCAATATGCTCTTTCCATGACATTGTACTGTCGATGATTACACCGAGATATTTTATATTATTTGTGCGCGAAATTTTATCACATCTGCAGTCAGTACTAGCAATAGGGCATTTGTGTGCAGTTAGGGTGAAAGGAGAAACTGGCTGTGAAGCTTTACTTGGCGCAAACGTAATGAATTTGGTTTTATCCAGATTCAGAGTCAGCAGGTTGTTTGTTAGCCAGTCCATAACCATCTGCAAGGCAGACTCAGCATGGGTGCGGGTTTCACGCCAATCCTTACCATGAACCAGTACTGTTGTGTCATCTGCGTATATTATAATTTTGGAGTTGGTTAGGGGCAATCTGCAAAGGTCATTGATATATAATAGGAACAGGGTAGGTCCAAGGACACTACCCTGTGGCACCCCGTAGCTTAGACTCTCTTCCTTGCTCATATAGTGGCCTAGTTTAACTGTTTGAGAACGATCACTTAAGTAGCTTTCAAAAATATCGAGAGGTAGCCCTCTGATGCCAATTTTCTGGAGTTTCATGAGCAAGAGTGGGACAGAGACAGTGTCAAAAGCTTTAGACAAATCAAGGAAAATGCCTATAGTTTTAAGTTTATTGTTTAGGTTCCTTGCAACAGTACCGGTTAATTCTAAAACAGCGTCCTCAGTACTTTTCCCAGATCTGAATCCGTATTGGTTCTCAGCTAAAATATTTTTCGAGTTAATATAATTCAGAAGTCTTCTATTCAATATTTTTTCTAGAATCTTGGATAAAATCGTTAAAACAGATATTGGTCTGTATGAAAGGCAAAGGTAATATGTCGTACAGCCTGTCAACGAAACATCATTCCAAAACAACCAAAGAGTTTGAATACTGGCCTTATCAACCAAGGCTGTGTAACGGGGATATTACGTGTTCATTAAATAGCGAGGGGATGTCTCCGTGGTACCATTGTTCAGCGTCTGATTCTAACGATATTGCTGTGCCATTTGCTCATTTCCGAGATAAAGGTGCCTCACACAGTGCTACAATATCAAATGTAGGCTTAATTTTAACATTAAATTCAGAGTGAATGACGGTTGCGGTGGTCTGAGAGAAGTCTTACAGAGGCTGTATTCAAAATTTCATGAAAAGATAAATTAGAACTTATTGCATCAGCATTGTCTTGTTTACACAAAATTTTGATATTTTCTTTGTATTTTGTATTAAGTGTAAAATGTGTACAAACAGACAGCTTAAAATTAGTTCTCAGAAAAATCAAGCAACAAAAATAATCAGGGGCTTTAGTCCCGACTGTTTCAAGCTCTGATCCAAATCGAGCTAATATCAATTCCTAAAGAAATGCAGTACGTATTGACACGAACTCGAATTCAAATTCGATTGATAGGTACAGCACTCTATCCAGTCGGGAGTAAGGCTAAGGAATACGTTATTTACCAATATCGAAATATTCTAAAAATAAAATATTTTTCTGTAATTCCATGTGATGTAAATAATTTCAATGAAAATTATAGTAGCTACTATTTAATATGTCCGTAGAGTAAGTATTACACCTTCCCCAGAAAGCTTCAGGGGTGAGACCTCGTCATAGCTGCACGATAGGTACATATAAAATTTCATACATTTATAATAAACTAGCCTATGCCCGCGACTTCGCCCGCGTGATTGTCATTTATCGCGCATCCCTCGGGAATTATTCATCTTTTTGGGATAAAAAGTATCCTATGTGTTAATCCAGGTTATGTTGATTGTTGTTGTTGATTTGTTGTTGATTGTTGTTGTTGTTGGTTGTTGTTGTTTGTTGTTTTTATTTTTTGTTGGTTTTGTTGTTGTTGTTGATATTTGTATGCCAAATTTCATAAAAATCGGTTCAGCTGTACTTGAGTTATCAAAAAAATAAAAAAATCAGACTGTAAATATCCATTTGGTTAGTATACAAACAACTTAGAAACTAATGTTAGTACTTATAAATGATGTAACTAACCCGACTTTGTTTTATATATTAAGAAGATATATATATAGAACATTTTATAAATGTCATGATTGTTCTGCGATATCGTTTATGGAGAAAAGAAACTGGTAATACCCACTAATGCCGAGAAAATTCTGAGGTAAAAACACTTATTCATACCTGTACAAACTCAATTGCTACATTCGGAAAACTTTTCTATTTTCGTCAATCGCAATCGCGACTATCATTTATTTTTATCGAATGTTTTACTCTTACGTGCGGATACACGTTCCGATAGCGTAAGTTTGTGATTATTAGTACCTATTTGGCTTCGCATGCATTAAAATTATTTAACGACGCGCTCAGAACTAGCTAAATATTATTGTGTAAGAATTCTTGTTAATTATAAACACGAATTTAAGATTTGTTTAAAAGCCGTGCTATTTTAAAATGAAAATGGAGTTGTCAAGTGTTTTTTTTTTTTGAGTAGTTTTATGGACTAGTTGCTAAGACCTTTTAGCCACATCTTAAGTATTACACTCCCTAATAAAGTGATGGAAACGTTACCAGAGGTTTCTGAGGGGATGGTGAGAAAATACGAAAGGTCACGTTTTTCAACTTTGTACCATTTACACACATTTGTACACGTTAACGAGCACTTACACACGACATTTAATAATCCACCATTAATACACATTAACAATCGAAGAAACGCAAATTTTGGAAAATAATACAAAATCAACTCTCAAACTCGCTCTTTCTAAACTGCCCGCGTTCAGTTGTGAAGTGCCTCGTTGTTTGTTTCACAGATAAAATAGGATAATTAACTATCCAAGATAATTTAAGAAACCTGTTTTTGAAATTCCAAGACGCAGAAGGTAGCAAGCGAAAAGAGCTCTTCCTAGATCCCCAGCGAGTAATTGCGTTTATCGGAGGGTTAAATGAGCGTTGCAATCTTTAATCAGCTCGGTCTCATTTTTTTAATTCATTTTTCACAGAGCGAGCCTGGCTATTTGTTTGTCAGTTGTTTTTGAGTCTTTGTTTATCTTGTCAATTCTTCAACATTGTTTTTTTTTAAATCAAAACGTCAAGAATTTTTATCTTAATGATATATATAATGTTTATATATTTGCCGCATAAAAATTAGTAGGACATTAAATAAATCTATGACATTTTATCTCATATCTAGGCTCTGTTCCATACGTTACGAAATTCAGAAAGTTGGTGGGAAAATTCGGAAAGATCGTGTTGTGGATTTTGTATTATTTTCCTAAATTTGTGTTTCTTCGAGTGTTAATGTGTAATAATGGTGGAAAATTAAATGATAAGTGATTCTTAACGTGTACAAGTGTTGGTAAATGATACTTAGTTAAAAAAACGTGACTTTCGTATTTTCTCACCATCCCCTCAGAAACCTAGTAAAGATTCCATCACTTTACTAGGGTGAGTAAACTAAAGACTTGGCTAGAAGGTCTAAGTAACCAAGCCATAAAACTGGTCACAAAACAATCAAATTTCGAAATTCATAATATTGGTTTGTGTGTAACATATATTTCATGTTGCTCTATTATTAACATTGTTTACAAATGGGGCTAATAATGCGTTGCAGAAAATTGGCAATTGTTTCCAATTCCGACGTGTAAGAAATACGCCCCATTCTGTTTCAAGGTAAGTAGGTGAACAGTTCTGATACCATCGACAAAACTTTGTAGCATCTTTAATGCTGCTGTTTTATGTGTGTGAACAGAACCTTTGATAGCTTTGTGTTACATTGAAGAATACCGGGAGTATTTTCTGGATAAAGATAATTTAAATGGAACAGAATTGAAAGACTCGTCAAGCTAATTTATAATGAAAATTGGTCGACAATTTTATAATTACTTATAGAAAACGCTGTCATTTCCTTCGTTTGTTACATTTCATACTTTTATCGTATGGATAGGCACAGGACCGGTCGTTGTGGCGATGCTTGGGGGAGGCTTATGTCCAGCAGTGGACGTCTTTCGGCTGAAATGATGATGATGATGATGATCGTTTGGATTACTTTAGATCTTCGGCAAAGAAATTTCTTATTTGTTTACAGCTATGTGCAAATTAGTTGCATCCTAACTTCCTAATTTAAATCAAAATGTTGATGTTACTATGCACTCGTGTACTAAATATAACCGTCTGCATTGACGCAAGTGCGTACTACGAATGCGCTTGTTACTTTTGCATTGTGTAACTTCTCGTGCGTACTGAATGGCGCGTTAGTGACATATGAATAATATATTACTGCTATTGTGATCGATACAGCTCTCTGTTCCGATGCTCGGCCTTCACTCTCCAATTACTGATACCGACAACATTACATGTCATACATTAAAGCAAAAACAAAACGCCTCTAGTGGAATGTATATCATTAAAGCGAACGTCACGTAATGAACCACTTCCATGGACGTACACACGTCTACTAGCGAATAAGGCTTTATTCAAAAAGTTCACAATCGTGAATGAGAGTATTTCCCTCACAAAGCGACTGCTGAGCTCTGGGATTGCATCATTGTGCTGCACAAAAATGCTGCAGTGCTAATTTCGCATGCACCGCGCTACTCGTGAACGCCATTATGAGCTTACGAAGCTCTAGAACTAGTAATGAGTACTCAAATAAAATCAGCATTACATATATACAAACAAAAAACAAAAGCAGAAAATACGAATCCCTGACATAACTTTTAAAGACATTGAAATGTGCAATGTAGTAAAAATTCTTAAAATCACTGCTATAAAAAAAAAAGATTAGGCCAGGCGACACGACGTTCAATAAATCAGAAAGAGGAATTAAAAAGTTTGAAAATGGAAAAGACAGCGTGTTCGAAATTAGAATTTTGTTGAATCGAAATAGAATTCCTACAACTACTTCGGGAATTAGTTTTCGTTCTCTCGAGCTTGGCATATAATTTTATAGGGGTGAATCTATATGGATATCTATTAATATAAGAGTTTGAATGGCCACAATAAAGACATTATCATTCGCTGTTAACGTTTATCGTGACCAAAATAGTAATTTGCATAAAGATACGAACATAATCAAAACAAAAAAAAAGTCTCTAGCTACTAACAGGTTGTCCACGACAGGTACAGTTACACGACACACATTGTTGGTCCAAAAGCTTTGTTTGTGAAGGAGTAATGTATAAATAATCGTTTGAGATGAATGTATGGGACATATTCTCAGACAGTTTTCATAGCGTTGTTTGTTGAACTCAACTGCTTAGAAAAAGTGTAACAGTAAAGACGCAGCCTTAGAAGTTTCCTGTTTAATTTAACAGTATGACAATGCAGTACAAGGTTGGCTACTTAACGTGTTAAAGCGGAACAACAGGGTGTGTCAGGAGAAAGCGTGCAAGAAATGATGCGGCAAAACCCATTCGAAGTATATGGATGCAGGTGAAACACGGCAACAGTACATCAACGCATAATTACGAAATAATAAGCACTCTCAGTAAGCAAATGCGTGCGTCGCTGTCAGCTAAATGCATAGTTAGCAATTTAATCCATGCTAGTAATGCTACCCTGTTCTCAATTCAAAAAAATGGAATGTTGGTATTTTTCTCTTTTTGAAAAGCAACAAACTGCCAGTTTGACGTTATTAAAAAAGTTCTTTCATATTGACTGTTTGTTGGATTTGACATCTAGTACGTGCAAATTGAATATTAAAACTGTACGATTGCTTTAAAAATTAATATTCACAGACTGAGCTCGTTGATCATTGAAACTTCCTGTATGAAACAAATTATGTGCCTCAATAACACTCCCATCTTAAGAACAACAAAAAGGAACGGTCGTAATTATGTGTAATTAATTACATTAATAAGACTGGAAGACAATTTAAAAACTGAAAAATAATTGAGAAAAGAAAATGATAATTACGGCTTCGGGTGTTTTCATCCATTAGACGAAATTGGGAGTTCAGATTCATTGACAAAATGTCGTTGAAGATTCAGGCTAATGGCAGCGTAAGACTGAAGCGTAACAAGTAACAGGCTTGCTCATTCGTCTCGGCTCGCTAAGCACGTATAAGTTACGAGTAGCTAAGGAATTTAATATATTCTAAAGACTGCCTTACCTCCGTGCTGCGCAACCAGGCTATACTTCACTGCTCAGCTTAACTCCTTACCGTACAATATATTTATTTACCACGACAGTATTTTAAGAGGTAACGCAGACCTGTCGTTGTGTTTCTTATTAGTTACCGCACAATTTATAAATATAGGTTCAACAATAATTATTCCTTGATAATGTGGAAGGTGCATAAGTAATCTAACGTATCTAATCTATTGGTTTTTAATAAATTGCATTGTTGTTCCAATTCAAATTGGTATTCTGTCAACTATTCACATTCCGGCGGCAACATGTTCTTTGATTCACCTTCGGTCATTTAGGCAATGATCTCGTTCGTCAACTAACAGTGTTCACGTTTAAAGTTTCAAGTATAAAGGGCAAACCAGTAAGAGAAAAAGGGCGTTTTTCCAAGAGGTACTACGGTCTGACATCCGGATAAATTGGTCTAATGTAGAAAACCATAGTTTACTATTTTATTATTTTTAACACATTTACGCATGCGAAGCAAAATCGTAACAATGATATTTAAAAGTACAGATATGTTACTTACGCGCGCAATCTGAAGACTCGAAAACATCCGTCCTTAGGACGTTTTTTTCTAATAATTTGCATCAAGTAAGGAGCCGAGCGTGACCGGTCACAAAAAAACACTAAAATGCCGTCTTGTGTGTCCAGAAAGTGTTCCAATTATGATGCGAAAGTTACATGAATTTGAACTTACTCACTTTGTACTAGTTTGTGTATTGTGCTGCCGCTGCGTAAGGAACATTTTTTTCATTTGTTTTATTAGGGTATAACATATCTATACTTTTAAATATCTTTGTGTCGAAACGATAATACAACAGGTCTATTACATTTAGATTTAATTTTATGCATAATGCGCACTTTGTATCACACAGATATGACTTAAATCTTCAAGTTAAAAGAATAATAAGTCTCGAACAAGTATTTCAGATCCAAAGTTCACTTACATTCACGTTTACATACGTCGAAATGGTCCATGCTAGGGCCACAGAACAGAATAACTATTTTACGGACAATGGTAGGTTAATAGTCATATGGGGTGCTGGCCAGAAAACCTCCACGTGTGTCTGACGGATGCTTGTCCTTCTAGACACGTCTAGAGGGAACGGCAGTTGTTGGGCCGGTGCACCTTGGGCACGGGCAATAAGTCTCCTTTGGACCTTATTGCCTGTGGCGAATATTCTGGCACGGGAGGGGCCCGATGTGGGCCAATGGGAAGTGCTCTCTGCTTGTCACTCTGAGATAGCAGAGAGCACTGTGGAGGAGCAGGGGCGGGCCCGGTGTGCACTCACCCTGCCACTGGGCAGGCAGCGGGGGTACTGTCCTTCCCTGCCCCCGTCGGTCTCGTAATCCTAGGAGTGCCTGCTGAGTAGTGTTCTCGCGCCTCTTGGGACCGAGGGTCTTGGCTTTACCGCCCGGCCCGCAAGGAAGAACACTTCTATAAAAAATTACAGGAGGATGGGCCTGCGAGCAGCAGACTCGGGGTAGTCTGCTGCCGACCAGCAGCTGGCGTAGTTGGCGCAGCTGGCATAGCTGGTAAAGGCCCCTGAGGTGAGGTGGCGTGCAGTGTTCCGTGTGCGCCACAGAGGAGGGTGCGGCCGTCGTTAGGCCGCACGGGGAGAAGGGGCTAGCCTACTTGTGGCGGGCCAGGACCTGTCGGGGGTGGTGGTGTGAATACTCACGGGTTCACACGCCCCCGGCTAAGGTAGTTGAAGGAACACCGTGGTGGTTTTAGTCGGTAAGAGTCCGACACTGGCTCCGCCTACCCCGGGCGGAGTGCAACCATGAGGATTTCCCACGGAAAAAAAAAAACAAGAAAAAATAAAAGTTTAATAGTCATATTCGCTAATACCATGATTCGCTAATATCACTTGAACAAAACAACAGTAAAAAACACCAATGGAATTTTAAACCTCTATTCTCATCAAAATACATATCTATTTATGTACATACATTGACCAGCCTAACAAATATTGACAGACAACCACCAAAAAATAGAGCGGTGCAGATGTTGAAATCGAGTTTTTTGTTGAATCAATCAATTGATAAAATGCCGTGGTGTGTACCAAACAAATCTAGCAAATAGGTTTGCTATCAATCTGCTGTGAATTGTCAAAATCCAATCTAACGCCTGCACCGCGCACACCTCGCTTTGTTAATAAAATACATTGAAAAATATGAAAGGTCCAGCCCAATAAAAGTGAGTCCACTCTTGTTTCTGCCAAATTCAATTTTGATGGAATTGAAGGAGAAATTGACGCTATAGTAATTGGTTCTTTTGTAAGTTTTTTTTAGAATGTATATCTTTGAGTAAATTTAATGAAAAACTATTAAAAAGAAGCCTCAGACCAAAAGAATAAGATAGACGGAGCGCGTAGAACTAGCGAATGAAGCCAGAAGGAATACAAAATGGCAAAGGAGTACCTACTATATTCCGCCCAGTGTTCGCGAGCCGCTATCTGGAGCGTACGTCTAATCCTCAAACTAAAAGAATAAGATTGTGGACTGAATAGTAGGAACTCCTTTGCCATTTTGTATTCATTTTTCTAGCTTCATTCGCTAGTTATTTATTTATTTCCACAAAAAAAAAAAACATACATTTGGCAGATACAGTGTACAACATAAACCAGTTTAGGTTTTTCTGTACACCGCTTGGTCCGTCGACATTCATTACAACAAGATGTGGGTGGGTGAACACGACGCATGGCGCTCGCTCGCCCCATGCAAAAATTCTCAAATACCCTCAACTAATTTATATTACTTCTCAATAGCAAATTGCTTACAAAAACACAGCATGTTTTTTTTTTTCTTCTTAATGTTATAAAATTATAAGTCAATGGTGTCGATTCTCTTGTTCACGAACTAAACTTATTTTAAACTATCGCTCTCTTTTACTAAAAGTAGATACAAGAAAGGGATAGCAACCATTTTAGAACTGTCAAATTAGTTTACGTGTTACATTTCTTTGTATTTTAGTGGGCACGTTCCGAGATCACGACTAAACTTGTATGGAAATTTTAATTCCGTCTAATTTGACAGCTCTAAAATGATTGCCATCCCTTTCTTGTATCTACTATTTGTAAAAGAGAGCGATAGTTTAAAATAAGTTTAGTTCGTGAACAAGAGAATCGACACCAATATTAGGTTTTAATTCCTCTAAAAGGTGTTTTTTAGTTTAGATTATATGTTGTTTCATTTTCATTTCTGCGCGCTCCTTCCATCTTATTATTTTGGTCTCAGCAAAAAACAATCAATTAGGTATGAAACTACTCTGATATCATTCCATAGCACTGTTGAGAAAAATGAGAGCTCTAATAGATCTTTTACGACTGAAAACATTCCAAACTTAGTTATTTCATTCAGTGATGCCGTTCAATTTAACAACGAAAACACTAAATAATTATACTGCAGCCAAAGAAATGATGTTATAAACTGTAAATATTTCTATAATCATAAATATCGAGCATAGAATCAGCTTTACTAACCGTGACGAGGTTCGTGAGAAACAACTTATTCACGGCTAGTGTGAAAATTGCTTCCATTTGCTAAATTCATTTACGTTCCGAAATTATGCATGTTAAATACGTGATTGTGGCAATCCGAACGAATTTCCCATAGTTTTCTTTTCATTGTTATCAACTGCTGTTCTAATTCGAATGTCGTTTGGTGTCTTGTTAAAAGTTTCAAAAGTAATTAAGGCGCTACTAAGAGCTAAGTGGCGCCCTCATCAGTAAAAATACTCGCTGAGTACATCATTTATCGGAAATTCGTTTTTAATAATTGAAGTACAGGTACTATAGTTTAATCAGAAACGATCACTTTGTAAATTGTATTTCGCTGTAGTTGTAGATAAAAAACCTGGCCAAGTGTGAGTTGGACTCACACAGTAAGTGTTCCGTACCACCCATCGACCTTTTTTTTATTTATAGTATTTTTCAAGATAAGGGTCATAGCAACAAATATTCTGAGAAAACAACAGGCTGCCTATTACCGTTCAAAAGATACAGCCCTGTGACAGACATACGGACGGACGGACAGCGTAGCGAGAGTAATAGGGTCCCGGTTTCGGTATAGTAATAGGGATGCGGAACCCTAAAAAGTGCCAAAAGGGCTGTTTTTCGCATTTTTTGTGTCTACAACTACAGCGAACTATAATTTTATTTCATTTATTTATTTATTTATGTACACACAACACATTTTACTATAGATAACATACAGAACAAACACAGAGTTAATCATTTCTGAATTACTTCAATTGTTAAAAACGATTTTTAGATAAATGATGTACTCAGCGTGTAATTTTTTTTTACTGTTGGGGGCGCCACTTACCTCTTAGTAGCCAATATCGTTTTCGCGTTTATGTAGGTTCACTGCGTATTACTGGCACAAAATAGTTACATTTCATCAAACTTCCAAACTCCGAAATTAATCCAAACAAAGTCATTACTGCATTCAATAACATCTCCACAGAGAATGCCACCAACCACCAACGCAAACACAATATGCAATTCTAATCTTTAATAACAACTGTGTAATAGCTAATATTGTGTGTACTCAGAGTAAATAATCTGCATTGCATTGCTGACGGCGATGCGCAAGTATTGGAATTGCTTTGAAATCGTATTGCGGTCGGATCTAGGTCGTGGGATTGAACTTAGTCTTGGAACGAAAGTGGATTCAATCAAACGTCCGATTGATTATGCGGGTGTAGTGTTTTGATATACTGAATAACAAATTGGATTCTAACTGCAAACAATTGAGTAGCGACATTTTTAGACGCTCTGTTTCACACCTAGAATTCTGATGTTCTATTGTTGTTGTAGGCTTAAGTTAGAGAAAGCTTATTTCAGTGATAAACTATGCCAATAACAAACAGGCAACTGAGGCAACTTAGGCAATCTATCATTGATTGTTATCGTTGAGTTGTAGTTCCTTTTGTTTGAAAGTTTTTGTTAAAACATTATCGTAATAATATTAGAAATGTGAAAGTATTGAAGCTGTTTATTTGTTTGTCCTACAATCACGCTGAAACGGCTGGTAAACAGATAGACTATTACCTGATTAACATATACTATAGGACACTTTATCCTGGGAAGATAAACAGTTCCCGAGTGATGCGCGCTAACATACAACGTGTATCAGAAATGCGTGGTCATATTTTAAGAGCTCATTCAGGGCATCGCATAGAACATTTTTTACTATGGGACCAACCCTGAAATCGCGAAAAAAATATCATCTGTTCCCTACTAAATCATCGATGTCACTCGACAAAATGTAAGGATCAGCTGTTTTTTTTTTTCGCTATTTCATGTTTGGTCCTACAGTAAAAGTTGTTCAATAGCATCCCCTGAATAAGCTCTTCAAATAATTATGACCACGCATTTCTGATACACGTTGTATAACTGTGATAAACCGAATTATAATTGAGCGAATCCGCAGGCATTAGCATAGTTAGGTTACTAAAATTAAGCCATCTATTGATGTTTACGCTTCAATTTAAGAAAACTTTCAAAGGCGGTGTACTGTCACCTTCTCTCCTGTCGTCCTTTGAGTTTCTTTAAAGGCCTTCCTTAAACATTCTGTCCACAAAACGTCATTTTTCTCTATCAGGGAACGAGTTAGACGGTTGAGAGGAAGCACAAAGCTTTGCGAGACATTGTCTCGCTGGCAAATGTTTGATTGAATCCACTTAAAGTTTCAATATACTATGACAGGTGAAGTTTCAGCTTTCATCTACAGTTAGGGTCAGTTCACATAGACCGGCTTGAAGAGCAAAGAAAATTATGATCGTATTTCATAATGTTCCTGCCCTAGTCTTAAATTACTTGGAGTTGGCGCAGTACGTCTTCTTTTTCCATTTTCTTCTATCAGCTGTCATCTCATAATTTACTCTCTTCATCAATTTCATTCTCCACGCAATCTATCCTCGTTTCTTTGGTCTCTCTCCTTCTCCATCCATGAACATTCATATTAATCACTATCTTAGTAACATGCGTATTATCCCTCCTCATAACATACCCATACCAACCCAAACGATTTCCTTACAACTTTTCTATAACTGACGCCACTTTCAAGCTCCCTCTAAAATTTTGATCGTATTTAAAATAGAGTTTTAGGACATTGAAATAAGGTTCCCTTTTACGGTTTACATCTTTTGTGACAAGAAGATGCTCAAGAACTGTTTCAATGTGCTCAGTGTGAAACATTAAGAGCAGCCGAGTTGCTTCCCCTGTGAGCCAGTCGGCTGCGCGTGCGGTCTCTCAGCCAGTCTATGTTGGTCGGCTCCAAGCATACCTACAAATTCGTCACCAAGGCCTACAGTCTGTGTTAAAAAAAACGATCTCCGATACTCTCCAAGTCGGTTTATGTGAACAGACCCTTACTGGGTAAAATGCCGGCTCGGATACGCCTTTGTATTGAAATATCTTTGTGGATTAGTCGAGTGGCCTTTGGTAAATACGATACGAAAATGAGCTCGGTTGGTAACATCGCGTAAAGTGTTTAATAGTTACCGTTTTCGCGTTTTATGACGTAGATAAAAGAATAATTTACATGGTTGGTATTTTGCTTATTTACGGCCTTACTTATAAACGTTGTATAGCGGTTGTATAGTTACACAACAATTTGTCACTTTCTGTCATCAGTAATTTGATATTCGATAGAAGAAGATAAAGCATTGTGTAACTATACAACGTTTATAGTAAGGGGGTTAATGTTTACGTCTGTATTTCCGTTTCGAAAACTATTTAATGAATAGGTATTTAATGCATACAACGTTATTTTTTGTATAGTGCACACCTCAAACACCCCAAAACGATGTATTTCCATAACAACTATCGGAGTATTTTTTTCCAAATCATAAAATTACCTACATGCTTTCAGGGTATATATAGGTAAGAAGCAGACTAATTGAAGAGAAAAATGTCATGACGAACAAAAACTCATCAAGTTTAAAACTAATCTGAACTTAGAAAACACCTTTTAGAGGAATTAAAACCTAATAATGACTTATAATTTTATAGCAATAAGAAAAAAACATGCTGTATTTTTGTAAGCAATTTGCTATTGAGAAGTAATATAAATTAGTTGAGGGTATTTGAGAATTTTAGCATGGAGCGAGCGAGCGCGATGCGTCGTGTTCACTCACTCACATCTTGTTGTAATTAATGTTTTTTTTTGTGGAAATAAATAAGTAATAATAATAATAGTTTAACTTCCTGGGGCTGATGAACCCACTGATGAACTTACTGAATTTAATTTAACTATTTTTTTTTTTATTGATTCTCCTAGCGATTCTGAACAAACTACTCAAGATTGCACTTTGCACTATACTTAAACTAACGTTGTATAGCTTAATTTTAGCTAGAGCTCTGATTTACAGAAGTACTTTTACAAGGTACATTTACCTACTCATTCTAATTATTAACTAACACTGCTAAAGAAAGTCACAAACGAAATCATCACATTCAAAGATCGATACGATGACTTATAGAGTTTTCGGTTACTAAACAAAATACAAAGATAAATCTCACTGCTCTTAAATGTTCAACATCATACACGTGTTTTGAACCCGTACTTTCTTTTTCATTACTTGCATAAAAGCTCTCTGTCATCGCAGCCTAAAGTCTAGGCTAACGACCAGCGTTTGCAGGTAAGCGGAAGTTATTAGCGGGGTCTTTGACCTTACGCTGGGCGGCGCGCGCCCGCCCTAGCATTGTCGATTTCTATCAAGTTTTTAAAGTATTACATAGATGGTATGTGGGTTTACATCGTGGTTTTAAATTAATGTTTAATCCAAGTTAAGTTATTATTATAAATGTGAAAGTTTGTAAAGATGTTTGGATGTTTGTTACTCAATCACGCTGTAACGGCTAAACGGATTTGGAGGAAATTTGGCACACAGATAGACCGTACCGTCCACAACCCAGATTAATGTGTAGGCTATTTTTTATCCCGGGAAAATAAACAGTTGCTGAGGTATGCGCAATAAGTAAATGACAAATTATTTATTTTATTCATTTATTATTTGGAAGACCATTAGCAATTACATTAGTATAACAATGTTATGATATGAAATGTTAGAAATATACTTGATTTGGAATGTGACATTGTATAATTGTAATTTTTTGGTACTGAACTTGGACATAGTAATGTGATATTGCATAATTGACTATTTTTTTAATTTTTTGTCTTTTGTAATGTATGTGTAAATTTGCATGCCGTAAGGTTAAATATGGTGACACTAAATGTAAATTTTTTTTAACATTAAATGTAATTTTAACTAATTTTACCCATTTTTCGCAAATAAATTGTTTTGATTTGATTTGAAGTATTTAAAAGTTTAATCTAAAAATAATAATTCGAATAAATTAATATAAATATAAATAAATATTTTTGGGACATTTTTACACATCACCATTAAGTCCCAAACTAAGCAGAGCTTGTGGTATGGGTAACAATGGATATATAATGCTTATATAGTTTTTTTTTTGTAAATACGTACTTATAATATATAAAAAAAACAACCAGACCAACACAAACACTCATGTTCATCACACAAATATTTGTGTCCTGTGGGAATCGAACCCACGACCTCGTGATCAGAACTCAGCAGTCCGACACTCGAACCACTAGACCACAGAGGTCGTCAATAAATAAGTTTTAATAAATAAGTAAGTTTATGAATAAGTTTTCAGATGAGTTTGATTAAATATATGTATCCAGAATGAAAATGCTCTTTACTTAAAAGATTAGATCGATTAGATAGATAGTGAAGTAGATTCACTTTTATTAACTCTTTTTATTTTTATCAGCATAATACACATTTTAATCAAACAACATCATTTACTGTCAGTCAATTTTCTCTTCAAAATAAGTGTAGCTCTTTCTTCAAACAAAATCCATTACATCGTATGTACACTACAAACAACGTTCTAGCAACAAACTAAAAAGATTTTTAATTTGAGCAACAAATAGCTAACATTACGAGGAAACAAACGACTCGTCTGGAACCGAGCAATTGAGGCGAGATTGTACTATAATTGCCCATACGGAACCCAGCAACGTCTCATTACAACTACACACACGATTACTAAGATTTAGTGTTCCGACAAACTAAACACGAAGATTATTTCGTCTGTAAGTAAAGCACATCAGTAGGGCTGGTAATATTAAATATCTTTTTTTTTTTCAAAAGTATTAAACGATTGGCTAATAAAATAAATGATGACATATTCTAAGGTAAAATATTACTTCTAACAAGCCTTGAACTAGGTACTTATGATCTACATTGAAATAGTACATTATTATACAAGTGAGCTTATATTCGAGGCTGAATTGCAGCGCGAGCCGATGGCGAGGGCGTAATAAAACCTCGAGTATAATGAACATTGCTCACGTGTTTCATACGAAGTTTATAAACACACTCGCGAGGAAAAAAAATCATAAACATAGTTTAGACAAATAAAAAAATTGTGAAAAATGGCCCGCGGATTTCTATAATCGCACGCCATGCATGTGGTTGAGTGACGTATAGCTAATTGCGCGCAGATGGTGGACGGAAGCCGCCAAACAGCCTAAAATTTAAAATTTAATAAATATTTTTTTTTATTTATTACAAATTAATGTTAATTTGTTGACAAAAATAAAGAATTTCATGAAATCAAATGTTTATTTATCATATTTTAATTAATACAGTTGTTTTATTTAAAAAAAATGGTTTTGTTTAGACACAAAAACTCTTTGCTGAGATTTAAAAATAAAATCACTAGTGCGATAATGTAAAGTAAAATGCAGCACACCTGCGTTATAAGCTGCATTATGAACCTAAAAGCAATGCAATAAGCGCTACTTTACAAGCAAGTGTGTTAAAAAAAATTTAACAATTCATTTGTGGTCAAAACTGTGATTAATTTGCTTATTAGATAAGCAAAGTGGTTACAAACACATGACACAAAATTTAACATGAAGAGTTTCAACCCTATAATCGAGCCAGTAAACTTAGGCACTAGTGGGCTCGAGCGAGTGCTCGACGTCGAGCCACGACGTACTAATTGACGACGTTATCGAGCACTCCAAGTTTCGAGCTTGAGTGAACTTTGGGCTTTCATATTCCAATTTTAAACTAGAAATGAGCACCATAGGCGCCGTAGTAAAGTTTTATAATAACTTGGGCTATACGTTGTGTATGCTTTGAGGGTATTATTTGTTTGCACAATAATGCATTATCTACTATTTTTGCTTGTCTTCGTAACTGTGCAACTCAAATAAACGCTGTGTTGTGCTGTGTTGTGACTCACGTTACAACACAGCATTACGCTGAGTGTCAACCTCTTTGCCGCAGCTACGACATGCAAAGTTGGTCTTGGTATGATATTACAACTACGTAGGTATCTGTACTGTAATCCCTAAAATGTACGTAATGAACTAATTTTGTATGTGTACCTACCGCATGTTGTCTTGTTGTGGCAATAAATCATTTTTCTTTCTTTCTTTCAAATAGTTAGTTAGTTTTTAGTAATAGGTAATAGAGCTCTTTTGTGAAAGAGCTCAACCGGGGAAGTACTACCACCGTACCTAATTTTCCGCCGAATAGTGATGCTTGCATTGCTGTGTTTCGGTCTGAAGGGTACGGGTGCCGCCGGTGAAATTACAATCACATGATACTTTCCATCTTCATGTCTTAGTTTGGCAAACTGACTTGTGGTACCATTTAGGCAACAGCCTAGGTGATATTGCAGTTGTTATGGGCAAAGGTAACCGCTTAACATCAGGTGGGCCTTTAACTCGTTTCGCCATCCTATACTAGAAAAAAAAAGATAGGTTCACGAATATTAGTTGAATAGTTCGTATTGACATAGCTTTCAGCTAAAAATGTATAACTTAAGTGAAATGTTAGAAGCTATGCAACTGTCCGATTTCAATTTGAGAACTTGCCTTAAATCATCATCATCATAATTTCAGCCGAAAGACGTCCCCTGCTGGACAAAGGCCTCCCCCAAGCATCGCCCTAACGACTGGTCCTGCGCTTTCCACATCCAGAGGATCCCCGCGACCTTCACCAGGTAATCGGTCCACCTTGTGAGGGGCCTACCCACGCTGCACCTTGCAGGACGCGCTCGCCACACCAGAATTTTACGGCCATACATAACATAACATAATCAGCTCATTACTGTCCCACAGCTGGTACGGGCCTCTTCTGAGAACGAGAAAGGGTTAGGCCTTAGTCCAAACCACCACAACGCCACGCTGCCTTGTGCGGGTTTCCGGACTACACTCATGATTGTAGTCCGGAAACTTTTTTTTTATAGTACCTATAGGATGGCGAAACGAGCTAAAGGCCCACCTGATGTTAAGCGGTTACCTTTGCCCATAACAACTGCAATACCACTGAGCCTGTTGCTTATTTAGGCATTTACCATTTGGTAACGTATGGAGCACTCTCAGATATATAAGTTACCTCAAGATGTTTGTGATTATCAAATTCTGATCAGCACATGAATTCAAATAGTCAGAGTTGCGAGCCGGGTTCGAACTCAGACGATCTTGCTTGGAAAGCAAGCGTTCAACCACTAGGATATTACTGCTTTTCACTTGACATAATTATAATTTATTTTTATAATATACTTTTCCTGCGGTTTCGCTCGCGTATAACTCGGTTTATCACAGAAACGCTTATTGTGCATCCCTCGGGAACTGTTTACTTTCCCGAGATAAAATTTAAGGGATAAGGTTTGGTCTGAATCCGTTCAGCCGTTTCAGCGTGATTGTGCAATGTAATAAACATCCAAACATCTTCACAAACTCACATTTACAAAATTAGTAGGATTTTAAATAGAATTACGATTACGACACACGCTGAACTAGTTTTGTTGTTAAGCTCTCAAGAAACTTCATTAAGTTTACAAAACTAGGGGAGACTCTAATACCCTTAAATAAAGCAAATGGCTTCGAATGATAGTGCAATTACAGGGCCATGGATTTACACGACAATTTAGGTCAAGCCATTACAGTTTTAGTGAAGCCAACTTTAATGGCCCAGTTATGCTCGCCAATGACCTGTGACATTAAAGCAAGCTTTTGAGGGTAGCTAATATCGAGGCTATTGGAACAACGCATAATGGCACTGCAGTGCCAGAAAATAACACAAAAGCTTGGCAAAACAATGCGGGACCTTGGTATTTATTTGGCAATATATTAAATCTGCTGCCTTTGTTTTTAATGTATTTTTATAAACGTGATGTGTAAGAATTGTTATCAAACATGAAGTGTTCGTTAATTGAGTTAATAACATAATCGATTCGGAAATTCAGTCAAAATTCATAAAATACATTATGAGGACTGTTGTTCAATTTCCAAGGCTCATTGAGTCTATTTTTATCCTATCATAGCTCAACAGAATGTCTCACAACGTTTAACGAAAATTGCATAGTACATCATGCGGTAGCAAAAGCGATACGCTATGAAATATCTACGGAATTGCTATTTCCCATTTCATTTGACGCGACACCCGATTTTTAAACGAGTGAGCAAAGTGAACCAAAATATTCGAGAATAGAAAAACACGATTCAATCGATGCCGTTACAGCGGTGCAGTATGTTGGAGATCAATTATTGTTATTTATTTTAAACATGAGTGATTTAAGTACAGTCGGAAGCAGTAATATCTGCCTATCGACGGTTTTAAAATCACAAACAATGGTGTCGATTCTCTTGTTCACAAACTAAATTTATTTTGAACTAACGCTGTCTTTTATTAATAGTAGATGCAAGAAAGGGATAGCAACCATTTTAGAACTGTCAAATTAGTTTTAGTGTTCTTCTTCGTATTTTAAGTCGGCACATTCCGTAAACACGACTAAACTTGTATAATGGAAATTTTAATTCCGACTAATTTGACAGCACTATAAATTGTTGCCATCGCTTTTCTTGTATCTACTATTAGTAAAAAAAAGCGGTAGATTAAAATAAGTTTAGTTTATGAACAAGAGAATTAACATCAATAGCTGTCTGAATATAGATTGAACGGATAAATAAGTGCCTATATATATACAAGGAGATGGCCCTTTTATCCACATTAAGATATTTATTGGTGTAGCTTGGATCAGATAGATATTATCAGCGGTTTTAAATCTGCTATAGGCAAATATTATTGCTTCTGACTGTACTTACGAAAGGTATTAGATGCACGATCTAAAATAGTAGTATACTATTGCCTTAGTACAGCATTTACTTAAAAATAACCCTTTAAGGCCTAAGATATAGATACGTGGCCTTGGTCAGGATCGGCTAGATAATATAATGTATATGCCGAGCACGATTTCAGGTTGCGAATGAAAAATGCAGTGCGGAACGTCGGAGCTCTGAATGAGAGAACGCCTCACATAGCATTTTTGTTTTTCACAGAGCACACAGGAAACCGATTACGTTGCCAAACAGAAAGAAACGCTTTTCCATAAAGCGGAGGTTTTTGTTATAATTATTTTTTATGTATTTTTTACTACAAACGCCTGCCATACTATTACGACCGGATGCCTTTGAAAGATTAAAAACGACCAAGTTTTCCACAAAACCCCTTGCAGTTATCAAATTAAATTAAGATAAAGATCTAAAATAAGTTTAAAAAACTAAGAATAAGTTACAAATGACGAGCAACGCGAGGTGTCTGAGTTTTCTTTCAAAAACGACTTGAAACTTTTCCAGCACGGTCGGCTCAAGTTTAGCTCTTTTATTACTTGTTTTAAAAGAATGTTAACCAGATATCGGGCAATTCGGAAAAACTGTGACGATTTCATCCGAGCTCGGCTTCTATTTGAAATTCAATGACTGTTTGAAATTCAACGAGACTTTTATGATGATATGCTTCACGTTTTAAATTTTCCTTGCCGCATCCCTTACCGGTTTTTGACTGTCCCAAAATACCTGTAAAGAATAAAATCACCTGTTAGAACACATAAAATATTTGCGATAAACTTAGTTACTATTAGTAGTTCAGGGATATTATAAGTACAGATATGTTATTTGCGCTCGCAATCTGAAGACTCGAAAACGTCCTAACTAAGACGTTTTTCTATTAACCCGCGTCAAGTAAAGCGCTGAGCGTGACAAGTGACAAAAAAAACTTAAATTGCCGTCGTCGTGTGTGTACAGAAATTGTTCCAATTATGACGCGAAAGCATAGACATATATATTACTAATCATTGCGCGAAAGTAACTCGAAGTAAAAAACTTATTTACTTTATACTAGTTTATGTGTATTGTGCTGCCGCTGCAAACGGAACAATTTTTTCGTTTGTTTTGTTACGGTATGACATATCTATACTTTTAAATATCATTGGATATTATTTACTAAGTACAGCTCAATCAATCAAGTAAGTCTTAGTACAATGTTAAATATAAACAACTCGTATCAATATTATTCTGTAACAAGAAAGTTTAACTGACCAGCTATTCAGAACATTTTCGATAAGCAGTTGTCGACCGGTTCGGTTTGTTATCTCATTTCGTCTATGATTCACGAAACGAGAGAAAAAGAGATAACAAACCAAAATAATAAATGTTCTGAATCAAGGAGCGACTAAACTAAGCCAAAGTACATTTTTCACACAACACAATAAGAAAAAGAAATAAATGATAAAGACGAAATCATAATTTAAACAATATGGCGCATTTAAGAAAAAGAAGTGTTGAAGTGTTATCGCGCGTAAATAATTTAAACGGTACCAGGAGCGCATAATATAGGAGACAATAGACATTAGACAGTGGGAAGCGATAAGCTGGGTCTATCCAGATTACTGAAACCACGAACGTAGACTATCTGAATACCTGCAGCCTGCAGCGGCAAGATTGTGTTTACGGAATCTATTGTATAGGCTGCTTTTATGTATGTAATATGCAGTGTGTGCACATCCTAAGCAGAAGGAAGCTAAATATAATGTATTTTTTTACCTATAATGCATTTTTCAAGTATCAGTTTTTATAATATTTAATAAATAACGTTAATGTTAAGTTGATAAAATTTTAAATGTTAGAAATTTATTTTAAAATAGCTTCCACCCGCGGTTTCACTCCCATGGTTGTTTATTTTAAGTCTGGCTCACGCCCATGGCTTCACTCTTCTTCGTCTTCGTCTTTTCTTTATACAAATTTACAACCCCTCTATAAACCCCTTAAGGGGATGAATTTTCAAACATTCTTACTGCTCACCTACGTAATCTAAGGAACTCCTGTGCATAATTTCATCCTTCTAGACCCATCGGTTTAGGCTGTGTGTTGTCTGTCAGTCAGTTTTAAGTTTATTTTTTAATGGTATACGATGGCGAAACAAGCTAAAGCATTTGATTAAGTAGATATTTAATAATTTTAAATTAATAAAAATGTGAAATATACTATTCAGTTAACATTGATTGCGAATGCAACACAATATTAAAGGAAATGTAGCATCCACAGACCAGTAACCTCTGGTTTGTGGTAGCAGCCAAGTGGCGCCCCCATCAGTAAAAAAAAAATTACTCGCTGAATACATTATTTATCGAAAATTCGTTTTTAACAATTGAAGTACAGGTACTGTGGGTCAATTCACGTAACTAAAGTGCAGTTGCAGTTAAGTTTCGATCAAAACAATGTTTTTCGTATTCTCTTATCTACGATGATCGCTGTCAGAAACGAACTGCAGCGTCACTGCAACTTGATCGGCGCGTCATAAAGTTACGTGAATCAGGGCCCTGTAGTTTAATCAGAAACTATTAACTATGTAAAATATAGTTCGCTGTAGTTTTAGATAGAAAAAATGACAAAAGTGGCCGTTTTCGCACTTTTTCTATCTACAACTACAGCGAAGTATTATTAACAGTGTTAATAGTTTCTGATTAAACAACATTACCTGTACTTCAATTGTTAAAAACGAATTTTCGATAAAAGATGTGTTCAGCGAGTAATATTTTTCTTACTGATGGGGACGCCACTTGGCTGCTATATTCCCCTTAATATTATAAAAATAACTTTTATTTCATATTACTATTTTAATAAATCTCTCCAATCTCAGTATCTCCATCGACAAAAATTTATGCGGAGACATGAATAAATCGAAGATGTGAAGGTAAGGTAGGTAGCTTATCTCAAGAGATATTGCCACTATAAAATATCTAAAGCGCGAAATGCGCACTATACGAGTACTGTTTCAGAAGATAAGCAAGAAAATATTTATAAAACTATATTTATAGCTTTACACAAGAGAAATAAAAGGTCTAGATGGGTGGTCTCAGAATACGATCTGATGCTATGGTTCATATCCGTTTTTTTTTCGTAGGAACTAGTTTAGGATAGCCATTAAAATTACTTATGCATTTTATCAAAGATAACAAACATTTCAGGACTGACATATGACAAAGCTTTATCATTAATCGTGTACATAATGAATAGGTGTCGTTATAAACATAAACAAACTATAATTTTAAAATAAGAACATGGTACACAATACACATCATAAAACATACACTTCCCTATCTTCGCCAACCTGTGATATAACTTTACTGGCAGTGGTTTCATGAAAATATACTGTTATGCAAGTCCAAAATAGGACAATAAATATCGGAAATAAGAAAGAGTATATTTGGAACTCGTTCAAAAACTTGTATGACGGTAAAATAGATTTAGAATGCTTTGGAAAGTTCGACATTGGGGCCCACAGGTGCAAGAGTAAGTTTTACGAAGCAATTTTCGCTGTGAAATTAGAAATTCATATTTTATAGAGAGGAGTCGTTCAAACAACGTTGGAGAACCGATAGGGATTACACTTGAAAGCGTATTAAGTACAACATAAGTTATACCGTAACTTAATATAGGTACTAACTTTGCCACTCCATGCATCTTGAAATCAAAGTTTCCACCGAACGCAACCACAATAAATATCTATCAAGTAGAATCTAGAGCATTTCTTAATTTATTATTTTGATAAATGGAACGCTAAGAGTGAAGATAGGGATCTTTGTCTGAAGTTTTGGTGTTGGAACTTAAATTCCGAGATTGTTATGTAAGTAATTACTTCATGCATTAACTCTATTAATCACTCCTGGCTTCCTGTTAATTAAGCATATGTCCTATTGTTTATCGAAGGTTTAACTTCTAGCGTTTAGCGCTCTTTATAGTGCTTGATTTTTACTCGACGTGTATAGAATTTCTAATACAGTTTTTTTATGTCACAAGAATGTTTTGTAAGTAATGTTTGTGTTGATATCGCAATTAAATAACACAACATATCAAATATTACGACACATTACATGATACGTGACCGAATGCATTCATTTCTTCCAAGGCAGCAAGATAAATGGTAAATCAACATGTACTATCATTTGTGTTTACGTATTGGTACGAGTATTGTTTATGATACTGGTCGGTCTGTTTAGGCGTTTGATAAAACGAACTGAATTAATTACTCTCTAATAACGCTATCACGGTAGTTTGAATTACACAGCACTCATTTATTTTTGTTAATTACGTAGCCTTAACTACGATTTTACAATCTCGCAAATCTTTTTATGTATTGCACGTACACGTAGCATGTTTAATTCTAATAGTTTTAGTGAAATATTTGAGCAACAATTTGTCAGATAGACCAGTATGCTTCAAAACCTAAGACTTGATAGGATACACATTTAGCACAAGAAATATTTATAGACCAAAAGTGAAATTAAAACGATATCGGCAATTATTGATTAAATATGGTGAAAGTCACTACGGAATATAAATTACTTGTTTCTTTTGTTTATTTCCATTAACAAACACAGGAACATCAAATAAACCCATTGTCTTTTGTCAAAGATAAAACTCAGTTTGCGATAAAATCGATCATTGGCATTAGAATCGCCCCCTAAGGCAAATCGAAGGCTAATCTTTCTGAATACGATGAAAATGGGACTACCAATTACCATGATAACATCGCGGGAGACCTTTTAATGTTAATGGAGGAAAAAGATTACGTTTTAACCAAATAGAAAGAGAAAAATCTGACACGATTTCAGAATAAGTTAGTGTGGCTGATTAAGAAATTGAAAAACGTAAGAATGGAGAGAATTTAACTCTAATAGGCATTTCTAATAGTGATGACCAGAAAGTGAAAGCTTAACAAAGAAGAATTGGTAAGGAAAGCGATGTATTAGCCACGTTTATGTTACGACACGATCCTTGTAGACAGAATGGCGCTTGGTGTCCTTTTACGCATAATAAAAACAATTGAAGCCATACGGCCATGTGCCGGGTGATATCAAACGGCGGGCCAGTGCCAAATTCGATGACAATGGTCGTGTCGAATAGAGTAACTGAATTAAACGCACTGCAAAGTTATTGTTTTATTTTACAACACTGCTCCTGTATTCAAAATATTCATTATAGATATGGTTATTTATTTATTCTAGTCTGTATATGCTTTCGCTTTCTTATTCGAGTTCAATCCCATGATTGATTTTTATTGTTTAATAGCAGTCTTCAAATTTGTTGTTCCATGTTTTTCGAACAGTTTTAATTCAACGCGATAATTTTCTACAACACTATAAAGTGTAAGTATAACTTTTACTGCAATATCATTATAATAAATACCTACTCATTCAATAAATCAAAACATTAAACCAAGCACATTACCACAGTTATTACGATGATACAAACCTTTGAACTTTATACAGTAAAGAGTTGAGACCTAGAAACGAGCGAGTTTACGAGCATAATAAAACAAGTTCACACAAAAGGTGGCGTGAACATTGATAAGCGTAGAATTCACGGCAGACGCAGAGGTGCATTCATAAAGACGGTGCAACTACTGCAAACCAATTCGTAGATCCACAAGCGATAAACGAACAAGAAAATGAAATTTGTAAAAGCACTCATTAGTTAATTAAGACACATAACGTCTAGACATTTTTTAAACTGACAAATATTAATGTCGCTTTTGATAAATTACGTGAAATTGTAAAATAAGATAGATCATCTGTTTTGGAAAGGAATCAAATGTGGAAAAATATTGTGTCAGAAATTAACATAAAATTTGTTGCTGCCACATTTTGTAAGAGATTAATTCTCATAGAAAGATTAGCATCATCGTAGGTGCAGTATTTGCCAAACGACTCAATTTCCTAAGTTCTAAATGTATGAATATCTTAATATTTGAAATGGTCTCTTTCGCTTAAGATTTCATAACTTAGAATATAGCTTACTATGGTGATAAGGCCGGCCGGCAATGGTCGGTAGAAAAATGAAATCCCATTTTCGCGGCGAGTGCACCTGACGACGGAAAATAGGAAAATACTTTGCGGGTTTTACAATAAGCCGACTTATATCCGAACTGTCGTTAAATAAGAACTTTAGTAGTTGCGAATCAAATAGCACGGATTTCAGGAAATCCTCTTATCACTGTATTTTGGAATCCGAAGAGCTAGCAAGTTGGTACAGGGATTTTTTAAGCTGATGTGCATACGGTATGAGTGAGATAATAAATATTTTGAAGATTTACTAAGAGACATGTTTGCGGGTATTTTTAATTTCGTCGTGCTCCTGTGATATAAACTGTATTAAACTTGGGATTAAAGCGTTCAGGTTTCCAGTATACTTTATGGATCAACTTCGAAGTTTTCTTCATTTCTGTGTAAAACTGCAAACAATACGGGGCAGTTTCAAGCGGCGCGGTGGCGTGAGTGTACAGATATTAAAAAACTATAATCATTCTACGGAACCTCAAAAGTGTTTCATAAAAAATACTTTCGTGTTCGTGAAATATTTGTACATACAGCAATTACCGGCATGCCGTTCCAACATTAAGAGGGTGTAAATAATTCGGTAGCAGAAGTAAAGGTAGGGAATGCGGAGCATAGGCACACGAGAGCATTCATTAAGGTCGGTGCAATCCCAGCGTACTGTGCATTTACTGGTGAAAAATAAAACACAAATTATTTTGCACTTCTCTGCATCACGTTTGTTGCTTCTGCAACGTTATTTTTGATAAGCATTTCTATTCAGTTGACGCTTTTATCCATTTAGTTTGCAGATAGTAGATAGTTTTTACTGCATCAGATTGTAAACAAAAACTGTGCTCACAAAAAATTTACATCGCTTGAAACGAAAACTTGATTTGGGTGAGAATCATAGGGTAGTCGATCTTTTTTATGTTTTTATAAAAGGGCGCAATTACTGTCTACTTCAAACTGAGTAGGTACGCTTGATATCTGGGGTTCCAATCAGAACGCTGGAACTTGGATAATGAACCCACCAGTCTTTTGAAATGAACTGCAATAGTTCTTAATGGAGTCAGAATAGAAAATGTTATCACTTCATATTTTTTCAATAGACAAAGAGATTTATACTTTGCTTTTGTGTATAGTTTATATTTACGTGTAGTCCATCGCATTTATCAAAGGCTTGATGACTACGTTTTCTATACTTACTGGTTGTGAATGTGCTAGAATTTATTCTACTTCTTTAGCTACTGCATTATCTACTTTTTGTATAAAATTATCGTTTTCTTTTGGTCAATCGAACAATGTTATAGCACTTCTAGCACCTACGTACACATTACACCACATTTTCGTATCCATTCCCGTAACGAAAGCAAGGGTTACGCTATGCTACAGTTGACCGATCTCAAATACGCACGGTAATCGCTGCAAGAGCGACCGTTTTTACTGTCCTGTTATGTACGTGTTAGGTGTTGCATTTATGGAAAGCCACTATACACTTAGAGATAAGATAACTTTGCATTAGAAACTTGTGCAAGAAAGTGGGTAAAGAATTTATGCAATTGCCAACGAAAGACATAAATGTGAATGTGTGTGAGGAAATATTGCAGGACTAAATAATAGTTTTTTATGCTATATAAGTAGTTATTATTATTCCATTTATTCTTTAAATTACATATTTGTTTACATTTTTAAATATTTTTACAAAAGACAAGAAATTAAGCATTTAAAATATATAAAAACAGTAGCCCACCAGCATCAGGAACAAGGTCCAAGCTACCGGTGGTCAGGGCCTCAGAGAGAGGAACTTCCTAATATTATTATTATTAAGAGCCTATACTGTCCCACTGCAGGGCAAAGGCCTCCAAAAACTCTTTTCCTACCTCTCTCTATCTGTGCCTGTTATGGACCAGTCTTTCAGAAGTACTACTAGACATACAAATATCTATGGTAATCGTCGGGTAGCTGACTACCTTCCTCTCTCTCTTCTCTGGTTGTCGGCTTGACTTCTGAAATTCCGATAGTCTAACAGCCGGTCTAAAATGCGTTGAGCTCAGTGTAGAACACTGATGTTCAGCCATATCTGGTTAGACTAGAAGCCGACCCCAAAATTAGGAAAAGGCTCTGAAAGTAATAGACTGTTACTAAAGACTTTAGTACTGAACCAGAAATCGCAGGTCCAAATCTTGCTCGCAATTTTTTTTAATCCCTAATTCATAACTTTAGTCTAAAAGACGTAAATGTTTTTAGAGAAAACATCGAAACCTAAGAAGTCACGTAGCCCCACATCATAGATGCAAAATGTGTTGTTTTAGCACTAACGATATCCGACGCGCTTAACATGAAGGCTGAATATTTATGCAGTCACTAGAAAAGACGCAAACAGTACCACCCACCGTTATTCAGTCGCATTAATCAGCTATTCAACACAATCCAACATTATCCGGATAACGAGGTGATCACAAAAAGGTTATTTAGTGAATTATTCTGTTCGAATGCTCTTCAATGGTTATGTGATATGTAACTTAAATAGACTTGGATTGGAAACCGAACGGACACGTCATTCATGTTCACTCATTCGTAACTTGATTTACAACGTTTTAATCCTATTATGTATTTGAATACAAATCCTGATTAAATCCATGGAAATTGCTACTTGACGTAACCAACACTTGATTTCGAGTATAACTTTTGGATGGCTCCTGAATTGTAAAGGACTGACTGTGGTGACCCAGAATTAGATAAAGCCTTGCTTTGTGTTTTTTCGATAGCCTTGACACATTTTCAGCGAGGAAATGATTGAAATCTATTTAGAATAACACAAATTCTGACTAAATCCATGGAAATTGCTACATGACGTACGTTATGAACACTTAATTTCGAGCATAAATTTTGGATGACGAAATCGTACAGGACTGACTGTGGTAACCCAGAGTTGGATAGAGCCTTGCTTTGTATTTCCTCGATAGCCTTAACACATTTTCAGCAAGGAAATGACTGAAATCTATTTAGAATACAAATCCTGACAAAATCCATGGAAATTGCTCCATGACGTACGTTACCAACACTCTATTTCCAGCATATCTTCTGGATGGTCTGAATTGTACAGGACTGACTGTGATGACCCGGAGTTAGATAAAGCCTTGTTTTGCGATTTCTCGATAGCCATGCCATGTTTTCAGCGAGGAAATAACTGAATCTATTTAAATTACATTACGTAGAATACAATGCTGACTAGATTTTACGCACCTTCATTTGATGAACGAATTACGTTACGCTGAATAATTAATTTAATCGAATTATTATCATCACCGAGGTTTCACATTTTCAGCGAGGAAATTACTGAAATCTATTTAGAATACAAATCCTGACTAAATCCATGGAAATTGCTACATGACGTACGTTACCAACACTTAATTTCGAGCATATCTTTTGGATGGTCTAAATAGTACAGGTCTGATTGTGGTGACCCGGTGCTGTCAATGTCAAACTGTTTCCACTGACATGCGATCGACCGTACGTTACCGACACTCAATTTCGAGCATATCTTTTGGATGGTCTAAATAGTACAGGTATGACTGTGGTGACCCGGAGTTGGATAAAGCCTTGCTTTGTGTTTTCTCGATAACCATGACATCTTTTCAGCGAGGAAATGACTGAATCTAAATTACATTACGTAGAATATAATGCTGACTAAATTGTACGTACCTTCATTTGATGAACGAATTACGTTACGCTGAATAATTAATTTAATCGAATTATTATCATCACCGAGGTTTCAAATGTAAACATGTATATGTAATTATTTATGTAATATATTAGTTTCCTTATTTGTCAATTTGTGGCGATATCAATGTATAATATGTTATTGTATGTAATTTTGAGTTTCACAACTGTGATATGAATACTTAGCTATTTTATTAATATTATTAAATACGATCAGTAAATTTTATTGACTTTTGACAATAACGATAATAAATTAATAATGCTTAATGTACTGTTTGTTAATGCACTGCCACCATTTTTATCAGTAAACATACATAACATAACATCGTTAACATCGTTGCATAACATCGTTTGTTGTTATCCTACTAATATTATAAATGTAAAGAGTTTGTGAAGATGTTCGGATGTTTGTAACTCAATCACGCTGTAAGGGCTGGACGGATTTGGATGAAATTTGGCATACAGATAGAACATAACCCGGATTAACATATAGGCTAATTTTTGTTTCCGAGAAGATGAACAGTTCCCGAGAGATGCGCTATGAACGACATACACTCGGGCGAAGCCGCTGGCATAAACTAGTTATATCTAATTTTAAGCTTCACAATTATAATATGAATAGCTATTTTATTCACATTATTATTAAATACGATAATTCAATTGTATTGTGAGCTATGCTTGGAGTTTCTTTGAAGGATAAAATCCGAAACGAGATTATTCGGAGAAGAACCGGAGTGACTGACATAGCTTGTAGGATCAGTAAGCTGAAGTGGCAGTGGGCTGGCCATGTCTGTCGAAGGACCGATGGCCGCTGGAGCAGACGAGTCCTTGAGTGGAGACCGCAAATCAGCAAACGCAGCGTAGGGCGCCCCCCCGCCAGGTGGACCGACGACCTGAAAAACGTGGCTGGGGGGGACTGGATGCGGAAGGCAGAGGACCGAGTGTTGTGGCGCAACTTGGGAGAGGCCTATGTCCAGCAGTGGACTGCGATAGGCTGAGTTGATTGAATTGTATTGACATTTGACAAAAACGATAATAATGCTTAATGTACTGTTTGTTAATATAACGTCTCTATTTTTATCAGTAAAGCTAAGTTGTTATTAGTACTAATTAAATGGCTTCTACTTGTCGCTAAGTAAATAGAATAGGCTTCTATTCACTTGCACTAGCATTTCAGTGCAATTCAGCATGTTTACACGCAAGATATTAGTGCAAGTGACAAATACTAAACCTTCGTTGCTAAACTCATGTAAACTAATACCTTCTTAATCATTTTAAGAAAGTAATTACTTAACAATTCATCGCTGGAATGATCGCAGATCGGATGTAGTAATTAATGTCTATCCACAGTTCATTGACCGGCTTCTGTTCAAAGACGTTTCTTAGAATATTCAACAATCATAGATAGCGCAAAAAAAATGTAAAGTTAAGCTACAGAGTACAAAGTATCTTTACAAAGTCACGTTTCTTTATAAAGCGACAGTTTAAAATTGATTCGTAATCGAATAAAACTTTACCGATATTTTTCCTTAATATTATTCTTAGTAGCCAAGGGTAAAAAAATTGGCAGCAGTACAGGTAAACAAACAGCTGTTGAGAAACGTCAACAATTATTCCCTTTCATCTCGTTAAAATGCCAATAAATTATTCAGTATCTACTAAAAACAATAAGATAAAGAAAATACGAACCAATTTTGCTCCACTTATAATATTTTTTTATAAAAACAATACAGAGCTTTCTCTTCGATTACCTTGAAGAAAATTATGCAAAACATCATTAAATTATTATCAAGATCAATTTCGCATAACTCGTGAGTACGATGGAAAGTTTTATGCCGAAGGAAAGCAGGTTTCACAATAATAGACACGATTCATAACATTCAGTTATATCTAATTTAGTATAAATAGGTATCCAAAGAAACTAATAGAAATCTGCTAAGGCAAATCTCGGCACGGTGCGGGTTTCAAGACAACTTTAGATTTATGATCTCTCTCTAAACTTAATTTTATCTAAAAATGAAAAACCTATACAGCTTTACTAACAAACGTTGTATAGTTTAGCACAGCGATTTCTCTCTATCTATCATCAGTAATATGTCATTCGCAAGAAGAAGACAAAGCATTGTGTAACTTTACAACCGCTATACAACGTAATGGGTTAGCATGTTCATTAAAACAATATAAATTAATTACTAAAACCACAAAAGACCCTAAAAAAACTTTTATTATGCTGATTTATAATGCAATCAAACTTCAACAACAGCGGCATAAGTTTTCTTGATAAAAAAAGAATATTCTAGTATAAACTCCTTAGTAGGTCAACTATACACAGACTATATATAGTTCCACCTCACTTAATTGATCGCATGAATTCAGTTTCCAAAAATATATGCAGGAAGATATTCAACCAAAGGTTTTTTTTTTAAATATATGCAGGAAGATATTCAATATTATATTCAGAGGGTCGGACTGCTGATCCTGAGGTCGTGGGTTCGATTCCCACAGGACACAAATATTTGTGTGATGAACATAAGTGTTTGTGTGGGTCTGGGTGTTTCTTATGTATTATAAGTATGTATTTACAAAAAAAAAAGTATGTATGTATTATATCCATTGTTTAGTACCCATAGCACAAGCTCTGCTTAGTTTGGGACTAGATGGTGCTGTGTAGAAATGTCCCAAAAATATTTATTTATTTATTTATTCAGGAAAAGTTTTTTTTTTTTTTTTAGAATTAATGATCAAATCCACAATGACCAGGTTTTATTCATAATATACACAAAGCGACACAAAAACTACTCATAAAAAGTAATTATAATAACATTAAAATTTAAAGCCAAACGCAATCAAACTGGATATTCACTTACATTTGGTACGAGTATGTCCTGTTTTTCCATTATATTAAATGTACATAACAATAACAAAAGTTAAAAACACGTTCGCACATAATAGACACGAATCATGACTGCTATAATACGAGGAAACGTCGAAATAACTTGCGTGCGCTAACTTTATTTTAAACAATATTATATCATTATTGAATTATCGGAAATGTATCAGCAAATTATAAAACATTGCAAGTTTTTGACTTTAGGTAAGTAAATAAATCACGCCTGTATTTCCTCGGCAGTAGTACCCACATTTAGCAATTCATGTTAGGTATAAGTCCCATGTGAGAGGCGAGACTATTGCTAACGAGACACAAATCCAGACTCTGAACTACTACTGAGAATTTTCTGACGAAAAAACAATAACACTGCCCGACCCGGGAATTTGACGATTAAAATTACCGAATTGAACCAACTCTTCGCAGTAACGCTTGCGACCACTAAGAAGAGAAGTAAATGGTTATTGAAAATTAATCATAAATTATTTCTATTATTTGATACTATTAATGATTCGCAATGGTCGCGGGAATCCGCTGGATGCGGGAGGCGCAGGACCGGTCGTTGTGGCGATGCTTGGGGGAGGTCTATGTCCAGCAGTGGACGTCTTTTGGCTGAATTGATGATGCTGATGAGTTAAATAATGTTATTGGCGTACAATAAAGAATATTCTATCTATCTTCTATCTATGATGATTACTGAATATTATTAGAATGACGAAGGCGCCAACCAAACTGATATTTCAATATATTGCGTCTTTTATATTTAGATACATTTGATATTTTAATATAAGACAAAGATCTCTCCCAATCTGCAACCTGCTTCTTGTTTAACTCTCAAATAACTGATATGAATAAGTAATTAAGAAATTAACTTATATTATTGTATGTCATGGGATATTTACCATGTAAATCCTCTTTAAAAACTCGTATTGTGAAATTAATATTGCAATGTGAATATTCAGTCAAGCATTAATTAATATGTTGACTTTAGAACCATAAAATAGACGGAGTACAGAATCTTTTAAAATTTATGTTAATTCACACGTAGTAGCAACGTACTCGTACTGTAAAAAATGTTCACATTATTTATTAAAAGGTACTCATAATATATTCAATATTAATAACACGTATGTTGAGGCTAGGTATGGTGTATCTTATGCTCTATGTACACAGCTGCGTATTAATAAAACGTGTTTTCGCGAATTTTCATTGACGGCTACTACCTACATATTTTAAAAATTAATCTACTCGGGTAATATTTTCTAAGAGGATTACGTTTGACGTATATCGCTTGGGGAAACCAGACAACATTTAACAGATATGAAAATTTTCAAGACCAAACGTAAGACCAAATTCTTCATTTCTACTTTACGTTTAGAGATATTGTAAAAAAATTGAAATTATAACCATGTTCAAACATGCAAGTTTTTGCGTACAAATGTAAAGAAGAGAAAATAATTTATGACAAAAAATAGCTTAATTAATTCGTTTAAGAAACAACTTCTACGGTTTCAGTTAAACAAAAAGTAGACACATCATTAAATTGCAAACAATATGACATAACATTAAAAATAATGAGAACAGTGTTGAATAGAAACTGACATGTAACAAAATGATTTATTATGACAGAAAAATCCCAAATTGCGGCTCTAGAACAATCCTATACTTTTCTCCAAAGACATTTTTATACTGAATGCTTTTCTCAGAGACGTAACATACAAGACAACTGTATACCATAAACCATAGATCCATACCATCCATACAATAGATCTAAACTGCATTCGGAACCACGTGACCCGAAAACTCAAAAACAAATTAGGATCAAAATAAAGTCTCACAATAATTTTCTCAAATATAAGGATGCCTATTAAAACGTGCTTAGAAAATGCCAGTAGAAAAAGTATTGCTAAGTCTCATTGCATATTCTATTTGCAAACAACGGCTACTGTCTCAGGGTATTACACCATCGTGCGCCGATTTATTCAGACTGCAAGACTATTACGTGGACGACAAACATATTAGGCGCTAGATACATGATTGTTATACAGATCTAAACCTAATTGCTTTGTCATAAGAGTGTTAGTAAGCTCTTGAGATTGGTCAGATCATTTGTTGGCCTCTTGGCAATGATACAAAGACACCTATGAGTCAGAACCGTGACTGGGGCAGACTTTACCTGCCCGGCCTCCTGTTCTTTACTGGTCTGATGGATTTGTACCATATTATTGTTTTGCTACCAATATGTAAATTTACGACTAATGGTAACTTAATTATTGTGATATAATTGTATGAGGTATCTTGAGACTTCATATTTTTATTACATTACAAAAGCTTAGTAGCGGCACGCTATGATGGCGTTTTTGACATATCCCAATAGTATCGACACACATTTTACTATAGAAAACAATATAGTCAAGTGAGAGTCTAGAATAATTATATATTACTTGAAAAGTATCAATTGTTATTCATTGACGCATAACACAAGGTCGACGTCAAATTTTTTTATTATAATAACGTACAATTATTATATTTCGTTTTATATGTATACTAAAAAACAAAAGAAACAACATTAGATACTAAACGAATTCTGTTGTACTAAAATAATAAATTCGATAAACTATAGCTGTAGCAGTACTATTGACACAAAAGTATGGCAACTGTTCCTTCATACTTAGCTGTCAATATTTACGGATCTTCATGAGCGGGCAAACGTCAAAAACGCCATTATACTGTGCCGCCAGACTGAACTTCTTAACTAAGTTCAGCTTGCTGAATTTAGAAAATCGAAGAAAATCCTTGTGATGAACAATGTAAAGTTAGTTCAAAGACTGCACAATGAACGCATTAATTAAATGAAGGACTGTACCGAATGGGCCAATAAGGAGCAAAGTTTCTATCGCCTCAAACACGCCTCAAACCACAGACATCATTCACGTCAAAACTGGACGGTTGGTCTGTCTTAACGAGAGGGAAACTTCATGAGTCAGTATTGAGTCACTTCTTTCAATATACATGAAATGGTAAATAGAAAAGGATTGACGTATTGTTGCATAAATTAATTATGTATTCGTGGCATGAAAACAAGAGAAAATTCGACATATGTAACGAATTTTAGGATGCTTTAATAATAATTTATTATTGGGCATGGCGAAACCATCGGAGTCATTATCCAATAAAACCGGCCAAGAGCATGTCGGGCCATGCTCAGTATTATAGGGTTCCTTAAGTAGGTCTAATTACAAACGAATCAAATCGAATATTATTCATTGCTATTTTCGTTTTTGCAAACAGCACCACCTAGCGCTAAATTTATGAAGCTAAATTTAAGAAGTGTGTTTCTTTTTGTGATTTTTTTAAATAGAAAGTAACTAAAGGAGGATTATTTGCTACGATCATTTTTCTCTAAGGTCAATGACCTATGAACTAGGACGTCTTAAGTATTTTTCAGTTTTCTCACTATAACTCAAAAATTTATAATCACATTATACTCGAAATAATTTTAAAAGAGAGTTTTTATAAAGGTCTATCAATGTTGAAGACTATAAGTTTCTACGTTGCATAGTTTAGAAATGGCAGGGGGGGGGACACATTGCAAGCCACTTTGGCGAACTGTATTTTGCAGATGGCATACCTGATAAAAAAGTTGTATATGAAACATTACCTTCATTTTAGTAGACCTATTCAACGATACCCCACACGAGGGGGTGCAGCGAAAAAAATATTTTCATCCCCATTTCACATGTATGAGCGCCACCCCTAAAACACGTAATCAAGATTTTTTTATTCTTTTAAAATTGAGATCTATATCTATTACATTTTTTGTCAAAATTTCATTTACTTATGTTTATAACTGTAGAAGTTATTAAGCGGTAAAGGATTAGGACAGACAGACAGACGGACATGACGAAACTATAAGGGTTCCTTGTAGGACTACGGAACCCTAAAAATGATATGTCGAATTGAAATTAAGTACAACAATTAGCCTACTTACTTAAGTAGTATAAACACAAAATGGTATGAAAGACGATAATGTAATGACGTCAAACTCAACGAAAAATATCTCACAAGTTTAAGCCAAACTAAACGCAAAGCGCTTCAATCGCTCGTTACAGAGTGCAACACAAAGGCTACTATTATTGAACCAACACTCTGATTGCCAGTTACTGCCCTGATTAGTACAGTGACACCGAATTAATCAGTTTCATTCACGTGCAATGAAAGACTTGCGTTATTTATGTGATGCGTGCGATACGTGCGCGGTGCTCTGAAATTATTTGTTGATTTATATTGATTTTGTTTATGGAGAGGTTAACTGACACTTAACTGGCAGATTGATTAAGATTTCACTTAGATTGTGTCTAATAAAACACTGATACTGTTACGTTCTAAGACTTATAAGTGATAAATTGCATACCTTAATTTATTTGAAAAATGTCTTGAAACATAGCACATTGTACAGTCGACTGCATGACAGTGGTAACACTTCAACACGAAAACCGCCCTTACTGCTTATGAAATAAAGATGCTGCTAATGTCAAAGTGTTACCACCGACGTGCGGTCGACCGTACAATTTAAGAGATTATATATTTTAGATAAACATTTGGCATATCTGAATAATCCGCTAAATATTACGTTCAGCATATTACAGACTGTGTGTTTTTTTTGTTTTTTTGTTATTGAGATGCTATTTAAGGCATATTTAAAGTATCAAATACTTTACATATCTACTTAATAAAATTCTTAAACTGACTGACAGATAACGCACAGCCTAAACCGGTGGGTTTAGGTCGATTAAATTTTGCACAGAAGTTTTTTAGATGACGTAGGTGAGGATTAAGAAAGGCGTTCAATAGGGGTTGCAATGTTGTATGAACAAAACATGGGAGAGAAGTGACGGGTGCGGGTGTCAGCTAGTAATTCAATAAAAAACCGGACAAGTGTGAGTCGGACTCACGCAGTAAGGGTTCCGTACCACAAGACCACCTGATACCCCATAGAAACTTATTTAATTTAAGAGAGTTTATCAAAAGACATCAACGAACGTACGCGAAATGTGATTTTTTGCATCTCTATCTTACGTAGGTACCACCACATACGTCTATGTTTGTCCTGTTTTTAGTATTTTTTGCTAAACTACATAGTATGCACTATAATCAGACCAAGTTTGACGCTGGTATGTATTACCGTTTTGAAGATAACACAGGAAAAAAACGTTGAAAAAAATGCATGTTTTTCTTGTATGGGGACCCCCTTTGGTTTTAGATTTTTATTTTATTTTTAGTGTTGTCGTGATGTACCTCATAGTGACACATATTCTGTGAAAATTTCAACTAGTTACAAACATACAGCCCTGTGACAGACAGACGGACGGACGGACGGACGGACAGCGTAGCGAGAGTAATAGGGTCCCGTTTGCAACCTTTGGGTACGGAACCCTAAAAATGTATTGCAAAAAAAAAAACTTTATGTACCAAAAAATTATGCGTGCTATTGTAAGCCACGCTGTTATTCGAGAATTTAAAGTGCTAGTAATTGAGACTTCACCTCCATTATGTTAAGTCTACGCTTGTTATTTTGTGCTATGATATCATTCATATTTGCACATATTAAGACGTAAACTGTGACCTTCTGAGTCTGAAACACTTGAAAAATAAATACAGACCAGAAATGAATTTTATAATGTGTTTAGTGCACTGCGAATATATATTAGGGTACACAACTGCAATAAATATTAGATAGATAGATAGATGGAATATTATTTATTGTACACCATTAATGTAATATTGTTGTGGTGTTAGGTACTTCATTCTAATATGTTATCAAATAGTACTGTTATTCAACCGCATCTACTTAGAACGCTAACCTCAACTAGAGTTCCTACCAGACGTCAGGATTAATATGTCCTTACATGTCAGGATTTTCAGGTATTTGTCAGGACTTCGACCGGGCTTTGTAAATGTCAGGACTATAAAGAGAAAAAAATAAAAGAAGAGAGAGAAGAGAAGAGGATTGTTAATTGAATTATTGAATCTCTATTCAGTTGTCACAATGGTAATCAGAATTTGCACATACCATCAAAAGCTCAAAAAACGATTACCCTTTTATTACAAACCCCTTTCCCATTCCTGAGAAAAAAATATGTGACAGGACTATAGAATATAGAAATCGGGCTTTTTTTCAGGACTTTTCAGTTCCACATCTGGTAACCCTAACCTCAACATAGATCGGAAAAGGCCTAGATTAATGTAACAAGATGTTTTAGAACATAAATAAAGGGAAATAAACTTATTAATACCATGTTAGGTAGCTTTGGTCTTCTATTAACTAAAGTAACCTTGAATAAGATTAAAACTGAATAATTACTGGAAACATCCTTAACAAATCTGTAACTAAAAATAAAACATTACGTAGTAACTTCAATCAATGAAATTATTTAATTAATACGTGACTTATGAAACAGCCATAACTGATTAAAATACTGGACTTTTTTAAACCCTGATTTAGCAACCAAACCAAAAGCAACTGTCAAAAGAATTGAGAGCAAAAATATGCCTTTGTACTCTAGTTCAGTGAAGTGAACAAAAAATGTCTACACAGTTCCATAACACGGAAATGTAATACACAGAAATTCTTCTACGAGTATATACATCTTAAATTCCTTTCAGACTTATTTCTTGGATGCTTAGCATCGGTACTGAAAACGCGATAAGTATGTTGGAAATATCCTTAGTATAGTCTGCTTTGTTCAGATGCATCCCGGCTTACATGTACTCAAATGCAGCTTTTCAAGAAAATCGACCTTTCCGATCCCCATGCTATGAGGCTTACACTATTTCAATAAAAATGCACGGAGTTTTAAAGTAGAGATGGTCTTAGATAATGTACCTATAGACGCAAAATAGGCACGCAAAATTGAAACCCAATTTAATTCCCAATTGAATTGATTTAATTCTTTAAATTAGATTAAATTAGAGAATAGAAAGATTTTATCCAATATATTTTGCGCGAAGTACAACAAAATGTAGGTATATAGATAAATTAAAATATGGTTAATATAGCGGAAATACTTTTGCCAGAAAAAATCTCAGGAAGATTAGAAGTAAAATCTTGGATTATAAAATGTTAATTCTGTTTACAATATAAATAAAAGGTAGATTATCATATTTTCATACCAAACAATCTAATAGTATAAAATGAAATACCCACAACATTGCATAGGGTAAAAACAATATTAAATTATATTCTTATTTTTACTTTTGTATTTTCCCATCATTGTGTCATTAGTGAATAAATATCGCCACCCTATTGTTTCATACCTTTGTATAAATACAATAAGGACGTAGTCCATATTTCAACGCAAAGGCCTAGGACATTCCATTGTTTTTGATACTAAAACTGGAAACATTGTATCATATTCTGAAATTAATCTGGATATTGTTGATATGATATCCTCTACATACCTATCTAAACTGAGACGTTGCACTATAATGTTAAATATTTTACATCTGAACGTGGATAAATGGCAATACAAATGTTAACAAATTCTAAGTACTGATAGCAAATTTTATTTGCCGTTTCGACCAGAGTTACAGTAAAGTAAATATAATTTAGAATACCTACTTTGATGCCTAAGCGCGCATTTTTGTATTATTTTATTTTGTACATACATTGTATTTTATTTACACATGTGTTGTAAATATTGTTTATCTGTTTATATGGACATCATCATTATCTTCCTGTCTTAAATTACTTTATTACTATTATTAAAAACTACTACTGCTATAATTATTATTTCTAATTAGGTGATTCATTTGTATAAAAACATTTTTCAAAAATTTCGATATATCTAGACACACAAAAAAATAAAATAAAAAATAGTAGCCCACCGGCATGCATCGGGAACAGAGTCCAATCTACCGGTGGTCAGGGCCTCAAAGGGAGGAACCGAACCAGGACATGTCGGGGGTGGTTGGCGAATGCAGAGCGTTTCCCAAGACCCCGACCAAAGATAGGTAGAGGAACACCAAGGTGGTTACAAGTTCTAAAACTAATTTTTACAAGAGTTTACAAAGACAGTATCTACAGGAAATTTTAACCCATGACCATGACTTAACATGTTTTTTGTTTTCACTGAATATGTATATCTTATCCGTACCGGAAATCTCAGAGCTGACCCAAATTTCGAAATATGTAGGTACCGGCTAACAAATTACAGCCCAGCCCCTTAAAACTTGGCTTCAATTACTCGGTGAGTCAGGCCTTGCCGCCCTACCACTAAATGCCTCATTTTGTATTGATAAGCAATAAGTACTACCAAGTCCTTTGCAAGTCTTCCCATTGTGTCCCTATAAGCGAAAATAGCCTACCTAAATAAAAACTACAGACAGACCCTATTTAAATACCTACCATTCAATGTAAATATTTGTGTATTGTTTATCTACAAACTATTAAATATTTCTCACACAAAATTTGCGCACAATACCTGGCAAGAATAATTTCAATGATTTATATTAATATACCCAATACAAACAACTTTGCATGGGAATAGTCGATTTGGTTAATTTGAATTATTGTGACGATACTTAAGGGATACTTAATGAGATATTTTTGTAAGACGGACGATTTCTTACCACGTAAGGCACGATAGGTAGTAGAAAAAAAATCTATGATTATTTTCATTTTCAGTTTCTGGAATACTGATCAATTTGATCTATTGTCAAATCTAATGTCAGCTCCTGTGATTAGTCGGCAAAAATACTAACAACCAATCACATCGCTTGACCTGAGATTTGACAGTCGATCAATTAATTTTTGTGTTGATCAGCGTTTCGGAAACTGGGGGTTAGTGCGGTAAACAAGCAAGAATTGCAGAATTCAGAAATAAACAAAAGAAAAAAAAAAAGAAAAAAACGAGGTATACTCAGCTGCACCTGTTGGTTTCTTTCTCTCGAACATAAGGGGTGACCAATTAATGCAGCTGACCGTACGGATACTTCTTTAGTTATAAAATTCTGTAGTTTCCAATAAAGTCGTAGAATTCGAAATCTCATCGTCACAGAAACTTTTAACTGGATGTGATTGATAAACTAACCTCCTTTTAAATGTATAACATAACCAGCCCATTACTGTCCCACTGCTAGGCACGGGCCTCTTCTCAGTACGAGAAGGTTAGGGCCTTAAAAAATTTAAATGTATGCTCAATTGTAAAAATATACAATTGAGCGAAAGTTCTATACGTATTTGACAAGGAATCGAGGATCATATAATTTTCGATGTGTCTTTGCATCGACAAACAGTCATCGGAAGTACCTATCGATAAAAACTGGTAATAATTAGTACGGTAATTACTCACTATCATCACGAACGCTTTGTCTTGTCTACATGTCTTAGGTCGGTGTTCCACGACATACCGCTTTTTACATTAGGTATTTATTAGCTTCTAACAATTGCTTAAATTATGATAATTTTCCGTAATTTGCTGGAAATGTCCTATTGTGTCGCGGAATACTAGGTTAAGGCCTCAAGCTAAATCTAAAACGCAAGATATTTGATTGCTTACCTACCTATCCTTTGAAACGAATTATTTAATAATTCATATAATGTCGATGAAATAATATATGCTATTGCTAATACATTATAACGCCTGTTTCTCATTAAGGTAGGCAGAGACTATGGATTTCTACCTTATGGATCCTTCGCTTCATCTACGTTTGCATGCTCATTGCTGTGGATTGCTCTTAACCTGGCCTTTTTTGAGAACGTCCCTAATTTGGTTGCGGTACTATCAGCAAACTTTACGGTGAACCACCACTAAGGTTAAAATTGCTTGGTCTTAGTGTTCGACGGCAGCCGTAGATACGTATAATGTAGCAGGATTCGTTCAAGGGACATTGTCGACAAAGTGTATCACCGGGAAGGATCGTGACTGTACGTTCGCCGAGTTCATCCCCTTCCAACTCTTCCATCCACCCCTGCCACGTATACTCGTTTTGTTAATCTCCTATCGTCCATCCTTTTTACATGGTCAAACCATCTTAACATCCCTTTCTCAATCTTTGTCACTTAATCTTCTTTCACGCCACAACCACACCTCGGACACTCAATACAATATAAATGCTAGCACCACCTACAGCCACAAGATTACGTCTGTGTAGGAACGCGCACACACACGTGTAGGTTAGGGATGCTCGCCGCTCGTAATGCCGACTGGGTTCCAAGCACTTCTCAGTAGTTTTCAGAGATGGCGTGCATGTACAGCGACTGGCGATTGAAATCCATTGCAATCTTGCAGTCCAATTGCCGGCAAACCACGGGTGAGTGCGGGGTGCGGGTGAGGAATCTTAAATTAGCAGGGGGTGGTGAGTGTCCGTTCTGTACGACAGTACTATTAGGATTCTGTGCCACAACGCTCCCTTATCATACCGTGATAAGGGAACGTTGTGGCAAAGTTTTAACTCACATACTTCTCAAAGCTTACTGCATTTATTTAGTTGTCATGTTTCTTCTGCGATATTACCCTACTTTTACTACCAGACCTAAATCCTAAATGTTGGCACCAACACTCACGCACAAACAGCCAACATAGCCTGTTCCGAAACTGCAGCCGTTCAGGAAAGTGTGTAATTTAATTTAAGTATTTAAGACAACAATTGATCCTATGTGTTAATAACATATAACTTAGCCTATGTTAGTACACACGGCTACACATCAAGCAGTACATTTCCAGTATAAGCTGACCTCGCATTGTATAGGTTTTCCTTCCAACGCGAGGTGAGCCTTTACTGGTTTAGTACAGCTTGATGTGTAGCCGTGTGTACAAAGGATTTGGTCCAGTCGACAAGCGCCCACAAAGGCGGACTATCAGCCCGGGCGACTATCATTTGTAGGATGGTGTTGGTGCTGCCGCGTAGCCTGCGTAGTAGTAAGGCGGACTTCTTACGGCAGGCGGTGTCGAATCTGTCTATATGCGCATTGGCAAACATTGCCGACGCACTACAATAGTGCGGCAGCCATAACAACGCCCTGAACGCGTAATGCCCTTTCACCTAATTACCAACACTCACCCTCCTTTCAACGTTCCTTACATACTTCCAATCTAAAGGTATACACACTCTTCGAACGGTACAAAATTAGAAAAACAAATTAAAATAGGACGATTCTTTAAAAAAATAAACAGACTTATGTTAAACATAGTGCCAATAGACAAGGTAGGTATTTCTAATTAGTTTAATATTTTGCAAGGTACCAATTATGCTTTGTGGTTGATTAAGCTGCCAATATTAATTAACATGGCATTAATATGGTGTTTACGTTCCAAACTTGATAGGAAATAATGTTTTATAACTACCTACATATTTACTGACGTCAATTGAAATACTTGAGCAGGAAAAAAATCATAAAAATGCTATTCGTATACTCCTGATGATCTAATTTACAGGAATATTTTGAATTTTAATTGTATGGTGGCTGTGAATTTATATATAGAAATATTAATAAAAATATGCAGGTTATAATTCAACAAAACTGAATATGTATTGTTGAACTTTGGACTAGGTATATATAACAAGGGTTTTTTATGGTCATATATATATGTTTAAGGTCTTAATAGTTAATTATTGGTACCTTAATATAATTACGATCTAGTCTACAAGACTAATAAGTAATTTTATGCTAACTTAAACTGCTAGATAATAATATTATTTCTAAGCATGTGTCCACTGGCACTATCTTAGCGTCTCTTAAGGCGAAGTCACTTTTTTCATGTGTCTTTAATTAATATTGTCTACATCACTATTTTAATTTTAACACTACACTAACTCAAAAGGCTTTGTCCTTTTCAGTCTCCTCACTAAGCCTATGGTCATTATTAAGTTTTTAATACTTTGCAATGACATTTAAACATGACGTTAAATAATATAAACAATTCACTAACAGGTCATCAACGTACCGTACATCCCATTTTGGCAACTTCCATTTCGACAACTTACACTTAACTTTCGCCTGAAATGTAAGTTAACGAAACGGGATAAGTTTTTTGTTGGTCTGAGATTTCATATTTGGAAATATATTTTGTCAAAATGGGGAGTCGACGAAATGGGATGCTACCGGTAAAATAAGCTACTAGAAATTAAGGCACCTACTCATAATTTCAATTTAATTAATTAGTTAATTAATAAGGGTAGGCATATCTATACGACTTTGAATTAACCGCAAAGTTAGTAGTCGGTTTAGAAACACCGTTTCTTAATAAGATATCGATGACGTCACCCCAACGTACATACAGCCCATAGACGCCTCATAGCAGGCGACCGATGTCTGCAACACATCTATGAAATTTCACTAATGTAGGTCACCACTATTCGCCACTTGTAATCTTTAAATTAGATTCGACCACATGAGCGGTCAAAACTGCCGCGTTAGTGATTAGCCAATAGCCGCCTTGTTAGGGCCAATGAGATTGCTGTACCCCGCCTCAGCTAGTGGCAGAATGTATCGTACCCATTATATTCAACATTAGGCGTCTATTGGGCTGTATGGTCGTTGCGTCACCCAAAGACGTATCCAAGTGGAGGTTAAATTCGATACCACGAGCAGTGTTCATGGTAGCTTAGTGGCTAAAGCACTGGCATACTGACCCAGGAGTCGCAGGTTCTAATCCTGCTCATGAGCGTTTTTTTCTTTCCACAATTTAAATCGTTAGAATTCGCTTTGCAAATGCGTAAATGCGTTAAAAATAATAAAATAATAACCTACCAATAATAACCTGAACGTTATGATTAGGTACATGAAAATTGTTGTAAACAAAATGAATATTAATTACACGAGGTCGAATCCTATCAAACGCCAAACAAACCAAAAAATAGGGTGTTATAGCAAATAACAGCTGTTTGCTGACACCTGCGCGTGGCCAACTGTCGCTATAGCAACAATGAATAGGCCATATGGCCGGAACGTTATAGAAAGCGGTAAAGCCACAAGCATGTGTCGAACGGTTGTTTTTGTAGAAGTGAAAACATTGAATGACTTGATGGATGAATAGTATGGAAGTTTCTTAGAGCTTGAAAGGGAAGACGCAGTTTTATCAAAAAATTAATAAAAAAAATAGTAATAGTAGGCAGGAAAACAAAATATTAATTACACAAGTAAATGTCATTGGTTCTTATTTTAGTTGATGAAGAAACTTGGTACTCATTTATTACACGCATTACTGTGTTATAATGCGATTGTGTATTTGGATAATGTTAGTTGCCTGCATACTTCCTCTTTTGTTGAATGTATGTCAGATTCCATCTTTAGATTGGTAAAAGGACATTGATAAAAATAGCCTTAAACTGTTACAAAGATGAACAATATACGAAAATTACATGCGAATTTTTTCCTTTCATAATATATATTGTATTTAATGCGGACAGTACAAGAACCATTTTTTATATTTTAAGGAGTATCAATGCATTAATGACGTAACCGGATAAAATTGTATCATCCATGATATCTGTGTACCATCCATAAATATGGAGTCTATAATATTGAATCATAGTTATCTATGATTCAATATTATAGACTCCTTTTCACACAAGAAATTCCAAAAATTGGCATCGACTGACAACTTGACGACAATGTAGGTTGTTTGACATAACAAAAAAAGCAAAACATGACATCATCAAAATAGCACAGATATCTGTGATTATATGTGTCAAAATAGTAAATATTGTAAAAATCTAAAATTATATTTAGTACTGTCCGTGTTTATGAATGTATTGCAATACATTGGCTTCATTGAGTTGTATATGGTAAGCATCAACTTTAATTTGTAACGCCTTAAGGCGGAGTCACTAAGGATCTTTGGCAATGTCCTTTAAAGCCAGTCCAAAAAAATAACTATACTTAACTGATTTTATCTACAACCATGTTAAAGATTGATTATCTTGATAAAGTAATCAGCAATTGTTGCTGTAGTTAATTGTCACCCTTTTTCAAAATAAGCAATTCAGTTAATCAACGTCAGGGCTGTCACCTAATAAAAATGAGTCAATATTCATTCTGACGCGCCACTGTGTCTAGTTCAAGACCCAGAGGATTTATAATGTTAATAAAATGTCGCTGCTTAATGTCAAGGTTACTTTAATTCATTTTCATTTTAATGTTGCTTCTTTTTGTAAGACTAGAAAAGTTGAACACGCTTTTAAAAACTTGAAGTTAAAGTACTGAATTTATCTGATAAAAATAATTCGTTCCAAAGTTCAAAGTTAGTTTTCTACTATATAGAATTGTAGTAGGTATCTATCTACTTAGTTATGAAGAATTACAATGAATCGTAATTTGTAGGAATTACAATTATTTACAATACCAATACTTTTACAAAGCTGAATTAAAGAAAGACTTTTGCCACTGCACTATTTACTTTTATCGATAAACTGACGACACTGGAAACTTCAGTTTACTTTGTCTGATTAAAAATCCTACTTTAGAAACGGAATCAAATCTTACTCGGAAGTGAAAAGCACTTACCTTAGATCTTACTCGGAAGTGAAAAGCACTTACCTTAGATCTTACTCGGAAGTGAAAAGCACTTATATCAAATCTTACTCGGAAGTGAAAAGTAGGTACTTAAGTCAAATCTCGAGTTTTCACTTCTTCTTTCTCTTTTCACTTCCGAATTCAGATTTATATCTAAGTTATGTTAAGTTTGAAGACAAAGGTCTTCAACCAGTGCGTCCTGCCAGTCATGACTTACGGTGCCGAGACGTGGACACTGACAGTTGGGCTAGTCCACAAATTTAAAGTCGCTCAGCGAGCTATGGAGCGAGCTATGCTTGGAATTTCTTTGAAGGATAAAATCCGTAACGAGATTATCCGGAGAAGAACCGGAGTGACCGACATAGCTTGTAGGATCAGTAAGCTGAAGTGGCAGTGGGCTGGCCATGTCTGTCGAAGGACCGATGGCCGTTGGAGCAGACGAGTCCTTGAGTGGAGACCGCGTATCGGCAAACGCAGCGTAGGGCGCCCCCCTGCCAGGTGGACCGACGACCTAAAGAACGTGGCTGGGGGGGACTGGATGCGGAAGGCAGAGGACCGAGCGTTGTGGCGCAATTTGGGAGAGGCCTATGTTCAGCAGTGGACTGCGATAGGCTGAGTTGATTTGATTGATTATGTTAAGTTTACAATTGGTTAGCAATAATTTTCTTCTATCTTAATTACGGTATCGATATTTCTAGTTCTTCAATTTAATTGCGGCCGATATACCACAAGGTAAACACACATTTCCATTCACAATGATGTCATCGTAACTGTTGTGTTGGCAATACCAATAGGCATGTAAACGTGAAAGGATTAGAACTCCGGCACCCTTTATCGGTACATCGTACACAAAAACGCGAAGGTTGTCTGACCTTGTAATACATCAGCCGTATCGTATGGCGATGAACTCGACATTTGACTCAGTGTTTATCGATCGCACCTTATGCCAAGTCTCCACGTGCGTACATGCTCGACGTTTTTTCATTCATTCGAGCAGTTTCGAAAGTGTAGACTAGTAACGCTTGAGCTTTAAGTTTAAGTTTTACACGTTCGAAACTGCTCGCATGAACGTTAAAACGTCAAGCACATACGCAGTAGGAGACCCAGCCTTAGTATATGCGTGTATTATCTCATTATAGGTAGTTTTGATAGCTTCGAAACTTTTTTCATTATTTTTATCAGCGATTTTCCCTCGATTGTAGACTGAAAACCAGTTTTTTTATCTATATCTGTACCTACTAATATTAAACACAGGAAAGTTTCAGTGGCTGACACGAAAAAAAAGTCTTATATGTACCTATATAAAAAGCTTAGTACCTAATATATACAACTTGTATTTATAGGTAGCTCATAGTAAGCAGGCTGTACTTATTAGGTAAAGCGAGGAAAATGCAATAAGCAAATAGTTTTCCACTCAGACCAAATTAAGAAAAGTCAAATTGTGCCTAACCTTATTAAAATAACGCATTACGCAACAGTCGAGACATCAAAGCAAATTACAATACGCGCAATCTAAGTTACAGTACGCGCAATCTAACTTAGCCGGAGTGAAGCTGTAACAAAACCGTCGCAATAATAATTTTATAGATGTCAGTTCGAGGCGGGAGACGGGGAAACATGCACAATGCCTAACTTCACTCCGGCCAAAAAGATTGGTCTGAACTGCGTGAAGCAGTGCCTAAGCCACAATACACACAGAGGCAACAGGACGCGGACAACGGGCACGGATAAGGCACGGACGCTTGTCCTTTACTCGTCCAGTGCATGTTATTAAATGGTGCAATGCACAAAGACGGGGCGTGGACGCGGGAGGGACACATTTCAGTCATGTTCGTATTACGTCTACGTCCAGTCCATGCCATGCCTCGTCTGTGTGCATTGCACTTAACACTGCGCATGTTTCCGCGCCTATTAAGTAAGTAAGTAAACTTTATTGTTTCTGATTGAGTGGTTACAGTTGTTATAATACATCTTGATAGTGTTAGTTAGATACATCAATCAGCCCATTTTGGGCATACAATATTTTTTAGGATAGGTTAGGTTATTTCCACTAATGGCACCCATAAAATGATTACTGCGATAATCTTGTGACAACTAAGATTGCGCGCATTGTAACTATTGTAAGTAACTAAGATAGTAAAATTATGAAGTATTGTATAGTATAGTACATCCAGATAAAACGTTTTCACAGCCTTGTACTCGTAAAAGGATTTTGAAGTTATTATAATTTGACGTTTAAGCCTATTTGTGACCGTAATTACTTCACATTTACTAGCTAATAATGGAACATTAAAAACCAAAAACTTAAATTGTTTTTCTAATTTGAGTTCTTTATTTCAACAAATTATATAAGCTACATGAGAAGTGTGCAAAGTACCTACTTAATTAACAATTTTGAATTTGCAAAATACTGTAAGCGAGTTGGCAGTATTTTACGAAATTTACGACACTTTAAAAATGTATTGAGAATGCGATAAGCAGCGAAACATACCGTTTTCGCAAGAGTTTGCATACAAATACGTATACAAGTGTATCCGGTGTTTAGAAGTTACCTAATTAGATATACCTTAACATTCTTTTCAGTACCTACGTCTTAACATGTAGGTATACCTAGTGCTGTGTTAGACTACCTATATCCAACAATGATTGCATGCCCTATTTTAGGCGGAATATTATGTACCAATACAATTTTTTTTTACCATCTATGTATCAATATTCATGCAAATAAAGAATTGAATTGAATTGAACATCACAACATAAAATAATCATCATAATCATCATCATCATCATCATAATAAAACAAAGTTTAACCGGATTAAATCACGTATATTATTTAAATAATGAAATAGAATGAATGAATAGAATGCTCCGTGAGGCTATTGAAATTAAAAAACATCCTAATTTTAATAGAGAAGATGGTTGGCAGCTACCACCTGTTTGGAACCCAGTCCTAAAAATAATCAAGTCCAAACAGCACGCAACACTGTAAAAGATAATGATATTGTGAGTGATTACTGCGTGCATCGAAACGATTTTAATTAATAAATATTGTACGGTAGATTAAAATATTTTTTTAGAAATATCTGTAAAGACGATTGTCATCTTAGTCTACCTGCGACCACGAAATGCTGCAAAGCTTTCGAAACGTCAGGGAAACCAATTTAAATAATATACGCGATTTAATCCGGTTAAACTTTGTTTTATTATAATGTGTAGTGATCGCGAAAACCTAAGAAGTTATTATCATCATCATCATCATCATCATCAACATTTCAGCCGAAAGACGTCCACTGCTGGACATAGGCCGGTCATTGTGGCAAGCATCGCTACAATGACTGGTCCTGCGCTTTCCACATCCAACGGATACCCGCGACCTTCTACAAAATAATAGATAGGTAAATCATATTTGACAGCCCTGTCGCGCTCTAACTGCCAAATCTTCGATGCGCAGGCGCCGCTAGTAAATAATGCGCTTGGCAGGTGGCCTCAACATCTGCTAAACCACTTATTGATATAAACATACAACTCAATTTAGTCGAGTAGCAGTGACAACTACTGGGCTTTAAAATCAATGCAAATAAACCAAGCAGTGCAAGACTTTAAAAATTTTCAGATCATGGTTTATTAATAACAAAAAGGCTACAGATAAATCAGTTATTGATACCTTATTAAATATCAATTAAAAAATATATTTTATCTCACCAATGCCATGCAAACTATTTCGTAACGTGATATTTCGAAATTATGACTGTAATCAGGGGCCGATAACATTGGCGGGTTTTCAAGGTCATCTGAACGTTTTTACGCATAAATATTTACATAATATTGCACCTTAGAAATAAAATAATAAATACCTCGTCAGTATCGGACAGAGTTGGTGAACCCAGAGGAGAATCTTTCGAATCCCTCCTCTTTAATAGAACTTTGTCTACCATTGCGTTCCACGACTGTCTTCTGCGCGTCGAAAACATTTTTCTCACAAACTATTAAACGAAATGAAAATTATTTAAGTCTCATTGCTTTTTCAAGCGTCCATTTAAAACCACTATGTTTAAAAGTTTAAAGTTCACTAATAAAAAAATAATCACACTGCCGAATAAAAACGCTCATGAAACAATGCGTTCGTCCGGACTGAATTGACAGAGGAAAATGGTGGCATGAAAACTGTGGCATAGTATTTACGAGTATATAACTCGACCGATAGCGACTGCCTACCAGGAAAATAGGTGTGATAACGGGAACATTTACATATACTACCTACTCACCTAGGTCGCTTCAGATAGGTTTCTATTATACTAGCTATGAAATTGTTTTAAGTTTATAGCATTTTTATTCAAAACAATTATGTAACGCAAGCACATGCAGCACGTGTGTATATTTCTTTATTAAATACGGATCTCAAATTATAGCATACACTGCATTTTTTTAAACATAGGTACTATATCGAAATAAATTGCTTAGCTTTATTCGTAATTGAGGTACAATTCCGCTCGTTTCATAAGCAAAAACAAAACACTCAAAAAATTACTTTGAATAAATCTTTTTCATAATAAACTTAAAACAATCTGGTGCCATCTTAATACAACCGGAGTACAATCACAAACATTCATAAAAATAACTCCCTCATTATCTGTCCAATTTAAACCATCCTGCAACCGCTTTGAGAACAATCTCGTTGCAAAAGAAACCATATCCGGATAAAGTTTAAGTTCAAATTCAATCTAGGAGTTTAAAGTGGAAAAGCTACACACGGATTTCCACTTGTCTCCAGAAAAGTTAATGAATGAAGGAAAGTCCGACCACGAGGTTGTTTGAAACAAAAGACAAATGTTCTACGTTGAAAAATAAACAATGGCTGAATGTTTTGTTTTGTTCAAAATGACCTCTCCGGCGGAATGCGAACAAAAAATCTAAAGAGCAAACTGTTTGTAAAGAAAGTGTCGGGTTATAAGTACCTAGTTGTTGCCATGTGAAAAAAATGCGGACAACGAATTTGTAAACAGTAGACACTTAACAACGTAGCAACTACAGCGTTTCAAATCTTTCACTGTGAGAAAATTATGTTTTGAAAGCGTATCTATCTTAATTTTTGTTTATGTTAAAGTTTATGGAACACATCTGAAAGTGAAGATATAAAAGCGTAAATATTTGTGGAAATGTCTTCAAAGAAATGTGTCCTCAATTGGTTGGAAATATTATGAGCTGCGAATAAAAAACTTAACACTACGCAATATGAAAATATTACGAAAACGCAACTCATATTTCATTATGACGTCCTTGAAACAAATGTACCTCCACGAACTATACCTGGAGACTGACAAAAACATACATACTTTATTCCTATAAATATCGCAAATTTATAAGGGTCTCCATACGGAATATGAAATAAAGAGGTACGGTAGAGTACTTTTATTTTACACCTTTCCATTTCAATATATTCCAGCAACGAGACTGGAGCAGTAATGAATAATACATAGCCACGAAACTTATAGCATTTCATTATTCCCGCCCAAATTATAGTCCCGGTGGATCTCGCGGAGATAGATTGAAGTTACCGTAAGTTACTGCATATTATATTAGCTACATACAACACATGGGAATTGTACAAATTGTATTATGTGTTACTGGCATCCCCGATACAATCAACAATCAATCAATCAACTCAGCCTATCGCAGTCCACTGCTGGACATAGGCCTCTCCCAAGTTGCGCCACAACGCTCGGTCCTCTGCCTTCCGCATCCAGTCCCCCCCAGCTACGCTCTTTAGGTCGTCGGTCCACCTGGCAGGGGGGCGCCCTACGCTGCGTTTGCCGATTCGCGGTCTCCACTCAAGGACTCGTCTGCTCCAGCGGCCATCGGTCCTTCGACAGACATGGCCAGCCCACTGCCACTTCAGCTTACTGATTCTACAAGCTATGTCGGTCACTCCGGTTCTTCTCCGGATAATCTCGTTTCGGATTTTATCCTTCAAAGAAACTCCAAGCATAGCTCGCTCCATAGCTCGCTGAGCGACTTTAAACTTGTGGACTAGCCCAACTGTCAGTGTCCACGTCTCGGCACCGTAAGTCATGACAGGCAGGACGCACTGGTTGAAGACTTTTGTCTTCAAACTTTGCGGTATAGGCGACGAGAAGACTCGGCGAAGTTTGCCAAACGCTGCCCAGCCCAGACGGATCCTTCTGTTGGCTTCTTTCTCGAAGTTGTGTCTACCAAGCTGAATTGCCTGCCCTAGGTAGACGTATTCCGTTACAACTTCGAGTGTCGACCCTTCAACGAATATTGGCCTCGGCATGACATGCATATTGAACATGACTTTAGTCTTGTCCAGATTCATGCCGAGACCGACACGTCGAGAGGCTCCGTTTAAGCTGTGCAGCATTTCGCCCAGTTGTTCCAGCGACTCAGCCATTACAACGATGTCATCGGCAAAACGGAGATGTGAGATGTTCTCGCCGTTAACGTTGATACCCTGTCCAGTCCAGTCCAGTGTCTTGAAGACGTCCTCCAACGCGTTAGTGAACAATTTCGGGGATATTACATCCCCTTGTCTCACCCCTCTGCGCAGTTGGATTGGCTTCGTCTTTTGGTCCTGGAGCTGAACAGTCATGGTAGCAGCGTTGTATTGGCATCTCAGCATCTCTATATACCGCTCATCAATGTGACATCGCTGAAGAGCATCCAGAACTGCCCAAGTTTCGATAGAGTCGAAGGCCTTCTCGTAGTCCACGAATGCCATACACAGCGGCTGATTGTACTCTTCAGTCTTCTGTATGATCTGCCGAACAGTATGGATGTGGTCTACGGTGCTGTAGCCTTTTCGAAACCCAGCTTGCTCTGGTGGCTGGAATTCGTCGAGTCTTCCGGCGAGACGATTCGTGATGACCCTGGAGAACAGCTTGTATACATGACTCAGGAGTGAGATGGGTCTGTAGTTCTTCAGTAGGGTTTTATCCCCTTTTTTGAAGAACAGTACCACCGCACTCCCGCTCCATGCCTCCGGTGTAGAGCCTTGTTGGATGACGGCACTAAACAGACTCTGTAGCTCCTTCAGGACCGGAGCCCCGCCTGCTTTTAGGAGTTCAGTAGTAATGCCGTCATCGCCCGGAGCTTTGTTGTTCTTAAGCTGCTCGAGGGCCGCCCTAATCTCGCCCTGGTCAACGTCCGGAAGATCCTCGGTGTAATGGCGCGTGAGCTGGGCTCTTTTGTCGTCATTGCTAGGAACTGCTGGTCTCGCCGTTTTGGTGGAATACAAATGCCCATAGAAGTTTTCGACCTCATAAAGCATCTCGATCTTAGAGGTGACTATTTTGCCATCCGCGGCTTTCAGTTTCATCAGATGGGTCCTCCCTAGCTGCTGAGCGAAAACTTTCGACCCCCTATTTTGCTCAATCGCAGCCTCAATGGCGCGGGTGTTGGAGCGGCGGAGGTCACGACGCATCAGCTTCCTAATCTGTAGGTTTAAGGACCTATTATCTGATGAAAACGAATGTGCGGCTGGCATTTCCCGTCTTTTCCTCATCAGATCGAGAGTCTCAGTCGAAAGCTTGGGCATCTTGCTTCCACGCTGCGGCGGAAAGAATTTTCGAGACAGTTCCTGCAATGTTTTGACCATGGTGTTGGTTTTCTCCTCAATATTGCCCGTGGTTTCCAGCGAGTCGAATCGATTTTGAAGTTCCGCTTGGAACCTTTCGGAGCCCAAACTGGTTTGGAGCGGCGAAGGTCGGAGAGTAGACTTTATCATGCGCGTTCTTTCAGCTCTAAAATTGATATTTAGAGTGCCTCGGATAAGTCGGTGATCGCTTCCGGTGTTGAACCTATTGATCACAGAGACATCTCTAAATATGTGCTTCTTATCCGTCATGATAAAGTCTATCTCGTTCCTTGTCACCTTGTCGGGGCTTTTCCAGGTCCATCTTCTTTGGGGCTGCTTCTTAAAGAAGGAGTTCATTAAGAAGAGCCCCTGGGACTCCAAGAAGTTGACCAACATTTGGCCCCTGTGGTTTCTGCGCCCCAAACCGTAAGGTCCGATTCTCGATTCGCCGCGTTCTTGTACTCCCACTTTAGCGTTGAAGTCCCCCATAACAACGTTGTAGTGAGCCTTAGCGGTACTATTGATAGCCTTAGCTATGTCTTCGTACATCGCTTCGGCTATATCGTCAGAGTGTGTCGAGGTCGGCGCATATACCTGCACTATTTTCAGCTTGTACCTATCATTTAGCTTTAGTACAAGGTACGCTACCCGTGTCGACACACTACCGATTTCCACAACGTTGTTTACGAGGGCCTTATTGACAAGAAAACCAACAACACCTTGGGAGAGCTGATCACCTTCGCGGAAGTAGAGTAAGTTTCCTGACTCCAGGGTAATCGTGTCCTCTCCCTCTCTACGGACTTCGGATAACCCCAGTATATGCCATTTTATATGACTTAACTCTACTTCAAGCTCGGCGAGGTGATGGTCCAGTCTCAACGTTTTTCCATTGTACGCTGCCAGATATAGTCGTCGGTTTTGGTAGCCTGCCGTAACCCGGGGATTCCTAGCACCCCCCGTCCCACCGTTACCACGACCGCTACCGTAGTCGGGAATAGAGGGACCACCGGGAACTGGGGGCCGTTGTATGTGTTGTGCGTTCATAGGGATGTATGCCCATAGTCACCACGCTGGGCAGGCGGGTTGGTGACCGCAGTGGGTGATGTTGCACGATGTTGGTGCACAGAAGGACGCTGCTGCCCATCCTCCTGATTTCAAACCTTAGTCGCCTTTTACGACACCCATGGGTAGAAGGGGGGTGGTCTATTCTTTTTATTTGCCGGATACCACACGGCAAGCTATCCCCGATACAAAAGACGTTAATTATTACTCGAATTTCGTTCTGAGAAACTGAAAGATTAACTCGAACATTGATGAGCTGAGTTTCTTGCGATATATTGCGAAATGTGAATAAGAGTATATGATTCACAATCGATTTTGAAGCAAAGAGGTCCCTGTTTTTCAAAAAAATGACTTCTAAAACCTATCTAAAAGATAGTTATAATATTTTCATTTATAATAATACCTACGATTATCTATTTAAAAAAAAAGTATATAGATATTATATCCATTGTCAAGTACCCATAGTATAAGCTCTGCTTAGTTTGGGACTAGATGGTGCTGTGTAAAAATGTCTTAAAATATTTATTATATTTATATCTATAAAGCTAGTATTCTAATGCATCCTCCTTTCACTATCCCAGATTATTTGGGGTCGGCACAGCATGTATTTTGCTTCCATCATCACCAATATCAACTCAGCCTATCGCAGTCCACTGCTAGACGAAGGCCTCTCCCAAGTTGCGCCAAAATATTCGGTCCTCTGCTTTCTGCATCCAATCCCCCCAGCCAACTTTTTCAGGTCATCAGTCCACCAGGCAGGGCACCCTACGCTGCGTCTGCCGATTTGCGGTCTTCATTCACTCAAGGATTCGTCTGTTCCAGCGGCCATCGGTCCTTCGACAGACACGGCCAGCCCACTACCACTTGAGCTTACTGATCCTATAAGCTATGTTGGTCACTCTGGTTCTTCTCCAGATAATCAAGCTTCAAGCATAGCTCGCTCCATAGCTCCATAAAATATGGTTTTATCTTCCATACATCTTTCTATCAGCCATCATCTCAGTGTTCGCTTTCTTTCTATTAATATCATCTTTTAAATAATAATCCATCCATTCTAATGAGCTACTAAAATATCTACTTAAAATAATGATATTACTTACTCACCGGCAAAATTCACACTATCGAGGTCATTGACATTTCGTGTACAAAATAATTGTGCATCAGACGAAGCTAATTGAACATTTTAATCATAAAGTTTCACAGGCAATTTTTTATTTTGAATACATTTTGTTAACATCAAAAATAGAAATGAGAAAAACTATTGCATTTTGGAATGATATTTTTAAAATTAATATTATTTTCCAAATGACGATATGAATATAGTTTTTTTGAAAAGATGGTTTTGGAAAAGATAGTAAAGTACAGATCAAAGCCTTCTTTCCACATAGTCCGTTATTCGTTCGATTTGGTTACCAAAATAGGGGAGGAGAGTACAAAGTCTGAAGTCACAGAAAGTCACTGTGAAGTGGTCCGATTGAAAAGTTTGCCAAGCGGAAGCCCTTAGCCCAAGTACTCTGATGCACTTGTGTTTTTCCACATTTTTTACTTATAACACTTTATCTTGAGACGCGAAATAGAATAAGGACTGAAATGAGCTAAGTTTATTAATTTAGACAAAGTTTTAAGTTAAATCTTCTTACTTTATTTATGAGAGTTATTATTTTTATCAGCATATCTTTAGATACTGTTTTTTTCCCTTAGCTGTATGAATAAGTTTAAGCCTCAGAAGAATCTTGTATCCTACTCATATTATAAATGCAAAAGTACAGATGTTTGTTTGTTCTGCAATAACCCTGAAACGGCTGATCGCATTTGGATGAAATACCGCACACATATAGACCATAACTCTGTTTAATAGGCTACTTTTCATCCCAGGAAGATATTCCCAAGGGACAGGCAATAAACCGAATTATACGCGGGCAAAGCCGTAAGCATACGTAGCATATAATTTTTATCATCATTATAATACGTACTCCATTGATTGGTAAATTTCCAAAAGGTTGTGACAACATTATTTATTGATTTTATGCCAAGAAGTGGCGCCGCGCCAGTAGTATTTCTATTTGTGCTGATTACACTAACTCGATTGCTTTGTTTAAATAACAGTCAAACAAGCAGATTGTATACATTATCAGAAAATAATAAATATCTGTGGAGTACATAAGCAAAGGTATCCAGATTTTACTCGGAATAACAGAACATGGAAATATTTAAGGCAGTAGGTATTTGAATAATATTGTTTCTGAACAGTTTTAAACATTGACCATACACCCGTAGACGTCTCATTACAGGCAACCGATGTCTGTCAACACATCAATGATATAGCACTGATGCAGATCGCCACTATTCGCCCCTTGAAAACTTCAAATCAGTTTCGACCACTTATGTGAGCCGTCAAAACTTCCGCGTTAGTGAATTAGCCAATAGCCGCCTTGGTAGGGCCAATCGGATTGCAGTACCGCCTCAGCTAGTTGACAGAATTTATTGTACGCATTATATTCAACATTATGGTAGTGTTGATGGTTCTTAAATACATAGAAGACAAAAGAGAATGCCACAAGGTAGTCTAGTTGGTGCCACAAACAAATTTAGTTCATAGAAATGCACGTTTTTTTAAAGCAGTTTTATACTTTTTGTAATAACACAAGTATAATTATGTAATTATCAACAAAGTCTAAACCGACAAGCATGCATGACGAGGTTAATGAATGTATGAAGTTAAAGAGGTACCAGCATCGTAGCGGGTGGAAATTCATAGACTCTGCCTACCCCAATGCGAAACAGGCGTGATAATATGATTATAGGAATATATGTGATTTACAACCCTTCAACGCAAAAATAAAACATTGACATCCTTCGAATCAGTTATTTTTCAAACTTAATCTAAAAATATATATACTTAGAAGTGCTAATTGCTAGTAAACAATTGTTACGGAAAAAGCATTTTATTCTCCTTCGAATACACCGGGTTTGGTTGTGACACATTGACTTTTAATAAGTAGACTAAGCGCTATACACTAGAGTGCATTATCCTTTTCATAGTAAGCATGCGATGATAAATAAGAAAGAGTAAAAAATATAAGAGAGTTCTTACTGGACATTTTATTGTTTTTTTTATTGCGTGTTCTTAGAAGCGTATTTAGGCTAAAATGATAAGAAATCAATTAGCACGATACGAAGGAGATAAGTAAAAGCAACTATCTCAGGGGCAATTCACACCTACCTGCTAAAACGCATCATCGTTGTTATTGAAGAAACCTTCCTGTGACTTAGAAGGATACGACGCATTTTTTTTATATACAAGCAACTTTTTTTAAACTTTGGACTCCTACATCTTGCTCTTTCTAACCATCGCCATCGTGACATTTTACTTTCGTGAAAATTACGTGGGTGGATTGTCTGGTTCACTAACGGCCGAAATTAATATCCAATCTATCCACGATTTACCATATTAGAGATAGAAATTTGACATATTTTGTATGGACCTTATGTCAAATTTCTATCTCTAGTAGGGCAATTGCTGGATAGATTGGATATTAATTTTGGCAGTAACACGGTAACCCTTCTTAGCTTAACAAGTTTGGACAAGAAATGAGTTTACCTTTTAACAAAAGATCAACAGGGTGGAATTTTTGCTATCCATCAACCATACAGCCACCTATTGCTAAATATTTTGCATACAATAAATTCTGTCAACTAGGTGAGGCTGCAATCTGATTGGCCCTAACCAAGTTGGCTATTGGCTAATCACTGAAGCGGATGTTTTGACGGTTCACATAAGTGGTCGAAACTGATTTAAAGTTTTCATGTGGCGAATAGTGGCGACCTTACATCAGACCTATTATAGGTACTGTTGACAGACATCACGATCGGTTGCCTGTTATGAGGCGTCTATTGAGTGTACGGTCGATGTTGCTACATAACTAATTACTTCCAATATGATAATTATAGGGATAAATAAAATATGTTTTAACTGGACTTTGCTACACCATTAGGATTTTTCCTGTATCGTGTACATACATAATATCACGTATGCATTCTCCAAAGGGGAAGGCAGAGATGTAATGTGTACCCACATTTCGCTAGTTATGTTATAAGTCATGTGTAATACAGGGCGTAACTATTCATCATTATCATCATCAGCCCATGACTGTCCCACTGATGGTACCGAACACAGAAATATATAGAATGGCCATGTGGGCAGGGCGCGCGTGGTAGCACCATGCACCATAGTGCAGGATATTTCAAAGCCTTTCTCAACGAAGACAGGTGATAGTGCTGGTGATTACTGATACGAAACCACGAAAAAAAATGCGATTCGTGTTTAATTTTTTTTTTTTCTCGTTTTTCATTATGAGTCTTATTTAACTGCCCAAAGCTGGTTATGTATGAAAAATACAAAAAAATATGTATAAAAAAATCTAAAAAAAGAATCGCATTTTTTTTTCGTGTTTTCGTATCAGTAATCACCAGCACCTATCTTCGTTTTCGGAAGCGTTCCCCTTACACCCAGTATATATCAATCAATCAATCAACTCAGCCTATCGCAGTCCACTGCTGGACATAGGCCTCTCCCAAGTTGCGCCACTCAGTATATAATGACGTCAAAATGTAAGGCGTAGTTTGTTCGGAAAGTTGCCACGCATGAATCGCAAGTAAAATTGTGATAACAACCATTCTATCTATTTCTGTGGTACCAAACCTTCTCTATGGCCACTAACCGGGCACAAATCCACAAAGTCAATGCGTTTTCTGACACAAATTACCAGCCCCGCAACAGCAACAATTGCAGGCCATAAAAATATTGGATTCGTGAAGAAATCAAACCAATCGCCCTACCATCGTGTGTCAGGTGTTATCAAAAAAATATAATCGTAATAATATTTAACCAATATTCCTACGTCAAATTGGTTTCACTAATGAGGCCCAAGGTCCAAGTTGGCGCACGTTCAAATAGTGATCTCAATAACGCGCGGTCTTTATACCCCTGCTGCCTGAAATATTGCGTTGAACGAACGTGCGTCGGAAGATAATTTAGATACTGGCTCATAAACATGAACCGTATTTGGGTACATTATTTACCATATTTATACGCGTCTATCGCTATATTGAAGTATGAATTTTACAAAATAGGTATTTCAGCTTTATTATCTAGTTACAAGAACGTTTATTAAAGGCGATACTACAAAATGAGGAACTAATAGTTCCTAAACGAAGATATGTATTTAAAAAAAACGGCCAAGTGCAAGTTGGACTCGCGCAGTAAAGGTTCCGTACCACCCATCAATCTGATACCCATAGAAACTGATTTAATTTACCAGAGTTCATCAAAAGACATCAACGCACCATGCGCGAAATATGAATTTTTGCATCTCTTTCTTACGCAGGTACTTGCGTTACCACAACATATGTCTATGTTTGCCCTATTTTTAGTATTTTTTGCTAAACTACATAGTATGCACTATAATCAAACCCAGTTTGACGCTGGTATGTATTACCGTTTTGAAGATAAAGCAGGAACAAAAACGTTGAAAAAAATGTATGTTTTTCGAGATTTCTGGTTGAGGACTCCCTTTGGTTTTAGACTTCTTTTGTATTTCGTGATAGAAACCATAGTAACACATATTCTGTGAAAATTTCAACTGGTTATCTGTTACCGTTACAAAGATACAGCCCTGTGACAGACAGACAGACGGACGGATAGCGTAGCGAGATTAATAGAGTCCCGTTTGGCACATTTTGGGTAAGGAACCCTAAAAAGAAGTAATATGGCAGCGCAATTTCGACAATTTACTATTGTAAAAACAATGTTGTATGTTGTTGTTTGTTTTGTATTGTGTTTTTGTCTTATTAGACAAAAAAATACTATTTTATTTTTCCGTGTTCAACAGTGTTGACGCGTAACTAAAACGTTTTCATATCTACTCGACGTTGTGCCATCTTAACTGATGTTTGAAGGTTATTTGAACGACAATATTCAAGGTCCACTGTACACATTTCATCTTACAAGATATGTGTGAATAATTCATATCAAAATCGTTCAAATCTATGAAGCTCTCAATGTCAACAGAAGCCTTTAAATAAACAATAATGTGGAAATAACTTAATATTGTGTAACTCCATATTTTCTGTCCGTGTGGTGCCGGACTTAAAGAATAGCACCACCCTTATCTCTTCTCATGGGTGTCGTAAAAGGCGACTAAGGGATTCACCAGAGGATGGGCAGCAGCGTTCTCTGAGTATTTAACCAACCAACTGCGATCGCCAACCCGCCTGCCAAGCGTGGCGATTATGGCATATCCCCCCCTTAATTGGGGGAGGCCTATGTCCAGTAGTGGACGTCTTTCGGCTGTAATGATGATATTTTCTGTCATCGATTTTCACAAAGTAACACTGATTAGACTAAAATAAAACAAAGTTTAACCGGATTATATCGAGTATATTATTGAAATTGGTTTTCCTGACGTTTCGAAAGCTTTGCAGCGTTTCGTGGTCGCAGATAGACTAAGATGACAAGCGACTTTACAGATATTTCTAAAAACTTATTTTAATCTACCGTACAATTTTTATTAATTAAAATCGTTTCGATGCACGCAGTAATCACTCACAATATTATTATCTTTTACAGTGTTGCGTGCTGTTTGGGACTTGATTATTTTTAGGACTGGGTTCCAAACAGGTGGTAGCTGCCAACCATCTTCTCTATTAAAATTAAGATGTTTATAATCCGGTTAAACTTTGTTTTATTGTAATGTGTAGTGATCGCGAAAACCTAAGAAATTATTACTGATTCCATAAAATAAAATCAAACTAATATTATAAATGTAAATGTTTCTTTGTGTATGTACTTATGTATATATGTTTGTTGTAGTGTACTGTAACGGCTGCACGGATTTGGATCATAAATAGACCATTTCCTGGATTAACATATATTATGGGCTATTTTTTTCCGCTCCGTGTGGTGCCGGACATAAAGAATTGCACCACCCTTATCTCTTCTCATGGGTGTCGTAAAAGGCGACTGAGGGATTCACCAGAGGACGGGCAGCAGCTTTCTCTGAGTATTTAACCAACCAACTGCGATAACCAACCCGCCTGCCAAGCGTGGCGATTATGGCATATATCCAGCAGTCGACGTCTTTCGGCTGAAATTATGATGATGATGATATTATAGGCTATTTTTTTACTCGGGAAGATGAATAGTTTCCGAGAAATGCTCCGCATAAACGATATCCACGCGGGCAAAGCTGGGGGCACCCTCTAGTCTATACTTCTATACTAATATTATAAAAATAAAAGATTTGTTTGTTTGTAATAGATAAACTCTGAAACTAACTGAACCAATTTTAATAATTCTTTCACCATTAGAAATCTATTTTATCCAGAAGTAACATAGGCTATATTTTATTTTAGTACCGTAAAATGCCCTAAATTTACCCAGTTGTTTTTTGAGTAAACTATAACAGCTATGATTTCCGTACTTAGGGAGATTTTAAAACTGTGACAACGCTAACTTTTTGCTACAAAATATCAGTGTGTATAGAAATCAAGTTAATGGCTTAAGCAAAGTAGGGCTTATGGGCAAAATTAGGGCGTTTTACGGTAATAATAACGCCTAGTCACAAATTTAATTCCACGCGGGCAAAGCCACAGGCACAGCTAGTAGTTTAATAAATAGCTGAATCGTATTTCTGTTGTCTTTTTTACCTCACTCATAAATATTAATGGATCTTAGGCATCGTAACCATATCTCCGGAGACGTATGAGGGACTCCGAGATTTATGTAAGGTTCGAGTCTGATGCTGGCTAAAAATGAGTACAACACCATCTATTTTTCGACGGGATCCATTTGCTGACAAGGGTCAGTCATGTTATTGCCATCGGATTGTGGAGCTAGTCCGAATTTCAGCACAATCTTTGCTCAAGGCTCATACATATTAATGAGGGTCCAGTATTCGTCCAAGAACACAGAAGAATGGGATTGAACATTTTGAGATTTACTGAGATTACCCGCAAGTTACGCACCTTTTGGTGTCGGGTCGGTTGTGACGATTGGGGATTTATGTTTATTCTTGCTGGCTTCTATAAGTAAGTAATGGAATTGGCCGCTCAAAGATTATTTTCGTAGAACCCAACTAATAATAACAATATTTAAGGAAGTTTTGCGGCGTGGTGTGATTCGGGAGAAAATGTAGCGTCACGTCACGTCAGGCTAAGATTTGCGTTATACCCATAGAGTACATTGAATATACGGACATAGAGGTGTCAGTTGATCTCACCTTTAAGCGCCATCTAGTGGGTAACGTCGAAGTTCCAGTTAACTAAACATACACATAAAACATACAAAAAACATGTTTTACTGGGGACCGAACCTGGGGCCTTAGGTATCTCAGTCTGACACAAGATGTTTCCTGCTATCTATGCTTGTGTTATAGTTGCGAAATTTAGCATTATAATGAACCGGTTAAAAAAATATATTAATTTTAAGGATAACTTCGTTCCTGGCGGGTGTCCCTGACCGCACACGTTTTTTTATTTTTCTGTTGAGAAATGTCTTAAACTTATCTATTATAAGTATGATAAGTTTATGCTGTAAATCTCCTTACTCATAAGTACATTATGTGGTAGGTACACATTTAGATGTCAAAGAAGTGCTTTGGCACTCATACAAGGGGAGACCTGTATCACGAGTGCATCATTTAAATCTATATACTATAATAAAACTGTAAAGGTCGAAAAGTCTGTACATTGAGTATTTTTTCGCGAAAATCGGCTAGGGGGACTAGAAATAAGCTATAGAACACGAATCAATCGTTTAAAAAATTTATGTCTGTCTGTCTGTCTGTCTGTCTGTCTGTCTGTCTGTCTGTCTGTTTGTTACCTCATCACGTGAAAACGGCTGAACGGATCATAATGAAACTTAGCATTTGTATTGGTATTAGTCTAACTTAAAATATAGGGTATGTTTTATCTGAATCGGTTGAGTAGATCCAGCGATACAGCTTGACCCCTCTATTGTATTAAGTTGCATACAAAGTAGAGGTCATGATTGTTGGTTGTTTGCAGATTCCTAAAAATACAACTAGATTTCGTTAGTATTATAGATAACATAGTCAGCCCATTACTGTCCCACTGCTGGTGAGCATGGACCTCTTCTCGGAATGAGAAGAGTTAAGGAACTGGATATTGTTAGTGTAATAGATTACATTATCTAAACATAATCAGTCAATTACTGTCCCACTGCTGGGCATGGACCTCTTCTTAGAACGAGAAGAGTTAAGAAAATAGAGAATAACATAGCATAATCAGCTCATTACAGCTGTCCCACGGCTGGGTATGGGCCTCTTCTCAAAATGAGAAGAGTTATTGAACAGGATATTGTTAGCATTATAGAATAACATAACATTATCAGCCCATTACTGTTCCATTGCTGGGCACGGGCCTCTTCTTACAATGAGAAGAGTTAAAGAACTGGATGTGGTTATTGTTATAGAATTACATAACATAATCAGCCCAATTACTGTCCCTCTGCTGGGCACGAGCGTCTTCTCAGAATAAGAAGAGTTTAGGTCTAATTCCATTACCATGGCCGGTTGGTTGTACAAACAAAATATAGAATGGTAGGTGAATAGTGTAATCGTTTGAGTAGGCACTTATGTATATTAGAAGACATTGTGTTCATAAATATGACAGGATGTTATTTTCCGACATCCACGCGGACGGAGTCGCGGGCACAGCTAGTATTATATAAATTACTAGCCTATGCCCGCGACTCCACCCACATATAATTCGGTTTATCACAGAAAGCTACTATCTCCTTTGGACTGTTTATATTCCCTGGATAAAAAGTAGCCCATATCAAGTTAATATAAGCTAAGTTAATACAGGTTATGGTCTATCTGTGTGGCAAATTTCATTCAAATCCGTTCAGTCGTTTCAGCGTGAGAAGGACAAACAATTAAATATCCATAATTTCGCACTTTTAATAAGTATAGTATAATAAGTAAGGAAGAAATTACACTAATTATGTGTCTCAAAAGCAAAAAGAATGAACAAATAGAAAGTGCTTTCTTAATCAGCTATGTATTTTAATAAGCAACGACTTCGCGGTAAACAGCGGGATATTATCCGCTTTTTTCATACAATTTTATGAGATCAAACGTTTTTAACAGAGCATGGCTGCCGACCGACATGCTGTTTATTTCATTATAAAGTCAATACAATTACTAATACAAAGATACAGTATAATGGTTACGTATTACATAGATAAGTAAGTTTGTTGTTTATTTTTAATGAAATAACTATCATAAAATGCAATCAAATCGTCTTTATTTGCGTTCAATGTAGGTAGATACATAAGTTGAAAACACATAATAAGTCCCAGTACATTCTACCTTACGACAAGCAAACTTTACACCCATTTAACTTAAATTATACAGAGCAATCTGTGACAATATTGTGTCATGTTATGAATATTAAAATTATCATAATCCTGGACATCAAATTTTTTAATCAAATCATATTTATTTTGCGTTCATGAAATTAAAAGTGTATAGAAACACAATAACAAGTCCTAATAAATTCTACCTTACGGCATGCAAACTTTAAATCGGTTATGGTAACAGCTTTGACAACTAGACTTAATTCATTGAGCGCCTACTCACTTTTAACTATAGTCCAACTTATAAGTTAAATTCTCTAAAATATATCTTCACTTAGTTATAATAATAAAAAGTTGTTTATACCTCGTACTCAGTCTCATGCTCACAACTAGTGTACCTTTTAAGTTTAATTCTCTAAAAAAATCTTTTAACTAGTCTATCTTTCTCTAAATATATATTCACTAAGTTACAATAATAAAATAATTAAAGTACATCTGAATCTTATTAATTAACACCAAAATCCAAACAAAGTGCCTATTTCTTTCAAATTCAATCACGCAAAAGTACAACGCTTGAACGAACTTTTATCGAGCCGAGGTGAGGGCAGAAAGAAAGATCTCTTTCGCAACCGACCCAGTCTTTCGGACAACTGACTCCGTAAAATGAATCCGTGTACATAGATTTATTACTTTAAATAACGGATTAATTTACAGATGCCTCATTTAAACGAATAAGGTTCGAATGAATTGGGGTATTAAAATGTACAAGGCAGGGATTTTTCGAAACTGACTTTGTTTGCTTGAAGAATTTTTCGTAAATGGAGCAAAGAAGCAGTTGCAATTTTCTTTTTGCACAGATCTAGTTCCGAGTGTTTTGTTTGTATGCATGAAAATAACCTTTTTGTCGTCGGGGACTGTATGAATTTCAAAGGCGAAAATGTCATTGAAAGAATGACTAGCAAAATTATCTATTGTTGAAGAGAATCAAAAAAAAAATTGAGTGGTACTGGTACTAGGTAATTAATGCAGGTTGAGTATTTTTTGACAATAACATCCAACGTTCCAAGTACTAATTGCAAGTGAAGTAAGTTACTTTCCTCCAAACACGTAGAGCATTTTAAATAATTCTATAACGGTTCCACCAAAAGCTCTAAAATAAAAGATTTCCACTAAAAGCTCTAAAATAAATAGAAATTTTCTACTAAATGATGGAGCATTTAATTTAAGTTTAAACTTCAAAATAATGTTGATACCTATATTCTTCGAAACGGATATAAAGTGCAATATTAACAGTCTGATTACTTACAAATCATTGCCAAGTCTTCGGATCCGATCCGTTGAAACCACAGAATGATTTAGTATTTCTCGTAAATTATGGTCAAGTTATTGCAAGCCAGCATTTATAACCAGATAACTATCTTCTGATATTTGCAAAGTTTGATTTCTAATAACTATTCAACTTGCACTTTCGCTGTTGCCAGCCAAGAAGAGAAAACATAATAGAAAATGTCGCGTTTTTGTTTGAAAATCGTAGGTACGTGACCATAAACATTATGTATGATTATGTTAGAATGTGACCATGAAGAACCGTTGGACAATAAAGCTTTCTAGTTATTAACCTAAGTACCTACTCATATGTAGTTTTTAAACGAAATTATAACAATATTTTTACATTCCTTTCCTAATTCAAAACCTAAAAATCTAGGCTTTTGTGATTGGTAGGTTTAATAGGATTGTTAACCTATTACATAAAACCATTGTAGTAACTCAGTCCCCGAGACAAATTTTACAACTCACATAAGGTGATACAATATGGCTGACACAATTTTTACCTGTCTGCCATCCCGATATCAACATTGGCAACAAGCAATGTTGCTACCTCGTAAAAATATTGCTCCCAATTTATGCCGTGATAAATAACTTGATGTAAGCGATCTGCTGAATTTGCTCAGCGTTTGACTCTGTCCCCGTGAAAATATCTTATGAAGGAAAAATTCCCGTGTCCTTGTCTTTTGGGTTTGAAGTAACCTCTGTTTAATTTTATCAGAATCACATTAGTTGTTTGTGATGTTTAAACAGTTCTGAGACAAGATTGTAGAAGATGGTTTTTCGCATTAAAATTATTAACAGAAATTTTAAAAAATTGCATTCTGCTGCTATCCAGCCAACTCGAGAACTTACTGAACCCGTAGCATGAGTTTTTGCGATGTCGGGTAGTGTAGTTATCGTCAAATTTTATAATGGTACTTATTTCGTTCCAAATACGCACACGCGGCGCCGGTAAAAATCCCATTTTTTTTTTTCGTTATTTTCTGTGTTCTTTCTTTTATTCTGTTGCACATTGTATATTCTCTTTGTACCTCATTTAAATTATGTCAATTATAGAAACTCTTACTAGAATTGTCAAAATTAAACCTATTGACATTAACATCGAGAGCTTTTAAGATTCTCAGTAAAACCTGCCCATAATTACCTGTCATGTACAAATTAAATGTTTTAATTAGCAAAATTAATAACGAAATTGATCGAATCGCAAACAATATGCTTCACAGCGTTCAGCACTAAATATTTGCATGAAGAGAATTTATTGCTTTAATAAATCAATGCAGTGATTTCAAAATGTTTTGAACAGAAATCTATGTCATTAGGAAGTGAAATATTGGATTTCATCTTTCGTAGCGGTTGTGTATTTGTGTATAAGGTTGTTATGACATGTTTCCGTTGGTTACGTTACAAATATTTCCTTTGCTAACATTATTTAAGTTCAATATTATTGCACCGTGCACAATATTGGAGGAAGATATACGGAAGATCGCAGGAACAAAGTGGATACAAACGGAAAAACTAAGAGAAAAATGGAAATCTTTGGAGGAAGCCTTCACCTGAGAGGGATCCGTGCTATTAACTTATTACCAATTAATTAGAAAATCATTTATAATAGATTGGTACGATAGATGCATGAAAATTCAAGAGAGAAGCCGTGTAAATGGCTACGCTAAGCGTATGGAAGTTGGAATGTTTTATATTTATTTTTTAAATTATTATTGTAGCACGAAAGAAAATCATCATCCTCCGAGCCTTTTTTCCCAATTATATACGGTTGACCGTACTACAGACTACAACTATAAATAAATAAATATTTTGGGATATTTTTACACAGCAACATCTAGTCCCAAACTAAGCACAGCTTGTAGGGATTTTACTATGGGTAGGTACCTACTAGACAATGGATTTAATAATTATATCCTTTTTTTTTCTAAATGCATTATTATAATACATAAGAAACACCCAAACCAACACAAACACTTATGTTCATCACATAAATATTTGTGTTCTTTGGGAATCGAACCCACGACCTTATTATTAGTCGTGATCAGCAGTCTGACACTTGAACCCCTAGAACAGACAGACGTCCTCAACTAAATATTAGAACTAAAAAAAGCTTGTAAAATACATTTTATATCGAGATAATTAGTGTTCCTAATGTGTTTGGAACGGGTTTATGCGATAAGTTAAATATGATAAGAAGCGTCATCAAAATATCATCAAACTAATAATTCGATTGTTTTCCTTAGAAAAAAAATCACGTTAACAATGTCGCGACTACTCATCAGTATAACATTTATAAAGTCATTTACTAAACTAATTGTAACACGAAGGGGACAGTTTTATGCGTCTGTTACTTAAAATAAGACATAAAACCTACAGTCAAATAAAGTTGACGTAATGGCGTCGACCTTCACCTAGCGAAGCTTCATGACGGAAATAATTGCACGAACATGGCCACTTGGACACGGGTTTTGTTTATTTTATTAAGTTTTTGCTAAGCTAGTTCAGCATTTTTTTTGTAATGTGTAATTGTATGTATCAAATATGTTGATCTTACGGAAACATCTTTTTATTCTGACAAAAATAAAGACATTAATCTTTTTGGAATCCACAATATCAATCTCTTTTGTTAGTCTTGATATGGACACGCAACATAATTTGCAGGAACGTGTAAGTAATCATGGCTAGAAGCAAAATAGATCGTGTTTTTTCCAGCAGTTTATCAAAATTGTATGTGTTTAACAACTCTAATAAACAATAGTTGCCATGAAAATTGCTTAGTAATTTATAGATTGTAGCAAGTTATATGGCTACTGAAGAAATTGCGTGTTTTAATGTGTGCACGTTATATCGCGTGTCTTACTGACCGGAATATTGTTGTAAGTACAGTCTCCGATAGTAAAACAGGAAAGAGCCCATAGGACTCTCGACTTTCATGCTATTGTAATAATTGTCACAATTGTCCACAGGAAATTTACAATTAGGGATTTTTTTTATTTAAATAATATCACATGACACTAAATACCTATATAAAATCAGTACTTAACAAAATAAAATATTTACTTACCTATGCCTTATAAAAGTATCTATTCAGTTACTACCTATAATTTCTGAAGTGTTGGCTTTTATTACATAAAGCGATCCCCTGAACTCAAGCTTTCGCAGTGACAGTAGGTACCTATTGAGAAAAACATGGAAACTAGAAAATACGTAAGTTTGTTTTTCCCCCTTTACAATCTTTATGATCATAATTTTTTATGGAAATGTTTGTACTTAATTTGTGTGACCCCCCTTGGGCGACATTATCTGAAGGTATGAAATGGGTTACGACTTCGAATGAGCAATCGAGTTCAGTGAAATATTGTCCAAATCTATGTAAATATTTGGGAGAGGGCAAAGATGTCATACCTTTGAAGACGTTGATGATCCAAATGAAGTGAGGATTACTGAGGATTGAAAGATACGTACCTGAAAAAAATAAAATTATATTAGAATTTTTGACACTTAAAATGTTAGTTGCAAAGATTTTGGAACGAACTTCCTTATGGGGGCTTGCGGTAGGTGTTTTTCAGGAGAAATGTATCGTCACGTCATGCTAAGATTTGCGTTATAGCCATAGAGTACATTGAGTATACGGACATAGATTTGTCAGCTGACCTCACCTTTAAATGCCATCTAGTGGGTAACGTCAAAGTTACAATGAAACATACAAAAAGACATGTTTTACTGGGGACCGAATATAGGCCCTGTGGTATCAAAGTCAGACGCGTGATGTTCCCTGCCAGCTATGCTTGTGTTATAGTTGTGAAATTTTGCATTATAATGAACCGGTAAAAAAAACTAGAATTTTAAAGACGGTGACGGTGGTGTTTTTTCCTGACGGTGTTCTGACCGCACAGGTTTTTTTATCCAATAATAAATAAATATATTTGGGACATTTTTACACAATCAATTTTTTTTTTTTATCCAATAATATAATTATTATTATTTATATATGCTTTATTGTACACCATAAAAACAATACATTGAATATGCATTTAAACTATTGTACAAATGGCAGCCTTATCGCGATCAGCAATCTCTTCCAAGCAACCTTAGGATGGACAAGAATGAACTGGACAAAAAATGGGGTTGTCAGATGTGCAAATAATTAGTAATTTAATTACTGAGCATATTTCACGATTCTTCCTATTAATATATATGATGTTATAATGTTCATTAAACCCATGATTCCATGACACTATCTTTGGTCTCTATAGTCAGGTAAACCACAATGATGGTTGCTATACTATATGGAAATAGCCACACTATACGAAAATAAAATCTCGCTATACCACAATTACACAAAGGACAGAACTCATTCTATATTATAAAATTATGAGAATTATAGCAAATAATATCCTGTGTAAATTCCAAACGACATTCTTGGAACTTGCAAAGATTTGTATGAGAATTACCTTTTATGAAAATACTATGTACCAACTACAGTTGCAGGATTGTTGGACGACGTCTGTGGTCTAGTGGCTCGAGTGTCGGACTGCTAATCACAAGGTCGTGGGTTCGATTCCCACAGGACACAAATATTTGTGTGATGAACATAAGGGTTTTGTGTTGGTCTGGGTGTTTCTTATGTATTTTAAGTATGTATTCACAAATAAAAAGTATATAAGTAGTATATCAATTGTCTAGCACCAATAGTACAAGCTCTGCTTAGTTTGGGACTAGATGGTGCTGTGTAAAAATGTCGCAAAAATATTTATTTATTCATTTTATACTGCGTTTTAAGAGACCTCTTACATTTTTTTGACGAAACCAGTAACGAGAAGTTCATTTTTGGCATTCATATTATATTCGATAGAGAGATCTATAGCAATTTCCACTACTGAACCACATATCGCGATACTGACGCCTCAAATGACGTCAGAAGGGAAATCCATTGCGATGTAAATGACGTCATGTATGTTAGATCACGTTTCGATATGCATGTAACCTGCTGCAAGTATGCGTTTTAAGCTTTATCTTTCATTCAATTGCATGATGAATCCCTCCGACATCGTAATCAACAGTTTTGTAGTTACGCAATTCGAATTGTATCATTTTAACGGATTCAAACGTCAACATTGACAATTTGTTGATTGCGATGCAGTTACACAATTGCCCTGCAGATCGTGTGGTATAGAACCCACATCACGAAAGCAAGAAAATATAGTAGTCTTTTGATTTAATGTTTGTTGTAAGATTTTTTTCTTATTTCAATTTCATTATGTTGGCAAAAGTCTGAAGTTTTATGTGGTATATTTTTGTTTAGAATATTTTTTTATTTTAGAAAAAAATTGAGGTTTAAAAACCTTAAAGTCGTCATTTAGCTGGACAGGGGATGTTTTTAAAAATAGTTATAAATTTTGTATCAATGAGAACATATTCCAAATATTATGGTCTATTTTTAAACAGTTTGTAGCAAAAGTCAAGTGAGATCCAGCAGGGCGTTAAAGTAACGCTTCTTAGCGTTTTCTTAGCGTGGCAGCTGGGAAAAATGTTATTGTTAGTCTTAAGACTCAATAATAGAAAACTCCACATTTTTTTTCTGACTGCCTCGTTGGTTTAGTGGTTGCAAGCGCGACTGCTGAGCGTGGGGTCCTGGGTTCAATTCCCGGGTCGGGCGAAGTGTTATTGGGTTTTTTCAGTAGGAAATTCTAAGTAGCAGCCCGGAGTCCAGATTTGTGCCCGGTCAATGGCAATAGGCTCGCCCTTACATGGGACTATAACATAACTGGCGAAATGTGAGTGTACTATACACCTCTGCCTACTCCTTCGGGGAAATACAGGCGTGATGTTATGTTATGTTATTTTACATTTTTTTTGACTACAACTCGATTAAAACTATCAAATTCTACTTGCAAAATTTAAAATAAACACATACCTATATTACTAAGATCCATGACGACAAAATGTGGCTTAAAATGCAGATTCCTTGTGTTTATTGTAATCCGGCTCTTAAAATAAATGATATAATTTCAAAGAAAAGAGTTACATATGTGTGAGCATCATGTAATCCTTGAATTATCTGTATTCATACTATGTATTGCAAATAAAAGCGATAAGCTTTCGTGTTATTTATATGGAAATAAGTTTAAAGCAAACAGTAAAATAAATCCGAGAGAAAGTAGAACGACTGTAACAATCATTTTTGTTTAGGCTCAGGAACAATTGAAGGATTTACTAGGATTTACTGATAAACGACAACGAACGAGTGTTACTGAAGTTGTAATAGTTTATACGACGACGGTTAAATAATGCTAAATTAAAATAGAAGGATTTCTCTTGTATAGTTTTTGTTTATTTTTTCTTTCGTTTCCTAAAATTAGCTATCTTTAAAAATATGAGAAAAGTATGATTAAATTATACAACGTAATTTTGTGTATTTTTGTCCTTCCAAAAGGACTGGACGCTTGTAGCAATAGACAGGGAGAAGTGGAAGGGGAGTAGGGAGGCCTTTGCCCTGCAGTGGGACACTTCAGGCTTATAATAATAATAATAATAATTTTGTGTATAGTGCAAACCTCAAAAACCTATAGAAATTTCCATCAGTACTATCGGAGTTTGTTTATCACAAAATAACATGCTTTTAGAGTTACTATAAGTTAACCACCACGAAATGCTACAAAGCTTCCGAAACGTCAGGAAAACCAATTTAAATAATATACGCGATTTAATCCGGATAAACTTTGTTTTATTACTGTAAGTTCTCCAGTAGGAAGTAGAGAAAGCGAAGAATGTCGTGCAGCCTGATGCACGGAAACTCGTCGAGCAGAATTTTTTGGACCGTAAGTATCTATTCACGATCTGCTTAAGTACTGAATTTAAGTACAATAATCAAATTGAGTTCCGTGTGGAGCCGGATATAAACAATAGCAGCGCAGCAACCCATCTCTTCTCGTGAGTTTCGTACAAGGCGGCTAAGGGATTCACCAGAGAATGGGCAGCAGTGTTCTCTTAGGGAGGCCTGTGTCCATCAGTGGACGTTCTTATGTATATTTTTTGTTTTAAATGTATCATGGTATAAAAATATTTTCCTAGTAATTTTGAACAAACTACTGTCAGATTAGAAAAATAACGTTGTATGTACAGTTTTCAACACAGATAAATTACGTACGAAACGTACCTACTTTTACACCGACCGGTTCCCATTCTTCTGGTCCATCCAAAGGTTGTTTGGAAGAGATTGCCTTGTGCGATAAGACCGCCCATTGTACTTACATAATGTATCTGTAAACTACTGTCTTTGTTTTCGTTTGGTGTATGTACAATAAAGAATATAATAATAAATAAATAAATAAAATCATCGCCATCTTCATTTAAGCTCCCATCGATAAAACGTTTAAGTTTCCCACCATAAAACTAACACTTGTGCGTAGTACGTGTACTCATAATCTCGAGTCGTCCCACTTTCGACATAAAAACAAACAGATCGTAAAGTTACCATAACAATATTATGGGACAATATGAAGCAGTTGCGAAAGTGGAACTCTACGGTACCACATATTGTTTGGAGACGCATGACGAAAGTACATCTGTATTGCATTTGTCTATTTTGTACGGCACATGTGTTGTATGGAACTGAGTACGGGGAAACTGTACCTTTTTTTGTCGGATGTTCTGGATGATTTTCTCAGAGAGGAACAATGTAGTAGATAGAGAAGATATATATCTATAACTACAGCGAGCTATATTTTAAAGAGTTAATCATTTCTGATTAAACTACAGTACCTGTACTTCAATATTTAAAAACTAATTTTCGATAAATGATGTATTCAGCGAGTAATAATTTTTTTTACCGATGGGGGCGCCACTTTCTGCTACAGTCCCCTTAAAGGAGAACATACCTATAGATTCAAAACACGTACTTATGGATCTTTAGAAATACAATTGACCGACGTTGTGTTTCTACGAAGTGACGTTTAATTTCGGTTCCACTTGTATTTTCCTTGCCAAGTATGGCTTACTTGCACAGGTATGTGTTTCGCGCCACTGAACACCCCAAGCGCACTTTTATTACCATTAGCTGACTAAGCATGTTAAACAGGAAATGATACCAGGCAAGTATGAACAAGTAGGCAGCTAACTTAAGGCTTAGTTTATTAAAAAAAGTTTCTTTATATTTTTATAAATGTGAATGATAAAACGGCCGAAAACCGATAACAAAATTCGGTCGTAACAGAATTTTGTTATCGGTTTTCGGCCGTTTTCGGCCAAAATTATAATTTTCGGCAATTTTCGTTTTAGGCCAAAAAAATACGGCCTGTACCGAAAACGATCTACGCGGTCGTGAAATCTACTATTTAGTTCAGCGAGTCAACTTTATGCAAACAAGTGCAGTATTGCTTAGGAAGAAAATTGCCTTTCGTTGCTCAAAAATCTATTTTTGACAAAAAATTAGATGTTAATTTTCGTATGCTCCAAGTTTTAACATAATTATGTGCGCCCATTTTATCATTAAATTATGTGCTTACATTATTACAAGTTTGATACTTCATAACATTTTTAACGAAAAGTTATAATGATACATTAATTATCTATTTTGAAATACGTTAACGTTCCGTGTGGTGCCGTGGTGGACGTAAAGAATTGCACCACCCTATATCTTCTCATGGGTGTTGTAAAAGGCGACTAAGGGATTCACCAGAGGATGGGAAGTAGCGTTCTCTGAGTATTTAACCAACCAACTGCGATCGCCAACCCGCCTACCAAGCGTGGCGATTATGGCATATCCCCCCAACATATGCTTGGGGGAGGTCTATGTCCAGCAGTGGACGTCTTTAGGCTGAAATGATAATGATGATGAATGATGATGAAATACGTTAACCACATCGGCTTCACAGAGTTATCTAATTAATTAAAAATAAATAAATTAGTTATTATTTATTACTTATTACTAGCTGATGCCAGGAGCTTCGGTCATAGCGCCGCCTATCGGTTCCAGCTTTTCTTGATGATCAATTTTGGCACTAAATCAACGTAATAAAATTACATTGTGAATATAAGAGTCATTTTGATCCATTAATATAATATTTGTTAATTACTAACTACAGCGTCACTTATCGGATCCTAGAATCCTAGCATAGCTTGAACCATCTTCTTGACAAAACAAATATATTGTGTAAATATGACCTCAATCGGTCAATTTATTCAGAAGTTACTAAAAAACGCACCAACGAAAGATATACAACGTGTTTTTGAAATAACTGAAGACCTCATTGTACTCATCAGTATAAACAACTTTTACTATGGGACCAACCCTGAATTCGAGAAAAAAAAGCAGCTGTTCCCTACATTTTGTCGATTTATGTGAACAAAAATGTAGAACAACGGATTTTTTTTCACGATTTCAGGTTTGGTCCCATAGTAAAAGTTGTTTATACTGATGAGTACAATGACCCCTTAAGAGATTTTCTGTTATTTCAGTAACACGTTGTATAAAGATACTCATTGTGAAACAGAATTACGAATATTCCATGCTAAGTCAATTAAAAGTTGTGACTATATTAAATTAAGTGTTCAGATTTACAAGTCCAAATATGACTCCACATATTCCCAACTTATTTGCTTGTCATTCAATCGAAGTTAGTTTTGAAATACAAGTAATTTTGAACACTGCGCCAAACTTACTGCGTTTAACCACTCAACAGTGTTAAATTGGACGATTTCCAAAAGGTTTTAAACTGAATAGAGCGCTGTTAAACTTATAATGAGCAACTTCAAACGCTGACTATGACTTTAGTGACCTTTTCTCAAATCAAAAATAATTTTGATAGAGGCAAAACCCGCAAACTGAACTGAACGAGTATATGCTAACCTTGCAAGAAAGTATTCCTCTCAATGCCTAACTTAAATGCCCGGTTAATGACCAGACATGTTGACCTATTGAAACCTTGCAGCAGAATTAGAGGCGATTTCAAATTGTAATGGTAGGTCTTTTAGAAGATGCTCTACAGATCTAAATGTGCAGAGTTCAATGTTCTGATAAATTACTTGGATATTATTAGCAATTTTGAATGGCGTCTCTTGAACCCTTCAGATAATAATAATATAAATAGACTACAATTCTACAGATATAAACCCCTATTACTGCAAAAGAGATTGAATTTTGTATTGAATTTGTTTGATCCCAATATTTGTATTTGGTATTACAGGATTGTGAAAAATAAAAAGAGCCCTAATAGTATTAAAATAAATTGAATCAGTCATTCAACCTAAGATAAATTAAATGCTTAGAGAATTTTGTCAATACTTTGAAGTTTAACTAAGTAGGTACCTATAGTTCAAGCTAAAAGTCAAGTTGGGAAAGTAATGTAAATGAACCTATCATGCAAACTTAATAACTGGGTATAATGCGCTTAACGCAAAACGAACAAATCAAATTTTTAACAATACGTCATGTACGCCTAGTTATGTTTATAACGTTTAATTAAAATTGCTCATAAATCGTGTACATATTGCGCATGATAGTTTAATTACTCAATCAATACAACGTCTAATTACTATTTTTACGATACACTACAATAAGAGCATTACATGATGCAACTTAAGAACGTACGAAAATAAACCACGCAAAACATTCCACACTGACAAAATACGTTCGGTTTTCAATCAATAGCAGAGAAACCGGCCAAGTGCGAGTCGGACTCAAGCAGTAAGGGTTCCGTACTACCCATCGACCTGATACCCTATAGAAACTGATTTAATTTACGAGAGTTCATCAAAAGACATCAACGTATCGTGCGTGAAATATGAATTTTTGCATCTCTTTCTTACGCAGGTACCACCACATATGTCTGTGTTTGCCCTCTTTTTAGTATTTTTACTACTAAACTACTTAGTGTGCACTATAATCAAATTAAGTTTGATGCTGGTAAGTATTACCGTTTTGAAGATAGAGCAGGAACAAAAACGTTGAAAAAATCATGTATTTCGAGGTTTCTTGTATGGGGACCGCCTTTGGTTTTTATTTTTAGTATTTCTCGTGATAGCAACACAAATTATGAGAAAATTTCAATTGGTTACCTATTACCGTTGAAAAGATACAGCCCTGGGACGGATGGACGGACAACGTAGCGAAAGTAATAGGGTCTCGTTTGGCACCCTTTGGGTACGGAACCCTAAAAAGCAGAATAACTATTGGAAAACTGAATCCAACGTCGTTTTCATGCTTGTGGAATGACGTTAGCTCTCTAATTAGTTTTGCATGACTAAGATGGCTTTATAAAAACCTCGGGTTTCACATTCGAAAGCGGTGCATATGAAATAGCTGCAAAGGAAAACTTATTGCGATTATTTATATGATTATGTATGACCTACATTATACCGCGTAATGTTTTACTGGGTAGTGGGTAGTACTTATAGGTGATCTGTTATCGAAAGCGTATTGTTATTTCTAATCATTTTTATCGTACACTGACCTTTCAATGAACGACCCTTTTGATATGCATTTTTGAATAAATATATTGGAAATGCAGTACCTAATAAATAAATAAATAAATCTTTTTGGGACATTTTACATATCGCCATCTAGTCCCAAACTAAGCAGAGCTTGTGCTATGGGTAATAGTGTCGTAGGCCTGCCATCTGTCCGAGTTTCCCCGGACTTGTCCTAGTTTGGGGGGCGCGGGACGTCCGGAGTCTGTGCGGGGTTTTTACAAAGTGTCCAAGAAACCTGGCCCCTCATTCACGTAATTTCATGACACGCCGATCAAGTTGCAGTGACGCTGCAGTTCGTTTTTGACAGCGATCATCGTAGATAAGAGAATACGAAAAGCATTGTTTTGTTCGAAACTTAACTGCAACTGCACTGTCACTACACTTCTTTAGTTATGTGAATTGGCCACTGGACCCTCGCCGCGTTGGTAAAAATATAACATTTAATTAGAAATTTATATTTTTATGGCGTCCGGGGGAAAAACCTTGTTTCGCCCAAATGTCCAAATGTAATGACGAGGTCGTGGGTTCGATTCCCACAGGACACAAATATTTGTGTGATGAACATGAGTGTTTGTGTTGGTCTGGTTGTTTCTTATGTATTACTAGCGGCCCGTCCCGGCTTCGCACGGGTGGTCATGAAAATATAGCCTATGTTACTCAGGGTGAATGTAGCTTTCTAATGGAGATTTTTTTTTTAAATCGGCACAGTTGTTTTTGAGTTTATTCATTACAAACATACAGACAAAAATACAAATCTTTCCTCTTTATAATATTAGTGTAGATAAGGATGTATTTACAAAAAAAAGTATGTAAGTATTATATCCATTGTGTACCTATAGCTCCAGCTATACTTAGTTTGGGACTAGATGGCGATGTGTAAAATGTCCCAAAAATATTTATTTATTTATTCTGGCATTGGTGATTTAGGTAATTCAGCCCTAGTTGTCCTATTGCAGTGCACTGTTGTACATTATTTGTTTAATCAAATGTAATATAACGTCGTACGAGGATATTATCAATTTGAATATAGTAAACATTTTAATCCTACATGACCACTACAACATAAGTATCTATCTATACGAACACATCACTGATAACTATTTGACATTAATTATTCTGAAATGAAGCACTGCAATATTAAGATAGATTGATAGATAGAATATGCTTTATTGTACACCATGAAAATAGCAGTAAACAGGAACAAAGTATAAATTATGGGTACATAGGCGTTCATTGGTTTTAGATATTTCTGTTCTAATTAAAACGAATAAATAGGTACGGCCGACGGCACGTCACTGGAAACAGTTTGGCATTGACAGCAACTTTATTTTGTAAGCGGTATATGTGATTTTCCAATTCAAGTGTTACTGTCAGTGTTACCTCTGCCTACCCCTTCGGGGAAATACAGGCGTGAAGTTATGTTATGTTAAGTGTTACCGTCATGCAGTCGACTGTACCTAAAATGGCGTCTTAATACAACAGTAAAAAAGGTGACATATATACCAATAATGTTTAGTATATACGATTTTTATACGGTTTAATAGTAAGAGACAATTTTTTTTATTCGGCTGTTTTATAATAATATAAAAAATTGATCAATTTAGACGTCGACATAACAATTTAGAAACACGAGGAAATACACGTTAATTATGGAGAATAATTAAAAGAAAAATCTAATTGAAACCTTAATTGGGGCGACCATTAAATTCTCAAAGCCTTTTTCTACTTGCGTAATCTTTAAAAAGTTTTATATAACATTATGAACTTAAGAGTTTTTACACCCAGTTTCGATGAAAAATATCCTCTGTGTTCTTGCTTAGAAACATTACCGCCTTTGTAAGGCGACGTTGTAGTACTTTTTAACTTATTTTGAACCTCTGTAAATCTTAACAATGTAAATATTAAATCACTAAATGTGAGGCGTGCACAATCACTACCGCTTTAAAAAAAATAGTAAAGGAACACTACTTGTCAATCTGTTTCACTACTTCTTGAAATTGCTCAACTACTATACTTTATATTTGTATTTATTAGTATATTATATGATATATATTTCTCATACTTATTTAAGTAAATTCCATGTACTTTATATTATTATATTTAAGTGGGTATATTATGTACGAATAGTACCTACTTTTACACCGTACCTACCCACGATCGGTTCCCATTCTTCTAGTCCATCCAAAGGTTGTCTGGAAGAGATTGTCTTGTGCGATAAGACCGCCCATTGTACTTACTTAATCTTTCTGTAAACTATTGTCTTTGTTTTTGTTTGGTGTAACGTACAATAAAGAATATAATAAATAATAAAAATAAATAATATTGCGCAAAAACAAAATCATGTTATCAAAATTGAACATACGGTCAAGTGCTGTGATTAGAAGAAAAACAAAAGGTATTTAATGGCTTCTAAATTATTTTAAATCGAAATTATGCCCTAATCATAATTTTAATTGAACGCTAGATTACCGTCATTAGTACTAATTTCTGAAATTAGTTATTTTCATTAATACCTAAATAACGTATTTAAAACTAAACAAAAATCTACGAAAGAACATAATACAATTTTCTCCTACCGTTGAAATAATTACCAAAAACACGACGCTCGTCCGCGACATTACCAAAGTCTTATAGAATCAAAACTTTTTGAACAATCAGGGAACATCAAAAGTTGTGTAATACCATCGGAAAGCGTTGCTTTGTGACAGTACAAAGAAGGGAAAACTCGAGTACGAGGTAGTATTGCTTTTAGTTTAAATTAAAGTTTCATCGAAATATCTCGATAAGAGTGTTCAGGAACTTCGAGGGGTTCAAACGTCTATTATCATCCCTACTTCGGACGTTTTGCTGGCTGACTATCGTTTCTTTTTCAGTTTCGTTGATGTGGCTCTTCAGTTTATTCACATGTTTATTTGATCGATGTATTTTGGACGATAATAATAAGTTAGATTTTATTGTATTAATTTTCAAACATTTATCAGGCAGATTTTAATGGTACATATTTTATAACGTGTGATCATGTTATACCCAAAATTCAATGAATGAATAAATTATTCTATTTGATTTGATGTGATTTGTATAGTGATGTTGATGTAACTACACTCAGTAGCAATGGAACCCGGGTCACTAACATACATCTTAATATCTCAGAAACTAAGAATTATTGTCAAATAAAAATTTGATAAGACCTATGTAGTCTATAAAATAATAAATAGTCCATTGTTGTCAATAAATAGTCTATAAAATACTTGTTATTCGAATAAGATATCATTCTTAGTTTCCGAGATATTAAGGTTTATTTTGGTGACCCGGGCTCATTGCTTCCGAGTGTACCTACATTTTAAATCAATGTAAAATCTAAACGGACAAGTAAAATCCCAGTTTTTATAGTTTTCCTAATCTGTAAACCCCACCACTGATAATATTAACTAATTATGCATATAAATAGTAGCGATAAAACTAAATACATGACCATGAGCTAGCTAGTTTGAATATATTTGTGAAAAACCACCAACTAGATTAAGTACATTACGTCAAAACGGAAAACTAATAATTGATACTCAAAATAACTTGGATAACCAGGAAAAAAACACAGTAAATATAAAACAATATTTAATTCTGCCTATCAATGTTAACGTTAAATCAAAACTGTATTGAAATATCTTTATCAGATCGCGGTATTAGGCAGACTCTTTGTAAAAATCCATTGAAAATTTCAAATCAGAGATCTCACAAAGTCAAACAAATTGATACATACAAAATATGAAGTTGCAATAAATTAATGTTAATTTGTGTTAATTCCGCCAAATAAAAACCGCCGTATTTTTGTTGGAATTAACACGAAATATTGTAACATAATATTTTGTATGTCATGGTTTTCCGGGAACGCCTGATTTTATTATTTAAATTAAAACATTGAAACGTAATTAACGAAGATGATACACTTACGAAATAGATGTAAAGAGGGCACATTACAAAGGACAGGATACACGTGGTTGCCTTACAAATACAGTTAAACCAACACGACATGTCCGTATTCAATTATTCAGTGTAGGTACTCTCTGTAAACAGCACGAAAATCGTGACGGCCAATAAAATGCTTTCAGACTATCAGGACACACAGAATACACCGTTTGTACGGTAGACAAAAGAGATAAGTACACAGAAAATTAAAAAAATTGAGTTATGCGTGTTTTGAGTGGCCAACTCATTTACCATCGCTTGTCTGAGCATGTCTTGTGTATAATAGTTTTCACGTAAACGATAAAATTTTATTTTATTGTTTACGTGAAAATTTGATAGCGTTGAAACGTGGTAGCGCAAAACCGTGACATGGAAATCAAGGGGGGAGTCCTTCGCCCAGTAGTCGGATGTTAGAGTCTCACAACAGAGAGAGAGAGAGTGTTAGAGTGTTACAACAGGAACAGTAATCCTACTAATATTATAAATGTGAAAGTTTGTGAAGATGTTTCGATGTTTTGATGTTTAGATGTTTGTAACTTAATCACGCTGTGATGGCTGAACGGAACGAATGAATGAACGAATTTAGATGAAATTTCGTACACAGATATAACATAACCCAGATTAACATAATTATAGGCTACTTCTTATTCCGGGTAGATAAATAGTTCCCGAGGAATGCGCGATAAGTCTTGCTGTGATAAGCCGAATTATAAGCTGGCGAAGCCGTGGACTAGCTAGTTAAAAATAAAGGTGTCTGCGGTTCCCAAAGTGACTTGGGACTCGTATCTTGGGTTCCCGCGAAAAAGCTAAAAACATTTAACTTCAACAAATTATGTTCGTTTAGATAGTGCTGGGTTTCATAAAATAAAAATATATTTTTATTTCATTTTAGGCTTCCGAAACCATAGACGTTTGTGAGCCGCTAGTGTAGAGTATTAGTAGTATTCGCTGTTTGTGTAACTCTTTTGTTGACTGTACAACATTCGTTCTGGTCCATTTATTTGATATGAGGTATGAACTATGAACGTACTAACATACATTTTTATACGTAATAGTGCGAAGACAATAAAATTTGATTTATCGTTAATCAGTTGATTGTTAGGAAGTTGAAGTGTTATTAGCAATCAGTGTTTATATAGCCGTGAAAGAATTTAATGTGAAACAAATTGTGAAGTCGGTTCAGTCAACAACTAGCTCTATTTGTAGTATTTAACGGAATATCATCTTCGGAGGCATTGCTAGATTTATTATAATATTCTACTTAGCATTTCGATGTTGCACCAGCTATCACAGATAGACGACGTGCTGCAAACGATTATAGTGAAGCCAACAAAACCATGCTCCTCCGTGTACAAACTACCATGCACCTGAAGTATATTTGTTTTCGTGAAGCTTACTGGACGATGCCGAGTCATGTGTACTGGAACGATGAGCACGGTTTGATGTGCATCTGTGTGCGTGAGCGCTGGTTTTTACACGAAGGAGCATGGTTTTGTTGGCTTCACTATGATTGTTTGCAGCACTTCGTCTATATTTATACTGTACCTGTGTCAGCTATAGGAAAGTACTACTCGCGCGGATAAGTTTTTTAATTTTATTTGCCTCTCACTCACACGTACGGTATTGTGTGAGCGAGGCACATAGAACAATAGAAGTGCTGCCATTTTCAATCCCATTCTTTATGTAGATACCCAGATGCATTTTCTAAATCTTACTGTAATGACGGTGTATAAATCTTTCATTCAAAAAATATTATTTTGGATTAATCCAAACCGATAACCTACATTATTATGACACCCGATTTTAAATCTTATCCACAGTACATAAGAGCGCCCACGTGTCTTGAAACAAAGGCAACAAATAAACATTGACGGCAGAGAAACGCGTTTGATTTACTACCGAAACATCGTAAAACCGCGTCGTCAACGCACGACCGTTCATCATCTTACTGTCAATGCTATCTAAAGAGTTTTTATTCCATTTAACGTCAGTACGTTAACCTCCTTGGATGAACTGCGACACAGATGACTGACCACACGTGCAGTACGTGAGGCTCTTCCAAAGTTAAGTAATAATAGTTCCATGACCTCATTATTTACATTGCATGCCAAATAGAGGAGCCGTGACAAATAAAAAAGAAATTCTGCATTAACGCACCGTAAAATACAAACTGTGTCGAAAGCTATTATGATTTGTGAAATACTTCGATTCAATATTACATTTCTTTGCTCTTGTAATATCTAACGTAATTGACAACCTCTGTGGTCTAGTGGCTCGAGTGTTGGACTGCTGATAACGAGGTCGTGGGTTCGATTCCCACAGGACACAAATATTTGTGTGATGAACATAAGTGTTTGTGTTGGTCTGGGTGTTTCTTATGTATTATAAGTATGTATACAAAAAAAAGTATGTATTAAGTATTATTATATCCATTGTTTAGTACCCATAGCATAAGCACTGCTTAGTTTGAGACTAGATGGTTCTGTGTAAAAAAGTCCCAAAAATATTTATTTATTTATTATGATTTGTGAAATACTTCGATTCAATTTAACATTTCTTTGCTCTTGTAATCAACTCAGCCTATCGCAGTCCACTGCTGGACATAGGCCTCTCCCAAGTTGCGCCACAATGCTCGGTTCTCTGCCTTCCGCATCCAGTCCCCCCCAGCAACGTTCTTTAGGTCGTCGGTCCACCTGGCAGGGGGGCGCCCTACGTTGCGTTTGCCGATACACGGTCTCCACTCAAGGACTCGTCTGCTCCAACGGCCATCGGTCCTTCGACAGACATGGCCAGCCCACTGCCACTTCAGCTTACTGATCCTACAAGCTATGTCGGTCACTCCGGTTCTTCTCCGGATAATCTCGTTGCGGATTTTATCCTTCAAAGAAACTCCAAGCATAGCTCGCTCCATAGCTCGCTGAGTGACTTTAAATTTGTGGACTAGCCCAACTGTCAGTGTCCACGTCTCGGTACCGTAAGTCATGACTGGCAGGACGCACTGGTTGAAGACCTTTGTCTTCAAACTTTGCGGTATAGACGACGAGAAGACTCGGCGAAGTTTGCCAAATGCTCTTGTAATATCTAATGTAATTCTGTTCGTATTACAAGAATGTCTCTAAAATATACAGGACTCATTTATTGAGGAAACATAACTCATCAGAAATCGGCATATAAAATTAGTCGGCACAGACGCTGTGCTTAACGTCGTCGTCGGCATTTAGCGGAATAGTCCTATTTTCTTTATATTAATTCCTTCCTAGTTATAAAATTGATGATGGAGAATAAAGCTACTGACCGGGTTGACAACATAGGACCAAATTCCGGATTAGTTGTCAACGTGCCAAGTAAGGGCCTGGTCAAATTACGCAACGATGCGCAGGCGCCGCTCCCGAAAATAAATAACGTCAAATAGACGATGACAAAAATAATGATAAAGGCTTGAATACCTACATAATAACGGTAATTTTTACCCTTTTGCAGAAAAGCAAAACGTACTCGTTGAAATGTTTATACCTGCTTCGAAATACATAGCCAATTTACGGAACTAGCAATCGTTATCATGTCATTCGAGAAAAGACTCCCCTATCATTTCCCATGGGTATCGTAACAGAAAGGATTGCATCAAGAAGCTGTGAACAACGATACTCTTGTTTAGAGTAATCTGGCTGCCAATGATAGCGAAAAAGACCTTAACTGCCCATGAGCATTTGAGGTTATGGTATAAAATTTAGTCCTTATGGTCTATCTATGAGGTTATCCTTAAATGCTCATTACTCTAAATCAATGACTTGTGCTTAGGTGGTTACACTGGCAGAAAAAAAAAACTATCATGTAATGTTGACTCCAGAATTCCACTATCCCGCTAACTAGTTTAACATTTCAAAAACGTCAAATGATCCAAGCCTGTTCACATAAAGGTGGTCATAATTACGTAAAATCACGCAATCATGACCTTTATATCAATGTTTAAACGTCGAACTAGTTTACAGGATTCTGGAGTTAACTGGTAGGCATTTTTTTAAGAACAATAGGATTTCTCTGTATCGTAGGCGCGTAATTGTCTATGATATCAAAACCATGGTTTGACCTTATTTTAAACTGCAATAAAATTCTTATAATGCAGTGTAATGGGCAGCGATACGGTCACTAAGCCGGTCGTCGGCTAACTGAAAATGTCAGAACTCGCTAACCAACTAACCTGGAGAGATACCAAGAAATGTTTCACATACTGTTCCTTTGTACGATATTATGACTTATAGTGTAGTAATAGACCTATATTTCATAGACTTGGCAATACCAAGCAGTAAATTATAATAATATAATGTTAGTTTATATTATGTTCTTGACTTTGTTGTCGCGGTTGCTTAACTTTATTTTGAAGTTAAGTAATGTCGTTAGTTACTTATTCGTCGATATACTTGAAACTATTGTTAATAAAGTTGTCTAACTTGTTTATGTTCAAGTCTAGTTATGTGTAATGTAAAAATCTGCTCATTTAAATGTTACTTTGTCTGAAAATAAACTACACAGTATAAAAAACAAGACCTAATAAATGTCATAATTGATTAATATATAAAAACCGTTATTATACAACGTGTATCAGAAATGCGTGGTCATATTTGAAGATTTTGAAGAGCTTATTCAGGGAATGCTATAGAACAAATTTAACTATGGGACCAACTCTGAAATCGCGAAAAAAATATCACCTGATCCTTACGTTTTGTCGAGCGGCATCGATGATTTAGTAGGGAACAGCTGATATTTTTTTTGGGATTTCAGGTTTGGTCCCATAGTAAAAGTTGTTCTATGCTATTTCCTGAATAGCAATGGTAATGGGCCTGATAAGAAGGCTCAAAGTCACTCAAAGGGCAATGGAGAGGGCTATGCTCGGAGTGTCCCTGCGTGATCGAATCAGAAATGAGGAGATTCGCAGGAGAACGATAGTAACCGACATAGCCCGAAGAATTGCCAAACTTAAGTGGCAGTGGGCGGGGCACATTGCTCGCAGAACGGATGGCCGATGGGGCAGTAAAGTTCTGGAGTGGCGACCGCGTACTGGAAGGCGCAACGTGGGTAGGCCCCCCACAAGGTGGACCGACGACCTGGTGAAGGTCACGGGAATCCGCTGGTTGCGGAAGGCACAGGACTGGTCTTTGTGGCGATGCTTGGGGGAGGCCTATGTACAGCAGTGGACGTCTTTCGGCTGAAATGATGATGATGATGATGATGCCCTGAATGAGCTCTTAAAATATGACCACGCATTTCTGATACACGTTGTATAACAACAAAATAAATGATAGCAAAATAGAATTGTCAGTGTAATTCACTAAACATATCTGCTACTGTGTACATGCACCAGTAACGTTTTGCATATTACTGAAACAAAAACAACAACCAAACAAATAAATTAATATACGGAAAAGCAATCCTGCACGTATTTTCACGACACACATGCAGTTTTGTTTGGGAAGTAAACTTATGCAATTTCAGTGCAGGAAGTATCATAGATAAGTACTACATAATTATCAGATTTTTAAACTGAATAAATAATAATTCAGGCACCAACTGCATAAATCATTCATCATTTCAGCCGAAAGACGTCCACTACTGGACATAGGCCTCCCCCAATTAAGGGGGGGATATGCCATAATCGCCACGCTTGGCAGGCGGGTTGGCATAACTGCATAAATAACATTGATTTAATATTGGATACAAATGATGCCATCAAAAGCATACAAAATATTTGCCATACTTTCGTACCATAGACATGATAAATACACAGGATTTCCGTTACTAAATATCAGGGTGTTTCTTAGATAAATACACCATAAACGTCAGGCAACTAATAAAAGGCGACACTTTATATTATGCAAGCAAATCTCGGTGTGTGCCAAAGGATTTTCTCGAGATAATCTCAGCTTGTGCTAATACAATTTCATCTCGAATGCGTCAGGAAAGCCTCGTCTCATCTATGGTAATAACTTGAGGGTTGACACGGGGTTCAAGAAACTAGTCAACATAAAAATATTGTTCAAAGTTCAAAGAAAATATGAGGAATTCTTATGGTTGCCTCTTTTGAGAAACTGTTTTAGATATGTTGGGAATTCCAGGATTAGCAATTTCTTGCTAGTAAAATAAATATTTGATGAATATTTTGGTCATATCACATGTCGTAATAAAATACTGTTTAAAATGAATTAGCAGAGCAATATACTTTCAACTTCTAAGATTATGATGTAAATGATGCCACTCATTAACAATCGTAAGTACAATCTGCACGTATAATTGAAAAGCTAATCGAAAATTAAAAATACCTATCTACTATTACTATTCATCTTTCATTCATCAATGAAACTTTTCATTATCTATGACGCAATCGCATTGTAATAGAAAGTGATGACTTTATCTAACAAGAAAGTTATCAGTCTGATACAGAAGCGACACTCGTTTGCAATCAGACATCGTTACATTTGATAAAATACATGTCTCGACAACTGTCGATTGACGATTATCATAATCTTTTGTTTGTCAACTATTTCTGAAGTCTTGTCTGTACTCCTAATCTTTGCCAAAAAAACAAGTGAAAACAGAAAAGAAGAATAAAATTAAGCCTTGTTTTCTAATCAAATTAGCTACTTAACATAAAATAAATTATCCTCAGTTACTCTAATTCTGAATCGAGACACACCACACGTACTCGAATGGGCAATACATATTAATTACACGTAGCATTAATGTACTTCTTTAATAAGAACCTTTTTTATAACACTGAAAGTACGTGATGACCCTAGTAATTTCCTCAGCTGGAGTAATTGGAGTGAGACACATATATCTGACACGATATACGGTAAGCCGGCGCGATTTTTGTTACGACCTCTTTCCACCAAATGCTGTGATGTCACGGTACTTCAAAAAACTTCTCTGATCTTTATAAATCTGCATAATATTTAGAACAAGTAATGTCACGTCTCCACGTACAACGATGTATTGAAGTGGGTCGGTCGAATTGTGTTAAAGTATTTTCGTACATAAATCTTTGTATGTTTTTCGCTATGTTTATGTTATTAGCGACATAATAATTTTCGAAATTAGTTCAATGACTTCTCGGTACAAAATTATGGCAGAAATGCATTACAGATAAATAAATCTTTTAGATTGAGAAATCAGCGTCGTTCTTCGAAAAAATTATATCCAGTATCTAGCAATAATTCCAATCTTCCAAGAACTCGTATTTCGCGTCTCTTGGTATTTTCTTTTTATATGCTACATTCGAAGTATTGGAGATATACATGAGAGCATATAAGAGTTAATCCGTAGTTTTATACATATGTGCAGATAAATTACACATAAATCGGGCCCCATTGATTCAGCTCAATGGTTACTGAGAATTTGTATTTGCCTTCAATATTGAAGGCCGTCAATGAATGGAAAGACATATTTATTAAACAAAAAGAATTAAACACGTTTCCAGGCGGCAAGTTATCTCTATTAGTGATTAACTAGTATGACGTTTCTTAGAAAAGTTTCGATAAGGAGTCATCGTTTTGTCACGATTAATTTTGTCTATCGTGTCTTTGAGTTTTTGAGTAATATTTGTCGATATCATTAGTAGTGACAGTGATGTGTCCTTTTAAAGAGAACGTTTTCTATTTAAAGAAATCTTTAAAAAAGTAAAAACCAACTTCAAAAAGAATAAAATAACTTGTGTGAAACAGTTTAGGAAGTAGGTGCTTTTGATTCGGTTTGATTTAAGAAAATATTGCTGTTTTTTTATTCTGTTCTGAGGTAACAAATATAAAAAAATAAAACAAACGAATTCAGAACCTCTTCCTTTTTTTTTAAGTCGGTTAAAAAATTGTCGCCAGCGGCACCGGGTAAAACGCGAAATGTATGAATGTTTTTTTTATACTTTTATTAAATTTATGCACACATAGAGAAATAGCAAAATCTAAGCTACAAAGCTTAGCCCATAGACGCACAGTTGGTTGTTTGTCGGTGTTCTACAGGCTGTACTTTGGAGAGTGTGCGCAAGAGCTCCATGAGCTTATTCCGCCATCTCCTTTCTTTCATCGGACTACACGCCGCACTGCAGGATATCATCCACATTTGGTGGAAATCCCTACTATCAGGACCAAGCGCTTTGAGAACTCTTTCATAATGCGCACAGCCAAGTTGTGGAATTCACTGCCGGCATCTGTATTTCCGGGCACTTATAACCCTAACGCCTTTAAAGCTGGAGTGAATCGGCACCTAATAGGTTTGCTCGCTCCATCGTCGACCACATCCTGACAAAGCTGTCTAGATTGTGGTCAAGAGCAGATCTATAAATCATAAAAAAAAAATAAAAAAAATAAAAAAAATATAAGTTAATAGTACAAGGCACTGCTTATTTCTTTAAGAAATTTGTTCCAGTTTATGCGTTACTTCGTTTTTTTTATACTAAAACTTTGTATGTAGGTAATATGTATGACTCTGATTTTATACATAAGCAACTGGCATGTAAATGTCTTTAGAGCCAAAATAAAGCCTTTAAAATCCAGTCAATTTGAAGTCCGGAATTTCCCTCAAACACTTAATTTCCCTTCGATTAACTCTTGAACGTAACACAATTTCCCAAAAAAGCGAATTGTTACAAGCAAAGTGGTTGTTCCGCCCAATAAATCTTCTCGTGGCCCATTCGCTTATTAAGTCTCAAGGAAGGCTGTAATTTTTCATTAGGGAACCCCGTTTGAGCCGACATCAGGGAAAATGAGGCACCTGGATAACGGCGATGTGGGTCCCGCAGACCATACGCGTTTTAATAATAAATACTTCTATTACCGGGTTAAGTTTGCGTCCAGTCAGTGGGGATTAGCTATTGCTGATAGTGTTGTTCTGAATGAACTCCTAAAATAGCTTTGATATAAAAACGTGTAACGTGTACGTGCAACGTGTATAAAAAATGCGTGATTATATTTGAAGAACTCATTTAGGGAGTAGCATAGAAAATCTTTTACTATGGCGATAACCCTGAAATCGTGAAAATAAAAAATTATTATTTCAAAGATAAGCTCGACCGAAATGTATAGCTGGGTATATTTTTCGCGTTCTTAGGGTTGACCCCTCAGTAAATATTGTTAGATAGCATTCCCTGAATAAGCTCTCCAAATATGAACACACATTTCACACGTACGTAAACGTATACACGTTTCATTGTACGTAACAATAGGGTTGCAAGAAGCAAGAAGGCGAAAATGTCAGGGGCCACCGGCCTGTCAGGACCACGAACACAGGAGGTTCTTAACATTTATTATTGGGCCCCATCCAGCTCCATCCGATGAATTTGCCACGGGCCTCTAACGGTACAGTTACGCCACTGCTTGACGATAAAAAATATTCTATGTATTAATACAGTACAGGGTCTATTATTTGTATACAATATTTCATCCATATCCATTCAGCTCTTTCAGGTTGATTGAGGTAGGACAAACAAACAAACAAACATCCATATGTTCGCATTTTTAGTACCTGCTGGTAAGATAGATTAACAGAATTAACGCAAAAGAAACGTACAGTCAGAAATCATTCCGGTGAACCACCAAAGGCTAAAATGCACTCAATATTCGATGGCAACGGTAGCTACGTGTAATGTAGCATGATTCGTTCAAGGGATTATGTCGACAAAATGTAGGTATCACCGCGAAGTATCGTAACCGTACTAGGTATACAGGACTTATGTTGTTAAATCTTACATAGGTATTATGTGTGATGGATAAGCAGACCAAGCAACAACAAGGATTTAGGTATCTAAACTAATTACAAGGTGTTTGGCATCAATCGTCGCGAAAACAATAAATAATAAATCTATTTAAATAAATACTAAATTACTAATTAATCTAAAGGACACTGCGTGTTTATACCATTATAAGGAAACATGTTGCATATTAAAATTTGATTATCGGATTTTCCCGTACCTAGTCTGGCAGACTATATACCATTAGTCTGTATTTTCTATAGCTAATAAGATTAATTAATTATTGGTTTCGATCGGAAAATTGTATTTACCATAATTAATAAGGATACGGTATTATTATAAAATTAGTGATTTTCCGTCCTATATAACCTACTGATTATACAGGGTGATAATTCTAACAAAAAAACAATACCAGAATAACAAAAACAACAAAAGTCTTATGTTTAGATTTAGCACCAAATCAATAAAATATGTTGACTGTACGTGCAATCTAAGAGATCCTTCACACCAGCGTTTCTCCGGTGTAGACGTTCACGCAGCACAGACGACAACGCGACGCAGACGTCGCGATGTCGTGGTGTTTCTCCAGCGTAGGGTTTCGATGAACGTATACGCAGCGCAGATGCCGCGTAATTTTTATAGGTATCATCATTATTTTATGCGTTACGCTAAGGCGGTGTCTGTGCTGTGTATACGTTTATCAAACGTCCACGCTGAATAAACGCCTACGCCGGAGAAACGCTAGTGTGAAGGAGCTCTAAAACCTGTTCAAAAGAAACACAAAGGCCGCAAAAGAATTTCAATATCGCGGCTAAATAAAAATAAAACATAAATTATAACCAATTCGACTACCAAAATCAGTTAAAACATTGACCTAGTACACTTTAGTTGCGCAACGAGCTACCGTTAGCCGAAATTCTGATGACACAAAATACAAAATTGACACTTTTCACAAAGCCGATAATTTGACAATAAGACTTTTCGGACACGACCCAGACATTTATGTGTTTTCACTATTCGTCACCTGTTTACATAATGTGTGTGTGATTCATGAGACAACTTGTTTGACTAGTTCATAGAGTGTTAACATCATCTTAATAAAAAAATAATAAAAAATAACGTCATACTGCTAGCAGAAAACAAAATTGCAATATGGGAATACACTGTGTATAGACTAATCAAATTAGTCACAGTTTTATTAATGGGGAAATTAAAATTTTAATACTTATAAACGGAATAATATTACAGCTCAAATGAGTTCTTCGTTAATTTTAAAGCGGTTTATGCAAAAACTTAATGTGAATGAATATGATTAACACATAAACAAATAATAAAATAAGCAACATGAAAGGAATAATACCATATTCAGACATCCATGAAGTAAATAGCTACATTTTCGCAGTAAACTTACACACAAACAAAGTTACTGCATGAAATACATTGAAGCGTCTTCGCTATCATAATCCCCTAGTATTGTTACGCAGCCTAATCAAAGTACCTACCTAACTCCCAGTGAAGTTATCAACACAACAAGCGGCCAATTACTCTAGTATCACTGATTGAACTGATTTAATATACTCGTAGTAACAATCGGGTTTTACGACTAAAATAATACAAAATAAAAACATAAAAGGCAATAGGTTGGAAAAATATAGACGTTATCAAAACTCTTCAATCGAATAATTTATTATTTTGATTGCAGGTATACGTAATGACCCAACTACAATTTACTAGGTAATGCTTAGCGTATTCATACAAGATAACATCATCAATGACGTAATGCTTTGTATAGTGTGTCTTAACCGCTTACGTGTATAGTGTGATATATTCACCTCTTTTTGTTCAGTAGGTGTGCTGGTCCTGACTCCTGTCAGGTCCTTCCATCGCAACACCCCCATAACAGCGTGGCGTACCCAAGAGCCCCGTCTGCCAGTCCTCGCGTTAGACAGTTCATCCACCACACCACACAACACTGAGTTCACCACCAACTTCCCAGTTCCATCCTTATCAGTGTTAAGCGCCACTTCGCTAGTTATCGGCAACGACCTTCTCTCCCTCATAAAGCTAGAAAAATAAATCGCCGCCAGCTCTCTATTCAGGTTTCCCAAAACGCATCCTCACGACACACTCACTATTAATCATCCTAAGATATCGGACTTCAAAGAAGATATAAATCTTCCAGTAAACCGTTTATTTTTTTTAAGTTTTCGGGTCACCCAGCTGCGATCTTTCCCATAAGCGCCCGGAAGTTTTTCAATTATTCCTTTAGCTATAAAAGAAAATTCTTAAACGATCTTCTGCTCAACGAAATTGTCCCCTAAATGGCTTTTTGAGTCCAAACACAGCAGTCATGCACAAAAACGGTAGGCTTCAACTTTCACTTCGGATGCGTCTTCGTCGCCCTGGATGTAGGTTAGACGTTTTTCGCTGCTGGTTATCCACAAAAACGTCAACAGTGTCGCAGTCTAATAAATTCATTCACAACTTTATCAAGACGCAGTTCATAAACTTTTAAGACACTTGAAACACAGTCCACACTATTATAACACGTATAGTAAACCAACACAGTAAATCTAAACACAAGTCAAAATATTAGCAGTTCCAAATTTTGTAGTTGTCAAAACACGATCGTAACGCGGTTTCTGAAATATCGAAGACAACACAACGTCCACACCGGTTTGCGTTCGGAAACCGAATGGAGCGGCGCGTGCCACATGCTTCTGCTGACAAAGGCGCGTTAAAGAATTCTCGTCTCTTTCTTCGCTATATAATTACTATATTTTAGACAAGGACAAGTAGTGAGACCGACCTTCACACTCGATGCAAAAGAGACTAGACAGGTGAATGTAGCAGCCGGAGAAGACAACAAAAAACTTTTCAAACGTTTCTAGTGCTATTTTCTATTGTGCATATAGAAAAATGGTTCCGAACAAGATTAAATTGTAACGATAGAAAGTTACATAAATATACCTTACTGCTAGCGCAAACATTTAAAACCTAAATAAGTTCAAACATTTCAGTCTGAAAATGCATATTTTGCTTAACTGCGATTAGGTTTAAGTTACAAACTGCAGGACAACATAACGCGCAACAACAATTAATTAAGCATAATTGGTTGACCAACAGATACGAATTAAATAACATGAAGTATCTAAATACTTATCAAATAATAAAGAAACATACTTGAACCTTTATTCTGTCATTCCCATGGAAGCGCACGTTGCAAATGTCGCAACTAATTTAGGCGTGGATGTGTTTGCGTGGGAACATCCGGCACCAACAGTCCACATCGATGCAACCCTCCTCAAACAAAGGACCAACAGGTGCTCCTTGCACCACTCCTTTTTTCCGAAGCCAAGGAGCCAAGGACTTGAAGGCGGAAGCAGATACCTTACTAATAAAGGAAGGATGTGGTGGTGTCAGTCATGTGATAGATGCTCTCAATACGGGTGATAATGATAACGTAGAGTAAGTTAAAATATGAGTAATGCAACAATTAGAATTCATTTTTTTTACTAGTTTTTGTTTCTTCATTTAATTATTCTTTTGCAATGCTCTTTTCGAAGTCAAGGATTCTGAGACGGAAACAGATATCTTATAAATAAAGGAAAGATGTGGTAGTGTCAACCAAAAGAAATAGTAAAAAGTATGAACGTTGCGGTCAGCAACTTAGCAAGCATATTTTTTTGCTCTCTATGCAAATCAATTTAATTTAGGGCCGGTATTTCAATAGTCTGAGTTAAAAGTTTAACTGAATAATAAATGTGACGTTTTGACAGATATTCTATACTAGGTACACAGATATCAGACCACTAGGTACAACTGTGACGGTACAAAGTTAACTAACTGGCTATTGAAAGACCGACCCTTATGCGTGGAATAGGTAATAATAATATTTTCTTATGCCTTAAGTAATACACACACACACATGAATAGACACATGAATAGACACATGAATGTAATAAAATGTTTGAGTTTTTAATATTTTAATAAAGGAAGTTTTAACTATCTCTTTACTGTTTCATTTCCCATTTTCTTTTATCGAGTCTTGGGACTCGAGTGGATCGATATAGAAAAGTTTTAAGAAAAAATCTTGTTGTAAAAGATGTAAATCCTCTTTCGCTCCCAAAACGTGTACAAATGTTTGTTTTTTTACAATCAATGCAATTAAAACGCACGTTTCTGCAACGAAAGGCATTTTTTCATATATAATACAACGAAGTTTAACACTTTCCGTCATGAAAAAATATATAGACGCAACATAAATAACCCAGTATTTTATAATTCATGGACGTAGATAGATTGTTACATCAGTTAATTAATGCATGTAATGCATGTCCAAATTATGTAGTGCAGTGGAATACCCAATCATATATCAATCAGTAGAAAAAAATTGTGAAAGAATAACACTGAATTCATCAACAATTCCAATTTATATCTATATGGAGTTCATAATTGTAACCTCAAATCAAATTACACATGCAAATTGCTTTTGTGTCACATCATGTGGTCCTGAGGTACTGTTTTAAACATTTGGCTAACCGCGGGGTGTCCCATTGGAAATATATTATACGAAGACATTTTTGTGTCACATACAAAAAGGTCAAATTACTATAGCGTCACATAAAAATAAGTGTTTTTCGGTGAGCATGGAACGAAGTGGGAGGTCGTGACAACTATATTCAGAAAACAATAATCGGATATGGGGTACTTGAATGTTACGGATACTCTACTCAAAATTAACATCAACTTAAGAAATACGTTACGTATTAGTTATAGCTATTCAATATTTTTGAATCTTTAAGGCTGCTGTTCACTAACATTAATTGTCTGTCATTAATTTGAAAGTACTGTTTTTTTACTGTTTACTTAAAAAATCTTCATTAATTTAAGGTATCCGTTTGTTTGACTAAATACCATTCTAAATCACAATCCTACCTATCAGCAGCTCTCTGCGCTTGAAATATCCCAACACGTTTTTATTGCTGAATAAACAGAAAATAAATAGTAGAAAATGCAAATTACAGAAACTTCTTAGGAAGGAGCTCGTCCGGAGAAGTACTACTACCACCATACAAATTTCTGGCGCCAAACTGTGATGCTTGCATGGCTGTATTCCGTTGTGAAGGGTACGGGCATATTTAGAATTTATTAAATTATGGTATGGGTGCCTAAATTACAATAACATGAAACTTTCCATCTTTATGTCTCAGTTTGGCGAATGGGACTTACGTTATTTACATTTATGCAACAGTCTAGATGGTATTGCATTTGTTATGGGCAAAGCACAGACCAATAAGCGTCAAGACGCCGCATAAACAAAGTTTTCCATGAGAACAAAGTCTTAAAATGTTAGCGGGGAACGGAGGGCGGATGGCGCGTTATGATTGGTCGGTTCAAAACTTCGGTGGTATGATTAGTGCCGCTCGGTGATGGAGTGACGTCCCGATTGGCGGCGGGGCGTACGATATGCAGTAGTACTGCATATGGGACCGGGGGTATCTGGTCAATCGGCGTTTAGAGGTTTACTAGTCTGTGGGGCAAAGGTAACTGCTTAACATCAGGTGGGCATTTAGCTCGTTTCGCCATGGTACTATAAAAAGATAGAATCGCAAAAAAAAATTAAACTTGTTTAACTTTCGTGTATGTACAATAAAGAATATAATAAATAAATACATTGATTAAAAAAACGGCGTAAAACCCAATTTAATAATTCCAGCGCCCTAACGAAGTAATCAAACAAACTCCTATGCGAAATCATTAGTGGGCAAACTGGGCCGTACATATCTTCAAACATCAATTATCATTAGGCATGTTTTTCGACTTTAATCATGAAATTATTCATGAATATGCGCTATCTGAATATTTTGTAAGCGAACCTAGAGTATCTGCTACGTACGTATAGACGTGACTGATTGGGCCAAGGGAATCGGCTAGGGATGCGATTTTGCATACCGAAGATCACGTTTGGATAGTGCGGAGCAAAATTTTTATCGATGATAAATTTAAACGGTTTTCATGTTTTAGTTCACGTTACTGTTATTTACATATCATTATTAGATAACTGCAGTCGCGATAGGGAAAATTTAAACAAGAACGTGAGACCGATTCCAATATCTAAAAACACTGTTTTCTTTATCTTAATCTGTCTGTGTAATCATGGTTTAAGAGGAAATGTGGGCAGAGAGATTTTTGAAGATTAGGTATTTGAAGAAACTATCGCTGTCGCTTTGCGAGCGCTCTGCCTCAAGTAAGTGCGATAAGGACAGCTGCAGTTCCGACTGAATATCCTTAGCAAAAAATCATAATCCGAGGTTTGGCTCTCGACTGTTTCCTCCTTCGAAACTGGACCAATTTGAAAGATATTTCATAGACTGAATAAGAAAAACGTGGGCTGTACCGCTTTTTTTCCCCTTTTTCATTAATAGTTGTCGAGTTTTACCCTGGGTCTCTGTAGACAGCGGTCTAACTAAATAGGCAATAAAAAAAAAAATTAAGAGCTTTTAGAAATAATCAACAAAAAAGGAATAGGGGCATAGAAGAAGCTGTTTATTATACTCTAAAAAATCATTGCTCTGGGATTAAAAACTAGAAAGAAAACAGTCGAGAGAGTTTGTATGGAGAAAAGACTACCCACATTTCCTCATAATACTGGAGTTATCATTTCAGCCGAAAGACGTCCACTACTGGACATAGGCCTCCCCCAATTAAGGGGGGATATGCCAATACTGGAGTTATGTATTTCACGATTTTTACTTAAGCACTACGCACTCGTGCAAAGCTGTATGTGCGGAAATTTTAGAACAAGGAGTAACCATAACGACAACTGATAAAAACAATATTGTACCTAATTTTTGCTAGGCTAACAACAAGAGAGTGGTTTACAATGTTTTTGGGTTATACTATCGACTTAATGTTTTTATATAAAACGCCATCAGTAAAAAACGTCTACTTTAATACTAACAGTGTTTTATTTAAAAACGGTAGGACGATATTTTAAGTTAAAATGCAAACTCTATTGTAAACCTAGCAAAAATGAGATGCAATATTGTTTTTATGTCGATAATGTCATGTAATTAATTTATTTCTATTAATTAAATATTACATTTATATTTTTCTGATTTAAAGCTGTAAAATCAACCAATCAGCTCAGTCTATCACAGTCCAGTGATGCATGAGTGTGAAATAATTAACATGTATAAATAATACTTGAATCTAATGCAATTTCAAAAGTCGATAAAAAATTATTGACGAAAAGTTAACACAAATCCATCACTACTCTATAGTGATTACGTAAGCGGCGCATCACTTATGCAAGTGCATGCATACGCCTCATTTAACGGTCGTTAGAACATATCCCAGGCAGACCTGAAACGTAGCCAGCCTAAGCTAAAACACTGCGATTTGATACACCTCGCCATAGTAAGTTACCGTGAAATCGACGAGAAATATCGTGTGAAGTTTAGTCAAGAATCTCAAAGGACTTGGATCATAACATAACATAACATCACGCCTGTATTTCCCCGAAGGGGTAGGCAGAGGAGTAATAATAGTACACCCACATTTCGCCAGTTATGTTATAGTCCCATGTAATAGGGGGCGAGCCTATTGCCATTGACCGGGCACAAAGCCAGACTCCGGGTGCTACTGAGAATCACTCAACTCACTCACTCTGACTTGGATCAAAAGATGGATAATCTCATTAAAAAAGAAACGCCTGAAAATTTGCTTTTTGATGCATTATAATAGTGACATGTACCCGTAAGGTCCTGTAATTTTTTCAAGCCGATATTTTCACATATATTCTGAACAATTCCCTTGAATTTTGGCCATGAATTTTGGCAGGATTTTGCAATAAGGGCTGGTTTTTCATTAGCCAGTTAACTATTATTTGAGGTGGTTTGACATTTTGACAGTTGTTGTGTTGAAAATCTATCAAATCGTCACATTTATTCCTCAATTAAAACAATTGAAAAACCGGCCCTAAGATAAAATTTTCAGAAAACACGACGTGTACAGACGTTGTATTATCAATCAATCAATCAATCAAATACTTTATTTCGGACAGCTAAAATATCGATTATTTGTTAGTAACAGACATGAACTTAAATACTAATGTTAGTAACATCATAAAGTAACATATATTTTAATTTTCTTGCATAGATCACCCGACAGCTAGGTTATCACTCTATGCACAATTTTTTTAATCATAGCAGAGCAAGTATCTGCTGCTATCGCCTTCAGGATATTGTTGGGACTATTACTATTATTACTATTATGTTGTCGTGTCCTTAAAATTTTTAAAAAATGCTGTAAAGCACTAAATGCGGTATTGTAAAAACAGCTAGATCTAAAATTATCTAAATCTTAAATCCATACAGACACACAATGTTGGCGCACTCAATTGTAATGTACCATACACTTAAAAATACTGTTGTCAAGAATTTTTTCGACTTTAGTTATTTCGACATTAGTTATTATCAGTATGTACTCCACGAACTCCATTTTTAACCGACGAAAAAAAGGAGGAGGTTCTCAATTCGACGCGTATATATATATATATTTTTTTTTTTTTTTTTTTTTTTTTAAGTATGACCACGCATAACTTTTTACAGAGTGGTCCGATTTTGATGATTCTTTTTTTAATAGATAGGGTATATCTCGAAGTTGGTCCCATTTAAATTTCAAAATCAAAATCCACCCCTAAGGGTAGTAAAACAGGGGATGAGTGTTTGTTCACCCACTGAATTCTTACTTGTTGACCGATTCTGTTGAAACTTGACACACATAAATATAGTTATAGACACTACGACATAATGGAGACCTGGAGTTAGATTTTAACCACAAAAAAATGAAAAATAAAACTTTTTAACAAAAAATTGAACCGACGAAAGCAGAAACTGAAAAGCGAAAAATAACTAATTATGAGTCGGCGCCAAACAACCAATCAACGAAGATCATTAAATTACTTTAAATAAATAATAAAAACAACGTCACATCAAATACAACGTGAAATTTTCAACGATAAACAATAACTTTCCAAAAATGCGTTCTCCGCTCGGCCACTTGCAACTTACACGCACTTTGCTTGTTAAAAGTTCGTTTGGCGCCGACTCATAATTAGTTATTTTTCGCTTTTCAGTTTCTGCTTTCGTCGGTTCAATTTTTTGTTAAAAAGTTTTATTATCTACAAGCTTCTTGAGTTAAGTAGCAAACGCTTCAAAAAGCTTAACTTCGATAGCTAATAAAGATAAGGCGAACATGAGTGTCACTAGTTTAATCTAATCGAAATCTTTGGAACGAGAAATCGAGAATGCAATTATGATAAAGCGTTGTGAAATCACACAGTTTTAACATTTTGATAAACGTACTTCACACAATACAGCAATGTTTTAAAATACACAAATGTTTTTTTTTTCCACAATTATATGTATTGTATACCACAAGCCCTTCCTCCATCCCTCGCAAACAATTAAGTTTATTCGGGCTCTTAATCACTACGTGGGATATACGGGAGTGCGACACCAGTAGACCAGGATTTCCCATACAAAAATTATAAATTCACTTATACTTTTGAAGTCTGTGGTCTAGTGGTTCGAGGGTCGTACTGCTGATCACGGTCACGACGTCGTGAGTTCGATTCCCACAGAACACAAATATTTGTGTGATGAACATTTAAGTGTTTGTGTTGTTCTCGGTGTTTCTTATGTAGGTATTATAAGTATGTATTTACAAGAAAAAGTATATAAATATGATATCCATTGTCGAGTACCCATAGCACAAACTCTGCTTAGTGTGGGACCAGATGGTGCTGTGTAAAAATGACCCAAAAATATTTATTTATTTTATATTTATACCAAGTCAAATCTCGAGATTTGACTATAATTAAATCACCCAACCATCAGCCGAAAATTGACAACAACCGACGATCTGTAGTCTGCGGGGTTCTTATATTTCACCCTGCTTGCGTAAATGCGTTAAAAATAATACCTTAAATAGACCAAACGTACTTCATTTCGCAAATACCTCTTATGTTTCATCAGCTCGAAAACGTCCACTCTGTACAAGTCAAGGCTTTAGGATAGATAAGATCATAATCACCAAGTTTAACAGTTGTTCTTGCTGATGATCGCAGTTTGTTGATATTACATACATATCATTACGCCTGTTTCCCATTGGGGTAGGCAGAGAAATTTCCATCCGCTACGATCCTGACCACATTTTTTACCATCCAGTTTTACCATCTCACTGATACACCTTCGCTTCATCTACGTTCACTGACCGTCTCATGCATCCTCGTCGGTTTAGATTGCTCTTAAACTGGCCTTTTTTGAGAAAGTCATTGATTTGGTTTGTGTCACAGAAATAGATAGAGATAGAATGGTTGTAATCACAATTTTACTTGCAATTCATGCGTGGCAACCTTCGAACAAACTACGCCTTACATATTCGCGTCATTAATTTTTAAAAATTAACTTTAATCAAATGTTCCTCACAGCTTTTGTTTCTGCAGTTAGTAACAGCACAATAAGGCATTTCTGCGGGCTTTTGTTACAGTATTTACAGAAACAAGTCATAAGGCGTACTGAGAAAGGCTTTGAAATGCACTGCACTATGGTGCAGAGTGTTGGCACGCGCTCCCTGCCCACTTTTCCATTCCATCTATTTCTTTGGTTTGTGTCTTTATGATAACCAAATTGTGGACGTTGTTGATATTATCAGACAGAAAGACGCTGCTACCCATGCTCTTCACATAATCTCTGAGACAGGATACCCACGGATAGATAAAGTGAGGCTTTAATTCCCTAAGATCTACACAGGTCTGCAAGTATATGAATAAGTCAACTGATTTTATGTCGTAATTTTTCATTTTTATATCGAGTGCATTCGGAAGCACTGCTGGAAACCTTACTTACGGCTGTAGCATTTGTATTTGGCTCACGTACGCCACAAGCTAGTTTGCTCACATAACCTTTTTAATCTGATAAACAGATCGGTAGTGGTTGCCAGCAGATAATTCACTACCTTCATGCAAAAAATGCGAGTTGCTTCTGCCAACTTTAATACTGGCAGATTTAGGTGAGTCGCTTTATTATAATGCGGTAACTGCAGCTTTGCAGCGGAACAGCCATGTTCAAGTACGAGTTGAGTTGATGAGTTTTATATTTAATAATTATTAATTGACTAATTTCTGATCTTCCACAGGCCCAGTTGTATGTTGTGTGTTGTTTTAGAAAAAGATGTAGATGCTACACTCTACCGCACTATGGTACTGCACATGTAGGCAAGTAGGTAGGTAGGTGGGTACGGGTAGGTGGTTCGTGTGGATTTCTCTCTAAAACATCTAAAATCATACAACCGATTTTAGACTGCCTCGTTGGTCTAGTGGTTGCAAACGCGACTGCTGAGCGTGGGGTCCTGGGTTCGATTCCCGGGTCGGGCAAAGTGTTGTTGGGTTTTTTCATTAGGAAATTCTCAGTAGCAGCCCGGAGGTTGGATTTGTGCCCGGTTAATGGCAATAGGCTCGCCCCCTATTACATGGGACTATAACATAACTGATGATGATGATAACATAACTGGCGAAATGTGGGTGTACTATTACACCTCTGCCTACCCCTTCGGAGAAATACAGGCGTTATGTTATGTTGTTATGTTATGTTATTTTAGACCCCGAAGACAAGGAAGGTATAAGAGGCAGACATTAATGTCAATTCTCTCGTTCACTACTAAACTTATTATAAACTATCGCTCTCTTTTACTAATAGTAGATACAAGAAAGGGATGGCAATAATTTTAGAACTGTCAAATTAGTTTGTGTTACATTTCTTTGTATATTAGTCGGCACGTTCCGAGATCACGACTAAACTTGTATGGAAATTTTAATTCCGACTAATATGACAGCACTAAAATTAGTGCCATCCATTTCTTGTATCTACTATTAGTAAAAGAGAGCGATAGTTTAAAATAATTTTAGTTTGTGAACAAGAAAATCGACAACAAAGTCTCAGTATTAAAACTTAACATTATACAAATACATACAACTATGATACAACCAACTAACATAAATTTTCATTCATCAAAATTAGAACGCAAGACCACTGAGGTATTATAACAACTCAGTACGCAAGACTGACAATATACATTCTCAAAACAATACAGCATCATGTCCATTATTAGGTGCCCTTAACCACGCCGAAAGTAAATATTGCTCCATCGAAATTCACGATTCCTCCATTAGGTATCAGGGTGACTATAAAGCGGTTTGCTCATTGCTCCAACATCCAAGGTCGCTCTTTATGTGACCGCAGCCGCTCACAACGCGTAGCCTTGTTACGACAAAGCTCTATGGACCGGTCAAAGAATACATGGAAAATGTGTCCCAGTTGTATTGTTTAGAAGGAATAATGAATGAAACTTTTATATTAGCTCTCTTTTTAGGAAGGATGGTCGGTGAAACAGGTAACAGGGAAAATTATTATTATGAGACTTATTGAAAAGTACATATAAAAATAAATTGGTAATGGCAAAAAAAAACACGTGGTGTTTGGGAACGTAACTAATGCTGGAAGATGCTGTGATCAGAAAAATATCATCATTTCAGCCGAAAGACGTCCACTGCTGGACATAGGTCTCCCCCAAAATGGGGGGATATGCCATAATCGCCACACTTGGCAGGCGGGTTAGCGATCGCAGTTGGTTGGTTAAATACTCAGATCGCTGCTGCCCTTCCTCTGATGAATCCCTTAGTCACCTTTTACGGCACCCATGAGAAGCTATAGGATAGGATAGACTGATTTAATAATGATAAACAAATTAAATATATGTTATACCTAAGTATAATGAACTTATAGATGTTCAGAAATTCAGACTCTATCTCAGGAAATTGGCAATTTTCAGTTAGCAAAATAGTTTGTTTCTAGTCAACCAATTTATGAATGTCAAAACAAAGCTCGAGTGCATTAATAACTTAGTTACTCATGTTATAGAAATTCTACGCTACATTCGTTAAACAAGCCAAATAAATGTCAAAGCAATTTGGGTTAGATATAAAACTGATATTCAGTAATGTTCTAATTTCATAGTAATAAGTAATAACGTCGCGTGCGTCATAGTAAAGGCACAGGTAACTAATTATTTGATGTTTTTCCAGCGTCAAAGCTCTATATAAATCAACTATTCTTCAAAACACTATAAATAATTACAAAAATCATTTGTATTCAAAAGAATCGAACAGATAATCGGTAATCGAAAGTAGAATCGAATGCCAAGCGAGAAATAGCTGAATGTCTATTTATGGCCTGCTTTTAACTTGAAAAATAACAATCGACAATGCTATATATTTGAAACGTGATAGTAGACAGGCGACGGAAATAGCTTCGACGAAAATAGAACAACCTACTAAGAAACTTAGTATGCGATCTTAATAGAAAACGTATCAAAGAAACTTAATTCATGCCTAGCTTTTAAACATGAATATGAATAAAGACTGATATTAACACGTTTGACAAAGTCGATTAAAAAACAGAATATACTATTTAGCAATATTATTCACTATCTTGAGATATAGGTAAGTACAACTGTAATCAGCAAGCTTGATAATTAGTCGGAAATGTAATCTCAGTTAGATGTAATTAGTGTACAGTTGACTGCAATCCTTATACTTGCTATAGTTGTAAGTAAGCGTACAAATAACATTGACGATAACCACGAATTCAGACTGCGCAGTTTGAAATACAAAACATCTTCAGAAACATCGGACGAAGCAGTGGAATTTGTTCTGAAGTTTATGATAGGAGTATATTTAGTATAAATAAGAGTAAAATAACAAATATCAAAACTGAGTCATCTGTTTGTAACGTCCGTTTCGGTAAAGAGGGAATTCGGGGAATAGTGGTTCGAGTGTCGGACTGCTGATCACGAGGTCGTGGGTTCGATTCCCACAGGACCCTAATATTTGTGTGATGAACATATAAGTGTTTGTGTTGGTCTGGGTGTTAATTATGTATTATAAGTATGTATTTACAAAAAAAAACGTATGTAAGTATTATATCCATTGTCTAGTACCCATAACACAAGCTCTGCTTAGTTTGGGACTAGATGGTGATGTGTAAAAATGTCCCAAAGATAAGATAATAAGATTTATTTATTTATATATTCCTTCTATTACGTAGATTTAAGGAGCAAAAAAGACTTCCCGAATCCTCAGCAGCGTTATTTTGTATTAACTTTAATGGGCTGTACTGTATTATTAATATCAACTACATGCCTGTTTTTCTGGAATGAATTTATCATTTCCTGTGAATTTTAGCTAAAATTCATTTGATTTTCTCGTCTTTGTAAAATAAAACAAATTTTAGAAACAGTCGCTTGCGCAATAGTGTGAGGCCTACTATAGTTTTAAACATTGGCAAAACCATTGTTTGATCAAACGGTAGTTCCGAATCAATCTGCCCATGGGCCCTTGATATGATTTAACAATTGTATTGAGGCTGCACTAATATAACAAAAGAGGTTCTCAGTTCATCGTGTATGGCTTTATCATTAGGCAAATGTAGAGATACTTTATGAAAATGATCCTATATAGCGTAATCATCATCCTCCGAGCCTTTTTCCCAATTATTCCTGTATAGCGTAATAAGTTGTGTTATTTAATTTCATACATGTATTTCCTTATGTAAGTGGTTTTGTCGAGAAATTTCTCAGAAATCGAAGTACACAACACTCAGCGAAAACGAATTTTAAAGTAACTTATTTTGAAAGTATGCTAAGAGATGGTCTCTCGTTTCAATTTAGATCATACAAATTTATTTATTTTTACCCGCTTCGTAATTAATAAGTCTAAAGATGAAATTGGCGTCAATTTATCATTAGAGTATTGTTTCAAAGATTTTATATGAGATATTGATCGCAATGCAGTTATTTATCATTTTGCGCAAGTCGAAAGAATGAAGAGATATGATGTTTCTATTGTCAGAGCCACTATTGTGCTTGTAAACGATATGTTTGCAGTTGCCACTGCTACACTACTGCAATTTCTCAACCGCTATTGTTGCACAAAACGATGTAAAGAAATCAGTATCATAGAAATGAGTCTTCTATTGCCCATTGTCGACATGAAGTCTAGTTAGAACGCTTATTCATTTCCATATAGTTAACAACCTATTAAAAAATTGTCTGCTTGCGTAATTTTCAAGAAATGTATTGGGTACTCAGTAGTATTATGTATTTTATTATCCTTAACTGCCTGTTGTATGTTTTATATTTGCATGTTTTCTTATTTTGATGTAATGTATTGTACGACTGTAGTAGTAGCACTGTGTAGCTTTGCGACCTCAAACTTCAAGTTTATTTCTATCACAAGTACGTCATTGACCACGCCACTTATTGGTAATTTCTCGGAACATGTTCTATCCTAGTTATTTGTATTATTCATTGAATGTGGTTCAGTTATAATATCTATATTAAGTCCCTACACCTAAAAATTAGAGGTGTAACAAATTTTGGTAGGTAAATGATTAAAGCTATAGGCAATAGTAAAATTTTCGATCAAAGAAAATCAACCTTTTTCGGTTTATGACGAAGGACATTAGTTTTAGTTTATACTAAACCTGAAAAGGGGTCATTGTTTTCATCATTATGAATAACTTTCACCATGGAACCAACCCTAACATCGTCAAAAAAAACAGCCGTTCCTCACATTTATGTTTGTGCTCACAAAAATTAGCTGATTTTGTTTGCGATTTTAGTGTTCATTCCAAGGTAAAAGTTGTTCGTAATGATGAGTACAATTACCACTTTTCAGATTTAATATAACCTAAAATTAATGTTAACATATTTTGATTGACTATGTTTCTGACTGAATAGACTGGCAAATAAGAAATTACAGTTTAAGTTCCTAAATTTTAACTAAGTTTCAAATAATAATAATGTTATATGTGGAGACTTGTAATTGGCTGTCAGTCTAGCACATTGTTTTTATTATGTTTTCTTAGCTGTAAATCTTCCATACAAACTAAATAAATTAATAAATAATTAACTCCCACAACAATTGATTAATTACCATGAATAGGATTTCTATCGCTAATTCTAGATTAGCAACAAAATGTTTATGCTCCGAATGTTATGAAAAAACTATGTTAATTTTATACTATGTGGTATGTCATTTCGAAAGTTTTAGGTAATTATACCGTATCTTCAAGGTAAACTAGAGCTTTTACATTTACTTTCTTGACGTTGCTATGTTGTGTAAATGATTCGCAACATACATACTATTTGATAGAACATTTGAATACCACGTTTTTATTAACTTATTGCTTTTAGTCATGTTTTTCTGTTCGGTAAAAAAATTGCAATCGATTTAAAACTAACTTCCCAATGATCTAGAGACTTGAAATCTTAAACATAGCTCAAGACTAGATGACAATGCAATATTAACTCGCTTTCTTTTTAAAAACGTGATTTGATAAAAAAACTTTTTCAACGATTTATTGCAGTGTGCGACTGACATATCTACACCTACCTACCTTGTTCATCGTCAAACAAGTTGTCCATCTTTAGAGTTAATTATATTAAAATAATGTACAATATCAAGTATCTATGACTAATGATAATTATCAATTAGCAAACAACACAACAATTAACTAATTGCTACAGTAAGTAAATATTTACTACTCTATTATGTTCTCACCATTCACCGGCCTTCCATTATAATTAGGAATCTAGTTTGTAAACATGTCTGAATTTAAACAATACCCGTAATTATGTAATTACGGGTATTGTTTAAATTCACACTTTCATGGTGATATTCTTTGATTTGGTAAAATCATTACTTAAACAGCAACTTCAAAAAAAATGTAACAGAAGTCTAATTAAGCAAAATAAAGTAGCACAGTTCCATGGTATAATAAGATGTTTCACCAGGTATTCTCTTCCCGCAATGACAGCCCGCGATGACTCCAAGCTACGTCACGATCAGTGCTGCCATTGATTGATATCTTCAATATACTTAAGGAGATTTTTGTTCATAATGAATATAAAATAAATTCCTAACTAGCCTAACTATTTGTTATCTCGTGTTATTCATCTAATTAGTTAATAAAGGAAACTATATTAACTAATTCCTGGTTAAAAAGTGATTCTTTATAGAAGAAAGTAAATGAAAAAATGCATTTTGCTCGGGTAATTTATTTTCACAGAGTGGCAGCACATCAAACTGACAAGTGTCACGCTAACAGCCCGCTATTGGCTCCACGGCCGATGTCGTAGTACGGAGGCAATCACGTGACCTAGCTGTCACGGAAAGAGACTACCTGGTGTTGTTATACCATGCACAGTTCCAATTGAATAATATTTTGGAGTTATTGAAATCGTAATAGAAATCTATAAAAATATTTATAAGCATATCTTTAAAAGCAATCACATCAAAACATCATCTAATCAGGAGATTGGAAAGCGTCATCGTCAAAATAAACTTGTCATCTCTTCATAAACATCCTACACAGCTTTTTTTATAACTAGATGTTAGAACAATGTTCTCGGAACCACGGACAAAGAACAGAATCATTTCTTAGCTAATGCGCATTTCCGGCCCGAAGACATTATTTAAAACATAAATAAAATGTACTAATAATATCTCAAAAGAATATCCATTAGGCGAATGAGGAACGTGAAATGTAAAAGTCCTTGTACCTAACGTTCATTGGTCTTCGAATGACAGTTTTTATGGCTAATGAGTTGCAGTATAAATTCTGTAGAAAAGACAAAATGAAGATATACAATTAATTCGAACATACAGAAAAACCTAATTAAGCTTGACCTATCTTTTTTTGTTTTAGGGTGGAAATCCTCATCGATACCCTCCGTCTGGGGACGGCGGAGGGGTATGTCGGACTCTTACCGATTAAAACCACACGGTGGCCATCCTCTGCACAATATCCAGGAGCTCCGGGAACTATTGGACCGCGCCGGTGGCCCTCTAGTGCTGCCTAGACTGCCTTTGGCACGTCCCGGGAAAACAATATTATTTACTTCACAGTAGCACGCGACCACCACTTACTGCTGTTCTCCCCATGGTCGCTTAATAGACGCTTCGAGTCCCCCCGGTCTTATCGTACACGACCCCGAAGGTCTCCTGCCAGATGTGGCGGCAGGGGATGCGGCTCTTCGCCCTATCTGGACCTTGCGCTAGGGAAGCTTGACCTACCTACATCATCATCCTCCGAGCCTTTTCTCAATTATATTGGGGTCGGCTTCCAGTCTAGCCAGATGCGGCTGAACATCAGTATTTTACACGGAGCGACTGCCATCAGACCCCCGCAACCCAGTTACTGGGTAATACTAACATTCGGAGGTTAGACCAGTTGTCAGACTTTCAGGCTTCTGACTACCCGGAATTGTGTAAGTGATATTTTAATATCATTTTTGACGTGTATATAATAATTGTTGAAATTTTTTAATCCTTTTATTGAATAGTTTTATATTATAAATTTGTGATAATAATTGAAAATAAGTTTAAAAATAAATTCATGTCTCTAATTTTGTATGCCAGCTGGCTGGCGGAACATGCAGTATTATAACTTAAGTAACACCGGTTCTGCCTACCCCGCGCGGAGTGCGTCCATGAGGATTTCCCCAGACAAAAAATAATGATTTTTTACCATGTTTCGTACAAATAAACATTTTATTTCATTTCAGCATCAAAATCTATTTTCGTTACCAAACTTGCGTAAAATTTTATATTAACATTCAGACAAGATGTTTTTAAAAGTATAATTACCAGAAAATATTCAATATAATAGCCAACAGAAACGTTTGTTCTTCATGAATATGCAGTAGATGGTAATCTGAGGGGAAGAAAAATATTGAGAACGTTTTTGTTTAATATTACTTGGTTAATTAAAATGTCGTAACAGATTAGCTTGCTAGCGTGGACGGAAATATTTCAGATAAAGATTTCAATAACCATAATATGTAAATACAGCGGGAGTAGGGTGGAGGAAACGTAAAAGTAAAAAAGTATTTTATTATTTTGACAACCTCTGTGGTCTAGTGGTTCGAGTGTCGGACTGTTGATAACGAGGTCGTGGGTTCGATTCCCACAGGACACAAATATTTGTGTGATGAACATAAGTGTTTGTGTTGGTCTGGGTGTGTTGGTGTTGCTTATGTATTATAAGTATGTATTTACAACAACAAAAAAGTATATAAGTATTATATCCATTGTCTAGTACCCATACCACAAGCTCTGCTTAGTTTGGGACTAGATGGTGCTGTGTAAAAATGTCCCAAAGATATTATATTTATTTATTTATTTTGAAGTAGGACTTCCCAAGTTTTTGAGCAAAGACGAATCAACCACACGCTATGTATATATCCGTATCCTTACGGATAAGTAGGTATACCATCGATAAACAATTTTTTATCAATGCGATAATATAGGTGACCTTTGTTTTTTTTTTTTTTTAATTGCTTTATTTCCGACTTTACCAGATCTAGAAATGAACTGTAAGAATCTGATAAAACTATAATATTATTCTGTTATATTGCTACCTATGATTTATTTCTTAATTAGGTTCTTTATAATATCATTGAATTTCCTTATTACTTGCTACATAACATACCTAGCTGGCTTTCAGTCGCGTCACGCAATTATGTTAATCCTATGTAAAAACAAATTTTATTTTCATTGTTGGATTATTAAGTAAAAACTATTTTTATAGCATCACGAGCTAATTGGACCCTTAAAATAGTATTTTATGTTAATTACTATGTGCCGTTACGAAATACACTTAAATTTATGCATTTGTAATTCCTTTTCATAATTTTTCATTCTTTTTACGGTTTCTATAAAATCCTGAGCCTGAATTTGAGTTACAATATTCATAACAATTACATTGCGGATGGACGCGAAAACTGCTGGAGTGGCGACCATGACAGCACATTAGACAGAGGGCACAGCCACCCAAACGTTGGGTGGACGACATTCGTCGGCAAAGGCCTGGATTGGATGGCAAGGGCTCGAGACCACCTGGAGTGGAGGAATTTTCTGGAGGTCTACACCCAAAACTGGTTAGTATAAGGCCGCAATGATGATGAACATAACATAACCTAACATCACGCCTGTATTTCCCCGAAGGGGTAGGCAGAGGTGTTATAGTACACCCACATTACGCCAGTTAAGTCGCCAGTCATGTTATAGTCCCATGTAATAGGGGGCGAGCCTATTGCCATTGACCGGGCACAAATTCATACTTCGGGCTGCTACTAAGAATGTCCTAATGAAAAAACGCAATAACACTTTTCCCGGCCCGGGAATCGAACCCAGGACCCCACGCTCAGCAGTCGCTCTTGCAACCACTAGACCTACGAGGCAGTCATGATGATGATCATCGTAATAAAACAAGTTTAACCGGATTACATCGCGTAGGTATATTATTTAAATTGTTTTTCCTGACGTTTCGAAAGCTTTGCAGCGAAAACCTAAGAAATTATTAGATGAACATCGTGTCTCGCCATTCTGCGGATAGAAAGACTATACTATAGAACGCATCACCATACAATCAGAAATAATTAAATAGCCTAGCCTAGTAAATATACTTACTAGATAACTAGATGATAGGTACTTATGTAGTTTAGTTTTTGGGGCCATTTAGCTTCATCAACATAAATGCGAATCGGCAAACGCAGCGTAGGGCGCCCCCCCGCCAGGTGGACCGACGACCTGAAAAACGTGGCTGGTGGGACTGGATGCGGAAGGCAGAGGACCGAGTGTTGTGGCGCAACTTGGGAGAGGCCTATGTCCAGCAGTGGACTGCGATAGGCTGAGTTGATTGATTGATTGATTGAACATAAATGCATCTATGCATTGCCTATTTATAACTATGATAAGGTGCTCCCACACCGCTCTTCACAACAATTGGAAACAGTTTATTTATTATTTATTTATTTTCCACAAAAATACATACACGATGTTTGATTTGTTAAGCAGCACCGGATGTTTCTAAATATTGTCAAACGTTTGTAAACACCAGTATATAGAAAACGTGTTATTGAAATAACTGAAAACCTAAACCTGAAAACCCTGATCTGACCAGCCCTGAAATCGCGGAAAAGAAACAGCTGTTCCTACGTTTGTGTTCACATAAATCGACAAAATATTGGCAACAGCTGATTTATTTTTTCGCTATTTCAGGATCGGTCACATAGTAAAAGTTGTTCATACTGATTAGTTAATTACCCCATGAGAGGTTTTCAAAGAAAAGATGGATGGATTATGTGAAAGATGATATGGATATAAAGAAGAAAAGATGATGAAAGAATGGAAGAAAAAGACATGCTGCGCCGACCCCAAATAGATTGGGATAAGGGCAGGAGGATAATGAAGAGGTTTTTAGTTATTTCAATAACACCTTGTATAGCTCTGAAGTCTGAATATCTTAAAAGAAGACACATAACAAAAGAGAAAACTTTTCGAAAAAAGCTATTTTTCGACAAGTGCAGCTCATATCTTGGAGTCACGATCCGTGACCCAGTGGTTTTTCTTCGACATGGTCTGCTTGACACCCCAGCAAGGCATCCGGTTGCCCGCCTTCTCTTTATCGCTTCATAGTCTTGTTTCCGCCGATTATTTCTACGGCCGGCTAACGAACTGAGTGTCCACTGACCCTTAACATGTTATGATTTACGTCACGAAATAAAGAAAACAAGTCGAAGTGCCCTTACGATTACTTACTAAGGGAAAAAGTGTTGCCAAAATCACACATTGACAATTGAAATCTTGTATTTCACGTTAGTATTCGAGACGTTTAATGACGTAGCGGGAAACTTAGCGCGATTAAGTGCCGTATGCCACTTTTCTTTGCTTTCTTTATTCCGTGGTTTACGCTTCTTTGTTGCAGCAATGAACTTGATCTAAGTAGGCAATGATATTACATAAGTAAAATCATTGTAAGTAGGTAATAATTTCTTAGGATTTCGCGATCACTACACATTATAAAAAACAAGTTTAACCAAGTATTATTTAAATTGGTTTTCCTGACGTTTCGAAAGCTTTGTAGCGTTCGTGGTCGCAGGTAGACTAACGGCCTAAATTAATATCCAATCTATCCACGATTTGCCCTACTAGCGATAGGAATTTGACATAAGCTTCATACAAAATATGTCAAATTTATATCTCCAGTAAATCGTGGATAGATTGGATATTAATTTTGGCCGTGAGATGACAAGCGTCTTTACTTTCTGTGGTCTTTACAGATATTTCTAAAAAAATATTTTAATCTACCGTAAAATAATGGTTGGTCCCAGGCTTATTGGTCTGTGGTCCCATATTAAAAGTTTTTGTTAGTTAGTTAGTTGAATAGAATTTGAAAATTTGAGCATGTTTCAGGAACGATCAATAATAATAACAATCATTTGCAATAAGGTTGGGTACACAATATCTTGAACTATTCCTTTCAGACTGATAGCATTAGTGTAGTGGTTGCTAAAATATACCGCTGTGATAGACGAACGGACTGACGGACAGACAGATGGAGTCGCACTATTAAGGGTTCCTTTTCTACATTTTTGGTACGGAACCCTAATAACAGAAAGATCACAGAAACCTACGTTTAAACTACAACAGCCTTGAAATATTGTTGATGATAGGGATAATATCATAATTTAACAGGAATAAGTAGATAGGTATCTAATATGACATAATATCATGCTATAAAACCAAACCCTCCATATAAATTTATTGTTATACGCAATGCCTCATCAACTTGATGAGGATAAAGCATGCCACTAACCTGAGAAAAATACGGCGGCAGTACTGCCCTCTGGTCGTCTAACCGAGAACATTGTACTCGTTCCAGCAACTCGAACAATTCGTGTTGAGCGCGAGTGCCCCCTGTCGAAGTAGTTGTGGAACTCCATGGCGTCGACACGTGCTGCCGCCTGTCGGACAAACAAAGAGCTATTACGTGACCTTGCTTTAGAATTAGTTTGACGTGGTTCGCTAGATGGCGATGTACGTGTTTCATTATAGGTTGCGCTGCAAGTTTTGCAATATAGATGGCGCTGCAAGTTTTGCAATATAGATGGCGCTATATGTCTGATGAACATAAAGACCAATTTTTATTGGTCCTATTGTTATCACAGATATACCTACATGAATATTATAATTATGATATACGATATTTGTTTGAAAGAAAAATCTATTTAAGTATTGATTTTAGGTAGGATATTAGATCAGCTGTTTCCTACATTTTGTAGATTTGTGTGAATACATCCTGTTTTTAGTGATTTCAGGGTTTGTCCAATAATAAAAGTTGTTCATACTGATGAGTAGGTACAATAATTACCCCTTAAGTTTTCAGTTATTTCAATAACATGTTGTATTATACCTAAGGTTGGTTATATCCACACAAGATCAGTCTTGTGTGGATAAAACCAACCTTAGGTATAATACAACGTGTAGTGTCAGCACTGCACTGCAGAACAATGGATTGCTTCCTTACTGCAGTTTAGGCAATAACCTAGCAGCCGTGATTTACACATTTACTTAGTAAACGAGCTCGTATTAGTAGTTATTAAACTCAATGATGCTGATAATTATCGCCCCTGTCATGAGGCTCTTGAAACTGTGGGCCTAGTACGAGTTTGACACTTACCGATACTTCCATCGAATTCGACGATTTTCATTCGTAAATCAGTAGCGCCCCTGGCGGATACGAGGAGGAACTACTAATTTATTAATGAAAATCGACGAAAACTATGAAAGTATTATATAGTGTCAAACTCGTACTAGGCCCCCTGATTACTATAATTATTTCGTAAATGGTGAAAAGACAAACTTGAACGATAGCCAATCGAGTGTTAGATAGCATACTTACCTACCCACATTAAATGGGACAAAGAGTTTGTAGCAAAGTTAATGGTTTTATCTAAGAAATAATGAACTATAAAAAAATATCATCCCTTTTAAAGCTTTCATGTATATACAGTCGACTTCACGTCAGTGGTAACAGTTTGACATTGACAGCGTCTTTATTTCGTAAGCAGTAAGAGCAGTTTTCGTAATTCAAGTATGACCATTGACGTCTAGCAACACATAGACTTAATAAAATAAATAAATAAATTAATATTTTGGGACATTTTTACACAGAACCATCTAGTCCCAAACTAAGCAGAGCTTGTAATATGGGTACTAGACAATGGATATAATACTTATATACTTTTATTTTGTAAATCCATACTTATAATACATAAGAAACACCCAGACCAACACAAAAACTTAAGTTCATCACATAAATATTTGTGTTCTGTGGGAATCGAACCCACGACCACGCGATCAGCAGTCCGACACTCGAACCACTAGACCACAGACGCCGTCAATAATAAGGTAATATAAATGTCATCTATGTAATAAGGCTTCGATCAATTTATCAAAGTAATAGAAACATCATCTACCAGAACGCGTGTCGCCGGATTGCTGCTACACCAACACATAAATACGCAATTAGGCCAACCATGTTTCTAGCAAAATAAATTAAGCCTAAAAAGAAATCCGTTGTTAGATATACTGCAATGTACAATTTTAGTAACTCAGAGTCCAAAACAGCACGGATGATCAAGCAAACGGTTCGCGCACTGGTGTCCTACGAGACACCTGTACGTGGCGACGCTTTAACGTGCCTTTGCCACTTCGATTACCTTATATTATTTAGATTTCTATGGTCGTACATCCATCAATGCCAGCGTTTTTAAGTTTTATGCGACGTTCTGTTCTTATAGGCTTGATTGCTATAAAGCCGCAATAGACTGCTCGACCACAAAATATCTAATAGTACTAACGGCTCGACAATAGAGCTCGTTACTGCGGCCGCCCAACTCAGGATTAAGTTATGCAAAGATTTTTCCTTTTTCTTTTTACAGAATAAACTTTGCTTCAAGCGTGACGGGAAGATATCATAAATCGCTTACAGACATAGTAAAAAATATAGACGAAGTGCTGCGAACAATCTTAGTGAAGCCAACAAAACCGTGCTAGTCTATGTACAAATCAGCGCCCACGCACACACATGCTCCTGAAAGATATTGGTTTTTAGCTATGCCTACTGGACGATGCCGCGACATTTGTACTGAGAGCGGTGAGCACGGTTTGATGTAGGTACCTGTTTGTGTGTGGGCGCTGGTTTGTACACGGAGAAGCACTGTTTTGTTGGCTTCACTATGATTGTACGCAGCACTTCGTCTATATTTTTTACTACGTCTGTGAAATCGCTACACAGGGAACACTGCTCGAATTCTTTTGCGAGTAAGAAATAGAACAAATTAGATTATGTCATGGCTATGTTATTTCCTTCAAGTAATAAGTCAAACAAAATTTACAGTAGGTATGTAGCTGCAGTTTATATATAAACAGGACAGTAGGTAGGTATTACAATGAAAATTATAAACTATTTAAGAATATTTACAGCTGCTACTGAATAATAGGCTATCTGCTTCAGTTATTAAAATTTAATAGTTCTCTGATTACAGTCATTTAAGGGCACGAGACCAAAACGAACTATGTATATTCAAAAAAATTCAATAGCGTGTAATATATGACGACAGCGAAAACTTAAATTTCGAGAGAACCGGTTATGCTATGCACAATTTACTGCTATCAAAATAATAAACAAAAGTGCATGCGACAATGACCCCATCTGTTGTCCGACATCGGAACTCTGTGCAAGTAATAATGGTTCGAGTCTGTGATTTATGCGTCAATTAACTGACCATTCTCTGCGCCCTTCGCAGGACCCTAACGTTATGACCAAGATAATGGTTTTCCGAATTAAATCTCCCCCAACATTAAATCGTTGCCATAACCGGTATTCAGCATCTCAATCAAGGAATGTTTGTTTTTCGACTTAGCCTAATTTCGATGTGTTGAAGGGTGGCATTGTTAGCCGCATGTAATAAATTTGATTGGCAGATGTTTTGAACTGATAATAAATGTATGTTGTATTTCGATTTGCTTTCACAAGTGAATATTTTAATGTTATTTAGTCCTTATATCCTGGCATGTATTTAATTATTTAATTAAATAATTACTGTGACAAGAAAACAAAAAGCACAAAAAAAAATGCTCTATTCATCTCTATGAAACTTGGTGATTGCAGAATTGATAACATCTTCAGCACAATGCGATGCATCGATGGCTGGGTTTTTTGCGCTCGGCGCTACGGATTACGGCTTCGATTCCCGCTCGCAACAAATAGCATGGCCCACAGGCATTTATTTCGGGTCTAGGTGTTTGCGCATACAAATATTGTTTACAGCATGTCTGGTGAACGAGGGTCATATTCAAGAATATGATCGAATGTACGTGTAAAAAAAAAAAATCGTGCTAAATTACGAAAACAGGAGTAAAGATGCTCGTACACGCTCCGACTGTTTAGGGGTCTGCTGGCTAGCCAGTACAAAAGGCGGAGAGTGTGGTGGAAAGAGTGACCAATGGACACTGCCATGCTAGGTGCATGGATCATCCCACCGCATGCAACCTTGATTTGTAAGAAGAATAGTATCCTCTTAATTGACAATTATTTATTATTTTACTTTATTATTATTGGACAAATATTTAAAAAATAACAGTCACCCTGTATAGTTATTCAATGGGCATACAGGAAATACAGGAGACATCTTAGTTTAAGGAACCCATCATAAAATTAAATTACGTACGGTATACCAATTTAATAATAATTTAACGAAAAAGATGTTTTTTAACCACGTTTTAAAAAAGAAAGATAGTAATATTGCATTGTCATCCAATCCTGAGCTGTGTTTTAAATTTAGTCTCTAGCTCATCGGGAACTTATTTTAAAATCGACAGACAAGACTGAAAGCGAATAAATAAAAAGGTGGTAAAATTAATGCAGGTGACATATTTTACATATTTGGAACGAGAATCAAGTACTGAACATTCCCCCTTCAATAAGTCCGTTGTTCAATCAGTCACCCTGTATAGTTATTCAATGAGCATACAGGAGACATCTTAGTTTAAGGAACCCATTATAAAATTCAATTACATACGGTATACCAATTTAAAATGAATGACAGCTGACACTCAGTACGCTTATTGCAAAAAACATCAATAAAGCATAGGATCCGAGCATATTTTTGTCTGCATGATTCATCCTATGGAAACACGTGTGCGCATACAGCAATTGTATTCAGTTGGGAATATTTTATACGCGCCCGCTGCAGGCCTGTCGCTTCGTACAAATGCAATATGTATGGTGATCTTTGAGGCACATTCGTATACCATCATAAATATACATGTTATGACATTACATGCATTTTAGTTATTGCAAGAGATTTTTGACAAGGCCCTTTTTAGGGTTCCGTACCCAAAGGGTGCCAAACGGGACACTATTACTCTCGCTACGCTGTCCGTCCGTGCCGTCCGTTCGGCCGTCTGTCTGTTACAGGGCTGTATCTTTTGAACGGTTATAGGTGCCCAGTTGAAATTTTCTCTGAATATGTGTTGCTATGACTGCTAGCACGAAAAATAGATATTAAAAATAAAAAAATAAACTAAAACCAAAGGGAGTCCGGAGGAGTATACAACAAACCTCGAAAAAAATGCAGTTTTTCAAAATTATAATCTTCTGGTTTTAGATGGACCGACATCCGCAACAATTAGGGTTACCGGGTAACGCCATCAGATCATCTTTATGGCTATAATTTCTATCTCTGGTCGGCACAGAAACTATCACGCGAAAACAATAAATAATATAACAGTCGACACGTTGCGTGCTCATAACGACGAGGTTATTGATGTTACTCGACAAACGGTGTAATATATTGTAAACAACGCAAGACTGCCGTAATTTAGCGTTCAGTTCCTTCAGAGTCTCACTTTATAGTCTTTGAACGGTGGCAGTAACACTATTGATTGTAAAATCCAGTTTTCAAAAGCAGGGATACTGCTCTGATCTATAAACATAATAGCCTACTACCAAGCGGTAGAAGACCTTTTATATGTTATTGCCCCAAAAGTTTATTGGACATATATTCAAAAATACACACCACTTGTACAAGAAAACCTGCTCATTCTTTTATATAGTATAGGATGGCGAAACAAGCTACACCATTACCACCACCTGATGTCAAGCGGTTACTTTTGCCCATAAAAACTGCAATACCACCCAGGCTGCTGGGTTATTGCCTCAAACGATTATTCGACATAATTTCAGCGATTCACACACACCGCTTGTAGAAGAAAACCTGTTCATTCTTTTTTATAGTATAGGATGGCGAAACAAGCTACACCATTACCACCACCTGATGTCAAGCGGTTACTTTTGCCCATAAAAACTGCAATACCACCTAAGCTGTTGCCTAAAAATAGTATTACAAATCGTATTCGCCAAACTGAGACCTAAATGTCTTATTACCTCTCATTTAAACATTTTGGGTCACTTTTACATAGAACCATCAAGTCCCAAACTAAGCATAACTTGGGCTATGGGTACTAGATGATGGTGATAGTGACTAGGTGATAAGGGATAATAATAAAGAATACTTACATACTTTTTTTCATAAAAAAAAACAAACACAAATGTTTATCACATAACTAGTTGAGTCCTGTGGGAATCGAACCCACGACTTCGTGATCAGTAGACCGACACTTGAACCACTAGACCACAGACGTCGTCGAATAATTTATTTTCCAAACAACATCTTCTAGGCATTTCCAATATTTATCAAACAGTCAAACTAATCTAGTTCAATTAATGAAACTTTCTCATGCGTGTAAAATAAAAAGTTGTTACAGCGACGTGCGGCCGAGACCGTGAAATAAGGAATATGTCATATCCGTAGTATAAATCAAGTTAATTGTATCAGACGTATACATCTGGCCGCCTTGAATGGGACGTGTGAATAATTGTTTGTATGTTTTATTGTTTCATTCAATCGGAAGAATCTTTTACGGAGATAGTAAATGTGGGCGATGTTCAAACAACATGAAATTGAATAGTAACTGGTTTTTTTTTTAACCGAGAAACATAACTTACTAGCCTATGCCCGTCGTGGCTTCGCCCGCGTGGATGTCGTTATCGCGAATCCCTCGGGAACTGTTCATCTTCTCGGGATAAAATGTAGCCTATATGTGTTCTTTCTGTATGCCTAATTTCATCCAAATCCTTTCAGGCCTTAAAGTGTGATTGAGCAACAAACATCCAAACATCCAAATATCCAAACATCCAAATATCCAAAAATATCCAAATATCAAAATATCCAAATATCCAATAAACCAAATATCCAAACATCCAAATATACAAACATCCAAACATCCAAATATCCAAACATCCAAATATCCAAATATCCAAATATCCAAACATCCAAATATCCAAACATCTAAACATCCAAATATCCAAACATCCAAATATCCAAATATCCAAACATCCAAATATCCAAACATCCAAATATCCAAACATCTTCACAAACTTTCACACTTGGGGCTAGGTTTAACGAGAAATGATGAGCGATGAGCGTGGTTTCATAAATTTCTAACATTTGGCTCGTTAGACGCGTCGCTGAACGCGTGTGACAAGTGTGTGTTCACCTGAAACTCAAAATCAACACTGGACCAGAAGCTACTTGGTATTCGTAGAATGCAATATCTTCAATTAGTTCTTCTGGTTTGTTGACTATCTAACACACAAAAGGCCCATTCTCTTGCGATAAGAAAATGGAACTATCAGGAATGAAAAATATATTTTCTAGACTAGATAAACAATTCGATAGAATTTTGAACAAACACTTCTTTCTTTTTACACGATTGCCCAAAAAAATGATTGTAATGTTTTTTCTGTGAACAAATTTTCAAGACCATTATTGATATACAATATGAACTTGGATTAAGACTTCATAAAGACCCTTTTCAATCATCACACCATCAAGTTTGTATGTTCTTAAAAGCTATTTTATGGCCTGTCATGTAAAGATGCACACATGTCATGTTTCATGTAGTTGATGAGTCACAAATGTGTATACGTATAATATTACCATTATTATCCCAAGGGATTTCTGATTTAATATATTAAAGGCCTTTTTCACCACCTCCTGAAAGGCAATATCTGCCAGATAAATAGAACAAGATTTGTATGAAGTTATCTGACAGATAAGTTTACCAGAACTTATGAGGAGGTGGTGAAACAGGCCCTAATTATCATATCCGCAGGTTCAATGAATGCTGAATGAAACTATTATTATTTTATTAAGTGGTGTCGAATCGTAAATTTTTGAGACTTTTTTTATAGACGAAGATTCAATATGAACTAGGTGTAAAGGCCTATATGTATTTGCTAGTTTAGTAAGCATAAACTGTCTTGTATAGCATAATCAATTATATGAAATCAATATAATTTTAAATACAAACGAAGTGTTACAAAGAAGTAACGTAGGTAGTCGATAGAAGCAAAATTTGTGTACTCAAACTACATTTCAAAATTAAATATATCGTTGACACGGATTCGAGAATCGCAAAGCTAGTTTAAATGACAGCGGGAATATTTTACTAGGCGTGGGAAGTGATAAAAGCATTATCTACGTTTATTAACTGCATTGCAAAGAGGTTTGATATGGACTAAAATGTCTTGAAAGAAAACATTTAAGTGACTTTGAAAGCAAAATTAAGAATGGTAACTCCTATTCATAGTCAAATTCACTACTTCTTAAAACATTTAAATGTTTTGTTATTTACTGATCCTCGGAAGACGCAATGAGCACCAAAATGTTGTTACCAAGTTTTGGAATATAGCACGCGGACAAAAGACTGTAGTAAACACATAAATTATGCGAGCTTGGTTGAATAGTCTATAAACAGGAATACAGTCTTTTATGTTGACCTTGAGGTCATCGATGCGTTGCCGACCTTGTGTCGTTGTATGTAAAACACTTCGTCTTACAAATATCATTGTTGGAAGAAGAGGACGATGACTTTCAAGGTTTCCATTACAGTTTCAGATTGTATGAAGCGTCAAAATATTATATCATTATCATCATCATCATCACCATTTCAGCCGAAAGACGTCCACGTCGACATAGGCCGTCAAAACATTCTATACTTTGCATTGATAATTTTCAACCCCAAACTGAAATGTAAAATTTCCACATTCTTGTGAGAAAAGCAATGTCGATAGGCGCCACTCATAATGTGATTTAAACAAAATCCCTTCTATCTCTATCTAATCTTACTCAATTAGGTACTATTTGTTTGTATTACTTACTACTACTTAGCGATATCTGATAGCTGCTTGGATGTATATTAATAACGCAGATAGCCTTATTGAAGTCAATCCTGGGTTCTTAAGTGTGATAAAACCATCCTGGCTTCGGAAACGGATGTCTTGAACTCTTGACCCAGTAATCTCTAGAGACAAGCTTAAGAAGCCATAGCGAAAGCCGTAAAAGCTGCCTTGAGGGAAATATAAGTCAGAATATAGGTTAAGTATTAGAAGACGAATGTTAGACTCCGCAGGTATAAATCTTGATCATGTATGTACACGTTGTTTTGTCATGCCTTCGGTCTCAATTACTATTATTATTATCAGCCTGTAGCGTCTCACTGCAGCTCAAAAGCCTCCTTTCCTTTTTTCCACATGTCCCTAACTTTTGCAATCTGTGGCTAATCCTTCAGATAGGAGTCCCACCATCTCCTTCTAGGCCTGCCGCATTGTCATTTGTTATTTGTTGTTGTTTGTTTGTTGTTGTTGTCATTTGTTTTGTTCGTCGGGTTCGATTGTCATTACGAATATTTATGGCAGTCGTTAGAGGTCATCAGAAGCCCGAAAGACTGAATACTGGTCTAACCATAGGTTGTCGGTTATCGGTATTGCCCAGTAACTGGGATGCCCGGGGTCGGATGGCAGTCGCTCCGTGTAGAACTACTGACTGGAAGCTGACTTCAACATAGGAAAACGTTAGGAGGATGCTGTATTGCACACGTTCGAAGTTGTTCTACTTATTCACCTATTTATATCACGTTTAGGTTTTTCACGCTTATTGTCATTGCTCGATCATTGTGTGTAGGTACTCTGTTCCATAAGCAAAGTCAAAGAAAAAAGTTTTTATTTCGAATAAGCATTTACACGCACTTATGCTTTCAAAACTTTGATTAAGAATCTAGTTGCACGGTTACAAAAAGTTGGTTCTAGTTCTATGGAGAAGAGCCGACAAGAAACTCCTTGGATATCTCTTTTCAAATAATAAATGGTAAGTACAATGTTACAGGATTTGGAATGAATTGTGTGATAATAGTGTAAGTTAATGACTGAGACAAATTCACTGAAATAAACGAATTAATGATTAATGATTTTAAGTTTAGGCTCGACCATAATAGTAGGGAACCCAACGATCCGATACTCTATGCCATTAAGGGCTACATTATGTTCACATTTAGAGCGATCAATGTCAAAATAAAGAATAAAAACTTTTTAACAAAAAATAATACCGACTTCAAAACCTTAACTAAAAAAAGTAACAAATAATCCTTGTATGTATTTCAAAATCTTAACGTAAACCAAAATTTTGAAGGCGGCGCGTGATTGTCCCTTTTTGTCATGTAAGTATAATGTACCGTCGAGCGCTTATCTATAGTAAAAAAAAACAGTTTATGCGAACATACATGAAAATCACGCGCCGCCTTCAAAATTTTGGTTTACGTTAAGATTTTGAAATACATACAAGGATAATTTTTTACTTTTTAACCGACTTCAAAAAAAGGAGGAGGTTATGTATTCGGCGGTTTTTTTTTAGTTAAGGGTTTTGAAGTCGGTTTTATTTTTTGTTAAAAAGTTTTCATTTCATACTTTTTAGTTGATAATTCACAGAAAAACGAAACTATTAGTAGATCATCTAGGTAGGCGAAGCTAAAATAAACTGATTTATTGAAGCTGGTTGAAAAACTACTCAACCTATGTCAATAAAATTTATATGGGACCACCGCGCGGGCTTCCTCTACCAAATAAAAAAACAACCACGCAAATCGGCCCCGAAATCTCGGAGTAATCGGGGTAAATAAATGAAGAAAAAAAAAAAAAAAAAACAAACAATTTTATGTATAAAACTTCTCGTCGAAATAAACGGTGTACATACATGAAAAAAAAAAAAAAAAAAAAACACGCGGTATACATAACCTCTTTTTTTTAAGTCGGTTAAAATATATTCACATGCAAAGTACCTAAAGTAAAACGACGTTGAATTAGAAATTAGAAATAATCATAAGTTTGTTACTGATTTCATTATGAATCACAAATATGCGACACATGTACCTACGTAATTTATGTTCTATGGATAAGAACACAATTATTGTTGTGTACAGCATCCTAGCAGATTTAGTTACGAGATCGATGTCGGTTGGTCACATGCATGTGCGCCTGAGAGATACACGATACTGATGTCCTTGCTTGTATTAATACATCATTATTATGAAGTTCCAGAAGTTTCACAAAACACGAAATAAACACATGTTTCATTGACTGTATTGTACTTTTTTTTCGTAGGTTTTATTTTATTTCTATGACTATATTGTTTTAAGTGGTCCTTTTGTACTTAATTTTGTTTTTGACTGCATTTTATCAGCTTTATTGATCGATCGGACCCGAAGCACTTCAAAAAGTACTTCGAAAGACCGATGACGTGTGAAAATAATAAATGAATGCGTGAGAAATGTCATCGAAATCAATTGAATAATCAGTTACCCATAATCGATTAAAACACAAAATGAATCGAGATTTATTAGTGAGCAATTAGTGTATGGATGCGTGCGATATTGAAACGATTATCAATTTAGGTTCAAGGAAAATCGATTTCTCGCAGTTTTTCTTGTTTAATGGTGATCATTAAGGTGTTAGATGCAGGATGGCTGCAAAATGTAGAATTTAGAGTCCTTAGGATATAATCATCACACGGAAACAGTCCGATATTTAAGTGTCTTGGACTGTGGTCTTGAATCAGTTGTTTTAAGTGAAATATGAAACGGGTTTCCACAAGGTGGACCGACGACCTGGTGAAGGTCGCGGGAATCCGCTGGATGCGGAAGGCACAGGACCGGTCGTTGTGGCGATGCTTGGGGGAGGCCTATGTCCAGCAGTGGACGTCTTTCGGCTGAAATGATGATGATGATGATGATGAAATGGGTTTCAAACAAAATTGCAACATTTGAAATGAAAACATGCAGAACTTCGGCTTTAAATCCTTTTCAAATTCCTTTACCATTTTTACATCTGAATAACTAAAATTAAAAAGACTAGGTTTTTGAAACATAAGTACGGTCAACCGCACGTCATTGGTAACACTTGAACTACGAAAATCGCTCTTACTGCTTACCAAATAAAGACGCTGTTAAGGTCAAACTGTTATGATGACTGACGTTCAGTCGACTATACATAACACTGAAATAAAACGTCTACCATACGCACTATATGCCACAAGTGACAGTAACACTCAACAGCCTGACAAAAGCCTTTTAAAAAGTGTCTGGCGAACGTGTGAAACACAACAAAGAGCGGTTTCCTGCACACACCCCCGGGGAATGGGCTGAGGTATTTTAGGGGGATGTCTACGTATATGAGATAATTTACCATGAAATGCCTTTGAAAGGATTTTATGCCTTGAGTATTCAGTTTGATAGAGAACAGAGGAGGTGATGCTCAGTGTAAGCTTTAATTAATATTTAATACTTTACAATTATTATCCAGTAATTATATTATTTCCACCAAAATTAATACGGTAATCTAATAAGTTTATTTTAGACGAGTAAGATATACTACTTCTACGTCAAATAGTGATGCTTGCATTGCTGTGTTTCGGTCTGGGTGCCGGTGATAGCCGGTGAAATTACATTCACATGAGACTTTCCATCTTCATGTCTCGGTTTGGCGAACCGACTTGCGGTACAATTTAGGCAACAGCCTAGGTGGTATTGCAGTTGTTATGGGCAAAGTTAACCACTTAACATCAGGTGGGCCATTAGCTCGTTTCGCTATCCTATATCTACTATAAAAAAAAAGCTCAATACTTACCTAATATTAATACAGATGGAATTGTTATTATAAGTCCAAAATTTTGCAACGCCTAAATAAGGCGACTAAGTTTATAAGAATAATGTTTTAACCTAATACTAATACATAAACTTAGTTGGCCAAATAAATATCTTTGAATCTTAAGAGCCCTCTTACATATATTTTTAAGAAAACCGCAACGAGAAGTGGAATAAAATAAAATTCGATTTTTTTTTTAACTATAACATGAATAAAACTATCATATTCCACTAAAAAAAATAAAAATAAGCATAACTATCTATTCCTCTGATCCACGACGCCAAAAAGTTGCTTAAAACGCAGATTTCTTGTATTTCTTGTAATATGGCTCGATTCAAAACCCTCAAAATGGTATTTGTCAAGGGTATATGATCTAAACATTCGTAACAAACAAGAAGATTTACAAAAACGTGTAGGTTCTCTGTTAATATCGGTCCATAATCGTCCACAATAAAATGAACATAGTCAAAAAGTTAATTGTTAATCAGAGATTAAATCCCAAACAGTAGCTTTAATCGATTCACAAAAAATCATAATCATAGATTGCATAAGCTACTATGAATGATCATGAAAAAAAGATAAAGAAAAAAAAAAATGAAAATGAAAAAATGATAAAGTAAAGAAATGATAAAGAAAAATGATAAAGATGATGATGATGTTAATGATAAAGTCCACACCTTTGAAATCGATATGAATAAAAATGTTTTTTGTTATACTACTGTCATATTTGATTATGTTCCGAGTTAATTAACGATAGAGTCGATTCTCGGTTATGAGAAACTTGGGCTATTTTTATCGATGCCACGAGATGACGACTCAAGATTTCTTGTACGAATTATTTAAGGATTGACGTGCCTTTTTAACTGACTTCAAAAAAGGAGGAGGTTCTCAATTCGATTGTATTTTTGTTTCAATCAATCAATCAATCAACTCAGCCTATCGCAGTCCACTGCTGGACATAGGCCTCTCCCAAGTTGCGCCACAACGCTCGGTCCTCTGCCTTCCGCATCCAGTCCCCCCCAGCCACGTTCTTTAGGACGTCGGTCCACCTGGCAGGGGGGCGCCCTACGCTGTTTGCCGATACGCGGTCTCCACTAAAGGACTCGTCTGCTCCAACGGCCATCGGTCCTTCGACAGACATGGCCAGCTATTTTTGTTTGAATGTTTGTTACCTCAGAACTCCGTCATTTATAAAACGATTTTGAAAATTTGATTTTAATTTGAAAGGATACACTTCCTGATTGGTTCTATTTTTATCAAAATCCAGTTTTGATGATGGGATCCATGTAAAATTGAGGGAACTCCTCAAATATTATAGGCATACGTATAGCGATTTTGGTATTTCCATCGAAAAGTCAAGCATTTGCATTCAGAAAGTATCATTTGGTGAAGATCTGATAAAGATCTTCGGAGATAAAGAAAGAAATTATTCAATGGATGACAGCAAATCATCCAGGATTGCAGCAATCGCTTGTATGTCTATTGTTAATGCCACTCGAAATATAAAAATAAAATGAACTTTAATAGTACATTATGAAACAAGTGAGCTAAGTTGACTATTATACTCGAGGCTGGATTGCAGCCCGAGCCGAAGGCGAGGGCGTAATGGAGCCGAGACTATAGTAGTCAATGCTCACGCGTGTCATACGACGTTTTTCAACACACTTGTGAGGAAAAAAACATAAATTACACATTTTAGACAAATATTGAATTTGTGAAAAATGATAAAAATGGCGCGCGGACCGCGCGGTGACATACAGCTATACGCGCGCAGGTGGTCGAAGGAAACCGCCATACAGCCTAATATAAAAATATTATAATATATTTTTTTTATTTATAACACAAATTAATATTAATTTGTTGACAAAAATTAATAATTTGATGAAATGAAATGTTTATGTAGCATATTATAATTAATACAGTTGATTTATTCCCAAAAATGTTTAATTTAGTTCAGGCATAAAAACTCTTTGCTGCGGTTTAAAAATAAACTGTAAAGTAAAAAGCACTAGTGCAATAATATAATGAAAAAGCACGCGTGCGTTATAAGCCACATTATGAACCTAAAAGCGATGCAATAAGAGCCACTTTACGAGCAAGTGTGTTGAAAAAAAAGTAAAAACCGACTTCAAAAAGAATAAAATTATAAAATTTGTGTGAAACAGTTTAGGAAGTCGGTACCAATTTTCTTCATAAATCAAACCGAATCAAAGCGACGTACTTCCTAAACTGTTTCACATAAATTATATTATTTTATTCTTTTTGAAGTTGATTTTTACTTCTTTTAAAGTTTCTTTTAGGTTAAGTATGAACCTTTTTCCTTTTTACACGTAAAATATACTTGCAACTACAGGTTTTTCTAGCCGCTTGGTTTCTGGACTGTGTCCTACAAAGACTTATGACTTTATAACTTACAGAGTTACAGATAAATATGCGATAATAACACTAGTTTACAGTGCATCTGTTGCCGGGATTTTTTTTGCTGTTGCTGACTACATAATATCGTATATTATACTAAGTTCAAACACATACTTAGAATGTTTTGATCAGATCTGGCTTTTGAGTTTTAAATAACTGAATCTAAAACAGAAAAAAAAACACACCTACACATAAGCAGCAAAAATTATTTGGATTGTTTATACAACTTCCCCTAGAGGTACTCATGTCGCAAATTTTTTCAGATATTAATTTTAATAAAGCTAAACACGCAGGTTATCAACGGACAAATACGCTTAAATGATGAAAATAAAATTGAGCTTTGAGCTGCACAAATATTCCGAGGGTAGATTTGAAAATAATATGTCATAAGGAAACGGGATCAACCATAAAGTTCGCGGCAACAGACAACAATGTAATTTTTTTAAACTAGGGTAATTTGTTCCAAATCTAAGTAGAACTTGCACATGGGATTTGTGTCTGCAAACACACCCACGATCACAGAAATAGACCCACGATATATCCTAATGTTGTACATATTTTTTATTTAAAAAAAGTAGAAGATAGTGAAAAGATTATTAGAGCAATATATTTTTTTTTTTTTGACTGCCTCGTTGGTCTAGTGATCGCAAGCGCGACTGCCAAGCGTGGGGTCCTGGGTTCGATTCCCGGGTCGGGCAAAGTGTTATTGGGTTTTTTCATTAGGAAATTCTCAGTAGCAGCCCGGAGTATGGATTTGTGCCCGGTTAGTGGCAATAGGCTCGCCCCCTATTACATGGGACTATAACATAACTGGCGAAATGTGGGTGTTACTATACACCCCTGCCTACCCCTTCGGGGAAATACAAATATTATGTTGTTGTTGTTATGTTTATTCTGATAAGAGAAGTTTTTTTAAACTTACATTATTATGTTCTTTACAAAAAAACATTAGCGGTCTTACCACAAAAGATTTAACCACGTCTTAGTTATGTGTCCGACAGATGTTTCTGAAAATTGTTACTACAAATCCACGTCTTTCACTCGCCTTGAGTTAAATACGCTGCCGCGGCGTGCTTATATTAAACAGCCAAGAACCTATGTTTTAAAGTGTCTCGCCCTTGTCTAACCCCTAAAATTCGCTTGTGGTCATTTCATAATTTTGTGATAATAATGTATTAGTTATGATTTGAATGTTATTAGTGGCTGTAGTTTTATCAAACGTAAATTTGCACAAAAAAAATATTATTTTGTGCTCCAAGGTCTTTTTATTAATAGAAACAACTTTATAAGCCTACAAAAGTTACAAAAATTTAGATGTTTTTTTTTTTTTTTTCTAAAATGAAACATCTCACGCCAAAATATATTTGTTTCATCAAATCAGATCTACCTGCAACTGGCTGCATTGAAACCTTTCCTGGGGTTTACCGTATTGCATAAAAAAGTTAACGCCTAAGAGCATGGAAACAAAGCTCGCGCGCAGTAGGGGTGCGTGCGTCCTTTGTTTCCATGCTCTGAGAGCAGCGCCTAAGCAAACAGATGTTAGACATCGTTTTGTGGTAAAAGAAATGAAACACTCGGTCACTGCGCATTTAACTTTTAAACATTGTCTCGCCAAACACGCATCGAAAGCTTGTTTTAAATTATTTTTGTGGTAAGACCCTAGGTATTCAGAACTATTTAATCCAACCATAAATCGATGGACATAAAACAAACCATACATTTATACTGTTTTCTCTTTTACGAACTAGAATAAAACAGAACAGTATACTGAAAGCTAGTTTATTAACAGAACTGAAACTAGAGTAAAAGTTCTACGGTCTTACCACAAAAGATTTAACCACGTCTAAGACGCGTGTTCGACAGATGTTTCAGAAAACTGTTACCACAAATCCATGTCTAACACTCGCCTAGAGTTAAACACGATTTTGAAGCGTGTGTTTTTTAAACAACACCGATAATGTGTTTAAAAATTATAAAACCTTGTCTAACCTAAAATTCCATCTGTTATTTCACAATTCACATCCTTTCGTAAACAGAGTACTTTGTAATATACTGAGACTTTCGTAGCTTGCTTGTAGTCATTTCAGAATTTACTGATAATAAAGTATTATAGTTGTGATTTCAACGTTATTAGTAGCAGTATTGCAATGGATATTGTTGATTTAATAGATTTTACCGATCTGGACGACTTAGAATTTATGGACAGTTATAGAAATAATGTACAACGCACACGAATAAATCCTTTTGAACATTATAGTGAACAAAATTTCAAAAAACGGTATAGGTTCACTAAAGATTTCGCTAGCAAAATTGTTGATCTGATAAAAGATGACCTTCCATGTGATCCTCGTGGTGGATCTTTAGACCCGCAATTACAAGTAGCTTGCGCCTTACGGTGTTGGGCCCGTCATCAGGTAAGCAAAATTTGTTATTGGATGGATTGGTGGTTTTATTTAAATCTTTTTTTAAGAGTGGCGATTATATCATATCCCCCAACATGATCAGCCTTGGGGGAGGCCTATGTCCAGCAGTGGACGTCTTTTGACTAAAATGATGATGATGATGAACATATCCTTTAAACATGGGAGAATAAAAACCGGCCAAGTTTGTCAAACTCACGCAGTATGGATTCCGTACCACACATTGACCTGATTGATACCCCATAGAAACTGATTTAATTTACAACGGTTCAGGTAGATACCACCACATATGTCACATATGTAGGTATATGTCTATGTTGCCCCCATTTTTAGTATTTGTTGCTAAACTATATAGTATGCACTATAATCAGACTAAGTTTGACAATGGCAAGACGCTGGATGTATTAAAATAAAACATTTGTTAAAGGTATTTATGCTAATCAAAGTGCCCTTGCCTACCTGGCTATAGACGACCGGCCCAACCATGGATAGGTACCAACAATATTATATTAGTACTTATTTATTTCAGATACAAGATGATACTGCTGACTTGCACGGAATTTCACAGCAAGTTGTTAGCAAGACTTGCAAAAATGTTGCAGAAGCTCTAGCTAAAAAGGCTAATCTTTTCATCAATATGCCATCTTCACTCGATGAGGAGTTTGAAACTATCAGGGATTTTAGAGCTATTTCTAACTTCCCTACTGTGATTGGGGCTATTGACTGCACCCACATCAAGATAAAGAGAGTAGGAGGCGACTTGAGTGAAGCATATGTCAACAGGAAAGGATACTTCTCCATAAATGTGCAGGTTGTCTGTGATGCCCACTTGAAAATCAGAGATGTTGTTGCACGATGGAGGGGAAGTGCTCATGATTCCCGAATTTTTAATGAAAGCTCAATTAAAGAACGTTTTGAAAGTGGTGAATTTCGAGGAAGGCTCTTAGGTGATAGTGGCTATGGGTGCACTCCCTACCTTTTTACACCAGTGCTCAACACACATAACCAACAGGAAGAAACATACAATAGGGCACATATTCGAACAAGGAATACTGTTGAAAGATGTTTTGGTTTGTGGAAACAAAGGTTTAGATGTCTTCTAAGAGGCATGCATACAAAATTAAGTACTGCCAAAACAACAGTAGTTGCGTTAGCAGTGCTGCATAACATAGCGATTGATATGAATGAGAGTACGGAGATTATTCGCTATGTACGTCGGAGGAGACCAAGACCACAGAACCCGCAAGATACACTAAGAGGAAATATTGTTAGAAGGAACTTTATACAAAACCATTTCTAATTATGAAAGTAATTATATTTATTTAAATAAAGTTTTATGTGTTTCTGAATTTTACAAAAATTGTTTTTTTAATAATTTTAATTCCAACTCCTTTTTTTCTTTGTCGATCATTAAAATATCAATTTCAAATTTGTGTCTTAGCTCTTGGTGGCACAATTCTAGCTTTTGGTACTGCATCTTCAAAGCATGCTCTTCGTCCAATAGACTGAATGATTTTTCCTTAATGTCTATATTTGATTTAATTATAGCTGCTTTGTGACTTGTTCTGAAAAAAAAAAAACATTGTTATAGATTCAACTACAAGACTGACGACCCCCCAGTTTCCGAAAGGCTGATCTACACAAAAATTAACTAGTCTACTATCAAATCTCAGGTCAAGCGATGTGATTGGTTGTTAGTATTTTTGCCGACCAATCACAGGAGCCGACATTAGATTAGACATTAGATCAAATTGATCAGTCTTCCAGAAACTGGGGGTTACTCATACATATCAGGTTTAATATCCCTGCGATTTATTTTATTGCTTACTAGACTTGGCCCGTGGCTTCGCCTGCCTATGATTTGGCTTATCACAGAGACTTATCGCGCATTCTTCAGGAACTGTTATTTTCCTTGGATAAAAAGTAGTCTACATTTTAATCTGAGTAATTGTGTATCTGTGTGCCAAATTTCACCCAAATTCGTTCAGGCGTTTTAGTGTGATCAAGTAACAAACATCCAAACATCTTCACAAACTTTCACATTTATAATATTAGTAGGATAGGATAAAATAACTATGCTATTATTCAAACATAAAAATAATTGAAGAAATACTTACTCGACTTTTCTGCGTTTTCGTGAATCAGAAATTGTTTTTTGGGGTCTATGTGGAGTGCTCGTATTTTCTTTATAATTGTTTTTTTCTCTCACTTCTTTTTCATCACTTTTTGTACCTCCATCCGACATCAAATTAGATTGTTCTCCTTCTTGTATTTCATCCTGCAAGTAAAAGTGATTATAATGTATATTTAATTAACATAGTATGACAAAATTGTTGATTATTATTTGATAATTACCTCGTTATCTAATATAAATGTAATGTCTTCTTGTCGAGGCGGACTTGAAGTCCCTTTAAAATCAGATGAGCCAGCACTGCAGACCAAGTCATCTATAACTTTTTCTGTAGAAGTATCATGAGTGATTTCCTGTAAGAAAAAGTTATATATGTGACTACTAATGTTTTAAAAACATACAAGGGTAGCCTATACGATTTCACACTACTCGACATAATTATCTTCCTAAATAGCAGGATAAAAAGCTACAGATTATGCTTGTTACTCACACGCACATGTCACTAGGTAGAAAAACATTATTATGAGCATCTCAATACTATTCTTTGATCAAGTAAGGCAATGCAATCTTTACTAAAGGTTGTTGAGCCATCCTCAGTATAACTGTCTGGTGGTTTGGGTTTCTAGAGCCTACTATTCGAGTAGGCTCTAGAAACCTCCTAGAAAACCCTAGGTCCTGGCCAATAGTAATGTTGTGCGTTAGGTTGTTGAGCTCACAAAATTTTAATATGGTTGAGCTACATGATGCTGATGCATGTGTGCCATCATTAGGGACAGATCCACTTAAATCGACCTGGCACTTTCTTCAAATGCCAGTATAGGCGTTGCCCTGCATCATCCTCACACAAATACTTAATACATATTTCAGGACTATAAAGACTTCCCGGTGTTGTTGCAAATGCCATCTAGTTTTTAAAATAACTGACTTGCACAAGTGATTTTAAAATACAATTTGCACAATAATTTCATTTCAATGCCAGAAGTTATTAACATACCAAGGGGTACTATAAATCATATGAATAATATTGGCACTAATTAGCTTGGAATGTGTGCAGATGTTAGTAGTGATCTCACTAAATAGTCAATAATATAAATTGTCTACAAATTTCAACAGGAAAAACTTACTTTTTTGTAGAAAATGCTATCACTATCAAATTCATTCTCCTCCGTAACAAAGTCAGTAGGACACATATCAATAATCTTTTGTTCTTCTTGTGATGGAGAAGATGGTTTCTCACCACCACCAGTGGCATGAAGTGCCCTTCTGTGTTGGAACACTTTTTTTTTTGCCCCCAGTCTAGTTCTTCTCCAAAAACCTTTTAGCTGACTCACTTCTCTTAACTTCCCAGTCAGTTCTTGAAACCTGTTGTAGGTGAAGTAAAAAGTTAATAATATAATTGGTTTCATTTGTAATAGGATAACACTCAGATAAATATCTGTTTCATCAATAATTTATGTGAGCAGTGAGGTACTTACTTCTTTTGGACTTTTTGCCACTCTGCTTGCTTTTTCTTATTTGTGTTAGTATCGGTGTTTTTGCATTCAATGACGCGGACCGAGTCCTTCATTATCTCAATGAAAATTTCCTAGGATTACATAAAAGTACATTACATTTAAGTAAAAATTATATGAGGTATGAGTTTTTAAACGAACATTGTCACTTATACCTACTAATATTATTACATTCGCCGACAGCATATTTATCATATAAAAACAAAACGATTTACATGGCAAATATCCCATAATATGTAATAATATTAGGGCATGGTAATGATTTCTACAGAATACGGGCATGGTGATTTTAACAAAGTTAACGAACCTTCTCTTCCACAGTCCAATTTTCTGAGCGTTCACGGTATTTTTTGTCCATTTCAAATTTATTTATCTCTATTTACAGCTAAAATGTACCAATATCAACGCAAAGAACAACAAAACAAAGTACAAACTATTATCAATGAAACTTTACTGACAATGTCTGACAAACTGTCAATGCTGTAAAACGTTTCGTTTCTTCCCGTAGTATTATCAAACCATAAAACGCACTGGGACAACAAAAATGAAAAATGTACTCCAGGGCCCTTTTACGAATAGAAACAATTTTATAAGCCCACAAAAGTATTAATTTATATTATTATTATATTTTTATATTCAATTAAAACATTTTCACGTTACAATGAATTTGTAACTTCAAACCAGTTCTACAAGGAACGAAACGTTTCCTGGGGGTTACCATATTCATAAAAAAAGTATCGAGTTAGGCAGCGAACAAGCAAACAGATGTTAGACATGGATTTGTGGTAAAAGAAATGAAACACCCGGTCACTGCGCATTTAACTTTTAAACGCTGTCTCGCCAAACACGCATCGAACACTTGTTTTAAATTATTTTTGTGGTAAGACCCCTAGTATTTTAATGCCATCCCGTTTTATACGAGCAATTTGCTTCCACCACCGGTTTATTAAACGAAAGACTTATTTAAAATTAAAACACAGTTGTACCGAACGGTCGCCGGGGACCAAATAGGTCAAACCTTTTCATGGATGTAGGTATACAGCTCTACAGGGTTATTTGTTATTCATTAACAACCCTTCAATGGATGATTGTACTTATCAATTTGAACAACTTATATTATGACATCAACTTTGAAGTAGCAAAAAAACAACTATTGACATGAATAGTTGTTTTTTTGCTACTTCAAAGTTGATGTCATACATGAAACATTTTATATGGAACGGAATTTGTTTTTTCAAATTATTGAATAAAATCCTACTAATAATGTGAGTTTGTGAAGATGTTTGGATGTTTGTTACTCAATCACGCGGCAACCGCTAAATGAATTTGAATGAAATTTGGCAGAAAAATAAACCATAATATTTTTTTCCTGGGAAGATATAATCGTTTTTTCTATATATCTTCGTTCTTATAAGTTTTTTTCTTACTTGTCTTATTTAGTAAATAATCTTGGCACGTCTTTTTAATGCTATTCGTCAATAATAATTCTTATTAAAAGACATTATGTTAACAATTTCATACACTAAATAACAGTTTTTAACCAAATTTCATGTGCAAAACTAGTAGTTATATTTTATCAGTAGTTATTTGAATAGAAACGTGCCAAGATTGTTTACTAAATAAGACAAGAAAGAAAAATCAGACCATACAGTTCCCGAGGGATGCGCGATAACATCTTTCTGTGATAATAAGCCGATAAACATACCAACAAAGCCGCGGGCATAGACTAGTATGGGCACCCCATAAAGGGTTGTTAATGATTTACAAATAACCTCGTATTAAGTCAACTCATCGTTTATGACAATTGCAACAAGCATCAGAAATCTGTTTTCTAACGGCCAAAATTAATATCCAATCTATCCACGATTTACCCTACTGGAGATAGATATTTGACATAAGCTCCATACAAAATACGTCAAATTTCTATCTCTAGTAGGGCAAATCGTGGATAGATTGGATATTAATTTTGGCCGTTAATGAGGTGATCACAGAAATAGATAGAATGGTTGTGATCACAATTTTACTTGCGATTCATGCGTGGCAACTTTCCGAACAAACTACGCCTTACATTTTGACGTCATTATTTAAAAAAAAAAAATTTTAATCAAATGTACTTTACAGCTTTTTGTTTCTACAGTTAGAAACAGCACAATAAGGCATTTTTGCGGGTTTTTGTTACAGTATTTATAGAAACAAGTCATAAGTTGCTGAGAAAGGCTTTGAAATATCCTGCACTATTGTGCATGGTGCTACCACGCGTGCTTTGTCCACATGGCCATTCTATCTATTTTTGTGGAGGTGATAGTGTCGACCACTGACTTCATTGAGTGTAGCAGTTTTTAAAGATGCTCATTTCCAGCAGCATCAATTGTCTAATGTAATATACCAAACATGGTAGCCTATTCCCAAACTGTGTTAAGGTTGGTTTATTCCACTTTGTTCACCTGGGTGAAAAAAGTGGAATTTATGGTGTCTTTATTTCACCTCGGAATCATTGTACTTAGGTGAATTCACCTAGGTGAAATGATTCGACATAATTGGTTTCATATGTTCACGTTGGAACTAAATCACCCAGGTGAACAGGGGCAACTATTTTTATTATTCTTGTGGACTTTAATCACCCACATAAAACATGGCAAAACAACATTCAAATCAAAGCCAATTTATTATTTAATTCAATTTAATATAAATTAGACGGTTAGCTATCATTTGGCTCCCGATCTAACCAGTTGCGTCTGAAAATCAGTATATTCACGAGCTCCTTAAAAAATAACTATGTAAGTTTATTCGTTTATTTTTATTATTTATTTAATTTATTCATTTATTTAGATCTCATCACTACGTCATGAGATCGACGAAGCTGTCCCGAGATTCATTCATACCAAAATAGTAAACAGTCTGCATAATAATAAACGACATCAAAACTAGGTCCGAATTGACATCGGTTCTAACTTTCCTGTTGTGGGCAAACTTTGTCATAGGGTTGGGTTAAGTTTCGTCTGCATGAAATTGACGTTTATTAAGGTAGCACTCGATATATACAGTAGGAACATGTTACGAAAATGTAATTGCATTAAATAATTTTATTATGATTTCGGTGTACACACCGAATTTTCGTAACATGTTTTCGTAGACTTACAAGTCTCCTTGTAAATTAGTCCTTTCCTAACTGATATCTACTGTTTAAATTTCAAGGATGTAATGTTTTTGAAATTAAACCTATTTTATTCACAATTGTGTAACTTACCTACTTTAAACATTTATTTTGCTGCGACATATAAACAAAAGCACTGACACGCCAGAACCACAAAGAACTGAGTACCTAATAGCTTAATTTAAAAAGACATCCGCTGTCGAAAATTTATCGAAGGCTTACACAATAGGCCCTAAGCATGAAAGTTTATTGAAACATTACCTGGCAAGTCAATAAGCTATTCTGTATATAGTTTAACCGAAGAAACTTTGTGATGTTGGTAACTAGATTAGAGACTAGAATATCAGGTGTTTCAGTATAATGGAATATGACGCGGCAGTAATGGGCACCTTAATACCTATCTTCATGAAATTTTAATACATACCAACATACCTACTGTGCCCCAATTTAATTGCTTAGAATAAGTAAAGTACGTAAGTTGCTCTGCTACTTAAGTAAGAGATGACTTCTTAATGAGCTAAATAAAAATAGACTTTATTCCTAATGACGATTGCTTGTATTCTATGTACTACTCGCGCAGATAAAGAATGGGATTTAAAATAGCAGCATTTGTATATGCTTCTCGCTTACAGCTTACACGCACAGTATTATGTGAGCGAGAGGCAGATAGAACAATAGAAGTGCCGCCATTTTCAATCCCATTTTTTATCTGCGAGAGTAGTAATTCTCAGTAGTACACGGAGTCTGGATTTGAGCCCGGTTAATGACAATAGGCCCGCCCCCTATTACATGGGACTATAACATAACTGGCAAAATGTGAGTGTGCTATACACCTCTGCCTACCCCTTCGGGGAAATACAGGCGTGATGTTATGTTATGTTGAGAGTAGTAATCATAATATATGTAAAAATTAAGCATGTACGTCAAAAAGCGTGTTGTCTAAAAATCATCACGGTAAACTGAAAAAAAAAAACTGTCATAAAGTCATAAATAATCAAGATACAAAACATTAAACCATATTCAGTACATTTTGGGCTTAATCTGGAAATATGAAAACGGAAAGTAGGAAACAAACGTTTTTAGACAAAGACGGCTTCTAGCTAAATATACAGACAAATTAATACGGCTTTACTGGGGCATACTGTCCACTTTGAACCCTAATGCAACCATGGCCGAGTTACCTACATTGTCGATGGTATATATGAACATACTCTGAATTTCTCGTTTCGGATTTTCGGACGCTTTAGCGAAATATTATAAACTGAAACCGTAATTCATTTGTTTGGGGATTATATTATGAAATGCCCTTGTATTAAATAAGCGGAATCGCATGCGATATAAGTGGGGATTTATAATGCAATGTGTGTTTATATTTTCCCTGTTTGGGGTAAACCCAAGAAAGCAGTTTGAGAAAAAATACCAATGCTGTGTGTCATACAGTAATTTATCGGAAAGGCTAAAACTGAAAATTATAGCGATACTAAATTATAATATCTAGTCCAGCTATTAATCATTCATTTTATAGATGCATTTGTAGCACCGTACGTACTACGTATGTCAGTGGTAACACTTAAATTATGAAACCACCCTTACTGCTTACGAAATAAAGAACGTTGTCAAGGTCAAACTGTTACTACTGTCTGACCGTCTGACGTGCTGTCGACTGTACTAAAGAAAAGATGGCGTATGTGGCTACATACGATGGGATCCATGATGACACGTCGTATTATTACATATAAAGATGGAATTGATATTATATTGAAACTTCTTTACACTTCTTTATAATTCGACGAGTCTTCTTTGTCATGCTGAGGATATTTGAAAAATTATCACGACACGCTCCTTTGCCCTTTGATATTTTAAATGGATATTATTGAACAGCGAACGATATCGTTTTCTCACTTTATTCTTTTTCAAATCTTATCGATAGGATACTTTGTAACGTCATTGTTTACTTACTTTTATTTTGGTACAATACTGGAAAAAATTGTATGAGTTATTCCAGAAATTTTCATGTAATAGCCAATAGCTAATCTGTTAATGTGTAATGAGTTGGAGTTAATCTGTTGATGCTGTTTTTATTTTTATTTATAAATTAATTAAATAAACCAATAAACCAATTTGTCAGCTTTTGTCATAAATTTTTAAGTGATTAGACTTATAGAATTATATGTGTACCTAAATTATAACTTGGCCTACTGTACGTGTTGGGCAACTATAAGTACAGTAGGCAGCTGTTAAATAAATAAATAAATAAATGCTTGAATTTGCAGATGGAAAATTAGAAAACATTTCTCATTTTTATTCGCAATATCATGGTTTTTCTCGTGAAACAGTAAACCTATTTATACCAGAATATTACTATGGCTTCTTTCCGCTAAGAACGCAAAATAAAACAAAACTACAAAACGCTTTACGAATCCAAGTAAAGGAAACCTGTCAGGATCGAACTGCAGCGTACAACATTTCAAAGTTCACTAACAAGAGAGCAACGTTTCGTGACCGGATCATAACATAAGTCACCCAGGAGTTGTCATGGTGAAATTTAGTGTAATAGCCCCCCTAATTCCGTACACAACGAGGCAATAGAAACGAAGAACGAACTGAGAATTGACCCCTTATTTATTAGATTTTTAAGGAAGAAGTTTCCCTATTTCAGGAAATGGTAGAAATAAAAATGAATACAGAGTATAGACGTGCATACGGACACTCTCGATTCAAAGAATATATATACATATATGCTTTTACTACGCTCGATTAATCAATGACTAATTTCAATTTGTTTTGATTAATAACTCTTGACAGTACATACATTTATTTTGTTGTCAGGTTTGATACATGGTTAATATACAACGTTACTTTTTGTTTAGAAACTAGTTTTTTCAAAATCACGAGGATAATCTAATAGGATAGTTACCATGGTTAGGTTCCATGTTATATTTTAACCAAAAAAAATTTTTAAAACTCAAGTTGGTTATTTTGGGTAAATTCAGTACATCAGTGGATCGTGAATAGGTCATTAAGGTCGTTGCCGTGCATCAGGTAGTCTCTATATGACCTATTTTTCACATTATCGGCTACCAAACAGGTAGCCGATAATGCCACATAACACATAATGATAATCTATCCACTAAGCTACCGTGTGCACCGTTAGTGTTCACGGTAGCTTAGTGGCTAAAGCACTGGCGTACTGAGCCAGGAGTCGCAGGTTCGAATCCTGTTCGTGAGCGATTTTTTCTTTCCACAATTTAAATCGCTAGTTTCTCAAATTGCGTAAACAAAAAGTAATATTAGTTTATGAAACTGTTGCATAACAGGGGTTATTAAAACACGAGTGTGAAATAGTATCACACGAGTGTTTTAATACCTAGTTATGTCAGTTTCATACACTATTTTATCTAAACTCATACAATTATAAATAAAATACCAAAGTCAAAATCTTGGTAAAATTGTCGTAGTTTTTCTTGATTTTCCTGGTAAAAGATTGTTCGTCATTTACGTTGCTGCATCCAGAAATTCAGGCGGGGTCATATTCTGCTCAGTTCAATATCACTGCTGTAGTCAGATATTTTTGCCCAGAATAAAACTTTAGACATACCAAACCATAGTAATAACGTAAACAATTACAATAAATTTACAAATAACGATGACCAAATCCAGTAGGTCACTGCGCGCGGCCGCGCACGCGCTCTAGCACGCGCCTATACAGATAATAAAATATAGTCTAGCGAAAACATTATAATCGGAACTAATTTTCTATCCTTGTCAGGATTCCGTCAATCTCTGTTTTATCATACAAAAAATATACCTGTAAACACATGTAAACACTTAAATATAATTAAAAGCAATATGACAATCCAAAGTTCTGCCAAAAACGCGATCTTTAACGATACAATTTTTCAATGTATGACTAGTGGCGCCACCCTGAATTTTGTGTACTCATTGGTGCCAAACTGTACGACTGCAAAAAAAAAGGTTTGAAAACTCCTTGGTTGGGTCGAAGTGGCATTAAAAACTCCTTAGGTGAGCTGAAGTGTACGGTTATGGAAAAAAAAAAATTACCGCATTGTTTTGTTCGGCAAACTGTATCGTAATGAATTTTATCTACACTCGTATCGTAAAATTCGAATTATGAACTCGAAAGTAATGTCATAATGACATACTTTACGCACATGCACCTGTAACGAATTTAAAAAGTTTCATTACGATACAGTTTGCTGAACAAAACAATGCGGTAATTTAATTTTTTTTCCATAACCGTACTCTTCAGCCCAACTAAGGAGTTTTTAATGCCACTTCGACCTAACCAAGGAGTTTTCAAACCTTTTTTTTAGCAGTCTTACAGTTTGGCACCAATGAGTACACAAAATTCAGGGTGGCGCCACTTGTCATACATTGAAAATTTTTATCGTTTAAAATCGCGTTTTTGGCAGAACTTTTGATTGTCATATTGCTTTTAATTATATTTAAGTGTTTACAGGCATATTTTTTGTATGAAGAAACAGAGATTGACGGAATCCTGACAAGGATAGAAAATTAGTTCCGATTATAATGTTTTCGCCAGACTATACTTTATTATCTGTGTAGGCGCGCACCAGCGCGCGTGCGCGGTCGCGCGCCACGGCCACTGGATTTGTTCATCGTTACTTGTAAATTTATTGTTATTGTTTACGTTATTATTATGGTTTTGTATGTCGAAAGTTTTATTCTGGGCAAAAATATCTGACTACAGCAGTGATACTGAACTGAGGAGAACATGACCCCGCCTGAATTTCTGGATGCAGCAACGTAAATGACGAACAATCTTTTACCAGAGAAATCAAGAAAAACAACGACAATGTTACCAAGATTTCAAGATTTTGACTTTGGTATTTTATTTAAAATTGTATGAGTGTAGATAAAATAGTGTATGAAACTGACATAATTAGGTATTAAAACACTCGTGTGATACTATTAAAAACCTCGCCTACGGCTCGGTTTTTAAACTCACACTCGTGTTTTAATAACCCCTATTATGCAACAGTTTCATAAACTACTATTTTTTAATTCATTACAGGTGCATGTGGGTAAAGTATGTCATTATGACATTACTTTCGAGTTCATAATTCGAATTTTACGATATGAGTGTAGATAAAGTTGTATTATAATTATGCTATCGATTGTATAAAGGCTCGCCCCTATTACATGGGACTCATAATATAACGGGCAAAATGTGGGTGCACTAATACACTTCTGTGTACCACTTCGAGGAATTCTGTGTTTGTTTAAATCAGGTAAAAACTTTAATCGATTGACATCACATTTTAATTTTAATTAAAGCAGGTAAATATGCATCTGAATAAAATCTTCATTTAAAATGGAATAAGACTCCATTTAAGTTTTAATAAGTTTTAAAACATTTCCCGTGCATTTTGAATGCAATTATGGAGAACGTGTGTGTGCAAAATGTAAATAATTTACAAAAGAGTACCTTCAATAATATTTTTATATTAAAATCACCCATTTAGTATCTATTAATAATAGTACTAATAATCATTGTTCAACGCTTTACTACTAAATTATACTCTATAATACCTATTATTATGTTTCCAATTTTCATTATTGGGCTTTAAAACTGCGGCGTATATTAAACTTTCATTACGCATGCGTTACAAAAAAGTTCAATAAAATATATCTTAATAACAGGTACGAGAGCATACAAAGCATTCCTGTTCTTTGAAAGCTATAATCATAATATTTCTAACACCATGTATTATGTGTATAATCGGGTATTATCGGCTATAATCGTACGTAATCGCAGGTGCGCCGCTGCCGCGCCGTTACACGATGGCATTTTGATGTGCGCACGCGCCGGCAACACATTGCAAATTGACGGTTTAAGTCTATCTACACAGAAATAGGGAACGCGTTTGTTTGGGTTAGCCAATGAAACCATTATAACGCTATATAGTTTTTGTAAGGGTATTATTGAACAGTAAAATAATACAGGTATAAGTAGTTAAACGCAACTTTGTATCCTTCCCTAACATAATGGATTTTAATACTGTGGTTAGTCTTCAGCTGAGTACGTATGGTTAATTGTATTTTTTTATGTAAGTAATATAGAACAGGTGTTACTGGGTTCTAGAAAGTCAAGCAAGATTAATGTCATAGCTAAGATAACATGAATTGTAAAACTTTTCAATAATGCTAGATCACGATTACTACGTCGTTGATTGCAAAATCAAAGTGATATCGAATGAAATGGAGAAATTTATTAATAACAGCTTCACTTGGCAACAAGACCAGTTATTGTTGGTCAGTTTTAGCGAAATTATAAAGAACAATAAAAGCAATATATTCTAATAATTTAAAAAAATTACAAACTATTCTTGGTTTCAAAATATTTAATTGTACTTGAACAGATAGAACTTTGTCCTTCTTTGAAATAAGTATGTACTCTTTAGAGTTCCTAATATGGTATCGGACCTTGAAATGTGGTATTTCAAGTATTAGGTATTTAATTGTTTTTGTTTTATTGTTTACCAACAAAGCTATTCCTTTACTACAGTACTATTAACTACACCCGATGAAGTACCTATCTACTCAAAGATTTTAGAGTCACACTTTGTTATTCGATGCATACTAACATCATTCGTAATATTTATATTATTTAGCACACCAATACCATAAACTGTTTTCCTGTTGGAACAACCATTGTTTGTATAAAACGTAATTCAAAATGAGTCATGAAAAACAGGTCTATTTCGAAGACGATAGCATAAGGTACGGAGAGAAACACGTCGATACAGAAAGCTTCATCTATCATTAAGGAATATCGCAACGTAATACATACTGAGTTCTCAGTCGTTCTGGGAACGAAAATTGAAAAACTTAAATTATATCTTATCAATTAAAGAATTGAAAACTTCTTGGAGGTAAATGGTAATTGCTTCGATATTTAAGAATCAAAATATTAAAGTTAAATGAGAAATATTAAAATTACGTGAGCATGATTTCCACAGTAAGAAGAGAATCTTTAGTTTCGCCTCGCTTGCTATAAGAGTTAAATATATTTTCAAGCTTTTAAATTTTTAAACTATTTACTTAGTATGTCTGGAACAAATCTAGTAAGTAACTTTTGTACTTGTTCCCGTTTTTAAGAATTGGCTGGGTACAGATAATGTAATCCCGATTACAATGTAATATTATGGTGCTTAGGAGCTGATCTAATGATGGAGACGCAAGGTAAATAATGGAACTTCTCAGTGAACAACAGTAGAATAACGGTGTTTGGTCTCATTTCGATCAGCTCGAATCCGTGTCTTATAGAAACTTGTCTTGAAAAATTATTTTACTTTCAACAAAAAAATTATTCGCTTCCAGAACGATTAAAAACTCAACCTGTATAACGGGAGCTTGGCAGTACTTATTGAACAACATTAGTGTCATTGTGAAGCCGTGCTTTATAATAATCAGGAATTTATTGTAGAACATATTTCACGGAAACTGAGCCGGATAGAATTTATGTTTCAAGTATTTAGTCTATTTAGTTCTGGAATCGATTAAACAGATAGTAATGATACCTTTGAAATTAAAAAGTAAAGGATAGCTACAACATATTGCTAATTATGCATTGATTAAAAGACAATACTACATACTGCACCGAAAATTCTAAATTAAAAAGAAAAAAATATGAAATGCTTAGGAAAATGCGTCCATAGTGGCGGGGTAAACCAATGAATAAGAATGATCTTAATTATTATGTAATGAAATACTACCACCAAGAAAAAAGTAAATAAAATGCTTTTGGTGTCAAAGTACATACACTGGTAATTTTCTATTGTTAAAACTAATCCCATAACATTTTTGTTAGTGTATCTAACGGTTTTAATTATCATTAAAAATTATTATAATCATCATACGTACATTAATTTCTTCATGTATCTCCTTCTCGCAGAAAGCAACGTGTAAGTTTCCTTGTGCCCGCCCGTGGGCAAATACTTTCCCACCTTCGACTTCATTCGGCAAATTCCCACTCACACTTCTAAATTTTCTAATCGTTAATTTTATATCGTCGATATTATCACAATTTTCTTTTCGCGTCTCTATTCTTGCCCACTCCAAAGCAACTGCTCCTAAAATAGAGAAAGAAGTTTGAAGGAACTTATGTACAGGGAAGCGACTAGGTACTTGGAACAAAAGCAAGCGACTAACAGGGAAGCCGACACAGTTTAATTAGTTAGCAAAATGAATCATGCAATTAATAATAACAAACATGCCAAAGTAAGGAAAATAAGCTTGCAGACTTGTTAAGCCATAACACGTTATCACCAATATAATGAGCCAGCAAAACGAAACAACTATGTATATATTTGGATAAATAAATGTACATTATTATGTTGATAAAATAGAAATACTACTACTTATAATATAAAATATTTTTCCTATCGTTCTACGTCATACACGTAATAGGACTTCTCACTTCCGTTGCCTAGCATAGTTTATCTTGTAAAAGTCTACTACAGTCAATTATTGCAATAAATTCAGCAAATATAATGTTTGAGGATTTCAAACATAATAATTTCTTAGGATTTCGCGATGACTACACATTATATTAAAACAAGTTTAACCGGATTACATCGCGTATATATTATTTAAATTTCTTTTCCTGACATTTCGAAAGCTATGCAGCGTTCGTGGTCGCAGGAAGACCACTTAAACTTGTTTTATTGTAATTTCAAATATATTTTAAAATCAAATTGGAAACGTTTGTCTGAGAACGGTAGCAACGCTATAAGTCCAAGTGTTTGTATAAGGAGAAATTGCAAATCAAATGAGCAGATAACACATTTCGCTTTCCTTCATCGAAGCAAACCATGCTTGTAACGGATATAATACAGACGGTAACTTCCTTCACAAGAAGTATTGGTGCTTATGAAGAAATATTAATGAACGGTGAATCGATTCTGTAATTAGTTATCGTTACAAAGCACAATTCTATAACTCGTAACGGTATTGGTTTGGTAATCTTAATCTAATCTATCTTTGTAATTTAGGTTTCGTAAAAAACTAACTGTAGAGTTTTTTTTGTAGCTTAAAATTCTTTGGATCCTTCAATATAATGGTTATCAGAACTATAATTTTAAACGAAAAATCCTACTGTTATAAATGCGGTTTGGATGTTTGTTTGTTTTTTTGTTTGTCCTTCAATCACGCTGATCTGGATTCAGATACCTATGGCACACAGATCATGTTCTAGCTTAACAAATACGATATTTTTTGTGGTCATACTAGTGAGTTACGTGATAAGAATCCCAATTTCGTTCCAATGACTAATTATTCAAGTTTTAGACAGAATCTTATATCGTAAAGTATACTCGAAGTTCATAACTGTGTTATGTTCATAACTAAGTTGATAGTATAACCATATAAAACATGATATGAAAAGATTACCTCGCTCAAACAACGGAAGCCTGAGGGCGTTCATTATCTATAGATAGATACCCATTTTAATGTCCGTGAAAGATTACACTTAGATACAGTTAAATCATAAAGTTTGACTTAATTTTGTAACATAGTATAAAACTTTTACACTGCAAAGTTAATTTAATTTTTCTCTTACGATCCCAAGTAAAATTTAATGAAATATGTTCCCAAAATGACAATAAACTCATTGTTTAAATTTTAACAGTTGTTTAAAAACAAGATGATATAGTTAGAAAAGAAAACGAGCGCAAAAGTGTAACATGAAGAGAAAATATAAATATTCTTACCATAGATTTAAATGAACGAGATCAAAACAAAGACGTAGAATAAATTTATATGAGAATAAGGCGTTGCCGTAAAATAAAACCGTTAGTAGGTACATTACTACAAAAAGAAAACAATATAACAATGAATTAAAGCCGTGAGAGGGAACCTAGTTGATTTACTATTTGTTAACCAGATTAATGCAGATTTAGTTACACTACACCTACATAGGTTATTAATGCATTTCTGAACTTTATAGCGGTAATCAAACAATTTTTTGCACAAACTACACATGGCTTTTTTTAAGATAATTATAACATTCAAATTGAATAATCAGTTCAATGCAGAAGTCAATAGCACTAATGAATCAAAAACAAAAATAATAAATTATAGTCGGTACGAAACACCTTTCTTGATAACATATTAAAACGGTGAATGCAAAAGCCTTAGCTTAGATACTACAAGGGTATTAATAATGTGACTATAATTAAACAAGGATTGATTGACATTGGTTGCAATTATCCTTTTATTATTAAAATAGTGGTCTATACGGATAATGCAACAGTTCAAACTGTACCTACCTTATTATAATCACACAATAATAGATAGAAGATAAAATTTCGCAACACTTAATGCACATTTTGCTTCTAGCTACTTGATGCAATATGTTATCCTAACGACTTTATCGAAAATGGTAGCTATTGTTAAAGCTTTCGTTAACACCTACACGCAACTAAATACAGAACATAAAACGATAAATGATTAATGGTAGATCAAAATGTTGACCGTTTGATAGACATTTTTGATTGAGATGTGGGTTAAGCAATTAAAAGTGAGACCAGAGTCCACATTATCGTTAACAATAGATTTTAAACTAAGATTTAAATAACAATTTTCTGTGTTATCTTTTGATTTGATAAAATTTTAAATTATGGAATTACTTGTTTAGAGCACCTACACCGTGCAGAGATATTAAATCAATTTTTTTCTTGTATGTAACGAAAGAAATTATATCGCAAATACTGTAACCGTTGAATTCAATTACATTTTAAAATAAAGTGTTAATTTTGAAACACCAATAAGGAAGTAATCGTCTTCAATACGAAATTACAAAATCATTAGCTTGTTAATGTGATAACGACGTCAAGTTCAGTTTAACAATAAAAACGTGGGTAGAACATTTGCAAAGGCAACGGATCAAACTATAAAAGACAGCATTACTGATCTGTTACAAAACTGTCTTGTTATGTTTTGTTACAATAATACCTAGATAATTTAATCAAATACGTATTGTCACCATCAAGATTCTATAATAATAGGTATTATCAGAAGTTCTTGTGCCTGTTTCTTTGAAGACACCAAAACCTTTGTTACAACCACGCCCCTCGATAATATTCCAATGAGATAAGTACGGGCGGTAGCGTTTTAGTTGACTTTGATGATTTAATTTTCGGTTCCTATTTTCACGGTTGCATTTTGATATAGCTAAAAACTAAGCCAATTTACTTGAAAATAATACTTATTGATGGAAGACATCGTGTCTTACAAGTAAAGATATACGAGCTTTACCTATTTTTAACAATAACTGTAAGACAGGTGAAGAAACCGTGCTTATAAAAATTAGTTCATCATTGCGTAGGTACTTAAAAAAATTGTTTTAGAAGTAATTAAAAGCTTCAGTCTCATCGGAATACGTTGCATATTTATTTTCACAAGCGCATTTTGTGCAGGCGTTCACCACTCTCTGGAACTTTAAACACAACAAACACTGCTCATGCAAATTCTACTCAAATGTTTGCTAAGTGCAACGAGGGATTACTTTCAGATTCTGTTTGCTTTAACTCTTAAGTATTTTTAGTTTCCTATTTTGATTTTAGTTTCTTCTCCTTTAGTTTGAAATAGGTATTAACCTTACGTGTCAGAATAAACGCTACAAACGATACTTCAGATTTTTATACATCAATTTGAAAACTAGCAACAATTGGAGAAATTTAAATCGATGTTCTATTACCGCCGTGGATCACTTACTACCGGCTGTGTATTACAAGTATGGATAGGCGCATTAGGTATATTTTATTTATTGCGTTTCACTGCGTCAATTATTCAACAAATGACGCCTGCGCAGCTCTCCGTGATAATCGGCCCTGTAACCATAACTTAGCTAGTTGTTCTAGTCTGACACACTTCTGAACGCCCCCAGGATTAGGTCATTAGAAAGCCCACGCCGAGGGTAGTATAAAATGAAATTGTTTTATGAGTTTTACAACGTAATCAGAAATAATTGGCTAAGCACAATCTACAGGCATCTTGCAAACAACAAATATTTCATAGCAATATTCGCAAGTGGAAATAATTCTCGTTTCGTAAACCTGTGGAATCGCATTTCTGTTTATTGTTCAATTCACTGTAGTAAATAGATTATATTTTCCGAGATTTCACATTAAATTTTCGAAATAACCTTAGATTAGGACATAAAACTTCCTCGGTAATAAAGATTTGTCGACAACAGACAGCACGGACTATTTAAAAGTTTCACGAAAGAATATATTATGGTAATCGACTTGAAGAATTACGTCGTACTAACACAAACGATTGCAAATAGTGCTGTATAAGTGCATCATAATTCACACAAAATCATTGCTTCAGCGAAAGTTACGATTTAGAGCCAAGAACTTGATTTGCATTTATTTGTAACTTTCATTTCATACTTTCTTAATAACCGTTCTGTTAAACAGAACTTCATTATAATTAGAGCAATTTGGAGTAATTAAGTCGGGCATAAAAATAATAGTATGTTTATTGCCCAATTCCACATTCATGATTTTTTTATTATAATCGTCAAGAGCAAACTCATGCGCATAAAACAGATGTTTCATTACGTAAGTATTCATATTTATACATAATATATGCACATGGAAAAGAAACGGGTTGGTGGTCAATCCGCACTAATTGGATTCGCACGAAAAGTGCGGATCGCCACTTTTAAATATTATGAATTTTGTGGGGGTCGATTTGCACGAAGCCAATTTATTTTCGTGCGGATCGCCACCCCCACTTTTATGTAGGTGGCTATTTGCACACATTGTATTTTAAAGAATAAAAATATCAAAGTACAGTCGTGAACACATGACGATAAAAATATCGAAAAATTAATAAAATACTATTTCAATGAATTACTGGCGTGTATATTAAAAAAAGGTTATACTCCTAGTGATAATACACATACATAAGTATGATCCATTTTTTTGTACATATCCAAAAGTGTTAACAATCTGAAAGATAATGACTGTGATTTTGGTTGTGATTAATACCAAGGTCTATTTTTATTTACTAGTTAAGAATGTTACTAGTCTACTAGTTATACTGTTTCTAGGTTAAGATAATGTACCTACATAAATTTAATTAGTTTTTCACACTTGTTCTAAGTGTAAATAATCTTGGCATATCTCTTATACTTAAGAACAACCAGTAAGAATAAAAGGAACTGTACTGAAATTGCTTATAATATCATAACGGTGATTTTAATTTTGATTATCAACTAAAGTCAATTTTCGTTTACTAGTAAAGTATTTTACGTCAAAAATGTTATTACTGTATCCAGGTTAAGATAAGAAGTGTAAGTAAGATCCATAAGTGTGATCCATTTTTTCATACTCGTTCTAAAGGGTCTTGGCATATCTTTTACAATTTAAAAAGAATACGAAAAACGAACTACTGTAATTGATTATAAGATAGTAACTATGACTTTGATTGTGATTAAAACCTATTATATCGAAATTATTTATTAGTTGACTATTTTTGGTACTTATAATATTCTTGTTTTCAGTTGCATAATAATATTATGAGGCAAACACAAAAAAAAAGTTTATGCATATTGTTGGTAGTGATTTTATGTTTTTCGTGCCAGTAAAAAAAAACGATTATAATATTGTACATGATTCTGTGATTTGTTTGTGATATTATAGGGTTATATGATGCTATTTTTGTTTTATTGTTTTTTTATAAAAGTAGATATTTTACATAGTAATGATTACAATTCTAATTAAAGCATGTTACAATTGTATTGTGAATTAAACACGGACAGTAAAAAAATAACAAAGTGCTGCGAACAATCATAGATAATCCAAAAAATCGTGCTCCTTCGTGTACCACTAGCGCTTACGCACATTCATGCACCTCAAAACGTGCTCACCCCTCTCGTTACACATGTCGTGGTATCCTCCAGTAAGCATCGCAAAAGCAAATATCCTTCAGGTGCACGTTGTGTGCGTGAGCGCTGGTTGTACACGAAGAAGCACGATTTTTTTCGCCTCACTATGATTGTTTGCAGCACTTTGTCTATATTTTTACTATAAACAAGTTAATAATATTAAATGTATACAGTCTGACGGGTTGAACGAAGAACTTACTAAATGAGAATGTTTAGTCCCTGATTTTCATTCCAAATATGTAAAACACTGGTACCTACCTTAATTTTTGAACTTGTAGACATTTATCAGATATTTTTGATTAATTCGTGTCACTTCATTAAAAAAATATTATTACTTCTATCACCTTTGTGCGCTACAGTACATTTTTCGTAAGTTTATTCCATAAAAAACAATGTGTGCAAATAGCCACCTACATAAAAGTGGGGGTGGCGATCCGCACGAAAATAAATTGGCTTCGTGCAAATCGACCCCCACAAAATTCATAATATTTAAAAGTGGCGATCCGCACTTTTCGTGCGAATCCAATTAGTGCGGATTGACCACTAACCCAAAGAAACAGATAATAAAATATTTAGTTATTAATATCAAAGCAATGGATATTAAAACTGGATGGATGGCTATGGGATGCAAATTTTAGACTTGTGAATGCGAATATTGCCAATTAAAGTGAACAAACATACTACAGTACCCACATAATATTTTAAGAATAAGTATAATTTATTTTGTATAATAATGAGTAAATTTTTATATATATTTGAGTATATATATGATTTCGTATGAAAATCTATTTTTGTCACACATAAATTAATCTAGAATCTGCATTCTACCCTTGTAACATTTTAAATTTTCTTTTTAAGATGTTTCCAAAATATTCTATATCATCCGTAAGCTTAGAAATTTATTAAAGCGTCCTAATATATAACTGAAGAAATAAATTTACTCCGTTCAAAGTTACGCCCAAGGGTTTAGCTCATAGGAAATTTATACTCAAAATGCTATTCATTATATTATAGTTTTCAATATGCCATTCGGTATTGATTACGATAAAAGAGGTGAGCTTACACCTTGTTGAAATTTATTGACAGCATAAATTGAATAACTTAATGCGTTATGAGTTGTTTGACACTTATCTCATAAAATACAATTTGGTATGTATAATGTAACATACATAGTATAAATATTCAGATGGTGGTCGGTTCGTTAATATGGTCTTCGTCGTGAACCGATTCGATCTGGTATACGTAGACCGAAAAGCATGCATGAAATGAGTATCATTGAATGAAAAAAAGCGTCCAGAGATTACGTTGATATAACTCAGAATAACTATTTATAGAAAGAAAGAGAGAGGAAAAATATTCAACTTATAAATCTATGTTTACAATTTCAACATGCAATCGTATAAGCAAAGCTACAAATACAATCGTCCTCTAGACAGGTACAAGATAATTCTGAATCAACTGATATTTCAAAAGGTACCTAGGACAACTGCAATTGTTATAAATTGTTTGTCAAACGTGTCAGTTCATGATTTTATTGTCTAATTTATTAACCAAGTGGAATATATACAGGCACAAGGCTAACAGCTCCTACGCGAAGCGACCATCGTAAATCTAGGACTTGTCTAGACAGTATTCAACCACCAAACTTAGATAACCGTATTAAGTGCCAAAAATGGCCCGTGGGTGCTACGACCAAGACACTAATCGCAAATTGTGAAACAATCCTGCAATGATCTCATATGACTTTGACCTAGCACGTGACGTGTAAAGCTGAGCCAAATTTTTTTAAAGGAGCTGGAGTAAATTTAACTACTTACAATAAATTCTACTTATAATATTAAAGCCATTACGATACTAAGCAATTATGATTATATATCTAATATGGTTAAACATTATTGGCGATACCAATCTTGTAAAATGATATAAACGATGGAACACATCAACACGATTAACTTTTGTTTGACGACGCCAGTTCTTTTTTTTTGTCTAGCGTTTTACACAATGTTAGGTGTTTTGCAATAGGTCGAGTCTTGATGCTGTTTGAATGTAATCATATAATTACATTATCTTTGACAGCTGTCATGGTGCTTTGAAACAATCATAAACGTCCTAGAGATCTACCATTAGATAGTACACTTATTCCTAAGCTTTGCTCAATACTTCCAGTCCAATGCATCTGAAGCAACTGGCGCGAATCAAAATCACAAGTAATTGGACAATACAACGTAACCAAATCAGTGTCACGTTTACTATCGCTTTGAGCTGGTTTGGTTGCTAACAAGTAAACTAGAAGATCCGGCATTACCGCAAAATTTGCTCCATTTTGTGCCTTCGCTAAGACTTCGTGAGTTAAAAAATGATAAAATAAATAGATTTGTATTTTAATTTAATAATCAGCATGACTAGACGTATGTCCAGCAGTGAACATCTTTCGGCTGAAATGATGATGATGATGAATCAATATGACTGACTCATAGCCTTATTTGCCTTGAACTTAAACTATTTGAAGATTTAATTTTCTACAGCGATTCCTGGGCAGATTAGACCTTGGTGCCAGCCATCCGATAACATCATGAGAGGTGTTTCCTTTACTGCAGTAAAATGTTATTGACACGCATTTGCTAGTTATAGCCGAGTCATTAATGCTTTAATTAAACACAAATGGATGATTTCAACGCTTTTATCCGTTTCTTATGGCAATCAGATCATGCTCAAACCTGTTCGACAAAACTAGTTGTTCATGTTACCAATTAGCGTCAATCAGATGTAAATTATGCTTATCAGGTGAGAAGTTTATGTGATTTCTGAGGCACACACGACGTGGTTATAATTTATATTCAGTTCCAAATAGATTCCTCGTAAATGTTTTAATTTATAATCAAGTAGAGCTGAATTAACAACACAGTAAAAGGTCACAATACATAACCCTTGATGGAAATGCCGTGTATGGCGTAATCTAAGTGAAGACAGAACATGGCATCCGTACAAACTAATTAATGAAATCCACACATCCTGAAGTTCATACATGTGACTTATTACAGTCAAAAGGAATGTGAAACATTATTTCTTTCATGGCAATTGAAATTTATTTGCAAAATAAAGAGCATACAATTTCTGCGGAAATAATATTGAGCTGGAAATTAATGATTCAATTTCAATAAAATGTAACGTTTGAAGTTTCAAGTTGCGTCAATTAAACCACAGATAAGATGGGTACACCATGACTATGAGAATAAAATTAACAACCACGTGTACTAACCTACAAGTAGAAAATTTGAATGAAAATAATTATAAGTAAAAATGTGAGTTTTTTGATGATTAAGGGATAGGGGTTTCGGAAAGAGGAAGTGCAGTTTTGTCCTCATGTCTGATAATATCAACAAACTGAAATTTATCTTATCTGTAAATTTCAACAAAAGTTTGTTTTATTAAACGTCAACGAAGCCTTGAAACTACTAGCCTAACTGAATAGAAACTAAAAGTATTTATAATTCCCCAAATTTCGCTTTGAGCAGCTGCACTTACAGAGTTTCCAACTTCTAAGTATAACTTCTCAATAGTGGCAGGCAATTAAAACACCGTCAAGACGAAGCAAGTTTAAAGTGTGTAGTTTCACTGTAAATAATAACACTGGCAAATAGTTCCGCAGCATACTCGGACCGTCTATTACTTGCCACCATTACAGCTTTTATGGCGGCTATTTAATATTTTCGAAGAACCGCCCGGAATGCGAAACTAAAGACTGCAAATTTTAAAGCCTTGGTTAAATTTCTCGTATTGCTGCCAAAGTATTTGTGGACAAAACAACAAACGCAACATTTGTAAAAATCATGTCATCGATGTACAAAACTGAGGTGTCTAACAAGTACCTAGTAAACGAGGTTTTTTTAACTAACACAAGTTTACAGCCGGGCTATTTAAAAGAAAATTTCTTTTGAAAACAACTTTCCTTGGTCGTTGCCAACTATTTTCTCCGCCTATAAATCTCACTAAGTACTGACATCTAATCTATAGCCCACCGGTAGAATAAAAGCTATTGGTCGTGTTTATGTAGGACCAGGCAATAACTTCTTGGTTAAGCTACATTTAATTACTATTACACAACTGTTTTTAGTTTTAACAGCAATTAGTTTGAACACAGTGTTGCCGGGGACTGTTTTCGGAATTGGGTACAAATTACTAATATGTAACGTGGACATTGAAATTGAATGCACACGTACGACGTTTGAATCAAATATGATGTTCAAAACGGACAAAACCCAAAAACATTAAAATCAAATATTGTATAATGGGTTCTAATTAACAAACAAAGAAAACTTCAGAATGTGAATAAGAAATGCTATGGTACATCACGGCAAATAATTAAAACTAATTGAAAACTTAAATGGACATAAATCGTTTTACAACCAATAAACAGCTGTGAAACGCGTAGGATACAAGAATATAATTGTATGACAAACGATTATATGGAAATATTATGTAGATCATGATGCGGAACTTAGGCGCCCCTGATAAACCGGTCCAATTTAAATCGGGCCATACACACACCATACATGGCCATCAACCATTAGTAATTTAAGTAATTGTTTTGACTAAAGATGAATGATTACAATTAACTTGATTTGATACTTCCTGATCAGATTCTATCGCCCAATTTAGTTGTATTGACGTAACATATATTTTTAGATCATCGATATGTCTGCCACATTAAACAGCTAGGTTAGACTATTAAATCGGAGATTGTTAACCAATTACCAATACTAATAGGTAATACGTCAGTAAGTCAGAGTTAATAGTGCATCTGACACGAAAGTTGTGTCTATTGAGTTTATTGATTGTTACAATAAACATTTCTGAAGAACAGTTGATGAGGAAGGCTGAATATCGAGTGGTGTTATTTGCCCAACAGTGGACTGTGATAACCAGAGTTAAGGAGACCATAACACTACAAGTAAAATCGTGGTCAATATTTAGACTTGGGTAATTAATGACGTAGCATCGGAGCATGTAATGAGGAATAAGATTTTTTAAGAATTGAAAATGAAAGGAGCGAATTGTATGAATATGGATGCGTTCCGCAGTTTACTTTCGTACAATTGCATGTCTTTGCCTTGTTGGTGCACGCTACAGGTACTGTCAATATCGAAGATGAAATAACGTATGTTTTTTTATTGTTCACAGTTTTATAAGAAGTGGTGTATTCACAACAAGATCCTAAACAATAGAAGAAAAGAAAGTAGAATCCAAAATGGATATTGGCATAAGAAATGCATTATGCAACGTTTTGGCCTTACTAAAAAAACATTACTTTAAAATATCAGTTTTAGATACCATAACTCGTTGATATCCCCAACTTTACTAAAATGGCGATACGAATCAGAGACATTCAATATTTACATTTAAATTTAGAATTTATTGGCTTTACGAACCGCAAAGTTCGGTGGTGGTCCGTGAAATTCTATATCCGATTAGCCAAATACAAACGATCCACACTGTAACCAGTGTCTGTGAAGTCATAAATTCAAATCGATGAATCGATTAGAAAACACATCGATGACTCATAACAAAATATCAATTAATCGCGTAAACCATGCTGTGAAATTGCAAAACTGCTTTACTTAAATCCCGGAACTAATCACTTGTTCTGCGATGTATTTGTAGGCCCGCTAAAGGTAATAGGAATTATTCTATGTAAGGAATTCGTAAGTCTACTCAATACGCTAAATACTAATGCATTTACACGTGATACCCTCATAATTAGTACCGGTGTCAAAACTTTATGCCTCTAAAAAGTAATGTTATTTAAGGAAAATGTTTTATGAAACACATTTCCTACGTACGGTCACGATCCTTCTCGGTGGTACATTTTGTCGACAAAATCCCTTGAACGAATCCTGCTACATTACACGTAGCTACCGCTGCCATCGAACATTAAGTGCAAGCGATTTCAGCCTTAGTGGTGGTTCACCGGAAAGATGCAAGATGATTGGGGTGCATTAAAAGAGCCTCCACGAGTGACGATATTTAATTGATCGTCCGGCGCACTCTGGGCAGTCAGCCCCGCTATCAACCTGCTGACTGGCTAATCTTTTCCCCACGACATGAGCTATTATTATTATGTAGCTCATGTCGACACGAAGAAGAAGAAGAAGATCGGAAAGATATCTGACTATACATTTCTTGTAGCCATTTGGACTTCGCCTATTAAATACTCGTTCCAATATTTATAACAGACAAATAAGGGAAGAGAAATAAGTGGTTTTATAGCTTTCGACCACTGCAATACAAGGTAGAAGCAATGAATATTGAATGAGTATATTTGTCAAAGTATGACGGTAGTTTAGCGACTAGATATTTAAGGCCCCCTATAACAATAAATTACGTAACAGTGTTCTAGGCTGCTGTCAACGAAGATTTTATCTGCAATCCATTCAAATCTGCGTTTTGAAAACAATGAACCTTCTATTGTGCTTCTTATGGAGAGGTGAGCAGGAATACTTGAAGTGCCAAGTGCCAACAGTTTGGGATAGGTACAATTGTTGATGCTTCGGTAAAATTCTTTGCGATTGACGATGGTATTTAGATATAGCAGAGAAATATTTTTTTATTTCAAATAATTTTAAGTCGCTTTCATTGTATTCGAATGTAGCTGTGTTAATTCAACGTCTTGAAGACTCCTAATACTATATATGTGAAAGTATGGATGTTTGTTTGTTTTTTATTTATCCTTCAATCACGCTGAGACGGCTGAAAGAATTTAGATGAAATTTTGCACATAGATATAGCATAACTCAGATTAAAATTAGACTACTTTTTATCTCGGGAAGATACGCAGTTCCCGAAGTATGCGTGATTGGGCATAGGCAAGTATAGTCTAACGAATATATTTAGTACCTAGGTATGAGTATGCTTGTCAGTTAGTGGACTAGAGATACCAACAGGTATGTTAAATAAGACTATTCAAATAAAGATATGGACAAGTATTCATCTGTCCTGGATTTAGTATCAGCTTTTACGCATACTACAAAATCTATTGAGCTAAAAGGAAATATTGGCAACCAAACAAGACTGTTAAATTAGAGTTTTATCTACAATTTGTCTATTATAATATAAATTCTAGTATAGAAACTGGACAACTTGCAACACAGGCTTTTGTTTATAATAACTATAATTTCCTATAAAATATATAGGCTACCATCGATTGTTACTCGCCCACCTATGGCACTAAAACTATGTCAGCCAATACTCGTAATTTAAAATATTCAAAAAGTGTATAATTTCTATCTAGTCTCAATTTCCCAAATGTCACAAATAAACATCAAACAGGTACATCAACTGTCATAAAATTGACATTTATAACGTTAAGATTAAATCGGTGTTAGCTTAGCAAACTTTATTTTGCACATCTTTTATTATGAGAATCGGCCTTCAGCTGTATTGTTTTATTTTAAACAGAAGGATTGACAAACAGATAAAACGCTGTCGGTCGATCACCCAAATAACTTTACTGGGCTTTTTGTCGACACTAAAAACTTTTGTTAAATGTTATTTTTTCATCCTGTCCAAGCAAACTGTTTACTGAAAGTAACGCAACGGTATAAATATGAACGTTACTTTTGTCAGTTTTGGAAGTTTGTCTTCTAGTCTTAAATCTTCATGTCTGCAATATAAATCAAAAGTTATCTGAACCCTTTTTTAATCATTTCCCCTTTTTACCAAAATTACAAAAAAAAAATAGGAATTCCTGTTTCAAGTTCGTTTTGTAATGAAGAACATAAATCATCGGGTAATAATGGTGGCTGATTAGCGATATGAAACCACGGGAATCGCCGTGGGGCGCAATGTTAGGTACCGATATGTCATTGGGGCCGTAAAACGGTAAAACTGCAGAGTTATACGAGTGCAGATGGCCATCTCAGTTTATTAGATATTGTATTAATGTCGTTAAATAAGCAGCCATTTATTAGTTGCGCATACCAGCTCGATTGCAGGCTTTCCGTCATAGCTACTATACATGATAATGTTGACGATTTACGATAAGTATCAAATGGTTACAGGTAGATAGTTATTTAGTACTTATAGCATGTTGCGATTAACTTTATTGTAGTTAAGCGATTGGTTTCAACTTGAGTTTTTCTGCCGGCCTTTTTGTAAGTTAAATAGCGTGTCTTTTGTTTCGTAAGCAAAGCTGTCATTGTTACCAATTGGCAAATTACGGCTTTTGTCGTACTAATTTGGTAGATCTATTATTGTAATTTTAGAAAATAATATTTAGACAGTAAATATACATATTTATAATAATAACTACCTCGTTGGTCTAGTGGTCGCAAGCGCGACTGCTGAGCATGGGGTCCTGGGTTCGATTCCCGGGTCGGGCAAAGTGTTATTGGGTTTTTTCATTAGGAAATTCTCAGTAGCAGCCCGGAGTCTGGATTTGTGCCCGGTCAATGGCAATAGGCTCGCCCCCTATTACATGGGACTATAACATAACTGGCGAAATGTGGGTGTACTATTACACCTCTGCCTACCCCTTCGGGGAAATACAGGCGTGATGTTATGTTATGTTGTATAATAATATTTAGACAATCGCAAATATGAGAAAATATCTCCTTTTATTTTATCTTTATTTTTAACAATTCCCACCTACCTACTTTGTTATATATACAAACATGGACTTGCGTTTGCGTCTTCGATTGAACTTATTCCCTCGTGCCATAAAGACCAAGACCACCAGATTATACCTACTCCTGTATTTAGCTCTTTCTTGATACTGACTCAACAAGGGTACTAAAATATTGTACAGCTGAACCACATACATATTCCACTTTCATAGACATCCATTTGTATTTTATTGACCTAACACAATTTTGCTACCGACTAGACTAAAATGTCTATTGCGCTGTTTGTACTTGAAAATATTTCAGAATATTTTATGACTGACACGATATAGATAGTATAGAAAGTTTACTTACACCGATGCACAATAAGTTTAGGAACACAGAATGAACCTCCCATATCAATAGGAATTTGACAGTTGACAACTGTATATGTGTGTTTGCTAGACCAACGAGGACCTTTTCAAGCATTTTTTTTGGAAAGAGTCAAACTTTTTAAGGTACCTAATACTGCCTGATAGTTAGGACCATAGATTAGTTTTATGCTTTTTTTTTCTACGGAACAGGCAGACCTACTTTCTTTCCTACAGAAGCACGATGGGTCTGGCTGAACTTCCCGGGTCAAAACAAAGCCCGATGGCACAGATAATGGTGTCGATTCTCTTGTTCATGAACTAAACTTATTTTAAACTATCGCTCTCTTTTACTAATAGTAGATACAAGAAAGGGATGGCAACCATTTAAGAGCTGTCAAATTAGACAAAATTAAAATTTCCATACAAGTTTAGTCGTGATCTCGGAACGTGCCCACTAAAATACAAAGAAATGTAACACGTAAACTAATTTGACAGTTCTAAAATGGTTGCCATCCCTTTCTTGTATCTACTTTTAGTAAAAGAGAGCGATAGTTTAAAATAAGTTTAGTTCGTGAACAAGAGAATCGACACCAATATAATACTATACTAGTACCGATGGATAAGACGATGACTACAGACACAGAGAAAATTTAATAAAGCGGTTAGCGGTTGTGCTTCTGTGCTTTTTCTCTTATGGTTTAGACAAACCCACACCACATGATCCCTACACAAAATCATGGTGTGTGGGTAGGGCCAAACTTACCAAGTCGTGCAAATACTTGACAGCACATCAGCTGTGTCGTAGCTTTAGTCATATAGGCAAATTTATAGAAGCTAGTCTGTTGTCCTTCTGTGTCATTTTATATTATGGTGGTAAAGACAAACCCACACGATTCCCATACAAAAGCACGGTGGGTAGGGCCGAACTTCCCGGGTCGTGGTCAGGGGGTCACCGATGTCTGATGGATGGGAACGTAACTACGCATTACAAAATAATGAAATTTGTGAAGCTTGTCTTTAACGAACGTTATGGCACAGTTTTGTGGTTAAACTGTGGCTATGGAGTATCTACATAACTTATTGGTATCAAATGTGATGAATTCATTTTAAGAAGGTAAAATGCTTGTAGGTTGAGCGATGATATTGGCAAGGTGGCAGCTGGATGTGAGTGGCCGAGGATCGATATCAGTGGTGTGCTATTGAAGAGGCCTATGTTCAGCGGTGGACTAATATAGGCTGATGATGATGATGAAAATGCACTTTCAACAGCCTAACTGTTTGCTTTATGAGAGCTATAAGTAAAATGTTTTGCATGTAAACTCACCCAAGAACAGCGTGGTAAGGGAGCGTAGTGGAATTAAAGAAGATATCGTGGCAAAGATTGAGAATGGTATATGAAGATAATTTGGACATATAGAAGATGAACAATAAGAGATTGACGAAACAGGTATACGAAGCAAGTGCATGGGAAAGTTGGAGGGAGATGACCTCGGCGAACGTACCGACCGAGGTGTGTCAGGATCGTAGCAAGATTACAGTCCCTGCCTATCCCAATGGGAATCAGGCGTGATAATATGTATGTATGTAAGATATACTGGCGACGACAGCCGACGCTGCCGACGACCTGGAGAAGGTCGCGGGAATCCGCTGGATGCGGAAAGCGCACGCCACGCCACGTCGTTGTGGCGATGCTTAGAGAAGGCCTATGTCCAGCAATGGACGTCTTTCGGCTGAAATGATGATGATGATGATGATGTAAGATACAGGAACAGTCCCAGTTAGGGGCAACGTTTTAAATTAAAAGAAAAGACAAGAATTGTTTGCCTTACAGTAAAATAGGACGTGGTCACTGAACTAGTCAGTGAGCCCATGAGCTGTGGAGTAAGTTTTTCAATTTTTCTTTTACCAATCTTTGACTAAGCTTAAAATTTGTTGGGACCCGCATTGGAAATGCACTATTTAACTATACTCGCATTGACAAAAGCAACACCCTTTGCCTACTCCGAATGAGACTTGGTCTTAACAAGATTGTAACCAGGAACCTTTTTGAAGTACTCATTATGTCTCTTTGATTATTCTTCTCTGGTAGCCAGACTGAATGATTTCCTAGGTGAGGAGGTTATTTGAAATCTCTCTCTGCATTAGTTTAAAGCAAAGATTATTAGTTGAAGTTTATCGTAGACTAGCTGATGCCCCTGGATTCGCTTCCGTGTTTTCTTCATACAAACTTTACTTTCAACCCTTGAAAGATGGAATAAAAAAAAACCCACCATAGTACACCTCTAAGGGTATGCATATGCAAGGAATATATCCTCCAAATTTCAAATCTCTAGGTCAACAGGTTTAGGATGTGAGTTGCCTGTCAGTCAGTCATGACCATGGTACTATATTATAGGTATAGATTACATTTAAAGATTCACCGTTGTCAGATACCAAGTGCCAAGCATTCTAACTGACTGACACAACTAAGAATTTCTCCGTAGAAATAAACTGGTTTCAGAAAATCTGACTGCCGCCTATTCTTCAAAGGAAAATTCTTGTATTATCTTTACGGTAATTTAAAACACAATTAAAGGACATATGAAAGTCGTTGTTTAGATAGAACAAATTCAAATCATTATTTATTGTTCGGAAGCTTGACACCCCGATTCGCGCTGTCCTTTCCGTTTTGATAAGATAGCGGTGTTACACAATTGTTACTTATAAATAAAATAGGTTATAGACGAAGTGAAAGAAAATAATGTTATTGATATCGTAACATATGTTGATACTTTTGTTATAGTTCTACATTTATTGTGCAAGTTTAGACAAATAATATTATATCTCTTTGATAATATTTTAATGGTCCCTATATTACATCAACCTTTGACCTTGTTCCATATTTTGCTGTTAATAATCATTAAAATATCAAACACCCTAACTAAATGTGTTCCCTATTATGGTTTTCATTAAATAAAATCCAGTTCGTAGCACAATGGAACGATAATCCGAAAGTAAATAAGAAATTTAGGGAAATACGTGGTTCTTTCAACACCAGCACTCAGGTATTGGTTTCAAATCAATTAAATATCATTAGAGCACAAATAAAAGCGTTCATACATTACAATAAGACCGAATTAGTATTTATTGATGCGTAAAACCGATCGTGGGCCACCGTGCGGACAACAAACAAACTCCACGAGAATAACACGATTACTTCCGATTAACTTGATTTGAATCGAATGGGACCGACATTTTTTATATCGATTTATAACAATCCGATCATCTACCGTTAAAAAGATACCGTAAGCCAGAGGAATTTCGATTTATCGAAAATCAATAATAGGGTTGTTACTGTAAACAACTGCTTCAATTAATGTGTGGAAAAAATTTCGATGATTTTAATTCTTATATCTAAATAGAACGTGAACGAGATGTTACATAAAAAAAAAAAAAAAAAAAAAAAAAAATATACGCGTCGAATTGAGAACCTCCTCCTTTTTTTCGTCGGTTAAAAATCGTCTTTGTTTAATACAAACTCCAGCGATGTTTTACACCTCGTATTAAAATATACTTTGGTGCTCCCCTTAGAATAATAAGACATAGAGTGATAGTTTCATTCTTTCCGCTCAAAGTTGAAGCACAAAAACAATCGATGTGTGCCCCGCAAGCGATCGTAAATTTTTTGCCGACACACATAGGCACCCGTAAGCTGTAAAAAACGGAGCCATTTCTAGCTTCGAATTGTGCGTGAGGTCTTGGTTTCTATGTGTAGTTATTCTAAAGTGCTCCCCTAACCAAACGACTTTAAGTGCGTGGATTTATGAATAATTACCCAGAATTTTTTAATTTTCAAATAAGTTAAGCGAGTGGAATGTTTAGAGACTAATTAAATGTCCACCTGTTAGTATCTATAAGCCAGAAATCTAAGTAAAGTTTATTTTAGGAATAGAAACAAGAAACGGCTAAAGCTAGATGTAATTCTTGATTTAATGCATCTATTCCTAAAATAGATATCATTTTACTTCCATTTTAGACTAAAGGGTAAACAATTGATGAATCTAAGCATTCCACGTAAGTTACATTTGACAAACACCGTTTTTTAATTATTTTTATTGACACTAATTCATAAATCCATGCACTCAAGGTCGTTTGGTCAAGGAAACGCCTTAATAACCAAACCACTACTTTCATGAAAAATTATTATTATTTTAAAATTGACACTGTGTTCTATTACTGTACTTATAGGCTATAAGTACCACGAAGACTGTTCCACAAATTACGAAGAAAAAAAAACGAAATACTGCAGACAACCCTGCTTTAAACTATACCTAATAACTTTAATAACACACATCGATGTAATCACTTAAATAGGGCTGCTGTCATTTCATTACGGGCCATTATGATTACCATATCTCGATATCGCCTTAAAAACGTACAATAAAATAAAACAGCCGATTTTTGTTAGTCAGTCATGCAGCACGCGACTTGCATCAGATCTCAATTAAATTTAAGTGGTTAATTAACGTTTAAACAAATAAAAACATCAACAATAGTAGCACGCTAAGATCACAAACCATTAAAATTTCATTATTTAAGTACCTACTCCATCAATCTTTTTTATCTCTTATATTATTTCGCGGATTCGTTCGTTAAACGATTGATTGAGATTAATGGATAAAATTATTTAATGGGAAAGTCAATCAGGTTATTTTTAATTCACCAATATCCTTTAAGGGATATCAAGTAGGTACACACAACATTTCCTTTGGAACGGATAATTCTCATTTTTCACGACTCAGAGTCGGTCCTATAGTAAAAGTTGTAAAAATTGATGTGTACAATCATACCTTAAGGGGAATGTAGCAGCCAAGCGGCGCCCCCATCAGTAAAAAAAATATTACTCGCTGAATACATAATTTATCGAAAATTCGTTTTTAACAATGAAGTACAGGTACTGTAGTTTAATCAGAAACTATTAACTCTGGAAATTATACTTCGCTGTAGTTGTAGATAGCAAAAATGCGAAAAACAGCCACATTTGTAATTTCTTCTATCTACAACTACAGCGAACTATATATAAAAGAGTTATTAGTGTCTGATTAAACTACAGCTTTATCACAATTCTGTAAAACCAGATCTTCGATGAATGATGTACTCAGTGAGTAATTTTTTTTTTACTGATCGGGGTCCCACTGAAGGGTTATTGGTGAATTTAAAATAACCTTACATATTATATAAAACAAAGTTTAACCGGATTAAATCGCGTATATTATTTAAATTGGTTTCCCTGACGTTTCGAAAGCTTTGCAGCATTTCGTGGTCACAGGTAGACTAAGATGACAATCGTCTTTACAGATATTTCTAAAAAAATATTTTAATCTACCGTACAATATTTATTAATTAAAATCGTTTCGATGCACGCAGTAATCACTCACAATATCATTATCTTTTACAGTGTTGCGTGCTGTTTGGGACTTGATTATTTTTAGGACTGGGTTCCAAACAGGTGGCAGCTGCCAACCATCTTCTCTATTAAAATTAGGATGTTTTTTAATTTCAATAGCCTCCCGGAGCATTCTAGGTACATATCGGTTTTCCTTCGCCAGAACTTGTGGTTTATCAAATCGAAGAAAATGGTTGGGTTTGGTTTGTTTGTTTGTGTTTTTTTTTTGTCTTTGTTTTATTATAATGTGTAGTGATCGCGAAAACCTAAGAAGTTATTATAACCTTACATTTTATTCATAACACGCGTATGAAATAAAATAAAAGTTTCAGACGGATATAAAAAAAATATAAAACTATAGCCATTTATTTTATCACAAGGGTCGATCGAAAATACATTACTCAAATGTCCGTAATAAAAACGAATTTATCTTTTTATTTAAATACAAAGCACCATAAAAAGACACGATAGACTCGATAATATTTTTAATAATGTCCCTTCGTTCCCGATTCGTCCTAAACAAGAGGTTCCCGCTCTATTCAGTTTAGATTACCGGAATGATCCGGTAACCACGTTGCCCCACGCTATCACAAACAATGACCGCATTCACAAAATAGCGGATTTCGTAAAATATTCATAATTTTGTCCGACAATGAAGTCATACGAATCCACCCTTAATAACAAAAATGTGTGATAGGTTTTGTTCGTAGCAACAACCCCATAAAAATGCGTAGTATTTTATGTATGGGTCCTTATGTTTAAATCCAAATTGTATGCATAACTTATTGTAATGTTATAGACAGATTAAATAAACGTAAAATGTGCGTTTTGTTGCGCTTTTAAACATAAATAACCTACTAATAAATGTGAAAGTTTGTGAAATGTTTGGATGTTTGTTACTCAATCACGCTATAAGGGCTGGGTCCTAACTCCCGACTGGTTCGAGTGCTGTATCAATCAAATTTGAGTTCGAGTTACTGACAAATCGTACTGCATTTTTCTAGGAATTGACATTAGCTCTATTTGGTTTAGAGCACGAACCAGTCGGGAGTAAGTTCCCAGAACGGATTTGGATGAAATTTGGCATACAGGTAGAACATAACCCGGATTAACATATAGGAGACTCTTTGTCCCGGGAACATAAACACTTGAACAGTTCCCGAGGAATGCGCAATAAATGACATCCACGCAGGCGAAGCCGTGGGCATAGGCTAGTCCACACTAATATTATAAAGAGGAAAGATTTGTATTTTTGTGTGTAAATTTTTAATAAATAAACTCAAAAATTTTCACCATTAGAAAGCTACATTCACCCTAAGTAATATAGGCTATATTTTCATGTCCACCCGTGCGAAGCCGGGACGGGCTAGTCTTTAATAATTTGTTGAACGACAACACAGATTTGGTGAAGACAGTAAATGAAAATATTAGTAATTACAATCTGCAAAGAATGGATACGTAATAGGAAACAATTTTTTTATATTTTTGCCGGAAACAACTTTTTTTATGAACTAACATAACATAACATCACGCCTGTTTTTCCCCGAAGGGGTAGGCAGAGGTGTATAGTACACCCACATTTCGCCAGTTATGTTATAGTCCCATGTAATAGGGGGCGAGCCTATTGCCATGTACCGGGCACAAATCCATACTTCGGGCTAATACTGAGAATTTCCTAATGAAAAAACCCAATAACACTTTGCCCGACCCAGGAATCGAACCCAGGACCCCACGCTCAGCAGTCGCGCTTGCGACCACTAAAACTAACTTTTTATGAACTAATACTTTAATAATTGCATATTCTGACATTTTCTAACCAACAATTGGTTGCTAATTAATAGTTAACATTTCATAACTGTATTATAATTTGAGCAATGTGAGATGTGAGATCGATTTTAAATTGTATAATAATAATAATTCATTTATTAAAGACAGTATTTTGTAACAATCCGGTAGATGACTACTGTTAAAAATTAGCAAAAAAGTTCTATTATTTAAAAGAAGGTACAGAAAGGACAACATTGTAGAAAGAATTAACGAAATCCATGAATAAATTAAAGAGACACACGCTATTTAAGTTTTTGGAAGGGGCATCTTCTGTCCTTGTCGTGCGAAACGGACATTGTTCAGAGAGATGCAAAGTTACTATAAACTTTTTGTACAATGACGTCATTCTTTAATAGTGCTGTCTCTGTCTAATGAGCAAATTTAAATCGCTTGTAACTTGGACATTTTATTAAATATTTTATTGTTTTTTTCACTGTTGCTTTTTTTTATTGAAAAACTTTCGATTTTTCTAATAAAAACGAATGAAAAAAAAAATTGTCACCTTCCCTATTTGCATGCTGTGTATTATATGGCAAAATGTGTCTTTGAACTTTAATTAGAATGTACCATCCTCTCTACCACATTTTAAGCAAATAAAGTTAAATTGTATTTGAACCCAAACCTGAAAGTTTTACATCAAAACTTATATAAGGTGATTACACTGACGTTGTTACTGAAATAAAGCAGAAAACAGTCGTCAGCTTCCATAATTACAACGATTCTATTTTGATGTTCTGAAGAATAAGAAGCAATAGAAACTAAGTTTCCTAACAGCGAAATTTGTGTTACGTCACAAAATAAATATAGTACGTCACGTTCCGAAAATTTATTCGCTAAGAAATCTTACAAACGACGATGTAAAAGTTTTTTTTTTATAAGTAAGCGGTCCTTCACGGAACTTTCATTTTATAATGGAAATTAAAGAAAACATTTATTACCAATCAAAATCTCGTAGGTTTTTTTCGATCAAGGCTGGTTTTGCTTGGATCTTAAATGCGAGTAAATAATCCAACATTTTCGGTTTTACATTTTAACAGAAATTTTAAACTCAAACACACATAAAAAAATCAATACACCCACAAACACAAATCAATCACTCTTAATTTTTCTCATGTATCTGGTCTGCTCGACGTCCGTATGTCAATGCAGGGATCCAGCAGAATACCAGCTTCAGGTATAATACCTGGCACATGCTGAGCTGGACACCTATTTGGTACAATACTGAGATACATATCACACGTTTTATTGTCTTTTTTGTATATCCTTTGTCTTGTTTTTGTACTAAATAAACGTTTTATCCAAACTTAAGGCGCTACTAGGAGCTAAGTGGCGCCCCCATCAGTAAAATAATAATTACTCGCTGAGTACATCATTTATCGAAAATTCGTTTTTAACAATTGAAGTACAGGTACAGGTGTAGATAATCAAAAACTATTAACTCTGTAAATTGTAGTTCGCTATAGTTGTAGATAGAAAAAGTGCCAAAAAAGGCCGTTTATCGCATTTATTCTATCTATAACTACAGCGAACTATAATTTACAGAGTTAATAGTCTCCGCTTAAACTACAGTACCTGGTAAGTGGTACTTCAATTATTAAAAACGAATTTTCGATAAATTATGTACTCCGCGAGTATTTTTTTTTTACAGATGGGGGCGCCACTTAACTTTGTAGGGCCTTAATAAAATTAATATTACAAATTCCGCATGTCCATTTTATGGGTCAAAAACCTGTATAAGTTGAATATATTTGCGAGTAAAGAATATCTCTTGTTTTTTTTTGGAATTTTATAGGTCCTATTTAAATTGGATGTTTAAGTTTACAACTATTTAACGAGTACCGAGATTTTATAGTTTTATAATCAGGGCCACTGCACTCATTGCAAGACTTGTTCACATTTATAGATGTTAAATACAGGCTTGCAAGAAAATAGCTAGTAATTAATTGCAAATGCTGTTCCCTATATACTTACTTATACGTATCATCGTCATTAATTAAAAGGAAGTTTTCATCTGTCTGTCAGTATGCTTATCTTGTAAATCTGTAAAGAAATTGCTTCAATTACTAAAGAATAAGTGTTTAAAATGTCTGTAAAACATAGTCTGTAAAACTTAAACGTCTTTTGCGGATGAGCTACCAGAATAAAACTTTTGTCAGATGTATGTTGTGCTAATATACTTATATATGAAGCAATATCATATTTATATACATTAATTGAATTCATCAGTGATTCTCTTTCCTTATTATATCTGGTGTATTCCATTAGTAAATGGTGAACATCTTCATTCGCAATTTGGAGAATCCACTTTCTTCATTAACGACCAAAATTAATATCCGATCTATCCACGATTTACCCTACTAGAGATAGAAATTTGACATATTTTGTATGGAGCTTATGTCAAATTTCTATCTCTAGTAGGATAAATCGTGGATAGATTGGATATTAATTTTGGCCGTAAGAAGTTTAATTTTCGAATCTATGAACTAGAACAAAATGAGATCTACACGTTTTATTTAAAGTAAACCACGGTATCTAAACACTTATGTTCATCATACAAATATTTGTATCCTGTGGGAATCGAACCCACGACCTCATGATCAGCAGTTCGACACTTGAACCACTAGACCACAGACGTCGACGTCGTATGGGTGCCTCGGGAATCTTTAAATGCTTTAAATACGAACATAGTCACGGGGCAAGCATAGAGTAGTACTGCTATCTACCCTCTTGACGTGTATAATGACACACGACCAACAATTGTACACACGGCTACACATCAAGCTACCTATTTCTAGCATAAGCTGATCTCGCTTTCCGTACAATGAGAGCTCAGCTTATACTGGAAATATATAACTCTTTGTGTAACCATGCGTACCTAGTAATTAATACATGCCAAGCTTGAAGCTAAAAATCTGTAATACAATATTAATCATTCATATTTGCATGGACGATTAAAAAAAGGTGGACAGAATCTCGCTAAACAATAAGTGAAGCATCTATAGTAAGACGGCTCGCTTAAAAGTACCGGCTGGCACGCAACATAAGACAACCATATCCATAAGACAAAAAGCCGCGATTACGCAAAAATCTCTTGTGACGGTAGTCATTGTCGTTGTGTAGTGTCACAAATAAAATATCAATAATATAGTGGGTTTAGGAAAAAATTAAGTACTTCAATCTTTTCTTAGCGAGATTCAGTCCGCCTTTTTTTATTCGTCCGAGTTTATTTCTGAAATATAAAAGTAGATCAAACTAGCAAAAGTGGAGAAATAAAGTAACAATGCCTTAACAAGGCTACACAATTTTCTTTTCAGATCTGATTTAAATAAGAAGGAATTGCGACCGTGACAAATAGGTACCTATAACAATAATCTTAAATATAGGGCAATAGATATTTTAAAGAGAACAGTCAATTTTTTGTACAAGAGTCAGCAAAAACTTCTCGACGCTATTAATTTTATCTCGTACCAGTCATCTTTGCAGCAAAAACATAATCAAAATACAAATCGCATGCTATGTTTAATAAAAACGAAACACGTGGTCATCGTTATTCAATATTTATAATTGATGTTAAGTAAAAAAGGATATGAAAAGATATGTGGAATGAGTCAAGTTTAACAAAAGATGGATTTATTGTTCGTATTTACTGATAATATCTTGCCAAATATGGTCTCCAAATGTCAGGTGACACTTGCACACTACAATTTGATTTATCATCTAAAAATTTGATAGCAATATAAAAATAAGCGTCGTTTGGAAGGCCCATGCATTTATGGCCCATACTTAGTAGTCTAGTTGGGTTCGGCAGCATTTGGCAAACTTCGCTATGTCTGCTCGTCGCCTATACCGCAAAGTTTGAAGAGAAACGTCTACAACCAGTGCGTCCTGCCTGTCATGAGTTACGGTGCCGAGATGAAGACACTGACAGTTGGGCTAGTCCACAAATTCAAGGTCGTCAGCGAGTTATGGGGCGAGCTATGCTTGCGATCGCCAACCCACCTGCCAAGCGTGGCGATTATGGCCTATATCCAGCAGTGGACGTCTTTCGGCTGAAATGATGATGATGATGATGATGCTTGGAGTTTTTTTGAAGGATAAAATCCGTAACGAGTTTATTCGGAGAAGACCTGGAGTGAACGACAAAGCTTGTAGGATCAGTAAGCTGAATTTGCAATAGACTGGCAATGTGTATCGAAGACCGATGGCCGTTGGAGCAGACGAGTCCTGGAGACCGCGAATCGGCAAACGCAGCGTAGAGCGCTCCCTAGCCAGGTGAACCGACGACCTGAAGAAGGTAGCTGGGGAGGCCTAGATGCCGAAGGCAGAGGACCGAGTGTTTTGGTTTTTGGTGCATTTTGAGAGAGGCTCATGTTCAGTAGCGGACTGCAATAGGCTGAGTTGATGATGCTTAAGTAGTGACACAGATAATATAATACTAACCCCCAGTTTCTGGAAGGCTGATCAATTTGATCTATTGTCAAATCTAATGTCAGCTCCTGTGATTGGTCGGCATAAATACTAACAACCAATCACATCGCTTGTCCTGAGATTTGACAGTCGATTAGTTAATTTTTGAATTGATCAGCCTTTCGGAAACTGGGGGTGGGTGTAGTAAACATCGATCATACGTGGTATAGTGGCCGATGCAGTGAACGCAAATAAACATGTTTATTTACGTCCACTGGGTCTATGTTAGTGGACCTTCACGGGCTGATGTCATGCGGTATTTAAATCTATTTTAGTATATTTCCCCTTAGCGGTTATCTTTTAGTCGTGTTCTAAATGTACTAGACATAAAATATTATTTGTTGTTTTTTTTTTTTTTCGTTATTATTACTGCACCCACCTCACGTTGCTGGGACGTTCTAGTCAAATATTGAAGTATCTCAAATGATGCATGGTTGCCTTATCCGGAGATCGCTATGAATCATGTGATACATAGCTAAACTGACCATTTTTAGGGTTCCGTAGTCCTACAAGGAACCCTTATAGTTTCATCATGTCCGTCCGTCTGTCCGTCTGTCCGTCTGTCCGTCTGCCCGTCTGTCCGTCTGTCCGTCTGTCCGTCTGTCCGTCTGTCCGTCTGTCCGTCTGTCCGTCTGTCTTAATCCTTTACAGCTTAATAAGTTCTACAGTTATAAATATAAGTAAATGAAATTTTGTTAAAAAATGGTTTAGATATAGATCTCAATTTTAAAAGAATAAAAAAATCTTGATTACGTATTTTAGGGGTGGCGCCCATACATGTGAAATGGGGATGAATTTTTTTTTTCGCTGCTCCCCCTCTTGTGGAGTATCATTGGATAGGTCTACTAAAATGAAGGTAATGTTTCATACATCACTTTTTTATCAGGTGTACCATCTGCGAAATATAGCCTCAAACTAAACTAAAAAACTAAACTAAACTCAACTCAACTTAGCTCTTATATAAACTCTCTTTTAATATTATTTCGAGTATAATGTGATTATAAATTTTTGTGTGAAATGTGTCCCCCCCCTGCCATTTCTAAACTATGCATCGTAAAAACTTATAGTCTTCGACATTGATAGAACTTTATAAAAACTCTCTTTTAAAATTATTTCGAGTATAATGTGATTATAAATTTTTGAGTTATAGTGAGAAAACTGAAAAATACTTAAGACGTCCTAGTTCATAGGTCATTGACCTAAGAGAAAAATGGTCTAAGAAAGAAATGCTCCTTTAGTTACTTTCTATTTAAATAAAACACAAAAAGAAACTTTGTGTTATATTGATATGACACACTTCTTAAATTTAGCGCTAGGTGGCGCTGTTAGCAAAAACTAAAATAGCAATGATTAATATTCGATTACCGGATAGCCGGAAATATATTTATAAATACATGTCCGGTTTTTTTTTCTAACTCAAAACGGGACATGTATTTATAAACGTCAGTCAGCAGGTTAACATTGAGAACAAACATCTTTTTAATGTTCTTTATTTCAAAAAGTGTAACTTTATACGATTAATGTTCACTATAATTATATTTAGAATAATTATAATTACTTTTGTTGCAAGAAATTGTGAAAAATCAAATCAATCACTGGGTCACTGCTTAATAAAAGCACACACAGCTTAATAAAAATAATAAAGCTGAGTTTCTCTGACAGTAATTATTAAATTAGATACAACATATTTTTTTCATATTTATATTTATCAGAGGAACAAATTTGTTTTAATAAAGTTGGAGATGCTTTTTTTTTTTTTTTTTGTTAGCCTGTACTGTCCCACTACTGGGCAAAGGCCTCCCTCAATTCCTTCCATCTATCGCGGTTCTGTGCCGCCTCCTGCCAGCTGTCATCAAGAAAGACATCGAGCTCGTCTCTCCATCTCCTGCGTGGTCTGCCGCGACCCCGCTTCGCTGTCTCAGGGCTCCAGTCCTGTGCTATACGGGCCCACAGCTCATTTGGCATACGGCAAACGTGTCCTGCCCAGTCCCACTTCAGTTGGGCGACCTTCGAGATGCTTTTAAATAAGAATAAAATTCTTCTAAATCAACGGAATCACCGATCGTCAACGACGCGGTCTCACACCGCTCGTGTCTGACGAGCTCCATAATTTGAAATTTTCGCGCGGTTTCCGAAAAAGGGACTATTTTGCGTCCCGGTGCGTTGTTTGGGGACAACGGGACAGGTGGCCGAGAAAAGGGACAGTCCCGTTCAAAACGGGACGTATGGTCACATAGCCAGTGAACGTATTTCGTAACGTTGTCGTCACTTTAGATTGTAAGTAAAACTAGTGGTATAGACTATAGACATCATCTGCACCGAATATAAAACTTTTTAACAAAAAATTGAACCGACGAAAAGTGAAACTGAAAAGCGAAAAATAACTAATTATGAGTCGGCGCCAAACGAACTTTTAACAAGCAAAGTGCGTGTAAGTTGCAAGTGGCCGAGCGGAGAACGCAGTTTTGGAAAGTTATTGTTTTTCGTTGAAAATTTCACGTTGTATTTGATGTGACATTATTTTTATTATTTATTTAAAGTAATTTCATGATCTTCGTTGATTGATTGTTTGGCGCCGACTCATAATTAGTTATTTTTCGCTTTTCAGTTTCACTTTTCGTCGGTTCAATTTTTTGTTAAAAAGTTTTATTTTTCATTTTTTTGTGGTTAAAATCTAACTCCAGGTCTCCATTATGTCGTAGTGTCTAGAACTATATTTATGTGTGTCAAGTTTCAACAGAATCGGTTAACAGGTAAGAATTCAGTGAGTGAACAAAAACTCATCCCCTGTTTTACTACCCTTAGGGGTGGATTTTGATTTTGAAATTTAAATGGGACCAACTTCAAGATATACCCTATCCATTAAAAAAAGAATCATCAAAATCGGATCACTCTGTAAAAAGTTATGCGTGGTCATACATAAAAAAAAAAAAAAAAAAAAAATATACGCGTCGAATTGAGAACCTCCTCTTTTTTTTCGTCGGTTAAAAAATTAGTTGCAATTTTGAACAATACTTTTACATTACATTATTTCTTTAGCACAATCTTATGTGCAATGTTTTTTTTTAAGCACGTAATGCATCCGACTATAACTGTCTTCAAAGCTACAAAAATGTGATAAAAGCTGATGTTGATAATGTTTATCTTTATTGAACCTTTTAATGCATACATTTTTAATTAACACAACCAAATTGCTTTATTTTATTACCCTAGAAGGTATTAAAAACTTCGACAACCCTAAGAATAACGAGCAACTAACAAAGGATACATTGACTGACAACTTGGGGACAGATCCCCTCTCATGACAAAATAAACTTACTCGTAAACTGAACCCCTTATGCCGATTTTAGTGCTTGACTATTATATAAAGTTATAGGATTGTGGGGCGAGATCCGGACAAAAAACGCACTGAAATTCAATAATAACTATATTACTATCACGCGTGCGCAGAAATACTATTTATCGGTTCGTATTTCTAATAATAAAAGGAGAGTTTTGCGCAATTGTGTACGGAATACTGACGAGGCTAACCTACGATTATTGAGTGTAATGATTGAATCCCTCAATGACAGATGGTAACACAATGGACCGTATAGAATGCCTTATTGTTGGGCCAATTTAGATCAATCCACGTATTGGGGGCATTTTTGCGTATTCATGTGGCGTTTGCGGAAATTCATAATATTTCATCACATAACGATGACAGTTTTGGATTTACTTTGAATAGTATTGATTATGGTATGATTAATAAGGTTATTGATGAAAATCCCAATAAAGATGTACTCACTCTAGGAATCGCTAAGCAAACAAACAGTCTACATAAATATACAAACAAAAATAAAAGAAACAAGTTTGCCAAATCTAACAGTCCTATGATTTATCACGACATGTATTCGGAACAAGAGTGTGACTAATGAATGCGTATATCGAATAACTAATTACATTTAATTGCTACATCTCACTTTACCACTGCACATAAATATAATAGAGACGGCGTAGAAAGCATAACTATCTATTCTTAAGGTGAAATCAATGTGAATGAAGAAAATAACGATTCAACGCTAGCATCAGTGTTGCATGATGGTCTAGTCTAAATGATGGGCTGTAAAGATAAACCGCATATTAATTGTGTTACTAACAACAATGTAAAGAATAAACTGTTTAACAAAGTGAAAAAAAAAACAACAAAGAAATTATTTTCGTTTAATGATTACAGGGATAATGAATAACATGTATTCAGTTCCACCCGGCAACAGACTTAATTAACGCTCTTGATTGTAATAACAATCGATTCCGTATACATATCACTGGCTGTGGGCATCGATACATTCGATACAAGTATCTTACATTAATATTTGATGTTTGGAGAGCAAGCTGCAGTGAATAATGAATCTGTAATGGAAATGCCAGTACTGTGACAGACGGAAATGATGTTCACTTATATTTTTAAACCAAATACGTTTGGGTTTGCTTTTGCCATGTGTTAGCTAAAGTAAAATATTTCACTACAGCCTACAGCAAATGTTTATTTGTTAAAACATATTAAGAAACTTGAAATATTGAGAATCCTAAAATATATTCCACCATTCCACCAAAATGCATAATACAAGCAAACCTCACATGAAAATGTAATGTCGATAAATGTTGGATTACAAAATCGTTACGAGTCTTTAGTCACGATCATTGTTCGTTCACAGATCAAACATAACACTAATTTCCATACAGTTAGCGTGATGATGATGCGTTACTTTCCCTTCAACTTTATGTTGATACAAAATAGTTATCGCATGTGGAACTAATATTTTACAAATATTATTAAATTTTGTACTGCTAATACAAGTAGGAATGGTATTACTCGTTTAACTTTGTAATCAAAGGCGTTTTTCTTAAACGGCCCAATAATACGGTGTGTATTTAAAAACATTGGAACAACCAATGTACCCTTTATGAAGAGAAATAAAGATTATGAATTATCCTCCACGAGTGACGATACTTAATTGATCGTCCGGCGTACCCTGGGCATGCAGCCCCGCTACCAACCTGCTGACTGACTAATCTTTACACCACGAAATGAGCTATTATCATTATGTAGCTCATATCGACACTACAGAAGAAGAAGCCGTGTGAATTGTGATGCACAATAATTATGCAGTTGTATTTATACCGCCGGAATTCTATGGAGATCATATATAGTCAGATTACAGATGATGTCATCTGTAATAAGCATATCAAAGTGACAATATAATTTATTTCGCAAAACAAATCCGCTCCAAATGTCATACAAGCAATTACAGATTGACAGTTGTTAAAATATTCAGGAAGGCAATTACATAAAATCAGAATAAAAAACAGATAACTGTTTAGAAGCATAACGTAAATATACAGGAATGTCACATCCGACCTTGGTAAGTAAAAATACACAGGAAAAAGTATTTAAAGACAATCAGAATGATATTTTTCTTATATAATGATGAATTGCGGAAGTACATTAAATTACTGCGATGACAATCACCATACATAATGTTGTGGTGAATAAGTGTGAGTGACAGTAAAGCGAGTTTCTAAGCATCTTGCGGTAAACCGTGTTAAACTGTCGAAACGACGTCGATTTAACTATGACAGTGAAGCTGCTACTTTCATTAACACAAGTGCGATCATCTAATTTCGCTGATATGCGAATTCTTGCAAAAGATTGAGCCATTTTTAATTGTGATAGTCATTACAGAAATATACGTGTTACAGAGAAAACGTGTTGTTCGTACACCATTCTTATTTCATTACATAGACACGTTTTTGGCAATTTGCAATATAAAAATGTAAAAATAAAAGAGAGTGTAGAGCAAAAAGCAAAGATCAAAAAGATCAAATGTAATAGTAAACACTAGGGAAAGGGTAGTTAAAAGGGATGGGTTACGAAATGCAAATTACTTATGTTAATTAGCGACAATTTTCTAAGTAGGACGAACCACTTTCACTCGTGATGAAAATCCCTAAGGACTTAAAGCGGTATGAGAAACTCATTACGAGTGTGAGTTGTGTGACCTAACTCACTACTATTTTCTAATGCTAAGCAGGATAGAAACCGGCACCTGAGCAAGTTAAAAACCTGTTGCATTTAGCGGTATGTCTTCCTTTTTTATTCTATCTTGATGACATGGATGGATGTCAGTATGTTTTAAGTAACTGTACGAATGATAGTAAAAGTTGTTAGAATTTCTCAACTTGATTTGTTGACTTAGTTTTGTTACTAGTGAATTTCAAGTAGATAGGAACAAGATTTAATCTTTGAAATATATGCAAATTTGAGAACGGTAGAAGATTGATGTCAACATTAAGAAGATTAGACTTCTTAATCGCTGATTGATTCACAAAGCCAGTAAATTAAATTAATCCTGTGTTATATTCAGCAAAATATACATATAACAGCATGAATTTGTTTCTCAATATAATCAAGTCAAAATTCGTTTGAAGTCAAGAAGTTGCAGTGAATGACCTCGGGGTTGAAGATATATAACAATGAAGAAATGACCCTTATTCCTATGATATTAGAGTCCACAAGGCCAGAAGTAATTTATCGGTAAATGAGTTAGGAGCACTTTGAGAGGTAAATATGCCCGTGGGCGAGGACATGCTACGTGATTCATTGCACACTGACGTCCCATTCTCGAATATCAGCATGGACAAAAAGCTCAATGATTTATTATTTCATTTCTTAAAGTGGTAATTTTTCTTTGATCACTTTCGTCGCATAAGAACAAGATTTTCGACTTGATTGCAGTCCAGAAAAAAATATGTTATGGGAATTTTGACAAATTATACTCCATTTGCTTACGCTTCAGAACTTATGGCTGCTCATGGTATTATTTAAATGCATGCAGTCATTATGCGTAAATGCGGTTACGTTTCTAGAAAAAGTAAGGCAACACAACCATAAACAGAAGTTTTAAAAATTAAATGCGATGTTTATTATGAGTAATTTTAGCTTACTCAGTTTCAGGTTAATGTTCAAACTTAAGAATGTTTTAATGGACATTTATTTTTTTCTGTACGCATTTCACCTTGTTGGGTTGAGTTGTAGTGTTTTTTTTATTCTGTTTTCTACTCTTGTTATACACTCTTACTTCTTTAAGAATTTATTTATTTGATATAATAATTGCTTTATTGTTCTAGACTTTCTCTAAAGAAATGGTTTGCTTGATAAGTTATTGTGAAAACTTATTACTGTAATTCAAAGAAGTATAGGTACCTACCTAAAACGAATAATTTTTTTTATAGAAAAGTGATATTCTATTTCCTTTTAACATTATTTGTAAAGCTATCTTGTTTTGACTTTGGTATGTACTTACGTAAAGGTGGACAATTTATTGTATTTGGAACACCTTGCGAGGTGTTTCAATCACAATCAGTTGTTTTTGTCCTACCTACCAGAAATTATCTAAACTACTAATGTAATTAACTTAATGCTTTATCTTCAAAGCAATTCCCAAAGTCTTTAGTGCCTCTAAATGAGCAAAGAGATTAGACGAAATCCCACACCGGTTGCGGCCGGTTTGCCACGAGTGCCTAATCAATCATCCACTTATTAATGTTTATATTTGGTACGCTAATGTCTGATATCTATGTCACCGATACATCGGTCGACAGGCAAACACTCGGTGCTTGGTAACTAGTAGAGGGAACCGCGATTATGCGTGGAAGTGCACAGCTGGCCGGACCATGCACATGCATATTCAAAGATCAGTCAGTTTTCATTTTGCGTGCGTAATCGGAAACGCATCGGATCGTTTGTTTCTCGTATGCCAATCAAATTGAAGCTTTAAATTCTAAAACCGAACTTCTGAACTCGTTTGTTAACAAAACATTTATAAATGATTTATTAATTTCTAAATTACTCTGGTGAGGAAGAGGTAGGCCGCAGAAAGGGGAGAAAAAAGGTGCAAATTGCACATAAATTACGGTACTGTAGGCGTCAGAGTATGACGGTGATACCTGTATGCTTTGCGGAAGAGTGTGATGGATGCATGTCACACGACATGATACCTACTGTCAGTTGAGCTTATTAATATGTTGGTTACTGAGCTACTGTGTCGAATTGGGGAACGTAATGACCCCTGGGAATAACGGAATCTACCCCGTAGATACATAGATATATCCTACGTTATCTAAATGAAGTATGTAGGACCTACCTAGCTGCTAAGGTAGTGTAGTAGATAGTCTTCGAGGAACTTAGTAAGGCGTGTCTACATCTTAACGGATTTGTGAAATAAAATGAATCATTTGATACCTACCTACTTCTACGTGTGTGAGGTCATGGTCGATTACCAATATTTGGGATTCCTTAATTCCAGTCGTGCATGTGTCATAAAAGCCGAGAAACGAGGGTTTGCAACTTTGCATCGATGCAGTGCACCTTTATCTCTTAACATAACATAACATCACGCCTGTATTTCCCCGAAGGGGTAGGCAGAGGTGTATAGTACACCCACATTTCGCCAGTTATGTTATAGTCCCATGTAATAGGGAGCGAGCCTATTGCCATTGACCGGGCACAAATCCAGACTCTGGGCTGCTACTGAGAATTTCCTAATGAAAAAAACCCAATAGCACTTTGCCCGACCCGGGAATTGAACCCAGGACCCTACGCTCAGCAGTCGCGCTTGCAACCACTAGACCAACGAAGCAGTCGTCTCCTGCTAAGACTTAATTTTTTTTTTGGATTAAGAGATTGTTATCATTATTCATAAATTAACCTACAATCTGCATATTTCTGTGACTTCATTATCATCCTCCGAGCCTTTTCCAAATTATATTGGGGTCGGCTTCCAGTCTAGCCAGATGCGGCTGAACATCAGTATTTTACACGGACGACTGCCATCAGACTCCCGCAATCCAGTTACTGTTTTCAGACTTTCAGGGTTCTGACTACCCGTTACGGCTGCCATAGATATTCGTATGACAACCGTTACCGACAGCTTAACGTGCTCTCAGAGGTATGGAGGGGTCTCGATGTGTAATGAAATGGTCACCCATCCACAGACTGACCGCGGCAAGTGCAGCTTAACCTTGCAGATCGTACAATCTGCGCAGTCGTTGCTTCGCTACGAGCCCCTTATATTTCTGTGACTTGATGCATCAAAATCTATTGGTTGTTACACTTATTTATCAATAGCACTTAAAATAATCATTATGTCATGTAGGTATTGTACCTACTTATCTAAACAGTTATTCTAGGTACCTATGCGTGGGAGTGGAGAATCGAATTCATTCCACATAACAAAGTGGGTAGTCGTAAGTTAATGTTTCTATCAAATTGTTAGGTATTGCTAAGTACAAAACAATCAATACATAATAAATTACAGAGCTGATTGAGCGTGAAGAAAAATGCAGTGTCTTCCGGTAGGTAGGTATAGGTACATACACGTTGCCCGTATTAAGACATAGCTAATAGATTACGTTACTATTACCTATTTATTACCTGTGTCTTACAACTATTACAAATTATCAAAACTACCTACACGTTTATTGCTTTTCATTGACATTCATTCGGTCAAATAATTAATAACACATAAATATGTATAGCATTCAACTTATTAAATATGAAACAAACAGAGACAGAAAACATTATATATAATGAATAGTTAAGATTAAATACAAAAAAAAAACACAAATCCATGCCACAATAATTTTCAAATAAAATTTAATCAAAACTAACCTGTTGAAAACACTGACGATCACCATAGTAAACAATCCAGAAAAACAATATTTCAACTGTATACTGTTAACAGTGTTATCATTTAAATCCATTAGCACAAGACAGTCGCAATAGAAATCGAGCACATTTTCACTATTATGCACATTATTTTCGAGTCAACATTCGATATTGGAATTTTAAAATGAGTTCGATGTTCGAACGGTCACACTACGAAATCCGACACTACCACACACGACGGGTGACGAAAAGCAACTGAGGCGCTGATTGGTCGGCGGTCGTCGCATCAAACGCTCGGCTGTGTTCGGCTCGCGGGAGATGCAATGCGTGCGCGTGCGCATGCACCGAAACAAATGAAAATGAACACGGCTAACAATATAATTTATCAAATCTCGTTTGCTTTACGGATATGACTTTTTATTTTTACGCCGACTTGGAATTTTTATCTAGAGAACGATCATTAACCAACACGATAAAATAATTTCTGGAGTTGTGTGAGTGATGTGATGTGTACGTAATACGTACCTGCTACCTGCTTATCCAAATCATCATCACCATCAACTCAGCCTATCGCAGTCTACTGCTGGACATAGGCCTCTCCCAAGTTACGCCACAACACAACTGCTTGTCGAAATGAAAATGTAAAATACCAAGTAGGTATTTAAGGTCGAATGAATTAGTTTCGTCGACATTATTTCCAAAACTTCACCAAACTAGTCCACTATTCAGATTTAGCATAGAAAATTTTAGCATTGTCGCGTAACATTTTCAAACTTCCAAGAGTTTTTATTCAGACAGATGTAGCAAGCACGAAAACCTTTTACCCAAGCACACTAGATAATGTATTCCAACTGTTTACGAGGGCATAATTTTTCAGTGTGTTAGTCACCTGTATCTTATAGATGCTACAAGCCTCTTCACTCAGTTCTGCGACGCATACAAATGTGCCTTATCGTCTACCTACGAGTCTTATACATCACAGACACAGTGCATTTAGACGTACAGAAATACAAATTACATGCAATATGTTTAGGTAATGCAAGGGCTTATGACAAAACGTTTGTAATTATTGCTTGAATGGAAACGTGGTTGTTGTACCTAACCAGGAAGGTGTATTACCTAAACTGTAGTTACATTCGTGGTGCACCTAATCTTTATTCATCATTGTGAACAGCTGGGGTTCTGTCATAAAATATATCGACACCATTGACGACCAACAGTTACTTCATCAGACGATCAGCGCTAACAGTCTTGGGAAAGTCAATGCCAATGCCTAAATTAAATCATTCCCTTTTCATTCGTTTTGGACCAAAAACCGAAACAGCCAAGCCTAATAACAAAACATGCTTAAAATCATATAATTATAAAATTTTTGGTACAAAATGAATGATGTTCTTGAAAGCTGAACTTTTGACTACAATATATCTCCACTTAACGTGTGTATAAAGTAGATGTATATATAATATACTGTTCATTCTTGTAGTATCTTCACCAATTTTATCATCCTTTATGTATTAAAAATATTAGTGTGGTCGTTTGATCACCAAGACCACACGGCTAGCAGCAGAAGTAAAATAGTGATGGCTTATCATTAGACATCACAATTTTATTGCAGAAATTAACATACAATCAGTATTATAACAATGTTTTCAAAGAACATAAATTTGAAACGCTTCATAAAGTGTTTACAAATTATATTTTATATTTGCCTTATAATCAATATCGAGCTCGCGAAGTAATTTACAATTCGCTGTTACATCAGATACTTTATCAAACATTTTAAAAACTGATCAGAAACTTAAATTCATATCCATAAAAGAAAAACCGGCCAAGTGTGAGTCGGACTCACGCAGTAAGGGCTCCGTACCACCCATCGACCTGATACCCCATATAAACTGATTTAATTTAGTGAGTTTATCAAAAGACATCAACGGACGTACGCGAAATGTGAATTTTTGCATCTTTTTCTTACGTAGGTACTACCACATATGTCTATGTTTGCCCTATGTTTAGTATTTGTTGCTAAACTACATAGTATGCACTATAATCAGACGAAGTTTGACGCTGGTATGTATTAAAGTTTTGAAGATAGAGCAGGAACAAAAACGATGAAAAAATTTATGTTTTTTGAGGTTTCTTGTATAGGGACCCCCGTTGGTTTTAGACTTTTTTTTGTTTTTAGTAGTTGTCGTGATACTCCTTATAGTAACACATATTCTCTGAAAATTTCAATTAGTTATCTATTACCGTTACAAAGATACAGCCCTGTGACAGACAGACGGACGGACGGATGGACGGACAGCGTAGCGAGAGTAACAGGGTCCCGTTAGCACCCTTTGGGTACGGAACCCTAAAAAAGACACAAAAGTGATTTTTTTTTCTGATGCAGAAAAGTGTCTGCTGTATGGCGCCAGTAATTTATAATAAAATACCCAAGAGTTGGAAGGACTTGAATACAACGCTATTTAAAAAAAGATTACGAAATTTTCTAGTAACTAGAGCGTATTACAAAATTAATGATTTTTTGAACGAAAATGACTTTGTAAACTATTAAAATGATGATATCTAATTATTTATTAATTTATTTGACTTCTGATTTATTGATTTTAATTTTTATTTACTGACTTTGCATTATTTTTTAATTACAACATAATGTCTTTTGATAATGAATAATATTTGAAATACATACAATGTTCATGTCGTGCTCACACATTTAACTTTGTCTTTTTGTATGCATGCCAACTGGTAAAATATGGTTGAACTTTATTTATTATTTTTACCACCATGTAACGTACCATGTACCCATATTTGCAAAATTAAATATCTTTATCTTCATAAAATCTTTACACATTCTAACTACAACTTGTACTTCATCCCTATTTGAATGTAGAACAGTTTTACCGCTTTCATTCTTTTGTTCTGTGCAATTCTCGCTTGCTTGCTTGACAAAAGCTCACGCAACCTTTATTACAGCAATAGCTTGTTCACGTAGCCTTTATCACAATCTCAGCTTCCTAATTTAAGAGAGAGATGGCGAGATTATCGACGATTGAACAGGGAGGGGTCCCCACGGTGGCAGAAACGGGGTCACTGTGCAAGTTGCAACCACCTGTGACAAGCTATAGGGAGTGGTTAATTATAATAAATAAAGAAATATTTTGGGATATTTTTACATAGCACCATCTAATCCCAAACTAAGTAGAGCTTGTGCTAATATGGCTACTAGACAATAGATTTAATACTTAATAAATAATACATGATGAATATAATAAAGTATTGCTCAACAAAATAATAAAATTCAGCTTCAAAAACATCTACTTCTTTGATGATGAAGTAAATATTTTTTTTAAATGGCCTTTGCCCATGGCTTTCCTTTATTTTCACGGTTTATCACAGAAAGTCTTTATCGAGCATCGCTCGGCAACTGTGTAAGATTCCCGAGAAAAAAATAGCTTAGGTATATGTTAACCTGAGTTATGGTCTATCTGTGTATAGTTCTCGGCACGAGACGTGAGCACAAATTGTACCTGCGTGATAGTCTCTGTCGTCACCGTATTCTAGTATTCCGTTTTCTACGTATATTTAATTATGCATTATCATGTAATTAAGCCAACGCAAGTGCCAGTTTCTGGTCTGTTGTACTGTGAACAGAGATTCGACCACTTACGTAGTGGAATCTGTGCTCACGACTCGTGCCGGCAACTATATGGTATTTTCATCAAAATTCTTTCAGCTGTGTCAGGCGTGATTGAAGAACAAATAAATCAACACCCATACTTTCGCATTTATAATTATATTAGGATTAATCTTAACATAGATAAATACAGATTTAATAAATAATAATGCAATATTGAAGTTGATGTGAGGCGCTAAGCCAAACTATCTTTCTACCTAACTAAAATTTTGTAAGTATAGTTGCTAGAATAATAATTACTACAACTATCAAAAAAAAGAAACACTGACATCACAATTATTTCCTATAATCGTTATCGGTTTGCCTATAAAGTTAGTTGTAACAGACAGGCATCACACGATGCGATGCGCGTACGCAAGGCTGAGTCAGACGTCATCAGACATGCAACAGCGCGCGTGTCCGTGGAACGAGCCCTATGGGCTAGCTCCGGTAGATCACCAAGTACGATAAACATGATGATCCATATATATCTGAAGATAATATCAAACGTGACGGGCATATACCTACTCATAATCTGATCAAAACAATAACAACTGAGAAATATGTTTGGAAGATATTACACAAGACTCAAACATAAGAAGCTTAATGCTTTTCGTTTGCTAAAACATTAAAATTTAAAAGAAAATTCATGACTATTTTATGGTCCAAATATATTGACATCTCTTCATGTTTTAAAGTTATTTAAAATTAAACATAAAGACCACTTCGAAAGAATAAAGCTTGTACAGAATTAGGTATAACAATTTGCTCTGTACAACAGTATGCGTAAAATATTACGGTACTTACTTCATGCGACACAAAATCCTCCTGTGAATATTCTTTGCCTGTCATTAGCAGGAGTCATCGACCTCACTATGTTTCTTAAATAACCATTTAGAGGCCCTCTACAAAAGGTCCATTTCAAAGGGTCACGATCCAGTCCAACCCATAATTAACTCACCATGGAACTTCAATCGTTTTCAAATACCCATTCGAATGTCGGCAACCGTTTAAATGTACCGTTAGGGTCCTCTTGACATTCTAATATTACTAACTTTATGCCCATAACATAAAGGTCCAATTCAAAGTCAAATTTTACATACTTACTAATCCGAAGAAGATCTTAATATGAACAGCTTACCTGAAACAAGAAATGGCAATTAGATCAGGCCTAAGAATGAGTAACAAACTAGAATTGGCAATCTAGATGAAATGCTTATTTGAGCGTGACCGTTCGTAATTCATTCACCTGGCGTGGTGATCTCTAGTAAGATGATTCCGCGGCTCACGAATTTGAAGTGGAGCAACTAACTAATATTTCATGTTTTATGGTAGAAAACATACATCATAAAAAACAAAAATGGCCGGCAGTGAAACGGAAAAGTTATAAATAAAATAATTAATTTAATTAAAATCTAACCATTAATGGGATTTCTTTGATATATTGGAGGTGTTCTTAAATCTCCATATATAATTGTTCATCTTCCTTTTACTGCCATAGTCTTCTTCTATCGTGTTGACATGAGATGCATAATGCAAATAGCTCATGTCGTTGGGAAAAGATTAGCCAGTCAGCAAGTTAGTAGCGGGGCTAACTGCCCAGGGTGCTATCAATTAAATATCGTCACTCGTGAAGGCTCTTCTAATGCACCCCATAGTAAACTAGCACATAACATAGCACTGCCATAGTAAACTAGTAAAATCAAGCATCCACAAGAAATAAAAGGACCTCAAAAATTACAACCCGACAAACCCAAATGCAAAGGCACACCAGTATTCTTTGAGTTTCTAATACAGCTGCCAGCCGTCACCATGACAATTATCTTATGAAATTATTCATACAGTACCAAGTCATGCATCAACTTGCGCGGCCGGTTTTTGCAAGAGGTCATCCTACCAACACCTGATCTTCAATTGTTATCTTTGCAACTAGTTCCAAAATCTCGTTTCAGTGGGCCATTCTGATGAGAGCGTGATCGAGTTTGACCTGAACGATTTTAATTTGCATCTGATTGCCATTTGACGTTTGAAAACTGGATTCAATATTTTCGAGCAGGTGTGAGAAATGGAATATATTGAGCAACTGTGTGAAGTTTATTATTTGTTGTTGCCCACACTATTAGAATCAACGAAACTGGAATAAACGTAATAATATAAATTGTATTATATGTTACCGACCCAAAAGCAAATGGTCATGATCTTAGAACACTTATCTTGATTATGTGCTTATTAAAAATAAGAGATTGGCATGATTGTAAAACGCAAGTTTACAGTTCAACATACCGCACAAAACACTGCCGTAGCTAATAATAATAAATCACATAGTAAACTCTTGCATCGAACTTTCTAAAACCAATTTACGGAGTCTCGTAAGTGGGCAATAATTTGGTGTAAGCCCTAAGTTGCCCTGAAGGTAAGCAGCAATTTCGTATACTCCTCCTATGGAATGAAATGAGCCAATAAACGCAATAATTATACGCTTAAGAAATGCGCAATGGACGATGCGGGAGAAAGTAAATCGTAGTTGATACTGGCCGCAAGTAAAATTGTTAAGATAGAACTAGGAACCTAAGGCAGAAATTGCATAGTTGATGCTTGGGATTTTGGGTCAAATTCTAGGGATAAAGTAGGGCACATAATTTGTTAACAATAGCTCAGTCGTTGACAAATCTACTTAGAACGATTGATTTGTATCTATCTTTAGTCCAAAAGGTGTAATAAAAATAGCAACGATATTAGCGCTGATCAAAAATTTAAAAACACTATAAACGGCGATTCCAAAAAAAAAATCCTTTGGGACATTTTTACACAGCACCATCTAGTCCCAAACTAAGCAGAGCTTGTGCTATGGTTACTAGACAATGGATATAATACTTATATTTTTTTTTGTAAATACATACTTATAATACATAAACAACACCCAGACCAACACAAACACCTATGTTCATAACACAAATATTTGTGTCCTGTGGGAATCGAACCCACGACCTCGTTATCAGCAGTCCGCCACAGAGGTTGTCAAATGTTTATTTATTTTAAATAGCTATGCAGAATATTGTCCAAATCAGAGTGTTAGGCACTATTTTATTATTTTTTCTAGTCTTTTATCAATAGCCCTGTAAACTTCAGTTCCTATTACCACATCTACAGATTTAAATTAAATCAAAATAATCAAATAAAATCTACAGATTTTAATTTAATAAAATCTCATTTGCTATTCTATGTTCATTTTAACCGCTAACCTAAAACTTTACACCTACATTTTCAGTTATAACAACAGTTTGAGCAATTTTCACTGCGCCTCTGCCTACACTAGAAGGAATGGGGATAATGTTCCTTCTAACGACTCCTGGGTTACCTCAGGGCTTTGTGGCAGCTCTTAGTGCTATCTACTGACGTTGATTAAAACTAATCTCATTTAGCTGAAGCTTTTAGTTCAGTGGGTAATTATTTTGACTGTTGGGAATCTTAACTAGACCAGGAAGTGAACTTTACGTCTTTATGTGAAGGACCTAAATTGCGTTGAATTGAAGATTGATATTACCATTCAATTGTTTTAAACGAAAATAAAATATGTGTGAAGAATTTAGGATTGCATTTATTTTAGTACAATATTAATGTCTTGTATGTAGCGTGTCATAAAAAAATCTGGAAGCTTATTTCTCCAGCAAAAAAGAAGTCTAGCGGAATAAAAATAGAATTGTTTAGAACGTTGCATACAGATTAAGAAAGTTTACGACTTTATGCATACGATTATCGACAAAAGAATAAATATTCAGAGAGAAACTGACCGTTTACCTTTTACGATGCAATTCATACTCGTCTAATAAATAGGGGTGGTTATTTGACTACTTAATACGTTTCGGACAATACACATAACAATAGCTTTTTTATTTCATGGAGTGACCCAGTGGCATCAAGAAAATATTCTCACGAAGCTACAATGGGGAACAAGAGGATGCTGTTATTCACACAGTTAACTGTTTATTATGTTAAAGATTAGACTATTTCACTGGTTAATGTGTGGAACACTATGCTTTTAATTTGTATACAGCGTGATGCTTTCCATAAAAATAGGTTTAACTTTAATACCACAGTTCAAACTACGGACGATGCTTATGAAATTCGAAACAAAACAAAATAAACAATAAAGATAGAATGCAATGGGTCAAGGTAATACGACACTGGACCAATATTGATTGCAAAAAGGCACTCTGGAATATTAAGCCGCTTTATCCAATAAGAGAAAACTGACCTTGACATTGCATGGATTTTTCCACGTTTGAAATGCGACGTGAACCGACACGCAATACATGTAATCAACATTATTATAGCACTAGCTGTGAGTACTAGTTGACTGAAGGCATAGTGTTCAAATATACGAGAATACAGGAATAGGACCAAGTATATGAATAACGCAATAGCAACGCGACATGACAGAAACCTCACATATATTCCCTGGAGAAAGTGCAGAGGTGGCGTTTCAATTATTCAGTACACTCAGTTTGTCAATGAGGGTATTAGCACAGTCAGAAGGTTTGAGTGTGATAGAGTGCAAGGACATTGTCATATTGGAAGCCAACTTGAATTTTGGGATTGTAATTTCTACCAGAAAAAGCTCGCTAACTTTCTCTGATTTGTAAGTAAGGACTAAAAACCGACACGGATTTGTAGATCCTCCTGTAGCTAGTAAACCTAGTTCACAAAGCAAGGTGGTACGAGTTACAAGTGTGTAACAAAGCTTATAAAGGGGACAAAGAGCAAAACAACGACGTGTGGAAACCTACCCTTACGTCTCAGGTAGGTCAGTGACCCGCCTCATATTCACCCCATTCCTTGTTTCAGATTTTGTTCAGAACAATGCCGCTGTGGTTTTGAATATTGATGTTGGGACATCAATCTTGGCCATAATTGGGTTTAAGATGCTGAAGTCTCTTTCTTTGTGCTTGCAAAAGATAAAAAAAGGATTTTCTCTTATCACTTTATTAGTTTATTACCATATATGAGTATATTTATATTTTATATGTAAAAAGCATTAGTTTTATTTAAACTGTAATGTTTTTCATGAATACTTGAAATAAATGGCGTAACTTTTTATTTGAAGAGGTTCGTCCACTAAACTTATTTAACTATTGCATTTTGATAAAACAAATATTTCCAAAATCAAGTCCTTAGGCAAACGCATTAAATTTTTGTGATGGCACTTTGTTATGGTTATCGAAAAAAAGACGCTGCCTCTGTTATTTTTTACGACACCGACACCTACAGAGTGAGAAAGAGTGGTGGTTTCTTTACTGAGAACCAGTTGGACTTTGGCTAGAGTGAAGGAACCTTTGCTAAAAATTTTTTATCTCTTACTAGCCGACGTCCATGGCTTCGCTCCTGTGTTTTCTCTATACAAAACCAACCCTTTTCACCCCTTCAAAGATTGTTTTTTTAAATACCTCCTTAGTGCACTTAAGGATTATTTTCTTCAAATTTTAAATCTCTAGGTCTACCGGTTTGAGCTGTGCGTTGTCTGTTAGTCTGTCAGTCATGCTAATTTTTATAGGTATAGCTTAGCAAACGTATTGGTTGTTCGGTTTAAAGAACTTTATTTCTCACTTAAGAAAATCGTCACTTACATGAGAACAATAAATAAAAGTACTAATTATTAACTCTATGCGGGTAGAATTCAATACATTATGTGGTGTTGTTTCATACTGTGTCGTGGTTGCCGTTACACTCATAAAAAACATGGCCAAATAAATCTGGACGTAGTCGCAGTAAAGACATCTGTAAGCCATACAAACGTTGATCCTGCATCAACAAAAACTGGCATATAAATGATAGACAGTAAAAAGAACTTAAAAGTTCACACAGACGCAACAGCTATCATAACTGAAGCAATTACCTATAGCATCGCTCTATCTGGTCCATCGCAACTTAAACTCGTGAAAGACATTCCTCGGCCACAAAGAGAGGTGAAAATGGAAGGTATTAAACCAGACCAGACACGCTTCAACAATGGCTCTTTTAAAGCCTTTGTCTGATCTGACTGCTTTGAGATGAATACGGATCTTATACGTGGTTAGGCTCGAGATATTTATTCGTTTCCAATGATTTATGGTCACCTTGTTAAGAAATCGAATGTAATATAAACATTCGTCTGTGAATGAAGTTAGAATAAATTTGAAATTGACGTAACAAAAAATGGTACACTCTTATTGGTCTTATTTAGTAAACAATCTTGGCATGTGTTTTAATGCAAATCCTCAATAATAATAATTATTAGAAGACATTATGTTAACAATCATAGACATGTTTAATTAGTTAAGTTTCCGATATTTTATTATTAAGTGCACCGGTAACTACCCTTTGTCTCTTCCATGACATTCCAGTCCATTCAATGGTTGTCTGGAAGAGATCGCCGTGGAGCGATAAGACCGCCAGTTGTACACAAACACATAAGTAGTTATTCAAGTAATTAATGTAATCTTGTTGTGCAATAAAGAGGATTTGTATTGTATTGTATTGTATGTTATACTTTCTATGTTAACAACATTACACACAATTTTTTTTAACCTAATTACATGAGCAGAACTAGTAAATTTATTTTATTAGTAGTTATTTGAATACAGACATGCCAGGATTATTTACTAAATACCTGTAACGAGAAAAAAAACATTTTGATGGTCAAAATGAAAGCGAAACGAGCGAGTACTTTCTGTGTTATTTAAAATAATCCATAAAGTTTCGCAGTAAATACAAATACTTTTGTTTACACCATAAAACGAAGACAAACAAAGCTCTAAGCGAGTCGCAGTGGTGTTTGTTGATGGCACTTAAAATATTCGTGGAATAATAGCGATGACGTCATCTTGAATTTCAGGAAGAAAGAGACACTTAAATGAAAAAATAAAGTGACATAATTCATGGAATCTTTGTAAAAATGTTATTCCTAAAAATGTAGACAAAGACTTTGTACATCTGTATTACACAGTTGAAATCGATCTAAATGTCGTAAAGGTGACTTTATCGCCTACAATCAAATTTTGTTTCAATCCAGGGTTATTCTTACAGAAAACTACATTCAAAATTTAGTCGACAAAAGCCGAAAAAAATGTAGTGGTCAAAGACACAGCTTATTTTCGACCGTTACGCCAATGTGGCGATAATAACGAGGTGATAACTATCAAGTCAAAGAAAAAAACGGCCAAGTGCAAGTCGGACTTGCGCACTAAGGGTTCCGTACTTTTTCCTTTACTTGTGCAGGCTATGAGACCTTGGTTCTTGCCATTTTTCATGATTCTGACCCTCAAGTACTCAAACACAACTCAAGCTCTGGCTCTGGTGGCTCTGAAGTTTCATGCTGTAACTTTCACTTTAATTCACTTTAAAGTGACAGAATCACTTTTTAAAGCGTTTTCAAGTTAAGTGTCGTTTGAGTATTTGGGGTCAAAGGGAAGTAAATCAAAATATGTGACATAAATACTAGCCGTATCTTATGAATGCGTTGACTTAAAAAAAAAAACTACTGATAAAAAGTCTTGACAGTAGGGCAACAAAGTGATCCTACGAGGGTTCCGTTTTTACCTTTATAGGTACGGAACCCTATAAAAATCTTAAATTTAACTTTTTGATATTTTTCTGTAGACCAAATGTTCGGGTGCATTCAACTAACGGCAAGGTGATTGAATCTTTTCGTTTTCCTCGAGGGAGTGAGCACCGGTTTGATTCGATTCCCAAATGCAGGTCAGACAAAATTGCACTGCCAACTGAATAAGTAGAAACGAATTCAATGTTACTTTTCATAATTAAATAGAAGTAACTTTAGGAACTATTAATACTTTTACACGTAAGGTTCCGTGTGGTGTCGAACGTAAAGAATTGCACCACCCTATATCTTCTCATGGGCATCGTAAAATGCGACTAAGGGTTCTGGTTCTGTTTGTTACCAGAGGATGGGCAGCACGCGTTCTCTGAGTATTTAACTAACTAACTGCGATCGCCAACCCGCCTGCCAAGCGTGGCAATTATGGCATATCCCCCCCCCCATTGGGGGAGGCCTATGTCTAGCAGTGGACGTCTTTCGGCTGCAATGATGATGATGATGATGAATACTTTTACAGCAGTTTTGGTATGGATTCATTACTTATTTTTAATTTACAAATTGCTATTTTACCACATTGATGAAATAGCAATCTGCTATGTTATCCTACTTCCTACTAATATTATAAATGCGAAAGTATGAATGTTTGTCAATTTCTTCAATCATATTGAAACGCCAGATGGACCGACGACCTGAAGAAGGTGGCTGGGAGGGACTGGATGCGGAAGCCAGAGGACCGAGTGTTGTGGAGCAACTTGGGAGAGGCCTATGTCCAGCAGTGGCCTGCGAGAGGCTGAGTTGATTGATCCTACTAATACAAATATTATAAATGCAAAAGTATGAATGTTTGTTAGTTTCTTCAATCATATTGAAACGCCAGATGGACCGACGACCTGAAGAAGGTGGCTGGGAGGGACTGGATGTGGAAGCCAGAGAACCGAGTGTTGTGGCGCGACTTGGGAGAGGCCTATGTCCAGCAGTGGACTGCGAGAGGCTGAGTTGATTATAAATAAATAAATAAATAAATATTTTTGGGACAGCACCATCTAGTCCCAAACTAAGCAGAGCTTGTGCTATGGGTACTAGACAATGGATATAATGCTTATATTTTTTTTTTTGTAAATACATACTTATAATACATAAAGAACACCCAGACCAACACAAACACTCATGTTCATCACACAAATATTTGTGTCCTGTGGGAATCAAACCCACGACCTTGTTATCAGCAGTCTGACACTCGAACCACTAGACCACAGAGGTCGTCAAAATAAATCCTATTAATATAATTGATTGATCCTACTAATATAAATATTATAAATGCGAAAGTATGAAGGTTTGTTAGTTTCTTCAATCATATTGAAACGGCTGAACGGATTTTGATGAAGTTTGACAAACAGATAAACCATAACCCGAATTAATATAATAAGCATTTTTTTTTCTCGGGAAGATAAACATTTCTCCGGGATGCGCGTTATCATATTTCTGTGATAGACCGAATTATACGCGGGTGAAGCCACGGACACAGGATAGTATTCCTGATAAAGTATTATGTTACACTGACCATCGTACCTTTTGAGGGTTCTTCAATCACAATAAGCATTAGAGTTAGGGTTGCGCCCTACATTGTCGTACGGCGTTCCGAACAATGAACCACGTCGCATTATAATAAGTTTAAACCCGGATTACACGGGTTTTAGTGTAAACTCAAAAAACCCTTTTATAAAAATATGAAAAATGCAGAAAAAGTATTTGCAATGGTAATGTTATTATTTCAGTCCTTCTATTTTTTTCAAGTTTTGGCAATGTAGGGGAACCTTGAAATAGAATAAATAACAAATCAAAAATATTTCAGGTTTTTTTAAAGGTTGATAAAAATGAAAATAGACGATCACAATGATCATTTTGTTTAAACTGTAATATGCGTTAAATTTTGCTGCGTGATTAGAAATACTGATTTAAAGGGGAGATAAATGGTGATTTCCTAACTCAATTTGCATGTAATTTGTATTTTTACAACCAACCTCGTACGAAATTGTTGTGTTCATCTCTGTTAAAGTTACATACATACAATATTTGAAAACGACAATTTTTTTGAATACTTCTTCCTGTTTATTGTAATTTCTTGAGACCAAAACTGTGGAAGTTTATGGTATATATTGATATTTTAATTACCAAGATAATATCTAAGATTGATAAGTTAAGATATTTTCAAGATAAGTGTCACTGCTACAACTTTTTGAAAAGTTGATATCGAGTTCTGTTGTTTTGTACGTTTACAATAACCATTAAGTTAAAACTATTGCAGCTGACAAAACAACACGCCTAACCCTTTTAAGGTATTCTAATGCACAAAAGTCAATTGCAAACCGTCAACGGCAAAATTTGCAACATGCCATTATCCAACAAGGCAGCATTTGTTAATTCGAGATGTTATTACAAAAATTACCATAATCGAAGCAACCAGCCGTAAAGACATTGTGTACGGGCCAAGGGTAGCCAGCAATCAACAATCAGGGTGTTTGGAGGAAAACGATACTCTAAACCTATTTTCTAACTTATCAGAAGGTCGTAAATATCAATTTCCTTTGTATTATTTCGTGGTATATGTTTGTAATTTTTGGGAGGTTTAAATATGCAGAATTCAAAGGGTTAGTTCAATGACCCGATTGAAGTGTCGAGATAACGTTTTAAGGTGTTAATTTGTGTTAGTTGCTTTATCAGAAGTACTTATCGTTTTTTTTTTTATTGAACGAGTTTCCCTTCTAAGTAGGACTCTTTCATGGAGAACAGAAAGGAGCGAACGTAACTAATGCTGGAAGATGCTGTGATCAGAAAAATATCATCATTTCAGCCGAAAGGCGTTCACTGCTGGACATAGGTCTCCCCCAAAATGGGGGGATATGCCATAATCGCCACACTTGGCAGGCGGGTTAGCGATCGCAGTTGGTTGGTTAAATACTCAGATCGCTGCTGCCCTTCCTCTGATGAATCCCTTAGTCACCTTTTACGTCACCCATGAGAAGAGATAGGATGGTCCTATTCTTTACGTCCAACACCCAACGGAACAAACTTGTTCAGATAATAAAATATATCAAAATTGTTTACCTCATTTTCATCAATTACCGAAACATTTCCATAGAGCACGTCAAGCTGTCGGTCCCGGTTGTTATACGAATATCTATGGCAGTCGTTACGGGTAGTCAGAAGCCTGAAAGTCTGTTAACTGGTCTAACCTCCGAATGTCGGTATTACCTTGTAACTGGGTTGCGGGGGTCTGAAGACAGTCGCTCCGTGTAAAATACTGATGTTCAGCCGCATCTGGCTAGACTGGAAGCTGACCCCAAGATAATTGGGAAAAGGCTCGGAGGATGAATGTGTCCGAAACATTTCAAGTATAGTTTGTATAACCGTATATGTATTGATCATAAAATTGGTTTAACGTGAACATCGTCCACTACCATGAACAATTTCCCCTCTCAAGTACTGACATTGCAAAAAAAACATACTTATTCCTCATCGTAAAATAACGTCCAAAATTGTGCGTGTTCTAGCAATAAAAATGGCAATAATTTTCCTGTACATAATAAAACAACTGTGTCTAAATTGAAAGAGGGCGACGTTTTTATAGAGCGATAAAATATGGTTGAAGTACATCATAGGATTCAAGGGTCATGCCGCCATTAAGCTCTGCAGTTTTAACTTTTCAACAATCCATAGTATGTTTTCTTTAACGACTCGTAAAATCGTGTAGAAATGTCGACAATGATGTCTATTCTCTTGTACACGTTCGCTCTCTTTTACTAATAGAAGATATATTTTTTCTTTTACAAGAAAGGGATGGCAACAGTTTTAGAACTGTCAAATTAGTTAACGTGTTACATTTAAAGTTTTTAAACTTTCGCGAATTTCATTCATATTGAACTATATTTAGAACGTGGCTGGGGGGGACTGGATCCGGAAGTCAGAGGACCGAATGTTGTGGCGCAACTTGGGAGAGGCATATGTCCAGCAGTGGACTGCGATAGGCTGAGTTAATTGATTGATTGATTTAAACTATATTTACGGGACTTGTTTGTTGAGAAATATGTTTGGTGTAACTTTGAGAGATAAAGTAAGGAATAACGTGTTAAGGGAGCGTTGTGGAGTGAAAGAAGGTGTAGTGACAAAGATTGAGAAAGGTATGTTAAGATGGTTTGGACATATAGGGAGGATGGACGAGAGGAGATTGACGAAACAAGTATACGAAGCGAGTGTTGATGGAAGAGTTGGAAGGGGACGACCTCGGCGAACGTATCGCGATCAAATCGCGGATGTTCTCAAAAAATGCCAGGTTAAGAGTTCTCTAAACCGACGAGCATGCATGACGAGGTTAATGGACGTAGATGAAGCGAAAGAGGTGTGTCAGGATCGTAGCAGGTGGAAATCCATAGTCTCTGCCTACCCCAATGGGAAACAGGCATGATAATATGTATGTATGTATGTTGTTTGTTATGTTTTGATTTTATTGTGCGCGATCATAGTAACATCAGTATCATTTTAATTGTATTTTAGTGGGCACGTTCCGAGATAACGAGTAAACTTTTATGGAAAATTTAATTCCAACAAATTTGACAGCACTAAAATTATTGCCATCCCTTTCTTGTGTCTACTTTTAGTAAATGAGAGCGATACTTTAAAATAAGTTTAGTCCGTGAACAAGAGAATCGACACCAATAACAATGATTTTTATATTCAGGAACATAAACTATAAATTAACTACCATTAAACGATATCAGATAATACATATAGAATTATTTCAAATTTTAAAGGAGGGGAAAATAAAGGTTTTAAAAATGAAAAGAGATAAATGGGAAGAAAAGATGTTAAGAAAAGATGCAAAGTAAAAGTTATGAATGATGTCGAGAAAAATTAAAGTTAAGAAGATAAGACTGTAGCGACAGAAATGGACTTGTCGATACGATACGCCAAGGTTGGAATTGTTGTCAAGTCTCCGATAACTTAAGGATTATTTAAGAAATCGAAGAATAAATTTATATTATTCAAGAGATGCTGGTCTTCATGTTTAAAAAAAAAAGGCATTTTACCGCATTACAGACAGAGCTTTTTGTCATTATCATCATCATCATCATTTCAGCCAAAAAACGTCCACTGCTGGACAAAGGCCTCCCCAAAAGGGGGGGATATGCCATAATCACCTCGCTTCGCAGGCGGGTTGGCGATGGCAGTTGGTTGCTTAAATACTCAGAGAACGCTGCAGCCCATCCTCTGGTGAATCACTTAGTCGCCTTTTACGATACCCATGAGAAGAGAGGGGATGGTGCAATTATTTACGTCCGCCACCACACGGAACGTTTTGTCATCACGTTTAGATATTTTGTTATTGAGTAAACCATTCATTTGCTTGCACAAGTTGCACAACATACATAATATCAACAAACATTGACCTTTTTTTGTGCAATTGGTTTTGTGGTCCAAGAATACCAGTTTCACCAGAATTTGTTTGCATAAATCTTTATGTTTATTTTGTGTGCTTACACAAATAATATAATTTTATTCAAGGGGTTCGTTATTGTAACGTGAGTGTCCTACTTCCAATTGCGATTCATTGTCATCATGGCTTTTATTATCTGCGACCTTTTTTGCAATGTTAGAAAAACAAACTTTTTGTTTGTCTATCGTTAGCAAACTTGTCTGTTACACTGCTGACGGTGTTACACTTTTATAGAATTATTGCATTGTGTGCCTTGCATCTTTTTGATAGAGTTTAAAGTTTAACGGTACGAAGATTTGTGACATCGTTAGTAATTCAATATCCTTTGAAACAAAAAATACAGTCGCATTAACACACGCTATGGGATCATGGGAAACAGATGGTCGTTTTACCATAAGTGCTTTATCTTATCGAGTCGACGATTATATCATCGATGTACTACGGCGCTAATTGATTCTTTCATTAATGACCTATTCATTTAACATCAGTAATCCCTGCCTGAACCCCATCTGCTTTTTATCTAAGGGCACTAAAAAAAAAATTTGGGTTATGCATTATCTATTTAAACATATTTCTTCCATCAGACTTTTTTCAGACAAACATCGACTTTTTTCATTCATTTGTGGTGACCTGGGGTAGAAGAGAAAAACATTAGTTTTATCAGCTGCTTGCTTAACTGTCGTTAAACATCATTAAACACTAAAGAATCGTCCCGGTACGCATGATTTGCTAGAAAATTAAAAAAGGCACTGTCAACTTTCCACCATAACCCATCAAATGTTGTCTTCATCTCGAATGAAATTTTCGTAATAAACCCTGTAAATGTAGTAAATTATTTTTCTGATTCTGTTTATTTAAGTATTTTTTTTTATTCCTTATTATCATTTGAATATTTCTAGTACCTGTTTAGATTTACTGGCATCCATCTAAAAAAACGATAATTATTACAATCAAAATTGACCTAAAAGTGTCTTATAGCACGACAGGCCCGCCAGCTTTTAACATTTGCCTCAAATTTAATATTCCAAGTATGTAATAGTAAATTATTCAAGGGTTCGCTTTTATAATATGAATTCTGTTATATTATTTCTTCCTACTTAATTATTATATTTATCTTCTTTTGTCAATTTCCTGTACAAATGTTTCCATTTTGTTACAATTCTACTAAATCTGCATCTGCTTCTTTGATTTGAATAAAAGCAATTAAATGTATTTAATAGAATCATGTTGCATTTCATTGAATGTCTAAAGTGACCGGATGTCCATTCCTATTATTCGTCAAATTTGCTCCCCCCTTTCTACGATAAAAATATCTTTTGATATTCTTTAAGTGGATTGGATAACACCAAAACTAGTTCAGCTAACTTCATTATTTAAAGTTACACTATTAAAGTTTTATGATTCTTTGTTTAATTCAGCGTAGCCCTTTAAACTTTTAAATTTTTTCTCAATTACACTAGTAGGTAAGAAAAAGTAAAATTACTCCAATGTTTTTGAAAACTCATAAATAATGCGTTAGCTAGAGTAATAAAGTTGTGGTTTGCTCATATTTTCTTAAGACAAATGGGTCGTTTTTTCTAATAAAACGTTACCCTTAAAGAGTTCGTAGAGAGAAGGTAATAAAACTTATATTGATGTAGCGTACTAAGTAAATCACGAATTCCTAACTTATTATTAAATTTATGAAGCAAGTTAATTCAAATTACGACAAAAAAATATAACAGCACAAAAATATGACACAATCATAAAGAATCTAAAACAGGCTCTCCAAACAAAGTTAAAGATAATAAAAGGAAGAACGAGGAAAAAAGCTTTTTCGGACGGAAACAATTAAGGAATTTTGAAAAATTCGTTACCGTTTAATTAAATCAGAACAAGTCACAAGTAACGAAGCGTGAAGTCACGCGCGGGGCACAAACGAACTTTACCTTTTGAACGTTATGATTCTCAACTAATTAGTTTTTGTGACCCATTTGGATGAATTAAATTATTATACACAAATACAAGTAGGTACTTTACTAAAGCCGTGAGGCGAGACATGCATGATGCTTACAATTTGAGCCATTTCACTTCCTTGTAACTTTTTACTAGACACACCGCGCGATTTAGAGCTATATTGACGAAAAAAAAAAACATTTACTTCAGATTTAACCCATATAAACTAACATAAAACAACATAACTGGTATAAAACAACATCATGTCATACAAAATTAAATAAACAATTACGAGTTTAAAATAAAAACAAAATCATACAAAATTTAAATCATGTCAAAAATAAATGGGATTAAAAAGGGCAGGTACTGAATTATATTTGACAATCTTCTATGTAAGAAAATTTACAGAGTAGAAGAATTCCTATCCTATCCTACTTCCTTCTATCCTACTAATATTATGAACATGAAAGTTCGTGAGGATATATGGATGTTTGTGACTCTTTCACGCAAAAACTACTGTATGGATTTTAATTAAATTTGGCATACAGATGGAACTTAACCCGGATAAGTTACAGAATTAAGTTTTAGAGTGATAATTTCATTCAAAGTTCCACTCAAAGTTGAAGCACAAAAACAATCTATTGGTGCCGTAAGCGGCACGTTTATTTTCACCTACACGCACACAAGCGCACGAATAATGCATGGTACGTAGCCGTTTTAGGCCAACTTGAATAACTCACTCTGTGTGCGACTATAACGGTTCTAAGCCTAGTTATTCTAAGTATAGTGCACTCTGTGAATAAAAAAAACCTCTCCAATAACCTATACCCATTTCACAATGATACTGCTTAAAATAACTTAGTAACTGACCTTTAATCTTTATGAAGGTGCCACAGAGATTGTCATTGCACCCCTGCCAATCGATAAAATGGAAATGAACTGTAAAATATGGGACAACTCACCTTATGAATGACCGTCAAAGTTAAATAGAATATTCTATTCGATTATTTTTAGTTCATTAGTGGGTTGTGTCGATAAGTGGACTGAATATAGGCTAACGGCCAAAATTAATATCCAATCTATCCACGATTTGGCCTACTAGAGATAGAAATTTGACATATTTTGTATGGAGCTAATGTCAAATTCCTATCTCTAGTGTGGCAAATCGTAGATAGATGGGATATTAATTTTGGCCGTAAAACTTTTTCACCTGCTATCGATACTTCATAAGCCTATTCGCGTGCACACAATTTATGTAACTGGTTTTATAATTTTATTCAATTAGTTTTTTATTTGTTTAATTGTAGTTTGTAATTTCTATTTAAAAACTTATTACTGTATTTTTCTGATGTACAATAAAGAATAAGAATAAAATCAATCATACCTTTAATAATTTTGGATTTTTTATTACTTTTCTAATACAAAAGTAATTGACACGAGTATGAGACTTTCTGAGAAATAAAACATTTACTGTTCATTCTTTGCAAACTCCGATCTATAGCGGGCCGGTTTTATTGAGATGAACTAAACACCCTCGAGAACAATGAATCCGTGTCACCAAAATAAACCGAAACTAAGAATGATAAGAACTTATTGAAATAAAATGTTGATAATAAATAGATCTATAAAACATTAAATAGTCTACTGTTGTTAATAAATAGTCTTATTAAATGGTTTTTATTTGATTAAGCTGTCCAGCTAGGTAAGTCCAACTTCGAGAAAGAGGTCAATCGTCGAATCCGACTCGGTTAGGCAGCGTTCGGGAAGCTACGCAATATCTTCTCGTCCAAAATACCGCAGTGTCTCAAGACGAAAGTCTTTGACCAGTGTGTGTTGCCAGTAATTACTTACGGTACTGAAACGTGGTCGCTCACAATGGGCCTGATAAGAAGGCTCAAAGTCACTCAAAGGGCAATGGAGAGGGCTATGCTCGGAGTGTCCCTGCGTGATCGAATCAGAAATGAGGAGATTCGCAGGAGAACGAAAGTAACCGACATAGCCCGAAGAATTGCCAAACTTAAGTGGCAGTGGGCGGGGCACATTGCTCGCAGAACGGATGGCCGATGGGGCAGTAAAGTTCTGGAGTGGCGACCGCGTACTGGAAGGCGCAGCGTGGGTAGGCCCCCCACAAGGTGGACCGACGACCTGGTGAAGGTCGCGGGAATCCGCTGGATACGGAAGGCACAGGACCGGTCGTTGTGGCGATGCTTGGGGGAGGCCTATGTCCAGCAGTGGACGTCTTTCGGCTGAAATGATGATGATGATGATGAAGCTATCATTCATAGTTTCCGATATATTAAGGTTTTTGTTAGTGACCCGGATTCATTGCTCTCGAGTGTAGGTATCACTATTTGAAATATCATACATATCTAAAACAAATTTGTTTTCTGTTGCATTATGTATGGATACAAAATTGAAAAATGTCATGCATTGCACCGTGCGACGCCGTCGTAGTGTATATCAGGATAGTTGTAAATTGGCATCACTAGAGCGTACATTATGCATGTTTTCCAGCTACAAACACGGTAACATTTTGGACCTGATTCCAGCTCTGATTGGTATTGGTATTGGTATAACGGGCCATTTTCCGCAACTCCACGCTCGGCGTGTATTTTGCGTGTGGATGGGAATCACTTGTTTACTCGAGCCACCCCAGCTCCTCGAGGAAGGCCAGCAGACGTTTGATGTTGCTGACTGTCTCTCGGAGAGTATTAGCCCTGTATGAGGCGACCTCCGGGCAATTGTGAAGTACGTGGATCGCCGTTTCCTCTGTCTCCATGCAGGCTCTGCACAGGGGACTGTCAGTCATACCTATGACAAAGAGGTGTTTGTTAAATGAACCGTGTCCGGTGTAGGCGGCTGTCACCGTACGTAGATGTTGTTTTGACAGCCGGAGGAGCTGTTTGGTGATCTTACCGTCGATGACGGGGAGTACTTCCTTAGCCTGTCTGCATACCTCGTGGTTTATCCAAGAGTAATTGTGTTTGTCTCTAGTGCGTTTTTATTACCAGAGTACGAAAATGACCGAAGGGGAGAGGTATTATGGGTTCAGGTCCTACCGCGTCTGTACTCGATCCCCTCCTAGCGAGTTCATCCGCTGCGTCATTGCCTCTAGAGCCACTATGACCTTTAATCCATTGTAAGGTTATATTGTTGGAGCTGCCTACCTGATTTAATTTCTGGTGGCATTCGTAGATAAGCCCAGAGTTAACAGTACAACTGTTGAGAGCCAGTAGAACCGCCATGCTGTCGGAGAGTATTCTAATAGCCAGCATTCTAATTCCAGCTCTGATATTACACTGTGTGATAACTGAGTCAAACGTGTGTGCACTTCAAAACAGCCACTAACAAAGCTACATGACACACTGCGGTCGACATGTCGCAATTTACGCTGCCCATTCTCTTTGTAAAAAATATGGATGTATTTTTTGCAGAGTGCATGATAAACTGCAAACGATGCAAATTGACGCCTTTGACGGTGTGAAGTGCTATCAGAGTTTCGATACTTTTTGACGAGCAACGTTTTTCACTTAATTATTACTGGATACGCGTACGTGTGCTGAAAATAATTAAAAATTCAGGGCACATAACGAACGCAGATTCCAAAAAATAAAAAGGGCAACCGTTTCGAATTCCCGTTACTACACGATGCGATGTTAATTTCAAATCAGTCACAACTCACAACCCAAGATTATACAATTTATTGTATTGCAGATCCGAACACGCGACAGCCCCGTAAAAAGGTTCGAAATTAAAACTCAAGCCCTTTGTAATAATTACAATAGAGGTAAAAAATAATAATTTAGAATTCAAGTATCTAAGTTCATTGACAAACATGCGTACGACAAAATTAATTAGTTCCATCAATCATTGGTTGAATCGTGTCAGTGTAAAACCGGCCCACTGGTTTGAAAAAGACCAACTATCGAAAAAAAATGTAACGTGATTCGACCATTGTGTGTTAACCCTTTCATTACTGGATTGATAAAAGTTGTGACGCTTCAGCGGGGCTCGCTAGCGCCTGGGCGGAGATATAGTGGGACAATATTTTGAATGCGTCGGAGATATGATAAGGGAAAATTTATTTTTGGGTCAGGTTGCTATGCGTTGCATATGATCTAAAATGTCTGTAGTTTATTTAAACAATTTTGATAAATAATTACTGTGGTAGATAATTGTGACAACATTTTAACTTAAAGATTAGGAGCTGGTACCTATGATTGGTGTTTGTGAAGTAAATAAATGTTTAGTAATTATGGAAACGTTAAATATAATTTCCATCTTCATGTCTCAGTTTGGCGAACCGACTTGCGATGCCATTTAGGCAACAGCCTAGGTGGTATTGAAGTTGTAATGGGCAAAGGTAACCGCTTAACATCCGGTGGGCCTTTAGCTCGTTTCGCCATCCTATAATAAAAAAATAAAATAATAAAAACTGCTCGTAATATTGAATTACGTCTGTTCGATTTCGCCTATAGTGAAATTATAAAAATCGCAATGACAAACAACATTTACAATCCCTTATTATTAAGAACATAAAATAGGTAACATGCTTGTCAAATACTACAATGTACTAGATTGCATTGCGAAATACAAAAAAACTATCTACAATCAAACATTAAAAGAACCCTATCTAAACCATGATAAAAGCTAAAGCATAGAGCAATTTCTGATTAAGGGTTCATATTTTTGCTTATTAACTATTATCAGATTAGCTTAGAACCCCTTTTTGGTATCAATCAGTAATCGATCACCGAATAAAGGGAGATAGATGTCAATCAATCGATTTTTTGTGATCTACTTATTGTTAAAATGACAATCGATGTGATATGAGTACGAAATCGATAAAGCTGTAACTAACTGCAAAAGTATCAGTAAAAATTCCATCAGGACATGATAAATTGCGTCTAAATAAAACTTTATTTTTATTATTATTTTGTACTGCGCATGCCCCCTGAAATATGTTTATGACAATACGAATATACATCGGAACAGTTACAGTGTTAATTTACATATCTATAGGTGATATTTTGAATATGACAGCAATCTATCATATGCGGTGACAATGCGCGCGCGCCCTCTGACGACCTTTCGACGTATTTCGGAACTGTTCCGCGGAACTAAGGGGTGTCAAGCACGTTTTATTATTTGCGACATGATGATAAAATGATTTGTAACAGACACCTGAGTATCTTTTTTTAATAGGCAGCATCTTTGGCTACTCACCTATAAGTTTTTTATTTTCCGCGCTGTATTCCAGCCAGTGTTAATTTTTCCTCTTTCTTTTCTAAATACTAGTTTGTTTATCTGTATCCAACATAAATAATACATGTACATTTTGTCGTAAATTTCAGTAAAAAAACAGCTATTATATTATAATTAAACATTTTTTTTTCAACATTAATAACAGAGTTTTCTAGCCCAAATTTTCACCTATGGCAAATGTTTTGGTTGAACATGAGTAATAATGCCATAACCCATAACGCAGAAATAACACAAACATTTTGTGGGCTCAACGTTCATTATCATTGTCATTTGGTGCCGAGAGGGAACGCAATTGGCATAACAATGCCGCGTCGGCGCATCTTTTTCCAATAAAAAATCTGATTTGCATTATGACATTTGTTGTTGTCAGAAACTGACAGGCAGCTCGTGTCAAAGTCAAAAGTATTATTTTTGTGTTAATATTTTACATTATAAAACATTCAATGAAGGGTAGAATATTGATTGACTATGGTATTATTTTATTATAAGTGATAATAATTTAAGAAACACTTGTTGTATAATTCGATATTAGCGCTGATAGCCGAAATACAGGCTTTGCCTAGTTTGGCTACAGATGCTTCATATTTTTTGTACTACCAAAACATAGCCAAATAATATTTAAAAATAGTTGGATACCTTTTTGACAGTAAATATTATTATTATTATATTATTATGCACTTCGCAACTGGGAGATATAATTTATCAAGCTGTTTATTTATCAAGTTAGAGCACGAAACTTTAAATTAACGAATAGTGGGTTGATTGTTCAAAAACTGTTTTAGTTATACTTATTATTTTTAATAAAACAAAGTTTAACCGGATTAAATCACGTATATTATTTTATTTCGCGTATCTTATTATTTCCGTCATGCTAATTGTTACTTTACAAGTAAGGTAACAGTCAAGTCAAATCAAAATTTCTTTATACCAGTTAACAAAAATTATCTTAAGAATAACATACAAAACACTGATTATTCTTTAGTGTATTAATTCATACCTTTTTTATTCGCCACGTGTAAAGTGTTAAACAATAGTACAAAACCAAACAATTGACTTAACTTTTGTTTAGATTGTGAGAAAAAAATAACTCTAAATTAGAGGTCGTTATTAATTTGTCCTCATTACCATATCGATGGAGGCTTTTTTAACATTGTTTGTATTAGAAAAATGTTACACCCCGTATAATTATAAGCTGTGTGTTTTTGTAACATCATGCTGTGTTTTTTGTGAAAACAATGTGGTGTAACCGTTATTTACATTGTTTTTAATAGTTAGCAATATAACTTGTATAAATAAAAAAGACGTTAGTACGCATATAGAAATCGGATAATACACATTTTCTTGTCTACATTGCAATAAAATAAATACGGTTTTTTTGTCTCTTGTCTTATTTAGTAAACAATCTTGGCATGTCTCTATAATCAAATAACTACTGATAAAATATAATTATTTAGTATGTAAAATTACATGTGACTCCCGAATTCCTCTTAAACTGAAGGGGAAAATCTATAAGACCATGATAAGACCTGCTGTCCTGTATGGATCGGAATGTTGGGCTACGAAGGGAACTAATGAAAGGCAAGTGCATGCAGCTGAGATGAGAATGTTAAGAGGAATGTGTGGTGTAACGAAAATGGATAGGATAAGGAATGAATATGTAAGAGGGAGTCTGAAAGTAGCGCCAGTGACAGAAAAGTTAAGTAGCAACAGACTGTCGTGGTATGGACATGTGATGAGGAGGAATGAGGAGCATGTTACGAGGAAAGTTTTAAGTATGAATGTTGATGGCTATAAGAAAAGAGGCAGACCGAAGAAAATATTGATGGATTGTGTGAAAGATGATATGAATATAAAGAAAGTGAACACGGAGATGACGGCTGATAGAGACGTATGGAAGAAAAAAACATGCTGCGCTGACCCCGAATAAATTGGGATAAGGGCAGAAGGATGATGAGTGTGTAAAATTGTTAACATAATGGATTTTAATAATAATTATTGACGAATTTCATAAAAAGACATTATGCTAAGATTGTTTACTAAATAAGAGTGTTAAGAAAAAACAGTTTACGATAAAACATGGATAATGTTACGCTTATTAAAAACATAGCCCTTAAGTTAGCTCACACTTCCATTGCATTTGTTTAAAACTGGCGAAAAAATACTAAAGCAAATATAAGTTTAGTAGTTTTTAGTTTGGTTTTAGTTAAGCTCCCTAAATCAATTACATGATAGCAATTGGGTAAATTAAATAAGTATTCCATTAGAACTGAGTGTATTACAATAATTGTCTAATAAAACATGTACGAGACATCTCAAGCACTCTAGCCTAAGATAAAACAAACAACAGAATACAACTCCATTGTCTGTGGTCGCTAAATCTATTGATGTTGGCAAAAAAACAGTGTAAAAACTTTTTTTTATCACAGCCATCGGGAACTAGCCCCTTTTATGAATGGAATACGTGAGCCTGCAAATCAAACAGGGCTTTGGTTCGGCATTTATTTTTGTATCTATTGTTTCGCTCCAAGTGTTTCGCCGCAAACGTTGATTGTATCGGAAAAAAAAATTGAATAAATATTGAAAATCTCTCGATAGTTATTTTTTTTAATGGGTAAAAATTCCACACCGGCCTTCAGCCTCCATGAAGTCAGCAGCCTTTTGTAGGTATTCTCCTCTCAAACAAAAAAAAATGGTAAAATATGCTATTTTATTGGTACTGTTCCCTAGAAGGCGTTGTAAACTTGTAAGTAATGGTCAACCACATATATAGTAAAAGATATATACGAAGTGCTGTGAACAAGCATAGTGAAGCCTAGAAAACCGTGCTCCTCCGTGTACAAACCAGCGCTCACGCACACTCCATGCACCTGAAGGATATTTACTAAATTAAACGAACTTACCTAAGTGAAGTTCTATTGTAATTATACGAGCTGCCCAGTCTTCGATTCTTCATATATTTATTATGTAGTACCACTATATTCCATTGTTTTACGCGAATATTGAAAGTCCAGAAAAAAAAACTTTTTGTTCTGGCAACTCTAACTTATGTCATTCTATTTAGAGCAATCTGCAATAAAAAAACTTAGCACATTCCGCTTAGATTACATACCTATAACTACTGTAATTTCCTAACTTCAGTCAAAGGGTAAACAAATTTTTGTTTTGGGTTTGGGAGGGAAACTACTATCGAAGACTGGGCAGCTCGTATAATTACAATAGAACTTCACTTAGGTAAGTTCGTTTAATTTAGTAATTATACTTGCTGCCCAGTCTTCGATTCTTCATATATTTATTATGTAGATGTTTAGAGATGAAGTTGGAAATTACATAAGTATTGAACATTCCGAGATAATTAAAATATCAGAAATTTCAAATCAACCTTTTATTGCAATATTAATCATTTTGAAACTATCAACTTAACTATTGTTTATTTAAGTACTTAAAATCACAAGTCGCCTTGTACCAGTAGGTACTCTTTATTATGATTAGATTACATAATAAATAATCAGTCTGAACATTGCACAAGGTCTTAGCAGTAATTTTTATTTTATTTTATTTTATTAGAGGTATATTCTAATGATTTGCAAAAACTTTATGTTACACCTTCCCTATTTGCCATTGAGGTGAAGGCATGACCTTGAGGTACGTACCTACATTTCTTGATGTCTATGCCACTGTCTATTATTATTTGTTTAATCCTATGACTAATGGTTTTCTTACTATTTATGAGGTTTTTTATAACTGATAAACAATTTTCAGTATTACCTAACTCTGGTTTTTCCAGTGTCTATGGATAATTTGTATGATATCTTAATGTCATAACAAAACAAAACTTAGGTCCCAAAGGAAATAAGGTAGCATAATACACACCTGTTGTTTTTCTACTGGAAGGTACAGATATTTTTAACAAGTTATTTTTAACTGTACCCCTATGTCACAATTTTCATTACCTTGTTATAGGTACTTTTATGAACCATTGACACAATAAGATGAAAAAATCAATTATATATTTTAGTGTATTAACAGATAATGTCTGTATTATTTGTGCACTTCTAAGTGCTAACAGTATAACCTACCAAGTAATATGTAAGAACAACTTCTTTGATAATCAACCAAGAAAAAATAAAAAAATAAGGGCCAATGATGGATCCCAAGTACCTTTGTATTTTGGTCGACTTGGTCGTAGTTTAAAAAATACACTTGAAATATCTCTTTATTTGAACATCTGTACCTACCTAAGAATCTATTATCAATGATAATGCTGATCTAACGGAGTTGAGTGAAGTGTATGAAGCATCATACTTAAATTGTTCTGTAAGGAATTTGAAATAATTATAATTCAAAGATTCCTTCACCTTTACAGAAAAAACCCAACACCTTTATAGTGTTATTGAGTATTGTTTAATCGCCTTATCTGACAGTGATAATACCATGATTTCAGTTGTCTCATCTCATATTAAAATAAAGATATCATAAAGAGGGTGAAGTTGTCTGAAACTAACAATAATTGACTTAAAGGTTCAAAAAACTATTCTTAATACAGCCATTGAAGTAATAAATTGACACCAGGGTTGTGAGATCCATATGAGGAAAGAACTTAAGATTCTTCTAAATTCTTAATCAACCCCATTATTATTATATACATACATACATATAATGGCGGATATGCATAAAATAGGCAATGATGTTTCAGCAAATTAAGTACATTTCATAAAAGTTCTTTGCAAAGATCCCTTTGCTCCCTATTTTTGGTATTGCTTCTGGCAGCAAATACATCAAAACAGTCTGAAAACTAACAGTCTTGCTAAAAAAGCTATAGCCGACAGGTAGTTCTCTTTCACAATTAATATTTTTACTCCTAGATTCAAGATCAGCTTCTTTGTGGTCTTTGAATTTTCACATGAAGTGAATATCTAATATCCCTTCCTAGCTAGGGAATCAAGTTTTAGGAATTGAATATTTACTCATTCAAATAATATAATAATATTGTGAGTACATAATAGCTGTAGTATTGTTTATGTGTAAAATAATTTGACAGAATTTTTATTCATAAGCAAAACATTGTACCTAATCCGATAAAGTAACTTAAAACTCAAAGTAAATATGATGACTTGACTTGCTTTTTCTTATTCAAGAAAAACTATTTGCTGTAGTATAATAATTACAAAATATTTTTCAACCAGCACCAGATGTAGGTAGATATCTACCTATCAGCATAAATTTCAATAATTAAAATATTTAATACACTTTTTTGTAGTTTTCATGTAATTTATTCCACCATAGAAATTTTTGTTTATACTCTGTATTTATTTAAATAATTGAATCAAAGTCATTAAGTATTATAATTAAGTAATTTCTCACATCTTTGATTTTATAAGTCATGTGTTTCAAAAAAAAAAAATATAACTTACAACATGGCAAAGCTGCTAAAGTTTCAATGAGCAGTTTTTTATGGTTGAGTAATTAGAATTGTGAATTATCGATCATCAGATTCATCATTCACTGACAAGATCATATCCTTCATGTTTACCAAATCTTAACACTTTGTAATGTATGATGAACAAAACCCATGACACTTTAAGAAGTTTCATAGTATTGTTACAATTTTTTGTTGTATTCAAGCGCGGTCGACCAACTTTGGGGGATGACGAAAGAAGCGGTCGCCCTTTGACGGCTGTTATCGAAGAAAACGTGCTAGCAGTGAAAAATTTAATCCAAGACAATAGGCGAATTACATATCAGGAGATTCAACACATATTGAAGATTTTTTTTTTTATATTTTTTTTTTTTATGATAAATAGATCTGCTCTTGACCGCAATCTAGACAGCTTTGTCAGGATGTGGTCGACGATGGAGCGAGCAAACCTATTAGGTGCCGATTCACTCCAGCTTTAAAGGCGTTAGGGTTATAAGTGCCCGGAAATACAGATGCTGGCAGTGAATTCCACAACTTGGCTGTGCGCATTATGAAAGAGTTCTCAAAGCGCTTGGTCCTGATAGGAGGGATTTCTACCAAATGTGGATGATATCCTGCAGTGCGTCGTGTAGTCCGATGAAAGAAAGGAGATGGCGGAATAAGCTCATGGAGCTCGTGCGCACACTCTCCAAAGTACAGCCTGTAGAACACCGACAAACAAGCAACTGTGCGTCTATAGGGTAAGCTTTGTAGCTTAGATTTTGCTAGCAGTTCATCACCAATTAGCCTCTCAGCTCTGCGTTGAATCGAGTCAAGAGCCGCAAGCTGGTATTTGGCGGAGCCATCCCATAAGTGACTGCAATACTCCATACACGATCGGACTTGAGCTTTATATAAAGTGAAAAGCTGTCCAGGAGTGAAGTATCGCTTCACCTTGTTAAGAATGCCCAACTTTTTGGCCGCAGTTTGAGCCTTTGCCTCGATTGTGGTGCCGAAGTTGAGGTTAGTTGTCAACTCCATGCCAAGAAGGTCTAGGTGGTCAGCGATGCTAATAGGTGTACTTTGGAAAGTAGGAGCCAGGTGCATTGGACTCCGTTTAGCGGTAAAAAGACACGCCTGAGTTTTAGAGGCGTTAAAATTGACCAAATTGTCATCTCCCCACTGGGAAACGAGATTTAAGGTCGAATTAGTCCGCTCTATCATGGCCTGTCGTAGAGAACAGATTTCCCGTTGGTTGGCTCTCACACTGGATAGGTATCTCTCTGTGATAGTACTGTCATCTGCGTAGCCAATAAGACCTAACTGAAGTAGGTCATTTATGTGAAGCAGGAAAAGTGTCGCAGAGAGAACAGACCCTTGAGGAACTCCGGCATTTATAGCCAAGAGGGCAGAGGAGCAGCCGTCAATGACCACTCGAATGGACCGTTCACTCAAAAAGTCAGCTATCCATGTGCAAAAGTCAGGTGGGATGCCGTACGCTGGAAGCTTGTTCAGCAGACTTGCGTGCCAAACCCGGTCGAAAGCTTTCGAGATATCCAAAGACACAGCTAAGGCTTCGCCATGTTTCTCGATAGCTTCGCCCCAACAGTGCGTGACGAACACAAGAAGATCACCAGTTGATCGTTTCTGACGAAAGCCATATTGACGATCACTGAGAAGATCATTGTCTTCTAGGTATGCCAGCAACTTGTTGTTCAGTAACCTTTCCATAACTTTACACAGTATGGAGGTGATGGCGATTGGTCTGTAATTGGCCGGGTCAGCACGGTCACCCTTCTTGGGTACTGGCTGTACATTTGCAAGCTTCCAGGACTTGGGCACAGTCCTCTGACTAAGAGAGAGGCGGTACAGGCGTGTCAGTACAGGAGACAACTCAGGTGCACATTGCCTGAGAACCCTTGCAGAAATACCGTCGGGTCCACTGGCCTTATTCACATCAAGACAGAAAAGCGCTCTTCGAACCTCTTTAGTGTGAATAGCGATATTCGGGAATGAAAAATCGCAGTGAGGAATAGATGGTGGTAGTTTCGAGCCAGAGTCGAGACGCGAATTGCTCGCAAACAAAGATGCAAATAAATTTGCCTTTTCTGTTGCGGAGTAAGCCAGTGATCCATCAGGTTTCTGCATTGGAGGCAGCAAAGGACGACAGAAGTTCGTCTCGACCGATTTAGACAGGGACCAGAACTGCTTGCTACCTGGAGGGTATGAAGCTAACTTGGCCCCTATATGCCCAACATGGTCGAAACGGGCCTTTCGTAGTACCCGCTTGCAGGACTTGGCGGCAGTATTAAAGGCTCTCTTCTTTTCACGCACTTTCCGACGTCTGTCCTTGCGGTCACGAGCTTTGACCCAAGATTGGTAAGCGGACTCTTTGCGAGCCTCAGCTCTAGCACAGTCCGCGTTGTACCAAGGTCGGGCTTTGTGTCCGAGTGGTATGTCAGAGAACGGAATAAAATACTCCATTCCCTGCCGTATCACGTCAGTGACAGCATCAGCGCAGATAGTCGGGTCGCTGGAAGAGAAGCACACTTGCCGCCAAGGGTAAGATGCAAAAAAGTGACGCATCTCATCCCAATCTGCTGACTCGTATCGCCACACTCGCCTCGTGCCTCTAGGGCTGTTATCCTGAGGGGAGCATATCGACACGGATTTCACCACACAGTGGTCAGACGTTCCCAGCGGTGCTGAGACTGATACTGAGTGTCTGTGTGGATCTGTTGTCAGCAGAAGGTCCAGGCAATTGGGTTGATGGCTGTCGATATCCGGTACACGCGTTGCTTGGTTCACCAGCTGGGTAAGATCTAGCGATAACGCAAATTTGCGCGCTTCACGTCCAGCATGGTCAGTTTCCCGGTATGGGTACAGCCAGTCTTTATGGTGGGCATTATAATCCCCCAGGAAAACAAGCTCCGCCGTTGGATATCGCTGCATGACCAAATCTGTCGTCTTTGTTAAATAGTCAAACAGCCTGGTCGTCTCCTGATCACCGGAATGCGATCGGTAGATACAGTTGTAGACTGTTTTTTCCACCCCAGTATCCACCAATAGCCATATGGCAGGAATGCCTTTCGCCTCAAAGCAGCGGAGACGCCGACAGCAGATGTCATCGCGTACGTACGCACAGACCCCAGCGTGCTGCTTAAACAAATGCTCAAGCGAGTATCCCGGGTAGTTGAGGTACGCCACGTCTGACGGGGTCGCTATCTGCGTCTCCGTGAGGAAGAGTAGGTGCGGCTTTGCAGTCTCTAGGTGGTGGTGGACCGAGTCGAGATTGGAGTGCAACCCCCTGATGTTGGTGGAGTGCACTTGCAAGATTGGATCGGGAAGCGTTCACGAGATTCTACACAGCCATCTTCGCGTGAGGAGGATAGTATCACGCTGGGTGCCGCACAACCTCACCGATGCTCAGAAGCAGGCCCGGGTGGAATGGTGCCGTGATATGCTTAACAAATTTGAAGCAGGCTCGTCTCGGCGTGTTTACGACATCGTTACAGGTGATGAGTCCTGGATTTATCAATACGACCCAGAAACCAAGCGCCAGTCGACTGTTTGGGTGTTTCAAAATGAGCCAACGCCTACCAAAGTGAAGCGATCTAGAAGCGGGGGTAAGATTTTGATCGCTAGCTTTTTTAATTTGACTGGCCACTTGGTATCAATTCCCTTACGGGATCAAAGAAGCATTAATGCCGAATGGTATACTACCAAATGTTTGCCAGAAGTTTTCTCTGTTATAAGCAACAAGCGACCAAACACAGGGCTCCGCGGGCTACTGCTCCACCACGACAATGCACCTGCGCACACCGCACTCAAAACGAGGGACTTCCTGAACAGCACGCCAGTCAAACTCCTGGGTCACCCTCCTTACAGCCCTGATCTAGCACCGTGTGACTTCTTTTTATTCCCAAAAATAAAAAATCAGCTCAAAGGGATACAATTTTCGTCGCCGGAAGATGCGCTGGCTGCGTTCGAGCAGGCTGTAAACGAGGTGTCTGCAGCGGACTGGAAAAAGTGTTTTGAAAACTGGTTTAGGCGCATGAATCTTTGTATAGAGGCTGGTGGAAAGTACTTTGAAAAGATTTGATAAAAATATATGTACGTATAGAACAATTTTTTTTAGTTTCGCAAAACTTTCTGAGTGTCCCACGTATGCATCCTTTAAATCAATAGCGCATATGTAACCATTCCTAGAAATTTGTTTTTATAATGTTCTTATTTTTTCCCATTGAAAATTTTCTGCATGCACAAATTTGTTTAGTTTAATCTCCATTTGGTTTAGTTGGCTACAGTAAACATGTTTGTGATAAAATCAATCAATCAACCAATCAGTCAATCAATCAATCCAAATGTTTATTTGTTTAAAACTTTCCTTTGACAGGCTGCATTTAGCAATAACCTCAAAATCTATAAATTTTCTTCAATAAAATTATTGTTTCAGTCATAAAAATTTTGAATTCAGTCATACATAAACAATTTATGTATGAGGCATGTATAATGCTCTTCTTAAGAAAAGATTATTAATCTGTTTATCCACAGTAAGATAACTTTATCCTGTGTGATTTCTTCCCAAAAACATATAACACGTTTATTTGCCAAACAATTAATATTGAAAATCAATAAAACATTTATGTTTGAACCAGATTCCAGTTCATGTACCTTACTTGCATTTTTCTGCTGGTACTCGTAGTACCTTCCAGGGGTCCTCTGTTGATACCTGCCCCCCTCCCCTTTTTAGTCTGAGTCCAGTTCAGGGGGCTTTGAAGTTTACCTTATCATTGTATACTTATTTTATCTATACAGGCTTGAATGCAGCAAAGTTGGCATTTCTTTAAGACTAGAGGGTGTTGCTTTATTAATAGCATGATTCTTTGTTATCACTACTAGTTCTAACTTTTCTCCTGAAAACTGTCTCATGACATTGAATTTGATGCTTTCATAGTACCTTTATTAAGAAATCAACTTTCTTTCATTTTTAATTTGTGTTGTACCTAGTAGGTACATATCACTCTATCTTGAAACATCTATTATAATATACCATTACAATGGTTCTTGTATTTTGGTCGCTGCTAATGGCCAATTGACAACCACTAATCTCATGTTAAAAGCTGTTCCCAAATTACCAACTGCTGCTAGCGATAATCCACACTTTTGTCTTTGTCTTTAATTGGGTCTCACAATCTATTGTGTCAACAAGTTTTGAGTTACAAGGTTTACCTTGAAAAAACTATATTGAGCTTCGGGGCATCACATAATAAAGTCAAGCTTCTTGGTACTTATTTAATACTTTTTGGAAAGCTCATCGCTTACATTATTCTGTATTCTTTTTTGTTAAGATATTTACTACCCATTATTTCAGGGTGATTTTCATCAGCATAATATGCGTTTTCATAGTTACAAGTATTTCCTGTAGCTTATAGTACAGTTTATTGGAAACCGTGGGCCCTTACGAAGCAGACAGTGTACATAATAGACTTACTAAGCCTTATAACATAAAGATCACTGATCTTATCGTATCCATTACTTCTCTCGTGAGACATAAGGTATACGTGCATATCATAGAACTTCTAGATATACATGTTTATGTGCTTTTCACTCCACTGGAGGACCTGTCGTAACACGAACTTACATGTTACAAGGACAGAGCACAGAGACAGACAAAATGGCGCCATATAATTTTTTGCTATTGGTCTGAAAGCTGAAAAAATACCTGAAACACATACCTGTATCCTTTTTCATGATATTCTCAGTTAGATCTGGTATATCATTCGGTGATAGACTATATTAACATTCTATCAATGGTATTTCTCTTTCCGGCGTCAACACACTACACCCACCAAACTCGATATTTTTGGCGTTTTTTCCGTTTCTTCTCCGGCTTCTCCAATGTTTTCCTTAATTCGTCTTTTGGCATCGTGTTTTGTTTACTTTAAACTTAATATAACACCAAAAATCACTTGAAAATAATTTCATTCGTAAAAAACGTCGTCCGCGCAACAACGCGAAAATAGTGAATGACATAAGTTAGAGTTGCCAGAACAAAAAGTTTTTTTTTCTGGACTTTCAATATTCGCGTAAAACAATGGAATATAGTGGTACTACATAATAAATATATGAAGAATCGAAGACTGGGCAGCAAGTATAATTGATTTCGCGATGCTTACTGGACGATGCAGTGACATGTGTACTGAAAGTGACAGCGGTGCGCGCGGTTGTAGGTGCATGTGTGTATTGTGTGTGCGTGTGCGTGAGCGCTGTTTTGTACACGGAGGAGCATGGTTTTGAAGGCTTCAGTATGATTGTTCGCAGCACTTCGCCTAATTTTTCACTATGTTTGTGTGGTCAACTGCATACGGCTTACCTAGTATTAATTTTAAATTCAAAGCTAAATTAAAAAATAAAAACAAAAATCAGTTTACTCGAGAAACACAAAGTAATTTGATATCATTAAAGTAGTCCTCAGTCAGCTAATCTAGTCCTCTTTATTTAAGGATGCGTCCACAATAATTAGAAACTCGATGCAAAATCTCTCCCTATTATTTAGAGTCCAAAATAATGTTTGCTGTTTCTTGTTTGGACGGCCGCACCGCATCTAATGAATAAATTGGGCCCAATTTACATACATTGTTATAATGTTTGTTACTAAAAGTTTTTGATAAAAAAAATGTTTTAGTACAACGTACAACCGCACCTTTTTAGGGTTCCGTACCCAAAGGATGCCAAACGGTACCCTTTGTCTCTCGCTACACTATCCGTCCGTCCGTCTGTCACAGGGCTGTATCTTTTAAACGGCAATAGGTACCCGGTTGAAATTTTCTCAGAATATGTATTGCTATGACCCCTATCATGACAAATACTAAAAATAAAAAAGTTTTAAGCCAAAGGGGGTCCCCTACAAGAAACCTCCATGCATTTTTTCAACGCTTTGTTCCTGCTCTATCTTCAAAACGGTAATTAATACATACCAGCGTCAAACTTGGTTTGATTATAGTGAATACCACAGAAATAGATAGAATGGCCATGTGGGCAGGGCGCGCGTGGCAGCACCATGCACCATAGTGCAGGATATTTCAAAGCCTTTCTCAGCACGCCTTATGACTTGTTTGTAAATACTGAAACAAAAACCCGCAAAAATGCCTTATTGTGCTGTTTTTACTGCAGAAACAAAAGCTGTAAAGTACATTTGATAAAAGTTATTTTTAAAAAATTAATGAAGTCAATATGGGAGGCGTAGTTTGTTCGAAAAGTTGCCACGCATGAATCGCAAGTAAAATTGTGATTACAACCATTCTATCTATTTCCGTGGTGCATACTATGTAGTTTAGCAACAAATACTAAAAATAGGGCAAATATATATGGGGCATATAGGACATATGTTGTGGTACCTGCGTAAGAAAGATATGCAAAAATTCATATTTCACTCAAGGTGCGTTGATGTCTTTTGATGAACTCTCGTAAATTAAATCAGTTCATATGGGGTATCACGTTTATGGGTGCTATGGAATTCTTACTGCGTAAGTCCAACTCACATTGGCCGGTTTTTGGATAGGACCCTGTATAATTTACACATGAGTGAATACTCAATGCACTTACATCTGCTCATAGTTTACTTGCCTTGTTCAGTTTCAAGACGTCAGAGGTAACAGTTACCTTGACAGCGTCTTTATTTCGTAAACTGTAAGGGTGGTTTTTGTAATTCAAGTGATACCACTGACGAGCGGTCGACTGTATATTAACACTGAATTGATGCCTGGAATAGTGCACTTGGATCGATTGGTTGCTATTAATTAAATTCTATGTGCTTCAGATTTTCAAAAAAAAATTGTGTGTTATAGAGATGTGCTGTAGAAACAAATATTTTCATAGTTATCATATAGATAGATAGATAAAACGTTTATTTAGAACAAAAAGGAGACATAGGACATAAAAGTAAAAATACAGTAAAAAGTGTGATACACTTTTTACTGTATTGTACCAAATGGGTGTCCAGCTCAGCATGTGCCAGGTGTTATACCTGACGGTGGTATTTTGCTGGATCCCTAATCCCTGCAGTGACATAAGGACGTCATATGAATGGATATTTCTTTCTACCGCACATAATGTCTGACTATGAACCCTTTAGCATTTTAAGAGATTTTGTTGGAGTTAGCTTGTACTTATACAATCATCAACTCAGCCTATCGCAGTCCACTGTTGGACATAGGCCTCTCCAAAGCTGCGCCACAACACTCGGTCCTCCGACTTTCACATTCAGTCCACCCCAGCTGCCTTCTTCAGGCCGTCGGTCCACCTGGATTGAGGGCGCCTTATTTTTACCGTGGGGAAAATCCTCATGGACGCACTCCACCCAGAAGGCCGAGCCAGTGTCGGACTCTTATCGACTAAAAACCACCACGGTGTTACTCCAATGACCCTTGGCCCGGGGCGTGGAAAAAACTCGTGTAATCGCCCAACCATCCCCGACAGATCCCGGCTCGCCCTAGCAGGCGAGCCCCTTCTCCCCGTGCGCCAACCACATCGGCCGCACCCTCCTTTGGACTGGCGCACGCGGAACACAACGCGCCACCGTCACGGGCCTTGACTGGTCGGGCAGAGGGCCACTCCGAGTCCACCGCCCGCAGGCCCACACCTAGGGTGGCTGGAGGTTGGCATACTGCGACGACCAGGTCGGCTCCTGCAGCTGAAGCTGCAGGAAGAGAGGATATCGCCTCTCGAACCCTCTCTACCGCCGTCTCCTTAGCAAGCATCACCTTTTCGCAGAAGGAGACGACGCCTTCCCAACGCTGTGTTTGCCGATTCGCGGTCTCCACTCAAAGACTCGTCTGCTCCAACGGCTATCGGTCCTTTCACAGACCCTTTTACCTACTTAAGGCACGCATCCACCTATCGGTATCGTACGCATTAGACGGAACGGATTCGATAGTGAAAATCTGATTGCTCATAAAAATACGTCGGCAACCTGTACGCTGCGGATAGGAGGATGCACTACGCTATACGATACCGATAGGACGACGCGAGCCTTTGTACTATAATTATAGGTTGGTAATTAATTGATAAAATATTTTATTGTTTGTCTTCGTAAATTTTAATCACCGATTCAAATCCATCTAGTTAACTTACCAATAGAAAAATCTTCAAAATATTTCTTTTAAGCCTCCAAAATTTCGATTTTCAAACACAATACCAATAACGAAAAAGCAGTTACACTAACGCGATAAACCGATAGTAAAACATAAATGGACCGTGAAAATTGTGCATTATCGTAAATAAAGAAACTGTATTGACAACAAAAGGTGCTCTTCATATAACAATAACATCCGTGTTTTTTTCAACCCTTTTACGCTCTGAATTAAATGTAATAAATCTTGCTCTAAATCTGACACTGTTCTGCTGCGCTTCCAATGTTAAAACGATAAAAAGTTTTATGGTAAAAAGTTTTGATATCGTTTAATAAAAATAAAATAAAAGTAAGCTAAACGCATTGCGCATGCTCCATATAATTTTTGTACTTTATGGAACGGTTTCTATGGCCGTGTACGGAACTTAGTTTTTTATTGTCAGCCGTTTCCTCCATAAATTGAGCTTTTCAAATTTATTACATTAACTACCTAATACAACTGCTTGAGTAGATATCTAGGATTTTTTTGAATAGGATGGTTAGTAATTGAAAAACTTATTTTTATCACTACAACCAAGCACATAATTTCTAGTTATGATTGTGACGTTAATAACGGTTTTAGAATCTCAATCTTCTTATTTTACTTGGTCTTCATTCAATATGCACAATAGCCTGAATATTTCTTATTGCACATATAATTTTCTATTATGTTAAACGGCTTATTTTTGGCCATTATTGTATCAAAACTGGTTCATATGTCCGCTAAAAAAACGACTTGTGAAATAAAAACGTCTTGAAAAATTTCATTCAAGCAATTTAAAGTTAAATTGTAAAATGCGATACTTATGAAACTACAAACATCTGTCAACCAGTTCAGACTAAAACATAATTCACCGGTGTACAATATTATTTAAAACAACAAAAACTTGTTATAACTACGTCACAGTCCCTGAACACACACAATCGGACATCCGACACGCGCCTCCTTATTAAATTATAAAGAAAATAAACCGGTAAACTAGACAACCCTACTATTTTGAAGAGCCCATCTTTATCTGTTGTATCTTTGCACTTGAAGCATTTTTAAATTCATCGATTAATAGCTAGGGGAGCTACCTGAAAGGGTCCGACACGCGCCTAACCAGGTGGGTGTGATTTTTTTCTTCGCCGTATTGAAAAAGGAAATGACTTTTAAAGCCAATTCCTTTTAAGGGTCTTGCGAATGAGTAAACAGAGGAAGAAATTAAAGGCCTTTTAATTCTTTTGAACAGTGAAGCATGAGATAATTAGGTTCTATTTTTGTAACGCCTTTTTTCATAATGTTTATGGCCTTCTCCGACGTCTGATACTATCATACTGTGTTGGTATTTGTGAGAGTATTTATACTGACCCTAATGTGTATGTGATTTATAATATGTTGGGGAGTTGATGTAAAGTTTCTAACGGTATTTTAAAGAGACAACTACATTACTAAGCTGCCCTGTTGTGTGGTTTGCTGTGGTGGGAAAAGGTCATTACATCCCAATATTTAATTAACACATAATTAGGTACGGTCACGATACTTCGCGGTGGTACATTTTGTCGACAAATCACTTGAACGAATCCTGCTACATTATATGTCTCTACCGCTACCATCGAACATTGAGTGCAAGCGATTTTAGCCTTAGTGGTGGTTCCCCGGAAAGATTTCTGACTGTACACTTGAGAGCAATGAATCTGGGTCACCAACATAAACCTTAATAACTTGGAAAATAATGATGATTCAAGAACAACAATTAACTATTGTTATAACGCTTTGATTTTTTTTAAATAGTCTTTAAATACTTTCTATTTCTATTTAAATAAGCTATTATTTTTAGTTTCCGAGATAAACAATAAGGTTGTTGGTGACCTGGATTCATTACTCCTGAGTGTTGTATTGTTGAGATGGTGATTATCAGTAAGTAAAAACCTAATAATTAGACATTTTGAAATCGTCTTCTTCTTCTTCCTGTGTCATATCCTCATCGGATGTCAGCCACCACCACAGGGAATTCGTTTCTATCTTGTGCCAGTCTGCATAGACTGGCAACGTCATTGATGTTGGTCCAGCTCTTGATGTTGTCAATCCAGGCTAATTTCCTTAATTATTAATAATAATTAATAAAATTAATTAATAATTTAATAATTAATTAATTATTGAAAAATAATTAATTAATTAAATTAATTAAATTTTTAATTTTTGAAATGAACAATTTAATTTTTGAAATCGTCAGATAATCATAATCAGGCAAAGATTTAAATACCAGATACCAGATTGCAGATTTTAGATTTATAGATTTATTAGAGCTTATAATTACCTACATAATTCACTTATTTATTGTGTACAAAATTTAATTACTGAATAATGCTAATTTATTTCGAATTTATATTTTGTAATTTTTAAATTTCGCAATAAACATTTATAAAAATGTTATTAAATTCGTCAAGTAAAACACTACAGTATCTACTAAAAATTGAATTTACAAACTATACAAACCCTAACCCCTTCAATGCGTATGTTCAATTACGAACAAAATTGAAGGGTCACATCTATAGCATTATTGCAAGAAATTATTATAAGAAACAGTCGCAGATGTCCAAGTTCCTTAACAACCCGAAACCATATCCATTTCATAACTAAATGAGCCATAACGTGTGAATTTCTTCGTTCCATTACGTTGAATTTAACGACTTGATAGTATTAAGTACACCCAGTTTAAAAATAGGCATAACCCTAAGAACTTTTGTAATATTTCTACCTAATAAATTATAGTGGTCCCATTCCCCTTAATAATAATAATTGAATTCAGGCATCAAGCAAAGAGTGGAGCCCGCGAATCGGCAAACACAGCGTAGGGCGCTTCCCGCCAGGTGGACCGACGACCTGAAGGACGTGGCTGGGGGGGACTGGATGCGGAAGGTAGGGGACCGAGTGTTGTGGCGCAACTTGGGAGAGGCCTATGTCCAGCAGTGGACTGCAATAGGCTGAGTTTAGATTTATGTGAACACAATGTAGGGATCAGCTGTTTTTTTTTGCGATTTCAGGGTTTCGAATACGAGCTTAGCGGGCAATGCACGTGCTATTTAAGAGGCCTATGTCGGTATCCAAATAAGCCAGTACCTATTAGGAATTTCCAGATTTTCCATCCAACAAATTACCTAAGTAATTACAACACCCGACTGGCTGACAATAGATTAATGATGATGATGATAGTTAGTAAATCATAATTTATTTAATTATTATTAATTTAAATCACTTTGGTAATTAACGGCTCAAAGCTGTTAAAACGTTGGACTGCCTGCCAAGTGGTTGTGCGTTTCAAACTTTCGCCATTTCAGAGAATTCAGGAATGTAGTTTTTGGGGTTCCGTGAATGTAGGAGACATTACAATTAGTAAAGCAGAAATACAACACAATGAATAACACAACAACAACAGCATGACAAATACAAAAATGTTAAAAATTAAACGGTTTTCCATGAGTTGATAACAGCGTCATCTAGCGGAGTTTAATTAAAGTACGTAGTACAGCAGCACATCAACATCGATTCCAATTAGATTTTTACTAAAGTACACCGCTGGATGTCACGAAATTAGTCTTCTACTTTACCGATAGAGGGCAGTGGCTAAACAATTTGAATTGCCTACTTATTAATTGGTGCAAACACTTTTCTGAAATCATGTCAATTAAGTTTATTTCAGTGAAATGCATCTTCAGAAGGTGTATTATCTATAAGAAATGAAAAGTGATCTTCTAGATATTACAGTGTTGTCTAAATTGACACTTACAACCACTAATTGGTACCTACCTAATTACAATTCTAGAATTTAATTAGGTATCCCGAGTTCACAGAGCGAAAGTCCCACGGGGCTTCTAATCTTCAGGGTATGAATATCATGTAATTCACCCTAGAGGGTTTATAATAACTAGGCCAGACTGTTATTAGATAGGTAACTTTACTGCACCTAGGTACCTATGTACCTATAGTCGATTGCATGACAGTGGTAAGATAACACTTGAATTTTAAAACCGCCCTTACTGCTTACGAAATAAAGGCGCTGTCAATGTCAAACTGATACCACTGACGTGCGGTCGACCTACCTAATTAGGAAAGTGTGCCGAGCCGAGCTTGTAACAATTCTACTTACAAATCTAATTACAAATTAGCTTTAATTTTTTGAGCTGAAATAACCCAATTAGACTTAACCGAGATCTAAAGCCTAGGTGCCTTAAATGAGACTTGTCGGATTACCTAATTGTCTTTTAAATTTTTGTTTTACGATTTACAGTAATCTACACTGCGCATTAATGTGGGTTTTTTATGTGTTTCTGAGTGAAACTGCGCATTTTAAAGAAGCGGTCAGTGACTTTGTGGTAGGTTATGGTTATGCGGTGCCTATCAAAATACCTAAGTAATTATGAGGTATAGGTACCTACTTAGTCTTATCTGATTAGTTTAAGCTTTTTGAATCGATTGATATGGATTACTTTGGGTACCTAGGTACTTAAAGACTATTTAAAGCCAAGTTTTGTTTGAGGATTTGCACAAATTAGCGTCGGCAGGTCAATTGATCTGCAGGATCGTTTACTTTGGACATATTATTATCATCGATGATCAATGGTATATTTTTCAAACGTTTTGAAGGGCACGTTCCCGGGTGTCAAATACCCATGATAATCGTTACGTGAAAAAATAACCTGTATTTCAATAAATGCATTTCGGCGAAACTGAAAGCATACCCAAACATTGCTACGAAAAGGTTATTAGCAGATGATAATTATTTAGTAATATCTCAAATCAAACTACTCCCTACTACTATTACTACTATAATGTATTCTAAGCTATATACCTACAGAAAAAATAATCTATCTATATTTAATTAAGTTTTTTTTTCAGTTGGACTATACAATTGGTTTTGTAGGTAGGTATGTAGGTATCTTTTGCAGACATAAATCTGTTATTGTTACAAATATCCTGTATTTAAGTTTTCATAGGTATTATAAATGTGAAAGTTTGTGAAGATGTTTGGATGTTTGTTACTCAATCACGCTGTAAGGACTGAATGGATTTAGATGAAAGGTGTCACACAGATAGAACATAACCCGGATTAACATATAGGCTTTTTATCGCGCATCCTTCGGGAACTGTTTACCTTCCCAGAATTCAGAATTATAATTTAGGGATGCGCGAAAAATGGCATACACGCGGGCGAAGCCCTGAGCAAAGTCTAGTAATCTATAAAGTCTTCCGGTAATAATACAAGGACCTAGAAATTGTTTACCCTAGACCATTAACCTTTTTAAAATGTTCCCCTAGGAATCTCACCTGTACAGAAAGTTTCGTTCTTTCATCTAATTGTGATATACCTACACCTAATAGGTACCCTGTATTCGTGGTGGAGCAAATTGTTCCCAGTTCCTATATTTGTAGGATCTTTAATAGATTTGTGAGCGTTGACCCTAAACCTCTGAGGTTGGCGGTGATCCAGCTTAATGAAATTATGTGGGTCGTGGTTACACGTACCTACCTGTGAGTACATATGAGCAGTCAGAGCTAAAAGTCGATTTAAACAAATTTTAAACTTCAAAATCAATTTTCTCAGAAGTTAAATGTTTGTCTAAATTTAATTAATAGATTTTTTTTATAAAAACCAATGGTTTTGGCTTGTTATGGAGATGGTTTTAAACCATCCCAATAACAAGCCCAAAGGTCTGTCAATGGAATTATAATACCTAATTTGTTTTCGTTATAAATCAATCGGAACCATACGGGAGTGTGTATGAGTGCATGTACGTCTTACTGCTCATTATTGGTTTATATCCCTTTTATATTATGTTTTTTTAAGTGACATAGCATGCATTTTAGCCGCGCCTATCAGCGAGTTCGAGCCGTCTCGCGTCAAATAGAAAGTCCTAAAAAAATGTATCTTGAAATGAAAAATATTTTGAAATTTAACATTTTGCACGCTTAATATTATACCCAATGACATACATAATTTATGAAATAACATTTCCAAAATCCAACTTTAACAACAAATGATAATATCTAGAAATAGTTTAAGAAAAAAATCTTTTGTTTTTAAGTAACTTGAAACGTAATTTTCTAAAATAAAATGTAAATATTGTTGTTCAAGTTGATTTTTGAAAATGTAATTTTACAAATTAGGTCGTTTTATCATTAAACGTACGAGTTGTTCATCAACTTTTAGCGCTAACTGTACCTGTGCTTATATGGAGATAGGTAACCGGATAATGTAAAGATATGGATGCCGAAACTCGACTGTTAAATTTGTGTGAGCAAGGATGTAATTCGTTTTGACATTGCATAATTTTGAAGGTATTAGATCTTACGAATATTGTGTTACTGACATAATGATATTGAGCAGTTATATTTTTTGTGGGCAATACAAAACAAAGGTAGGTATTTAGATATTCATGAAAAATAATAGAATAAAATACGTTATCATAAATGTACGAGTATGTTATTGAAGTAGAACAACATGAGACTGAATAAGACGGTATGGGGAGTGGGGCGTTTCACACCACGCGTGGTTCGAACCGCGGTGTGAATCGCTCATGTAGGTACTCATTTTGAATGGGCTCTTTCGGACCGCGGTGTGAAACGGCCAAGACCTTTTTTATAATGGGCTGATTCGAACCGCGGTGTGAAACAGCCCAGTACTCTTTTACAATGGAGCGATTCGGACCACTATCAAAAGTATTAAAAAACGAGTACGTTTTGAATGTTTTTTGTACAGACGGGTAGAAAAATGTTTAGTGAAAAATATCAAACAAATCGAATTAAATACATAATATAATTCATAATATATAAAATACATATTAAAGTTTGTTATTAATTTAAATAATAATTATTACAAATCAAAATAACAAATATTGTTTTTTTTTTTATTATGTGTTGATTAATTACTCATTTTACTTATAATAAAATCATATACCAATACAAAATGATACACAATACGTAAGTAGGCGACTAATAATTATAAAAAAGAGTACCTATTCATTCAAAATATTATTGATAAATAATCACAGATTGAGTGTAGATTACACACTTTTACTAATTACGAGTTATAAAAAATCACAGGTTGAGTGTTACATATTACTCGTTTGTCATTGGCTTGGCTTGTAATTAGCTTTGATATCATCAACATCATAAACTCAGCCTATCGCAGTCCACTGCTGGACATAGGCCTCTCCCAAGTTGCGCCACAACGCTCGGTCCTCTGCCTACTCTTTGATATCACTATTACATTATAATAAAACAAAGTTTAACCGAATCACATCGCGTATATTTTTTATTTATGTAATTTTACTTTTTACTTTTGAACACCAATGACTATTACTTGTTTAGTGCCTAGTAAGCCTCACATCAGTGGCAACATTTTGACTTAAACAGAGTCTTTATAACAGAAATAGATAGAATGGTTGTAATCACAATTTTACTTGCGATTCATACGTGGCAACTTTCCAAACAAACTACGCCTCACATTTTGACGTCATTATTTTAAAACAATAATTTTAATCAAATGTACTTTACAGCTTTTGTTTCTGCAGTTAGAAACAGCACAATAAGGCATTTTTGCAGGTTTTTTTACAGTATTTATAGAAACAAGTCATAAGCCGTGCTGAGAAAGGCTTTGAAGTATCCTGCACTACGGTGCATGGTGTTGCCACGCGCGCCCTGCCCACATGGCCATTCTATCTGTTTCTGTGGTATTTACTTTGTAGGTGGTTTTCGTAATTCAAGTGTTACTACTTACGTGAGGCTGACTGTACATGTACATATTGTCAAGTAACATGTCAATTATTTAGTATAGTCAGATATCCTATGTCCTGCTGGAGGTAGGAGGAGATTGCAGAGCGTATAGGTATCTCACACCGGCCAAAGGTAGTAGTAAGAGGAGACACCATACTGATTTTAGTCGGTAAGAGTACGACACTGACTCCACCTTTCCCAGGCGAAGTGTGCTCATAAGGATTTCCCCAAGTAAAAAAGATATCTTAAAAATTAAAATTAATAACAAGTTAATAGTTTTGACTGCCTCGTTGGTCTAGTGGTTGCAAGCGCGACTGCTGAGCGTGGGGTCCTGGGTTCGATTCCTGGGTCGGGTAAAGTGTTATTGGGTTTTTTCATTAGGAAATTCTCAGTAGCAGCCCGGAGTCTGAATTTGTGCCCGGTTAATAGCAATAGGCTCGCCCCCTATTACATGTGACTTATAACATAACTGGCGAAATGTGGGTGTAATTTATGTTAATATTTTTGACACATTTTTACACAGAACTATTAGTCCCAAACTAAGCAGAGCTTCTACTATGGGTACCTACTAGACAATGAATATAAGACTTACATAGTTTTTTTTTTAAATATTATAATACACTAGCGGACCCGGCAGACGTCGTCCTGCCCGGAAAAGCAGCGCCACCTACCGGGTTTAATTGTGTTTTTAAACCATCCAGGAACTCATTGAAATATACACACAAAAATTCATCCAAATCGGTCCAGCCGTTTGCGAGGAGATAGGTGACAAACGCACGTACAGAAGAATAATATATATTAAGGTATAAGAAACACCCAGCCCAACACAAACACACATAATAATAATAATATCACGCCTGTATTTCCCCGAAGGGTAGGCAGAGGTGTATAGTACACCCACATATCGCCAATTATGTTATAAGTCCCATGTAATAGGAGGCGAGCCTATTGCCATTAACCGGGCACAAATCCAGAGTCTGGGCTGCTACTGAGAATTTCCTAATGAAAAAACCCAATAACACTTTTCCCGACCCGGGAATCGAACCCAGGACCCCTTGCTCAGCAGTCGCGCTTGCGACCACTAGACCAACGAGGCAGTCACACATATACGTTATTTATTTATGTTCATCACACAAATATTTGTGTCCTGTGATAATGGAAACCACGACCTCGTGATTATGATTAGCAGTACAACACTCGAACTACTAGACCACACACGTCGACAGATGTCGTGATGTCGATCTCGTAATGTGAATTTACCAAAAATAAAACATAATAGTCAAAGATATTTTCTCAACATTTGCAATTTCATATCCACATTAATGACAAGCCACATTTTATTTGTTTCGCAAATCACACTTTTATTTCATCAACAAACATACTAAAATATAATGAAGCCCATTTATTAAGAAGCTTAACAAAAACACGATGCAATATCGTGCAACCTTTGTAGCTGCTCTCTGCAAAATAATCGTGAGTTTCTTCACAATTTTTGTGATCAGGAATTTTTCAATCAAGACGTTTATTTAGTAAACTTTCACCTAAAGAATATTATAACCTAAAATTAGTGCGCGGCTTCGCCGTATAATTTGGGATATCACGGAAATACTTGTCGCGCATCCCTCGGGAACTGTTTATTTCCCGGGACAAAAAGAAGCCTATATTTTCTTCCTAATCCATTCAGCCGTTTCAGCGTGACTGTGTAACAAACATTCAAACATCTTCACAAACTTTCACATTTATTTTATTTTAAAGTATAATAAAAAAAACAACATTTAAATCAGAAAAATAAGCCTACTTAGCTTTGACATAAACATAAGATCAACGTTCTATCTACCAGTGTCATGATTCAGAACAAATTCGTTTCAGCCGCAGTAAAGAATTGATTTTTGAGGTCAAGGGTCAGGGATACTTAACTGATATAGGCATAATACTTAGTACCTACCTAATACTTGAATATTTCTTGGAAAAAAATTTGCTGCTTAACTGTGTGTTATCCTACATAACTTTCGAGAGCTAGCTGAGTGAAACAGGCTGTAAATCAAAGTTTTAAGCAACTAGACGGGTATTAAGATGACTGTGTATAGAGATATATTTAAAATTGTTTAATTAAGAAACTTGATACGTAAATCAACTTGAAAATTATTAATTTTTGCGTAGGTACTTATTTTACGGTGAGATTTCGATTGCACGATGAGCTATAAACACATTTAATCGACCGGCCATCTTTGTGGCGCAACACCAAACAAACCGAAATGAACAAATTACTTGCATGTGGTTAAAACTTAAGCTATGAAAATTTTCCAAGTTTTACAACTACCCAGTAGCAAGGAATCTAACAAACTTTCTGTTAAATCAGGTGAAGAACGTTATACAGTCCAGCAGCTATGATTTAAAAAACTTCAACAGCACTGGGCACTTATATAGATCTCAATTATTTTATCGGTGAAGAATCTGATAATCCTTCGCTTCCTTTATGCCGAACTTGGCCCTTTACATTTATGTTTTATGTATTGTTGTCCCCACACAATTTTAGAGCCTACAATGGAATTAGTAATAAGGGAAAGGAGGGATGAGATGATATATTTTTAAATATTCAAATATTTTTGGGACGTTCTTACACAGCACCATCTAGTCCCAAACTAAGCAGAGCTTGTACTATAGGTATTAGACAATGGATATAATACTTATATACCTTGCTTTTGTAAATACATACTTATAATACATAAGAAACACCCAGACCAACACAAACCCTTTTAGTCATCACACAAATATTTGTGTCCTGTCGGAATTGAACCCACGACCTCGTGATTAGCAGTCCGACACTCCAACCACTAGACTACAGATGTCGTGATGTCAATCTTAATGTGAATCTAACGAAACTAGACCACAGACGTCATCAAATGATGATGATGACGGGAGGGACCAATGCGCAATGCTTGCAAATAAATCGAATCAATCTTTTTTTCTTAGAATATAGAATACGGGGGTAAAAAATAAATCGATACTTCCACAAAACGGTCCTTGAAGTGTTCAATATAGGTTAGAGGCTGTCTTTTGTGAGAACTTTTAATTAAAACTTCAAGTGCTGCAGACTTTTAACGAACTTGCGGCCAATGTTGCTATTATTCACCAACGAGAAATAGCCGATAGTTTTTAAACTTCAGATTTTAAGGCGGAGTGAAAATTTTAAAAGGCCGAGTTTTTCAAAAAATGGGCTTTGTTGTTTTTTTACAAGAATAAAATCCCCACCGTTACATACTTTCTTCGTACGGATTTTTTCTGGGTGCTAGTAAAAAGTTAACACAGTTGATTTATTCCCAAATTTATTAATTTTGTTTCGACAAAAATCTCTTTGCAGCTAATTTAAAAATAAACTGTAAAGTAAAAAGCACTAGTGCGTTAATGTAAAGTAAAAAGCACGCATGCGTTATAAGCTGTATTATGAACCTAAAAGCGGTGCAATAAGAGCCACTTTACGAGCAAGTGTGTTGAAATAGTATATTATGCTACAAGTGAGCTAAGTTGACTATTATACTCGAGACTGGATTGCAGCCCGAGCCAAAGGCGAGGGCGTAATGTAGCCGAGAGTATAATAGTCAATGCTCACGCGTGTCATACGACGTTTTTCAACACACTTGCGAGGAAAAATACATAAATTACACATTTTAGACAAATATTGAATTTGTGAAAAATTATAAAAATGGACCGTGGATCGCGCAGTGACATACAGCTATGCGCGTGCAGGTGGACGAAGGAAACCGCCAAACAGCCTAATATAAAAATATTATAAATTGATTTTTTTATTTATAACATAAATTAATACTAATTTGTTGACAAAAATTAATTATTTGATGAAATGAAATGTTTATATAGCATATTTTAATTAATACATTTGATTTATTCCCAAAAATGTTTAATTTAGTTCAGGCATAAAAACTCTTTGCTGCGATTTAAAAATGAACTGTAAAGTAAAAAGCACTAGTGCGATAATATAATGCAAAAAGCACGCGTGCGTTATAAGCCACATTATGAACCTAAAAGCGATGCAATAAGAGCCACTTTACGAGCAAGTGTGTTGAAAAATTAATTACGTACTATACGTACTGTATTACGTATTACTTTGTTTTAACCTAAGTATCACCCCATGTACACCCGTATACAAGCAAATAAATGATTGATTGATTGATTGATACGTACCCTAGGTGAACACGGTTAAATTTAGTAACACCGCTCTTGGAACAAGTTATATCATGATATCAAATAGATAGGTAAACTTATTTTGTCATAATAGGACCAGCGTAACTTGAGCCGCTCTGTCTCTGGAGGCATAGAAAATTGGTAAAAATCGAGAAACTATCCAACTGATCAGGGGTCTGGTAAATGTGGTCGATTTACGATATATTTTCTTGTAAACGATATTTTCTTTGGCCTCCGTAGGGGGATAAAGTGACGCTGTAACGAGACGTTGGCTTTGACAGGTTATACCTTTGTTACAGGTGACAGAGGAAAATTATAGGTGTAATGCAAAATATTTCGTAACACTGTTTATTATGACTTAAATAGAATGATCGCTTACTCGCCTGTTGAAATTAGAATGTTTTTGTACTCAGACTAATCAGTTTTTATTTGTTGCACAGATCTTTTACCTATGTTGACTTTGTTTTGTAACTTTGACGACGTCTGTGGTCTAGTGGTTTGAGGGTCGGACTGCTGCTCGAGGTCGTGGGTTCGATTCCCACAGGACACAAATATTTGTGTGATGAAAATAAGTGGTTGTGTTGGTCTGGGCGTGTCTTATGTATTATAAGTATGTATTTACAAAAAAAAAATATATAAGTATTATATCCATTGTCTAATACCCATAGCACAAGGTCTGCTTAGTTTGGGACTAGATGGTGCTGTGTAAAAAATGTCCCAAAGATATTTATTTATTATTATTTACTTTTGACAAGTCCATTTTTTTTAGATTTTCACTTTTTAGTGACTCCAGTCCAATTTGATGAGTCAGATTTTCAAAAATGAGTGTTCTTGGAACGAAGTTCCATATGGGTGCTTGCAATAGGTGTGATTCAGGAGAAAATGTAGCGTCACGTCACGCTTAGATTCACGTTATATCCATAAAGTACATTGAATACAAAGAATTTGTACTCTTTTTCTAAGATTGAGTATACGGACATAGGAGTTGTCAGCTGACCTCACCTTTAAACGCCATCTGGTAGGTAACGGCAAAGTTACAGCTAACTATTAAATAAAACGTACAAAAATACATGTTTTACTGCAGATCGTACCTGGGCTCTGTGGTATCTCAGTCCGACGCAAGATGTTTCCAGCCATCTATGCTTGTATTGTGAGACAGGGATGTGTAGCGTCGCCGTGGCTGTTCAATCTATTCATGGACAGTTGTTTGAAAGATTTGAAAGAGAGTGAAAATGGTTTAGAAATGAATGGGTTACTTGTCAAATGTCTCCTCTATGCCGATGATCAAGTTATCCTTGCATCGTCGGAGGGGGAGTTACAGAAGATGGTAACAATTATGGATGGTGCTTTGAAGAGTAAAGGAATGAAAGTTAATGTTAGTAAGACAAAAGTTTTGGTTTTTGAAAAGGAAGAAGTTATGACAGAGTGCAATATTTTGATAGGTGACGAAAAGGTGGAACAAGTGAAAGATTTTGTATACCTGGGTTCCATGTTTCCGAGAGATGGCAAGCATGTGAAGGACATTGAAAGGAGAGTGAGTGCTGGTAATCAGGTGAATGGGGCACTACACACCTTCATGAACAGCCGCAAAGTGTCGGAAAAGGCACGGCTGGCTGTTCATGGGGGAGTGTTAGTGCCTACACTTATGTATGGTAGTGAAAGTTGGGTATGGCAGAAGAAACATGAAAGCAGAATAAAGGCAGTAGAAATGAGAGCTTTGAGAAGTATGTGTGGTGTAACTTTGAGAGATAAAGTAAGGAATAACATGATAAGGGAGCGTTGTGGAGTGAAAGAAGATGTAGTGACAAAGATTGAGAAAGGTATGTTAAGATGGTTTGGACATATAGAGAGGATGGACGAGAGGAGATTGACGAAACAAGTATACGAAGCGAGTGTGGATGGAAGAGTTGGAAGGGGACGACCTCGGCGAACGTATCGCGATCAAATCGCGGATGTTCTCAAAAAATGCCAGGTTAAGAGTTCTCTAAACCGACGAGCATGCATGACGAGGTTAATGGACGTAGATAAAGCGAAAGAGGTGTGTCAGGATCGTAGCAGGTGGAAATCCATAGTCTCTGCCTACCCCAATGGGAAACAGGCGTGATAATATGTATGTATGTATGTATGTATGCTTGTATTATAGTTGCGAAATTTAGCATTATTATGATGAATTGGTCAAAAAATATTAATTTTAAGGATAACTTCGTTCCTGACGGTGTCCCCTGACCGCAAAAATCTCATAACCAACAAGAAGCTCCTTTAAGATATCTTGCTTGTTCCAAAAATTTTTATGATCGCATTTCCTACTATAGTACATGACTGTTCAGGCCTTAAATTAGGCAATTGACAGCCGAGTAATATTGGAAGGATGAGGTGAAGCTTGCTAGCTTGTAGTATCAGTAAGCTGAAGTGGCAGTGGGCTGGCCATGTCTGTCGAAGGACTGATGGCCGCTAGAGCAGACGAATCCTTGAGTGGAGACCGCGAATCGGCAAACGCAGCGTAGGGCGCCCCCCTGCCAAGTGGACCGATGTCCTAAAGAACGTGACTGGGGGGGACTGGATGCGGAATGCAGAGGACCGAGTGTTGTGGCGCAACTTGGGAGAGGCCTATGTCCAGCAGTGGACTGCGATAGGCTGAGTTGATTGAAGTGAAGCTGAGTACTTCCGAAGTGATTATAAAAGGACTCGGCTAGCGCCTCGTATTGAAGTTTCTTTTCTTAATACTTAAGCATTCTCCCACTTGGGAGAAAATATTACTAATGTAAAAGTTTTGAAGATGTTTGTTACTCAATCACGCTGAAACAGCTGAACGGATTTGGATGTTTGGCACACAGATAGACCATAACACGGATAAAAAATCAGGTAAATTTTTATCCCGGGGAAATAAACAGTTCCCGAGGGATACGCGACAAATCTTTCTGTGATAAGCCGAATTATATTTGCGGGTGAAGACGCGAGCAAATTCTTATAAGATCTAAAAACATAGTAATCTTCTTCTTGTTGTGTCAATGGCTTTAACTTAGATTGACTTGTAGTCATCAGTAAACTATCCGGTAATTTACCCTTTGCTATCTATTCCAGGATCACAGGCATAAGTACCTTGTCCAAAAATTATCTGTTTCCATCATTGTTAACACACCTGAACCATTTTGGAATTAAGGCCAAAGGTGTGCCTTTGGGAGTACCCAACTTAAAGGGAAAATATACGGGAACCACCTGTGCCTTCCCACATACATTTTATAAAATATAAAAATATGATTGATCCATGCGTGTAAGAAACGTTTCGAGAAATCAAAATTTTGGAAAATCAACTCCTCTACAATATGGTCATAATTTATACTCCCTTAGTGGCCCATAAATAAATTAACAGAAAACTCGAATCTTTAAAAAAAAACATGAGAAAAGGTGAAAAAACCACTAAATAACTCCTAAAAAGTTATAATGAAACAATGAAAACTAATTAATAATTTTTTATTTGTTCACTAGACAGAAACAACACAACCAAGGTAAAACGTCATTCTTTAGAAAAATCGTAGTAAAGACATCACTCTGTACAATGACCGTTTGCACAACAACGACAGAAAATGTAAGAAATTATTTTTATGTACACCTACCGCACCTTTTTTTGTTTTTTTTTTTTGCCGTGGGGAAATCCTTATGGATGCACTCCACCCGGGGTAGGCGGAGCCAGTGTTGGACTCTTACCGACTAAAACCACCACGGTGTTCCTTCAACTACCTTAGCCGGGGGCGTGGGAACCCGTGAGTATTCACACAACCACCCCCGACAGGTCCTGGCCCGCCACAAGCAGGTGAGCCCCTTCTCCCCGTGCGGCCTAACATCGGCCGCACCCTCCTAGGTGGCGCACACGGAACACTGCACGCCACTTCAACTCATGGGCCTTTACCAGCCGCGCCAACTACGCCGGCTGAGCCAGCTACGCCAGCTGCTGGTCGGGCAACAGACTACCCCGAGTATGCTGCTCGCAGGCCCTACCTCCCGTAATTTTTAATAGAGGTTTTCTTCCTCGCGGTCCGGGCGGGAAGCCAAGACCCTCGGTCCCAAGAGGCACGAGAACACTACTCAGCGGGGCACTCCTGGGGTTACGAGATCGACGGGGGCAGGGAAAGACAGTCCCCCCGCTGCCTGCCCAGTGGCAGGGTGAGTGCACACCGGGCCCGCCCCTGCTCCTCCACTGTGCCCTCTGCTGATATCAGAGGGACACGTGGAGCAACTCCCCACTGGCCCAGAACGGGCCCCTCCCGTGCCAGAATATTCGCCACAGGCAACAAAATCCCCCGAAGGTTAATCCCTCGGCAGGATTTTATTGCCCGTGCCCAGGATGCACCGGCCAAACAACTGCCGATCCCTCCAGACGTGTCCAGAAGGACAAGCAGCCGTCATGCACACGTGGAGGTTTTCTGGCCAGCACCCCACACCTACCGCACCTACCGCATATCTTGTTGTGGCAATAAATGTTTTATCTTTCTTTTCTTTCTTTCTGTCTTTCAAATGTCCCTCTAAAAACTTTAAAAGCTTGTAATTATTCTCCTTAATTTTTTATTGTTTTTATTTTTCAATAGTCGTGTTATTTCTATATCCTTTTTGAATAATAGGTATTATCTTGTTGTGCAATAAAGAGGATTTATATTGTATTGTATTGTAAATTCTGAGTAGCTATTTAGGGTACTTTTGATGAGATGACTAGTCTGCCCCATTATCATAACTTTTAGCAGGCGGAGTTATGTCAGAAAGATGATTTTAGTAAAGTAAAAGTCTTAGTACAGTCCTATCTATAGTTTGTGAAGGTTTTGTTAGCCCTTCATGATTTATGAATCTAAGTGTACCAAAGCCTTCACGGTAATCCATACAAGTAGGTTGGTATGGAACAACAGTCTCCATATACAAATGAAAAGTCTGGCTCCTCCAGGAACTTGGATGCTTGACTGCATGCGGGAGGCGGCGGACCAAGTGTTGTGGCTCAACTTGGGAGAGGCCTATGTCCAGCGGAGGACTGCTATAGGCTGAGTTGTTTGATTCTCCAGAAAGCTTATGAATTCTTGACTAGAGCTGCCTAGAATTACATGGGCAACATTACTTTGGCTAATATCGTAAGATTCAAAATAAAAATAAAAGCTAAATTCAAATAGTTTTCAAAAAAAAGTACAGCCGCTGACCGCAGATGGTCTTACTACGAGAGTAAAGCACTCGGGGGCTCTGTAGTGCAATAGGGACCTAAATAGCTCAAGGATGCCTGAGAAAGGTACGGTCCCCCGTTTCAATCGTTTAGTCTTTATTGAGAGGACGAGATTTAGCAAACTAACATATAACTAACATCACGCCTGTATTTCCCCGAAGGGGTAGGCAGAGGTGTAAAGTACACCCACATTTCGCCAGTTATGTTATGTTCCATGTAATAGGGGGCGAGCCTATTGCCATTAACCGGGCACAAATCTATACTCCGGGCTGCTACTGGGAATTTCCTAATGGAAAAACCCAATAACAATTTGCCCGACCCGGGAATCGAACCCAGGACCCCACGGTCAGCAGTCGCGCTTGCGACCACTAGACCAACGAGGCAGTCTAGTCTAGTCTAGTTTTAGCAAACTAGCTAAGAGTAAACAACAAACTACTTAACAACAACAAATGTGAGTATTTTTTTTGGCGCATTTTACACATCACCATCTACTCCCTAACTAAGCAGAGCTTGTTTTATGGGTACTAGACAATGGATATAATACTTAAATCCTTTTTCAAACAAGTTTTAAGTTTTTTTTGCAAACAAGTCATGTTTAACTTGGTTCACCATAACTTTTTATTTTAACTGTAATAATATCTATAACTTCTGACCGTTTTGTTGTTTGAACAACACGTATGGTATCAAGATAAGCGTGGTGTACTTTAGTTATCTCCTCAGCTACCAACGACCTTTTTTTGAGACGGAGAAAATGCCTATCGCATGCCACACCACCTGGGGAGGCAGCGTAGTTATGTGGGGGCTCGCACCCACTAAAAACTCCGTCGAGTACCTACTCTCGCCTTGGTGGATGAACCATGAGAACAGAACTGCAATGCATGGCATTTACGACCCATCCAGCGCGGCCCGTTTCCAACGTTTCCTCTTCCAACTAGCTGCCAACTACCTTAGCACAGCTATTAAAATTACCCGATGACCTAAGAGGCCTCAGGCCTTAGTACATAAACAATCGATGGACTAAAATATATCAAAAACCTTTACTAGTGACTATAACCACTTATTTCTTCTATGCTATAACAAGAAATTCATTTCATGTGGTGCCGGACATAAAGAATTGCGCCACCCTATATCTTCGTATGGGTGTCGTAAAAGGCGACTAAGGGATTCACTGGAGGATGGGCAGCAGCGTTCTCTGAGTATGCGATCACCAACCCGCCTGTCAAGCGTGGCGAATATGGCATATCCCCCTCATTAGGAGAGGCCTATGTCCAGCAGTGGACGTCTTTCGGCTGAAATGTTGATAAAAACAAAAACTACAGCAGTTGTGGTAGTTCTTTTAAACTGAAAGTGGTTAAATAATGCCATGTTCTTACGGTAAGTCTAAATGGCTACAATCGCCAATTATAGCCAGTCGATCTCTTGGTGCGTAACCTCCCTGTTCGGTCCAAGTAACCGAACACTTGCGAGCGTGGCTCTTCACAGCAATCGTAGGTACTAAGGAATAATTATATTTTCAACTTCATAACTTCAGTCTTCGGTGCATTACTAGGCATCGAACAGGCCGGGTGCATTCATTCAACATTAACATAACATTGAAACATCCTAATTATTAAGAACATACAGCTTGTCAGAACTCAAAATAAACTTTTTCTCTATTAATCCAGTGCTTTAATATTCATTAAAACCTTGCACCCCGCACACTCCCTATTCATGTCTTTCCGTAAGAATGAATACAGACAACGCCATATGTCAAGCTAAGCGTTGAACGATAGTGAGTAAAGAGTTCAAGCGCGCGCTATGCACAATGATTGGCACTTAATTGACATTGTATGTTCCCAGAATTCCAAATGCAATATGGAGAGTATGACACAACCTATCTGTACTCACAATCCAGAGGAGACCAATAGATATCTTCCATGTGGCATACTTGGATCAGTTCTGCACCAAATATGCTATCTATCTATCTATCTATGCTAATAAGGCTCGAGTGAATAGGTTTTTTGATAATGAGGAAATTCGCAGGAGAACGAAGGTCACCGACATAGTCCAAAGAAATGCCAAACTTAAGTGACAGTGGGCGGGGCATATTGCTCGCAGAACGGATGGGCAATGGGGCCGCAAAGTTCTGGAGTGGCGACTGCGTACTGGAAGGCGCAGCGTGGGTAGGCCTCCCACAAGGTTGACCGACGACTTGGTGAAGGTCGCGGGAATCCGTTGGATGCGGGAAGCGCAGGGCCGGTCGTTGTGGCGATGCTTCGGGGAGGCCTATATCCTACAGTGGACGTCTTTCGGCTGAAATGATGATCATGATGAATAGGTTTTAGCTGGGCAAGCGTGTACCATCGTCGACTGCATCATCGCTTATCTTCAGATAAGGTGGTGGTCAAGCGCAGACCCATTATGCACATAAAAAGAAAACTAAGTGCAGTATAATTTCGGTATGATATTGATTCAATACTAATAAAAAGTTACCGAGCATGGACGTCTCAAGTACCTATTTTAACGCGGAAAGGGTTACTGAAAGGGTGTCCAATAAGATTTCTGTACCGAATCTGTACCATACCAGACGACACTGCACTGAGATATCAGGATTTAGGATGGTACTCGGTTTGGGCTCAGCACGGTGTACCATGAATCAACCGTTATCCTGCGTCCCATGTTGTACAAGTCAGTGGAGAGAAATATGGACCATCCCAATGTTTGTAGGCGACAGGTTAACACAGGGCCACTATTTGCACGCCAATGCAAACGTGTATCACATACTTACATATATTGAATCAGTGATTTGAAACTGCACTAATATACTTATCGTGTTTTGGTGCCATTTAATATTGTTTATCTGGAAAGGCTGAACTACAAATATACTCATGCAGAGGCACGAGGTACATACACAAAATAAGCTTGTCTTTATGTTCCTATGGTGCCGTGTTTAACCAAGCAGTGGCTGCTCTTTTGGGAATTAATAAATAAATAAATATTTTTAGGGCATTATTACACAGCACCATCTAGTCCCGAACTAAGCAGAGCTTGTGCTATGGGTACTAGACAATGGATATAGTACTTATATACTATTTTTTTCGTAAATATATACTTATAATACATAAGAAACACCCAGACCAACACAAACACTTATGTTCATCACACAAATATTTGTGTCCTGTGGGAATTGAACCCACGACCAAGCCTTAATATCGTTTACCTGCAAAGGCTGAAGTACAATTAATTATAATTCTTCACATGCAAAGGCACGAGGCACGTACCAAAAAAAAACTTGTTAAGTTTCACTATCACTTGCGGTCCCGTGTTTAACCAGGGAAAGGCAGCACTATTAGTACTATCAGATATTCTGTGACTATTGAGACTTACTTTTATAATTCAAAATTATAATACCTAGGTTATATTATACCAGTAGGTTGTTAAGAGCAACCTAAGTCGACGAGTATGCATGAGGGAGTTAATGAACGTAGATAAAGTGAAAGAGTTGTGTCAGGCAAGATCGAAGCGGGTGGAAATTCAGTCTCTGCCTACCGCAATGGGAAACAGGTGTGATTATGACTGTATGTATTTATTTAATACAAAACCTAGATATTTTTTAGAACTTATTATCACCTGCACTCTTTAATTTTAGTAGCTTTTTAGGGTTCCGTACTCAAAGGGTGCCAAATGGGATCTTATTACTCTCCTTACTCTCCTATGCTGTCCATCCATCCGTCAGTCTGACATAGGGTTGTATCTTTTGAACGGTAATAGAAAGCTGGTTGAAATTTTCTTAGAATATGTGTTGCTATGGCGACAAATTTGACTTTTAAAGTCCAGACATTTAAAGTATCTTGTATTAACAATTTGTGCGAGAACAATGCAGAGCAACGGCAACGCCTGGACTGGCCTTTTAAAGAAAGTACCAGGTCAATTTGAGTGGACCTCCACTGGGATGGGACAGGTTTCCGAACTGATGGCTCGCATGCATCACCCATCGTGTAGCTCAACCATATTTTAAGGAGCTCAACGTCCCGCCCGACCCAAAACATACTACCAACCAGGACCATCCAAGTAGGCCTTAAGGTCTTTAGAGCCACCCGGCACCTGACCAGCACCTCCTCATCGTTCGGCGTCCACTCTTTGTCGACAGGTGGTCCAAGGGTTGACGTCGCGTTGTCACCAGTGTTCCTCGCGTGGTCAACCAGTGAACATCGCGAGGTCAACGAGTGAACGTTGCGTGGTAAACGAGTGGACATCGCGTGGTCCACGAATTTCGAGTAGGTTTTATTTATTTTGAAAACAAAAACGATACGTCTGACACGTTCGAATGAACAGCTTGGATTGAAGGGTAGTTGAGGAGCGGCGCATCGCCGACGCATTGTCCTCGCGTGCGTGAACCACATGCGGGCAGCGTGCGGTCCACTCGGGAATCGTCGAGCACTGAGTAGTCACCGAGTGGTCCACTCGCCGTCCGCGCGTGGAAAGCTTGCGATTACGGGCGAGGCGATCCAGTGACGCTACAGAGTTGATGTATTGATCGCATATCCATAGAAGTCCATATAAAGAATAATAACCGCACGAGGTGAGGCGGTGCGGGTTGGGTGCTGGGTGGCTCTAATAAGCTGTAACCTTTAAACACCCAAACCACCAGACAGTTATACTATAAGTACTTAACCTGAATAATGCCTATTTACACTATCTATTAATTCATCATGTAACTGTTACAAGTTACACTATAACCATGTGAGAGAAAATGAAATAAAGCTAAAGAGTCATCAAGAACGGCTTTTCCTTTCTAAGTTTCTCACCGTTAGAAAACAGATTTCCTTCTCTCTATATTTGCTTTGTGGAAATCATTATGAGGCTTGCATGTATTATACCGTTATTATTTAAGGCCCCTAACAGTTCATTTTGGGGTACAGCGGTACCCCGGGGTCCTATTTCTACTAGGTCTATATTTGGATTAGTGCGGTGGATTTCGGCCTTCACAAGCGCTAGTTCGGGTTAAATTAAGTTCAGTTATGTTTGAAGTTTGTGTGTTATGTGTTTAGCCGTTTTGGTAAATATAATGAATAAACCGACGCAAGAAGTATGATCAGTTTCTGTAATAAAAGGTTGGAAGATGAAAAGACTCCTATATCAATATAACCAACGCTTTAGCTTTAACGTAAGGTTGAATATGGTGATACTAAATGTAATTTTTATTTTTAACATCAAATGTAATTTTACCCATGTTTCGCAAATAAATTGATTTGATTTGATTTTAAATTGGTACAAAGCATAGTTACAGCAATGTCACCGTTTAAGGATTTACCGATCGACATCTACATTAAACATTTGTGAAGGAAATTTACTCACTATCACTACATTTATTTTATTATTTTTAACGCATTTACGCATGTGAAGCGAAATCTAACGATTTAAATTGTGGAAAGATTTTTTCTATATTTTTTATTTAAATCACTAGGTACATTAGTTTTAGGGATTATGGTATACATACAATCTCATTCTTAATTTATACTTAACCACTATGGGATCAACCCTGATGTCGCGAAAAAAAACTGCTATTCCCTACATTTTGTCGATCTATGTGAACATAAATATAGGGAACAGCTAACACAAAATAAGGTCCCATAGTAAAAGTTGTTTACAATGATGAGGAGGGGTCATTGTACCCCTTTCCATTAGGCCAATTCACGTAACTAAAGAAGTGTAGTTGCAGTTATGTTTCGATCAAAACAATGCTTTTCGAATTATCTTATCTATGGCGATCGCTGTCAGAAACGAACCACAACGTCACTGCAAATTACGTGAATTAGGGGCCAGGTTTAGTACAAACTAAGAATAATGTTATATAATTATAATAGGTATGTACTATAGGAATGGATATTGCTGTTTTAATAAATACCATATTAAGCCACATGGAAACTAAGTCAATACTCGAAGGCACTTAAAACTATTATGTAAAATATTCACGACAAGGCATCTAAGTTCTTTTGTTATAATCGAAACAACAATATGACCAAAACAATTGTTATTTACAACAACAAAGCGTTAACAAAACCTTTTAAAATAACTGCTTCAGTAAAAAAAAACTGTAATTACCGAAAATATTCCTGTTAAATGTTCAATGCGTGTTCGCCTGCAAAATATGAATTAAGGCTGAGTACACATGATTGCTTTTTCTAGCGTCATGTTTCACGGCTCGTTGCTTCGTACGGAATATCGCGATATCGGTGGCACACCGTTGTGTAACAGCGGTAACTGCCAAGTTAATTGAACGCTGGTGTACAACCGACTAATAATTTGTGTGAATGGCATGCTTGCTTTAATGAAACGTTCGAGAATTGAAAATTAAAACCAATTGCCTTCGCTTAGGAATACGTAACCGATATTGTGTGTATGTTACGCTGTAATAATGATGATTTTAATTATTATTTGCAAAGCCGAGTGGAGGACGGATCTTGAACTTTTGAACAATCCAATTAATTTAATTTAGAGTTACTTTCTATTATGGTAGGTATTGAATGTTTAGGTATCTATTACTTATAGAAAGAATTTTTTTTTTTCCCACTTGCTCGGAAATTGGTTCATTATTTTAAAAAAAAATACACCAATCGGATCTTTTCCGTACGCAGCGAAATAACAGGCCAGCAATATCAAACACGACAATAATAGGAATTTCTGGACAGTTTTTATCTTCTAAATTATGCTACAGAGGTTTTTAAGTACACACATACATAAGTACATTAGGTGTTTTAGGTACCTACAAAATATTTATCATTATAAAGGCTGAATGCACATTTTTTTTTTCAAAACTTTGGAAATAGAACAAGAACCGCGCGCGAGACGCGCGCAAGACGAATTGGCATGAATGAAAATTACATACAATTGAATTAATTTATGTATTGTTTCCTCGCAAATGAGAGAAAAGTAGTATACAAGTCTCGGCCGAAATAGCAAATAACGGTCTCGTTTAGTTTAAAAGAACTCGGCTGTCAAATAAGGATTATAAACTCACATGAAATTCCAGTATTACTCGGCTGTCAATTGCTTCATTTCAGCAGGCGTAGCATGACCGCTGTAGACAAAGCTTATGTCGACGGAAGAATAGACAAAATGACGTATTGTATAAAGATTTCTTCCGTCCGTAGCATGCCGAGGTCAATAATGAAGAAAAGAAATGTTTCTATACTTCGATCGACACATGTCTACAACGTCGAGCATGACGAACATATTTTCTCTACTTTTGACAGTTAGAGGTAGACATGTTTCTCTTCAAATAGAAGAAATTAGACTACATCTCATGAGACCTAGACAAAATTATTCTTTAGTTTTATTAGGACTAGATTCTTATTAAATTGGTTTCATTGGAGTTTTTGAACAACAATAATAACATGTCGGGTTCCTATCGTCGCTATCTCCTTAGTTATTATCAAAAACTAGCCTTTGCCCGCGTGTAATTCGTAATAAGTATCGAATGACTATCGTGCATCCCTCGGGAACTGTGTCTTCCCGGGATAAAAAGGTTTCCTTTATGTCAATGCACACCATATGGTCTACGTGCTAATTTTCATCCAAATCCGTTTGATAATTTACTTTGTAATAGTGATGCGACTCGAGTGACATCGAAAAAAAAACGTACTCGAGTGAAAAAAATATCGACTCGAGTTCACTCGGACTCGATTCACTCGCCAATCACTCACCAAATAACGTAATGTTATTTAGTTTTATGAATAGACCATATTTGCTCATTTTAATTAGCATATAATATTAATTTCGATATATAAATGTTGATTTTGTAAGACTGGCGATGTAAAGAAATAAAACTTCAAACTTGTCGTTTTATTAAGCCTCAACTTATTGACAAAATGAAAAAATAATTAATTCAAGTATTATGACAGGTGACTCGTTAGAGGCGAGCGAACGAGTGACTCGTGAACCACTCGAGTGACTCGACGGCTCAATCACTCGAGTAGTACTCGAGTAAAATTGTAAAATGACTCGAATGACACGAGTGGTAAAATCGGACTCGAGTCGCATCACTACTTTGTAAAACGCATCCTTCGACCTTGACATTCATGACTACTAAATGCGTAATGTTGTTGCTTTGAATTGCGTACAAAATGTTTCAAAACTTATTCGATTCACCTTTTTTCTAGATAACGAATCGTAATAATATGGTAGGATTTGTTAGAATTTGTACGACACTAGCTACGTTCTCGTTGCTATGGAAAAAGATCTGTCACTTTGTCTACGTAAAAACTCGAGTCGACGGGTCGCCTCGTGCTCGAGAAGAAGAGATATCTTGACGTATAGAAAGAGCTTTGTCTACTCTTGGAAGAATAGACATAGAATTGGTCATGCTACGCCTACAGGTCTCGACAGTAATGTAGATGTACTATTTTACCCTGCACAGTATATAACATAGACACAAAACTAGTTTTAACTAGGTACGATAAAATAAAATAAACAAATTATACAGCCAGATATACTATCTAAATTATACCTACCATAATTTGAATAAAGATGTTACTACTATTAGGATGTCATTACGCATGTTACTGTAATGACATAAAGTTATTTGCCGATAACTATACTCAGTGGTGCCAACCACCAATGAAGTAATTAAATAATTACTGTTTAAGAACCATTAGTCCTCTTGCAATATTTACGTTTCTTCAGGATTTCTCACAAAAGTATTCTAAACTGAACGAGTCGCTACATTCCAGGGGTAAACACAAAAAAAATACTCAATTGTAAAATGCCTTGCACTCACCTACGTAGATCTAAACTTCCTTTTTGTAATCACAAACACACACGATTTTTCAATGCACTCATTAATAATAACCAATTAAGAGATTGCATAACATTTTAACCACCGTCTACTGAATTTACTTGAATTTTGATTCATCATAAAGCATTGTCAAACTGAATTGTCAAAGCCAACACAACAGAATATAGGTACAAGCTTATCTAACCCGGTGGCAGCGTCGCTGCAATCGACGACAGCACGATGCACTTTCCCCAGGAGGGACAAGGAAAGAACGAGGAAGAATGACAATTTGACAAAATGTTTTAATTAGTACATTTTTTTCTCACCGGGTCAGATAAGTTTGTGGGACTATACCATGATTATACCCACGATATACTTATTTATGAAATTTTCACCTACCCACAAACTCCCTCGCTTTTCCTATTTCAATTTTTATGAATGAGTTCTGAATCTCGCAAGTGAAGTTTTCTGCTTATGTTGTATATAAGCAAAATTTCAGTGTTGGAATGTCGGAGTGTCCGTGTATACTCAGGAAGCCAGTAAGGGGATCTGGTTTGTTCATCCCCTACTATGATGGTGGCTCTTTAGAAGGCATTACTTTATTAGTAAAAGGTATTCTAAAGGACTTGCCGTCATAGGATTCTTGCCTGAGCGAAAGTCTGGTTGTATTTATATATCTTTACATGTGTTAGCTGGACGACCCTACTGAGTATATAATTTGACACTTTTGCATTTTATTATTTTAGTTTATTGATTTTATATTAGTAGTTTCATATGTTTTTGAATAAAAAAGTGATTTTTCACATTTCTTTAATGCTTTTAGAAAATATATTGTCTATAAACGTATTTCTTTCGTGACAAAATTTCTAAAGAAAGACAAAAACTTAAGCTCGTGATGGGATACGAACGCAAGTGCATAGTGTTAACTTTTTACTACAAAGCACTTCGCTCTGCAGATTTTTCTGAGCAGGAGTTACGTTATTAGCACTATTAGGTTATTGTTACATGTTTTTGCAAATAAATGTGTCTTAATCTTGTCTTTTATCTTTAGGTGTTCTGTACAAGTCGTTAGTTTGAATCCTAGCGGGATGGATAAAGTTATTGTTTGGGATGGTTTTTGGCATGTTTGAGGCGATTAATTGTTTTTATCTTTTAATTATTTATTTATAATTTTATATAATCAAACGTCATGCAACATACAAATTGTTATTGAAATAACTGAAAACCTTTAAAGGGGTCGCTGTACACATCAGTATTAACAACTTTTAGGTACTGGACAAACCCTGAAATCGCGAATTTTTTTTTTGTTGATTTATGTGTACACAAATGTAGGGAACACCTGATTTTTTTAGTGATTTTAGTTTTGATCCCATAGTAAATGTTGTTCATACTGATGAGTACAATGACCACTTAAAAGGTTTTCAGTTATTTCAATAACACGTTAGGTATATATTATTATGTACAGTCAACAAATCGGAATCATGACCCACGATAAGCTTAATATCCTACAGACATTCTAATACAATTGGGTTGAATTTCGCTTAAACAGATATTTCCCTGGCAACTGACTTGTTATCAATTTTGTTAGCTATTGACAGTTACAGCTAGTTTACCAATAAAATTATTTTTCTAAATTTTATTCTTGACGTTTAACTCCAAATATTGTTATTTATTTATTTACCATTTATTGCGTGAAATATGGTACAGAGGATATTATAAATTAAATGTATGTTCCACACTCGGACGAATAAAAAAGGCGGACGGAATCTCGCTAAACAAAGACTGAAGCACTTCATTTTTTCTTGAACCCACTATAATTTCGAAAGCATTTTAACACACCAGATTTATACTGTTATTTTATTTATGACGCTACAACAATGACTACCGTAACACTAGATTTTTGGCGTAATCGCGGCTTTTTGGCATAGTATGGATGTGAATGTGTGCGTATATCGCCCATACTTTTAAGCGAGCCGGCTTGCTATGGATGCTTCACTTATTGAATAGCGAGATTCCGTCTGCCTTTTTTATTCGTCCGAGGTTCCACATACTTAGCCGTTAAGAGTATTGTTTGACACCTTTTCATACTTGACATTTTATTATTTCTTAATTTTTATTTTTATTTTATTAATGGTCTGTAATCGAAAAAGTTAGTATAGGTTTCTTAAAAAATATAGTTGTTTGTAGGAAAAACACGTGAAACGACAGCTTATTCGAAATTCAAAACATAATTCCTGCTTTATCAAAAACATAATTTCCAATCCAATTATAAATCTATTGCATTGATAACAAAGCTCAAAATGGCACAGACCTCTGACCCGTTTTAATGCAGTTTCTGTAATATTCAAAATGTCCTAAGTGCAGCATAGAAGAAAACCTTACTGTTTTGACGATTTCTAACGAATTATCAGCTGAGTGGGTCATGATTCCGATTTGTTGACTGTACATAGGCGGCATTATTTTAATTATAATGGTGTTCATGACTATGATGATAGTTCTCATTGTGATTTTTTTTTAAATCTTACAATAAAATATACTACTGTGAACATGTAAATATTTTCAAACTTTGCAAGATCAAATGTCACGGATTTTTTGTTTCAAAATGCTTCATAAAATACAGTTTCTCCTTATTATGTGTTCTCTACATTTTTTCGTCTTCAAAACATTCTAGATTTACCCATGGCGCTCCCTATGTAAGAAAACAGTGTAACATCCACGGGTTATAATAACTTACTATCCCGAGGCCTTTCCCTCATGGTGGGGCCATAAAACATGCTGTTGAATTTGTTTGTTTTGTCCGACCGACGCGCGACGCGGGCGATGGTGACGTCGCGTCGCCTCGTCGTTCTGTCGCCTACCGCTATGTTTTCATTTAGTTTTTACGAGGACAAACAATGTTCTGGCTCGCTTCTTGCTCTGAGTGATGGGTTATAAAAAATGTATGGACTGGAAGGTTCGGTATCGCGTTTTGTGGTACCTGAAAATTGTCATACCAATTTATCGATATAATTTTTATAGTGGCTGCGGCTAATTTTGTATTTTTTGCGTCTTCTATGAAGAAGAAGCGTATTTTGTATTCAATTATATTTTTATATAGAACCAAAAAGCAGGACATTTTTAATACCACGTTTTTATCAATCCGCTTTCCTTACTTCCAAATTTTGCAATCCGCTGAGCTAGAGACTTTAAACTTTAAACATAGCTTAGATCTGGATGACAATGCAATATTAATTCGTTTTAAAATTGTGGTACATATATTAAAAAAACCTTTTCTATCTAATTATTTAAACAGTTTTAGCTTTTAAAAGTACAATATGCCTATTGAGACAGTTTTAGCTTTTAAAAGTACAATATGCCTTGCGTTTTGTAAAAGATTGGTTGTTGTTGTTGTTGTTGTCGTGTTGCAGGTTTACAAGGGAATATACAAAATGTATAAATTAATAAGTAGACCTGTGGATGACCCCACAGGAGACTGGGCCAGCAGGGCAATTGCGTAACTCATTTGACAGTTAAATTTTGATGTAAAATTGAAGACGATATTGATAACATCGCAATCAAACATTGGAATTGTGTAACGACATAGAGGGACTTCATTATGAAGTAAATGACGTCAGGAGGGAAATCCATTGCGATGTAAATGACGTCATGTATGTGAGATCACGTTTCGTCATGCAAATAAGATGCTGCAAGTATGTGTTTTAAGGTTTATCGTTCATTTAATTCATGATGAATTCCTCCGACATTGTAATCAACAGTTTTGTAGTTACGCAATTTGAATTTTATCATTTTTCCGGATTCAAACAACAAAATTTACATTTTTTGATTGCGATGCAGTTACAATTGCCCTGTTGGTTAAATATATCGTTTTATGTATCATTTCCTAGAAAACCGATTAAAATAATATCCAATATCCATAGTATCAGGAAGTACCTATACTGTTATTTAATTGTCGTGTCAGCGACAAATTGTCGTCTCAATCTGTCAGATCATCCGGTACATAACAACTATCTGTGATGTCCCAATAAAAAGTTATTAGCGAAATTATACCGGCGCCACCGGGACGGTTATTTTACCGGAAATCGATGCTTGTCATAGTAGAATAGAATGTAGGTAAATACGGCTAAACGATTAAGACATTGACATTAATAGTGGCCATTTTGGGGTTATTGGCGGGTTGATCAAGTATTAGCCCCAACACAAAAGTTTGAGTCGTTCACCATTTCGCCCAAAGATTTGACGTCCCAAATGGACGAAATGGATTATTACAAAATAGTGTTATTTTATGTTAGGCGTTTCATCTAATTAATTGTTTTTCCTCAACTCTTGTCATGATTAATTACAGTCAGATACAAAATTGTTTAGTAAATAAATAAATATAATGGGTTTCGCAAAAAATAATTGTTACTACTAATTACTCAATCACAGGAATGTAAAATTGACAGTCATAACTTGTAGGTAATTAAAGTCATAACAACCAACGATAACTTACTGAACATAAAATTTAAAAAAAAACAATAGAAAACACATCACATATGGCGTAGATGGTTTTATAAAATGTGTGAAGTAAGGCCGCACCACACATTAATAAATACTTATAAGCAGGTATCGCTTGTGGTAGAAATTCGACCAATTGTGTTTGTAAAGTAGCGGTTTGTATTGGGAAATCATGTGTGTATGTTCACTTTATTTTACCTGACATAACTACAACATACACACATGTATTTTTTTGTGTACATCTGTGACAGTACCTTTCAAATGGTATAAGTTTCATTCCCCTCCTTCTATAATCAATACTAAAAAAGTACCTCAATTATGAATCTATGAACTCTCACACGTAGTGACGTACCGTGATATGGCACTATTTGCGAACAAAAGATATAAACGCGCCAGCTGCTGAGCTAGGCTGAGCCGATTCATACTGTCCTGCTTTGGTGGTGCCACGCCGTGCTCTCACTGCAGCAATCAGGGGAGGCCTCTCGATGCTGGCCGTGGTCAAGGCCATAGCTGACAGTTTGGAGGCGTGGGAGGTGGTCACGTCCTTCTGCGTAGGTTATCTCGCAAAAGGAAGCGCCGGGTCAGGGAGGAAGTCTCCCTCGCTAATCCAATCTGCCGCAGGAGGACGGGCCGGTGCAGGCGGCTTTACGCCGAACTTATGCCAGCGGGTGATGGACCGCGGAGTCTGTCATCCGCATTGTACGGCCATAGAACTGTGGGGACATCCTAAGTGTGCGTGGAGATCACCAAAGAAGAGTCTGTACAGGAAAAGGGACCAGGAAATAGGCCGCGCTGGATGGGTCGCAAATGCCACATTGCATTGCAGTTCTCGTGGCTCATCCACCAAGGCAAGAGTAGGTACACAGCGGAGTTTTTAGTGGGTGCGAGTCCCACATAACTACGCTGCCTCCCTGGGTGGTGTGGCATGCGTTAGGCATTTTCTCAGTCTCAAAAATAAAAATTCTGTTGCGGCAGGCCTAAGAGTTTTTTGATGAACCCACACTGCTAGGTTTAATATTGGTGTTTAGAGTACCCAAACATCGTGCATCGTCTCATGCGCCTTTGTATCTTTATTCCGCTGGCAAGACATGGTCAAATCTTAAGTACTCTCATACAGATAAATGAGATTCAGTTAAATACGGAAATAATATTATTGTGCCTTTCTATGTAGGTAACTATTACGTTAAAAGTATAGTGACCGACTATGGGTTTTGCTGATCAGCTGAAAAGCCGACTAATCGGTTAGAATGTTGCCGATTAGGTGGCAATGCTGATCATCTGTACTTGGATTAAATTCGGGAATCTCCGGCTCGCTAGGACTATTGCAGTCTTCAGTGAACACCCTTTCGAGTATCGGCGAAAGAATACAAGTAATACAATATACCCAGTAATGGCTCTTATTGCCATTTACTATCCGTGAGAAATATATCATTTAAGCCGAAAGACGTCCACTGCTGGACATAGGCCTCCCCCAATTAATGGAGAAATATATGGTGAAAAACTATTTTCTGAGGTTGGAAATATCTACAAAAATACAATAAATTTTATTGCTAATTGTCAATTTTTCTTTGTTTTTTATTTTCTAGTATCTACTGAAAATAAATGCCGAATATTCAGCAATTTTTGCCGAGTAGTAGCCGTTAGTCGCTGGCTAGAAAACATGCCAAATAGTTGATTTTCCTGACCGGTCGGTGTGTAGTCGGCCCATCTCTAGTTTATAAAACCCAAATTCAGTTTACCTTTGTGAAGTGTGGATAGAATAGTTAACGGACACTTCTTATATAACATGTAACAAAAACCCTGTTGTTCCTGTGAGGTACGTTATCAGAATCGATTTTCATACGCAAGAACACAAGTCATTTGGAAAAACTCTTCAGTAAAAATAATCAAATTAAATCATTATTAAAAGTGATTACAGTCAGACCTAGGTGAGTGAGAACTGGATAAACGAGAAAACTCTACAAGTGAGAGTAATTGCCAGGTCTCGTCATTTTAAGCCACGAAAACCTCTACAAGCGAGAAACAGAAACCTCTATATGAGAGAGTCGGTTTTCACGTCTGGACCTCTATAACTGAGACTGCCATGCCCCATACCTCTATAAGTGACAGTTGAGCGTATTTATTATCTGTTATGTTATGACACTTTCTAAATTTCGCGGAACTAACGCACATATGGTTCGCATAACTAACAAAAAAAAAACAACAAATCGAGCGTCTTTGTGTCCCACCCAGGTCATTGTTTTTGCACCACATTCTTTTAGAATGGCCAAATGTGCATCTGCACCGACCTTTTTTCAAACTTATTAAGTGAGAAAAACCGCTCCTGCACCTCTATAAGTGAGAAACTTGGTTAAGTGAAAAACCTCCATGAGCGAGAAAAAGATTTCGGTCCCTTGAACTCTCGCTCATCCAGGTTTGACTGTATATCCTTTCAATGTACAATATTTTTTTTGTTTGTTTCACAGGAACAACAGGGTTTTTGTTACATATTGTATAGTTCACCATCCTTTATATCGATGGTTCTATAGAGATTTGGGATTACTTAATCTCAAATTGTGTGGCTGTCTGGGCGACGTTAAGTCAGTATTATAATTGAATATTAATATTATAATCTAAGAGCTTATAAACGTTAAGCTATTGTTTCAAAGGATTAATATTCTTATCGTATATCTTTGTCTCAGTAAAGTCGATCTCAGAGATAGCAGAACCTTATAATAAAAAAAAATGTTCTTGAAATAACTTTGTCTATTTTCTGAGACTGATAGGATATCATAAGGCTTTTACCACATAGTAAGTAACGTTAATATATTATCTTCTTTACGCAGTCACTATCTGTTTTTGTGTAACAAAAAATGAAATGTTTCTAGTGCTCCCGATACCGTGAAATACTTAACAGGTACAAAGAGGAAAATGTCTAGGGCCTAGACATTTAGGCTATGTCACCCTATTTGGAGAGAAAGACGTGACATTAAGGCGCTTGGGTACGCCGATGACCTTGAGCAAACTAAAAAGTGATGGTGCTATTTCGTCCTGTAAAGTTTCATATCTTTCTTGCCTCGCTTCGCGCTCTTACGATCTTATGAATAAGAAAATTTAAGTTTTGATATCAAGATATCGAATGATTTAAAATGGAACGTTCAATTTCAAAATCAGCCAGCAACAATAATTATAAAAAAGAAAAAAAATAACTAATCGATGCATTCCTTTAGAAGAAATATCAAATTATGGAGGATAATGGCACTTTTTTCAATTATTTATTTTATGTACAAGATTTAATTTTATAAAAATAATTTAATGTTACGATTGTAGACGAAGACTTAGTAATTCACACACATTTTTTTCTATTTTGAAAAACGCTATAAAATTATTATTTTTATTATAATAAAGCTCACCCATTCGGCTGCTGCTCCTGGTTTTCATCAGCATCATTACTGACGATGGACTCTAACATTTGTATCTTTAACATTGTCGTGCGTCACATGACAGTGAATCACTTTTGCACTTTTAACACTTAACAAGCACTTTATAAGACATTCAGTTATAAACTTGGTAATACATTAAATACACTGCATTGATTTCTTCTACTGTTGTTTGATGATGACCTGTAACCAATGAAAATGAATATTACGTCTCGATATTGTAACCATAGCAGATTTGATTGCCGCACAAAGAAGTAGTGTATGGATAACAGATAATTTTTCCGTATCTGAGGAAACACACATTGGACAAAACAGGATGTGTGGGTGTGCCGATTTACAGCTAAACATCAAATCACACGCCCTCATTTACTATAGGTGTTATTAAATGAAACACTGGTCTATATACTACATAGTACATACATAGTTAAGTATAGATAGGTATCAATATTTTTGACCGCGACACCCAAACTAAAATTCTCGTAGAAGATATTCTGTGAGCACAGTCATCTTACGGCTAGAATTGATAACCTATCTATCAGATTTGGCCTACTAGACATAGGAATTGGACATAATTTTATATGGAGCTTATGTCAAATTTCTATCTCTAGTTGGGCAAATTGTGAAAAGATAGATAAGTTATTAATTTTAGCCGTTAGTGGATCACAAATTATATTCTACAGGAGTATGGTGTATTATATTATGTGTAGTTTAACGCTATAACTTGAATTTGTTAGTTTGTAAATATCAAGTATGAAATTTAATATTTTTCTTAGGGTCGTTGTCGCCTCGTCGTCTCATCGGTCGTAAAACAAAATTAAAAATCTTACGTTCATGTAATAAAATGGTAGTTTGAAAAGCTCATCTCGATTGGTAGATTTAACAAGATCGTAACCATAGATATTTGAAGTAAGCATATCTATTGTTGTTAAAATGAAAAACATCTGTTTTTAGGGTTCCGTAGTCCTACAAGGAACCCTTATAGTTTCGTCATGTCCGTCCGTCTGTCCGTCTGTCCGTCTGTCCGTCTGTCCGTCTGTCCATCTGTCCGTCTGTCCGTCTGTCCGTCTGTCCGTCTGTCCTAATCCTTTACAGCTTAATAACTTCTACATTTATAAATATAAGTTAATGAATTTTTTTTTAAAAATGGTCTAGATATAGATCTCAATTTTAAAAGAATAAAAAAATCTTGATTATGTATTTTAGGGGTGGCGCCCATACATGTGAAATGGGGATGAAAAATGTTTTTTCGCTACACCCCCTCGTGTGGGGTATCATTGAATAGGTCTACTAAAATGAAGATAATGTTTCATACACAACTTTTTTATCAGGTATACCATCTGCGAAATACAGCCCGCCAAAGTGGCTTGCAATGTGTGTCCCCCCCTGCCATTTCTAAACTATGCAACGTAGAAACTTATAATCTTTTACATTGATAGACCTTTGTAAAAACTCTCTTTTAAAATTATTTCGAGTATAATGTGATTATAAATTTTTGAGTTATAGCGAGAAAACTGAAAAATACTTAAAACGTCCTAGTTCAAAGGTCATTAACCTTAGAGAAAAATGGTCTTAGCAAATAATGCTCCTTTAGCTACTTTCTATTTGAAAAAATCACAAAAAGTACCTAACTTTGTGTAATGTTGACATGACACACTTCTTAAATTTAGCTTCTTAAGTTTAGCGCTAGGTGGCGCTGTTTGCAAAAACTAAAATAGCAATGATTAATATTAATATTCGATTTGATTCGTTTGTAATTAGACCTACTTAAGGAACCCTATAATACTGAGCATGGCCCGACATGCTCTTGGCCGGTTTTTGCTTATACTGCAGGCTTTATAGCAAGAATTTTATATGAGAAATAGCTGACGCCCATGGCTTTGCTCTCTTGTTTCCTGCATACAAAAATTACTCCTCTTTTTATCCTTTTAGAAATTGGATTCCAAAATATCCTAAGGTCATCTAGGGTTCAAAGGGATCCTCCAGATTTTAAATCTCTAAGTCTACCTATTTAGGTTGTGCTTTACCTGTCAGTCAATCATTCAGTTACGGTACTGTTTTATAGGTATAGAACATGAACCTCACTGTATAGTTGTAATTATTAATTCAGTATGTGTGTCATTATATTCATAAACCATTGCATAATATACAAAACATTTTAACTCTGAACTGGATCTGGGGGCCTATCGACTATGTTCACACCTTCAAATCAAAACGTCAAAAATAAGCAATACATAATATATTGATAGCGACCCACCCCGGCTTTGTACGGTTAATTAAGAATGTATTATATAAATAAACCTTCCGGAGAAATTCTCTAACTTATGATAAAATCGCGTCAGAATTAAAATTGCGTAGTTTAAAAGAACTAAGCGTACAAACACACATACAGAAATTTAATAGCGACTTTATAAATACGAATACAAAATAGTTTATTGTCCTTAGGGCCGGTATTTCAATAGTCTGATAACTTTAAACCGAGGAATAAATCTGACATCTTGACAGATTTTCTATAATAGAACTGTCAAAATGTCAAACTTATTCCTCAGTTAAAAGTTAACTGGCTATTGAAAGATCGACCCTTAAACAATTAAGTTTACATGTTAGTTATTGGAGTCTCCTTAAGCAATCATAGATGATTCTATGCATAGATGTATGTCAGACTCAGTTCGTTCTTGTAATGCCAACAGCAAACTTCGCCAATATCAGCTCGAGTGAGAAAATTAAAACGTTCCTATAAATACTGATAGTCTTATAGAATTCCGAAGTCTTATAACTGCTGTGTACCTTTTGAAACTTTAAGCTCTTGGCTCTTATCGACTTATGATATCCTTTGATTACTGTAATTAAAATAGTTTAAAGCTGGTCTTAGTGACAATATCATCAGGCTGCTCCTGATTATTTTAGGGTACCGACCCAAAACTAATCGATATATCTGAATAATCGGTGTCCCAGACTATCATAAGCCGCTATTAAAAAAGAAATAAAAGAAAAAGTATTTATTTGCCACCAACCAGCAAGCACACAGTGAAGCGTGTGCTACACGGTGAGCAACCAGCCTCCCCACCGAGGTTACCTTGGTGGGAGGTTGGTCACTAACAGCCGTCGTCAAACAAAATTTTATGGCAAACCATTCTCTACATGGTTGGAAACCAGCAAGGTCACCTTGGTGGGGAGGCTGGTTTGTCACCGTGTAGCACAGTAAAAAGACAGAAAAAAAAACCATGCACCTGAAGGATATTTGCTTTCGCGATGCTTACTGGGCGATGCCGCGACATGTGTACTGAGAGGAGTGAGCACGGTTTGAAGTGCATGTGTGTGCGTGATCGCTGATTGTACACGAAGGAGCATAGTTTTGTTTGGCTTCACTAGATTGTTAGCAGCACTTCGTCTATATTTTTACTACCTATGTCTGTGAGTGTATACCAATACAAGAGCTAATGAATTCTAGAATGAATTAATAAAGCGTGTCGACACGCAACCAAGTACTTCCAGAAGACACATCAATAACACAAATGATACAAGAACAACAAACAACTACTCCATTCATGATACTTGAGACGTTTACAATCAGTGTATATTGAATTTAGCGTGCATGCCAATCAAGGTAACGTATTACCTGCGAAGGCAATTAGTGCTTCATAATCCAGTTCTACCTAGACCTGGCACCTGGCTTAATCCACATTCAATTTTAAATTATGACTTCTGATAGACAAATAACCTGAAATAAATTTTCAATTTGTGAGTTTAATTTCGAATAAAAAAGAATTTATCAATAAAACTTTACTATAGACTAAAATTCGTGTATTTTAGTGGTTCATTGACAGATTTCTAACTTGTTATATTAAAATCTTTTTGCATAGCAGCAGCCAATTTCGGCGTACTTAAACAGATTAAGCCTTTGAATACTAAAATGTTGATGATGATGAAATCAAAATTAGAAAGAGAAAATCTACATAGGGACAGGATTATTTTTTCAATTCATAATTTCACACATTTTTACGACACACATGTTTGTCATCCACATGAAAGTATGTTTTATGTTTCTCTCCTCTCCGATATAAAATAAATAAATAAATAAAATACGGACATTTTATACAGCACCATCTAGTCCCAAACTAAGCAGAGCTTGTACTATGGGTACTAGACAATCGATATAATACTTATATACTTTTTTTTTTGTAAATACATACTTACATTACATTAGAAACACCCAGGAAACACAAACACTTATGTTCATCACACAAATATTTGTGTCCTGTGGAAATCGAACCCTTGTGATCAGCAGCCCAACACTCGAACCACTAGACCACAGACGTCGCCTATATTCGTAGTCGTCTTAATACATAGCTAGTACCTACTGTGATGAGCCTAATCAATTTCTGCAAGCTTTTTGGTCAAACTTTATCTTTACGTTCACCTGTTTATAATGTGTTATTGTATAGTGGCTTTCACTAGCACCGTTTTGCTCGTCTCAGTCAAGATAAATGACAATATAACGAATTAGTGATTGGCTTTATTCGATGTTTGTTGCAAATTCTATTCCGAAAACTAATTATTTAATATTTTTTAACGTATTTACGCATGCAAATCCTGCTCGTGAGCGATTTTTTCATTCCACAATTTATATCTTCTTTGGAAAATAAATTATGTTATGAAAATAACTTCATTCGACTTGTCCTTTAAAAATCATCGTGACGTTTTTAGCAATAAATTTTAATGTGATTAATATGACTAGGTACTTATTATCCAATCATTATTAACCTAATACCATAAAATAAAAACTTCTGGTATTTAATTATTATTTCTAGTACTCACTCATCACTTTTGACCTTAGAATAAAAAATAACGGATATTCTAAGCTTTTGACATTCCCGCATTGGTTCAGACATTAGGTTAGTTAGGTTGGTTTCTTATTACATTATTTGTGTTTTTTGTATGCATTTTTCGATCCACACGTCAACAATTTTCTTAACGAGATGTTATTAAATAGTTGTAGACTAGCAGACAGATGGGGTGCAAAATATAACGTGCAACGTCATTGCGCCCTTTTTTTGTACAAATCCCAAGAGGTACCTGGAACCGAACCGCCCTTTGTGCTTGCTATTTCTCAAACATTAGATTTAAGAAATACGTTTTTTCAATACGTACCCTACATCTCGCAAGTAAAGTGTTTGGGATTTTGTGAATATATACAAATTTTAGTGGCCCGAGGAGAGAGGAGTCCGTTTCTACGCGGTAAGTGTGTCCTTGGCTAAGGCCCACAAACCCATTGGAATGATCGTAAAGTACTGGAAGTGTTTGAAGGTATAGAACGGAAAAATCAGAGCGCTGAGAAGCCTTTGATGAGGAAAGGGATGTGCGTAGCACTCGATACCACCGTCGTAGAAGATTTGACTTCTCTTTTAGTAAAATCTAGAATCTAAGATTTTTTAGTCTAGATTCATCTAAGCCCGGCTTTCAGACCAAAAGAATTAGATAGACGCAGCGCGTAGAACTAGCGAATGAAGCTAGAAAAAGGAATACAAAATGGAAAGAATGAGATTGACGCTCCCGACTGCGGCTCGCGAACACTGGGGATGGAATATGTAGCAGATACTCGTTCACGGTAGCTTAGTGGCTAAAGCAATGGCGTACTGAGCCAGGAGTCGCAGGTTCAAATCCTACTCGTGAGCGTTATTGTCTTTCCACAATTCATGCGTAAAAGCGTTAAAAATGATAAAATAATTACTCGTTTGCTATTTTGTATTCCTTTTTTAGCTACTTTATCCAGAAGAGTAATATAGGCTATATTTTATTTCAGTACGTAAGCGGGTGAAGCCGCGGGCAAAGTCTAGTTATTAATATATGTATTTTACTCATATTCTTAACTCTGCTCATTTTATTTCTAACAAGCATAGCACTAATAACTTCTTAGGTTTTCGCGATCAAAAATAATACACAAAACATTATAATAAAAAAAATAAAAAAAAATCCGATTAATCCGATTTAATCCGGTTAAACTTTGTTTTATTATAAGCATAGCACTTTTGCTGAAAACCCTCATTATGCGATATGTATGCAGATGTAGCAACATTTAACTAAGAGAGAGTAAGAAAAGGTTAAAGATAAACTTCTACACATTTGTTTGTCGCAGGTGCGCACTTTAATAATACTTGAATAAACACAACCACTCTTATCTGCCAAAAGTGCGCACAAGACAAGAAATGCTTTTCACAGAACAGCTTTATTATGTAGGTACCAGACTACACTCAAAGCAGAGACTAGTAAAATATTTTTTACACACCATGTATAAGTAATATGGTGTAAAAAATATGTTATTATAGAAAAGCGGTTAAAAGTATTAAAAGTTGATCATACTTTATTAAGAATATTTCTGGCTATTGATAAATAATACAGGGTACCTACCTACGTACTGTATTGATTTAAAAGAATCATGATCTTCCTTGCCTATTCCCAATTATTACTTATTTAAAATAATGTATTTTATTTATCATTTTGAATAGAACAAGAGGGTAATTTTCATACAAAATACTTTATTTTGTAAAATTACTGAGATTATTAAAATAATCATAATAATTTCTTACGTTATCATAAAACAAGCTTAACCGGATTCAATCAATCAACTCAGCCTATCGCAGTCCACTGCTGGACGTAGGCCTCTCGCCTCTCCCAAGTTGCGCCACAACACTCGAAACGAACCACCAAAAGCGACCACGAACGCTGCAAAGCTTTCAAAACGTCAGGAAAACCAATTTAAATAATATATGCGATGTAATGCGGTTAAACTTGTTTTATTATAAAATAATCATAGTTAAAATATTCTTGTCATCACGTCATCATCATCATCATCTTGGTTTCACATAAGTACACCTTGTATACGCGCACTGAAGTAAGAAGTACATATATATCGATCTATACGCGCAATACATCAGAAAACTTTGCCTAAATTATCAGGGACGGTTGTAGTATGTTCCCGCCGCATAAAGTTTTCAAATCAATGAGAAAAGGTTTGTGTCCTTTGTGTTTCAAACAAAGTGTGTGGAGTTGCGATTAAAATACATGTTTAGTTTAGGATTAATTTAGGGTTGAAACTACAACTTTCAAACTTGAGATCACAGGTGACCCTTTTGATTTTATTTACAACCTGCCTATGCACGCGGCTTCGCCCGCACGGGTGTCGTTTATCGCGCTTCCCTCGGGAACTGTTCATCTTTCCGGAATAAAAAGTAGCCTTTAAGTGAATTCCGATTAGGTAGGTATATTGTCAGTATGCAACATTTCATATAAATCCATTCAGCCCTAACAGCGTTATTGAGTAAAAAACATCCAAATACACACATAATAAAAAAAAAACCACGCAAATCGGCCCAGAAATCTCGGAGTAATAGGTGTACATACATGAAAAAAAAAAAAAAAAAAAAAAACCCGCCGAATACATAACCTCCTCCTTTTTTGAAGTCGGTTAAAAAGTGTCTAGGGATCAAGTACATTTTTAACTATAAAAAATTATCCAATTAATATTAACCAAATATAGTCTTACAGACTGGCTTTTTACACTAATTTCCTATGTTTAAGATAACAACTTATTTTGTAAAAATATAGATTTTTTTATTTTTTGCAAATTGTGGAGAATTAACCTAAGTTAATGTCGTCAATTAAATGGCAAAAAAAGGCAAAAATTGTGAATGATTTTTTAAATTTGTATTGTAAAGATAAAAAAAATATAATCTGTATTTCCATCATTGACACAAATCACACAATCACAGCGATTTGGCATGTTTAAAATTAAATTTTAAAAATCAGGTTAACTTTCTGACAAAATTTCTAATGTTCTTGACGTCCAAAGGTTCCCCAAACCCGAGTACGTCACAAGACGTACCGCCGTATGAGGCTGGATACAAATCCGGCCTCATACTGAATGAGATTCATCGGAAAAGCAAACCCAACGCCAGTCTTCTTCCTCCCAATTTCTGTATTCGCGAGCCCATTGTAAACGGTCCCTACGAATGCGGGGTGCTACAGGTGGAACTCTCAGTGGCCTTCGGGAACGCAGACCCATTTCATGTAAACGATTTCGGATAGTTTGGTGGCTTATCAGCAAGCCTGAAGACCAAGCCTCGTAGCCATTGCTCGTAGCCAACATCATGGCGATCATAGTACAATTCCGTCGAGCAGTATTTTGGATGTACCGGTCCTGTCTGCGAGTGGTGATGCGAGATCGTCCTTCATGTCACTCGGCCACGCTGCCCTTGATACGATAGCGTGTCCAGAGGCAGCTTATGACGCTATGTAGTGCCAAGAGTGACAGCCACAGTACGTAGCCTGGAACCAGCTTGCAACATACCGACGGCTCTCATCACTGTTTTCCTATCACTGAATCTGATGTCGTCGCTTCATATCAATGTATTTTTTTTTGATGCGGTTTTGTAAAAACGCTATACACACTTTTATAGGAATCCTGATTGACAGTGGATTTTCTATTTTCAATCAAAATTTAAAGAAAATTATTTATTAAAATAGTGAAATTCACTAAAAAGAATCAATAACGATCCAAAAAAGTTAAAATAATAATCCCTAATTTCGGTGATACTCTAAAATGTACTTGATGCCCAGACACTTTTGTTCTGTGTATCTTCACAAACTTTCAAGTTTATAGTAGGATAGTGATAATAATACACTTAAGTATTTATCTTATTATCTAGTTCATTGAAGAACCTGTAATTCAAGCATATTAGGCATTACATTTAGTGCAGAGGGAAGGGTTAGTTTTTTTTTTTGTATTGGCATTTTTTTTTGTTGCATGACATATTATTTATTAAATTTTTACTGTATGGATTATTATATATTTGCATGACATTATAATTATTATTGTGCTAGTACTATAGATATGGATAATTTATAATTTATTGTAATTTATCTGAAATAAATGAATTGAATTGAATTGTGTCGTCATAAATGGACAATATTTTTTATGGTCCAAAAATCAAATTATTGTTTGTTATTTTAATATGTAAATAAACAGATACAAAGTACCTAATATTTTCAACAACAAAAAGGTGTCAATATTACTCTTCTTCGGTGGAGTAGAGAACAGAACACTGAACTCTAACCACTAGAACTGTGGGAGAGGTGCGGCGGGTAACCTTTCCAACAGCCCCCTTAGATCTGCCTAGGCAATAAACCAGTCATAGTAACAATTTTGAACTGCGCAGTCACAGTATTGGCTTGGGACTTTCAAACACTTTCGTCTCAATGTTACATGAAATGCAACTTCCCGAGAAGAGTAGGACACCCGATGGAAATGGTTCTCATATTCTATTTATGTTTCAAAAACCCAGAAATGTTGATATCGCGATTTAGTACTTTCAGAAAGTTCTAGAAAATTATGACTGGTTCGTTTTGGAATGTCGTTGAATATGAAATCTATGGCCATTTTGTTTCCTACGAAAATTGAATAATGTTGTTTTCTAAATGACATTAAAGACGATAATAGCAAAATTGATCAAACATATTCAATATTGTTGTTCATAGTGCCATCTATGATAAATAACGAGAAATTAACATAACATTTCAATTTGTGGGTAGATATAAAAAAATCACTGCGTCACAGCTAGTACTTTGCGTCCATTACATCTAGACGTGCGTTAAAATAAGGAACTAAAGTTAAAAGTACTGAATTTGACATTATAATTGCTTCACCCCTTTGCAAGCAGCGCCACCATGTGCTGTCAAAGTATTCTGGTCACCCTGCATATTTAAAACACAAAAGTAAGTACTTTGAAATGTAAATTGGTTAAAAGTATGTAACATAAGGTACTATATTCCTTAGTAATGTGAAGTATACAGTGTTTTAATTCGGTACCAGCTTATTTCGGTAATGTTATTTGTGTTTAATTAGAAAATGTATTCGTAGGAGTAAATGTAATGAGAAGTAACTTCATTTATTATAAAGAAGCTTTTATTCGACGCAAAACGCGTAGGCGTTTGATGGCTGATATCATTTATCACTGGCTCATGTAAATTGAATTAGGCTGTGTCATATACATTACAGGTAAGGCAATTTGAATTTCATATAAATTGCTGTGTACAATCCAAGTTGTAAATAACAGATTTTGAGTTTAATATACGCTCAGTTTTATTGCTATATAATCAATTCAAACTTGAAAGGTTAAATTGAAATAAATGTATTCAAACGATTTGTGTACAATTTACCATTCAGTGGATTTTAATATAGATTTTAATCCGATTCAGAATGCAATTGTTGTATCACAGGGCTTTTTATTGGGTTATATTCTATCTGTGTGCCAAATTTCATCCAAATCCAAAAAGGACCGGTCGTTGTGACGATGCTTGAGGGAGGCCTATGTCCAGCAGTGGACGTCTTTCGGCTGAAATGATGATGATAATGAAAGGTGAGACTTGTAATTATCTGAAAATCAAACCATCATTATGGCTATTAGCACAGTGTAACAATCTCCATAAATTGTTTGCTACTAATTCTATGTATATTGTTCGTATACATTTTAATATCCGAAAAGATTATGCAAACACGACATGTCCCAAAATCCGGTAAAGTCTCGGCCCCAGCCAGACTCCATTATTATTGTAATATAAGCTTTGTGCCTAGGTATACCTGGGCACAAACTAATCTAACTAGTTTCACCTAGACACTGAAGCTAATATTGGTTTGGATTCTGTTCAGCAAGGATGTGATATGCAAATGACTACAAAATGAGTGAGAACAAAATCCTATTAGAAATCTAGAAACTCTTTCAAGAATAATAAGCAACAGTGAAAATACCTTAAATTTAATTAAATGTCCAAGTTATAACCGATTTAAGTTTGTCCGCTAGACAGAGACACCACTATCAAAGTATGACGTCATTATTCAAAACCTTCGTAGTAACTGACGACGATGACGTCGACGTCTGTGGTCTAGTGGTTCGAGTGTTGGACTGCTGATCACGAGGTCGTGGGTTCGATTCCCACAGGACACAAATATTTGTGTGATGAACATAAGTGTTTGTGTTGGTCTGGGTGTTTCTTATTGTCTAGTACCCATAGTACAAGCTCTGCTTAGTTTGGGACTAGATGGTGTTGTGTAAAAAATGTCCCAAAAGTATTTATTTATTTATTAACTTCACATCTCTCTGTACAATGTCCGTGTACCACAACAAGAACAGAAAATCCCTCCTACAAAAATATAAAAAGCGTGTATCTCTTCCGTTTTTTAATGGATTTTTTAATATTATTCAGAAATATTGTACTTTCCATACTTTCTTCAAAATAATATATAATTTTTGGTAATTTTTTACAGTAGTCAAATACCTATATACCTATCTTAAATGTTTTCAGATTGCTGGAGTAGGTGGATAACATTGGAAGGATGAAAATCATAATTTACGGTAAGAATTTTTACATCAAAATAAATTTTAAATAAATTTTGTTTTTTGTCACGGGATATTTACCATTTAAATCCTTTTCCTTGAGTGGAAATCGTGAATCGGCAAACGCAGCGTAGGGCCCCCCAGCCAGGTGGACCGATGAATTGAATAACGTGGCCGGGGGGGACTGGATGCGGAAGGCAGAGGACCGAGTGATGTGCAACTTGGGAGAGGCCTATGTCTAGCAGTGGACTGCGATAGGCTGAGTTGATTGAAATCCTTTTCTATGAGTTCCCGATATTTCGGCACAAGCGCCACAGACATGGTACTCATGCAATAGGATTGACGTTGTAAAATATCCCGTGACATATAGAGAGACACCGTGGGTTTCCGTGATATATGAGTATTAGTTTACAAACTCATAATTAAAAAAAAATCAAAATTCAAAACGGCGAATAGGCAATTGAGGGCTATTCGGCAATCACAATTTGAATTCAATAGATAAGATTCCAACCTTCAATTTTATTTTATTTGAAATATTGTGATTTCAAAATTCAAATTAAACAAAATTGAATTGTATTATTGAATTTCAATTGTTGTATGTAGTGTATGTATGTGGTTAACTTATTATTAAGTTATGGAATTTAAATAAGTTACCTAAATTTTTTGTAAGGTTTTCTACTAAATAGGTAGGTACTTAAAAGTAATGTAAAGAAAACACAGCCTCACGTAGAATATTTTATTATCATAACCTAATTCAAATTACAAATAAATTTGCTGAAACGGTTATTACATTTTAAAGCCTACTCGTTATATTTGCAGGCTTGTTTAGGATTCGTAAATTAGGAAGCAGTCCACCATCATCATCATTTCAGCCGAAAGACGTTCACTGCTGGACATAGGCCTCTCCCAAAAGGGGGATATGCCAAAATCGCCACGCTTGGTAGGCGGGTTGGCGATTGCAGTTAGTTGAATAAAACCTCGGAGAACGCTGCTGGCCATCCTCTGGTGAACCCCTTAGTCGCCTTTTACGACACCCACGAGAAGAGATGGGGTGATGCTATTCTTTGTGTCCGGCACCACATGGAACAGTTACATGAAGCAGTTATTTATTTATTTATTTGTTCAGTGGTATACATAACAAAAAAATTCTAAAGATGCAAACATAAACTTATTTGAGTTTTACCGTACATCAGTATCATCGACTATACAAATAGGAATACAAAATATGACAAGGTAAGATATTAAAAATAAGGACATAAGGGTTGATACCAAATAATATTGATCTTATAATGTTTACAAGGCTTAAATTAATAACGCAAGTAATGAATGAAAGTACAGAAGCATTAAAAAAACTTTTTAAAATCGATTTAGGATGACTCAAAGTCGGATTGTGATAATACATGACAGTCCCTCGCTATGCGTGATTGTAGGAATAAGACAAAATAATTGCACGAATTGGCAACAGCTAATACCTTTCAGGTAAAAAAAAACAAATTACGATTACCCAGCCGCCTTTTATAGAAGCGTGGTAATTTTGAAATAAGTTTTTAAGTTTTAGATTTTTTTTAAACGAGCTTTTATAAGAAGGATTCGGTAGGTTCTACGGTAATTTTTTTTTCATTTTTACAATTTTGGGTTAGTTAAGTGTAGGTACTGAAAATGTCGAAGCTTCTTTTTTATTACACAGAAAAGACTGATTAAACTCATCAAGAAGGGTTTGAATCCTATAAAAAATTAAAATACCAAAAATCTTTGTGTTGTGGGAATTGATATCCCTTCTCTGCCTAACGCAAAAACTTCCTGTCTTGCTGCCGAATTACGTAACTCACTCGCAATCGCAATCATCTGGTTGTCAGTGTTCATTGCTCCATGTGTTTTGACAATCCGTGTTATCGGCAACTACGTACCACGTAATGAATATTGCTTTAATTTCAAAATGAAAGCTAATGTCAAAGTGAATGCATTACACAATTGCCCCACTGTTCTGTTTGTTTGTTTTTTTAGTAGTAGTAGTGCTCCTTTGTGAAAGAGCTCGTCCGGGGAAGTACTACCACCGTGCCTACTTCTCCGCCAAATAGTGATGCTTGCATTGCTGTGTTTCGGTCTGAAGGGTACGGGTGCCGGTGAAATTACAATCACATGAGACTTTCCATCTTCATGTCTCAGTTTGGCGAACCGACTTGCAGTACCATTTAGGCAGCAGCCTAGGTGGTATTGAAGTTGTCATGGGCAAAGGTAACCGCTTAACATCAGGTGGGCTTTTAGCTCGTTTCGACATCCCATACTATAAAAAAAAAGATGTTCTCTAAATAATTAAATGCTAGTAATAAAATTACAAAAAATTTTACTGCATGTTTTTATAATTTTACTAAATTAGGTCCTTAGTTTTTGCTCCTTATAAGGGCAATGTTGGAAAAATAGTTTACAACAACACAAAAAGCTTTGCTCTTCGTGGGGAGCGATCCCGAACCCACTAGTAAAAGCTCCCCACGTCGTATGGGTAGTAAGTACAGCAACAGAATGATTTAATAGTAGTAGATTGTGTGAGCATGAGCATACTGAATACATTTTGATTTTATAATTATTGATTTGCTCAAAAAGATGTAAACATAAGCAAAAAATAAGTTACAACTTTATTTTGTAAATAACTTACTGTTTAAAAGTATTTTGGTCAGTATAATAATTAAGTAGGGTGCAATAAAAAAGTCCCTACGAGTGGCGATATTCATTTGAGAGAAGAAAATGATCAATATTAAATAAGTAGTTACTCTGGCAGTTGCAAAAGAAAACATAACTTGACACAGTTAATGCCGTATCAGCAAAAAAATATATTTTATAATACACAATGCTTGATAAAGATCTTCGTTTTATCAATATACCCTTGCAATAAAAATTCAAATTGTTTAAACTTACAACTATCGTATGCCCGCGGCTTCGCTCCTATGGTTCTTCAGTTCATCCCAAAGGACCGTATTTTTTTTCATAAAACTTACCAGTTTTTAAGTAGATAAGTAATGCTTATCATTAGCTTTTAAAGAAAAAAATTCATTGAAATCGGTCTAGTGGTTAACAAAAAAATTGACATCTACAGGTTTATAATTATTCAAAAGGTAGATTCTAGTTGAACCAATATCAAAATTTCAAAAGCCTGATTATGACTCTTGACTCCAAAAGGCCGTCAAAAATTCTTCGTCATTGTTGTTTAGACCGCCTAGCATACATAGTGCCAAATACTAGACTTAAATCTAAGAGGTAGTGACACTTGGCTGGTGGTTCATGATTACAAACGTAGAACAGGACAAAAATAAATCTAACTTGATACAGTCTTGACAGCTTGCTGTAAGCAAAAAACCGTTTTATTATAATACAAATACATACAATACACCCTTGCAACAACCTGTGGGGTAATTGTGTAATGCATTCATATTGGCATTAGCTTTCATTTTAAAATGATAACAATATTCATTGCGTGGTACATAGTTACCAATAAGACGAATTGTCAAAACACACGGAACAATATACATTTAAATCCTATTGATTGCGATCGCGAGTGAGTTACGCAATTCGGCAGCAGATTACGATTCTTGACTCCAAAAGGGCGTCAAAAATTCTTCGTCATTGTTGTTCAGACCGTCTAGCATACACTTAGTGCCAAATACTAGACTGAAATCTAAGAGGTAGTGACACTGGGCTGGTGGTTCATGATAACAAACGAATAACAGGAGTTACGTCAGCTCCTGCGGACTGATTCAATGCGGAGAAACGGACGCCCACACTAAAAGCTTGAAATTTTGTATATATACAGAAGTTTTAGAAAATATTACTTGTGCGATGCAGTTGTATTACCTGCTAGTTCTTGGGACAATAGAATAGTTTTGGGTACTCTATTGTACTTCTATCGTTAACCGTACCCAAAGTCATTGTCATTCTTGAGTCCTTAACTCGCATTGTCGTTGTCCGTTCACAATCTTTTAAAAACGGCACTACAAAAACCCAGTTACTTTTAATCGTTATCTATATTTATTACATTATTCTAATATTTATCTATATACATCTGTAAGTCCATATATATATATATGTACAAATCAAAGAAAGCTTAATAATAAGGTAATAGAATTTTTTGGTCCCTTAGCTCTTAGTGAAGTTATGAAGAACAAAGACATGCCAATTAAAGAAAAGAGAAAAGTCTACAACATGTGCATTCTACCATGCTTAATCGTACGGTTGTCAAACTTGGGCATTAACGGAACAATTAATGAATAAAATAAACGTCTGTCAAAACAGTATAGAAAGAAGTGTAATCGGAGTTAGGAAAAGAGACAAAGTAAGATTAAAGGAAATAAAAGGTATAACTAAATTTAAAGATGCAAAAACAGTTTGTAAAACACAAAAATGGCGATGGACGGGACACATGTTAAGAGAGGAAAAAGAAAAATGGACCAAATTAATAACAGAGTGGTACCCAAGGGATGGCAAAAGGAGAAAAGGGCGACAAACGAAACGTTGGGAAGACGACGTCAAAAAAGTAGCTGGTCCAGAGTGGATTCGGATGGCAAGGGACAGGGAGAGTCGGAAATCTTTAGAGGAGGCCTTTGTCGAAGGACAAGCTGTATCAAAAAAGAGTACAACGATCGCCGATAATGATAGCAGAAACTAAGTTAAGTTATAATAAAAATAAATTTAAAAAAAACTGCATTAAAAGCAGCAATAAAGCTTATTTTATTTTATTTTATTTTAATAGAAATCTCATCTATGTCTTTAATACCGGAACGCGTGTCGCCGCGCGCGCTGGTTTGGCGCTACCAACACATAAATACGCAATTATGGCCACCTTGTTTCTAGCATTCAATGCAAAATAAATTAAGCCTAAAAAGAAATCCATTGTTGCAATGCTGCAAAATACAATTATAGTGACTGCGTCCAAAACAGCACTGGTGATCAAGCAAACGGTTCGAGCACTTGTGTCCTACGAGACACCTATACGCGGCAACACTTTCACGCACACTTGCCACTTCTATTCATCATCATCATCATTTCAGCCGAAAGACGTCCACTGCTGGACATAGGCCTCCCCCAAGCATCGCCACAACGACCGGTCCTGTGCCTTCCACATCCAGCGGATTCCCGCGACCTTCACCAGGTCGTCGGTCCACCTTGTGGGGGGCCTACCCACGCTGCGCCTTCCAGTACGCGGTCGCCACTCCAGAACTTTACTGCCCCATCGGCCATCCGTTCTGCGAGCAATGTGCCCCGCCCACTGCCGCTTAAGTTTGGCAATTCTTCGGGCTATGTCGGTTACTTTCGTTCTCCAGCTAATCTCCTCATTTTTTATTCGATCACGCAGGGACACTCCGAGCATAGCCCTCGCCATTGCCCTTTGTCCGCATATATTATGAAACGAAAAAAATCGTATGTAATTTTCGTATATTGTTCATCTTTGTAACAGTTTAAGGCTATTTTTATCAATGTCCTTTATACAATATATTGTAAGACCTTTACGTACACAGAAACTCAATAAACCACCCGTCTACAATTTTACAGCGCTAATCATGTACTTTAAGTAGATAATGGGGCTGTTTGTCAAGTTGTAGCCACGGGAGCTGTTTAGTACAAGCAAAGTCCATTTAGTACATTTATAGCTGTTTAATAAAGCTCGCGTTTATATTGTGCAACTATGTTACGGCTAGACCACACAAGTTGAGGCAGAACTTTGGTACCTAGTAGGGTTTTCACATTCCCTGAATTATTTGGTTACCGAGAATCGACACTGGGGGTCTACTCAAGTTTTACGATATTCGATTAATCGTAATATTCATTGCACAATTTGGTACTCCGGTCAACCATAGTTCCATGTTCCATATCGCATGCGATGATCGTGTTTTATTCATTATACTTTATCGTACACACATATTATTATATACATTATTGTTATAGTAGGGAAGCTTATGTACATCGGCGAGCTTAACTCAAAAATGAGTTTACTTACAGCAAACCTTATGCTTATATTCAGAGACAAACCTAAGCGTGAACTCATGCTTCCAACCAACTGTCAAATAGCACTGCATTTTGACAGCTGGAAGCATGAGTTAACGCTTAGATTCATCTCTGAATATAAGCCTTAGAGCGATAGATAGATGTTGATATATATTGTCGTGTTTTTTCGTTTGTTTCTCTGACCTCCGGTAAATTTCATACGATTATGAACCGTAGTCTAGCTTTATTATGCCTTTTTATGAGACTACCTTTATGATTCACGAATGGAACGAAAGTTCGTACTTCGTTTATCGTTCGTGAAACGCAAGAAGACCCCCTGTTTCGCCCTTTTTTGACGGAGTTCTCGTGAAATGTATTAAGAGTACGAAAATTTAATATTTTCCAGAAATTCCTGGACTCACGCACCTGGGAGTAAACCATATTAGTTACCTTTAATATACCGTGTTATTTTTTGTGGATATGCTAGTGATTTCTATATTTTATGATACGCCTTTTAAAGACCAAGGAAATGGAAAGGTATTTCATGAAATTTGCTTTAACAGTAAATGCCAAAAAAAAACCTCAACAACCTTATTTAAAGAAAATAATAGGGAGTAAAATATTTTGTAGAAAACGTGGAACTTTGTAAGCCCGTTGAAGCGAGTATATATTTTTTTTTTTAGAATATCTTACAAACCCCTGAACGAACGAACTGAAATTAAATTGAGTTCAAATCAATTTTGTTCCAACTTTTCTTTATATCAATAAATAAAAATAAAAATTGTTATTGGTTGTTTGTTATTTTATTCTTCTTTATGTGAGTGGAGTATAAACAAAGTATAATGAAATAAAAGATAATTATTATTAATCAGTACAAATGCTATTATAGCAACTGTATTCAGCACAATTTATATGTTTAGATCCGAAGTCGAAAAATAAATATTGCAAAAATTATGCCCCTGTACTGTTTCTTATTTTTAAATTTTGACAACAAACATAAGTATTTAACTTAAAATTTAATATAAAAACTTAATTTAATTGAATACAAGCAGCGTACAAGAAACATTTTTTATATTTTAAGTAGTATCAATACATTAATGACGTAACCGGATAAAATTGTATCATCCATGATATCTGTGTATCATCCATATTTTTATTTCGATACTCTATAGTCTATGATTCAATATTATAGACTCCTTTTCACACAAGAAATTCCAAAAAATTGGCATCGACTGACAACTTGAAGACAATATAGGTTGTTTGACATAACAAAAAAAGCAAAACATGTCATCAAAATAGCACAGATATCTGTGATTATATGTGTCAAAATAGTAAATATTTTAAAAATATAAAATTATATTTAGTACTGTCCGTGTTTATGAATGTATTGCAATCAAAGACATTTCTATACTGACGTAATAGACCAATAAAGTGTGCGACTGCGATACCGATCTTTACGAAAAAACCTATATGCTAGAAAGAGACATAATAAAATGACAGTAGAACCCATTTTGAAAATTGTAATCTCCCATAGCGTCCCATCAAAATATAATCTCGTATTATTTTATGATTTATTTCATGATCGTTCTGTATTTTATCCAATTAATATCATAATCGTAATCGTGTAGTGTTCTTCTGTGTTATACTGCTGTGTAATTTACATCATTAACCTAAAGAAAGAGACGTTTCACAGGTAAGTATCTGCAGGACAATAGTACTTTCATAATGCTTATTTTCATAGAAGTTATACTTAAAATTATTTAGTAATACATTAATAACATGCAGTAAATACCCTATTTTCTATATAATATGTTATTTTAAATAATTATGTGTTAGATAAAAAAATATTGTGTACGTGAAAATGAAACCGTTTCGCATATGGATTTCTCAAAATATATCGATATGTCGATAGTTTCAATTATATATTTTTTGTACTACCTAGCACCATACATGTCACAAGTTAGTGTCCGTTACTGCTTTAAAAAAAATACAATCGAATTGAGAACCTCCTCCTTTTTTTGAAGTCGGTTGAAAGTATTGAAAGGTTGATTTAGTCCGGCCGCACATTGGAAGGAAATCACAATGATTCATTCATTGATCACAGAAAAAATCTGACGCGCCGGAACCTATACCATGGTTGTACTTTTACGATGTTATAATAGTATGTTGTACGTCTATGGCAAAGAGACGTTTCACAGGTAAGTATCTGCAGGACAATACTACTTTCATAATGCTTATTTTACATTTATACAGTTAATTTTAGTACCAGCCCCGCAGACCGACAGAATTTTCCGAATCGTATGTCTGCTTTTGACATAATATTAAAATGTAAATACGGTGCTATTTTATGACAATGTGCGGCCGGGCTAAAAATGCTGTTAAATATTGACTGGCTAACTTCATAACTTCCAGATTTCCTGTAAATGCTGTTATTAAAGAATAAAAACCGGCCAAGTGCGAGTCGGACTCGCGCAGTAAGGGTTCCGTACCTCTCAATATGTCTATGTTTGTTTTATTTTTAGTATTTGTTGCGAAACTACATAATATGCACTATAATCTGACCAAGTTTGACGCTAGTTTATATTACCGTTTTGAAGATAGAGCAGGAACAAAAACGTTGAAAAAAATGCATGTTTTTTGAGGTTTCTTGTATGGGGGGATTTGGTTTTAGACTTTTTTTTGTTTTTAGTATTTGTCGTGATACACCTCATAGCAACACATATTCTCAGTAAATTTCAACCGGTTACCTATTACCGTTCAAAAGATACAGCCCTGTGACAGACAGACGGACGGACAGACGGACGGACAGCGTAGCGAGAGTAATAGGGTCCCGTTTGGAACCCTTCGGGTACGGAACCCTAAAAATGGATGGGCACAAATGTTAAAACGAATAAGCACCGTATAATATAAGTAAGTAAGTATCGTATTCTCCGCAAATAGTGATGCTTGCATTGCTGTGTTTCGGTCAGAATGGTACGGGTGCCGGTGTAATTACAATCACATGAGACTTTCCATCTTCATGTCTCAATTTGGCGAACCGACTTGCGGTACCATTTAGGTAACAGCCTAGATGGTATTGCAGTTGTTATTGGCAAAGGTAACCGCTTAACATATGGTGGGCCTTTAGTTCGTTTCGCCATCCTATACAATAAAATAAAAGCTGAAAGCCTCAAAAAAACTACAGGGTTTGCAGTAGATTTTTTAAGGATAACTGTATTGTTTAATGAAATCACCAAAGATCCATACCTACGGAATTTGTTCGGGTCGGTGTTTGTTTCATATAAAGATCTTTACTTTAATAATGGTAAATATTCAAAGTGGTAAATCTACGAAGTGACGAGTATAAAGTAAAAGTCAAAAATAAATATAATACAAGAAGAGTTAGAGATAAAAAAACTAGTTCAACCGAAGATGACAAATTATTATGGAGACAGAATTTCAAAATTTTTAGTTCCAAAAATCCTATCCTATCCTACTTCCTACTAATATTATAAATGTGAAAGTTTGTAAGTATGGATGGATGGATGGATAGATGGATGAATGAAAGTGGAGTGGAAGTGGAGGTGGAGGTGGAAGTGGAGGTGGAGTGAAGTGGAGTGGAGTAGAGCGGAGTGGAGTGGAGTGGAGCAGAGGTGGAGGTGGAAGTGGACTTTTATTTTATTTTATTTTTTATTCTTAACGGGCTTGCGTTTGACCGCTACCTCACCTGATGTTAAGCGATGGTGCGGTTGACGATGGTACACGCTTGCCCAGCAAAAACCTATTCACTCGAGTCTTGAAGACCACCAGATTATATTTCTCGGGAAACACTGACGCCGGCAAGGAATTCCACTCTTTGGCGGTACGCATGATAAAGCTATTAGCAAACCGGACTTTACTCGCAAAATAATATACTACATTTAATATACTATAATAATATACTACAAATTATAAATATACTATAAATTTACATGTAGTAATATAAATTAGTAGGATAAGTCTGATGTGTAACTTAAGTTGACTGGACAAGAAAACTTGTTAAGTTCATAGATATTGTAATTTTTCATAAAAATTCAATAATTTTACCAATTCCGGAATCGTGTATAGGAACTTAGTTCCGGGATTGAAAATCTTTCTATACACCTAATTAAAACTAATATGATTAATTGTAAAATGTTGCGTGTGGTGCCGGACGTATTGCTCCACTGTATATCTTCTCATGGGTGTCGTAAAAGGCGACTAAGGGATTCACCAGATAATGGGCAGCAGCGTTCTCTGAGTATTTAACCAACCAACTGCGATCGCCAACCCGCCTACCAAGCGTGGCGATTATGACATATCCCCCCAATATATGCTTGGGGGAGGCCTGTGTCCAGCAGTGGACGTCTTACGGCTGAAATGATGATTAATTGATTTTTTTATTTCTTATTTATGTATTCCTTACCTTCGTGACATTAATAATGTAATTATAATATAGCCCTTAATTGCGTAACTCAATCTTTTAAAATAAATAAAATTATATCTCAAATATCTGTAATTTTAAAACAATAGTTACTTAATAGCTTAGCAGTTTTAAAATACTACCACTCCTTAAAAGTAAGGCCGGTTGAATTATATCGATAATGCGGAAACGTCCATGTCACATCACTAAAAATCACTCCTACACGTGTCAATTTCGCACATATACTCATTTCGTTTTCGGTGACGTGATAATGAGGTGACAGTGTCTTTATTACGTCAGTATAATACCTTTATGATTGCAATACATTGGCTTCATTGAGTTGTATATGGTGAGCATCAACTTTAATTTGTAACTCCAAAGGGCGGTGTCACTAAGGATCTTTAGCAATGTCCTTTGTACGTAGTAAAAATAATATAGGTCACTTAACTTTTTAGTGACGAGCATACATGCTTATGTAAGCTCCTTAGGTTATTCATCATTTCAGTCGAAAGACGTCCACTGCTGGACATATACCTCCCCCAAGCATGTTGGGGGGATATGCCATAATCGCCATGCTTGGCAGGCGGGTTGGCAAGGAGGGGGAAAAGGAGGTTATTAAATGTAGATAAAGCGGGAAACGTGTGTCAGGATCATAGCAGGTGTAAATCCATTCTCTCTGCCTACTCCAATGGGAAACAGGTCTGATAATAATTATTAGGTATGTATGCTCTGACGAATAAAAATGGCGGACGGAATCTCGCTAAGAAAAGATTGAAGCACTTAGTTTTTTTCATAAACCCACAATAATTTCGACATAATTTTAACACACCAGCATTTTATATATATTGTTATTTTATTTGTGACACTACGTTAATGACTACCGTCACACGTATTTGTTGTGTAATCGCGGCTTTTTGTCTTACTATGGGTGTTAATGTGTGCGTGCCAGCCCGTACTTTTAAGCGAGCCGTCTTACTATGGGTTCTTCACTTTTTGTTCAGCGAGATTCCATCCGCCTTTTTTATTCGTCCAAGTATGTATGTAACTTTGTCCGGCTGTCTGTCTGTCAGAACTATATAAATTCCAATCCAAATAATGTAATTACTTCAAAATCTTACCCAGTACGTAACGGGATTCTCCGCCACCCGCCCGGTTAAGCAGTTAGGCTACCTATTTTGGGTATCGATTTGAGAGAGTCCATTTGAAATAAAAGTCTAGTCTTTGAACTCGGCTGTACATACGAGGGTGAAAGATGGGCAGGGCACAACACAAATTTCACAGTCTCCCAATTGTACAATTTTTATTTGAGAGAAATGTGTCGATTTAGATCGTCAAAAGGTTTGTCACGAGGTTTCCGTTCAGGGCAAACCACTAGTTAAATTAAAATGCCCCTGATTTTGTTGATCACGTGAAATCACGTCCTAACCTAACTAAAATACTGCTTTATTTCGATTTCAGATTAAACAAGAAGGAACCAGGAAGAGCCGGGCCCGTCCCTGCTCCTCTACTCTGCGGAACAACGCCCCTTTGGTCCATATCGGACCCCTCCAGTGACTGAATATTCGCCACGGACAATAAGGTGAATAAGAAGAGTTATTGGCCGTGCCCATGGTGCACCGGCCCAACAAACAACTGTTCCCACCAGTCATATTGAGAAAGACCAGTAACGATCGGGCGCACGGGAGGTTTTCTGGCTCAGCACTTCAAATTAGGAATCCTTGTTAAACCTTTTGTTACCCGCCTGACCAGCTTCAAGTAGATAGATAGATGTAATATACTTTATTGTAGTAAAGTAGTAAACAGGGACAACGTATAAATCATGGGTACCGCTAAAAGCGATATTTCCAGACAACCTTTGGATGGACAAAGAAGACGTAAGATCTAGAAAATGGGGGCAGTCCGTGGCGTACAAATGCAACGGAGAATCAACTTTTTACAGGAGCAAATAACAACCCAATTGCTGTAACGAGCTAAAGCAGCCATAAGACTTCCTTTTGGGCTACCCATAACAGCTTACAAGTATATTAATATTTCATAGACAAGTTAGGTACCTAGGTAAGTTATGAGTACCTCCATAATGTTTTTACATAAAATCAAATAAGAACTACTACACACTTAGTTGCAAATAAATGATTTGATTTGATTAGTTATGCAGGGGAACAAAATGCAAGGAATTTCGACATTATAAATACTAACATCGTATAATGTCGCTCGGGAGTCAAAACGTCGCAAAGCGCAATTCAAACTCAAATTACCTAATTACAGGCACTTTTGTAACGTCAGGCTCTAGTTGCAATTCGATGTTTTATCTGTGTATAATTGTTCGTTGGATATTAAAACGAAATTATCAAAAACGTTCGTATCGTTGCATATTTGATCTATGTAAAACAAACAAACAAAGGAACTTTTATATTTTAACAGATACGTAGAGTAGTTCTTTGTTCAGAATGCCTAGTGATCGAACGTCGACTTTTATTCATAAATCAGCAACACCCCTGGCGGAAACGAGGAGAAACTACTGCTTTATGAAAGAAAGTCGACAAATTCGATTGAGTATGCGTTAAGGTGCTGTATTGAATTTGCAACCGTCCCTTTCTAACATACGGTAAATTGCGCGTGTGAGAACAGAGCGGAATCGCGCTGTATTGATGTTTTTTTACATTTTTGCAAATATCTCAGCGAATAAACATTTAAATAAAAATCTGTAACACTAAAATTTAGATATGTACAAGATATATCTTATTTACAAAAAACAATACTAAAAACTATTGGAATTTCTAAATGCAATGCGAAATAGTGCAAAAACAGACCTTACTTTGGAAAATAAACCTATCCAGCAAATTTAATTAAATCGTGTTTTCCCTATACCAAAATCTAGTAAATATAATGAAAAATCTTAAATATGAAAAATTAGATCAACGTCGTATCCACAAATGAAAATATTTTAATTCTAAAATCCCTATTTTTCCCAATAACGCCCCCACTCGGAATAGTCACTCCGTACAAATACGAGGTTTTCACTCCTAGGTCGTCGTTTTATATCGTAAGTACGTGGGACACTCAGAAAGTTTTGCGAAACTAAAAAAAATTGTTCTATACGTACATATATTTTTATCAAATCTTTTCAAATTACTTGCCACCAGCCTCTATACAAAGATTCATGCGCCTAAACCAGTTTTCAAAACACTTTTTCCAGTCTGCCGCAGACACCTCGTTTACAGCCTGCTCGAACGCAGCCAGCGCATCTTCCGGCGACGAAAATTGTATCCCTTTGAGCTGATATTTTATTTTTGGGAATAAAAAGAAGTCACACGGTGCTAGATCAGGGCTGTAAGGAGGGTGACCCAGGAGTTTGACTGGCGTGCTGTCCAGGAAGTCCCTCGTTTTGAGTGCGGTGTGCGCAGGTGCATTGTCGTGGTGGAGCAGTAGCCCGCGGAGCCCTGTGTTTGGTCGCTTGTTGCTTATAACAGAGAAAACTTCTGGCAAACATTTGGTAGTATACCATTCGGCATTAATGCTTCTTTGATCTCGTAAGGGAATTGATACCAAGTGGCCAGTCAAATTAAAAAAGCTAGCGATCAAAATCTTACCCCCGCTTCTAGATCGCTTCACTTTGGTAGGCGTTGGCTCATTTTGAAACACCCAAACAGTCGACTGGCGCTTGGTTTCTGGGTCGTATTGATAAATCCAGGACTCGTCACCTGTAACGATGTCGTAAACACGCCGAGACGAGCCTGCTTCAAATTTGTTAAGCATATCACGGCACCATTCCACCCGGTCCTGCTTCTGAGCATCGGTGAGGTTGTGCGGCACCCAGCGTGATACTATCCTCCTCACGCGAAGATGGCTGTGTAGAATCTCGTGAACGCTTCCCGATCCAATCTTCAATATGTGTTGAATCTCCTGATATGTAATTCGCCTATTGTCTTGGATTAAATTTTTCACTGCTAGCACGTTTTCTTCGGTAACAGCCGTCAAAGGGCGACCGCTTCTTTCGTCATCCCCCAAAGTTGGTTGACCGCGCTTGAATTCGTTATACCAACGATACACGGTTGCCTTGGAAGGGCCTTCATCCATGAATGCCATTTGAAGTCTATCGTACGATTCATCTGGTTTCAGGCGACACTTGAAATCGTATAAAATCATAGCTCTAAAATGTTCCCGGCGCAGATCCATATTTCAGTGAGACACAATACTTTGAATTAACTCGCAAAAAATGTGGAGGGAAATTTTGAAATTGGAACTTACTTATTTTTACTTATAAATAATCATATTTTCGAAAAACATTATAACTGGCCAGTCTCCCATATATAAAAACTTTTTTTCGCAATACTTTCTGAGGGGCCTGGTAAGTACTCTAGGGAAATTAATGCACAATATTAAATGGAAGTTTAAGGAGGATTATCTTGGTCGCATTTCATACAACTGCGTCAGATTTAATAAAAAAAAATCTTAAACGTCCCGTCAAAGGCGCTCTGCAATGTAAATAAATCTCCTTATTTCGGTTATGAAAACAAACTGCAGAGACCTAGTTAAAAGCGTGGTATTATAGAACTTGTGTACACAGATGCGGTGAAGCAATCAGTTGATTGTATGTTGATTGACTTATGATGAGGGAACATGGTCGAACTAGTTACTTATCAGATTGAGATAGACCCATTGAGTTATACGTAAAGACTATTTTTATTGTGTATTTTTTACTTAGTGTCTACTAAGTAAAAAATACAGTCGGAGTGCTGCGAACAATCAAAGTTAAGTCAAAAAAAACTATGCTCCTTCGTGTACAACCAGCGCTCATGCACACACCATGTACCTAAAGGATATTTGCTTTCACGATGCTTACTGGAAGACGCCACGACATATATACGGAGAGGGCTGAGCACGTTTTGAGGTGCATGTGTGTGCATGAGCGCTGGTTGTATACGAAGGAGCTTAGTTGTTTTTTTTGGTCTCACTAGATTGTTTGCAGCACTTAGTCTATATTTTTTACTGTCCGTGTACGTGAAGAAGCCAACAGAAGGATCCGTCTGGGCTGGGCAGCATTTGGCAAACTTCGCCGAGTCTTCTCGTCGCCTATACCGCAAAGTTTGAAGACAAAGGTCTTCAACCAGTGCGTCCTGCCAGTCATGACTTACGGTGCCGAGACGTGGACACTAACAGTTGGGCTAGTCCACAAATTCAAAGTCGCTCAGCGACAGTGGCGTGCATTGCATATAGGCAATTAGGCAATACCTACTGCCTTCCTCATTCAAATTCAATAGTGGTGTAAGTTATTATCTTTTTTTCAGAGTACGATGATTATTTATCTTAAAATAGACCTATTAATGCTAAATGAATCTTCCTACATCAAAAAATCAATAACTTACACCAAAATTAAATTCAAGTGAAGTAGGCCAATGCACGCCACTGCTCAGCGAGCTACGGAGCGAGCTATGCTTGGAGTTTCTTTGAAGGATAAAATCCGTAACGAGATTATCCGGAGAAGAACCGGAGTGACCGACATAGCTTGTAGGATCAGTAAGCTGAAGTGGCAGTGGGCTGGCCATGTCTGTCGAAGGACCGATGGCCGTTGGAGCAGACGAGTCCTTGAGTGGAGACCGCGAATCGGCAAACGCAGCGTAGGGAGCCCCCCTGCCAGGTGGACCGACGACCTAAAGAACGTGGCTGGAGGGGACTGGATGCGGAAGGCAGAGGACCGAGCGTTGTGGCGCAACTTGGGAGAGGCCTATGTCCAGCAGTGGACTGCGATAGGCTGAGTTGAATGAACGTTAAGAGAATTTCATTCTTCTACGAATGCGCTTGGCTTGGTCGTGAGTGGTAACACAACGACTTTTGATGGGTAGACTAAGCGCCATACATTAAAAGGCAATGTGTCCATTCTTTTGTTCACGAACTTAACTAATTTTAAACTATCGCTCTCTTTTACTAATAGTAGATACAATTTTAGTGCTGACAAATTTGTCGAAATTTAAATTTCAAAACCAGTTTAGTCGTGATCTCGGAACGTGCCCACTAAAGTACAAATAAATATAACACTTAAACTAATTTGACATTTCTAAAATTACTGCCATCCCTTTCTTGTATCTACTATTAGTAAAAGAGAGCGATAGTTTAAAATAAGTTTAATTCATGGATAACAGAATCGACACCATTGTCCATAACAAGAATTTGAGGTACTTAATTGGTTGTTTAACTGTAGAATAAATAACGATTAAAATTTTGGAAAGAAAAAATCGCTCACAAGCAGGATTCGAACCTGCGACTCCTGGCTCAGTACGCCAGTGCTTTAGCCACTAAGCTACCGTGAGAATTCTGCTCGTGAGCGATTTTTTCTTTCCACTATTTAAATCGTTAGATTTCGCATCGCATGCGTAAAATAAATGTGTTAAAAATTATGAAATAATGAAGAATAAATATAAGTAACACACACCTTAGCTACTTAGCTAATAGCTAGTCACCTCTCTTGGTAAAGCGAGCACGCATGTACTAGATTTACACGAAACAGAAAACTAAGAACTAGCAATTATTAACAATTTTCCAATCATTAACTTTTCAATCATGATTCACCGTTCTCTTTATCGCACGGAACATTTATGATTTTAATATAGTTTACGGCTATAATAATATCAATTTATCCGACATTATTCTTTATAGATGAAATACTATACAATAGTATACAACATTGCGATGAGCTGCCGCAAAGCAACAACAAATGACGTGAAGTTATAAGACATAAAATATTGTAACAAATAAAAGAAAACACGAGAAACATAATAAAAGGTAGTAAAAAAAACAGCCAAGTGCGAGTTGGTCTCACGCAGAAAGGGTTCCGTACCACCAATCGACCTGGTACCCCATAGAAACCGATTTAATTTACGAGAGTTAATCAAAAGACATCAACGCCCCGTGAGGAAATATGAATTTTTGCACCTCTTTCTTACGCAGCAGGTACCACCACATACGTGCTACTAACTACATAGTATGCACTATAATCAACTGAAAATTTCAACTTGTTATCTTAATAGATAACAAGTTGTCTGTCACAGGGCTGTATCTTTGTAACGGTAATCCGTTACAAAGATACAGCCCTGTGACAGACAGACGGACGGACGGACAGCGTAGCGAGAGTAATAGGGTCCCGTTAGCACCCTTTGGGTACGGAACCCTAAAAAGAAAAATCGGCCAAGTGCGAGCCGTACTCGTGCACTATGGGTTCCGTACCTCTTATAGATCGATTACTTACGGACCAAAATGACTCATATTCACATTATTATGATGGTTATACTGCATAGTGACACTGGTTTATTTAAAAATGAACACCATGTCTTGTACATCGTACATCATACCTATGTTTGACAAATAAATAATTTTGAATTTGAATTTATGGGTGCCAAAAAGAAAATCATAAAATCTGGACCCGATAAGTGGCGTTGTGTAATTGAGTATAAATATACTAGTATCAGAAATATAAAAACGTGTATCAGAAATGCGTGGTCATATTTTAAGAGCTCATTCAGGGCATAGCATAGAACAACTTCTACTATGGGACCAACCCTGTATCGAGCGACATCTATGATTAAGTATCCCTACTTAATCATAGATGTCGCTGTCGATACACGTTGTATACTAATCAAAGCATCTGTTCAATAGTTTACATTTAGGTGAAATTTATGTGTGTAAATTTCAAAATAGTAGGGTGATTTAAATTTTATGAACCACCATTACGGTGAAATCGCCCCGACATTGTTGTATATAGCGGCTTACGGCTATGCCTACGGGACTGGCCAATGTTTTGTAGTTTACGGTTACTATGCAATAATTATTATGATAATGAAATCGTAATTTATTTTATATATTTATATATGTAATATTTTCTATGGTAGGTAAATATTTATTTATTTATTATATTAAATATTAGTAAATTTTATGAAAGTGCACCAAATACTGCCCCCTTCTATTTTTCACGTCTTCCTTGTCCATCCAAAGGTTGTCTGGAAGATATCGCTATTAGCGATAAGACCGCCAATGTACCCTTATTTTACATGTTAGTCCTAAGTTTAATAATGTTATTGGTGTACAATAAAGAATATTCTATCTATCTATCTATCTAAACGGTTCATTTTAATCACAACACAGATGATCTAATCTATGCGTAGCTGAGTAGCTTGTTACGCCTGTATTCCTAGAATGGTAGGCAGATTTTTTTAAGCAATAGTTTTATTAAAAAGCAATTTTTGATACAGGAAATAGGTAACACTGTAAAACTGAAGCATTGATTTTACAAAAAAGTCAAGAATATTTTAATTGTTAATTATGTCTCTATGTTTTCCGCTTGATTTTCCGCGTACCCACTGGTGTCCATAAATGCGACCTCCTTTGGGCACCGGCGTACCCTCCGGTGCATGCCGTCCCAAGGCGAAAATAAACTCTATCTCATAATATATTTAAGGTTCTAATTCGATTACACGAAATTTGAAAGTGTGGTCACCTAAAAATGTCGTAAAAAAACATAAAAATATATTTTTATGATGCGTGGCGAAGGCGAGCGCGTAACGCACGCCGCACGCGTGACCCCTGGGCCGCACGGAGTCTGTGCCGCGAAAGCGCATGGTGCGAGCGGTTATGTACGCTGTTACCTAGTGTATTTTTTTTTTTATAAATTCTGTTTTCTTTGCTAACTTTTAAGGCCCTACTAAGAGCTGCGCCCCCATCAGAAAAACAATAATTACTCGCTGAGTACATCATCTATCGAAAATTCATTTTTTAACAATTGAAACACAGGTACTTTACTGTAGTTGTAAGGGCATAAGTCTATACATATAATGTTGACGATATAGGATAAAGTAAATGATAAAATGTTAATTAAATAATGTTTATTGGAAAACTACACCGTAAATAATGTTCTTAAAAATAGTTAAAAAATTTAAAAATGTTATATAAAATGTTAGGTAAAATGTTGTAGGTATGTTTGTACGAGCTCGCGATAAAACGAAGACTAACGTACTTTCGTACGTTATGGTGCAACATTGCTTAAAATAACAAAAAATGCAATATAATAATAATAATAAAAGCCTGTATTTCGGACATTTAATAAATTTCGCTTAATCTATACTGCTTAAACCAATTATTACAAGTCCGTTCGTCCAGTGACGAAGGCCTCCTCTAACTCCCTCCATTTTGTCCTGTCCTGTGCCGTCCTAGTCCAAATTCTTCCCGCCAAAAACTGCAATACCTATTTCTAACTAAACTAGGCTACGGTACAATGTGCGGATGCTGACCGTACAGTAGTTTAATCAGAAACTATTAACCCTGTTAATTATAGTACGCTGTAGTTGTAGATACAAAATATGAGAAAAACGGCCACTTTTGGCACTTTTTCTATCTACAACTACAGCGAACTATATTTACAGATTTAATCGTTTCTCATTAAACTACAGTCACTTCAATTGTTAAAAACGAATTTTCGATAAATGATATACTCAGTGAATAATTATATTAATTATTTATTTGTTATTGGGTTTTTTCATTAGGAAATTCTCAGTAGCAGCCCGGAGTCTGGATTTGTGAGACTTTGTGTCCGGTCAATGGCAATAGGCTCGCCCCCTATTACATGGGACTATAACATAACTTGCGAAATGTGGGTGTACTATTACACCTCTGCCTACCCCTTCGGGGAAATACAGGCGTGATGTTATGTTATGTTATGTTATAATTATATTTTTACTTTCGGGGGCGCCACTTAGCTACTACATTCGCCTTAACACTCTTTGACAACCATGACTAATGTGTCGAAGATAGACACTTGTGCTTCGCAGTCAGGCCAATTTTATTGGTCTAAGACAAATAAATGTCAAACCTATATACCCACGTAAGTGGTATTTGAAAAGAGTATAACCTATCCTGCAGTTTCTTACTGACTCTTCTCTAGGGCCAACTTTTTGCAACTGTGTTACTAGATTCGTACCTTATGCTTGGAAGTGCATGTAAATACTTTTTCGAAATAAAACCTTTTAGGATTTGAATAAGCTCACTCAGTGTTGAATAAAACTACAATACTTGAGAGAGTGTGTGTTTACAATGCTGGATGACTGACCCAGGATCGAGGTCAGTTGCATGCTATTGGAGAAGTCAGCAGCAGTTGTATTGGTCTAGCAGTAGACTGCCACAGACTGATGATTAGTATGACAGTTGTCATCATCAACTCAGCCTATCGCAGTCCACTGCTGGACATAGGCCTCTCCCAAATTGCACCACAACACTCGATCTACTGCCTTCCGCATCCAGTCCCCCGGCTACTTTCATCAGGTCGTCGGTCCACCTGGCTGGGGAGCACCCTACACTGAGTTTGCCGATTTTCAGTCTCCACTCAAGGACTCGTCTGCTCCAGCGGGCATCGGTCCTTCGACAGACTTGCCACCTGCCACTTCAGCTTACTGATCCTACAAGCTATGTCGGTCACTCCGGTTCTTCTCCGGATAATCTCGTTACGGGTTTTATCCTTCAGAGAAACTCCAAGCATAGTACGCTTGCTAGCTCACTGACGACTTTGAATTTGTGGACTAGCCCAATAGTCAGTGTCCACATCTGGGCACCGTAAGTCATGATAGGCAGGGCGCACTGGTTGTAGACGTTCGTCTTCAAACTTTGCGGTATAGGCGACGAGAAGACTCGGTGTAGTTTGCCAAAGTATGACAGTACTTAATAGTAGTAGAGCTCCTTGTGAAGGAGCTCGTCCGGGGTAGTACTACAACCGTACCTACTTCTGCCACCAAACAGTGATGCTTGCATTACTATGTTCCGGTGAGAAGCGAACGGGTGCCGGTGAAATTACAATTTTCATTTTTCATACTCGGAACGTAGTGTTTGTTTGATCCGAGTAGCGGGTGGAAAACGCTGATTCCCTCCCTAGGGAGGGAAAGATTCATAGTAATTGCTTTCCTCCCTAGGGTGGGAATGAATTTTAAAAATAGAACTATAGATAGTCGGCTACGAATTTATTTTCATAATTAAGAAAAATATCGAGAAAAAATGCCACGGTCTTGTGAGTTTATAAACAGCCAGTGTGAATTAAAAAAAAAACCTATTAAGCTGGACGGCCCGGTGCCGGTGGTGACGCGGTGTGTTCCATATTAAAAATTTAAGAAAGACTATACAAGTTGCCGGGATACTAACTTTGTATGTACCGAAATTCAAAATCTCAGTTTTATAGAATCATATTTGATAAAAAATGAGTTCAAGCGATTCAGAAATGTTGACCTCAGATTCGGTTAAAGACGAGGCAAAAACAGTAATCTAAAATCTTTTGCCAGACTTTCCATCGTCACGTCTCAGTTTGGTGAACCGACTTCCATTTGGGCACCAGGCAACATCCTAGATGGTATTGCAGTTGTTATGGGCAGAAGTAACCCTTTAGCCTGTTCCACGACCATATAACATAAGAATATATCTTGTATTTTGTGGGAAATCTTAATTATAATTTCCCTTTAGGAGAATAACCAGTACCAGTAGATTAATTTAACAAAGTTAACAAAGTAAATTGATGAACTCAAGATAGAATGTTTCATAACGGCTAAACTTAACAACTTCCTTATGATGAAGAAACTTAGTAGTGTTCAGTTACTCTATTGTACGTTAATCTAACGCTGTTAAGTGCAAGCTTCATAGAGATAGGAACAAAGCGTGGTAAACGAAATTGATGGATCGTTGATGAAAGATTCGAAGGTTTTCCAATCAGACGTAATGTAATAACTTATAACACCATTTTGTACCCATGTTAGCAAATAAATAAAATTGAATTTAAGCCGGAGTTCATCAAGATTAATTATCTGTCTAATCGGCCGATTACTCTAAAAATATAGGTACTGGAATTGTGGTCGTGTAACCAGAGAATTTATAATAAAACAAAGTTTAACCGGATTAAATCGCGAATATTATTTAAATTGGTTTTCCTGACGTTTCGAAAGCTTTGCAGCATTTAGTGGTCGCAGGTAGACTAAGGCCGTTGTTCATCAACGTTTATTCTCTGATTAAACAGCCGATTACTTAAAAAATGTACTGGAATTAAGGGTAAACGGTCGATTAACCAGAGAATTATCGTTGGTGAAATCAAGCCTAAGATGACAAGCGTCTTTACAGATATTTCCAAAAAAAATATTTTAATCTACCGTACAATATTATTAATTAAAATCGTTTCGATGCACGTTGACTGCCTCGTTGGTCTAGTGGTCGCAAGCGCGACTGCTGAGCGTGGGGTCCTGGGTTCGATTCCCGGGTCGGGCAAAGTGTTATTGGGTTTTTTCATTAGGAAATTCTCAGTAGCAGCCCGGAGTATGGATTTGTGCCCGGTTAATGGCAATAGGCTCGCCCCCTATTACATGGGACCATAACATAACTGGCGAAATGTGGGTGTTACTATACACCTCTGCCTACCCCTTCGGGGAAATACAGGCGTGATGTTATGTTTTTTTTATGTTGTTTCGATGCACGCAGTAATAACTCACAATATCATATCTTTTACAGTGTTGCGTGCTGTGTGGGACTAGATTATTTTTAGGACTGGGTTACAAACAGGTGGTAGCTGCCAACCATCTGCTCTATTAAAATTAGGATGTTTTTTAATTTCAATTGCCTCACGGAGCATTCTAGGTACATATAGGTTTTCCTTCGCCAGAACTTGTGGTTTATCGAAGAAAATGGTTGGGTTTGTCTAGGGCATGTACACACTGCAGACTTTGTGGAGCATCTGTTCTTGACGTCAGCTATATGTTCTTTAATTCTGGTGGCTATATGTTCTTTAATTTTAGTGATCGCGAAAATCTTAGAAATTATTACAAAGAATTTATGTTTATATATATACAAATATAGATTATCGTTGGTCATTCCGTATTTTTAGGATTCCGTACACAAAAGATGCCAAACGGGACCCTATTACTCTCGCTACGATGTCCGTCCGTCCGTCTGTCTGTCACAGGGCTGTATCTTTGAAGGATAATAGGTAGCTGGTTGAAATTTTATGAGAATATGTGTTGCTTTGACTACTATCACGTTGTCGTGATAGTAGTCAAAGCAACAGATACTAAAAATAAAATAAATCTAAAACCAAAGGGAACCATACAAGAAACCTCGAAAAACATGCATTTTTTCAACGTTTTTGTTCCTGCTCTATCTTCTAAATGGTAATACATCCTAGGCTTAAACTTGGTCTGATTACTGTGCATACTATGTAGTTTAGCAACAAATACTAAAAATAGGGCAAACATAGACATTATGTGGTAGTACCTGCGTAAACCTACCTGCTCCGCTGCTGCTACTTGCTCGGAGTGTCCCTGCGTGATCGAATCAGAAATGAGGAGATTCGCAGGAGAACAAAAGTAACCGACATAGCCCGAAGAATTGCCAAACTTAAGTGGCAGTGGGCGGGGCACATTGCTCGCAGAACGGATGGCCGATGGGGCAGTAAAGTTCGGGCGTGGCGACCGCGTACTGGAAGGCGCGGCGTGGGTAGGCCCCCCACAAGGTGGACCGACGACCTGGTGAAGGTCGCGGGAATCCGCTGGATGCCTAAGGCACAAGACCGGTCGTTGTGGCGATGCTTGGGGGAGGCCTATGTCCAGCAGTAGACGTCTTTCGGCTGAAATGATGATGATGATGACCTGCGTGATAAATAGATGCAAAAATTCACATTTCGTGTACGTCGTTGATGTCTTTTGATGAACTCTCGTAAATTAAATCAGTTTCTATAGGGTATCAGGTCGATGGGTGGTACGGAACCCTTACTGCGTGAGTCCGACTCACACTTGGCTGGATTTTATTATTAACGGACTTGCGTTTGACCGCCATGTCACCTGCAGGGCAATTGCGTAACTCATTTGACAGTTTAATTTAGATGTAAAATTGAAGACGATGTTGATAACATCGCAATCAAACATTGAAATTGTGTAAAGATATAGAGGGACTTCATTATGAAGTAAATGACGTCAGGGGGGAAATCCATTGCGATGTAAATGACGTCATGTTTGTTAGATCACGTTTCATTATGCATGTAAGCTGCTGCAAGTATGCATTTTAAGCTTTATCATTCATTCAATTTCATGATGAATCTCTCCGACATCGTAATCAACAGTTTTGTAGTTACGCTATTCGAATTGTATCATTTTTCCGGATTCAAACGTCTAAATTGACATTTTGTTGATTGCGATGCAGTTACACAATTGCCCTGCTGATCTTAAGCTATTAAATATGTAAAAATTTTAAAAAAAACTCTTGTTGATGAATAGTAAACAATGAATAGTGGAGACTACTCTTACCACAGAAATAGATAGATAGAATGGTTGGAATCACAATTTTACTTGCAATTAATGCGTGGCAACTTTCGAACAAACCATGCCTCCCATGTTGACGTTATTAATTTAAAAAAATTAACTTTAATCAAATTTACTTTACAGCTTTTGTTTCTGCAGTTAGAAACAGCGCAATAAGGAATTTCTCCGGGGTTTTGTAAGTAAGTAAGTACCTAAGTAAACTTTATTATTTTGGAAGATCTTGGCCTGTTATTAACAACGTTATTCGATTTATAGTTCCAGAACTGTGAATAGAATAACTTGATGTGATTTCGGTCACATCAAACTGTCATCTTTCTTGAAGGTATGTACGTACTTTGTAAATCAGCAGAGTTCACGCTTGGCTGATGTCGATGATAAATAAAAATGAAAACTCGTTGCATCGGTGGGAGGCCAAACGGAACGGCTGCTCGATACCTCGATGTTACTTCATGGATCACTCATATGTGAAAGATAGGTACACGGATCTGGTTTTGATAGTGAAGAATTGTTTTTTTTTAACCCCTGACGCAAACAAAGGGGTATAATTATAAGTTTAACGTGTATATCTGTCTGTGGCATAGTAGCTCTCAAACAGATAAACCGATTTTGATTTTGTATATTTTTGTTGAAGAGAGGGCAGAAGAGGATTTTTAAAAGATTTTCTTTAATCATAGCTAAAAACACTTTCGAGTAAGTCACCTTCTTAAGGGGAGTGTAGAAGCCAAGTGGCGCCCCCATCAGTAAACAAATTATTACTCGCTGAATACATCATTTATCGAAAATTCGTTTTTAACGATAGAAGTACAGGTACTGTAGTTTAATCAGAAACTAAATAACTCTGTAAATTTTACCTCGCTGTAGTTGTAGATAGAAAAAAACCGGCCAAGAGCATGTCGGGCCATGCTCAGTATTATAGGGTTCCTTAAGTAGGTGTAATTACAAACGAATCAAATCGAATATTAATCATGGCTATTTTAGTTTTTGCAATAATTGGCAGCATTCGCGACTCAGAGCGTGTTGTTAGTAGCGCCATCTAGCGATAAATTCAAGAAGCCAAATTTAAGACGTGTGTCATGTCAAAGTTACTTTTTGTGATTTTTTCAAATAGAAAGTAGCTAAAGGAGCATTATTTGCTATGGTAATTTTTCTCTAAGGTCAATGACCTTTGAACTAGGACGTTTTAAGTATTTTTCAGTTTTCTCTCTATAACTCAAAAAATTATAATTACATTATACTCGAAATAATTTTAAAAGAGAGTTTTTATAAAGGTCTATCAATGTGGAAGATTATAAGTTTCTACATTGTATAGTATAGAAATGGCAGGGGGGGGGGACACATTGCAAGCCACTTTGGCGGGCTATATTTCATAGATGGTACACCTGATAAAAAAGTGGTGTATCAAACATTACCTTCATTTTAGTAGACCTATTCAATGATATCCGACACGAGGCGGTGCAGCGAAAAAAATTTTTTTTTTCTCCATTTCACATGTATGGACGCCACCCCTAAAATACGGAAAAACTACAGACAGACGGACAGACGGACAAACGGACAGACGGACGGACGGACGGACGGACAGATGGACGGACGGACGGACGGACGGACGGACAGACGAACGAACGGACAGACGGACAGACGGACGGACATGACGAAACTATAAGGGTTGTAGGACTTCGGAACCCTAAAAAGTGCGAAAAATTGCAACTTTTGGCATATTTTGTATCTACAAATACAACGAACTATACGTGGGACACTCAGAAAGTTTTGCGAAACTAAAAAAAATTGTTCTATACGTACATATATTTTTATCAAATCTTTTCAAAGTACTTTCCACCAGCCTCTATACAAAGATTCATGCGCCTAAACCAGTTTTCAAAACACTTTTTCCAGTCCGCCGCAGACACCTCGTTTACAGCCTGCTCGAACGCAGCCAGCGCATCTTCCGGCGACGAAAATTGTATCCCTTTGAGCTGATTTTTTATTTTTGGGAATAAAAAGAAGTCACACGGTGCTAGATCAGGGCTGTAAGGAGGGTGACCCAGGAGTTTGACTGGCGTGCTGTCCAGGAAGTCCCTCGTTTTGAGTGCGGTGTGCGCAGGTGCATTGTCGTGGTGGAGCAGTAGCCCGCGGAGCCCTGTGTTTGGTCGCTTGTTGCTTATAACAGAGAAAACTTCTGGCAAACATTTGGTAGTATACCATTCGGCATTAATGCTTCTTTGATCCCGTAAGGGAATTGATACCAAGTGGCCAGTCAAATTAAAAAAGCTAGCGATCAAAATCTTACCCCCGCTTCTAGATCGCTTCACTTTGGTAGGCGTTGGCTCATTTTGAAACACCCAAACAGTCGACTGGCGCTTGGTTTCTGGGTCGTATTGATAAATCCAGGACTCATCACCTGTAACGATGTCGTAAACACGCCGAGACGAGCCTGCTTCAAATTTGTTAAGCATATCACGGCACCATTCCACCCGGGCCTGCTTCTGAGCATCGGTGAGGTTGTGCGGCACCCAGCGTGATACTATCCTCCTCACGCGAAGATGGCTGTGTAGAATCTCGTGAACGCTTCCCGATCCAATCTTCAATATGTGTTGAATCTCCTGATATGTAATTCGCCTATTGTCTTGGATTAAATTTTTCACTGCTAGCACGTTTTCTTCGGTAACAGCCGTCAAAGGGCGACCGCTTCTTTCGTCATCCCCCAAAGTTGGTCGACCGCGCTTGAATTCGCTATACCAACGATACACGGTTGCCTTGGAAGGGCCTTCATCCATGAATGCCATTTGAAGTCTATCGTACGATTCATCCGGTTTCAGGCGACACTTGAAATCGTATAAAATCATAGCTCTAAAATGTTCCCGGCGCAGATCCATATTTCAGTGAGACACAATACTTTGAATTAACTCGCAAAAAATGTGGAGGGAAATTTTGAAATTGGAACTTACTTATTTTTACTTATAAATAATCATATTTTCGAAAAACATTATAACTGGCCAGTCTCCCATATATAAAAACTTTTTTTCGCAATACTTTCTGAGGGGCCTGGTATATTACAGAGTTAATAGTTTCTGATCATACTACAGTGCCTGTACTTTAATTGTTAAAAACGAATTTTCAATAATTACGTATTCAGCGATTTTTATTATTTTTTACTGACGGGAGCGCCACTGGGCTGCTATGTTCCCCTTAATCGAGAGTGTTCTTATTTATGATTCAAGAAAATCTTTGAAAAATCTTCTTCTATTCTCTCTATCTTGATAAAAATTCAATAACACTTTGTCTAAACCGGGAATCGTACCCAAAACCCCACATCAGCAGTCGCACTTACCACATACTTACTATCAAAGTTGTCTTTCTAATCACTCACACCCTCACACCCCCTTCGAAAACACAAAGTGATTAATTTATTATCAACGAAATTAATCAAAGGGTATCGATCTTCAATCTATAGTAATTCAATATTCACCCCTGTTTTATATGTACCTACCCCATTCATTTTGAAGTTATCATTGGAAAACAGAACGATATCTTGTTACCGTCACAGCGCGAAACTTTCATAATCGATGTCGATGGCATTCGAGAAATGAGGATTAAATTTCTAGAACACTGTTTTCTATTGCAAGTTATCAATTTGTAGGAGAGAAGATGAAGAACTTACATTTAACAATAATTTGATGTAAAAGGTTTTTGTTAATACCACATTTCGAAAACAAAAGCGAGTTACCTAATATTGAATTGTCATCCAGTCCTGAGCTCTGCATTTAAAGTTTCATGTCTCTAGCTACTGAGCTAAGCACTGGCTTTTCAAACTGTGGGTCGCAGCCCCCTGGGGGTCACAGTCACTTAGAAATTAAAAGTAATAATGAATATTTATGGGACATTTTTACACAGCATCATCTCGTCCCAAACTAAGCAGAGCTTGTGCTATGGGTACTATACCTACCTACAATGGATATTATACTTTTTTTTTTGTAAATACATACTTATAATTACATAAGAAACACCCAGACCAACACAAACACATATGTTCATCACACAAATATTTGTGTCCTGTGGGAATCGAACCCGATTGGGACCCGACATGGGAATCACGACCTCGTGATCAGCAGTCCGAACCTCGAACCACTAGACCACAGACGTCAAAGTTTTATAGTTATTAATATTATGTTTATTAAAAAGCCTTATTGCCGCCGCGAAGGGTGAGGTGGTCGCGGGCATTTATTTTTACTACAAGAAGGGGTCGCGCTATGACAAAGATAGAAAAACACTGCTCTAGCTCATCAGGAAGTTAGTTTGAAATCGATTGCAGTATCAAACAGATGCAGATAGGACTGAAAGCGCGAGCTCATAAAAACGTGGCAAAATGGAAGTAAAATGTATCTTGTAACTATGATTGGTACTGTCACACGTCAGGGGAAACCATTTGACCTTGACCGCGTCTTTATTTTGTAAGCAGTAAGGGCGGTTTTCGTAATTCAAGTGTTAACACTGAAGTGTGGTTGACCGTACAGTCAAGAGCATATCGGTGGTAACAAAACTAGTGTAAGTAAAGCCTGTCTTATATGAAACTTTTTGGGACTAGCTTAGGCTAGTCCCAAAAAGCTGGTAGCCCCAAAAACGTCTACGAAAAAATGCAAGTCAAAATTTATAAAATATTACGAAAAATTTCTATTGTATCATACAAACAGTTTTTGTATTTGTTTACAAGCCGTTGATTGATTTAAAATGTAGACTGCATACTTTCAAAGTTTGGCAACCCCTGCTATACAGTATCAATAGTCCAACGCAAGGTCGTAAGGTCCCGAGCTGCCTCTAAACACGGTCAATGACAAACTGTCTGTATGGATACTGCCTTAGAATAATTAGGCTTAAAACTGGATTAGTTGCACGTGGAGTGAAGCATATTCAAGTTGATCTTAAAAGGCTACTTTGAGTACTTGCGCGCGCCTATGTGTCTCGGCGAACATTTTACGTGTCGCTTACGGCCACACATCGATTGTTTTTGTGGTTCAACTTTAAGCGAAACTTTGAATGAAATTATCACTCTATTAACTTAATACTCTCAGGATACTACCCATATGATGTACCTAGTTAAGATTACACTGAGTATAACAGGTAGGTAATCTAAACGCCTTGCAAATCTTGGGCGGAGCTGTTGCTATTGACAATCTATTTGCGGCCAAAATCGCACGACACGTTTCTAACACGTGTATGTCTTACACAGGTAAGTCCAAAAGTATTAAACCAATGTCCTTCAAGTCTCACAGAAAACAAGGTGAAACTTTTATTAACAAGTTTCAAAGTGGAAATCTCTTATCAGTTTTCGTTAAAAGTATTCTTATGACATTGTTTGGCCTTAATACTTATTTTATATCAGAATCAATTTTATTTACGTATCCTGATGGATCTTCAAAGAATAACGGTATACCTAATTGGTATTATTTAAAGCTGGGAACTCACTAATAGCAAACTGTAACTACTACTGTAACCGAACCGAGTGCCGATTCTGAGTTTGACGCTTACCGCATACTGTATCGAATGCGTAGACTTTCATTTATGAATCAGTAGTTCCTTCTCGTTTCCCCCAGGGGCGCTACTGATTTATGAATGAAATTCGATGTATTCGATACAGTATGCGGTAAGTGTCAAACTCGGAATCGGCACTCAGATACAGTAACAAGGTTCTAGAGTGTACGTGATGTCCACAATCACTGTGACTGTAATGGCAAGCCGGCTTATCCGCACTGTGAGCGCCCTTTGATTCACAGCAAAAACCGGCAATCGTCAGCTTGCTGCGAGCTTCCTCAGACGTTCGCAGCAGGCTCGACAACTCCGTAAACACTAGGACGGCGTCACTTCTCAAACAATGACTCGCCTCACATAATATCTTGTGCTGCGTGCCCTGTCACCTACACGCGTGAGGAGCTAATGACAACTAAAAAGCCGTGCGCGTTGCGGAACACTGGGCCAACAAAATCTAATAAAACTTGCCGTCGACTCGAAGAAGAATAACTTTGATGGAAATCTTGAACTTTGTAAGCAAGATTTCTAAGAATAATGTTCATCCGATAACCGTAAATCAAAGAAGATTATGAACCTCATTTGCATAATAATAGAAAAGATGTATTACTTTATTAGTAAGATAGACTTCATTGCTGTCTTATAAACTACTCAGTGTCAACTTGAATGTTTGTCACTAACTATAATTTATAATTCATTATACTTTTGTCATATCTATAAAGGCGCTCCCTCATCAGAAAGAAGCATTTGCCTGTAATATAACAGTTCAAATTCAAGCATGTGCAAGCAAGGAGGCAGGTGCAAGTGTGAAGAACCGAGCATTACAATGCGCAACCTGTAATGTAAGTTTTATTATGTTATGCAATCTGTTTGATGAATGAAAAATGTATCTGTAAATTGTGATGTATAGTTTTAACTAATTATCAGGCACATGGACATATACAACGTGTATCAGAAATGCGTAGTCATATTTGAAGAGCTTATTGAGTGGATGCTATCGAACAACTTTTACTATGGGACCTAATATGAAATCGCGAAAAAAATATCTGCTGATCCTTACATTTTGTCGAGCGACTTCGATGATTTAGTAAGAAACAGCTGATATTTTTTTCGCGATTTCAGGGTTGGTTCCATAACATGTAAAGATGCTCCCTCACCGGAGCATTTGCCTGTAATGTAACAATCCAAGTTTCGATTTTGACCATTACGTTACAATACTGCCTCTAGTAATATACAACGTGTATCAGAAATGCGTGGTCATATTTTAAGAGCTCATTCAGGACATAGCATAGAACAACTTTTACTATCATATCAGGACATAGCATAGAATTCTGATACACGTTGTATATTACTAGAGGCAGTATTGTAACGTAATGTTCAAAATCGAAACTTGGATTGTTACATTACAGGCAAATGCTCCGGTGAGGAATCATCTTTACATGTTATTTGTATTCTGGTGCGCATATCACAACCATACCATAACCATGCATCATTGTTCAATTCATACACATAACCATTAACTACAAGTTTTCCCTAAAGATTTAGGTTGAGTACAATCACAGTTTGACGTTTAGCGTATCAAATACCCTTATAGTACGATCAACCGCACATGGTATTGAACCATTTTAAGTGGAACTGGTTTAGTATGTAAGTTTCTCACAAGACAAAACCAGTATAAGCAGAACCTTATACTGGTTTTGCTACCATTGATATGTGCTCGACTTTACGAGACGTTTCAATCAAATCAGTACATCACAGTCCATATCTTAGTCTTTTTGTTGACATGGACTGTATGGAGAAGGCGACTTAACTTGGAAAATGTCTTTGATAAGTATTTTCTGGTATCAGAAAAACAGGAAGCCCCTTTTCATCATCATTATTTCAGCCAAAAGAGGTGGGTTGGCAATCGCAGTTAGTTCAATAAATACTTAGAGAACGTTGCTGCCCATCCTTTGGTGAAGCCTTTAGTCGTATTTTATGACACCCACGATAAGAGATGGGGTGGTCAGGTGCTTTGTGCCCGGCACCACCCTTTTCACATGTCATGTGTTTAAACTAAGGATTGAATTGAAGATTAATTTATTCGTATATGCGAGCGCTAGACCATTAAACCGTTATTGAGGTGTTATCAAAATTTATAAAATAAAAAAATTAAACGACAAAGTTATAGCCATTATAATATTGAGAACAAAGTAAGTTTTTCTTATTCCATAAGCGTTTTATCTTGAAGATAAAATAAAAAGAAACAATATTTAACTTAACAAACTAAGTTAGCCTAGTTTCAAAGAAAAAAAAAGCACGCGCTATCTGTTGGTAACCGCATCATGTAGAGTACTAAGTGCCTGGCGAGTCTATGGGCTAGTTTTAAATTAAATTAAGACATTGAATGTAAAATAATTGAAAATAAAGAAAGAAAATTATTCTATCTTTACGGCAAATTGGACGTAAACCAAAATAAAACGTATGAAAACTTAACATTATTATAAACTTAATAATCGACTAAACCAACAAATAGTGGTAAGAATAGTGTGTTTATTTTATTTATTTTAGGGCTAGTTTTTCAATAGTCTGATAACTTTTAACCGAGGAATAAATGTGACGTTTTGACAGATTTCGGACAGAAACGCCACATTTATTCCTCAGTTAAAAGCTATCTGACTATTGAAAAACTAGCCCTAAATCTTGCAACTCTTTACCTTTATCATAAAGGCCCTGGGGGTCTACTCCCGTTCGACGATATTCGATAAATCGTACGATTCATCGCACAATTTGCTACTCCGGTCAACCATTGTTCCCTTATCGCATGCGATGATCGTGTTTTGACGTTTGTTTTTCTCATCTCCGGTAAATTGTATACGACTATGAACCGTAGTCTATCTTAATTGTGCCTTTTTTATGTGCCTATCTTTATTATGTAAGTATCAGTCGGAACGAAAGTTCGTACTTCGTTTGTCGTTCGTAAAACGCGAGTAAACCTACTGGCCAGAAATATTTAGTAAATAATAACATGAAACGTTGAACCCTAAATATACTCGATTAAGATAACCCCAACTCGGGTGTGCTTAGTAATTAAAAATTTTTAAAGCAACATGCTTTATACCCGGTTATGACAACCCAACTCTGGTATGTTTAGTAGTTCGAAATTTTGAAAGTAATATGCCAACTATACCCGACCAAAACCTCATGGGGAGTCTCCACAAGGAACATCCAGCGAATACGTGGCATCACCCGCGTGGAAGCAGATCGCTTAACTACTGCGCCAATGATGTCGTCAAAGCAAATTTTTGAGCAAGGTCGATTTAAGTTTTTGTTATTAATAATTGTAACATGTGCAGGTGCAAACTACATGACTGTTACATATGTGCAAGCCACTGTTTTTTACCATATGAATAAAAATCTATACAGAAGCCAAGCTGAGCCAGCGCAAGTGACCGAATAAATCCGGTCTTGACGGGTTTTAAGACCTAGAACTTAGACCGGACTCAGCCTGGATTTCATTAGAGACCGGATGTTTTGCATGCTCACCTCGAAATAACGTAGGTACCTAGGCGACCGCATCAGCTACCATGCCGATGGACCAAGCAAGGATCGGAACAGGGTGTCTATTTAGTCTGTACGAACGATATTACTGACGCAATACAATACATTCAACAAAACTAAAAAAAAAAAACTGAAACAAACTCTTTAAAAGCAAAAACTAATAATAAAAGTTAAAATAAATGTCTTTATTTTATAAATAGCTATTAAAACATGATAATAATGTAACTAAAATATACTGAATTTTATTATCGGCCAATGACCGGTATTTTTTTCAAATAATCAGGATTTTTAACCACTTGTGACCGGCTCTCCAATTTTAGGCCCTGGTAACCCTAGTCAAAAGTCGATTCTTACCAATGTGGAGCGTGCGTGAACCCGTCGCTGAATGCACACTCACGTCATCGCGCTATGTGTGAGTGTACCGCAGCGGCTAGCTTAGCATCTGTATGGATTTTTATTCATGTGCTTTTACTATGGTACAAGAATCAATAAAAGCAACCCTTACTAGGTTAATCTCTATCATGACCCATGGGAGTCATTACAAACCTTTTGCACACACATATTCTATTCGGACTCGGCACTATTGCTTCTGTAGGCTAGTGAACCGTGTTTTATGGATATGGTGCAATTCGAAGAGGGTTTATGATTCTGTATACTTATTTACCCTTGTTTTAAACCACGTTTTTAACAAAAAGAAAGCGAATAATGTAGGATTGTTATCCAGTCCTGAGTTATGTTTAAAGTTTCAAATTTCTAGCTGATCGGGAAGTTAGTTTCAAATCGATCGCAAAATTTGTACAGAACGTCTGTTCGACAGACATGACTGAAAGCGAGTTAATAAAATAGAGGTGATAAAAATGACTTATTACCACGACAGGACATGCGGTAGGTAAGTAGATAGATTAAAGAGGACCAATATAATTTAGGAAATTTCATAAGAAAAATATCTTTGCATATCATAGCTGCAGCAAAGAGGTTTAAGTGCTAGAGAGAGAGAGGAGAGTGCTTTAGAGGTTTAAGAGGTTTATGTTATTGGTCCTTGTCCACATATCTCGCTCATTGTTTTCAGGCAGGTGATAAGTTTTTGGACTAAATATGAAAAAAATCTGAAAAAGATCTATTCAAATCACACCAAGTCTTGTACTAGGTCGGTCATTATGTTTATTTTCATTTTTTTATAAATAAGTTATATTGCTTAAGTTTGTAAATAATTTTCATTAAAATAAAATGAATAACTGAAAATGAGCCCTTAATTCAACAAGATTTGCTTTAATTTTTGTGGCTACATACTTAATTACTTTAAAATTCAAAATGGTAGTTGCTTACATAAGTTAACAAAGGTAAAATTTATTTAAATTTTATAACTCATGAAAAAATTAACGCTTGTTTTATGTAGTGAGAGCCCATGAACTTGGAACATAACATTTTTAAATATTAACACTGCGCCAGAATGTACCTAATAAATTATAACGGTTTAACAAAAGTTATAAAATAGTTACGAGATGATGATAAAGAATTCAGTAGCGAAACTTTTACATGGACGAGTTCTTGATTCAATTTTGTTTGATAAATCCGTTTAGGTGCTGTGAAAAAATGCTTGTACATTTTTTACACGATGTTTTTCGGGCATTATTCTCAACTTTGCTAATTATCGTGATGGTACAGAAGCGCTGTTATCCTAATGTTTTCCTCATCTGAGTTTTTAGGGTTCCGTACCAAAAAAGTAAAACCGGCCAAGAGCATGTCGGGCCATGCTCAGTATTATAGGGTTCCTTAAGTAGGTGTAATTACAAACGAATCAAATCGAATATTAATCATGGCTATTTTAGTTTTTGCAATAATTGGCAGCATTCGCGACTCAGAGCGTGTTGTTAGTAGCGCCATCTAGCGATAAATTCAAGAAGCCAAATTTAAGACGTGTGTCATGTCAAAGTTACTTTTTGTGATTTTTTCAAATAGAAAGTAGCTAAAGGAGCATTATTTGCTATGATAATTTTTCTCTAAGGTCAATGACCTTTGAACTAGGACGTTTTAAGTATTTTTCAGTTTTCTCTCTATAACTCAAAAAATTATAATCACATTATACTCAAAATAATTTTAAAAGAGAGTTTTTACAAAGGTCTATCAATGTGGAAGATTATAAGTTTCTACATTGTATAGTTTAGAAATGGCAGGGGGGGGGACACATTGCAAGCCACTTTGGCGGGCTATATTTCGCAGATGGTACACTTGATAAAAAAGTGGTGTATGAAACATTACCTTCATTTTAGTAGACCTATTCAATGATACCCCACACGAGGGGGTGCAGCGAAAAACATTTTTGCATCCCCATTTCACAAACACCACCACCATGGACGCCACCCCTAAAATACGTAAAAACGATTTTTTTATTCTTTTAAAATTGAGATCTATATGTAGACTATTTTTTAACAAAATTTCATTTACTTATGTTTATAACTGTACAAGTTATTAAGCTGTAAAGGATTAGGACAGAAGGACAGACGGACAGACGGACGGACATGACGAAACTATAAGGGTTCCTTGTAGGACTTCGGAACCCTAAAAAAGGAACCCTTATGGTGCGACTTCATCCATCCGTCTGTCTGCCTGTCACAGTACAAGTAGGGTATCTGAAAGAGCTTCGTTTGCACATTTCCACATGTTTTTATTTGTTTTTATTCCGCATAGTTTTCGATTTACAACGAAAAATAAAAAAAAAATACCATTACCCTTATCTCCGAAGTTTGTGAAGCGAAAAGTCTGTAATAATTACAGTTGATAAATGTGTATGTAAATATTACAGGAAACAGCGAACGACGTGTCTAACTAGCACATATTTTTTAAATAATTAAAAATCCTTACAAAGAAACAGTTATGCGTCCAAAGAAGGTACGGAACCCTAGGTGCGCTAGTTTGACTCGCACTTGGCTGTTTTTTTTTTCAGTTTAGTGCTAAGGTTTGCGATGTTTTGCTCATCGTAGGCTCATTAACAAGCGTAGTTCCTGTCCTTAAACTGATTACTGTCTGACCTCCGGAAGGGAAACCTGGTTTTACGGTACAAATGTACCGGTGAGTCTTGCTACTTATCTGTCTTAAGTAATACCTTACGGCCGTTTTCGATAAACTATCTATCCAAAATTGTCCCTACTAGAGATATAAATATGACATAAAATGTATGGAACGAGCACACATGCTTAAGTGTCGCTTCTTGTCGTTTGTATATATTCTATGACTGTGTCGTGTTTTATTAAATATTCTGAGTCTGGAAACAATATTCATCAGGAATAGTTTTCCAACGGTCGTGGGTTGATTTTTCAATAAAGTGTCGGCCAATATGCCTAGTGTTTTTCATGATCCTAGATTTCAATTTATAATACCTACGTTATAATTTGTTTGATCAAATCAGGTGTTATGCATTTTTATAATCAACATGAAATAATATTGTGTATTCTGATTTATTATTTATAAAACCAATAGAACGACGTAGTATTTCCTGAACAATGTTACACGAATTCAATTCATTGAACTCGTAAATTAATCTCATGAATTTATAGGACCAATCACCACACGATGTACCTAATAGGCATAGGTATTGTATATATTTTAGTGCGCCCGCGGGGAAAATATGTACAATCCTAGCAATAACCTGGATTCCTGGTACGGTACTTATCTATATTAATTCATATCGTTTATTATCTAGGATCAAAAGCGACGCTTTGCTCATTAGTTTTATAACATGCGTTTATAAGACTGTCAGTTCTACTAAGAATCTTGTACTCGTTTATGAAACTAAGTGATGGGAATAAAAGTTTTAGTACTTGTAGCGCAAAGCGTCTTATAAGATGCTGTATTAAGATCAGTGATCTTAGTCAAAACGTCTATTAGATTCCTATAAGAATTTAAGTCTTTTAAGTCGATTACTATAGGAGTATTTTTCTACTTGGGATATGTACCTACCATTTCTACCTAGGCATACATATAAAGACCTGTATAAGCAACTGCGAAATATTTCATTCTTGCATTAGATTACAAAATATTTGATATAATGTTGCGCAACAGTTTTTACGTGAAATAACTTTTCTATTTTGCTAGGTAAAATGTGATTGCGCTTGTTTTTATGTGTAAATTAAGTCTAAAATTAAATTGAGTTTGATGATGATGATGAAGTATCTCATCGTTAATTAATTTAGACCAGAACGATAGCGCCATCTTTAATTCCATATAAACTATTTATTTAGAAAACAATTCACAATAAAAACACAGTATACCAAATCTCAGGAGTAATACTTTCATACTATGAAAACAAAAATTATAATAAAACACAAAAAACATGCCATGTTAGGAGCACAGGAGAAGCGAAACCTTTTTAATATGTATGCGTACCCACGAAGCCGCTACATCCTTATGTAGCTTCCTCGGAAGTGAAAGTTAACCTCGAAAATTTTCAACCAGGTCAAGGTTATGGAAAACGGGGAATGTTCGAGTCATAATCTTGGTGAGTCACTGTTGTTTGGTATAAGCTATTGTTTACTGTCAGATAAATCTTGTAGAAACAAATATTCTGACCTACAATTAGGTTTTGTGTAAAGTACAGTCAGATATATTTCCGGTAAACCATCACTGAGGCTAAACTCGCTTGCACTCAATGTTTAATGGCAGCAGTAGGTACGTGTAATGTAGCAGGATTCGTTCAAGGGATATTGTCGACAAAATGTACCACCGGGAAGTATCGTGAACGTACATACATATACATAAAATGACACCTGTATTCTCCTAAGAGATAGATGGAGGTGTATAGTGTCATCCACATGTCACCAGTTATGTGATAAGTCTCATGCAATAGAGGGCAAGCCTATGCCACTAACCAGGCACAAATCCAGACTCCGGGCTACTACTGAGAAATTCCTAGTAAAAAAACCGATAACACAGTCCAACCTGGGAATCGAACCCGCAGGATCCCACCTTAGACCAAAAAAATAAGATAGAAGGAGCGCGTAGAACTAGCGACGACAAAATGGCAAAGGAGTATTCCGCACACATAGTTCGAGACCCGCAGTCAGGAGCGTCAATCTTATTCTTTTAGTTTGAGGATTAGACGTACGCTCCAGATTGCGGTTCGCGAAAGTGTGGGCGGAATAGTAGTTATTCCTTTGGCATTTTGTATAACTTTTTCTGGCTTCATTCGCTAGTTCTACGCACTCCGTCTATCTTATTATTTTGGTCTGAGGACCAGTTACAGTTTTCTTGTGACTACTAGATCAACGAAGCAGTTGTGTTCTGCATACCGTTTTTTATTCAAATCTTTTGGTGCTTTCCAAGGAATAATAATTAGCTACCGAATCATTTAAAAAGGGTAGCTTTCTTGGTAAAACTTTACCTAAATAGCTAACATTTTAAGAACTGGATCACTAATGGAATACATAAAAGATTAATTTACATGGGGTTAAAGTGCTTTTATGGAAAAAGCACTTTAACCCCATGTAAATTAATCTTTTATGTCTCAAAATTATGTTGCTTGCTTACTAGGCGTAATTAATTTAGTTACAGCCACACTAATTCTTGGGTTATAATTTTATTTTAATAGCTAAATTTAATTACATAATACTTTTAATCAGCATTTTATACATATTTATGTTGTATATATATATATTTATGTAGATAAATAGTAATTAATTGTAAGATGTGTATTTATATGGCACACTAATTGATGTTAGATCGACAAAACGTTTTCTACGAAAGTCATGTACTCGTAAGTACAGTCAGAAACATAAAATGATGATCATTCCGGATTTTATATTAATTAACGTCATAGAACTCAATTGTTGTTTTAAAACCTACTAACATTACAAATGCAAAACTATGGATGATTATCCTTCAATCACGCCGAAACGACTGAACGGATTTGAATGAAATTTGGCACATTGATAGACCATAACCCGGATTAACATAATACTACGTTTTATTCTGGAAAGATAAACAATTCCCGAGGGATTACGTGATAAACCAAATTATACGCGGGAGAAGCCGCGGGCATAGGATAGTTTTTTTGTTGTTGTATAGTATAGGATGGCGAAACGAGCTAATAGGCCCACCTGATGTTAAGCGGTTACCTTTGCCCATAACAACCTCAATACCACCTAGGATGTTGCCTAAATGGTACCGCAATTCGTTTCGCCAAACTGAGACATGAAGATGGAAAGTCTCATGTGATTGTAATTTCACCGGCACCCGTACCCTTCAGACCGAAACACAGCAATGCAAGCATCACTATTTGGCGGAGAAGTAGATACGGTGGTAGTACTTCCCCGGACGAGCTCTTTCACAAAGGTGCTCTACTACTACTAAACCGTATCATAATGTTAGTCATTAAAGTACTCTCTACTCTATAATAAAATTATATGTAACATAAAATTATAAGCAGTAAGTTTTCATTTGTAAATCACTTAAAACTTTGGACAGCGTTAACCTACTTCTTTTACCGACAATACCTGTGTTGCTATATTGTTTCGACTTCTGCTAGGTTGTTTTAAACATCTTACAACTACTTGCATAAGCAGTTATTATAAAAGAGGAAAAATCTTTTAGTTTTCTTTACATGGAAAACACTTTACACAATGACGGGGTGCCTGGCTGGCGCCAATACTTTCTACAGAAGACGAGACATTTCGGAACCATGCTAACTTATCGTACAAAAACAAGTAGTTCAACATTTTCAAAGGTACAAGTAGTGGCACATTGGAAAGAAACAAAGAAAGGTTCTAATAACACTTTACAAAGTTTAAAGTATTTAACTACATATTTGCATAAAATATGTTGGTACAAGATCTTATTATAATTATGAAAAAACATAGTAAAATGCACTCTATTTTATCTAGAACTTCAGTTTTTTACTCAGTAGCTGTGTGGGGCCCTTAAATATGTTTGGAAACTTTCACACACATGCCATAGCAGCTTTTTTGTAACGAGAAAGCGTTTGGACAAAGTTCTATAACAAGTCTCTTACGACCTTGTGTATCTTGGTTTCTACAAGAAAGTTGCCGAGTACTTCGTTTTTCTTTAAATCCTCTGATTATAAAGGTGGGCACTGACGATGCTTCCATTTGGACGCCGTTTTAATGACTACTTCCAAAAAAGCTTTCACGAACAGATTTTGGAATGGGGCCAAGCCATTCTGACTGTTGGATGCATCGTCAGTGGCTCCATTAATGGGTACTTAATTATTAATCATTAACATTATGACAAAAAACTGGCCAAGTGCGAGTCGAACTCACGCTGTAAGGGTTCCGTACCACCCATCGACCTGATACCCCATAAAAACTGATTTAATTTAGGAGAGTTCATCAAAAGACATCAACGTACCGTGAGCGAAATATGAAGTTTTGCATCTCTTTCTTACGCAGGTACCACCACATATGTCTATGTTTACCCTATTTTTTATTATTTGTTGCTAAATTACATTGTATGCACTATAATCTAACCAAGTTTGACGCTTATTTTGAAGACAGAGCAGGAACAAAAACTAATTAACAAAATAACATAACATAACATCACGCCTGTATTTCCCCGAAGGGGTAGGCAGAGGTGTGTAGTGCAGAGGTGTATGGTGTATGGTGTAGAGGTGTTTAGGTATATAATTATGTTTTATAGCCATGTTTTCATTGAAATTGTATATGGGTATGACAATTTTATCCTTCCACAGTGACACGGGTCTCGACTTTGAGAATATTTCTATAAATAAAGTTATAGAAACCAAGTTCAAAACTTGCGAACGCCTTCTTTAACACGTGCGCAGCTGAAGTGCGGCTCGACACGTGAATTAATTATTCTTGAAGGTTGAACGTAATTCCGGGTGGATAGAGCCCTCGGGTGCCATGAGAGTTGCCTCTTTGATCGTCAGGTGTCACATGTGGCCGTTTTGTTGGGATAAAAAGTTATTTGCCCCACTTAATTTGGGTTTGGTTAGTTTGTGACCTAGATATCTTTTATTTGTTTTGTGTTCTTGAATAGCGAAAGATACTTCATAAATAAAAAGCAAGATAGTAAAATGGTTTTGGTTTGGGGTACCTAATAGTTTTTACTTATCTCGCCCTACACGAAAACATTTTTTATGATTAGAAATGTACCTATGTAGCTCGTAAATACAACAAAAAAAACTTTGTAAACGCAGTCAACCGCAGGTCACTTGAATTACGAAAACCACCCATACTGCTTACGGAATAAAGACCCTGTCAAAATCAAACTTTTACCACTGCTATGCAGTTGACTAGGTATAAAAAAGTATTCCCGATTCCCGCGTTATTTTTGTGTCCTTACGTTTGTTTTTGAGTCGAAAACAAAAATAAATACATTTTCTCTTAAAAATATAAGGTAATGATAAAGAAATCTCTCTTAAGGAAAGCAGAACACGCTCTACCGTTATATTTAAACTCCGTAAAAAGCCTTTTCCCTAATTCAATAATCTTTTTAACTCCATGCTTTTATACAGCATAAAAAATATAGAGCTTAAGAGATGAACCATTTTAATTTAAATTTCCACAAAAATCTAGGTGTATAACTTTCCTTAAGTAAGTTCTATAGGAGTATGTATTAAGACCTTAGCTTTTAGCAGGTAGTTCTGGCGAAATTCATCCAATACAATCTCTTAAGTTTACGTCAGGGATGTTCTAAGCATGAGCCGAGATTTCCCAAAAGCAACCTTTATTCTTCACCAAGTAGGTAACGTTTACATTAACTTGGCAAAGCAAATTTTCTTGGTACTATTATTTCAAGTTAGTTCTACGAACTTCTCTATGTATATAAGATGGTTTACTCAAGCTCCCTGTAGTTTTTACATCGTCAAATTTGTTTTCCGAGCTACTTCAGAAAATCTTTTGTGTAGTACTGTTAATTTACAAAAGGTTGGTCCATTTTTAAGGCAAACACTAATGTACTGACTTAGTTAACGATTTTTTAAACACGCTGAAATGTTTATCGTTTTGGAAACGGGAAACGGAATCAATAATAGAATCGATTGGTTAAGTAAATAAAAAAAATTACAAGATTTTTTCCCAAAAATCAGAATTTTATGATATCCTCGTTTTTTTTGTTGAGATGAATGGTTATTAGTGTTAATAAATTATAAAATAATCAATATTGCCAAAATTTAACTCAAGAAAGTGACGAATTCTTCGAGTATAATATTTATAATTCAGTTTTTTTTTCAAATTGATACTACCATTCGATGCTGTTATTGACTAGAGTGCGTGTTTTTCTTTTTCAAACCTACAAAAAATTCAAAATGTGTGTAAACTGATTTATATATATTCGGTCTTTATGTAGTATTTTTTTAAATACCTATGTATTGAAAATGTTCTACTACAGATATGTGCGCAACCTCAACCTATAACCTAAGGACCTAAGGTTACAAGAATCGTAAAAATCACAGCCAACGTTGACTGTACCGCGCTTAACCTAAAAACCTGCCAAGAGCATGTCGGGCCATGCTCAGTATTATAGGGTTCCTTAAGTAGGTCTAATTACAAACGAATAAAATCGAATATTAATCATGGCTATTTTAGTTTTTGCAATAATTGGCAGCATTCGCGACTCAGTGTGTTAGTAGCGCCATCTAGCGATAAATTCAAGAAGCCAAATTTAAGAAGTTATGTCATTTCAAAGTTACTTTTTGTGATTTTTTCAAATAGAAAGTAGCTAAAGGAGCATTATTTGCTATGATCATTTTTCTCTAAGGTCTATGACCTTTGAACTAGGACGTTTTAAGTATTTTTCAGTTTTCTCTCTATAACTCAAAAAATTATAATCACATTATACTCGAAATAATTTTAAAAGAGAGTTTTCACAAAGGTCTATCAATGTGGAAGATTATAAGTTTCTACATTGCATAGTTTAAAAATGGCAGGGGGGGGGACACATTGCAAGCCACTTTGACGGGCTATATTTCGCAGATGGTACACCTGATAAAAAAGTGGTGTATGAAACATTACCTTCATTTTAGTAGACCTATTCAATGATACCCCACACGAAGGGGTACAGCGAAAAAAAAAATTCCATCCCCATTTCACATGTATGGACGCCACCCCTAAAATAAGTAAAAACGATATTTTTATTCTTTTAAAATTGAGATCTATATATAGACTATTTTTCAACAAAATTTCATTTACTTATGTTAATAACTGTAGAAGTTATTAAGCTGTAAAGGATTAGGACAGACGGACAGACGGACGGACATGACGAAACTATAAGGGTTCCTTGTAGGACTTCGGAACCCTAAAAATCAGCCATGATACTTATATAAAACGCATATTGCAAAAGGCCGTCTCGAAAAAGGGATTCTCTAAATAAGTACCGTGAATAGCTTGAAAGTTATCTGCGCATATCATGTACTCTATATAACATTAAGTGCCTCTGGGTCATTTGCACAAAACCCCGAATGTTTCTTGGTTGGGAGCCTTAAGTGAAACCGAGAAACCTCGCTTCAGGCCCAAGGGTACGAGCAAAGAGCAAATAAATATACATGTGTATTATTCATGTACATTTCCAGCTTTTATGTGTATTCGTGTTCTAGATACTTCAAAAGAATTATTTGTCGATAATGTTCAGTGATATGCGTGGTAGAAGGGTATCTCTGTTTGTGTTGTTTGGATGTGTAAAAAGTAAGTTTTGACTATGTGAGCCGATGCAGTGATGTTCCATTAAATATCTTCACTTAGATTTACGTAACGTTGCTTGCTAATCGTGTTAATGTACCTAATGTTCTTAATACTTATTCTTTTTTTTTTAAATTAAATCATTATTGTACACAAAAATGACATTAGTACGGTTTATGAGAAATGCGATGTACACACAGCGTCGTTAATTAGCTACCCTCTTGTTCGAGCGTTTGTTTGTAAGTGGGGTAATCAATTGGTGCAGCTGACTGTACACAGATGATAGTGTAAAGGCAAGAATGTTCAAGTTGTAGCTCGGTTCTGGTTGTATTATGTCCATTAATCGTTAATTTAAGACGCATCGTCACGCTATAAATTGGGTGTGTCTGGATATCGGTTACAGATGTCCATGTTTCAGGCCTCCACGAATTTTCTTGAAAATCTGTTATTATTACATTTTCTGTCTTGTATATCGCCCATTTTACGTAGGTCCTGCAATATCTAGTTCATTTGGTTTGCCCGCAGGATATCAGTTACGAAAACTGACAGAATTTCAGAAAAAACGACAATGTACATTTCTAACATTATATGTAATTGGCAATTTACGTTTTCGGGTGTTTTCGTTTCCGACTCCAGAAATACGCGCATGTCTCAGTTTGGGCGTCAGTGTGCTATTTTATATGATGCAATAATAATTTGTAAAATAAATAAATTTGATTTGATTTGAAATATAGTTTTAGTTTGAACTATTTGACACTAATATTGCTTCCTAAATTTGGAAAACAACCCGAGAAAACGCTCGATTTAGGACATTCTAAATATTGACCAAATTCTGAATAGAAACTTCATCTAAATATTGACAACATTCTAAATAGACAGTTACGGATATTGAAATAGCTTAAGCAAACTGCTCGTTTAATAATATCAAGTAACCTCTGCTTCTTCTTAAGTTAGTAACTCAACGGTATTCAAGTACTTAGACCTTAAACTTAAAATTAAATATTTTGACTTAATGTCTAAAGTCTATTAAGAGGAATGTAGCAGCCAAGCCCGGCGCTGTCATCAGTAAAACAATTATTACTCGCTGATTACATCATTTATCGAAAATTCGTTTAAAAAAATTGGAGTACAGGTACTGTAGTTTAATCAGAAACTATTGACTCTGTAAATTACGAACTATTAACTCTATAAAGTGCGAAAAACGCCTATTTTTCGCACTTTTTCAATCTGCATTCTCCTTAAGCAAATGGCTGCTACATTCCCCTTAAGCAAATTTGCTGGTGAAAAAATGTTATGAGGGTATAATTTCCATTTTGGCCTTGTACAGATTTTTTGTGTCTCAATTACCTTAATATTATTTTAAAGTTGATAAACTTTTGTATGCATTATCTTATTAACATTACAAGTGACCTTGTTTGTTGTGAAAAATATATATTATTATTAGGAATCGGTGGAATAAAATGGCAACACTTCGCTATGATATATTGACACCCCACCAAAGTTGGCCATATTGATTGTCGGCGGTTGGAGCGGGGAGTGCACTTCGCTACGGGTCGTTGAACAAGACGGACGTTCTATAGCCCGACATGACTTGTCCTTTTATTTTGTAATATTGAATATTGATGTAACGATGTAATACCTAACCTAAAAATACAGTGCTCTCATGGTTGGCTTTGAGAGTCTTAATGTGACTATTATTGAAAATACCCGCCTAGCCCCTGATAAGCAGACATTATTTTTAACTGTAAAAGTATGGTCACACCTATACATTTTTATCCTATAAACGTGCTTGTTCCTAATATTATATTTATTAAACAAATAATTATTCACCATCATGTAAACAGACTATCCAATAAGGAAAATATTTGACAAAAACCTAAAAATTTAAACCAATATTTGAATGATTGATGAGAATCGAATTGATGATTCATTATGCATGTTGGCGTAATCGAATTAATCGAACATCGTTTGAATATTTTTCCCTTTCCAACACTAAAAGATATTTTGAATTATTTTCTTCATTTCCTAGTTTAATCTGAAATGCTATATATTTTTAGGCTATTTCATTATTCATCTATATTTATATTGATACTAATGTAGATAGATAGATAGAATGTTCTTTATTGTACACCATTAACATTAATGTAATTTATTATGAAGAGTTTATTTGTTTATTTGAATGCGCTAATCTCTAAAACTATTAGTCGGATATGAAAATTTATTGAGGATTTATTTATTTTTACGAAAATATCTCTAAAACCAAGTTGGAAATCTTAATTTTCACATTATGTAAAGTATCTGTTTTGCAGAAGCAGTTCATTAAAATTATGACCAACATTTACTATGGGACCATTCCTTAAATCACGAAAAAATAATCAGCTGAACCCTACATTTGTGTTCGCTTAAGTTGACAAAATATAGGGAACAACGGATTCTTTTTCGCGATTTTAGTGTTGGTCCCATAGTAAAAGTTGTTCATAATGATGAGTACAATGACCCCTTAAGAAGTTTAGTATAAACTAAGAGTAAGGTTGTATAGGTTATAAATACATATACAATGGTATACCTATATGCCGGTCGTAACCACGTGCCATTAATTTCGATTGCTTTATTATTTCCCATTATTTCATTGTCTATGATAATAATTCGAGAGGGACTTTATAGGATGTTTCAAGTGTAGGACGGGCCATCATCCAATTGTTTTCAAGGTGAACTATAAAGGTTAAGGTTATTTCATTCATTGAGTACCTATATTAATTTAGAGCTTCAGTATTCCATTTTATTGTTCCATTATGGGTGGTCGAGACGAAATAGGGCAACACAAACGATATCCTGGCGGCATTTATTGGATCCTAAATTTTATTTTTAATAGTGTCTTGGGCAATTTTATTGGCAGGTCCGTAAGTAATTATAATTAAAGATATAAATTGTGGAAAGTTAAAATCGCTCACGAGCAGGATTCGAACCTGCGACTCCTGGCTGGTATAATTACTTTTTGCTGGCAGTAAAATATAATTTTTCGAGTGCTGACCCTGTGAGAAATAATTTCAAATTAATTTCCGGTTCATTTATAGTTAAAATTTATTTAGGGTTTTCAACACGTTAGCTTTAGTTAATTACTATCTTTTTGATCATTTTAGGTTAACAGTACATAAGAACATTTTCAATGTTAAAAGCCTTTTTAGCGGAAACAATTCCTATTACATGTCACACGACTGGGGAGGCGGTCTGGTTATGTGGGACTCGCACCCGCAAAAAAATCTGCCGTCCGCCTACTCTCGCCTTGGATGAATGGGCCACGAGGACTGCAATGCATAGCATTCGCCACCCATCCAGCGCGGGGTTTTTGGGGCCTTCCAATTTCTACCTAAACTCTCCTTCGGCGATGTCCGGACGCACTTGAGACATCACCGTAGCTCGAGGGCCGTGCAGTGCGGATGATAGACTCCCCAATCTATCACCCACTGGTCTCTCTTAGGGTGGCATCAGGTAGCCGTCTGTAGCCGTCGTAGCTGCCTACGCCAACCCGTCTTGCGGCAGATTGGATCAGCGAAGGAGCTTTCCTCCCTCATCGACTCCGCCACTTTTGCGAGATGACATCTTTGCAGAAGAATACGACTGCCTCCTACACTACCATACTCGCATCCATGGGCTTAATCACGGCCGGCAGCGAGAGATCTCCCCCAATTGATACAGAAAGAGCACGACGCTGTATAACCCAGGCAGGACACTGCGCTAGAGTATGCAGGGCCGTGTCCTAACTACAGCCGCACTAGTGACACACGGAAGCCACCTCCCTCTCGCCACTTTGTCAGGTATTTTCCAAAGCAACCATGCCCCGACAACACCTGCACCAAACGGAAGGACAACGTCCCGTGTTGCCTCTATACCCACTCCCCAAGAATCGGCTGGATAGCCCCCACCACGGTTCAATGGCCAGCACTGGGCGTCTCCAGCCTCTCCCTCTAACTGAAGGGTCCTAGAATAACTGCCTTGTATTATCAGAATTTTCAACAGTTATTATTATCTGAATAGCCCAAACTTAATTTCAGTGTTTTGCCTAATATACGCTAAACAGGACATTAAAATTCAGTTTTAAGTTAACCTACAAATAATTCCACTACACTTTTGCCCGCGACTTCGCTGCGTATAATTCGGCTTATCAGAGAAAGACTTATAGCACATCCCTCGGGAACTGTTTATTTTCACGGGATAAAAAGTAACGTATATATTACTCAGGATGATGGTTTATCTGTGTGTCAAATTTCATACAAATCCGTTCAGTTGCACGCTAACAAACATCCAAACATCTTCACTTGACTTTGGTATTATTAGAATTTCCTTTATTCATAAAATACCATATAAATTTACATTTTTAAATATTTTTGTATAAAAAGGAAAAACATTTAAAAATATAAAAAAATTGTAAGCCACCGGCATCGGGAACAAGGTCCAAGCTACCGGCGGTCAGGGCCCCAGAGAAAGGAACCTCCTCGCAATACGTGCCGTGTCGAGGAGAACCGCCTTCTGAATCCCTTCTGAAGCCAGCCACCTAACGAAAGCCTCTGAAGGTGATGGTCGAGGCTCTTGGCTATTAACATTATCATTAGAGAACTCTAATTTTATTCTTGGCTATTATCATTAGAGAACTCTAATTTTATTGTTTTACAGTGTTTAACATGCCAAACAAAAAAGTGTCATAAAAATATGGAGTCCACATAAAATAAATGGAGCGGCAAAATCGTCACGAATAAAACGATTTCGTAAAAATTTACGTAAGAGCAAAGGTTTTAGGATGCGGTAAAAACACTTTAAGCGTAAGATTATCGTTTTCAGGAATCGACAATAACTTTTAGTAGATCTTTGTCACTGAACATTTTCCCGTCAGGCTAGCCTTAGGTAGCTCAACTGGATTGGGTAGTAGGTATCTCGGAATTTCTTTTATGATTTCCCCTAAAAGGATGTTAGCTGAAATCCGGTTGTTATTTTCGTTTGTTTTTGTAGATTGCTACATATGGAACGAATGATGCTTGTAGGTAGAATAAAGCTGCAACTCACAGCGAGCGGAACTGAAGCGTATCGTCGGCGGGTCTCGTCGTGTTGTAATGTACTGGGGGGTGATTCTCGCGTTGTAGACATTATCTCGAACTCGACATAATGTCGAAACAAGATGGCGAATGTCGAGTAAAAATAAATGTTTGTATTCTCAGAATGTCACGTTAGAGATATGTCTACGCCTAGCGCTCTAAATACAAAGAATGGTTCAGAGCAGTTGACATCACCGGCGACATTTTTCATAGAGATTTAAAGTCAAAAAGAAAGACGTTTATTGCTCAAACTGTGTACATAAATGTAGGTATTTATCAAAGTTTGGTATCAACAGCCTACCCAATCGGGTGTAGCAATAGTAGGTACAAACTATGAAGTAAAATTAGAGAATATCTCGAATTAGACATTTATCTCTATAACGCGAGAATTGGGGCCCTCAACTGTATTAGACAGTGCACACAGCGCCGTCCCGACGTGCTTTTTGACGCCGTAACCGATCCGCCGCCGCTCCGCCGGGCGGAAAGAAAACGCCGGGCGGTGCGCGTCTGATTCGCTGGTGTTGTTTTATATGGGAATGCATAGTAGTAGTCACACAGACAGTGGGACGTTTTCTTCTGGCACTGTCATTCCGCCGCCATTCAGTCCCGTGCGCGATCCAACCGCAGTGTGACATGCATGCCCAGTCCACGTTCAGTCGACGCTCGGCCCCATTCCGTCCCGCCCGCTGTGTGCCTGCACCTTTAATGTGATTCCATACACACAGCTTTGAAAGTAAAATAAAAACAGAGGTAGGTACTACGCTTATGAGCCCCATCAGGTCGTAAAAGTCGTAAGGACGTAGTTATTCGTGTATTAGCATAGAACAAATAATAGTAGTAGGTATGCGATGAGCTGACAAACTATCTTATTAAACTTTTATCAATATTTGCAACCTTACATCCACTAACATTAAGGCTCTGAAATGGCCAAACCTTATTTATGTAAGAAAAAAAAGTATTTATTTGCCACAGACCACCAAGACGAACGCAAGCACGGAGAAGAACCCGAATGACCGACATAGCTTGTAGGATCAGTAAGCTGAAGTGGCAGTGGGCTGGCCATGTCTGTCGAAGGACCGATGGCCACTGGGCACACGAGTACTTGAGCTGAGACCGCGAATCGGCAAACGTAGCATAGGGCGCCTCCCCGCCAGGTGGACCGACGACCTCAATAAGGTGGCTGGGGGGGTCTGGATGCGGAAGGCAGAGGACCGAGTGTTGCGGAGCAACTTGAGAGAGGCCTATTTCCAGCAGTGGACTAAGGTAGGCTGAGTTGATGACTAAGCACACGTCAAACAAGAAAAAGACAAAAAAAAAATCAAGCTGACGCCCATGACTTCGCTCCCGTGTTTTCTTCATACGAATATTTTTACCATCCCTTTTGACCCATTTAGAGAAGAAATTTCAAAAAATCCCTGGTTAGTGCACCTTTAGGATACTCAAGGAATATTTCCTCCAAATTTCAAACGTCTTCCACCTGTTAAGGCTGTACGTTGTCTGTTAGTCAGTCAGTGTAAGAGTTTTAATAAGTAGATTATGTGCCCCACGGCTGCGACAAAATACATTCAGACTAGTTCAGCATTGAAAACCGCGTCAGGTTATTTGACAAATATTTTCAGATAACTAGTATAGTATCTGACATTGGAACCTATGTGAGTTATGACACGAATGTAAATCAGTTTTATGAAGTGAGGTATATAAGAAACATAAATAGAGAATAAATAAATTAAAACAAATCTATACAATCAATAGATTTAGTAAGCATTGATCACCAGCGGCCAAAATTAATATACTATCTATCCACTATTTGGCTTACTAGAGAAAGAAATTTGTCATATTTTGTAAGACTGCCCATGTACCCATAATTTATACGTTGTTCCTGTTTACTACTACTTTCATGGTGTACAATAAAGTATATTCTATCTATCTATCTATCTATCTATGAAGCTTATGTCAAATTTCTTTTGGCCGTTAATCAATGCCCGTTCCTGCTTACGTATAGAATAGGAATAATATACCATGCGGCGGGACACTTACAGGATGTTTTTGTTAATATTGTATCTGTAGGAAGCAAACGATTAATACAATGGACCGATGCCCATATTGTATGTATAGTTAATAAAATATGAAAACTAAAATAAAACATGATGTAACACTATTGTTAACAGATTTTGTTCTCAAGCAGCGTAGGACGTCCCAGAAACAATCTTGGGTATAAAAACAAGATAGGTAGTTAATAAATTGATTGTAATGAATCACGATACTACCTACATACACTGGTTACTACTATATCAATGTATAGCTGTACTCAGTTGGATTTTATCGCGATTGCCAGACTCAACAGTCTATTTGTATGTATTTATAATTTTTAATAATATTTTTACTATAATGTTTATAGAAATCATAATACAAAATGTCAAACACTCGTGAAGCAAAAACGCAAAAGTGTTTTTTGTTTTTTTTTTTAATTTATCGATAATGTCGTTTACATTTTGCTTCGCATGTTTAGTACCTACCGGAGGTAAAGACTATCCCAAGAGTCATCCTTCGTGAAACAGCTGGTTATAATTTTAATGGATTGCTTGTACATTCCATTTCCCTTACACACAATACCTCCAACATCATGGGTGGCCCCCACATCCTTACACAGCCCCCACATCCACACACAACCCCCACACAGACAAAACCCCCCCACACACGCACACACACAACTCCTACACTCCCCTTTATTACACAACGCATTTTGTTACATCCTTACACTACACTTTCACTTTCATTGTTATTATTACCTTATCTATAAATTATGTACACATCCGTGACACCAAGATTTTTATGAATAATGCTGAAATTTTAAAATAATATATTGATTTTTTTTACTATGTCCGGGTAGTTGGGAGTCCTGGAGACCTTTAACACAGGTTCACCTAGTACAGGCTCCCGGGTTCCCACGCCCCCGGCTAAGGTAGTTGAAGGAACACCGTGGTGGTTTTAGTCGGTAAGAGTCCGACACTGGCTCCGCCTACCCCGGGCGGAGTGCGTCCATGAGGATTTCCCCACGGCAAAAAAAAAAAAAAAAGGCTCCATTCTCCACGACATAATGTTAAGCAAATATTTGTTTTAATGGTTTACACTGTAAAGATTCTTTATGTGGTGGAGAAATAAATGAATGATTTATTGATTTATTTATTGATTCTTTGACCTAGAAATATACCATCAATGCGTTTGTAAAGGCACTTTAAACCTAAACACTATAGTTGTAGCATGAATGTGTCGGGTCTAAGTGTCCATTGAGGCGGCCTCAAGAGAAGGTCTAGCAATTTCTCTAGAGTCCTTCGGACAAAGGTGGCTGGCTACAACTTGGCTTCTCTATGAGAGATGTAGCGTAATGAATTTTTCAACCGAGATTTCTGAGCATTTATTCATATAAATTCTTGGAACGGGATCACCTGAAATGAAATTACAGTTTGGAGTGACTCTTTGATCGTAATGGACAATGTTGAATGCAGGACCGACACTTTAGTGAAGAGGAAGACAGATATGACACTTTGTACTTATGCCAATATTAATGAGGTCCTGGATTTGATTCCCGTGTTGGGATATGTATTATTGGATTTTTTCATTATGAAATTCTCAGTAGCTGCCGGTTAGTGGCAATAGGCTTGGCCCCTTTTACATGGAACCATAGAAATCTCAATAATAAGCTAATAGAAGTGGCAAAGGTGCCTGAACTTGTCGCCGCGTACAGGTGTCTCGTAGGACACCAGTGCGCGAACCGTTTGATCATCAGTGCTGTTTTGGACGAAGAGTGGCAAAAATTGTATTTTTCAGCATATCTAACGGCAATTTTTTTAGGATTAATTTATTTTGCATTGAAGATTATATACATGGTGGGCGTAAATACGTATTTACGTGTTGGTAGCGTAAGACCGGCGATAAGCGTTCCGGTACTAAAATACAGAAGATACCATTTCTATTTCCATATTATTTAGAATTCCATGCATGGGACTTGTAAAATAACCGGCGAAATATGGATGTACGTACTATACACCTCTACCTACCCCTTCGGGGAAATTCAAGCGTGATATTATAATAAGTTAATATTAATAAAATTACAAAAAGGAATCCCGTTAAAGACTGTTTTATAACTGCCGACAAACAAAGTTTTGGCGAAGTCGGTTTTTTAAAATAGATTTTTGATTGACATAGCACTCATCAACATCATCATCATTTCAGCTGAAAGAAGTCCACTGCTGGACATAGGCCTCCCCCAAGCATCGCCACAACGACCGGTCCTACGCCTTCCGCATCCAGCGGATTCCCGCGACCTACATAGCACTAAAATTATATTTTATTCGATGGTTCGATTAAAATAACATCCTTTAATAGTTGTTCTCTACTCTCTTGCAAACAGGTGCAATATTACACCTAGCATTTATATGGGCAGGTACAGTACTCGCCAATATTAATGGCAGCTCTGAAGTTAGCGCTACACAGGCCGATTAATGCCCACTGGTGTATTCTAAAATTCACTACTGCGCAGGCATACGCCGCGTGTTCAGAGCGGCGCGGCTATAAAGATATAGCACAAGTTAAATCAGTCGATTGATCCGTAAACATGTTTTAAATTAGAAAACAATAAAATCTCTTAGTATCCTTTTTATTGCCATCAGCTACCACATACCTCCTTTATTGGCAAATTTGTTTTATTTTCCGATTGTTAAAATCTGATTTGAACTCCTAGCTGCTATTAGGTACCCATTTTATAGACATCGTAAAAGGGCACAATAAATTCCAGACAATCAATTTGGATGTAACTTTCAATTGGAATTTCACCTTTCACTCAACTTCTGAACTTAGGTTACAGTTCTGAGTTTTACCGTCTAACTTCTATTAAATACAAATAGCTGGTATTATGGTGCCATAAAAATAGAACATGTTATGGTAGTAGCTTCTGTTTCTACGTCTTGGTTATTTACTAGTCTATAGAATAAGCTATGTTGATAGACTATAATAAATAATAAAATAAATAAATAAAAATCATTTATTGCAGGCATACACCCATATAACTTACACATACAATTTTAACTATACAATTTTACTATACTATACAGGCTATACTATACAGACACTAATATACAGGCTATATTAACAGACTATTCAGACAGTGTTGGCAGATTTTATCTCTGAAGCGTTAAACATTAATTGAAAAGATTAATATCGCCATTCAGCATATGTTATGGTACACATGGCTACACATCAAGCTTTACAATTCCAGTATAAGCTGACCCCGCATTGTATAGGCTTTCTGTACAATGCGAGATCAGCTTATACTGGAAATGTACAGCTTGATGTGTAGCCATGTGTACTAGCTTCTGTTTCTACGTCTTAGCTATTTACTAATCTATAATAAAATAGGCTATGTTGACTGTTGGCTAAACAGGCTATACTATACAGACTCTAAAATACTGGCTATGTTGACAGTCTTTACAGACAAAGTTGACAGGCTATGTAGACAGATTTTGTCTGAAGCGTTAAACATGAATTGACTACAGTATAAAATTCTATCCACATCTTAATAATTTCAAGGGACATTAACAGAGATGATACTAATACAAACTTTATAGTATAGGAAGGTCCTTTTCTTCAATCTTTCCATTATTTGCCATTCCATTTTCCATTATTACGGAATTCCGTCGTCTAAGTCCGCTTTTGAAATGTAAAGAATCCTGATTCGCGGATTGAGTGTTATAATATTTTAAGATGTACCAGGCCCCTCAGAAAGTATTGCGAAAAAAAGTTTTTATATATGGGAGACTGGCCAGTTATAATGTTTTTCGAAAATATGATTATTTATAAGTAAAAATAAGTAAGTTCCAATTTCAAAATTTCCCTCCACATTTTTTGCGAGTTAATTCAAAGTATTGTGTCTCACTGAAATATGGATCTGCGCCGGGAACATTTTAGAGCTATGATTTTATACGATTTCAAGTGTCGCCTGAAACCGGATGAATCGTACGATAGACTTCAAATGGCATTCATGGATGAAGACCCTTCCAAGGCAACCGTGTATCGTTGGTATAACGAATTCAAGCGCGGTCGACCAACTTTGGGGGATGACGAAAGAAGCGGTCGCCCTTTGACGGCTGTTACCGAAGAAAACGTGCTAGCAGTGAAAAATTTAATCCAAGACAATAGGCGAATTACATATCAGGAGATTCAACACATATTGAAGATTGGATCGGGAAGCGTTCACGAGATTCTACACAGCCATCTTCGCGTGAGGAGGATAGTATCACGCTGGGTGCCGCACAACCTCACCGATGCTCAGAAGCAGGCCCGGGTGGAATGGTGCCGTGATATGCTTAACAAATTTGAAGCAGGCTCGTCTCGGCGTGTTTACGACATCGTTACAGGTGATGAGTCCTGGATTTATCAATACGACCCAGAAACCAAGCGCCAGTCGACTGTTTGGGTGTTTCAAAATGAGCCAACGCCTACCAAAGTGAAGCGATCTAGAAGCGGGGGTAAGATTTTGATCGCTAGCTTTTTTAATTTGACTGGCCACTTAGTATCAATTCCCTTACGAGATCAAAGAAGCATTAATGCCGAATGGTATACTACCAAATGTTTGCCAGAAGTTTTCTCTGTTATAAGCAACAAGCGACCAAACACAGGGCTCCGCGGGCTACTGCTCCACCACGACAATGCACCTGCGCACACCGCACTCAAAACGAGGGACTTCCTGGACAGCACGCCAGTCAAACTCCTGGGTCACCCTCCTTACAGCCCTGATCTAGCACCATGTGACTTCTTTTTATTCCCAAAAATAAAAAATCAGCTCAAAGGGATACAATTTTCGTCGCCGGAAGATGCGCTGGCTGCGTTCGAGCAGGCTGTAAACGAGGTGTCTGCGGCGGACTGGAAAAAGTGTTTTGAAAACTGGTTTAGGCGCATGAATCTTTGTATAGAGGCTGGTGGAAAGTACTTTGAAAAGATTTGATAAAAATATATGTACGTATAGAACATTTTTTTTTAGTTTCGCAAAACTTTCTGAGTGTCCCACGTAATAGTGTGTGTATGTTATGTAATTTATCTTATCTTATCTTGTGTCCCTTATGTTATACTTTTAAGTACAGATATTATTTAGAGGATAGGTCTCCTCTAAATAATATCTATATTTTTAGGGACGGTCTTCTTAATCGTTAAAAAGCTAAAATAAGAATTATGACTAAATTTTCTATTAGAAATGCTTATATTCTTTCTCTTCTTTGTAATGTGCTTTTCTCTCCTTCTGCTCCCCTTTCACCTGAAGAAATGTTTAGAATTCCTCTGCAACACCCACACGTGAACCCTTAGGTCATCGAATAGTTTAACCTCTGATCTGTGGACGGCGGCCATTTTGGCAAATTTTGGAAATTTTAAATTTTGGCGATTCTGTCATGAACCGAATATATATTTCTATAAAAAAATATTTTGTATTTTATTTTATCACTAGCTTTTACCCGCGGCTCCGCTCGCGTCAAATTCTGCTAACCCACGTCAGTCCAGTCCAGTCAAGTCCATTCCAGTCCAGTCCACTGTCCCGCTGTCCCGCTGACCCGCTGCCCCACTGTCCCACTGCCCCACTGCCCCGCTACCCCACTGCCCCAATACCCCACTGCCCCCCGCTGCCCCACTGCCCTGCTACGCTGCTGCCCCACTGCCCCGCTACCCCACTGCCCCGCAGCCCCACTGCCCCGCTGCCCCACTGCCTTCCCCGCAGCCCCCCCCTGCCGCTGCCCCGCTGACCCACTGCCCGCTGCCCCGCTGCCGCACTGCCCCGCTACCCCACTGCCCCGCTGCCCCACTGCCCCGCTTGCCCACTATACCACTGGCCCACAGCCTGCCCGCTGCCCCACTGCCTCGCTTCCAGACTGCCCCGCTGCCCCACTGTCCCGCTGCTCCGCTGCCCCACTGCCCCGCTGCCCCACTACCCCGCTGCCCCACTATCCCACTGCCCCACTGCCCCGCTGCCCCGGTAACCCACTGCCCCTCTGCCCCACTATCCCACTGCCCCACATCCAGCCCGCTGCTCCACTGCCCCGCTGCCCCACTGCCCCACTATCCCACTGCCCCACTGCCCCGGTAAACCACTGCCCTGCTGCCCCGCTGCCCCGGTAACCCACTGCCCCGCTGCCCCACTGCCCCGCTGCCTTGCTGCCCCACTGCCCCACTAACCCACTGCCCCACTTCCTGCACTGCTGCCCCACTCCCCTACTGCCCCGCTGCCCCGCTGCCCCACTGCCCCGCTGCGCCACTGCCCCGCTGCCCCGCTAACCCTCTGCCCCGCTGCCCCACTATCCCACTGCCCCGGTACCCTACTGCCCCGCTGCCCCGCTGGCACGCTGCCCCACTGCCGCGCTGCCCCGCTGCCCCGCCCCGCTGCCCCACTGTCCCGATGCTACGCTGCCCCGCTGCCCCACAACCCCACTACCCCGCTAACCCACTGCCCCACTGCCCCACTGGCCCACTGCACCGCTGCCCCGCTGCGCCGCTGCCCCACTACCCCACTGCCCCACTGCCCCACTGTCCCACCGTTCCACTGCCACTGTCCAACTGTCCCACTGTCCCACTATCTCACTGTCCCACCGCCGACTGTCCCACTATCTCACTATATCACTATCGTCCCGTCCCATGTCCTGTCCCATGTCCCATCCTATGTCCAGTCCCATGTGCCGTCCCACTGTCCTGCCCATGTCCCGTCCCATTTCCCGTCCCATGTTCTGTCCCCTGTCCAGTCCACTGTCCCGTCCCCAGTCCCGTCCCCTATCCCGTCCCCAGTCCCATCCCCAGTCCCATCCCCTGTCCACTCCACTCCACTTTACTCCACTCCATCGTACATTACTATCCGCTCGTGCAAATGCATAGAAGCTTCGATCTGTCGGGTGAGTACGCAACCCACGAATTATTTTTTCTTTTTTTCTTTCTTTCTTTCCTTCTCAAAACCCATACCAGTTTTTAAGTCAGATCATCAGCTTTCAAACAAAAAAAAAATCATCAAAATCGGTCCAGTAGTTTTAGCGTGATGCTGGAACAAACAAACAAACAAACAAACAGACGTTTACAATTTTATAATAGTTAAGATAAGATAATATAAGATGAAGAAGGTAATTAAAAATTGTAGACTGAAAATAGTATTTTTTTAGTTACACCAAGATAACTTTATGCTTATTCGTATATTAAGATGGATACAATATAACAACGTTTAGGTACTTCTAAATTTTATTGCTTTTCATACAAAAAATTAGAGAAATCGTAATTTAGAGGTAGCTTCCAGTCCTTGTCTGTAAGTCGAAAGATTCTGATTTTCGGTTGGCTCAAAAGACTGCATTTCCAAGATGGCACCACCCACATACGACAGGATTTTTTTTTTCTACTCTGTACAATTCGGCCCGACCAAAAAGTTTTTAATGCAATATCTTTAGCAGCCGTATTTTCTCTATGGAGGCGCGCGCTAGAGCGCATGCGTGCGAATGACAGCTGGATATGAGCGCCTTATTCACCTTAATGTATGCAAAATGTTGTAGAAAAATATAATTAAAAATCACCGGTTCCCGTCATCGTAGCGAGGTAAAATACATACCAGTTTTTAAGTCAAATCATAAGTTTTTAGTCACAAACCCTTTCAACAAAATCGGTCTAGTAGTTTTATAGTGATGCTGGAACAAACAAACAAACAAACAAACAAACAGACAACTGACATTTAACAATTTTATAATAGTAGTAGATTAAAGTAATAATAATTTTTAATAGTAATTTGCACAACCCCATTTTCTGTCCAGTTCATTCTTGTACAATAAGGCTGCCTGGAAGAAATCGCTGATCGCGATAGGGCCGCCATTTGTACAATAGTATAAATGCATATTCAATGTAATGTATTTTAAGGCATACAATAAAGCAAAAGTAATAAATTATTATTATTTGGTTTTCGTGATATGTTTTAAGAATATGTACGACACGTTATATTGTCATGTTCAAAACATAGTGAGTTCTATTTTCTTGTTATCTCCGAAATCCCGAAACTATTTTCGTTGGAATTCTTTGTAAAATATTTAGAATAATAATAAATATCTTCGGGACATTTTTACACAGCACCATCTAGTCCCAAACTAAGCAGAGCTGATATGGGTACTAGACAATGGATATAATACTTATATACTTTTTTTTTTGTAAATACCTACTTATAATACATAAGAAACACCCAGACCAACACAAACACTTATGTTCATCACACAAATATTTGTGCCCTGTGGGAATCGAACCCACGACCTGGTGATCCGCAGTCCGACCCTCGAACCACTAGACCAGACGTCGTCAAAAAATAACATATTTATAAATTATATGTTTTTTTTTAAATCGTTTAAAGAAATACACCATCATTTTGACATCAGTATCTATCTACTTAATTTTGTCCATACTCATATGAAAAAACCTGGTTAAGTGCAAAGGTCAGTCTTGAGGTGAGCCGTGTGTGTAGCAGATTGCTATTATTTTAGAAATTCTAACCATAACACATAAGTGTTTGTGTTGGTCTGATTGTTTCTTATGTATTATATATAAGTATGTATTTATAAAAAAGTATATAAGTATTATATCAATTGTCTAGTACCCATATAACAAGCTCTGCTTAGTTTGGGAATAGATGGTGCTATGTTTAAAAAACAAAAAACTATAAGCACTTTATTGAAAATCTAAACACTACGGCAGGGATTAGATGTTTTTAAGACCGACAAAGTTCTCACTTTCAACCATATTTTTAGGTATTCCGGAGAAATAAACAAGACTCCAAAAAACGAAGATATACAGAAACTTCTTTTTTGGAGTCTTGTTTATAATATATATATATATAGTCGAGACAATAAACAATCTATATTCCATTAACGCGATACACCACATAATGACAATGGTTGTCAACACAAGAACGTACTGCTCCTAAAATTATAGTCCGTCACCGCCATTGTTGTGACGATTGAATATTCGAGGCGTGTGCGCAGACGTGTTAAATTATTTCGTTAGAAAGTCGCCAGGGTGTTGTGTGTTCCATTCATGGTGTCAGGGATAGTGGTCTGCGTCATTATAGGTTAATTTGTTTTCGAGGTGAGAACAATGATTTGTTAGTAAAATACACGTTCATGATTCTGTGCGCGTACGCACGTCTCGCCATTACTGGGAAGATTTTGATCGGTATTTTGTGTTAGGTCAGGTATTTTTAGGTGATGGGATTTCTAATACGATTAAGGTGTATAATTATTTTTCTAGGTGGTAAGCTATGTAAATATTTTTTAGATAAGTTATGTAGTCTTAATTTTTGTTATTCTGTTGTACACTTGTCCTTTCTGTCACTTGTCTGTATCCTCTATTAATATATCAACATTTCTCTATCGCTCTAAGGTTTGCTGTAAGAAAGCTCATTAATGAGTTAAATTCGCCGATGTACATAAAATTTCTACTGTAACAATAATGTGTATATGTGTGAACAATAAAGTATAATAATAAGGTAAATTTCGAGAAATGTTTGTACTTTTTTGTTGTCATTAAAATTGTAGTTATTCCTTTTTGGGGTTTTATGGGTGTATGTACTAGTTCCACAATCTCTTTCTCCTCCCAACTATGTTGGGATCAGCTTCCAGTCTAACCAGATGCGGCTGCCGTCAGACCCCGAAACCCAGTTACTGGGTAGTACTGACATTCGGAGGTTAGACCAGTCGTCAGACTTTCGGGCTTCTGACTACCCGTAATGACTGCCATAGATATTCATATAGCAACCGGCACCGACAGCTTAACGTACTCTCAGAGGCACGGAGGGGTCAGATGTGTAAGGAAACGGTCACCCATCTAGGAAAGACCGCGGCTAAATCAACTTGTCACAGATGGTGCAATCCACACGGGCATTGCTTAGCCACGAACCCCTACTAGTTCCACAACTATTCTATTTAATGCTTTGATCCTAATGCATAAAACTAAAAAAATGGTTGGTTGAAAAATGTTTTTATACAATGGATAAATTCATGGATTCCAAAATGTAATACAATTTTAATATAATATATTATTGTGTAAATAACGCTTTTCTTAATTACATCAGGTTTTGTAATGTACATGTTTGTAATGAGCTAGAGTAATATTTTCTATAGGTTTTGGGTAAATTACACGCGTCGGGCTGCTAATGCTCTGCGAGTCCAATACAACAAAATCTTCAGGATGCTGTTGCGGCTGCCTCGCTATTGTAGTAGTGTGTCCGGAATGTTTGTAGAGGCGCGTACGGACGGCTTTCATGCCGTTGTACGAAAGAAAGTAGCCTCCATAATACAGCGCGTACGAGGCAGTAGCAACAGTATTCTGCAGATGGTAGTATCTCGTGCGGATTGTCCCATCCAATATAAATGGATGCGTATTATTATAGTAATAGGTGTTGACTAACATGGTGTATAAGATCTTACTAACACAATTAATTGTAATTTATTTATTTATTGTAATTTAATTTTGATGTGATTGTTCTTAATTTATAATTGTAATTTTATGTTGTGTTATATTGTATGGATTTTTATCTGAATTAAACTGATTAATAATAAACTAATTAGGTAAGCATTTAAAAAAAAATTGCACAAAAATTTGCATGCCTACTAAAGGTCAGAAAATCTGATGTGTATAAACATGTATTTTCAACATCTTCTGTTCCATATGCTTGCGATTTTTTTAAAATCTTTATTATAACAGTGCTGCAGTGTGGAGGTGCATTAATATCGAGCTACACGAGTGACGATATTTAATCGTGCGGCGCATCTTGGGCAGTCAGCTCCGCTACCAATTTGCTGACTAGCTAATCTTTTTCCCACGGCATGAGCTAATATCATTATGTAGCTCATGTCGACACGATAGACGAAGATCATACCAGTTCCACAATTATTTTGTTTTTAATACTTTGATCCAGCAATAATTTATTCTACTACAATATTACCGAACCTAAGTTACGAGAATAATAAGCGGCTCTTTGTTCCATCAAACGGCGTTTGGCTTAACTCCAGGGCCGAGAACGGGCTCGCAATAAAGACAGTCTTTAATATGTCTAATAGATTGTTATTGTCTGGTTTTGAAGGAGGATTTAAATATAAAGCAATTTAGATCGTCTTCGACGTTTTAATTTGTGCCAATTTTCCTGAATTACTGTCGGACTCTGCATAGGAACTAGATATCGACCGTTATTTCTATAACAAGACCTAGGAAGAACTAATATGTATCTTTATTTTAGGCGTTAATGTGTAAGTTTGTAAATATGATTCCTTTTTCTTTTATCAAAAATATCTTCATAAATATCAGGATTTGGCTAGTATGATCGCATTAGGTTTTGTTTTTTCCAGTCATAAGTAAGTAAACTTTATTGTTGCTGATAAAATTGTCATTCTCCACAGCTATCTTGAGAGTGCTCAATAAAAAAATAATTCTTATTTTTATTTGTTTGTCATGAGGCTGATCACATATGGAACTGTATTGTATTATTTTGATTAAGCCCGATTTGTTACCTGTGTATCACAAATAAATAGTTTATTTTATCTTTTGACACACATAAATAAAATAAATGTATGAACAATATCATTTGCAAAAGATTTGCGTAAAGGTGGTTTCAAATCGGCGAGGCGAGGATTGGATGGGATGGGCGTGAATTGAAATCTCGCTGACCCTTTCACACCGAAGTACATCGCGTGCACCGGTCGCCGCCGTCTCGCGCCGGCCAGGTGCCGCACGCGCCTGCTCGCGATGTACCGTTTTGCAATGTAATAAATGCTCTATTCGTGCAGCAATAAAGTTCAATATTGTACCAGCAAATATTTCAATTCTCGCCTCGCACATCCTCGCCTATCCAGACCTTTCACAACAAAGATGGGCGTGACTTGAATTGAAATTTTCTTATACAAATTCCAATTCTCGCTCGGCCCATCTACGCTACGCCTCGCCGGTGTGAAACCACCTTTAACCAATGATTTTTAACCTAATTCCGGGGCCAGACTAAGTTTATTTGCCCAAATATTCATGCGATCTCGGTGATAAAAAATAAACTTTATTCCAATAGATTTTGTATCGGCAAATATTTTTCTTCAAATTTTTGCTGAGGCTTCAGTACACCTTCGTGACTATGCCAGCCTAATAGGTACCACGCAAATAACTATTTGGACAAAAATACGCTTAGTCGTCGGTGTCAACCGACGAGAGGTGACGATACACTAAATACTCAAAACAGAATATTACGCAAAAAAGAAAATTTCACGGCCTATATCTTGCCCAAGACAATTTGTTTGAAGTCATCCGACAGTTACACAAGCGATACAGTTACGGTAACACTAACGTTTTGTTAACAAAACACCGGTCGTTAGTTGTTTTTTCACAATTCTCTCCATTGTTTTGTTAGAAGTCGATTGAAATAATCGCTCTCACGTTCCATTAGATATGAGCCATTGTTAGAGTTCCAATGTCTCTGATATGCTGTGACGTAGATTGATATTAATTGCTGTATAATCAATGATATTTTAAAAGTACACATATGTTACTAGCGCTCGCAATCTGAAGACTCGAAAACATCCTAATTAGGACGCTCTTCTAATAATTCGCGTCAAGTAAGGCGCCGAACGTGACCAGTGACAAAAAATTAACTAAAATGCTGACGTATGTGTACAGAAAGTGTTCCAATTATCACGCGAAAGTAATTTGAAGTAATAAAATTCATAACTTCGTACTAGTTTATGTGTATGTGCTGTCGCTGCGTACGGAACATTTTTTTCGATTGTTTTGTTATGGTATGACATATCTATACTTTTAAATATAATTGTGTATAATACTTATAGCCTACAAGGCTCGTATCGAAGCAATGACTGCGCGGATTGTACGATCTGCAAGGTTAAGCTGCACTTGCCGCGGTCAGTCTGTGGATGGGTGACCGTTTCGTTACATATCGAGACCCCTCCGTGCCTCGGAGAGCACGTTAAGCTATCGGTCCCGGTTGTCATACGAATATCTATGGCAGTCGTTACGGGTAGTCAGAAGCCTGAAAGTCTGACAACTGGTCTAACCTCCGAATGTCAGTATTACCCAGTAACTGGGTTGCGGGGGTCTGATGGCAGTCGCTCCGTGTAAAATACTGATGTTCAGCCGCATCTGGCTAGACTGGAAGCCGACCCAAATATAATTGGGAAAAGGCTCGGAGGATGATGATGACTTATAGCCTACACACTCAGACCAAAAGACTGATTCTATCCGACTGATAGACGGCACGTGTAACTCAAAATCAAAATCAAAAAATCATATAATCGAAGTGTACTTGTTTCAGCTAGTTCTTTTTGAACGTAGACATACCACAAAAAAATGCCCGCTATTTACCACTTCCTAATGCTTAAACTAGTTACTAAAGCCAGAATAAAACTTTTTAACAAAAAATTTAACCGACGACAACAGAAATTGAAAAGCGAAAAATAAAATGAAGCTTTTAGTATTAATTACTATTCTCCTAACTAAACTAATGTAAATAACTAATTGTCGGCGCCAAACAAACAAGCAAAGTGCGTGCAAGTTGCAAGTGGTCGATCGGAGAACACATTTTTGGAAAGTTATTGTTTATCGTTGATAATTTCACGTTGTATTTGATGTTATTATTTTGGTCTGAGGATTAGATGTACGCTCTCGATCGCGGCTCGCGAACACTGGGCGAAATAGTAGATACTCCTATGCCATTTGGTATTACTTTTCCTGACTTCAGTTACTAGTTCTACGCGCTCCGTCTATCTGATTCTATTCCTTATCTCTTCCCATAGGTGTCTTAGAAGGCGACTAAGTTTTTCACCAGAGGATAGGCAGCAGCGTTCCCTGAGTATTTAAACAACCAACTGCGATCGCCAACCCGCTTGCCAAGCGTGGCGATTATGGCATATCCCCCCCTTTTGGGGGAGGCCTATGTCTAGCAGTGGACGTCTTTAGGCTGAAATGATGATGATGATGATTGATGATAATATATTAATGTAGGTAATGGTCTATCTGTGTACAAATTTTCATTCAAATCCGTTCAGCCGTTTCAGCGTGATTGAAGGACAAACAAATAAATTGGTTCCATATTATATTAAATCAAAGACATAACATATTTTTGTTAAATGAATTGTTAATAATGTTTACGAAAAAGTGAAATGAAATGTTATTTTCTATTAAATAAAATATTATTTGCTAATATACAGCTAAATGAATTAAAATTGTAAAACTGTGGTTAAATACACGCAAATTAATTATTTGAAATGTACCTAATTAGGAAAACAATATCAAGTGTTATCAATAAATCAATTCAATTCAAACGTCATTAAGTACTTTCGCATTTATAATGTTAGTAGGAATAAGTGACGGAGAAATGTAACCGTGTTGATTGGCTGTGTCTACTTTGCTTAATCAAAGTTTGTGTTGAGGAAAATGACGCTGAACTTTACAGAAACAAGATGGGGAGCTTAGAACGTGAGTAAGACGAAATAAAAGACATGTTGTTATTTATGTACATGTAGGTACAGGAGTAACGTGACGCGCCAAGTATTGAGCAGGTTGTAAGTAGTAGAGAATACATTCTTGGAAACAAGGCTTCTTGGAAAGGAATTCACTTATCTATGGCCTTTCTTCTTGATCCAAGTAAAATGATATAAGATATTCTCAAATATTGCTCCTACATTTTTACCATTTTCTTTATCCTTAAAAATTTCGTTGTAATTTTTATACACGAGTGTGAATTAATTTTGTAAGAACACTACCCTATGCCCGCGACTTCACCCGCAGATAATTCGGTATATCACAGAAATATGTCATCGCCTTTGGTCATCGCCCAATCCTCGGGAACTGTATATCTTCCCGGGATAAAAAGTAACCTATACAATATTTTAAAAGTAAATATCATTGAACCTATATGTTAATCCGGGGTATATTTTATACGTGTGCCAAATTTCATACAAATCCGTTCATCCGTTACAGCGTGATTGAAGGACAAATAAAAAACAAACATCCATACTTTCACATTTATAATATTTGTAGGATTATACTTTATAGTATGTTTATTTAATGTCTTTGTCACGCACTGACATACTGTAAAATATGTTTATTAATGTCGTCATGTAATAAAAAAACAGTTTTCTTTCATTTTTTATCAAGCAGTGAAATCGCAAAATTTATAGTGTAATTTCTCTGTTAATTTGCCTCTGTTGTTTTGCGTCGATGAGAACTTCTATATGACATCACCTTGTAATAGGCGTATTATTTACATTCCAAGTTCAGGACTCTTTTTGTTCTAACCACGTGAAAGCGATTTCCTTCTAATGGAATGTTTCATTATTTAACTGCATAGTTATCGTCATTGACGGCGTAAGAACACAGTATTCTTTTCTGATGTAAAATTACACATGTCTGACTACCACATACTGGTCCTTTTCTATTGTCTTGTCTCTAATATCATTTTCCTATTTCAATCAGTAAGGCTAAGCGTATTCTGGGACGCAGGTTACAACGTAGTTCCCCATGTGTAATCTTACATCAGAAAAGAGAAGAATACTGTTGTATAATGTCCTCCCGGCCGAATTTCGGTCACGGCGACCAATCTCAACAGAGACTAGCCATCTGCGCGGGACATATTATAGTGCACAAGTGTTTGCGCAAACACAGGTGCACTCTCTATTCCCTCACTCTCATAATCCGATGGGACGGCAATTCGACACGACCGGATAGAGATCAGGCTAGACTGTTAGGTTAGACTGTTGTATAACTACCTATTAGACTGCTGATCACGAAGTCGTGGGTTCGATTCCCACAGGACACAAATATTTATGTAATGAACATAAGTGTTTGTGTTAGTCTGGGTTTTTCTTAAGTATTATAAGTATGTATTTACAAAAAAAAAGTATATAAGTATTATATCCATTGTCTAGTACCCATAGTACAAGCTTTGCTTAGTTTGGGACTAGATGGTGCTGATGATGATGATGTATTCTTCCCAAAATATTTATTTAATTATTTATTACAGTAACCTTTCATGACACCTACACTCCTACAGATGAGGTAATAATAACCTATTTCGGAAAACCAAACACAAAACCATAAATTAGGAACTCGAAAATAATTTAAATTGTTAAAAGTGTATCAGCGCTAACATACGCCGAATATATTCTATTACTGAATCAAAATGAATATGTCAGGAGCAGAGCTTGCCTCCTGCCACGCTTGTTAGGATCGCCGCACACGGGCTACGCGCTACAAGCATACCCCACAGAATAAAAATTCTATGGCGTAGCCACAAAATGCCGCCACCGAGGTGAAGACTACAGTTTTCGTACATTCGATATGAACTCGCTGCACAAGGATGACGCCGGTAATCACTACACGCTACGAGAGGCGGCTTCTCGCTTCGTGTAGTCGCCACCAACAAAAGAAAGAAAAAAAAAACATTATTTGCGTCGAGAGTGACGTACAAAATTAACAAAATGAAAAAAAAATTACAGAACAAATACAGGTAGGGTACAAATAATCCAGGAGTGTGGTAAGATATGCGTCACATCCGCGCAAAACGGCCATCGCTCAGCAAATAGCTGTGCCACCCCAAGTGACACAAAACCGCTTAAAGGTAAAAGTAAAAGCCAATGTACGCCGGCTGTCGCTGAAAACCAGCGCTGTGACTCTACTTCGTGCAGTAGCTTGGAAACCATTTAATGGTGATGTTAAAAGCCAATATACATCTTCAAGTCTTACAAAAGATATCTAATGGCATCCACAAAGTATTAAAGTTCATATATAACTTTAAGTATTGAGAAAATCTATAGTACAGTATTAATACTTTGCAGATGCCATTATAGAACTTTTGTAAGACTTGGAGATGTATATTGGCTTTTAACATTACTTTTAAATGGTTTCTAACTACTTGTGTATTACCTACTTGATACATGCATGAAGCAGAGCCACAGCGCTGGTTTTCAGTGACAGCCGGCGCCGGAGTCAGCGCCAACAGAATCACACATAACATAACATCACGCCTGTATTTCCCCGAAGGGGTAGGCAGAGGTGTATAGTACACCCACATTTCGCCAGTTATGTTATAGTCCCATGTAATAGGGGGCGAGCCTATTGCCATTGACCGGGCACAAATCCAGACTCCGGGCTGCTACTGAGAATTTCCTAATGAAAAAACCCAATAACACTTTGCCCGACCCGGGAATCGAACCCAGGACCCCACGAACAACAACAACAAAAACACAACGAACAACAGAATCACGTCAACCACTAATCATACTGCAAGCAATGTGTTAATAAAGAAGCGGCCATCGACCACAAGTGTCTGTCGCGCGCTTTCGCTTCAGTAGCTGTTTCCAGCTACAGGTGGCGGCGTTTTGTGGATGTAGCACGTGGCCCGTGTGCGGTTAGGCTTAAAATAGTATTTGTTACACAATACTCGCTGACGTACATGGTATTATTGTGTTACGTTTATTTTGTTCTAGGTTTAATTAATTTAGGAAGTACGACTGAAAGCTTTGACTTGTTACGTCATTAAAATTTAGGGTTTGAATGTTGTGGCTATTATTAGTACATAAACAATCAACAAGTCACGTAAGTTTGTTGATTTCCGTCAGCGGTTTTCCCGAAACAATTCGACTCGGGAAACGCTCCCGAAACGAACATACGTCTTCTTAACAGGTCGGCAACGCATCTGCGACTCCCCTGGTGTTGCGGATTTCCATGGGCGGCGGATATTGCTTACCATCAGGTGACCCGATTGCTCGTTTGCCCCTATGTTATAAAAAAAAGTGTGATAAAGTAAAGGAAAATATGGATGAAAAGGGAGTAAGACGCATTGCGCCGACCCAAAGTAATTTGGGACCCTGGCAGGAAGATGATAATGATGATGATAAAGGCAACATAACTTTTTTGTATGCGGGTGGAAATCCTCAAGGATATCTTCTGTCTGGGGAAGGCGGAGGGATACGTCAGACTGCTACCGACTAACGGCCAAAATTAATATCCAATCTATCCAGGATCTACTCGACTAGAGATAGAAATTTGACATATTTTGTATGGAGCTTATGTCATATTCCTTTCTCTAGTATGGCAAATTGTGGATAGATTGGATTTTAATTTTGGCCATTACACTACACTGTGGCCATCTTCAGCTCAAAATAAAGGGGCTCCGGGAACTCCTTTGGACCACGCCCTGTGACAGACAGATGGACCGACAGACGGCGTAGGCATAGTATTATGGTTCCGTTGGCACTATAAATATATACGGGATCCTAAAAAAGTATGTTACAAAACCTTGCCATAATTTAAAACCACCTTTAACACATGTAAATAAACAGATTCGCCCCACTCGACGTGCAATTCGTCGGCATTGAAATATACTTCGCCCTACTTCCTTTATAGCAACGTGTCCAGAATGCTGGTAACTCATTCAAATATCTTCAAACAGCCTACGTTTCCCTTTGAATAAAATTTTTTGATGCGATTTTTTTCGACTTTTGTACATTTCCTGCCAAATGGAGATAAAAAAATGAAATACGTTGGTTCTTTATTAAAAAGTGTTTCAGTGAAAGTATCAAGAGATTAATATTATGAGTGTATTGCGAACAAGTCTTGTTGAAAAAGGAAATCTTTTTTCACGCATTGAAAAGTATAGTCTGACGGAATTAATGGTCCTATACTCAGATTAAAAACCTCGTCCTATAAGAAAGTTTTAAATCTTGGACTGGCAACATGACTGTCAAACTATTATGACATAACCAGAGACATGCCGGCGGTAAATGTCATGTCTCTGGACATAACAATGTAGATACATTTTATTTTGCTGATCCTTTTTTACCATGCTTTATACTTCTTTGTTTTATCCTACTAATATTATAATCCTACTTTTTATCCTATCCTACTTCCTACTATCCTATACTACTAATACTATAAACGTGAAAGTTTATGAGCATGTATGGATGTTTGTTACTCTTTCACGCAAAAACTACTGTATGGATTTTAATGAAATTTGGTACACAGATACAACATAACTAGGATTAACATATAGGCTTTGACAAGATACCTATAGACATGTCAAGAACAAAAATTTGATACATTCAAAACCCTGCCGATTAGCGTAGTACACGCGAATTACGCACACACTCACATTGAAACCAAGCCGAACTGTTTATTGTATTTCGAATCACCGAACGTGTCACCACGACACTTAACTGTCAAAGAGCTTTGAAAAAAATCTTAAAATGCCTTCGTATGTCGTGAAACGGTGCAAAAATTATTCTACAGCGCATAAAAAATCAGATGGAATTACTTTTCACAAGTTAGTAATCTATTTTAATCATATTTTAATGTTTACAATTCATTTTCTTGTAACCTTACCGCGGCAAGGAATATTCCTGTGTTGCATGTTAATAAAATATAATTTACCCCAGAAATGGGGTAAAATTAATCGTCATGTTATTTTTACGCTTATTTTACTTTTTAGCTTTCCGAAAGACCATAACAGAAAAAAAGAGTGGGTTGAAGTAATACGTAATAGCATAAATGAAAATAATTGGTCGCCATCCAATTATTCACTCATTTGTAGCGAACACTTTGTTGAGCATGATTTATACATGACTAAAAACGTGATCCCTCCCTCCTTTTGGGCTGCGCCGCAGTCAGGTGAAAATTTCTATTAAAACAACATAATGAATCCTTCACATCTACCACAATGGAATCCAATGAAATGAGTAATTTTTGATAATTTTGCAAATAATTTACCAAGGAATAGTACACAACTATCCAACCAACAGCAGTAATTTTATTTTTAGTTTTAGTATAATGTTCCATTTTGTAAGTAACTACTATGAATAATTAAACCCTGATTAATTATATTTCAATTGTTTTTCTTACATCTAGCATTTTCTTGGCTGCAGTGAGATGAAAAGTTGTGTGTTTTGCACGGCTGCAAAATTATTTGCGTCTCGTGCCTTTACATTTTATTGATTATATTTTAGAATTCAATCTTAAAATTCTTCGCTTGCTTTAATAGAAGAAAACGCGCTAAATAACAACTTTACAGTCTTGCATAGCAAATAACTATTTTTTATTATATAGTTATATTCTATGTACGGCCAGGGACACGAATTATTTAGAAAATAGAGACACAAATTTTGCCGTATTTTGCCTTTCTAGCCCTGATCCTAGTCGTTGGTATACTGATAACGAATTACAATAATTGTGATTAGTAATATACGGAAAATTTAAATTGACAGTCAATTTACTAAACAATCCCTTTCCGTGACTTTTCATAATTGTATCGTATTAATTATTTAAAGACTTGATATTAGTCGTGGTGAGTTGTTTGATATCAGGGGTAAAAAGATTTTATCTAGCAACACTCCCATCGCTGTCAATGTCACTCATATATTTGCAGACCCTGCATGAATTCAATGTTCCGCTGGAATTTGTCTTGAGTTTTTACTTGGTCTATGCCAGTGGCGTGCAGTGGCCTACTTCACTTGAATTTATTTTTGGTGTAAGTTAATGATTTTTTTATGTAGGAAGATTTATTCAGCATTAATAGGTTTAATAAAGGATAAAGAATCATCGTACTTTGAAAAAAATATAATAACTTACACCACTGTTGAGTTTGAATGAGGAAGGCACTGGGTATTGCCTAATTGCCTATATGCAATGCACGCCACTGGTCTATGCATATAGGCTACTTTTTATCCCAGGAAGATGAATAATTCCCGAGGGATGCGCGATAAACGACAACAATGCGGATGAAGGCGCGGGCACAGGCTAGTTTCAATGTAAATACAATAAAAATCTCCTAAATTAATTACCTAATTTATAATTTTATTTTTATTTTTATGGTGTGCAAACAATAAAGTATACGCTATCTATGTATCTATGAATTATGTAACAAAACCCCTATTGGACTCAAAAGATATGTGTGACGCATTGATAGAGATATTACAGTTCATACGGTCATTTGAAAGAACACAACACAACACTAACGTATAGTCGACAGCATGACAGTGGTAACACTTCAATTCAAAAATCGCCCTTACTGCTTACGAAATTAAGATGCTGCTAATGTCAAAGTGTTACCACCGACGTGCGGTTGACTGTACAACAACTATACACAACAAACATCACCGTAATTAAGCGATCGTACTACATTATCTTCATAGTGTTGTGTAATAGTGTAATTTTCCACAGATTTGACTCAAATATATCCGTCACACTATATTTGCAACAGAGGAAATGAAGGGGATCAACGATGAGTAACGTCATCTTTGTATTGTTATGGTCCTATAATCAATCATAGAACATCATCATCATCATAATTTCAGTCAAAAGACGTCCACTGCTGGACATAGGCCTCCCACAAGCATCGCCACAAGGACTGGTCCTGCGCTTTCCCATGACCTTTACTAGGTTGTCGGTCATAGGACATAATATAATTTAATTAGATCTTAAAGAATTTCACATTTATTTATTTTATTTATTTAATCACAGGTACAATTTCTTTAGTTTTACTTTACTAGAAAACTCGCCAAACTATCAAGTTTAACGGCGAGATGCGCTCATACATATGTAGGTATACTATCTTACCCTTACGTAAACATGCAACATGAAAACAAACTTAATTAGCAACAAATAAGTTGTATGATAATAAAATAGTTTACTGTGGATTAATTACATAACATAACAACAACATAACTTCACGCCTGTATTTCGCCGAAGGGGTAGGCAGAGGTGTATAGTACACCCACATTTCGCCAGTTATGTTATAGTCCCATGTAATAGGGGGCGAGCCTATTGCCATTGCCCGGGCACAAATCCAGACTCCGGGCTGCTACTGAGAATTTCCTAATGAAAAAACCCAATAACACTTTGCCCGGCCCGGGAATCGAACCCAGGACCCCACGCTCAGCAGTCGCGCTTGCAACCACTAGACCAACGAGACAGTCACAATAATTACATATACGAGTCATTACTTATTTACAAAGGAAAATAAACAACAAAATACTTTTAACCTTTGCAATCCATAATAGAAAAAGAGAGAATCTTGTTAGAAACTCGGGCCGCAGAAATAAACAAAGAGATTAGGTTTATTTGGATGAAAACAACATCTTTACAAAGACCGAGCTGGATCAATTTGTACAAACACATCGAGATCCTAAAATAAACAAAAAGTAGGTTTGCTTCGGGATAACAAATTCTCTTTGAAGTACTGAGTGTCCAACGTCTAAATTCAAACACCAAGCAGTTCCATCAAGACTTTTATTTGAAAAAGAAAAACTTATTCGAATTTCAAACAATTTTCAATGCCATCTTTAAAACGAAAAATTAATTACGAGAATAAAAAAATATTATTTTCACGATTACGTTCCTTTGCGGAATGATTAATGAAGGCAGTTCATTAAAATATCGTTATCAACGTAATTAACTTGAAGTAGATAACTATACCAGAACATTTTTCAGTTAGTGATTGAATTATCTATTGATACAATTTTGCTTAACATAATCAGCCGTTACTGTCCCACTGCTGGGCACGGGCATGGTATAGTAAGATGTTTCACCAGGTAGTCTCTTCCCGTGACAGCTAGGTCACGTGATTGCCTCCGTACTACGTCATCGGCCGTGGAGCCAATAGCGGGCTGTTAACGTGACACTTGTCAGTTTGATGTGCTGCCACTTTGTGAAAATAAATTACCCGAGCAAAATGCATTTTTTCATTTACTTGCTTCTATAAAGAATCACTTTTGAACTAGTAATTTTAAACAGTTTCCTATAATAACTAATTAGATGAATAACACGAGATAACAAATATTTAGGCTATCAACTCAGCCTATCGCAGTCCACTGCTGGACATAGGCCTCTCCCAAGTTGCGCCACAACGCTCGGTCCTCTGCCTTCCGCATCCAGTCCCCCCCAGCCACGTTCTTCAGGTCGTCGGTCCACCTGGCAGGGGGGCGCCCTACGCTGCGTTTGCCGATTCGCGGTCTCCACTCAAGGACTCGTCTGCTCCAACGGCCATCGGTCCTTCGACAGACATGGCCAGCCCACTGCCACTTCAGCTTACTGATCCTACAAGCTATGTCAGTCACTCCGGTTCTTCTCCGGATAATCTCGTTACGGATTTTATCCTTCAAAGAAACTCCAAGCATAGCTCGCTCCATAGCTCGCTGAGCGACTTTAAATTTGTGGACTAGCCCAACTGTCAGTGTCCACGTCTCGGCACCGTAAGTCATGACTGGCAGGACGCACTGGTTGAAGACCTTTGTCTTCAAACTTTGCGGTATAGGCGACGAGAAGACTCGGCGAAGTTTGCCAAATGCTGCCCAGCCCAGACGGATCCTTCTGTTGGCTTCTTTCTCGAAGTTGTGTCTACCAAGCTGAATTACCTGCCCTAGGTAGACGTATTCCGTTACAACTTCGAGTGCCGACCCTTCGACGAATATTGGCCTCGGCATGACATGCATATTGAACATGACTTTAGTCTTGTCCAGATTCATGCCGAGACCGACACGTCGAGAGGCTCCGTTTAAGCTGTGCAGCATTTCGCCCAGTTGTTCCAGCGACTCAGCCATTACAACGATGTCATCGGCAAAACGGAGATGTGAGATGTTCTCGCCGTTAACGTTGATACCCTGTCCAGTCCAGTCCAGCGTCTTGAAGACGTCCTCCAACGCGTTAGTGAACAATTTCGGGGATATTACATCCCCTTGTCTCACCCCTCTGCGCAGTTGGATTGGCTTCGTCTTTTGGTCCTGGAGCTGAACAGTCATGGTAGCAGCGTTGTATAGGCATCTCAGCATCTCTATATACCGCTCATCAATGTGACATCGCTGAAGAGCATCCAGAACTGCCCAAGTTTCGATAGAGTCGAAGGCCTTCTCGTAGTCCACGAATGCCATACACAGCGGCTGATTGTACTCTTCAGTCTTCTGTATGATCTGCCGAACAGTATGGATGTGGTCTACGGTGCTGTAGCCTTTTCGAAACCCAGCTTGCTCTGGTGGCTGGAATTCGTCGAGTCTTCCGGCGAGACGATTCGTGATGACCCTCGAGAACAGCTTGTACACATGACTCAGGAGTGAGATGGGTCTGTAGTTCTTCAGAAGGGTTTTATCCCCTTTTTTGAAGAACAGTACCACCGCACTCCCGCTCCATGCCTCCGGTGTAGAGCCTTGTTGGATGACGGAATTAAACAGACTCTGTAGCTCCTTCAGGACCGGAGCCCCGCCTGCTTTTAGGAGTTCAGTAGTAATTCCGTCATCGCCCGGAGCTTTGTTGTTCTTAAGCTGCTCGAGGGCCGCCCTAATCTCGCCCTGGTCAACGTCCGGAAGATCCTCGGTGTAATGGCGCGTGAGCTGGGCTCTTTTGTCGTCATTGCTAGGAACCGCTGGTCTCGCCGTTTTCGTGGAATACAAATGCCCATAGAAGTTTTCGACCTCATCAAGCATCTCGATCTTAGAGGTGACAATTTTGCCATCCGCGGCTTTCAGTTTCATCAGATGGGTCCTCCCTAGCTGCTGAGCGAAAACTTTCGACCCCCTATTTTGCTCAATCGCAGCCTCAACGGCTAATTTAGGCTAGTTAGGAATTTATTTTATGTTCATTATTAACAAAAATCTCCTTAAGTGTATTGAAGATACCAAACAACGGCAACACTGATCGTGACGTAGCTTGAGAATACCTGGTGAAACATCTTATTGTACCATGGGCACGGGCCTCTTCTCAGTATGAGAAGGTAAAAGCCTTAGTCCACCACGCTGGCCTAGTGCGGGTTGATGGACTACACAAACCATCGAGAACTGTATGGAGCACTCTCTGGTATGCAGGTTTCCTCACGATGTTTTTCTTCACGGTAAAGCAAGTGATAATCAAATTCTGATCCGCACATGAATCCGAAAAGTCAGAGAGAGGTGCGGGCCGGGTTCGAACTCGCACCCTCCTGCATGGAAGGCAAGCGTTCAACCACAAGGTTATCACTTTGCTTTGCTTAAAATCAATAATTTTAGCCATGGACGAATAAAAAACACGGACGGAATCTCGCCAAACAGTAAGTGAAGCACCCATAGTAAGACGACACGGTTAAAAGTACGGGCTGGCACTCACACTTTCACACCTATAGTAAGACAAACAGCCGCGATTACGCAACAAATCTCATGTGACGGTAGTCGTCATATCGTAGTGTCACAAATAAAATAATAATCTAGTATTTTAAAGTGCTGTCGAAATTATAGTGGGTTTAAGAAAAAAATAAGTGCTTCAATCATTTCATAGCGAGATTCCGTCCGCCCTTTTTACTCGTCTATGGTTTTAGCATATAGTTTTAAGGATTGATTGTTTTGAGTCACTGAGAACAATTAAGGCCCCTAATTTATGTTTCGTAAACATAGCAAAGCATTAGAAGATAACCAGAAAGAAAGAAAAACAGTACTACGAGTGTTTTCCATAACATAAATAGGTCCTTTCTTGGAACAGCATCCAATTTAAATTTCCCGAGTGCGGCAGTTCGAAGTTTTTTGTTTATTCATGATTAATTTCGCGATGTTGTGCGAATGTGCGCCATCTACATGTGTGGTCTTAAAACATTTATGTTTACCTGTTTTACCTTTTTTGAGGTGTAATATTACTAAGCATGAGTTTTTGCGATGTGTTAACTTAACATAACATAACATCACGCCTGTATTTCCCCGAAGGGTTAGGCAGAGGTGTATAGTACACCCACATTTCGCCAGTTATGTTATAGTGCCCTGTAATAGGGGGCGAGCCTATTGCCATGTAATAGGGGGTTAACCTATTGTAATTATCGGCAATTTTTATATGAGACTTGTTCAGTTCCAAATACGCACACGTGGTGCTTATTAAATACTAAAAAGTGGGCATTGCTGGTGCCCATCTAAAAATCAATTACTTATGCGAAAAGATAATTTATTCTCCTTCGAATATTCTGGGTTTGTTTGTGCGAAATCGACTTTTAATAGGTAAACCAAGCGCCAACATCAGAGGACTTTGTTCTTTACAAAACTATGCGTAAATCAGAGGCGTTTAAAGATACAATAAAACCTACTGATAATGTAAGAAATTGACGACATCTGTGGTCAAGTGGTTCGAGTGTCGGACTTCTGATCACGAGGTCGTGTTTCGATTCCCACAGGACACAAATATTTTGTGTGATGAACATAAGTGTTTGTGTTGGTCTGGATGTTGCTTATGTATTCTTAATATGTTTTTACAAAAAAATTGTAAATAAGTATTATATCCATTGTCTAGTACCTATAGTACAAGCTCTGCTTAGTTTGTGATTAGATGGTGTTGCGTAAACTGTCCCAAAAATATTTATTTATTGATGTAAGCAAGTTTATTTCTATCAACTTTATGTTACGTGGGGTCTAGGGTTCGATCCCGGGTCGGGTAAAATGTTATTGGGTTTTTTCATAAGAAATTCTCAGTAGCAGCCCGGAGTCTGGACTTGTGCCTGGTCAATGGCAATAGGCTCGTCCCCTATTACATGGGACTATAACATAACTGGCGAAATGTGGGTGTACGTACACCTCTGCCTACTCCTTTGGGGAAATACAGGCGTGATGTTATGTTATTGTTGTTGTGTGTAACTTTATGTTGTAACTGACTGTAGCTCATTTCATTCCGAAGAAGGCTTAGTAGGTCGGGAGTCGCGTAAATTTAGTATCGAGTTAGGGTACGCTCAGGATGGTAAACCTATTTGATATATTGTTAGCACAGACATATGACGTCACGTACTTATGACGTCATTTTTTAACGGTCAACCAGCCGGCATTCTCGTGGCAGACAAGTAGTAGAACCTTGGCTTCTATCGGGCATCCACAGACACTACCCGTTTTTTCTTTTTTTTTTCAGGATCTTTGAAAAAAATCCTTGGTGTTGAGCAACATGTCAGCGACAAAAACTCGCAGACAGGTCTGAAAAAAAGCTACCGGTAAAGAAAATATTTACCTCACGTATTATTTTTATAAGCCATGTCTACACCGCTGAATGAATTCTTATTGCACTCGCGTGCAATCTGAATGCGGCTTTGTGAGAATTATGAATGTGCTCACGAACAAATTGCCACTAACACCAAGCATGGAAAACGTTGAAAATTACTTTTATCTTAGATTGAATTCTTTACTTTGTAATTTATTTGGTGAGTGCTCATTATGGGTGGACGTGACCTTTTTTTTTTCGTGGTGATAATCCCCATGGACGCGCTCTGCCCGGGGAAGGTGGAGCCAGTGTCGGACTCTTATCGACTAAAAACCATCACGGTGTTCCTCTAACGACCCTTGGCCGGGGGTATGGGAAACTCCTGACCTGTATTCGCCCAATCATCCCCGGAAGGTCCCGGCTCGCCTCTAGTAAACGAGCCCCTTATCTCCGTGTGGCAACTACACCGGCCGCACCTGGCAACTTTTTTACTGAAATTTTCCTGTTGGAATAGAATATCTGAAATGGGCTGTAATTTAAGATATACTATTCTCGCAGGAAAACTGATAGGTATGAATACGTGCCATTTTAATAAGGTTTAGCACATTCGTCGACAAAACGGGGATGTGCAACGTACCAACAACTCTGTCTACCACTTCGCGGAACATACGTATACCATGTTATTAAAAAAAAACTGTTAAAATGTTGTATAATTTAGGTGTTGCTACTTTGTTCAAAATTGCGGGTGACCTTTCAAAAATTCCATTTTTTTAATAAAAATTCATAACGAAATGTAGAGACCTTCATTTATTAATCAAGAGTGTAACACCCACTTAACAGCATTTCAAAAGCCTGCAAGTAAAAAATAAAGCTTGGAATTTTAACACCTCTTTGCGTCCATAAATATTATATGGAATTTTATTACAAACATGAGAATTTTTTATGAGCCTAGTAAAAAATATATTTCTGTGAAATATAAGTCTTTGAGCTTATTTACTTGATTTAAATTTGAGCTTCGCATCATCGCATAGTGTCAGCTCAAGTTAAAAGAAAGAAAGAAAAAAAAAATTGCCACATCAAGACATGCGGTAAGTGTACATAAATTACTTCATACATACATAATTTTCGGAATTATTATTATAGCTGTACCACAGACAATATTAGCTGTATCACATGGCTGTATCTACCATCAAGAAGAGTAACTTTGCATGTCGTAGCTGCGCTATGCTGTTTGTGTAGTTATTTTTATTTTTGGGGATCGAGTCACCCACGTCCGTAGGAGAGTACCCGTTTTCCGAATTCCTACACGTGATCCCTGGGTGGTGAAAACCAGGTGACATACTGGTGGTAGGCCACGGCTTGCGGCCACCTCACCTGATGCTAAGCGATGGTGTGGTCGACGATGGTTCACGCTTGCCCAGCAAATGTGAGAGTATGGCAGTGAAATATTTCGACCCATCCTCTCAAGTGACATCGGGCATCATACCGGAACACGACTAGGTCACTTGGCGGCACGTCTTTGCTCGGTGGGTGGTCGCAAGCCGTCGGCCTTGGCCTACCACTAGTATGTCACCTGATTTGCATCACCCAGGGATCACGTGTAGGGATTCAGAAAAAGGGTACTCTCCTACGGACGTGGGTGACACAATCCCCAAAAAACGTCATGGATATTCTTTTCAAATAATTCCTTTTAGGTTTAATAGTTACTTGCATGAGTGACTATCTTCGACACATTAGTCCTGAAGTGTTAAGAGTTAGCATTTCATCACTAATATAAAATTTACATGTCCATTTCTCAGTTTGGCGAACGCGATCAGCAATACCAGTTAGGCAACAGCCTAGGTGGTATTGCAGTTTTTTATGGGCAGCCACTTAACATCAGGTGGTTCTTTAGGTCATTTCTCCACCCTTTATCATAAAAACATGCAAGGTCAACACAACAGAAATTCTAATTATTTATTAAATTAATACAGTAGTGAATATTACACACTCAAGCGTTTTGATTGCCATTCGGAGCCCTAAAATGTATAAAAATTACGTACAAAACATAAAAGAGTCAATTAAAAATGCTGATGAACTTTCGTTGCGGGCACACTGTCATCGTCTCCTGTCATGTATGAACGCAACTTGTGACAGCTTTTGCATCCATCTCCAGCAAGTACTCATAAAAAATATTAAAACCCTTTTCAGAGCTTCATTAAAACGAATATAAAAGCGTCGCATGCGAAAATTGAAAATATAAATTAGATTTTTTATTACTTACATTGAATTATGTTTTAACTATGTTTATTAAATAACTAACTAATAAGTTAGTTATTATAATATTTATATAACAAATCATGATTATTGAATTTATGGTGAAAATATTGACGATCTAAGTTTCGACACAATTTCATTGGTCGCAAAATTAGTTACGTGCAGCTACTAATGACATCATGTTCATAGAAGCGCATAAAAGATGAAGAGCCAAAACTCAACAACGCGGTGCGGAACCACAACGCAAAATTTACGCGCAACACTTAGAAAGAAGAAAAAGAAAGAAAGAATTTATAATTATAAAAAGATTTTATAATTATAAAATAATAATATTTTTTTATTTTAGGTCGTGGGTTCGATTCCCACAGAACACAAATACTTGTGTGATGAACATAAGTGTTTGTGTTGGTCTGGGTGTTTCTTATGTATGTATTTACAAAAGAAAAGTATATAAGTATTATATCCATTGTCTAGTACCCATATTACAAGCTCTGCTTAGTTTGAGACTAGATGGTGCTATGTAAAAATGTCCCAAAAATATTTATTTATTTTATTTATTTATTTATTTTATAATTGATTACCACAACAAAACATGCGGTAGGTGAACATAAAAAATAAAGTCTTATTTTTTAGAAATTATAGTGATACATAGTTATAACATCATAAGAAAAGTAATTTTGCATTTCGTAGCTGCGGCAAAGAGGTTGACACCCAGCATGATGCTGTGTTGTAACGTGAGTAACACATCGCTGATTTATGCAGTGTTGCTAGTAACATTTTATGGCTGACTGGTATTATTTTATTTATGCTATTATTTTATAGGCTCTAAAATGCCGTCACCGAAAATCACCATTGTATAGACTTGAACATGTACTTTTTCTCACTGACAACTTGAAGACTTCCAACTAATACGTTCACTGTCCGCGAATCAGGCACAATAGTTAAACAATGACCCTGTACCATATATGGCTCATTGGACAAGTTATGGCATAAGTAATATTGGTGCACTAGAGGTCGACCGCGGTTTTGCCCGCGTGAATGTCGTTTATCGCGTGGAAATCGTTTATCGCAAGTAAAAGTAGCTTAACGGCCAAAATTAATATAAATAATAAATATTTTTGGGACATTTTTACACAGCACCATCTAGTCCCAAACTAAGCAGAGCTTATACTAATGAGTATAAGACAATGGATATAATACTTAGATACCTTCTTTTGTAAATACATACTTATAATAGGTACATAAGGAACACCCAGACCAACACAAACACTTGTGTTCATCACAGAAATATTTGTGTCCTGTGGGAATCAAACCTACGACTTCGTGATCAGCAGTCCGTCACTCGAACCATTAGACCACAGACGTCGCCGCCGTCGTCAATATCCTATCTATCCACGATTTAATCCACTAGAGATACAAATTTATTATATTTTGTATGGAGCAACAAGATTAAGTGTAAAATGAAATTATACAGTTGGCTTCAAGAGTTAAACTACCTTGATACCGAAAAGCTACTTTTTATCCCGATATAGATTATATATTTATATGTATAGTTATACTACTGATATGGAAAAAATACCTGATTACTTACAACATTATTAACTCACACTCAGGAATCTAATTAACAGTACCCTCACTTATTACACACACTAACACACCCCCACCTCACTCACACCTACACACCATTATACTAATCTTACTAACACTATATAGAAATAAAATGTACCAAATTTTGAATGATGGAGACCTGGTGTCCTGAAATACAGGCCTCGAGCCTAGTTTAGGCACCAGTCTCCCACAATATATGACCTAAATATGTACTTATATAAGAAATGTTATTTTAAATGTAATATCGTGGCGAGAAAATAAATATTTATCTTAGCTTATGTCTATCTCTGATCTATAGGTCAAATCGTGGATAGATTGTATATTAATTTTGGCCGTAAGTCCTTCTCCGAGTTCCAGATTATCTCTGTACCAAGTTTTAGTCTGGTTTAGTTTACTTGTTTAGTCGTGATAAAGTTAAAAACAGACAGACAGAGTTACTTTTACATTTGTACATTTTAATAGTATGAATGGAAGGATGGATGGATGGATTGAGTCCCGTACGTTTATGAGTTGCGGAGCGTTGTGCCCGGTTGTGCCATACACTTGCCGTTGTGGTGTTGCCATAAATATTTAAATAATAAGGTAATAGAAGTGGCAAAGGTGCGTGAATTTGTCGCTACGTACAGGTGTCTCGTAGGACACCAGTGCGCGAACCTTTTGCTTGATCATCTGCTGTTTTGGACGCAGAGTCACTAAACTTTAATTTTGCAGCATATCTAACCGCGGTTTGTTTTTTAGGCTTAATTTATTTTGCATTGAATTCTAGAAACTAACGGAAAACCAGCGACAAGCGTTCCGGTATTAAAAGACATAGATAACATTTCTATTACCTTATTTTTAAGATTTCTATGGGTGTCGCTGTCGTACTAGAAGGCGCAGCGTGGGTAGGCCCCCCACAAGGTGGACCGACGACCTGGTGAAGGTCGCGGGAATCCGCTGGATGCGGAAGGCACAGGGCCGGTCGTTGTGGCGATGCTTGGGGGAGGCCTATGTCCAGCAGTGGACGTCTTTCGGCTGATATGATGATGATGATGATGATGATGATGGGTGTCGCTGATATATTAAAATGATGATTATAAATGTAAGTTAAAAACATATTTCCTGACCGAATTATAATGCATGCGTGGCGTTAGAACACTGTCGAATCTTCATTTAGGTTTTTTAAGCTGTATCAAATAGGTACCTTAATTATTACATTCATATTTTTTGTTAAAATTGATAATTTTGTTAAAATAACACGTTGATATACTTACTTAAATAAATGTGCTGATACGAGGATGAATTGTTAGTGCCACTCAAACCCAGGAGGTTTAAGTAGTCCCGTGACGGTGGCGCGTCGTGTTCCACGCGCGCCAGTCAAGAGAAGGGTGCGGCCGATGATGCCGCACGGGGAGAAGGGGCTCGCCTACTAGTGGCGAGCCGGGACCTGCCGGGGATGGTTGGACGACTATAAGTTTCCCACGCCCCCGGCCAATGGTTGGAAGAGGAACACCGTGGTGGTTTTAGTCGGTAAGAGTCCGACACTGGCTCCGCCATCCCCGGGCGGAGCGCGTCCATGAGGATTTCCCCACATAAAAAAAAAAAAAGTAGGTTTAACTGGTACTTTTCTACTAACTTTGATTGTGTATCTTGTTGATAATTTAATAAATAAATATTATCGCCCCAAAATGATACCGTCATTCCTTCATAAAATCAGCTAGCATAACGCACCGAGTTACCGTTACATTAGCGCGCACAACCGTAACACACACAATAAACAAACATAACAAACGGTTTTGATTGTTTCTACTTCCACGAATATCCTATTCCGTAATTCCGTGTTAAACGGAAACGTAATTATATTATTGTTCACTTTCATGTCGTAAAAATTAAGTAAGTACACGCAATTTAATGTACTAGTTAAATTTAGATTAAATAATTTTGTTTATAAAGGTGACGTAGGTAAACATGGACCGGATCTAAATTGTTTAATGATATGAGTTGCCTATTCTAATTGGTTTTGTTACTTTATTTACTAACCTACTATAAGGTAATAAATATACAAAAACTGTTACAGAATTCACTTTCTGCACGAAAGCATGACTGATGTTTTCAGGAAATGGATAGCATTTTTTTTCGTCATTCTTAACCAAGTACAAAAAAAAATTAAGTGTTATTTATTATTTATTTATTTATATATGCTTTATTGTACACCATAAAAAACATTACATTGAATATGCATTTAAACTATTGTACAAATGGCGGCCTTATCGCGATCAGCGATTTCTTCCAGGCAACCTTAGGATGGACAAGAATGAACTGGACAGAAAATGGGGTTGTCAGATGTGCAAATTCGATACATAATTTAATAATAAAATAAAATACTATACTACTACTATAAAATAACAACAAAAATATATTCTATAAATCCTAATATATAAATACTATATGCATATATACATATAAATAATAAGCAACGGTAAAGTAATTAAAAACGACCACATACAGAAGAAGAAACATGTTCATAGCGACAAATAATGCTCCTTCACAAGCCAAGTGTTAATTGTATGTTTTTGTGTAAAATTTGTTCACATTGATGTGTACAATCCTGTACAGTCTAACCATGTAATAGAAGTGGCAAAGGGGCGTGAAATTGTCGCCTCGTACAGATGTCTCGTAGGACACCAGTGTGCGAACCGTTTGCTTGATCATCAGCGCTATTTTGGACGCAGAGTCACTAAAATTGTATTTTGCAGCCTAATCTAACAGCGGATATTTTTCAAGCTTAATTTATTTTAAATTGAATGCTAGAAACATGGTGGGCGTAATTTCGTATTTATGTGTTAGTAGCGGCAAGCGGCAAACCAGCGACACGCGTTCCGGTATTAAAGACAGTAGATAACATTTCTATTACCTTATTATTTAGATTTCTATGGTCCAACCCTGGTGGTTATTAATATAAAGTTTTACGGCCTTACTGATAAACGTTGTATAGCAGTTGAATAGTTACACAACGCACTCACTTCTCAGTTTCTCACTTTCTGTCATCAGTAATTTGACATTCGAAGGAAGAGGACAAATCATTGTGTAAATATACAACCACTTTAGTAAGGGGGTTAGTATATTCCGATATTGGCTATAGACTATGAGTATCGCGTATCAAGAGCTAGTAAGCGTATCAACATAACATTATTTATTCAATGAATACTCGAGTTATTGAATCGACAGAAATAGGCCCAAGGAAATGTTATAATATAAATTTATCTTTGATGTGAAACTTAATTAATATTGGAAAGCTAACTAAAACATCTCCTTAATTAACCGAAATTGATAAACAGCTTCTGTACTGCAAAAAATAAGTTATGTTATTATGAATAGCATGGAATTTTTATTAAAATTTTAGTTAATTAGGTTCATAAATAGCAATCATCGTAACTTGTTTTATTTTATACTAGCCTATTCCCGAATAGAAAGTGTCTGTGGATCCCCTAGGGGGTTCAAATAGGGGTATCAAGTAGAATTAACGCCGCGGCTCCGTTCTCATGAGCCGTGATAAGAAGAAAAAAAAGTTTCCAAATTTTAATCCTGGACATGGCCTATTTGTGTGTCAAATTTTATCTAAATCATCGGTCCAGGGGGTCTACTCGCGTTTGACGATAGGTATTCGTTTAATCGTACCATTCATTGCAAAGTTTGCTACTCCGGTCAATCATCGTTCCAATTCGATCAATTTGACAGCACTTAAATTGTTGCCATCCTTTTCTTGTATCTACTATTAGTAAAATAGAGTGATAGTTTAAAATCCCTTAATTTGTGAACAAGAGAATCGACACCATTGTGAATAACCTCTAATTTTGCGCGGCCATCTTGCGCGATCTGTCATAACTGGCAAGCCCCCAAGGTCACGTCAAGGTCACTCAAGGTAACTTACGAATTTGTTGCGTCCCTAGCAACATTAGCAACATTAAAATTGGCGGGAATAACGAAATTTAAAAATTAATTACGAATTATTTTGCATATCAACATAACATAACATAACATCACGCCTGTATTTCCCCGAAGGGGTAGGCAGAGGTGTATAGTACACCCACATTTCGCCAGTTATGTTGTAAGTCCCACGTAATAGGGGGCGAGCCTATTGCCATTAACTGGGCACAAATCCAGACTCCGGGCTGCTACTGAGAATTTCCTAATGAAAAAACCCAATAACACTTTGCCCGACCCGGGAATCGAACCCAGGACCTCACGCTCAGCAGTCGCGCTTGCAACCACTAGACCAACGAGGCATATATTATATTTATTATTATATTTGCATATCAAATATTATTAAATAATTTAAAATGCCTTAAAATGGCGCGAACTACAACATCATCATCATCATCATCATTTCAGCCGAAAGACGTCCACTGCTGCAGCAGCTGGACATAGGCCTCCCCCAAGTACTTATCGCCACAACAACCGGTCCTGCGCCTTCCGCATCCAGCGGATTCCCGCGCCCTTTACCAGTCGGTCGTCGGTCAACCCTGTGGGGGGCTTACCCACGCTGCGCCTTCCAGTACGCGGTCGCCACTCCAGAACTTTACTGCCCCATCGGCCATCATTTCGGCGAGCAATGTGCCCCGCCCACTTGGAAATTCTTCACTACAACATACTACTACATATGGGCAACCAAATCGTATCCGGCCGTATTCCGGCCGATCCCGGCCGCCGCCATTTTCGTACTATAGTAGTCGCCGTCATCGAAGCCGGAATACGTGACCTTGCCAGTATGTCATTTTAGTCCATAATTATAGCAGTAGTTATTAACTTGACTACAGCGCCACCTATCAAATCCTACATAGCTGAACCATCGTATTGACAAAACAAATACATATTTCGTTGCTTAATAACTTATTATGAAACGGGAACGTGTGCACCGGCCCTACCGAAAATATTTGAAATTCGGGGGTAGTATATTCGAGGGTGGGTATTCTTCCACCTCGGAATCGGAGTGAAATTGCTGCATCAGTCTGCTTGTAACCACGATCAGTAAAACCTGATCGAAACGTCGGGCTTAAAATAGGTATGTGCGCGTTAATTCCCGTTTAATAATAAGTTTAAACCAGTGCTTTTCAAACTGAGGGTAGCGACCCCCTAGGGGTCGCTAATACTGTACAGGGGAGTCGCAGTCACTTAGAAATTAAAAGTTTTATAGTTCTTATTATTATGTTTATTAAAAAGCCTTACCGCCGCCACCGTAGCCGCGAAGGGCGAGGGGGTCGCGGGCATTTATTGTTACTAAAGGCGGTTGCGCTATGGAAAAGATTTAAAAAACAGTTTTAAACAAATGCATTCTATAAATATATTATTACCTCAATTGGTCAAGTTGTGTTGACGTCGATTATACAAAAAACATTTTTTCAGCAGCAATCCGCTATTTAAAGAAAATGAAAGAAGACAACAAATAATTTAACAATGAACCTCATTCCATTCTAAATGTCCATAATTTTAATACATGCTTCGGTATACCAGAGAAATAGATGCCCACAAATCCCACAATCTTCTTAATTGCCTACCTCAACCCATAGAATACAGCCTAGACTTAGTCTAGCCTCCATAAATTAGGCTGCCCCTGACCCCAAACATTACCCTATCTAGGTAATAAATATAAATTACTAAATCTTTCGTGAAAGGTGCTATAAGTCTACCAGATTTTTTTGCACAGTTTTAACTCGTAAGATTTTATTTTTTTTAAAGGCAGGTTGAGCCTACCAAACTTTAGATAAATTTCGTTTTTGTAGTCTAATAAGAATCTATAAAGACTTTTGTGAAATAAAAATTCGCTCAAGAGCAGGATTCGAACCTGCAGTAGTGATTATATTCTCTTTGCCCGAGTGATTATTTTCTCTTTGGCTGCAGCCATAGTGATTATTATTTTTGCCTGCAGCCATAGTGATAATTACTGACTATTATAATCTATACTTACATTGTAAAGTAGAAGAGTTTGTTTGTTTGGTTGAACGCGCTAGTCTCAGGAACTACTTTTTTGGGTTGGTTGGAATTTAAAAAAAAATTGTGCTGGATAGTCCATTTATCGAGGAAGGCTATAGACATATAACAACTACAACTAATAGGAGCGGAGCATAAATTAAAAATGTTGCAAAAACGGGAAAAAACGGTTAAAGTTATGCAAAAATAATGTATGACGGAATTGTTCCTCTTTAAAAGTTCTTAAAAAAATTGTGACAGTATATGTCTATCATTTAAGGTTGACTCTATATAACCCTTTGTATTGTAATCAAATTTGTTCTAAAATAATGCATTATTTCCGAAGGTGTTTTTATAAACATGATATTAATCCTTATCCAAATAAATACGATATTCATCACAAGTATTTAATTTTAAACAAAATTGCCCGTGACATCATTTGATTTTAATGAATATGTTAGGGGGATATCATAGTTTTAAAATATACATATTAAACTTTACGCGGATTATGGGTGAGCGCGCTCGCGCTGGCCGGCCGCCCGGTAGCTCTGCAAGCCTACCATGCCGCGCGGCTCAGACGCGGGGTCGGCTTCCTACGCTATATTATTTGCTTACTAACGGCCAAAATTAATATCCAATCTATCCACGATTTGCCCTACTAGAGATAAGAATTTGACATATTAAGCTCCATACTAAATATGTCAAATTACTATCTCCAGTAGGGTAAATCGTGGATAGATTGGATATTAATTTTGGCCGTAAGTATCTTAAGGTTGCCTGGAAGAAATCGCTGATCGCGATAAGGCCGCCATTTGTACAATAGTTTACATGCATATTCAATGTAATGTTTTTTATGGTGTACAATAAAGCATATATAAATAAATATTATATCTTAATAAAAATAAAAATTCTTCTTAAAGTAACTATTCTAGGCGGACGAAGTCGCGGGCAAAAGCTATAAATAATAAAATAGTCCTCTGTCATTGACACCGACAATCTTCGTCGCCGCACCAAAAAAACAAAGTCTAGGGGGCCCCCATTACTTTAAATTGCCCAGGGCCTCAAATAGGCCTGCTAACATTGTAGGCATTAGTGTCATCTCTTAACTTTTTCTAAGTTTAGAATCGAAGATCGAATAGGGTTTATTGATTTAGGCAAGTTAAGTACACAGCTTTCAATCAAGGAGTACTGGTACCCTTAATCTTTAAAAACTTCACTAAAATATGTACATAAAAGAACGAGAAAACTCTAGTAATACCAAAGAAATTAAGGTTTAAGAGGAAAGTATGAGATAACTTTTATAATTTAGAAGCGATCGATTTTGAAATAATGCTAACAGATACTTTAATTTTTATTTCAAATTGAATTAAGTAAATTGATTTTGTTTTCATTGAGATTTAAATTTAAATATTTTATTCAGATCAGATTTATATCAATATCTTTTTGAAAGTGCGTGGCACAGGCTTTGTAACAAATGCTGCAAAAATCCAATTAATTACACATTATATTCATGTTATTTGTGATGAATTCAATTACAATATTTGGATAAGGGTAAGTCCTATAAAGAGCTGACAATGATTAAGACAAAATACATACTAACAAGAATTTATAACGGATGTCATAATCGTTGCTGGATCTTCAACCCTTTTGATGTCAAGGGCCGAGAATATTATTTGCTTATGGTTTCCGTGGGCCGCAACACAACTGAAAACATATTATTTATTTTCTACACAACAACATTACATAACATGACGCCTGTATTTCCCCGAAGGGGTAGGCAGAGGTGTTATAGTACACCCACATTTCGCCAGTTATGTCATAGTCCCATGTAATAGGGGGCGAGCCTATTGCCATTGACCGGGCACAAATCCAGACTCCGGGCTGCTACTGAGAATTTCCTAATGAAAAAACCCAATAACACTTTGCCCGACCCGGGAATCGAACCCACGATGCTGTGAATTAGATTAAAGGCAGAAGCAAAACGGGATAATTTTAATAGGTCAGATTAAAATTAAACCTGAAGACCGAAAAAGCATCTAGCAGACGTTTTAGATGATCAGTGAACCGCAAATCTGGACAAGCTTTATTTGCGTTTGAAGACAAAACCACTCGCTCACAGTAAGGATCTTACTTGGCAGTATGACCGATCATATAGTACCTATGATCACAGCTCCAAAGGTCATCCAACGACAAACTAACAACCAATCACTACGGATTCTCAAGGGTCCTTACTACTGAATGGGCCCAACTGGTCTCGGCAAACATCGGGACGCAATCAATTCGGGACTTGGCTAAACATCATTAAATCGACAAGGCAACATCATTAGTTTACGGCAAACAAGGGTTAATTATAATGGAAAGTTTATTGCTGGTATAATTCTGTAAATATTTTGAGTAAATTGTTAATCTGAAAGATTTTCATCGTTTTTTCCTGCTTTACATAATTTTTTACAATTAACATCTTGTCTGGTACTGAAAAAAATTATATTAGTTGGTAAGGTTGGTTGGTATACTACTGGTGTCACAAGTTCTAATGCTTCTCGTGAGCGAATTTATCTTTCCACAATTTATGTATATCTTTAGTTGGAAATGGAATAAAATAAATCGTGTGAAATTATTTCAGGGTCGTTTTGAGATCCTAAACTAGTCTGAGCAATTTTATCACCACGTCGAAAACTCAAACAAACTTTTTTTTCTCATATTAAATTTCTTCAGAATTGTCATGTATCAGGGTCCTTTTCAGATCCTAAGCTAGTTTGAGCAATTATATCACCACGTAAAAACAAACAAAAAATTACTTACATAAAATTTCTTCGGAAGTGTATGTATATACTTATAGGTATATAGTAAGTGTAGGTGCGTCGTTTACCTGTAAAAAGGGGATAAATAAAATTAAAACAGATAAATCTAAACATAATTATATAGTTTACGTTACGTTATTTTACGTAGTTTTTGTATCAAAGCAACAAGTGTACCTAATACGTTAGCTAATATTCAGGATTATTTGGATACTACAGACGGATTTTTCCTGCGATCCATCTCACAAGATTACTGAAGATGGATTGATGGATTATAGGATTACAGTGAGACTTCAGCTACAATACCTACTTAACTTGAACATTACATACATTTCGGTATTACAGCTTAGTCTTAGACATAAAGCCATCCAATACAGTAATTCCTAAACAAAATACTCAGAAGGAAACTATCTTTAAGATACGAAATATGAATAAAAAAGTACTGGTAAAGAATCTCCTATTACTATAGTTTCCTGCCTACACTTTTGTACTAATTTTATATTTAAAATGTAATAGATTAACTTATTTTGTATACATTAAGTTTCTCATATTTATGTAATTGTATTAATTATAGACATTATAAATAATATTATGTAGTATTTGTATTCTCATAAATTAGTACACTGCGTACTACTGCTCTCTTTACTAGCGTTTTTTTTTTTTTTTGCCTTGGGGATATCTTCATGGACGCACTCCGCCCGGGGTAGGCGGAGCCAGTGTCGGACTCTTACCGACTAAAACCACCACGGTGTTCCTTCAACTACCTTAGCCGGGGGCGTGGGAACCCGTGAGTATTCACACAACCTCCCCCGACAGGTCCTGGCCCGCCACAAGCAGGCGAGCCCCTTCTCCCCGTGCGGCCTAGCGTCGGCCGCACCCTCCTAGGTGGCGCACACGGAACACTGCACGCCACCTCACCTTATGGGCCTTTACCAGCTGCGCCAACTACGCTGGCTGTGCCAGCTACGCCAGCTGCTGGTCGGATAGCAGACTACCCCGAGTCTGCTGCTCGCAGGCCCTACCTCCCGTAATTTTTTATAGAGGTTTTCTTCCTCGCAGTCCGGGCGGTGAAGCCAAGACCCTCGGTCCCAAGAGGTGCGAGAACACTACTCAGCGGGCACTCCTGGGGTTACGAGATCGACGGGGTTAGGGAAAGACAGTCCCCCCGCTGCCTGCCCAGTGGCAGGGTGAGTGCACACCGGGCCCGCCCCTGCTCCTCCACTGTGCCCTCTGCTGATATCAGAGGGACACGTGGAGCAACTCCCTACTGGCCCAGAACGGGCCCCTCCCGCGCCAGAATATTCGCCTCAGGCAATATTCTCTTTACTAGCCTATATTGTCCATCCTAAGGTTGTCTGAAACCACCCATTGTACATACATGGTATATTTTTATATAAATCATGATTTGCATTTTTTTTACAATTAAGAGTATTTATATTGTATTGTATCGATAAATAAGGCCTTCTACATAAGTTAGCAATGCGAGTCACGTCAACGCGTAATGTAAGCAAAACGAAACAGCGGCTGATTGAAACAGGATTATACAAATCCCTGGGGTTTTGTAAGGAAACTCCCTTGATATTGAGTGCGAACGGCTAACCTTCACCTTAATCGTAATGTTTTACTTTTTTTTTAAATCTTTTGAAACGTATGTGTAAAACATGTATGGAAAAGATTTAGGACTAAGGTTGTTTTCTGTTTAAGGTAACCCCAGCAGCTCCACACGTTGGCCCGAACGTTGGCGCCAACGCTATTCGCTAATGTGTGGATCGGGAAAATGGCGTTGGCTCAAACGTTGGGGCGAGCGTTGGCAGTTAGCCGTCGCGTGTAGTGATGTGCCGAGACCGCCAATTTTGGTACTTGAGTACTTTAGTACTCGTTTTAAAAAGAATCGAGTCAGTACTCGAGTCACTGACTCGAGTCTAGTACTCGAGTACCAGATCCGGTACTCGAGTACTTCATTAGATTCGAATACCTCAACGATTCTCAATTCCAATAACACAAGCAACAAAAAAATTGTCATATAATAATAATATTGTTTATTGATCAGTCAATTTCAAAATAAAAAATATAATATACATTTCAAGTATATACCAGGCCCCTCAGAAAGTATTGCGAAAAAAAAATTTTTATATATGGGAGACTGGCCAGTTATAATGTTTTTCGAAAATATGATTATTTATAAGTAAAAATAAGTAAGTTCCAATTTCAATATTTCCCTCCACATTTTTTGCGAGTTAATTCAAAGTATTGTGTCTCACTGAAATATGGATCTGCGCCGGGAACATTTTAGAGCTATGATTTTATACGATTTCAAGTGTCGCCTGAAACCGGATGAATCGTACGATAGACTTCAAATGGCATTCATGGATGAAGGCCCTTCCAAGGCAACCGTGTATCGTTGGTATAACGAATTCAAGCGCGGTCGACCAACTTTGGCGGATGACGAAAGAAGCGGTCGCCCTTTGACGGCTGTTACCGAAGAAAACGTGCTAGCAGTGAAAAATTTAATCCAAGACAATAGGCGAATTACATATCAGGAGATTCAACACATATTGAAGATTGGATCGGGAAGCGTTCACGAGATTCTACACAGCCATCTTCGCGTGAGGAGGATAGTATCACGCTGGGTGCCGCACAACCTCACCGATGCTCAGAAGCAGGCCCGGGTGGAATGGTGCCGTGATATGCTTAACAAATTTGAAGCAGGCTCGTCTCGGCGTGTTTACGACATCGTTACAGGTGATGAGTCCTGGATTTATCAATACGACCCAGAAACCAAGCGCCAGTCGACTGTTTGGGTGTTTCAAAATGAGCCAACGCCTACCAAAGTGAAGCGATCTAGAAGCGGGGGTAAGATTTTGATCGCTAGCTTTTTTAATTTGACTGGCTACTTGGTATCAATTCCCTTACGGGATCAAAGAAGCATTAATGCCGAATGGTATACTACCAAATGTTTGCCAGAAGTTTTCTCTGTTATAAGCAACAAGCGACCAAACACAGGGCTCCGCGGGCTACTGCTCCACCACGTCAATGCACCTGCGCACACCGCACTCAAAACGAGGGACTTCCTGGACAGCACGCCAGTCAAACTCCTGGGTCACCCTCCTTACAGCCCTGATCTAGCACCGTGTGACTTCTTTTTATTCCCAAAAATAAAAAATCAGCTCAAAGGGATACAATTTTCGTCGCCGGAAGATGCGCTGGCTGCGTTCGAGCAGGCTGTAAACGAGGTGTCTGCGGCGGACTGGAAAAAGTGTTTTGAAAACTGGTTTAGGCGCATGAATCTTTGTATAGAGGCTGGTGGAAAGTACTTTGAAAAGATTTGATAAAAATATATGTACGTATAGAACAATTTTTTTTAGTTTCGCAAAACTTTCTGAGTGTCCCACGTACTTACTAAATAATCTTCCTAAAATTAAACATTATAATTAGTAGGAAAATTTAATGAGATCTAAATAGAAAAATTACAATCAAGTTTGCGATACATTATATATAGTTAAATTCTCAGTAGTAGCCCGGAGTCTGGATTTGTGCCCGGGTAATGGCAATAGGCTCGCCCCCTATTACATAGGACTCACAACATAACTGGCGAAATGTGGGTGTACTATACACCTCTGCCTACCCCTTCGGGGAAATACAGGCGTGATGTTATGTTATGTTGTTAACAGTTAAAAAAACTTTACGACTGTTGATAAATTATCTAGAAAAAATAAAGACGTAAATCAGTTCGCCAAATATTATTAGTTTTTACAATCTGAAGAGATCTCAATTTGCGAAAAGTTCTAAAACTTGAATTTTGCCGGATTCCGACGTTTTCACCTTAGTTATTTTAGTGTCAGATTGTTATCAAAGCAATTTTAAATAAACTTTTAACATGTATAGTTATTGTAGTGACTTCACTATTGGTCAAAATAATATTTACGTTTTACGGGTTCCACACAATCACAGACTCTTTTCTATTATTATGATTAATTAACCACCAGTAACTTTTAGGCCCGCTTGCCTCATACAGTGGGTTAAAAAAATAATTCAAAAAAAAAATTTTTTTTAACGTTAACTCGTATTTATGCCAACCACAAATTACTGTTTTTAGTACTATTGTTTACTTTATATTACCTACACGACGAATAGAAATATACGTCCTTCTCACTTACATATTCACATTTTGTAATACCTACTTGTCTCATGGTCACTTTCTTCGTTTACGGATAATTGAAAACAAAAAGACAGAAGACAGACAGCCCGCTGGCTCAGACCAATAAAAAAAAGGTTGATTTTTTACTAAAGCCTGCCCGGCTGCAGCGCACATGTTTGCTTTATACTCAACAACAAGAAGTCGTGATTTTAGTACTCGGTTAGGTATTCGAGTACTTTATTTCGAGAACTCGAGTACATGAGTACTTACAAGGTACTCGAGTAAGTACTCGATTCTACCTGACTCGGCACATCACTAGTCGCGTGTCGCTTTTATCAAAGGAATTATGCGCCAACGTTCGTGATGCATCCACACGTTGGCGGTTTGCTCAGTCATGCCGCAGCACTCATGCAGCAAGGTGCATCGAATGAGCTTGTTCCTACGGTCGCCGCGTCTTGAAAATGTCATCCGTGTGGATGGACTCAATAGTTCTAGAAATAAATATTTTTGTTTATTAACAAATAATAATGATGTTCTCTTGTCTGTCAAAAACTTTTTCAAAGACGATGTCCATTGTTTAAATATTGTGTTATTTTAATTGACAGTGGTGCTCTGAAGCACTCAATAATGTTAAAGTGCCCAGTGCAAGAACATTATATATGTATGTATTACATACATAGATTCATGGCCCAGTGTATCTTTTATTTCAGACGTCTTTACATTGGCTCTGACGGGACTTTCTTTTTTTTTTTTTTTTGGTATATTAAATAGTACTCTGTGGACGGAACTAAACTAACACTATCCCCAACGTGTGAACATCATCAACTTTAACTCAGCCTATCGCAGTCCACTGCTGGACACAGTCAACATAATTTGTAATAATGATTTAATTTGATTTTTTTTACTGAAGAGTTTTTCCAAATGAGTTGTGTGTGTTGTTACGTATGAATATCGTTTTTGATAACGTAGCTCACAAGAATAGCAGGGTTTTTGTTAGGTGCTGTATAAATAGGCAAAGGAAAGATGGTTCAGACCCATTTTCTCCGTTTGTCAACCAATTATCTTTTTTTTTGTAGCTATTGACGAGTTTTAGTGTTAGCAATAAAAAAAGTTTTTATTTGGCATAGTTCAATCATAAAAATGTAATGAATTACGGTTCAATTTCGACCATTGGGTGACCTCTCTTTGTTATTAATTGAGCAAGAAGTACCTATGTTATTTATTTATTTCATTTTACTTTTAGCTGTGATACAAAAATACACATTTAAACAACAGAAACCGCACTTAGGTAATAACATGTATTAACAATTGAAGCGAATACACAAACTTCCGAGGCGGAAAGGATTCAAAAAGGATTTAAACAATCTAAACTTTTCCCATTTCGGTCAAAATATCATTTCCTTTCCATAAAACGAGCTGAAGCGGTAACGCCGTGGCAGTAAATAAATTATTTAGAAAAAGTTATCTCGGGAAGATAGGATTATGTAAATCCGGCACGTAGACGAGGTCACCGAATCAGGAGAACCTTCAGACGTACTTGACAATTTTCATTTCTTATGAAACAAAATTACTTATACGTGAAAATGTACAACATTGTTGGTTGAATTGAAATAGAAAGAAAAAAATACTTTCGAAATACGTAGAAGATATACTCAGATTATCCCAATATTAAAGATTTAAAAAAAAACGACAGGTCTTTAGTACGTGCAACAGTACAGCGAAAATGACCCACATTCGCTATGTCACGGTGTAAACACAGACATAGTAAATAATATAGACGAAGTGTATTATATTATCTGTGACGAAGTGCTGCGAACAATCATAGCGAAACGAAGCCAACAAAAGCGTGCTCTTCCGTGTACTAGTCAGCGCTCACGCACACTCATGCGCGTCAAACCGTGCTCACCGCTCTCAGTACATAATAATATGTCGCAGCATCGTCCAGTAAGCATTGCCAAAAACAAATATCTTTCAGGTGCATGTGGGTGAAAATTCTGTTTTCTAATGTTATAGACGACTCATTTGAGAGGCTCGTGGCTAAATACCAACCACACAGATCTACCTGCGAGACTAAAATAAGCCTGCTTTTGTTAGTCCGTGGATGGACCTTCCAAACTAATATTATAAATGTGAAAGTTTGTTACCTTTTCACGACTAAACCTCTGAACCGATAAGATAAGAAGTAGCCTGGGACATGGAAAAGGACCTATGCTACTTTTTATCCCGGGAAGATTAGCAGTATCCGCGATAACGTTCTTCTATGATAAACTGAATTTCACGCGTGCAAAGCAACGGGCAGAAGCTAGTTCATTATACATTGAGACCACTCAGTCTTTTGGAAAGCATTTTGTTAAACCATCGGTCGCAGTTATCATACGTAATCGGAAGCCTGAAAGTCTGATAACCAGCATAACTTGAAAAAAACTGTATTATCCACATACTGAGTGATGGAGGTCTAAAAGCAGTATTTTAATTAAAATACTGATAAATATTCAGCCGCATCTGGTTATACTGGGTGTAAGGGGAACGCTTCCGAAAAAAAAATGCGATTCTTTTTTTAGATGTTTTCAC